>OX438573.1:1326396-2652792 GCA_949316365.1 Hoplodrina blanda | reverse complement strand
CACCTCTTACGAAATTATTTGCAATAATTCAAAAACATACTCAAAAAAAGGTGGAATTGTTAAACCCTTTTGTCGTATTTTTTTCTCATGGTTATGTGATCATTGCCATTTTAGACGTGCATGAATATTTTAATCGAGAGTACCGACATGGCAGAGTAATTTCATAAAAAAAATTCATTGTTTTTTGAAAATAAACTTAAATACAACAGAAATTGAGTTGATAATTGTGTGATTGCGTGCAAGATAGTAAATATCGTGATTTTTTTTTTTACATTGAGACCGTTGATTCTACAAAAAATAATTGATTTTAAAAGAGTGTTTATAGAGTATTTTTTTTCCAAATAAATCTACTGACTGGTTCAAGCTATTTGCTTCAATTTTCTAGAGAAGTTGTCTCTTGGAATTATCGATTAATGATGTCAATTACCCAATTTTCGACTCTATTCTGAAAGCTTTAAAGTTCATTCAAAACTGCTCATGCATGCTCTGCTGTACTCTTATTGCGATGACCGTTATCTGTATGACTGATGTGAAATAAAAAACTTATGCAAAAGGCTGCACTATCGACTGCTGTATAGAGGCCTTAAGATTTATCTAACTTAGAAGTAATGCTAAAAATTCGATATTAAAAAAAAATTACTTACTTTTTAAAAAATATGTAACTTTTTTTTTTGCAAAACTTCACTTAAATTCCGGCCTATTTCTCTAAGGCCAGAGCGGCCTACCTTCATCTCTTAAAACAATAATTATTTTAATATTACTTTGCCTTCCGCATTGGATTTTCAACGCTCGACTCAGCGTCGAGAGTTAAAAATTCAACAACAGAAATTACAAAGTAATATTAAAATGCGCAATAAGGAACTTACAACGCGCGATAAGGAACTTCCAACAATATTTGTTGGAAGTTCCTTATCGCGCGTTGCGAAAGGGGGCTAGACGGAAAAAATTAAGACCAAAAGTTGTAACGACACTTTTTGCTATAGTTGTAAGGCGTGCGCATGTTTCTCTGTCCGTCTGTCTCTCTCTCTCTCATATAACTTCGTTCCATCCTGGTGTCCCTTGACACCTCTCAAGTTTTTTAAGAGATGGCGGTAGGCCTGATAAATGTTAGCAGTTATAGCTAAACTTAATTGAGTCATCGCCTGCTGATACTATGCATCGTTAGCCACTGTGGCGTCACATAACTTAAGAACTGTCCAGCGCACATTTCGCCTCTTGTGTATTACGCTACGACCGCACGTCGCCCGGTCTCCGTTTTCGTCCTACCCCTGTACCCCGCAGGCGACGACTCAATTAAATGGTGTAGTTATAAAATATGTACCTATATTTATTTTACTTTTAAATAACGAAAAAATAATAATACAAACGAACAAATTTTACTTTGTGGACCATATAAAGCATTTTATGTCCATTCCATTTTTATTTTATAACTAAACTATTTTTTTTTTATTAAGACGTTCAATTCCGAATCTTGTCTATTGTCTATATTTAGATTACCACACTGATGTCTCGAACTTATCATAATTGCGACGAATCAAGCGCACGTAAGCTGTGATTGGCTATTGTAATTTTTGCAATTTTATAATGTAAAGGAGACTAATTTTAGGCGCTTTACACATGAAGCAACTTAAGTTGTGGCAACTATCAACACTTTAAAGTTTCCTGTAAAAATTGATAGTTGCTATAACGTTTACGGTTGCCGCAACTTTATGGCAATCTGTGAGCAACTTTCACAGCCGAGTTGCTCAATCTACACAGCGATCAGCGATAACGGTATAATATTTAACAGTTGCTAGTTGCGGCAATTAGGAACTAACTTAGTCATCGATTGCAGCAACTGAAAACTGTTGACGGTCACCGGAACTCGAAACTCGAGTTGCTGTGTGCACAGTCCAATTGAAATATAATTATGTAAACAGCTAGATGCCAGTTGCTGTAATAGTTGCTCTATGTGCAGAGCCTTATATTATAATGATTTGACTAGCTTCTGCCCGCGACTTCGTCCACGTAAATGTCAATTATCGTGGGCGCAGGCGAAGTCCCAGAATTAAAAATATCCTATGTTTTTCTTAGGGTTCAAAATTACCCTGTTCAGTGGTTTATTCGTGAAAGCGTAACCGAAGACAGTTAATTTCGCATTTATAATATTAGTATGGATGACAGTTGACACTTTTACCATTGCGATGTAACTGTATTCATTCATTCATTCATTTATACAGTGAACTCATCACAGCTAACGCGCGCCTAGACATGTCACATTCAAGCCTGGGATACATTAGGGGCAAATGAAGAAACATGTTGCGGAACATGTCCCTCAACAACTACGTGAAGTGTCCCGCGACAATTGTCATGGAACATTTTGCTGGCTACACTAGTCAGTGTTTATAGAAATGTCGTCGTGCGCTCGCTCTCGAGGCGGGAGCAAGCAACATGCCCCGCGTCACGTACAATGTTGCGGGGCATGTTGCGGGACAATGTGCAACGTTGCAGCGTCACGTAGATTGAGTGTTGCGCGTCATGTTGCGGGACAAAATGTTCCCTAGTGTATCCGGGGCTTAAGTTTTGTTTATGAAAAACCGGGGCTAACTCTTATGTAAAGACTACGATGAATAACGTTTACAACTGGACGCAATTATGCAAAAAGGATCCAACCCACAAAATCTCCAAAATTGATTCAGTAAAAATGACCCAGAGATAATAAACAAAGATATGACGTTAGTATCAAACAAGGATTGGTAAATCAGAAACCTTTAGTATGTGTAATTTCGAGATTTTTGTGGGTTAGACGGTTTTTGCGTAATTACGTCAAATTCTGGGTCGTACTACTCTTTAGCCAATTTCTTATGATTATACAGCTAACATTGTAACAAGCCGGATTTGACAGCTATCAAAATCCTTTGTGTAGTGTTGTCAAAACGTCTTGTCAAAATATAAATCGGCAATTAGTTCGTGTTTGTGAGTGTATTTTTTCAAAATCAAGTTAAACTTAATGTTTACAAGTGATACTCGTTGTTATAGTGTATGGGTAACATAGTAATTATTCAGGATTGTGAATTGGATTTTTCAAATTATTACGTAGGAGAAACGTCAAATCCGGCCTCTTAGAACGTTAGCAGTTTAGGTGGCTTGATAGATTTGCCGTAGGCAACGGCATAACTCTTTTATTAAGTATTTATATTTTACTGTGTAAGAACGGTATCGGGCATTTTCCCTTATCAAAAATAATTCTCAATAAAAAGAAAATTTACAAATTATCAAAAAGGAAAGGTAAAACGTCGATTTTAATTTCGAGAAATGTGTCCGATACAAAAAATATGAACTATTATTATAACTTTGCTAAGAATTAACATTAAAAAGTACCTGGTTACCCCCTTAAGGGCAGGTCGAAAGCTTGTAAATACACTTTAGTTATATTATAACCTTATATTATGAGTTTTAATAAGAATACTTACGACACGAGAAATATAAACACACCAGCATAATATTAGGCACTGTTTTATGTATAACATTCCAATATATCATTTTTATGACAATAATTTAGTAGCAGGATTTAATAGAATAAGAACTGAATAAAATGTTTTAAAAATCACTTGAGATTAATTTTGCAAATATTTTCATAGTCATTAGAATGTATCTGGTATTAATTTGAGACTGGGATATAGGTAAATCATGGTAGGGGTATAATAAGCCCTTGTTGATTTTAATCATAGCAGGGATTGGGGTCAGCTTCTTGTGAAATTTGTTTATAATTGGGGTAACACTTATCTAACGTAATTCTATAGTGGGGTAAAACTAGCTCCATAATAAGGGTAATATTAGCCATGTAATGGGGTAACACTAGCCTTGTAATGGGGGGTAATATCAGCCCTGTATTAGGGTAAAACTAGCTTCATATTAGTGGTAATATTAGCCCTGTTCTAAGGTAACACTAGCCCAAAAATAAGGGTAAATATAACCCCGTAATAACTATAATCAAATGATTGTTTTAAATTATTTCCTCATTAAATAAACTGTATATTTTTCTAAATATTTTAACGTCGCTTCAATTGTTAGCCTGTTATTGTAGGTGCATTGTTAAACTAACTACAGTTTTGTCTTAACCATCACAAATAAACGCTATATATTATATAGGACCAGTATTAAGTTACAGTGCCTTTTGTAATATTTAATAAATTTTATAAGCAATTTTTCTTGTTTTATTTGACTTTTGTTCTCTCGTATAGTTTTGACATCAATAAAGAAGTTTAGAGTTGTGGTGTTGTGTTGTAGTTATGCAAGTAGTTCCGGGTCTGGTGGTTCTTGCATGCAAGTATACACGTTTGTATACGCATCCACGATACAGGAGAAATTCTGTGGGGTAAGTTTAAAAAAAAAAATGGAAAAGTGGGCCGGGAATACACATAAGTATGGTCTCGATGTCTTTCAGAGCTATGGCCGTCGACTGTGAACAAGCATTGCCAACAAAACGTGAGAAATAGAAGTGTAATGTATTGTGTTTATGGAAACATGAAAAAAAGAACGTTATACAGTGCCGTATGTACATAGACATTTTTTTAAGAATCATTGAATGACTTCTTGCTAGAAAGGATGTGTCAGACTCGTACTCAAATGCCCTTTGCGTTCCAGGGCTGCGGTGACTCTTTCAAACAAATTCCGCAACCCTGGCGCCGTACATACGAGGTGTAAAAAAGCATCAAATGGTTGTTGGGAAGCCCGACTTTTATTTTTGGTGTAAAAAGTTACTGTTTAGGGTCAGTTCACACCGAGACGCGACGCAACGTGACGATACTGGAAGAGGCCAGTGACTTCGCGGTGCCGCGAGACGCATCGCAACGTCGCCGCTCTTGCACGTCGCGCGTACCGGCGATTCACCGCTGCGTCGCTCTACGCCTCGTGATGCCTCGCGCGACGTAGTTCTGCGTGGTGTAACGTATTCTAAATTCTAACAATTAAATGTGTATCTTTTCGCGTTAAAGTTGTATTTTGAGTCGCTCTTTTAAAGTGTGCCGCAGCGTCGCGTCGCGTCGCGTCTCGGTGTGAGCTGACGCTTATGGTAATGCGCAACCTGGCGCACGTAAAATATTGTGGTTCTGGGTGCATGCCACAGTATTGGAGGTGCATTAAAATTCAGTAACATTTAAACCTTGTATAAAAAAACTCAATAACTGCGTCTTTTATACATTTATTGACAATATTTCATACATTGACTAACCTAAATCATGCAACATAATATTTTATTCCAACTATGTTATAAAAAATCTTACAAAATATTCTTTATCCATAATACTCCGTAAGCAACAGCGCTAACCTCAGAGGTCGTGTTTAGGCACTCATTAAGGCACCAATTTTTTTAAATAAGTTCCAAGTTGTTTTTTGTTGTACTATAAGAGTCATCGAATTTATAACAACACGGCTCCGATGCTAGAAATTAGTTGGCATTTAAGTTACGACTTTAAATCGTGCGCGTTAAAAATTATATTTCAATGAAAAAAGTGACGACTCGCGGGCGGCGTGCTAACAGTTGATTTGAAGAAACGATTCCGGCCGGGCCATTACCGTGTCGGAGCAGTGTTGTTGTAATAAACGATGACTATAAATGTTGTGGAGTTTTACTATTAAACATTTTTTCGTTTCAAAATATAGACGGTCACTTGACAAACTTTTAGGCTATTATTACCCTTTTGAAGGGTATTTGACATACAAACCGACACGACGGCCCACGCGATTGCAAGTGGACACCGCCTTACGACATCTGCAATACCTTGCAGTTGCGTTGTATGTCTGATGCGCCTGCGCACTTTGCCTATAATAGGGTAATTACCCTTTAAAAGGGTAAGTCTTTATAAACGTCACAATTTGAATATAAACTTGAAACTTATTTGAAATAAAAAAATATAATTTATCTCTACATAGTATAAAACAAAGTCGCTTCCCGCCGTTCGTTTGTACGCTTAGATCTTTTAAACTAGGCAACGGATCCGTGCGAAGCCAGGGCGGGTCGCTAGTTTAAAATAACATGCAGTTCGCCGATTGGCGCTTAACCTAATAGACAATATCTAAATAACAATTATAATCTGTGATTACATAACAACCGAATTAAAGCTAATTAACATAATATGGTGTGTAGCTGCCTTTATTAAATGACATCCATTTTGTGGCGAGACCTTTTTTAATGTTTTTTTTATTGAACATGATTTAATTTCAATCGCGGGCAATGGTGGTTGACAGAATTTCATCCTTAAAAATGCTGCCGTCCTTACGAAAAGTGCAATAACTCGAGTTTTGCGCCGAATTGAGTTAAATACATATTCGGAATCTGCAGAACGAGATCTATATTTTCTTTTTAGACAGTTTTTACGTATCTATGACGAAGCCGGTTTAATTCGATACCGTGTATATCCATACAAACTTAACAAAAATAAAATCATTACCTGCGTTTAACTTAGTTAATGAACTTTTCGTAAAGCAGAACGGCTCACCGCAATTGTCCGCGACTGTACATGGCAACAGTCGAGCACAAAATAGAAAAATTGAAGTTAAATTTGTTATTAAAAACTAGATTCCAGGCCCCGCTCACAACTAAACAATAATCAACACACATAACTCATGGTTATTCAAAAACTGACGACTGACCTAATTGTATTGTAACATAAAGTAACACCCAAACGTTTGTGAAAATCAATGAGACTTAGAAAGGATGGTCCCACCAAGTAGAGCTGCCATAAGGCAAAGCCGATCCTGCGGCACTTCTAGCACTTGCGGTAGCTCATGCACCATGTACTCTTTTGTTTCCAATGAAGACTGTATGTAAGTTTCAGTTGTGAAAAGCTAAAGTATCTTGGAGGTTATAAGGTGAGGTCATGGCTAGCCACTAATAGTTGCCAAACATACTTTATCATGACGTATGCTACTTTATTTTGCTCATATAAACTTCAGAATAAAAAAAAAGTAACGAAAATACATTATTTTGGCTTTAACGTAAAAAATACTTGAGATTTCAGAACGAATATTGCTTGAATGGATCTAGATGGAACGCAAGCACAAAACATTTAAAAAAAAATCTAATACTTATTTTATATTCGTCAGATATAAATATTCGTTATTTTCCATTAAACAAGTTGGCAACCTTAGCCACTGACCATGCATCTCGTACAAACACCCTCCGTGCCTCAGAAAGCACGATAATTCTAGATCTTTGACAGCCGTTACGGGTCGTCAAAACCCCGAAAGTCTGACAACCAGTCTTACCAAGGGGTGTCGTGTTACCCAGTAACTAGGTTGTGACGTCAGATAGGCAGTCGCTCCATGTAAAATACTGGTATTCAGGTGCATGCGGTAAGACTGGAAGCCGACCCAAAGACAGTTGGGAAAAGGCAAATGATGAAAAGATTATACGAAATTCAATAATACAGGTCAGTTGCCAGCTTTGTTCACAATACCCTGGATTCTCGAAAAAAAATGTATATAACAAAATTGATAATTGCGAGTAAGCTATGATTGGTTGACTGAATTACTAACAATCAATCATAGTAGCTTAGGGATCGTCCATTTAACACGTGAGGCTCGAGGGGGGTAGGGAAGGGGGGAGAAATTCAGAAAAGTCACGAAATATCTCAATTGTAGTGAGAAATCACGTGCAATTATTATTTCGTTGAACGCGCATTGATTAACCATAAAAATAATTTACCTGATATATTAGATATGTCAGTCTAATACCGTGGGGGGAGTGGGGGGGGCTTAAAGTTGCTAAACACGTGATTAATGGAAGACCCCTTACACACGCTTGACTTTTAAGTCACAATTATTTTTATTCGAGATTCCGGGAGCTTTCTATAAAAAATACGAAATTACTAACTAGATTTTTTTACAATAATGTAAACTAATTATTTTCTATACAATTTTAGTCACTTTGTACTTGGAATAAAATCCCAATTTGAAGTACCTATTGGAATATGCATGAAAAGTTTACATAGTTGCAAAAAAAGTATTATTAAGACTAACATCATAACTAAAATAAGAGTATTTTAAACTAAGCATAATTTTATGCTAAACTATACATATTTTGTTTAATAACTATACATACAAGTAAAGATTTTCCAAGCGTATTATTGACACAACAAGCAACTGTTATTGAGTCTTCAATCTTCGACATATTTGTCGACTCAATCATTAACTTTGCTTTCGTTCTGCTAACGAGTCAAGAGATCACTAGCTGCAGTAGACCGAAATCAAACGCTTAAATTGAAAGAGCTCTTAGAAAGAGACACACATATATGAATGACAAAGACAATTCTCTACAAAGACGTAGTTTCTCTAAAACACTATGTACAATAATTGCGCTCGGATCCTCGATAAAATCTAATATTTTTGAGTTAGAATGTTTAAATGAGGTGAAATTAATGACAAGAAATACTCCATGGCCTCTGCATTCTAAACATCGTTTCATTACAATCCTTTCTAAGTTTATCACTGACATCGGTGAAGGAAAACATCGTGAGAAAACCTAGACTTATACAAGTCTGAAATCGTCAATCCGCGTTGAGCAAGCGTGGTGATCAATGCTCGTGCCTTCTCTGTATGAGAAGAGGGCTTTGCCCTGCAATGGGGTACAAAAAGGCTTATATTTTTATTTTATTCCTCAGTACATAGACTGAATTTTTTACAATTACCTTTTTTAATTGTCAAATCCTTTATATTATAGTAGTGTAAAAATTATCTATACTGGCCTATCCACTATGTAACAAGCCTATGCAACTAGCATCAACTTTCTGACTAATTGACCGACTCCTTGACAATTCAAAAGTGCCTGTAAATGGTCTAATTGAAATAAATGCTTTGATTTTGGCTAAAGGCGGAAGTTACTAGCACAGTGAATAGACGAATTTGAGATAATCACAATGGAAACACTACAATTAAAAAACATAACATCACGCCTATAATCCCCTTAGGGTAAGGCAGAGGTATAATATTTCACCAGTTATGTTTAAGTCCCATGTAATAGGGGGCGAGCCTATTGACATTAACCGGACACAAATCCTGACTTACACATTGTATTCACTATGTAACAAAAACCCTGTCAGATCAGTGTTGCCGTTGATCAGTTTTTATGTTTTATTTTAATTTAATTACTTCTTCTTTCTTCTTTTTTTTTCACTGGGGAAAAATAATAATCTCAAATCCATTAAATGGTTACGTATATGTGTATGCAGTACGATGCCGAATAATACCCTTAAGGATCGGACAGGGTTTTTGTTACATGCTGTATATGATATCCAGATTCATGAGAAATAGTATAGGCTATCACGCTACGGCCCACAGGATCAGAGCAGTAATCGGTAACTGAACGCGGAGTACACCAGTATTGTATAATATGAAATGTCTCATCAAATTTGTTATTTAATGATTATTCGTAGCACACAACAGTAGGGCGCTGCAGTCGTCAACACTCTCGAGCCTAAACGTGGAGTTGTCCGGCATGTGTCGGACGAGGTCGTCCGTCAGACGGACGCGAGCGCCGTTCGGGCCCGATACTAACACCGTCTCGCATTCCTGTAAAGATAAAAAATAATAAAAACGGGGTGAAAAAAGGCGGTTGTCTACCGCCTTCAAAAAATACAAAATAAAAAATAACTTTAGTTTGGAAGTCGGCGGCTTTGGATTTGTTTTTTGTTTATGTAGGTACTGCCACCGACTTCCAAACTGTGTGTTCCATATCTCCGAAGTTCATCATCAGATCATGACAATATTACTATGGGACCTATTCGGAACTATACCCTTTCAAACAAAAAAAGAATCATCCAAATCGATTCATAATTGGCGGAGTAATAGCAGAACATAATTATATAAAAAAAAAAACATACGCGCCGAATTGCGAACCTCCTCCTTTTTGAAGTCGGTTGAAAAGACACATTACATAACCGTTAACAACGCATAGAGATAAACTAGTATAACATGACGCGCCCCTCCATATTACTATTTCAATGTGTGTAGTCATATCCATATGGAAGAGTTTCTATGTAGTTGTAAGTAATCGTCTTCAGTACCAGGCCGGCAGATTTGTTGGTCAACTAATCATAACTAGTCGACCGCGCAAGACAACGCACGTGTCATTTTCATAGAGTATGTCAATGCAGCGCCATACTAGTAATAATGAGTGATTAATGACATCGCTAGTCGAGCAACAAATCGCTGATTTGTTTTTGTTTCGAGAGCCGTCTCAATACGCACACATGCGTTGTGAGTCTTGTAAATACTTTCAAACGTTTTGAATTTGTGGAGGGACGCGCCTTGTTATAGTAGTTTATCTGTACTGACAATCAAACTAAGTATAATATGCGCCACGAAAGCTGAGACTTGACAAGCGTCAGTAATGGGGAGCTTGCGCAGGTACGAAATAGTTAACGATAATTTGTGTATCTATTCAGGGATATTTAGATGACATTTAGATTAAAATTCTTAACAATATTATAATATATATAATATAATAATAAAGTTTATATGGTGTGTCTAAGTCTTATCTTTCGTGGCACGTATTGTACTATTATATTATACTAGCTGTCCGCCGCGGTTACACCCGCGTCTTTGGTTACTGCTCCGCTCCTGTAGGTCGTAGCGTGATGGTATATAGCCTATAGCCTTCCTCGATAACTAATCTATCTAACACTGAAAGAATTTTTCAAATCGGACCAGTAGTTCCAGAGATTAGCGGCTTTATAATATTAGTATAGATAAGTAAAATAAGTAATAAGTATAAGTATAGATAATATAATAATAAAGTTTATATGGTGTGTCTAAGTCTTATCTTTTGTGGCACGTATTGTACTAATTTTTTTTGTGGCCAGGCCTGGGCCCCCGACGTTTGTGGCAGGGGCACCTGCCTAGAGTGCTCAGTGGTGAAGAGGGGCCTGGAACTGTGATATGTACCTTAGAGGTATGCACGAGCGCGTTGAGCTTGCGCAGCAGCTCGTGCGCGCGACACGCGTGCAGGTACAGCGCGCTGTAGATGCTGCTACCAGCTGGGCACACGTACACTGTGAGCCGCGGCTCGATGCGTCTGCAACAAATCATTACATAAAACATCACGCCTGTAATCCCCGAAGGATAGGCAAAGTTGTACCTATTAGTACACCTACATTTCGTCAGTTATGTTTTAGTCCTGTGTTATGGGGGGGGGGGGGGGGGGGCGAGCCTATTTATTTATTTTGGAAAAACCAACAACTGCACACATTCATTAATTTGGTATAATAAATATATATGTAATAAAGTATGTTTACATGTAGGATATTTAATTTAATATATTAATTTCCTATTGCCATCAACCGGACACAAATTCAGATTCCGAGGCTGTTACTGAGAAATTCTTGATGGAAAAACCCAAAAACGCTGCCAGACCTAGGAATCGAACCCAAGACCTCATGCTTAGCAGTCGCGCTTTGCGACCACTAGACCAACGAGGCAATTTTTTTGTAATGTTGTAAAAGAAAAAACACTTCTTCCATTCCTTTTGACCTTCTA
This sequence comes from Hoplodrina blanda, assembly GCA_949316365.1. Taxonomy (NCBI): domain Eukaryota; kingdom Metazoa; phylum Arthropoda; class Insecta; order Lepidoptera; family Noctuidae; genus Hoplodrina; species Hoplodrina blanda. The sequence continues at coordinate 2,641,278 of OX438573.1, read as the reverse complement.
GATATTTTACTTTTGATGTAACAGCTTTTTTGTTTCGTTTTTTCTGTAATCATGCCAATCAGTCATAATTCTCTTCCACACTGTATATCAACAAAGCTGTTTACTTACTTGGCATGCAGAGCGTTGAACAGACGTATCCCGTCCGCGAGGCCGCAGATCTGAATTATGTCATCGCGGGACAACCTGTGCAAGACAACAAAACAATGTAAGTAAGTAATAGTTATTTTTACAAGCTTTTATTTAGCTTGCACTGTCCGTATGTAAGTTGTCCATTCAAAAGAAGGATGGCGAGAGCGGACCCAAAATTAATGGAGCACTGTGCAAGGTCTAATTTATATCAATTATAATATCAAGTTAATAAGTGTTGTACAAAAAAAATACTAAGTTTTTACAAAACGGGAATCAAAAGTTATCAATTATGCCTATTTGATAAAAAATAATCATCGTGCAGTTTCTAAACGAAACTTATAGTTACATTCCTTTCTAGGCTAATGATTAGATAAAAAGTAGTTCGTTTTCGCTTGGTGATTTTCCTTCTTTTATACTTATACATCTTGTTAAAAAGTTGTTAAATATTCTGAAAACCCATAACGATGAAACATACGAACCATGTAAATAGACCGTAAAAAAATAAGACTCATTATTTTGATACATCATACGTAATGGATTACATGAAACGGAGAAACGGAACGTCAGTATCAAATTGACACTGACGGCATTTTTGTTGACATTTTGGTTTTTAACTAGAGTTGCCCAACTGTCGATAGTTTCTCTATCGATAGATGACCTCGAAAACTAGTAACAATGCTAAACCACTGATACTATCGATATCACAAATTAACTAATTGTACTATTGATTGGAATCGAGAGTATCGATGGGATCGATACCATTACATGATAATACTATCAATAGTATATCGATTTTTTAAAGTAATACTATCGATACTAATGATAGTTTGTAAAACTATCATTAGTATTACAACATCGATAGTTTTTTCGATAGCTCACACTATCGATACCATCAATAATATCGACAGTATTGTTCCTAAACATATGCTGGACTTCGATAGTATCGATATTATCGGAACTAATACTTTCGATACTATTTTTGTATATCATTATAAAAATATGTAAACTGTTTCATACTATCTATAGATAATATGGATACTATCGATAGGCTATCGATAGTTTAGCGATAGTCGACTATCGATAGGCAACACTATTTTCAACGGTTAGCGTTGTAAAAAACAAATAATATATCGGCGATTTTGTAAATTCTTGACGACTTGGCTTTACCTTTGGACTGATTATGCTGTATACCAACTTAAATTACAGCATTTACTACTGGATGACGATTTGCAAGTGATTTGGACTTTGTCAAACTGTTCAAATGCGGTGCATTATTGTAAATTACACAGAAGACATCGCTTGTCCGAAAAAGTCATCAAATTGTTAAGAGTTCAGAGATGGGTGTACCCGCGCGATGTGAGTATATATGTGAACTAATTTGTTGAATTTCTGAACAAGAAACCCTACAACAACTAACAAATCGACCATTGTAATGTCTGTGCTGCATGTGGCAATCTATTTTGAGAATAAGGAGTAGTTGAAAATCAGTTTCTTCGTCCTGACATGACTGAAATGGTAATCCGAATAGAAAACATTATAATAATATCTGAATGGATAAGACCCCGTGTTTAATGTCGAGCATAAATACTTTTTACTAGACGTGAGGCATAAATATTAGAATAGGTAAGTGGATTAGGTATTTTTCAATCCGAATCCGTACCTAATCAAAAGCGTCGAGGATTAGGTATGGTACAAAATATTCGTACACAGAAGGGATTCCGTTCCTTAAGTAACTCGTAACGAATGCACGTCGTAGTTAGGAATCAAATTATTACTATTTGGAATAAAATTGAAAAATACGATGTTTTACTAAACTAAAATAAAGAAATACTTAGTTTTTGGAAGCTGCTGACTTTTTAGAATCTTCTCATGCCAAAAAAAGTGTTACCGAGCTCTCGTGAGAAATATCTGTGTGACGTATTTTGCCGATTCCCGCCATTTTCTTATTTTGTATTTTTTTTTTTGTACGATCATGCTGAATATTTCCTACGTAATCCACATACGATACATAATATTGGTAACAGGCCAGCGGCTATATTGAATAAATATTAGGATTAGGTAAATGGAATAGGTATTTTAAAATATTAGGATTAGGTGGATTAGGTATCATTTTTACGTAATCCAACCCATCTCTACTTTTTACATTAATATGTAAAAAGTATTTATGCTTGAAAAAAAAAACCTAAAAAGAAAGTAAAGTGTAATGTCATACCGTAACCATGGAAACTCTATATAACAAAGATGTCAAATTAAGATTAATTAGGTATTTTATAACAGCAATAAAAATGGTTTAAGTTTTATCAAGCAGTATTTTTAACTATGTTTATCGACCAAAAGATATGGTCAAACACCCCGACAGGTTGGTTATGAAATTAATAAATATTCTTTTTATCCATATTATTATTTTTACATTGTATTTGTATTTTTGTCAACTTTTTACTTGTTTATTGTTTCAGTTAATCTTTAACAATAAAGTATGTGTGCCATGCTATTTGCAGGCAGAGTGGTGGACAATTCTAACAGAAACTCTGCTCTTGTTGTTGTTATCGCCATTGGACATAAATGTGGACTCTTGCTGACATGGTATGAGCATTTTGTGGTACGTGGATTATCCAAGACACCAAAGCTATGTCGCTGCACCAGCTAGCTTCTTAGATAATCTTTTGATTAGGTAAAAAGATTATTTATTATAAAATACTATCTAGGAACGCGAAACAAGATTAAAGGAAGATACAATGTTTGTATGTCTTGAATATTTTACAAGTACATAATTACAAAATAAATAAAAGTTTTTAAATAAATAAATGTTGTTTTATTCAACAATACTCTGGTAAATGTAGATAAAAGTACATCAACTGTGCTTTTAAAGAATATTTCAGGAGATATAAAGCTGCCTCCTTATCCTGTGATATTATGCAAAAATATTAATTACTGGTGAATCTGGCTAAACGGGTATAATATGACTGATAATTAGCATCGGAATAAAAATAAATAATAATAATGTAGTATGTAAAATAAATAATAACCAATAATTGCGAGTCTTAGATTATTTTAGGTTATAATCTTCCACCTTTCATATTTTTTTTCTCCCAACTTTTTCAAACTACTTTCCATTTGATTTTTGGTTAGCCTTAAGTCGTTCTTTAACTGCAAATCAGTTTCAATATTACACACTACTTCTATCACTGGGTCCCAAATTACGTGTACTCTCGCCATTCTCCTTTGCAAACCATTTTTTTACCATTTGTTGGTATCCGATTGAGCTGAAATTTTGCATTCACCTTTAGTTCTGATGACAATACAATGTTCAATACTCAATATTGTAATAATTGGGTAGATGACACTATTAACCAATAATTCCAAGACATAACTTCTATAAAGAAACACTTTATTTTGGCCCTGAAAACCTGATTAATTTTCAAATCACTGTAAAATTGGATTTTTAACTGCTTTCAAATTAATAAATAGTTAGTCAATTGAGTCTGCACAAAAGTGACGTCACAGTTGAGTTTTGCCATACAAAATCTATGGGAGAATCGCGTTTTGACAGGTCATAAAAAGTACGTCAATTGATTGGTGGTGTCATCTACCCTATTACAATTAAAGCTTGTTTTAAAAATGTATTTTTTTTACAAACAAAGTCTAAGATGGAGTTAGCTTAGAAAAAGCCTGTTCACTCTAACTTTAGAGAGATTAGGGTCGAATGCGTTCGGAAATACAGACGCAGATAAAATTTACTCCTTTGCAGTACGCATTATAAAAGACGTTTGGAAACGTTTAGTGCGAATTGGTGGAATTGCAACAAGGTCAAATCTTGTAACTTTTGGGATAGTTCGAACGAGAACTTTGATATTGCGATGAAAGTAAAATCATTTATTTCAATTAGGCCATTACAAAGCACTTTTGAATGTCATAGACTTACAAAAGAAAAAGGAATTGAATCTAGTTGCCCCAAAAGGTAGTTTTGTATGGAGAAGAATGGACAAGAAACTCCATACGTACTCTTTTAAAATCAATCAAAAATTACAGGAAAATATTATATATTAATGTAGTTAGCATGTTGCGCAATAGATGTCGCCACAGGCCTTTAGTTTAGTGATAAGCTAAGATGGTACCTCAGCAGGTCAGCTCCCGAGAAATTGGTGAACGTGGCAGCGTGGTGTCCAAAGCGTTGTCGCGCCAGCCATGCCTGAGTCTCAGATGATGTCGCCTCCTTTGACAGCCCCGAGTTCTGGAACAATAACGTTAAAGTCTACATTATCTTCATGTTAAAAAGCTTTTTTACAAAAAAAGACAACCGCCTTCAAAAACTACAAAATAAAAAATAGCTTTAGTTTGGAAGTCGGCGGCTTTGGTTTTGTTTTTTGGTATCTGTATTGCCACCGACTTCCAAACTAAAGTTATTTTTTATTTTGTAGTTTTTGAAGGTGGTTGTCTTTTTTGTAAAAAAGCTTTTAATTTTTTTCACTTTTTAGTGCTTGTGTGTTAATGTTTGAAATCTATACTTAATATTATAAAGCTGCAGTGTTTGTTTGTTTGTTTGAACGCGCTAATCTCTGGAACTACTGGTCCGATTTGAAAAATTCTTTCAGTGTTAGATAGATTAGTTATCGAGGAAGGCTATAGGCTATATACCATCACGCTACGACCTACGGGAGCGGAGCAGTAACCAAAGACGCGGGTGTAACCGCGGCGGACAGCTAGTCCTTAATAAAACCCCTTTCAAACAATACCTCACACGATATATTTAATTTAGAAAAATGCTCACAAAATAAAAAGCACTAAACCAAATTGGATGAAATTTTTATGGTACCAAATGGCAAGTATACTGCATCGAACAAAAAAAAATCAAATCAAAAATCGGACTAGAAACTTTGGAGTAATCGGGGTACATACATAAAAAAAATAATACCGGCCGAATTGAGCACCTACTCCTTTTTTTGAAGTCGGTTAAAAATTAAAAAAAAACCCTCGATGGCGGCCATCTTGTTCCGATTTTCATCAAACATAGCTAAGAACACTCCCGACTAATTCACCTTTCAAACAAAATCAAAATCGATTCATCCGTTCGGGAGCTACGATGCCAGACAGGCAGACACATCAAACTTGTCGTTTTTGCGTCGGAGGTTAAAAATCAAAGTCAAAGAATTTATTTCAATTAAACCATTTATAAGACTCTTCCGTGCCTCGAAAAGCACGTTAAGCCGTTAGCCCCGGCTGTCATACGTGGATCTTTAGAGTCGTAACGGGTCGTTAGAAGCCCGAATGTCTGACAACCAGTCTTACCAAGGGGTATCGTATTACCCAGTTACTGTGTTGTGGAGGTCAGATAGGCAGTCGCTCCATGTAAAACACTAGTATTGAGCATCGGGTTAGACTGGAAGCCGACCCCAAAGGTTTATAATAATAATAATAATAAACCCGCAGGGCAGCTTGTGGCGAGCTGTTGGGCAGTAGCGACCCCACGGACCTGATATCCCGGGAGAAGTCTTATTCCTCATCTCTGGCTTGCCTTTCAATAAAGGCAAGCCAGAGATGAGGAACAGAGCTCCCACCTCTATCTTGCCTTAATTGGCCGGTTAGAGTGGAAACCCGCGAGAGCATCCGTGCTCGGGGTAAGGATGTATTTCAGTAAGACGCTGGTAGGGATCAAGAGACCGTACTTCCGGGATTGTCCTGATAGCCGTGGAATACCTCTCCAATCCTCTAGCACCTCAAGATATGTTGCCCCCTTGTCGCTACGTCACTTCGTGCTAGCGACTGTTTCAGGGGGCCCATTTAGTGAGTGTGCAAGTCACCCCCTGCCATTTTATCCATGTATACAAACATTGATTCGGCAGGGGCCATAGTCACTTCATAGTTTTAGGTAACCAAGTCACTAGCAACCCATACCCATAGTCCAGTACTGTTAGTTCCCATGACCTGTAATAGTCCTGCACCAACCGGGGCTTGTCCTTGGGTGCACTTGCATAGTGCATATAGGGATAATCGTCGGTTGGTGTCTTATTTCATATAAAGCTACCTAAGGGGCCTCTGCGAGTTGGCTTCGGCCCCTCGTACGCCTTACAAAGGCCCGGGACCTCTGGGTCCCGAGATACATAAAGTATAATAATAAAAAATAATAATAATAATAGTCTCTTGTCAGGTGGAAATAAGGTGAGCGCCTTCAACGGGTGGGTCATGCCGGTTTTGATGTACTCTTTCGGCATACTCAAATGGACTCAAACGGAACTTGACGCCCTGGATGGGAGGGTCCGTAAACTACTGACGGCATATCGGATGCATCACCCACGGTCATCGGTGATGAGACTGTATATCCCGCGGAAGTGTGGAGGTCGTGGCTTTTTAAATGCTAAGACTCTCCACAACCGTGAGATATGCAGTCTCAGGGAATATTTCCTAGAAGTCGACGTGGGGATGCACCGGGATGTGGTTTCGGTGGATAAGGGCCTCACCCCGCTCTCCTTGGCTAAAGAGAACTGGCGCAAACCTGTAGTGCTTGAGACTAAAGATCGCGAGGAGGTATGGCAGAGTAAGGAGCTCCACGGACGCTTTTTTCGGGCCCAGCATGGGCCCGATGTAGATTTCTTAGCGTCCGTATCCTGGCTTCGATTCGGTGACCTATTTGGAGAAACCGAAGGTTTTGTCTGTGCAATTATGGACGAAGTTATTATGACGAATAACTACCGGAGATTTATTGTGAAGGATGGCACGGTTGACATCTGTCGGGCATGCCACCGGCCGGGTGAATCAATCCGTCATATTATCTCTGGGTGTTCTCGTCTAGCTAACGAAGAGTACTTGCATAGACACAATCTAGTAGCCAGGATTATACATCAGCAACTTGCTCTAAAATACGGCCTCGTGGAATCGGAAGTACAGTATTACAGGTGTGTGCCCGACCCAGTTCTCGAAAATGGCAGTGTCACACTGTACTGGGATCGATCCATCATCACTGACAGGACTATTGTGGCTAATAAGCCTGATATAGTGGTGGTGGATCGCTTAGAGAGGCGCGCAATGATTGTTGACATAGCAGTCCCGCATGACGTGAACCTCATGAAGGTCGAGAAAGACAAGCAGATCAAGTATCTTGACTTGGCCCGCGAGGTTGTCGACATGTGGGAGGTGGACTCAGCGATCATTGTGCCGATAGTCGTCACAGCCAATGGCTTAATAGCCAAGAGCCTCGACCAACATCTAAGGAGGCTCTCGTTAGGTGGCTGGATCAAGGGCTTGATCCAGAAAGCAGTACTTCTGGACACGGCCCGCATAGTTAGGAGGTTCCTCTCTTTGGAGCCCTGACCGCCGGTGGCTTGGACCCTGTTTCCGCCTCCGGTGGGCTACTATTTTTTATATTTTTAAATGTTTGTATTTTTTATTAATATTTAAAAATGTAATTTATATGTATATACAATTTAATAAATGAGAATAATAATAAAATCTTTATTTCAGATCATGTCCATATGAGTTACAAGAAGGTTATATTTGTGCACGAATAAATGTTTTTAGGACATTTGAGTCCTGTTTATCCGCAATGACCTGTAGAATGCTGTTAGTGCTGCCCCGGACTCTGCTTAACAAAGACGCGAGCCGTTTACGCATTATGGCATGAAAGCCGTCTACCCCGGCCTCCGCAAACATTCCAGAAGCACTACAAAAACGAGGCAGCCCCAACAACATCCTAAATCCATTGTTATATTGGACACGGTTATTTATGCACTATCTCTTCCTACCAATTTGTACGCCACGAAATGCAGCTGAACATGTTATAACAATTTTTTTGTATTTCACTGTTATCTTGCATGCTATGTAGACCATATTTAAAGAAATAAAATTTACTTTAATTTACAACATAGTTGGGAAAAGGCTAAAGAAGATTGATTCGTTTCAGAGTGTTTGATGGATGTTTGCAATTCATGGACAGTCAATAATTACCTTTTCAGGATCCTCGGCTGGTTGTGGCAGGTCCGGCAGAATCGCGCCGGGCGAGTGGCACGGCGGCGAGTTCACTTTCACGTCGTTAGTTCTGATGACAACACTTTATAAGTTTAATTATAAATCATGTTAAAATATAAAAATGTTATGTTCTGTTCTGTTCTGCAGGTATGTATGTTTAACATTTTATTAAACAGTGCATACTTTGGCAGTAAAATTGACCAGTTTGAACGGCGCTATCTCATTTCGCCTCTCGACTCCATTAGCTTTCCGATTTACATTAATTCGGCCCGTTTGTCTCGTGACAGCTAAAGATCCCATGTTTTGGATTCAATACCTAGGTCAGAAAGTGTTTGATGGCGGCGCGCAGTATTCCGTGCGCGACTCTCTAGAGGAATGTGCGGTCGCAGATCCATTGGCGAGCCAGTACCGAGAATATATGCAAGATCCGTAACAAAAAAAAGAAAACTATTTTAATTTAAAAGCCTCATCTTTTTATGTTTAATGAATTGTGAATCTATACTTATAAAGCTGCAGTGTTTGTTTGTTTGTTTGTTTGAACGCGCTAATCTCTGGAACTACTGGTCCGATTTGAAAAATTCTTTCAGTGTTAGATAGATTAGTTATCGAGGAAGGTTATAGGCTATATACCATCACGCTACGACCTACGGGAGCGGAGCAGTAACCAAAGACGCGGGTGTAACCGCGGCGGACAGCTAGTTTCTTCTAAAGCTAGATGTACACTAGATTGGGAACCGCGCCGAGATTATTTATTACTAGCTTCTGTCTGCGACTTCGTCCGCGTCAAAATTGATTTCTCCATACAAACTTTGGACCCCGTTTCATCCCCTTAGCTGGTGAATTTTGTAAAATCCGTCAAAAATAGCGGACGTCTACTAACTGTAACTACCTCCCTGCAAAATTTCATCTTTATACGTCAAGCGGTTTACGATATTTCGGGATGAGTGAGTGAGTGAGTGAGTGAGTGAGTGAGTGAGCGAGTGACCTTTCACTTTTATATTTTAGATTAATCTTTCCGTCCTCCGAACGGGAAACGCGCCGTGAAGTACGAACGCGAAGACACAAAAATCACAATACATGTACTATTCGTTAATGAGGAGTTCTATTGTTTATCTCCGAAGGTCTACATCAGATCTTCACGAAAATGATATGGGATATCCACCTCGGAAAACGTAGAGGCAAAAGGAACATGTATGGATCGTAGCAGGTGGCGTTCTGTGGTTTCTGCCTACCCCCATGGGAAAAGGCGTGAGTTTATGTATGTATGTATCCACCTCGGGAGCAACAAGCAACTAGCTTTAACGTTCAGACTAACTGACAATTTAAAAGTACCTGTAAATGGCTGTAAAAAGAAATAAATGCTTTGACTTTGACTTTTGACTTTCGGTGCACGTAGTATGCGGTAATTCGCGAGTGTACAACCATCTTAACAACACGCGTACAATGTAAACAGAGAACAGATAACGTTTGCTGCCAAATTCTATATGTATTTATGTTTTTGCGATCGGCCTTCCCAACTGACCGACATACATTATCTTTTAAATGTGTTTTTATTTACACGTGGATATGCTCGCTCCCTATTACATGGGACTTAAACATAACTGGCGAAATGTTAGTGTACTAATGGTTATACCTCTGCCTAACCTCTCGGGGATTACAGGCGTGATGTTATGTACGGTCGGGGTCATAAATGCAGTAGCAACTTAGAGTTAAAATTGTACCACAGTGACAACTGTGTTTAAGTTAGGTAGGTTGTTCCACCTCTGCCTATGGCCAGGAGTGCGGGATTCGTATAAGCACGCGCACACCACTCGAAAGTGGGTGGTGGTGGTGGGAGTGGGTTGGTGGAGTGGGCAATTATGGGAATGGCTGCACGGAGGAGGGAGCCGCTGAAGAACAGCGGGTCGAGGTCATCATCCTCTCAACATGACCGAACCATTAACCACCAGAAATAAATAATTAAATAATTAAATACTACTTACTCTTGACAATACGACGGCTTCATTTGATTGTTTGCGGCAAGAATTGCTGAAAAAAAAAAAACATTTAAAAAATCAAATTTGAATTCTAAAACCTGATATTTCAATAGTTGAATTAACTTTTATATTCTACTAGCGACCGCCCCGGCTTCGCACGGGTGCATGTATTATACATATCAACCTTCCCCTTGAATCACTCTATCTATTAAAAAAAACCGCATCAAAATCCGTTGCGTAGTTTTAAAGATCTAAGCATATATAGGGACAGACAGACAGACAGGGAAAGCGACTTTGTTTTATACTATGTAGTGATAGTGATAGTGATGTGCTAAAGTTTGACAGATTTGACAGCTGTCAAACCGTCATGTTTATTCATCCGTTAAAAAAAGATATCTGGTTATTTAAACTATACTACCCATCAAAATAAGTAACATTAAGTAAAAATTATTGTTAGGAAACGACTTATTTTTGGTGTGTAAAATCACTATGTATGAGTAGCGCACAATACAACACATTGTATTAACAGATGCTCCTGAATTGCATGACGAACTGTCCCATCTTTTTGCTCCGAATAACTATAACCGTAGCAGGAGGCACAGATTGTTCGCCGTGCCCTGGAGTCGAACCGTCTCTCGAGCCCAGTCTCCTGTCCCTCGCACACTCCCTGCGCTCAACGCTCTCTTGGATGCTAAGCCTCACTGTGATGTGTTCGCGGATGGATGGAAGAAGATCTTGTCAACATGTCTGGAGTATTGTGAGATGAGCGTGTGACTGTCGAACAGCTGAATACTTTTAGTTTTTTGTCTTTGTACTTATATAATGTGTTTGTGTCTTTAACTAATGTAATTGGCCTTGGCCGTTTTATGTTAAAGTAAAATAAATAAATTGTGCTTACGGGCGCATGTAACCGTAAAGAAGGGTATTTAAAGTTAATTTTATCATTTCAAACTTATTTTCGTAAAATAAGTTAGAACTTAGACCGCTATTTACCATCATCTGCGTCGCTATTTCCCAACTATGTTGAGGTAGGTTTCCAGTCTAACCGGATGCAACTGAATACCAGTATTTTACATGGAGCGACTGCCTATCTGACCTTCACAACCCATTAACTGGGTAATACGGTACCCCTTGGTAAGACTGGTTGTCAGACTTTGGGCTTTTGACGACCCGTAATGACTGTCAAAGATCCACGTATGACAGCCAGGACCAACAGTTTAACGTGCTTTCCGATGCATGGAACCGTTAGAATACAAAAAACACAGTCATGTAACTTTTGGCTTTTTTAAATATCTTTTTACAACCATTATGGAGGGTTATTTCAGACACAAATTTGGACTCACCATTATGTGGTAATACTGGCTTGTTGACCAACACTGGGCTTGCAATACTCTTTGGAGCCACACTGCAACAAAATCAATATGTTTAAAATCTATACAAAATACATAAAACTAAATTCTATCGATAAGTTTTCCATAGAAACAGATATTACCAATTATCTTGTTTTATATTAGACGTTTCGAAAATGTTCCCTGATATCTTTTTAGATCTATGTATCCTGCTTATGTGTAAGAAGTTTCATTCAAAGCCAAAGTCAAATCATTTATTTCAATTAGGCCATTACAAGGCACTTTTGAACGTCAAATACAAAAAAAAAAGGAATTGAATCTAGTTGCCCCTTCCAGAAGGTAGTTTTGTATGGAGAAGAATGGGCAAGAAACTCCATAATTATGTACTCGTAGGAAGTTTCATTAAAATCGGTTCATTCATTTCGAAAATTTGTATGATGCAGCCTCAGACCAATAACTTTTTTATTGGTCTGAGGATGCAGCACGGTGTAAACGCCCTTACTAAGTACTTCAAAACCATTATAGTACATTACATAAAAACTGAAATAAAAGCACTCCCAGATAATGCGTAAAACAAATTATGATATAATTCAGGAAGTAAACTCTGTACTTATTAAGATTATAATGTACTGCCTTATCTTTGATGTTATGTGATAAGGTAATTAGACATGTGCTTGTTGAACTAAATGGTTGGTTCAATAGATCAATGAATTTGCTATAGAAGGTAAAAAAAAGTTGTTTTAAAATAAAAAGTTATTATTTTAAACTAGTTCCAGTGATATAAACCTTAAACAAACAAACACACAGTTTAGCTCTTTATAATATTAATTTAGTTTTACTGTCCTGTTGGTAATGTGGAGGCAAGAGCTACTGACGATGTGGTTCTGGGTTCGATTCTCAGGTTGAGCAGTGTCAATTACCCCGCGTCTCGGAAAGCACTAGTCGACGTTGGTCCTACACCAGATGTCTTCCCGGTCATGTCATCCCGGATTTCCATAACATATGACTAAGAGGGTAAGGGAAGAGCTAAGCCAATCACGGCACGACAGTACTGCTAGGCGTACTGCCGCGTTCTACGTGGTAATAATGTGAGTGTCACTTCTTTATGAGGTACTTTAAGTTATTTGCTTCTACTCCATTTACCTACATTTTTCCAAATCGTTTTTCATCCGCTTCCCACCGTCTGTATCATAGATATCCGTGGTCTGTATGCTTAGATCTATTAAACTACGCGACGGATTTTAATGCGATTTAATGAGATCATCAATAGATAGAATGATTCAAGAGGAAGGTTTATGTATCTACATTGCATATCCGTGCGAAGCCGGGGCGTGTCGCTAGTTTGAAATAAGTAGGTACTTTCATGAATATACAGGTATAAATTGTCATGAAGGTCAGATAAACGTAAATAACAGTATATGAGGAAGTACTTGGGTACTTTAAATATAGAAAAGCAATCTTTGTTATCATCTGATAATACAAAGTACTATGTTTTTGCATTGTAATCTAAATAGGAATGGTTTTTATCCTCATGTTGCCCTTAGGGCCCTCCGCATGAGCCACAATTAGTGTTTCAAGGAATCTGTTTGTGTGGGATGTCCCCGTTTTTCTGGAGTCTGGTAAAATGTTCCCTGTTCACCATTGATTGGAATGCTAAATGTCTAGATATTTTAGTAACCTATTTAGGTAGTCTGTATTTTATTCAATAATTTTGAAAGGAAAAACGAACTTGCATGTCTTGTTATTTTAAATGTTAATTTTTCTAATTATATTTTTATTTTAATTTTAATATTAAGTTATATTGCAACCAAAACGCTGAATATAGTGTTCCAAACAAATTGTATGAAATAGGTAGTTATTTTTCCATGAAATAGTCTTAAGTATTTATTATATAAAACTAGCTGACCTTCCATGACTTCGTTCGCGTGGTATCCTACTCCTACCTTACCCGCACCCCTACACTACCCCAACCCTACCTTCCCACTGTACCCCAACTCTACACCACCCCTACCCATACCCTTGAGACCAACTATTCAATATTTTTTTTTGAAGATAAATACAATATAGCAGTTACCATGAAAATCGTTCCAGCCGTTCTAGAGTTATAAGTGTTCGAACAAACCTGACTTTGTTTTAATATATTAAGAAGACGTGATTAAAAAATTAATTTACAAATTATGTAGATTTAACTCATACATCATCATAATTCCCACATAACAAGTTTTGATTTACATACAACATAAAATTTACTGTAATTTGCAAATAAAAATAAAGAAAACTAAAAATAAATATAATGCGACCACACTATTATTTGGGACTTAAAAATAACTGGCGAAATGTGGGTTTACTATTGGGTATACCTCTGCCAAACCCTTCGGGGATTACAGGTGTGATGTTATGTTTATGTTATGCTAAACAAAAACAATCTCACCAAACTAAATGACCAAATTCCTTTAATGAAACAGAATTAAATAATCAAATGAGTCACCATTACCAAAACATAAACACAACTAGATTCTAACTGTATACATCTATGCAAATATATTATTTAAGTTTTGTTTGTGTGTTTGTTTAGACGAACTAATCTCTGGAACTGCCAGTCCGATTGGAAAAATTCTTTTTGTATAATTATGATAGCCAGATTTATGAAGAACTAGCTTTTGCCCGCGACTTCGTCCGCGCAAATATCGGTTATCGCGGACACAGACGAAGTCGAAGTCTAATAAAAAGTAGCCTATGTCTTTCCCCGGGTCTTAAACTATCTCCATGCCAAATTTCATCAAAATCGGTTCAGTGGTTTAGGCGTGAAAGCGAGACAGACAGACAGAGTTACTTTCTCATTTATAATATTAGTAAGGATAGTATAGGTTATATCATCACGCAATAATACATATATTGAGTATATTTGTGTGTAATTATAATAATACCAGCCTATTACTGTCCCACCGCAGGGCAAAGGCCTCTTATTATACAGAGAAGGCATGCGCATTAATCACCATGTTTGCTTTAGGCAGCTTAGGCAGCAAGTCAGGCTGTGTTATTGGGTTTTTCCATCAGGAATTTCTCAGTAGCAGCCTCGGAGTCTGGACCTGTGTCCAGTTGATAGCAACAGGCTCGCCCCCTATTACATGAGACTTAAACATAACTGGCGAAATGTGGGTGTCCTATTGGGTACACCTCTGCCTAACCTTTCAAGAATTACAGGACTGATGTTATGTCTGAATTAAGAATACTAGTTTGGAAGGTCAATGATGCGTAAGACATACCTCTGGTGATGTTATGTTTACAAACTTAATTATGATGTTGTGAATTAAAAACCAGTTTCTGAATTGGCAGGTTACCGGTTTAAGGCAGAATGACACTGACATCTAGCAACAACAAATCCTTACATAAATCAATGAAGAACTAATCTACAAATCGTTGGTTTAGTGTTTGTATTACGTTGCCTATAAAAATGACCAAGACTTAGGTATTTGGAATGAGATATAACCTAAAATTTTCAAAATTGCCTTGACAAAAAATTGAATTAAAATGTATATTTACACTAATCTCGGGCGGCGAGCAGGTCTGACGTGGACATTTGCCGCTTTCAGCCTCCTTGCAAGTTCCCTATAGGTCGCCGGGTCAGCTTCTATTTCAACCTCGGCCTTCAAAAGGGAGAACTTCATCCGCCATCCCTGGGCCTCGACGCCGTGCACAAGGCGAGCACTGAGCACAACCCCGCGCCCCAGGTGCCGCGCACTGAGTCTTTGCTCGAGTACGAGCATACTACTCGTCAGCTATAGTCCTGCCTCGTCAAGTTGAAGAAGATGAATGCACCAGATCCAACGCGATACGCCCGCCCGCTTCCAACCACCATAGCTGGCCTGCTGCTTGCTTCAACAACCATTTGTCACGATTACGTTCACACTATCTACACCACAACACGCGGCTGCAAAGTCTTTTTACCGTTCGTACTCCCTTTTTATTTGTCCAACATATTTATTCAGTCAACTGCCCGCAGGAAACGTTACGCGAAACACGATAACCGCTTTGTCAATGCGTTGTTGCTATTCCACACAGGATAACACCGGTTTTAAGATGTGCAATGAAAAATTCAACGATGTAACAGCGTAAAATAAAATTGTGAATAAAAACAAAGGAGTATGTGACAGGCGGCAGAGCGCGAGCGACTGGGCGTAATGGCCGCTGATTGGTCGCGAGTGAGGCGCGCACCTCGATTGGATCAAAACCGGTTGGAGTCGGTTCGTAGAGGCTGCGGCCGGCTCGGGTCGGTGCATCGTGCGCCCGCCGAGCGCTAGTGCTGTTACACGCATGTTTATGTCGTGTCGTATCGATTCGGCTTTTTACGTTTTATTTTTTCACTGATATCTTTTCTATCAGACATTTTTTTACACACATATTTTTTTGACACGTGGTATAAGACAGAATATAAACAGATTGAGCACAATACAGCTAAGTGTTATTAATTTAAAACTTAGACGGATCGGCAACAAACCGGATGAAAATAATCACAATATTCGGTTTTGCCCAATTGTGTGTTAATTTATTGCGAACTAATGCAATCCGGTTTTAGCAACTCAAGTTTATCGCTCGCACTACGCACTGAGTAATAGATGTTTAAAATCGTTATCTTATATCTAAAATTAGCATATTTTTGTTGTTAGTACAGTATTATGATTCTAGTCGAGTTATTTTTTACAAAGACTTCATTTTTAAACGTATAATTAATGAAATTACTCGCAGCGACAAGTAGTGACTACCTAAAACTGAATAACAACACAATTTAAGAACTAAAAATAGCAAAGCGCTTGAGTATTTTGTTTATCATATCATTGCGATCGATATGAATGCCTCTTAAAATATAATGTAGGTACCGTAAGATTTGATATTTTACAATAGGTATGATGTTACATTCATAATTTACGATTGGAGTTATTTATCGGTATTATAAGCAGGCTACAGAAGAGATTTTAAATAGCTGTCTTTAGCAATGTTTTGTGTAGATATCAGAAAAAATACTAAATTCTTAATTTGATTTTAATGATATACAAAAGCAATATATTTGTAACTAGCTTATACCCGCGACTTCATTCGCGTGAATGTAAGTACCTATTACGGAGATTTTTTTTGTCCTAAAACCCAAGTCTTTTTTAAAATAAAAGTCAGCTTGGTTTAGCATAGTTAGTTACTCCTTCAAACATCAGCTTGTGCTAGTGAAAGTCCCGTCAAAATTGGTCCTGCCGTTTCAGAGATTAGTCGGAACACACAGACTCTGCAATTTTATTTATTATATTTGCATAGAATACAGACGTAGACGAATAGGATGAAATATTTATTTATTATTTATTTATTTAACCATATTTAAACTATCTTTACAGGCAACCCAAGACGATAGTTAAACATACACACACACATATAATATTCTACATTTCACTAGGTACATACACTAATAACACATAGGTACACATATTACACACTTCTGTAGGAATATAGATTTTTTGTGTCATTGTTTTATTCCCAATAATGTCTAAATTGATAACTTAGGTAAATACCTACAGATAGCGTAAAATGATACATAATAAGCAAAGTAAGATGAAAAAAAAAATTTCAGCATTTGATTTTAACATAAGTTTAAAAAAAATGACAAAAATAATATATTTATTTCAAAATTTGTAAAAAAAAAACAGTGCTCCGCCCACAGCGAGGTTGTAAAACCCAAGCTCCAGAGAGAGGAACCTCCTCACTATGCGTGCCGTATCCAAGACGATCGCCTTCTGAATCCGACTCTTAACCCAGCCGATGCCAGCATGGAATATTATGCGTTGTTATGGCTACGAAAACAACAACTGTTTTATAGAAGCTACTAGCGACCCGCCCCGGCTTCGCACGGGTGCATGTATTATACATATAAACCTTCCTCTTGAATCACTCTATCTATTAAAAAAAACCGCATCAAAATCCGTTGCGTAGTTTTAAAGATCTAAGCATATATAGGGACAGACAGACAGACAGGGAAAGCGACTTTGTTTTATACTATATAATAGAAAGAATAGAATAGAATACGTAATTATGAGTGACACTTACCAAGCGAACCTCATAACTTGCCCAGAGGCATATCTTGGGTGGAGGTGGAGCAAGTAGGGTACCTACCGAAAGGGGGCGCAAAAATCGCTTGTCATAAAAATTAGGACTCAGTCCTATTCATACGCGCTCTATACATATTTTTTTCGTGATTTTCGACTAGATCGCATAGTAAAAAAAGTTGTTCATAATGATAAAGACAGCGACTACTTTTTCGGATTAAAAAAGGTTGTATCAGAGCGCACTGTACGTCAAAAGTATTTCTTTTTTCTTTTTTCTAAGTTTAAATGTTACAAGCGTTGAAAAAAAGAAAATATACAACTTCTGTTTCCAACTTACATTCTCAAGGTAACATTTTCGATAATGAGTCGATATCACTTCGATAAATCGTTTCTGTGTCATTCTGTTGACATACAAACAAACAAAACTTTCCTATTGATAAATTTTCTGACGATAACGATTTCATTCATTACGAAGCTATATTATACTATTATTAGTCTGGTTGTCGCAAAGCACGACTACTGAGCATGAGATCTTGCGTTCGATTTCCAGGTCAGGCAAAGTGTTATTGGTTTTTTCCAACAGAAATTTCTGAGTAGCAGCCTCGGAGCCTAGATTTGTGCCTGGCTCGCCCCCTGTCATGAGACTTAAACATAACTGGCGAAATGTGGGTGTACTAATGGGAACACCTCAGCCTAACCCTTCGGGGATAAAAGGCGTGATGTTTATGTGAAGTCGTGGGTAAATTCCGGTCTGTAATAAATAACGTACAGCACTAAGCATAGATAATAGAATGGTGCCGGACCTAAGAGAACGTTTCCAATGATTTCTTCCGCCACAGTAATGTTGCGCGGGCGGCCATTAGCGGAGATAAATGCTACTAAAAATAGTTTAACAGTTTCGTTTTACATTGTTCAACTGTAATTGGTGTTTTTGTGAGAGCTGAAGTTTTGCCAAATTATCATTCAGTTTTGGCTGGTTAAATGCTGTTTTATATGAAGACTTTGTTTCTGATATTATAAGTAGTGGTGATTTTTTTGCTATTGTTTAATTTCAACGTCATTTTATCTTGGACATCGCTGACTTAGGTGAAGGAAAACATCGTTACAGGAAAACTGAACTTATAAATGGTATAAGTAATCTGAAAGTTTCTTAAGTCTGAAATCGCCGATCCGCCATGAGCAAGCGTAGTGATCAATGCTCGTGCCTTCTCTGTACGAGAAGTGGCCTTTGCCCTGCTGTGGGACAGTTATAGGCTGGTATTTCTTTTATTTCAAATAAGGACGTTAGGAGGCCTATGCTCAGCAGTGGACTTCCTAAGGCTGACATGATGATGACGTTGCTTAGAATTGAAACGATTTTAAACTTCCTCCACGTGGTTTTTTTCACCCGCGTTAAGTCACGGCTTTGATTACTGCACCTCTCCCGTGAATTTTAGCGTAACGTTATAGCCTAACTAGAACTCTAGAAAGAAAGAGAAAGAAAAAATGTTTATTGACACCGACCATGTGCACACAAAAATAATTAAAAAAACCATAAGTTGAAACATAAGTCATTCAAATGTACTCAACCCACAAGGGCAGTAATTCGGCAAAGCTTAAGAGCACACACGTAAAACATTATTGTGTGCCCCACAGCGGCGCCAAACAGACTAGACTTCTTACTTCCCTAGAATTCGTTGTTACTCAATCACGCGTAAACCGTTGAACAGATTTGGATGAAAATTGGCACAGAGAGAGACCATTTCCTGGATTAATACATAGGATACTTTTATCCCGGTAATGTGTTTCCTTAGGATAATAGCTGGATGAAAATTGGCACATAGGTAGACCATTTCCTGGATAAACACATATGATCCTTTTTATCCCATTAATTTGTTCCCCTGAAATGGTAATTAAACTTACTTTACGGAAAGTTATCCTTTACTCAAGCTAGCTAGTAGTAAAATATAATTAACAACATCAAGCGAGGACGTCACGTCGTGAAGTCGTGTCAAGAATACATTAACATTGTGAGGGGTGCTAGCACCGCTAGCTATAACCACTGCTGGGTTGGTTAATTCTGGTTAGCGCCACCTTCACGCGACATTGTGGAAAAAACTAATCGATTATGTGTGAATATGAGTATTACCAGTTGACTAGATGATTAAAATTTGTTGAAACGAGAAACGTGTAAGTTATAGTAGATGGCTTATAGATGGTTCGGACATGTTGAGAGGATGAGTGAAAGATGATTAACAAAAGGTATTTATATGGCAGAGGTGAGTGGCAACGCAGGGAGCTTAGGGGTCGCCCTAAGAAGGCCTACACTGACCCTATTGGTGAGGTTCTTCAGAAAGGTTACATGCGCAGTACTCGTAACCGGCGTGCTTGTATGACGAGATGTATGAAACTATGAACGTGGTTGAGGCAAAAAGAGTATGTAAGGATCGTAGCAGGTGGCGTTCTGTGGTTTCTGCCTACCCTCATAGGAAAAGGTGTGTATGTGTGTAAGTTACAGTTTGTTTGGTAACAGTTCTGCTATGATCCTATGAGGAGTTCCGTTCCATATCTCCGAAGTTCATGATCAGATCATGACAATATTTCTATAGTACCACCTGGAAAGTATACCCTTTCAAACAAAAAAAGAACTTTCCGAATCAGTTCAGGCGTCTTCGAGTAAACGGGGTACACACACAGAATTGAGAACCTCCTCCTTTTTTTTTGAAGTTGGTTATAAAAGACACCCGCACATAGTCGTTGGGAGCGGCTAGTTAAAAAGTCCCGGCTAAAACCAACATGAAAGCAAGTCGTTACTTCATTTTTATCAAGAAACATTCCAATTTCTTTTTCAAAGAATAGCAAACACTGTTAGCACCTTTTCAACAAGATCTGGCGGAGTTCCAAGAAGAGATATCGGAGTGGAATCATCTCGGAACAGCTGAAGTGTTGTAACAAGTGTTATAGCACTTTTTATGATTCTCATTCGATTTATTGTTGAATTATGTAGGTGAAAATAAACGTTTAAGTTTGAAGTCACGTTTCTGCGTATCAGAAGAGGCCTTTGCTTTGCAGAGTGCACCTATTTCGTTTTACTTCGATTTTCATTAATGACTGACTCGTTGGTCTAGTGAGCATGAGGTCTTGAGTTCGATTCCCAGATCGGGTAAACTGTTATTGGGTTTTCCATCAGGAATTTTTCAGTAGCAGCCTCGGACTCTAGATTTGTGCCCGGTTGATGGCAATAGGCTCGCCCATATTACATAGAACTTAAATTTATCTGGCTGCCTAACTGTTATTTATGTATGTAAGGATAGTAAGATTGATGCAAAAAACATCCTGTACCTAATATGAAACATAAAAACTTTATTGCATGCACAATGTAACACATGACAGCATTGCACGTAAGTAGAACACTGCTATTGCATAAACAGTAAACCATGAAAGTCAACGACCTGAACAGACCCTGTATTCTAAATAGGTTACCACAGCTGAGAGCTCACCAATGAGCGCGTTAGAAAAGGATAGAGATATCGTGCTACAGCACTAATGCAGATTTGTATTGCATAACTTGGTTTTGTTCGCGATTTCGTCCGTGTGAATGTCCGTTTTTTTTTGATGGAATTCTAATTCTTTTTTAAAACAAAAGTAGTCTTAGTTGCTCCTTATAACATCAGCTATATGCTAGTGAAAGTCTCGTCAAAATCGGTCAAGCCGTTTCGGAGATTATCCGGAACAAAAAGACACATAGGCATTTTGAAAATAAGTAAAAATGCTGTAATTTTTAAGAGACAGACCGTTTTTTATTTATTTGAGTAGATAATATTATCTTTATGTAGTGTTACATGACAGCTATAAAATTGAAACGTTAAATCACGGGAAAGTGCATTGACGTTTGACATTTAATGGAGAAAATGGTGGGAAGGTGCAGACCTTTGCAATAACCTGTCAAAACGCGATTCCGATTTCTGCGAGAACCGATTTTAATTAAACTTCCTACACATGAGCATGTATCTGTTTAAGTGTAGGAAGTTTCATTAAAATCGGTTCATTTATTAAAAAAAAGGACTTGAAAGTTTGTATGTAACGTTCATCTAAAAATATTTCACACAACCATCGCCCACAATGTCAAAAGGTCCTCAATGACAGGTCACAAAAACCGTCTGCTTCCAATAATATCATTACATCCTTTTTAATCCGGTTCGAACTAGTTTCATGACTCGCTAGCATCTATTCTATACGTTCTAAATATAGTCGGGCACAATTTAACTGTAATGGGGTCGGTAACTGCGGATCCGTCTTCGTGCAGGATGAATGGATGTGCCAGGGAGTTGTGTAATGTTCAATAGGGTATTTGACACCATTAACCAATAATTCCAAGACACAGCTTCTTTAAAAAAGCACGTCATTTTAGCCCTTAAAACCCGATAAATGTTCAATTAACAATGAAATTAGATTTTTACCCAAGCAGCAAAAACTAGTACTTACTATAAAAAACCATAGAACGTTTTAGAAAAAACTGTCCTTGGTCCTATAAAACCCCAAAGAACGTATCTTTTCTTCGGAAGTGGCGCAATTATATCTCTGTTCAGTGACAAAATAATTTTATTACAGTGTTCCAAAGGACGAAACAGTCCAATAAAATCTATGTAACAGTGATGCAGGTCTCAAAATAATGATGTACTGACTACTGTAGGACCTTTTATAGTACTTTTTCATACTATACAAGAGTTTAGTTTCCTTTACCTCACATTTTCATTCACTATTCATTATTTTACATTCTTAATAGTGCAGAGTGCAAAAAATAATTAAAATAATTTTACAAAAGGATAAAAGCAATCTGATTTTATTTTGTTATTTTAATATTAGTCTATTACGGTGGAAATGATGTGCGACTGCAGCTTTACTGATAAACTAGGGATAGGTTTACCATGAATTTAAAGTGCCCCCTCGAATTGTTGAGCTTTTACTAAAATATTTATCAGATAAAATGATTTCGACATTCTAGGAGCTATTATAGTACTTGCCGTGATAATGTTTTCACTGTCAGTCATCGTGGATTCAACCTAAAATTGGGGTTCTGTGTGAGCATGATATACACATAAAACGCAGTGTTCTTTTTTACTATTTTTCTGAAGATCATAGCCAAAAAAAAACTTAATTATAAATATATAAAAAAATATGGCCCAATTATTAAATGAATTATTTTTCTGGTGTCGAGGTTGCGAATTTATGGCTATTTATGACCATTATCCTTCCGATGAATGTCGGCTTTGCAATTAAATAACATTCTCATACATATTTTTTTTTTTAATAAAGCAACTCTAATTATAAAATCTACAAATGTTCACACAATAAGCCCAGCAAGTCTTCAGAAATATTATCTTTGTAAGACACATTTTGTACGGAACCGTTTCCGGTAAGAATGCACGACACATTAATTCCGTATCAAAATGTCTGAATATTGTTGTAAAAGCGAGCCAATAATCCTTTTTGGGACTTAACTGTCATTTAATAGAAACATTATTATCTACATGTATGTGCCACTTTTGCGTCACTGTAGTGATTTATAATACTAACAAGCGCTTTGCTAGGCACCAAAAAAATTGTTATAAAATAATTCTGCACTATTATAGTGTCTGTGTGATATGCTTATCGATAAAATTATAATATGCATCTAAAAACTATTATAGTACAATTACGTTCTATTAGCGTGATCTGAAATTAGACTACATCACAAAAACACTCTATTGTAAAGTCTTTGTGACTACTAAACGCACACGTACTATAGCAGCGATCTGATTATCCACAATATCACAATATCGCCCTGTAGTTGAGTGTTCATCACTGCTACAACGAAACTACTATTGCAACTACTATTGGAACCCTTATTACGCTAACCAGATAAATAAAGGCACCTGTTAACAATATTATAGAGCAATATTATTATGTAATAGTTATATTAGAACTTGCTATAGTACTTGACTATAATCGTTGTATAAAATGGCGTAGTAAACGTTTACATCCTTTGTTTATAGGTATTTTTAGGTCTATAAGCATATAGAGCAATAATGTACTGTCGAACGCTTTTATACAACACTCTGGCACCGCTAAAACCTTAATAAATCGTTTATAGAGCTTTTTAGAGTTATGAGCTGAAATAATAGGACTGAATTGCTGCTTGGGTAGTTGCTCTGAAATCAATAAATAGTTAATCAATTGAATTAACTAGTAAGTGACGTCACAATAGTCTTTTGCCATACAAAATATATGAGAGAATAGCGTTTTGACAGCTCATAAAAAGTATGTCAATTGATTGGTGGTGTCAAATAGCCAAATATGTAGTCTGGTGATTTATTATGATGCTATTGTTGAGAAGTTGACCTTTTATAAAAGACTAGCACTCTCGTTCGTTCGCGTGATTTTTCTTACGGATCCCTAATTTTTTGATAATAAAATATAGCCTATGGCACTCAGTGATAACGTAGCTTCCAATTTGTGAAAGAATTTTAAAAATCGGTTCAGTAGATCCAGAGATTACCCCCTGCATACAAACTTACAAACTTAAAAACAAATGTTACCTCTTTATTTAGTATAGACTAGAGACTCCGTTCGTATACTTAAATGTGGGTTTTCGAGAACGCAGACAAAGTCGCGGGATAAAAAGTAGCCTATGTCCTTCCTCGGGGAACCTTACTCCGTACCAAATTTTATCAAAATCAGTTCAGTGGTTTAGTCGTGAAAGTGTTACAGACAGACAGACTTAGTTTCGCAGTAATAATATTACTGGCTTCTGACCGCGGCTTCATCCCCTTAGGGGGTGAATTTTGGAAAATCCTTTCTTATCGAATGCCTACGTCATACAAAGAACACACCCTCCAAGTTTCAGGTCTCTACGATCAGCTGTTTAGGCTATGCGTTGATCCGTCAGTCAGGACAAAGCATTTTGTATGTATAGATAGAAGATAGATAGATGATAGATTTTTTAAAATCAGAATAAACAATGTTTTTAGTTTAACCGTAATACGTGACGCATAAATATATTGCTTCAAACAGATATTATTCCATGTATAAAATCGCGTGCAAACTGCAAGTGTTCATTACAAAACATAAAAACCTTCACAATATTAACACGCTATGTCAGAGACACGTTATTTCACGCAACCAGTAACAATTGCTATCAAAGTGTCGTTGGTTCGTCACGAAGAACATGAGACATTAAGGGAGGCATTTGGGAGGCATAATGACACTAATCTGCCTAGCCTTTTGCCGACTATGCTGGGGTAGGCTTCCAGTCTAACCGGATGCAGCTAGTACCAGTATTTTACATGGAGCGACTGCCTATATGACCTTCACAACTCAGTAACTGTTTAATACGATACCCTTTGGTTAGACTTTCGGGCTTCTAACGATCCATAACGACTATCAAAGTTTCACGTATGACAGCCGGGACTTAAGGCTTAACGTGCTTTCTGAGACACGGAGGAGTCTCAGTGTGTAAAGATGATCACCCATCCACGAACCAACCCCGGCAAGCGTAGCTTAACCTGATGGATCGACCCGTACGGCTGTTATTACTTAGCCACGAGCCACAATTCTTAATTTGGCAATAAAAGTGACGTCACAGGTTATTATTACCAAACAAAATCTGTAGGCATCGCGTTTTGACAGCCCATAAAAAGTATGTCAATTGATTATGTTGGTGTCAAGTACCCAATTGTCCGCTATTGTACGGACGACAGCGCTTTATAGTAAACACTGCGGAATCTTATGCGGTTGTAATAGGAGCTATTTTACAACAAAAAGGTATATTCATAGAATGTACGATCAGCATACTAATTGCAACTAATAGGGATAGCATTGAATAACGTGCACCGGACGGAAATAGACGTAGGGTTATTTTTGTCTTTCGAACGCTAGTGATGTTACTATGTCGATAGTTTTTTGCGGAAATTACCGGTTTTTGCTAGAGTACATCTGAAGGTGTATTAGTGGTTTGTTTACAATTAAAACTTCAGTTCTATAGACATTATTAATATTATAATCTATCTCTGTGCCAAATAAATCCAGATCCGTCCTGTCGTTCTGGCGTGATTGAGTAACAAACATCCATCGAAACGTTTGCATCTAAATACCTATATAAAAGCGAAAGGTCACTCACTCACTCATTCATTAACCCAAAAACCGTTTGACGTATAATATGAAATTTTGCAGGCAGGTAGATTTATAATTAGTAAGAACGGAACGGAACGGAATTTCGGATATTTTCGAATGTCGTGATGGCCTAGCGGTTAAGGCGCCCGCCTCTCATGCATGAGGTGGTGATGTGGGTTCGAATCCGGGCAAGTACCAATGTGACTTTTTCAATTCATACGTACTTTCTAAGTTTATCTTAGACATTACTGACATCAATCCGTGCCACGGAAAGCACGTTAAGCCGTTGGTCCCGGCTGTCATACGTGGATCTTTGACAGTCGTTACGAGTCGTCAGAATCTTGAAAGTCTGACAACCAGTCTTACCTAGGGGTATCGTATTACCCAGTTACTGGGTTGTGGAGGTCAGATAGGCAGTCGCTCCATGTAAAATACTGGTACCCAGCTGCATCCGGTTAGACTGGAAGCCGACCCCAACATAGTTGGGAAAAGGCTAGGCAGATGATGATGAAGAACGGAATTTCCAATATTAACCCCCTGAGGGGATGAAACGGAGTCCAAAGTTTTTTTGAAGAAACAAGATTAGATCGCCAAAAGCTAATTTTCAATGACACCTGAAATAATTAGAAAAAAAAAAATCCACTCATCATTTCAAATTAGACTGCAACAAAATGTGAATAAATTACTGAAACATCTAAAAGAACTGATACAAATTGAAACTAAACGAACTGATTAAAATTAACGAGTTTATTATTACAGAACGTTTTAAATTACTGTGTTTTGCTGTGAAAAAATCTTTGAATCACGATCTTCATCATTAAACTGGGTAGTTGACACCATTAATTTCAAGACACAACTTACATAACATTACGCCGGTAATCCCCGAAGGGTTGGGCAGAGGTGTACCCATCAGTACCCACATTTCGCCAGTTACGTTTAAGTCCCATGTAATAGGGGGCGAGCCTATTGCCATCAACCGGACATAAATCTAGACTCCGAGGCTGCTACTGAGACATTCCTGATAGAATAACCAAACACTTTGCCCGACCTGAGAATCGAACGCAAGACCTCAAGCTCAGCAGTCGCGTTTGCGACCACTAGACCACCGAGGCAGTCCAATTAATTTTCAATTTACTGTAAAATTAGATTTTTTGTGGCTTTGAATAAATATTACTGGCGAAATGTGAGTGTACTAATGGGTACACCTCTGCCTAACTCTTCGGGGATTACAGGCGTGATGTTATGTTAGCAAATAACTCGGAGTTAACAAGATAACTCTGGGTGGCGCACGACGGCCAATTGTCTCACATGATATCAATTGTTATTTATTGTTCTAAATTCATGGGCATGTGACATTGATTTTATAAATTGCATACTTGTCCCATTGGGTTATGGGGTCAAATTGTTAATTCTACGGCCTACCGCAGACGATTGACTTGTTACGAGAATGTGGCGCAGAAAAAGTCTGTGTGGCGCACAAAAAGTCTGTGTGGCGCACAAAAAGTCTTTAGCGACATCTATCGCACAACGTGACGTACTAAAACAGACGTTTAAGAAACGTCTGTTTTTCAACGCGATTTCGTTCAAGATTCGTAACTTTAACAAATTACGCGTCACGTTGTTTGTCCGGGATGAACTCCGAAACTGCTCAACCATTTTTTATGAAATATGGCTTTCTGTGTGTAATTTGGTTGAACTTAAAAGATAGGATAGTTTTTATCTCGATTATTGACCTCAATATTTGTACTTACTTCAAGCCACAGCAACGCGTGGTCGAGTCAGCTAGTATGTATATAAAAAAACCGACAACAAACGTCAGACAGTATCTCAATAAACTGTTTATATTTACTACTATTTTATATTCATCTTCATTGTGATCACATGTAGAATCAACAAGAATAATGTAACCAGGATTTAAAAACCTAATTTAAAAGAGTGCCGTGGAGTTTCTTGCTCGTTCTTCTCCATTGAGGCCTACCTCCGTTTTGGAACGAGCAACTAGCTTCAACTTTCGGACTAACTGACCGACTCCTTGACAATTCAAAAGTGCCTGTAAATGATAAATGTTTTGACTTTGACTTTGACTTAGCACCTGTCTAGTCGTAAATTCCTTCCATTTAAATGGGGAACGCGTAACAGATATATTAACACTATTACTTACCATAGTTCAGGCGAGTAGGGAGGCGAAGTGGTAACCAAAGATGGCGGCGGCATTAGCGCGTCGTTTGACAGCTGTCAACAAAAACAGTTTTATATATTTTTTATTTTTTTTTAAATTTAATAAACATAAAATTGATACTAAAATTTTCTGTCATTTATGTATTTAGTTTTTTAGATAATAAGTACCAACTTGTCTTGCCGCTGTAAAGAATATTTTGTATTGTGCGTCACTTCTACGTGAATAAATGGTTTTTCTTTCTTTCTTTCTTTCTTTCATACTGCCTTTAAAAATCATTTAGTCAGAAAAATAGTAGTGTTGGGGCCTATAATATAGTAGGATACTATATTATAAATAGTAGGGTTGGCACTTGGCAACCCTCCCTCTAACGGTGGCCGAAGATCATTGAGCGCCCTGTGCTGCTCGTCTGATACTGGGGGTTGGGGGGAGGGGGGGTGTGACGTGACGAGAGGTTCGCTATCTACTCTCATCTCTGCCTGCTTTGCCACATGTTCACGAGCGGAGGTCACCCGTATGTCTCAACAATACGCACCGTAGTAAGGACAGTGGCTTCACATCCCGGCTGGTACTTCTCCAGGTCAGTGCGAGGTCTCCTCATCACCTTCTCGCGGTCCTGTTTGTGTTTCCTGTCAGCGCCTTTCAATTTGAATACCTGTGGACAATATTTAGAATTTTGGTTTTAATAATTGGTAATTTAAAAATGTTATAAAGCTGAAAATGCTCATCACGTGGAACAATTTTTGCTATGGTGCCATTTTTGTATCTCTTATAGTTTAGCTGGTCTGTTGCGGTTCTGCATCAGGTGTTCAAGTTTCCAAGATAAATTATAGCCTATATGTTGCCCAGACTTAATACCTATACAACAAAAAAAAAACAATCAAATTCGTCCAGTACTTTTTGAGTTTATCCCGGACAAACATACCATTTTATCATATTATGTATGTATAGTCTTAATATATATAAATTACGCGTCACGTTGTTTGTCCGGGATGGACTCCTAAACTACTCAACCATTTTTTATGATATATGGCTTACTGTGTGTAATTTAAAAGATAGAATAGTTTTAATCTCGATTATTGACCTCAATTTCTTTACTTCAAGCCTCAGCAACGCGTGGGTCGGTCAGCTAGTATTAGTATTGATATTAAAATGTACCTTGATCTGGCAAGCAGCGGCATGCAACCGAGTGTGTTCATCGCTGGCGAGGTAGGTCTCCACTTGAATGCGGAATGGTACCCCTTTCTCACCGCCATGCTTCTTCGCTGTGAACTCTGTTGATATGCAGTTTACCTGGACGCACACAACCAAACATACAAGATAACATCACGACTCTAATCCCTGAATGGTTAGGTAGAAGTGTACCCATTAGTTCACCCACATTCTGGCCAGTTATGTTTAAGTCTGTGTAATAGGGGGCGAGCCTATTGCCGTCAACCGGACACAAATCCAGACTCCGAGGCTGCTACTGAGAAATTCCTGATAGAAAAACCCAATAACACTTTGACCGACCTGGGAATCGAACCCAAGACCTCGATCATGCTCAGCAGTCGCGCTTTGTGACTACTAGACTAACAAATGAGGTCCATAAAAAACCATTTCTTTGTGTAAGTTGTTTGTTTTCATCAGTGACTAATTACCAGTAGCCTTAGACGGTATGGAACTCACTTCTAGGCAATAAATGAAACCTCAAGTAATACTAGTCCACAGAAGTATAGCTTAATTAAATTTTAAATCGAAAACCGAAAATTAAAAAAGTAAAATTTTCAAACAAAATAAATATCAAAATAAATTCAGTTAAAGTAAACACTCTGTTGACAGTTCTCTGTTGACTGTTCTGTTGGCGCGGCTTTTTGATTCGTTTGAAAATTTGAGATTTACGAAAAAAAATTGATCCAATTCTACAGAGTGTTTAAATTTGTTCAAAATTAAAACTCTACTTTTTGACCTAATTACTGGACCGATTACGTTAATTTTTTGTATATCGTCAGAAAAGGCGATAACAAGTATGTCGTATAATTTATTGCATATATGTGATCCCCATACTGTATAATAGTATATTAGTTCTTACTGTAAGTAACATAAAGTTTATTTTACATTACAGGCCAATGCTTCCAGCGAGGATGCAAGCCGCCTCCGACCGGTCCTATTGGAAATCTGTAGGAGAGGCCTATGTTCAGTGGTTAAGGCGCCCGCCTCTCATGCATGAGGTTGCGGGTTCAAATCCGGGCAAGTACCAATGTGAATTTTTTCAATTCATATGTACTTTCTAAAGTTTATCTTGGACATCACTGGCATCGGTGAAGGAAAACATCGTGAGGAAACCTGGGACTTACTGTTCCATTCAAACTACGTCAGAGGCCCTTGAGGTGGTTTAGAAACTCTGACACTATACCTCGACTTTTAATTCTATTCAGTAACTTGACAGTTAAAGGGTTACCAGTTTTTGAAAAAAAAAAGATAGTGAGGTGGTATAAGAATGAACGAAATTGAATGAACTTAAATAATGTACTTATATGCAAACTTTTTATTTTAAATTTAATAACTGAGATACGCAAGTACTGCACGACGAAGGGGTCATATTACTAAGTCCTTTAACAAATAATGTTTTAACTTCTTTCATGATTATTTTTTGCTCAACCTGTACCTGTGTGTTCCTATTAGAATAAAATAATATAAGGATATTACTTTTATTAACAATTATTAATTATTCTTATATTACACATCTTATAAACGAATATTTAAAGTTTTAATTAAATTAAACCATTTTTATCATTCATTCTTTACGTAAAATCGTTCACTACCACAACACTATTAGCTTGATTTTGGTAACATTATTTTTCTTTGAACTGTCAAGTTACTGAATGGAATTAAAAGTCGAGGTATAGGGAGTGTGGGGTCATAAGACCTCACTGCCCACACGATAAAGAAGAAGAAGCAGTCCTACGGCTGATATGATGATGAAGACTTACTTTGATATAAACGCCAACATCTTTGGTGGGGTCCCAGTACACGTGCAAGGCGTTCAGACAGGACGGCTGCTCCACGCGGATGACGCCGTACGAGAGAGGCACGTCCACCTGCGGTAATTGAATGATAAGGGATGATTCTCATTAGAACGGGCCGTGCCCGGGGCGGGGCCCGGACGGGGCACGGACGGGGCACGGTTTTAATCTGTTACATATATTTTGTATGAAACAATTCATATTACACAGTGCGTCGAGCGGGCCCGGACGGGACACGGATAATGCACTGTGTAATATAACATCCCTAATAGTACATTATGATACAAGTGAGGCAAGGGTGTTTGTTAACTCTCAGTTACAATACGCCCTCGCCTTCGCCTCAAAGTATAAAATGCTCACACGTTTTAAGAACGTTTTTTTAACACACTAGTGAGAAAATACTTTGTTTTTAATTCATTTAGGCCAGGGGGCCTACCCCCATCTCTTAAAACTGTTTTATTTAAATATTACTTTGCCTTACACACTGTTGGATTTCCAACGCTCGGTTCAGCGCTAAGAGTTGAAAATCCAACAACAGAAATTACAAAGTAATATTAAAATGGTGCTGTTTAAGGAGATAGCGGTAGGCCCCCAGAACATGAGATCCATGTAGGTTTATGTCTGAGGTGGTCTTTCCAAGAAATAATTTTTTTTTTGTTTTTTCTTTTAGGAGCCTTGATAGCAAAAATATATAAATAAGAGATAAAAGGTAATTCCAACAGCACCGCTCCAAAACGGTTTAAAATTTATCATTCAAGTTACAGCTTTAAATCGTGTGCATTAAATTGTTTTTTATGCTGACAATATAAAAAAAGTGACGACTCGCGGGTGGCGTGCTGGCAGCTAACGGTTGGATTTATTGAGGCTGTCTGTCGTGCTGTTACCCTATCGTGTATATTGTTGTTTGTTGTTGTTATTGTTGTTTTACCTCCACAATCCTCTCTCCGGGTCTCTCGTTGTGCCACTGCGCGATCTGCTCCCTCTCCATGTACTGAAGGCGACGCTCGTGGAAGCAGATTTTGATTACACTCTGTTGAAAAAGTTGTGTAAGTTTGAATATGTTATTTTAAGTAGGTAACATAACATAACATCATGCCTGTAATCACCGAAAGGTTAGGCAGAGGTGTACCCATTCGCACACCCACATTTCGCCAGTTATGTTTAAGTCCCATGTAATAGGGGGCGAGTCTATTACCATCAACCGGACACAAATCCAGACTCCAAGGCTGCTACTAAGCAATTAATGATGGAAAAACCGAGTAACACTTTGCCCGACCTGGGAATCGAATCCATGACCTCATGCTACCTCACGCGCATGTCAAGTTTTAAGTAAGCACCTAAATAACAGTATTCAGTGTAAAATATACACATATTTCTTTGAGGGCTCGGACTGCGCCTGACCCCTCCCCCTCCCCTTTGTAGGACGTAAGCATTTAACGCAAATATAACTATACCTTGAGTATTTTCCCCTTATAATGAGACAGATCACCCAGTTTCTTGAGTTTGATCTCGTACGGCTGACCCTGGTTGAGGTAGGTCAGGGTCTCTTCGTTCTGTTTGGTTGCTATGGACGTGGCGGCAGCTAGGACGTATTGGAATCTGTGAAGACAATAGACGATATTGTCAAATAATAAAAATTATCTTAAATTAAAAAAATCCGATTATAAGGTTGGCAACACTGCGATCAAATTATATATACCTACATCACTACAGAAAACAGGTTTTTGACAAAATCATATTAGCCCAGGGCCCCACAAATTCAAGATCCGCCCCTGCGATCAGATATTTTTTTAGTTTATGTGATGTTTCTTTTTACACCTTGTGAGAATAGATATAAGGATCAAATTTGACTGGAGTTTAGATGAAGGTACCTGGTGTCATCTTTGAAGCTGGGCTCTGAGCGCGTCTGTATGGGAGAGTGCAGGAACCCATCCAGAGAACCAACGGGAGAACACATCAGCAGGCCTGCATCTGGTAATAAAATTAATATTTTTTAGCAGTTAGCAGAACAGCGACACGCTGGCTTACGTGCACGAACCAAGAAAGCATTATTTTGATGATTTCCATCCTTACAAAGAAACCAGCAATTCCAGAGATTAGTGCGTTCAGCCAAAAAATCCTCATGCGTTATAATATTAGTAGAGAAAATATTGGCAATAGGCTCGCCACCCACCCTCGGGTGTACTAATGTGCACACCTCTGCCTAACCCTTCGGGGATTACAGGCGTGATGTTATGGGGAAAATAATTAGTTGTTACTTACTTTTGTTCTCCTGTGCATTTGGTGAATGGTACCCGTTCATGGGCATCATGGTGCCGGGAGGCATGGTCGGCTGGCACTGCATGCTTTCAGGGCTGCCTGTCGTAAATAAACACAATATTTTGTTATCTACTTGATTTACAAATATATTTTATTAATAAGTTAAAATAACTATTATTATTTAGTTAAAATTTATTTTTATTTTCTTCAATTAAGTATTTTGTTATTATAATATCAAATATATTTTTATTTTGTAGTATTTAATTCAAATATGTTTTTATTTTCTTCAAATATCTATTGTTATTTAATTTAAACATAAAAATAATAAAATAAATAATAACATAAAATAATAATTTAGTTTAAAGATTTTATTCATATCAATGGGTGGTTTGACGTATAAAATTTAACCAAAAAATTGCCGTATTTCCAAATAAAAAATCGATCAAAAATCATTTAGCGCCATCTATCGGCGAGTAGCAAAACTAACTCATCAGTTTCTAGTTGCTAATAACAGATGTCGCCACTTACCATGCTGCACCATCATGGTTCCATTGTGTGGTGGCGACTGCTGACAACTACCCTCCTCCATGGCATCGCGATTGCCATCGACCACCATGCTGGTAATCTGTGTCAATAGAAAGAGTACAACAATGTAGGTGATTTTGAAATGTACTTGAGTTTTATTGAAAAGGCTTGGAAACTATATTCTTCTAAGACGTGGCAGAAATAAACAACATACGAGTTAAGAGATGTGTCTTAACTGACAGTGACCGTTCACGAACATGACGCCATCCAAAACTCATACGTAACTTTTGGTAAGGACAGTCAGATTCAATTCCTTATTTTTTTGTGAATTTTGGCATTCAAAAGTCTTTTAATGATCTAAAAATAAACAACTTTGATTTTATGGGTAAACCATTGTTTACAAAACATTATAAAATCAGATTATTTCTTTCATTCTCAGATCAGCTTGGATGTGGTTTTTCTTCGTGGGGGTTAACAGATGTACATTTCATATATTTATACACATGCCTAATATAATAATAATAATAAAACCTACATCGCATCCATATGAGATGGGCAACTTAATTTGCATAATAATATAACTGTCCTAAGCAGTCTCTTTGTAATTTTGTAATCTTATCATGGAAATCTAGTCGTGTAACCGAGCTAGAACGCCAGAGCAATTCTGGAATTTGTTAAAATTATCTGTTGTTACTGTAACAGACTTTTAAAATAAATAAATAATCATTATTTAAAAAAATCTATCGATTTATAGTGGCCTAGTCTTACGTAGTCAAATTAAAATGTAATTCTGTAAACAATTTGCTTTAAAAAACAAAAACTAAGTTACTTCATTAGTTTTTTTTTGTGACATAGCAAAACAATATTAACAGCCATGCCATGATGGTTAAGACCATTTTTTTTTCACATGTACCCAAAATAATTAGAGTAAATGATTGATCATCTATAAGAGACGTCTCTAAGTGCGACAGTACGTGTGAAAATAAAGAATAATAAGTTAAACAAACAGTATTAAAGTAGAAATTTGAAATTGTGCACAGAGGAGCAGTAGCCAAGTTCTAACAGTGATTAAAATGAGTTAAGAAAAGTTCGGTTCTATCCTGGGATTAATATCAAGGGAAAAGAGAGTAACGAATAAGTTCCAGAGGGTTGGCAGAGAGAGAGGGTGGTAAGTTTTAAAGATATATTTCAGAACTAAGAAGATATAATATCCACCTCCCATATATTCTTGAAATCCCTGTCTGTGACAGCATGTCCTTGCTGTATTTCTGTATATTCCGCACTGATCTGAGAATTAGAAAGAAAACCATGCTGTATCAGTAGTCGGGATAACGATAGTTTGCAGACCGAATTTCGGTCACGGCGGGCTATCTTAATAGAGATCATCCAAGTACGCAAGAGATATTATAGTGTACAAGTGTGTCCGCAAACACAGGTGCAAATTCCAGATACCTGTTATGATAGTTGAGTTGTAACAATAAAAAAATTATAAATAAAGACCTTAAGAAACCACCCCGACTTGGTAATCGAACCCCGGGCCCCACTGTCACCTCATTTGCCGTGATGAGGTAACAATGACATTTATAACCTTAATGTGGATTCGTGTAAAGTAAATTTTAACACTTACCTTATAAGTAATGTACTACATAAAGGCATGACCGGATAAGCTGCCTTTATAGGTAATCTCGATACTGAGTAACAAAACCTTTAAATAACGTAAGTCAAAAAAACAGAAAAAACATTTCTTATTTGTTTAGGTACCTGTCTGTCATCAGGTCTTCGCGGAGGCCAGGCTCTTCGTGGGGGGGAGAGCACGGCGCCAGTCGGCGAAGGAGCCTCCTGCTTGAATACAGCCAAAGATGGCAGCGACAGCAGCGCCTCGCTACGTTGACAAAAAGTACTACTCGGTGAGTTTTTTGAGGGTTCGATAAGAGATGGCGCTGTATTCAAAGATTTCTTTTTTTTTTAATGCGGCAATCCCGCCACGCTTTTCCTAAACCACTGCAACTTATGAAAGCCAGAATCAACAGTAACAACCATCAGACACGCGCCAAGACAATGAAGCAGAGAGACGAATGAACTGTCTTAGATCCCGCCACGAAATTAATTAGAAAAGAACAGTGGACGAGCTTGATTTTTTTTTTTATACATGGGGCATAGAAGATCAGTTGATGGCAGTATGTTTAAATACTCTTTTTTTTTTAAGTGTGGCAGCAATAACAACTGCAACACGTCAAAGCAAGCAAGAAAACTATTTCTTGAAAGTTTGATAGGTTCAAAAAACAGATGGCGCTGTACTACCAACAACAGAGCTCGTTACGGTGACGAAACGAACTATTTATTGAAAGTTCTATGGGTTTAAATAATAGATGGCGCTGTACTACATTATACTGTAAATTGAAACATTGTAGTGATACTCACTTCATAGACAGCTCGCCGGGCAGGTCCAGGTCGAGGTCGTTGACCTGCCAGCCGGGAGACATGTGAGATGACGAGGAGCTGGTGCCGCTGCCGCCCATGTCGCTCAAGGCAGCTGGTGGAAAGATAAATATGGTGTGATTTATTTATTTATTTGCATCCTGATGATTATGAAAATCAGTTTTTGGCAGTATGGCTTGGGTTGCCAAATCCAAGTCATCCATACAAACTTATAGATTTTTTAAACATTTGGAAATAAAAAACTTGAACGTTTTTTTTTGTGTATTATTTTTTATAGTAGGTAACCTAAGATTATATTATCTGGGCGTGGATATGGCTTCTTGGTAGAAAGGTAAATAAATTAGGGGATCCCTAAACCAAATAGACACAAAATAATACTATTTTCGCATTTTAGCTTAGATTTTATTTTCTCTTGATTTCCTTTAAAATTGAGCTCATTAATTGGTGTTTGCAAACTTTTGTCGTCGTTGATCCTATTAAAAAAAATATATACATCTCAGTATTACAAAGCTTAGACAGATTCGCAGTGTTTTAACGTTTTTCCGAGGCACAACAATGTGTAGGTGGCCAAAGATAAGTTAATCATCCGATTATTGTCCGCGGTACGTCCCTCAATATCAGTGAAAGAAAAACAAATGAAACCATAAACAACAGAACGTGTAAGCTTAATGAAACGCTCACGTATCCAGAATGAGGTAGTTCGATATACATGACCTCTTAACCTCCGATAGGATCGTTCTTGTTTACGCCGCGCGGCGTTATCTTTGGCGATGGTTTAAGATTTTTTGGGTTATTTTGATGAATGGCGAATTCAAACTGATCGATGAACTGATCGACGAACGCCTACGCTGTATGCAATAAATGCCTACCAGGATTTTGACTACCCCGATGGTCTCGTGGTCGTAAACGCGATTAATGAGCGTGGGGTGTTGTGTGCGATTTCTACGTCAGACAAAAAGTGTAATTAGGTTTCCTTTAAGAATTTCTCAGTAGCAGCCGAAGCTGTGATCCCCATGCTTAGTTGCCGAAAGGCAACCACTCATTTAGTCAAAATGTAAGTGTAAAAATTCACCACAAAAGCGTTCTAGCGCTGCATGTTCATATTGTCTGGATAGATGACTAATTATTGTTTCAGCGCTGCAGCGAACTTTAGTTTAAACTCTTAACAAAATGGAGCTTGAATTGTCAAGAACTCGGTTAGTTAGTCAGAAAGTTAAAGCTTGTTGCTCATTGCAAAACGTAGATAGGTCTCTATGGAGAAGAACCGGCAAGAAACTGTACGGACACTCTTTACACATTACCTCAATGCCCATACCAAGCTTACAACATCTATAGAAGTACATTAAAATATCAATAAAGCCATTGAAGCATACGTTAAACAATCCAGTACTCTTACAATCTTATCAGCTACACTTTGACCGCGCCGGAGTACTGAACTAGTTGTAACTACTTCGTGTATCTGTCTGTTGAGTCTTCATCGAATTCATTTAGTTTGAATGATGATATTTTGAATGGCGTTCCGTTGCTGCTATATGAAGGAACTAGCTTTTGCTTGCAGTTTGAAACTAGCTTTTGTCAGTTAATCTGGTTGGTGTAATTTATCGTAGAAGCAGAGGAAGTCGCAGATTAGTAAGGTATGTACTTATCCAGATTCCAAGCTACCTCTTTGTCATTATGTAACAAACAGACAACCAAATATAACTTTTAATTTCGTCCTAACTTCGTGTTTACAACGTCGATTATCGTAGATGAAGACAAAAGTGTGGATTAAGAAGTAGCCTATGTATTTATCCAGATCCCAAACTACCTTTTCGTCAAATTTCAATACGATTGGTTACCACAAACAATCAGACAGATGTTAGTGTAGATGATAGAAAATTGTAAGGTGTCTCTTATTGGCAAACAAGTCTTTTATGTAATAAAAAAATATTGGCCCCATTTAAAGATTAGCAGTACTGCTGATTATAAAGACAAATATGAAGTTTTATCTGTCTTATGTAAGGACCACAGCGCTTTAAGGTAAACACTGTGGAATCTCATGCGGTGGTAATAGAAGCGTTTTTACAACAAAAAGGAATATTCTGATGTACTGGCGACTGTACCTTGATGCTTTAGGAGTGAAAATATTGTCGCTTGATGGTACAAAAAAGACTAGGAAAGAGACTTAACCCAATGGGTGCCAGAAGATGAACGATGTCACTAAGGACGGTTTAGAAAGGGGTAGCAAGATGATCTAGACGCGTACCACGAAGGCTGGTTCGAGATGGGGCAGGTAAAGAGCGAACAAGAGTGAAGAACTTGGAGGGTGGCTTTGCCATTGCGAAGGTTTGATCGACAATTGGTTTATTGAACCATGCCTAAAGTATTTTGTCCTTAAGGTGGATGCGACGACCCCTCCGTCCATACATTTTTCATTAGAGTTTTACACTAAACACAGACACTCTTTCTTTAAAACTAATCATTTTATCACTTCTTTACAATAAAATGTGCTCGCGTCCGAAGTTTTTAGCCAATAACTTCATTATTCACTGAGAAAAACAATAGTGAAATCTCGGCAAAAATTGACACTTCTTTAGTAGTGTGCGTGACACTGCGGGACTTTTGAGTACTTGTGACAAGCAAACGAAAGGCGAAGTTTAAAAATTGGCACACTAGATGGCGTGCAAAATAATTTCTGATAAATCAATATCTTAGTTCAATAATTGGATTTCCTTTCCAACCGTATCAAAACAAGAATAAAATAACATAAAACTAATGACCTTCGACATCTATGTTTTTTTAAACAATTTTACTTATTATTTATTATTGTTGTGTGGCAACATAAATACCAATACTCGTAGTGTAGGTTATAAGCAACGTTGCCGTTCTTTCCTAAATGGAATAGGTACGTTGACAAAAAAAGCGTTGCCAAACTTCGTTCACTTGTTGTTGTTTGGGACTTGATAATACCTATGATAGAAAAATAATTCAGCTAATACATTCTGATTTCGGTTGTCACGCGCTATGATTTGCGCGCGGAATTTCTTGTGTATTTTTTGTATGCTATGCATTTTCATTGATTAAAATTGCAATTTTCCTCCAGTATGTATTTGAGACTATGATTGTAACTAATTTATCGTAGGTATAGTAATTAATTATTCTAAATACGCAATTATATTTTTGGTGGTATTAGAAACTAAAAAACAGCATGTTGGCCCGTGATTTTTCTGAAATATCGTCACAATACTGATTACCTACGTCATACGTGTCAGTGATGATGAGTCAGTGTTTCATATTTGAATGTGTTTGAATATGTTTTTGGTCAACCATTATAAATCGGTAAACTAGGTACCTACTAAAGTAGTCACAAAATTAAACTTG
This sequence comes from Hoplodrina blanda, assembly GCA_949316365.1. Taxonomy (NCBI): domain Eukaryota; kingdom Metazoa; phylum Arthropoda; class Insecta; order Lepidoptera; family Noctuidae; genus Hoplodrina; species Hoplodrina blanda. Next base: position 2,601,885 of record OX438573.1, on the reverse strand, counting down.
CAAACATTTGCTAAATACCTATGGTTTTGCCGGGTTACGATAAACATCTTTTACGCATTTTAAAATAGTAAAAAAAAAATAGTTTCAGACAGACAAACATTATTATTAGTTTGTTTTATTTTGTAGTAGGTACCTACTAAGCTCACGTTCACGGTAATGGCACAGTATAAAAATACTACAGTAGGTGATCTTCATAGAAACGGTCGCAACGCGAGTCATACCTACGCGCGTCGAGTTCGGTACACTCTCGGCACAGAATAACCAGAATCCAACCTTCCTAACAGTGTTCAAAATTCTTACCTACTTTCATAGGGCTGTCACTCGGTACTTTGACTTACGCACGGACGGTCATGAATGGCCGAAACTACCTATAATGTTTCCTTCCTTGTTTTACTATTTTACGAACGTAAGTAGATAGGTAGTAGGTAGGTACCTACCTACTTAAGGTAGGTACCTACTACCTATCTAATAGAAAAGGCCAAATGAAATCTTACTAAGACGACTTACAAATATACTTCGGTAGGTAGGTACTATTCTACAAATCTACTAAAACAAAAATACGAAACGAATAATACGTCAATATACCTACACTATTTTTTTAGATCACCAATTTTATAGTTTTGCTAAACATTTAATTTACTTACTTCGATATTTTAAGAAGATTAGGATAATAATAGTAGGTATGTATTATGATTAAATAAATAAATAGGTAGGCAGGTGGTACTTATGTACATTAATAAATCATACTATGAAGTAGATACACATACATTGATAGGTACATACATTGCTTACTTTCTTGAAGTTGATTAATCAAATTACTTTGACTTACTCACGGACGGTCATGGCGAAACTACCCATAATGTTTCCTTCCTTGTTTTACTATTTCACGAACGTAAGTTAAGTAGGTACCTACCTATCTAATAGAAAAGGCCAAATGGAATCTTACTAAGACGACTTACAAATATACTTTGGTAGGTAGGTATACTATTCTACAAACCTACCTACTAAAACAAAAATACGAAACGAATCTTAATACGTCAATATACCTAAGTAGGTATATTGACGTATTACGGCCTGGCCACAGCTAACGGCGGCGCGAATTGCGGGGCGTCTGGAGTCGCGGCCGGCGGCGCGATTTGCGATGGTATGCCACAGCTAGAGTTGTTGCGACCTCGGCGGCGTCAGCGGTGGACGTATTTAGAGAACGGCTAAACTATTAAAATTAATCAAAAGTTTAAATTAAATGGCCCCCATCAAAAGTTTGAACTAAATTGCCGTATCTACATTACTTGTAAAAAATAGGTAATAAATACTTACCACTATTAACAGGAAATTGTTGTTTTATTTGGGCCCACAACTTTTTTATAACATGCCTATATTTATGATGTGGATGTTTTGACATCCATACTGCTGGTCTACTCAATATTTCGCTTATAAATTGTTCCGTATCCATTACTTTTATAAAAAAACGCGCGATAAAAACAAAATTATTTGTTTCGGTCGCGCGATCCCGAATGCGTCCACCGATGCCGCCGCGCGCGCCGCTCTGAGCTGTGGCCGCCTCGATACTAGCTAGTACATTTGTTTCATTCGCAAGACGCACCGCCCGTCGCCGCCGAGAACGCCCGACGCTCATCGATTCGCAGTTCGCGACGCTCAACGCGCCGCAGGTCGCGCCGCGGTAGCTGTGGCATACTTCATAGTTTCTCTACCATTTGTTTGAGTCGCTCACCGCAAGACGCGACTCCAGACGCCCCGCAATTCGCGCCGCCGTTAGCTGTGGCCAGGCCGTTATTCGTTTCGTATTTTGATTTTAAATAATTTGTTATGTAGGTACCTATACAAGGATATACAAAAAAACAAGTCTCTTTGTTATTTCGACCATTATTTGTACACACAGTGCAACAGTTTGGCATCTTTAAAAACAATTTAACAAACGCGTCTAAATAAATATAGTAACTGTTCTGTGTCCGCGTCGTACCCGACCGCTGTCGCTGGCACACCTTAAGTTTGTCCGCTAGCTGAGCCGACTCAAACCGGTTTGTACCCGAGCGGGCGCCGGCGCACTCCCCGCGCGCCTTGTCAGTGACAGGTCACGCACACATAGCTGCGCGTGTAGTAGTGTACCTACGCACGGGCGTTAGTATGAAACTTGGCTTCTGGTTGTTCTGTGCTCTCGGTACACAAACAGTCTTGACTGCGCCACCGCGCCGCCGCCGCCGTAGTGACGAATGGATCACAGAGTACATTTTATATAGGAATGGATGGTGTAATATTTTTGTAAGCAGTGAGCGTGCGATTTCTCAACATGGCAAGGAGAAATTATAAACTATATTGTGCAGTGTTTGGTTGCTTGAATTCTTCGATAACGCACCCAGAGATAACATTTTTTAAAATACGAAAGGTAAGACTTTAAAAACAATTAAACACTTACCTACCTACTATTACGTAATTTGTTTATTTTTTTAATACTTATATACCTACACATTTCGCTTTTTCCACCGAGTAAAATACTTGATAATTTATTAATAATTTAATAAAATACATAAATAAATTGTGGATAGGGTGTAAAAAGTGATACGAATGACCTACCTACTACCTACTACCTAGGTAGTTTCCTAGTTTCGGCTATCTGTACTTAGTTACTTAAATAATTAGGTATTTACCATAGACGAAATATCATTATGAAATGATTATGAGAGTAATACCTTAATGGTAACCTGGTAATGATACCTGCCTACTTAGTAAGATTTTCATTGCTGTAGATACGGCACACGCGATGAGATGGTTGATATTAAATAACGTTTGCAGCAGTGCGACATTGGATGGGTGACCAAAGTGCTCCTAGCTGTAGCTATAGGTAGTAATGTGAACGTTAATAAGCTGAGATGCAAACAGATTTTATAATTACTCGTTAGATGTTTCTTTCATTTTGGTTGAGTAAGTAGATGTTGAAGTTTGTAAGGATTGGAGTTTGATTTCTTTCGGCGAATTTTTTTATTAAATCTTTGAATTATAAGTACAACGCAACATATATTTTTATTGAACACTATTTTAATCACAACGAATTATTTTTTTAAACTAAAAAAAAAATATTTTTATTCACATAACTAGAAAGAAACTCAATAGGTTGATGAAATTAAAATACTACCTATGTGCGGGCAGCCCTAACGCGTGAGTATCTAGCATGAAATCGTAGGTAGTTAATTCAAGGTTACGGCCGAGTGCAACTACTGGTTATCTTTATATTGTGGTAATGGTAAGTGCGTTCAGAAACAAATATAATTCACTTACGTACAATTCTTTTTTCTGTTCCGTGCTTTATTGTTTACAAATAAATAGCATAATATTCTAATCTGAGTTATATTTTATTTATTCGTCGGCCAATTCTACCAAGAATATAAAGATAACATTGAAATGTAAAGATAAGTAAGTAAATTTTACTGTTACATTTTTTTATTGTTCCGAACGCGACCCAATTCAAATGGATTGAAGGTAGGTAGATTTATCTATTATCTATGATCTGCCAATCTTCTTGGAGACTTGCGTACATGACATGGTTGTGAATTACGATACTATTATATTTTATTCAAATACTACTGAAAGTAACATATTCTTTCTTTTCTCATTTGTTTTTCTATATTTCAGATTTAGATTACGTCTAAAATGTCTGTTCAAACAAGCAAGACGTCGTACAAACGACACGTATATTCGGGGCCGCGCAAATCTTTGAAACGAGTTCGCGGTGGACTTCGATGCCATGGTCAAGAGAGGTAAGTAAACATAATTACAACCTACTAACTCTGGATCCGGCTTCTTCGTAAACACGGCTAAGTTAGAATGTAGGGATTCCGCGCTATTTCACGATGACACGACTTCTTATCGTACCTACCTACCGCCATTTTCTGTAGACAAAAGTTTAATTCTTATCATAATCTTATATTGTATTACAGCCGTTTGAAAGCTTGGCGTTCTGAAGAAACGAAGAAGAAGCCAGTGAATGAAGAAATCGTCATAGATAACTCTGTAATGTACGTATCAAATAAGCATGATTTAGACTGGTCGCATATGTCCGGTTTCCTGATCAGGAAGCGTATAGGTCAGTGTGTCATCGGGCGAAGGTGTAGGAGTTGGAGTATACGCATAGAGGCACTATGAGCAACAAAGTAAACAAAAAAAAATAAAGAATTGGTTCTCTCTCTGTGCTCTCTCGGCCATAAAAATGGCGTGCTTCAAACATTTTTATACTTTTGATTTTACCGCTCGCCGCCCCGCGCTTAGCCGCCGCTCACAGTGGCAAGGTCGCGAACGGGCCGTTAGCGTTTAGCGTGGACAGTAACGGTTGAGTGGTACAGCTGGGCGCGTCGTCGCTGCACCTGGCAGCCGGCTACGCGTACCTAAGAAATTGTTGCTTTAGTCGAAAACTATAAGATGAAGTAAAAAAACCCGCGACATATTGAGAAAGAGGAAAATAGCTTATAGGTTATATACTTTTATTATAGCCATCACAATTTTATTTGTTTCTTTCAGTACTCTAAATACACAACCAAGAACATATGCGCGTGTAACGCCGAAATTCCACTTGGAGGCCAACTACAGTGCTCCTAGCACTAGCACAGTGACAGCTGAACCTGTGGTTGAACCTTCAGAGATTAATTGGCCACAAGCTGATCCTGAAACTGATTCATTTCAATTGATTGTGGAAGCTGGTCCAAATAAAGGTTTATCTGGGATATCTGGGTATCGCATTGTGGACTTGAAGCATGTAATACAGTGGGCATTTCTAATGGAAAGACATCGAAATATGTGTGAATCTTCACAAATTGAATTTGTTAGTGAAAGACTTGACGGATTTCGAAGTGAATTAATTTTCAAGTGCAGTATGTGTGATAAAGCATGGAGTCATTTTACGGAGAGCAGTGATAAAATAAATACTGCATTTGTGTGGGCAACTGTCACTTCTGGTAGCTTCTACACTCAAGCAGCTCACATAACAAGTCTTATGGATATTCCAACAATGTCAGCTAGAAAATTTTGTCGTATTGAAAAAAAATTAGGCAGTGTGTGGTTCGAACATTTGTCTGAAGAAATTAAAATTGCTGGTGAACAAGAAAGATCTATTGCTATTCAAAAAGGTCATGTGTCTTCAGACGGTGTTCCATTTGTTACTGTATATGTAGATGGAGGATGGTTGAAAAGGTCATATGGGCATAACTTTGATTCATCATCTGGTATGGTAAGTTAATATTTTCCTAAAAATAATATTGATTCTTTATGTCATTTTTATTATGTGCAATATTTACAAGTATGGCTTTTCATTTCCAGGCCTGCATTATTGGTAAAGAAACTAAAAAATGTCTATTTCTTGGTGTTAGAAACAAATATTGTTATACGTGTCAATATTATGAGAGGAGAAACATGGATATAAAAGCACATAATTGCTGCAAAAATTTTACTGGACCATCTACAGCAATGGAATCAGATATTATTGTGGAAGGCTTTCAAAAGAGTGAAGAAATGCATCAACTTCGCTATTTGAAATTTATAGGTGATGGAGATTCCTCTGTGTTTTCAAAACTGAAAGAGAAAGTGTCATATGGGAACATAATAAAAAAAATTGAATGCAAGAATCATGTAATCAAAAACTATACCAGTGCACTCTACAAGGTAAACAAATAATTCAAAGTAAAGTCATCTCAAGATCAGTGTAGCATATTATTCTGTATTTATAATTTGTACTTTTTAGATCTTGGCCAACACTAAGCTCCCTATTTCGGGGCGAAATATTTTGAAGCCGAAGGTGATGAAGCTTACACTAGTAGCACGGAAAATTATCATGTGTAGCAGTGAGCATACTGCTATGGCAGCAGATTTGAGAAATGGCCCGCTTCATGTATTCGGAGTACATGAAAACTGCAAGGATTATTACTGCAATGTCAATAAAACTATGACAGATGGAAGTGAAAAGAAGGAAGAAAATCTCGTAGAAAGTCTGAAAAATAATGCCCCAGAGGTGTGGGCTTTGATTTACGCAGCCAATGAAAAAATTGCTTTGAAGGCAGGTCGTTTGTCTAATGAGACAACAAATGTGGCAGAAAACTTTATGAGCGTAATAAACAAATTCAACTGTGGAAAACGAATTAGTTTAGGAAAAGGGGGTTCTTACCAGCGACGTGTTCATGTGGCAGGTAAATATAATAAATAAGGTAATGGTAATAAATATACAGTAATAACAGTCAGAAATTATTAGAATCAGTAAGAATTTCTTTGATTATGGCTATGGAATATCATCATTCTCCTGCTAAGGGCAGCTAACCTAATTTATATGCAATATGTTTTTTTCTTGGAATATAACATTTAAAAATATGTTTTCAGGCCTATCCCTAGCTAATGGACACAAATGGCATGAAACTGCATGGAAGAAGCAAACCTCACAGAGCCCAGGGACACATTTTAAAAAATACATAAAACAGAAGGAACAATGCAGAATACGACAGCAATCTTCGACACGCAAACGATTATTTGCTCCAAGAGAGAAAACCAAACCAGATAAGCACTATGGACCTGAAGCTTGTGATCCTGTTGATATTGACGAAGCACAGTTGAAAATACAGTGTGAAGAACGGTTAGCAGAATTCCAAAAGTCACCAGAAAACATTGCTTTGATTGAAATGTCCACTGTAGGACAGCATGAAAATGATTTATATACTACTCATAGGAGTGACCGTTTGACTGCTAGTCAATTTGGAATGGTGAGTTGTGTGGTGTGATAATGATGTTAGCAGATATGTATATTTCTAATAAAATAGTGGTATTTCATATAGAATATCTTTATAGAATCTTTAAATTTTAAAAGTAAACCAAAACATAAGTACATTTATTTTATCTGGACTCTTCTCTTTACAGGTTTGCAAACGCCGTATTACCACTCCATGTCACAATCATGTAAAGGATATTCTGTATAAAAAGAATATTTGCACAAAAGACATGTTATATGGGCAGCAACATGAGAATGTAGCGAAAAGCATGTTCATGCAACAATATAATAAAATTGTCAGGCCTTCAGGCCTTTTCATTGATGAAGATTTTGGATTTTTAGCTGGCAGTCCAGATGGTAAGTTTTTATTTATCTAACTTCAATTTTATCTTGGTGTTTGGCAAATGTGGCCAAACATAATACTAGTTATAATTGTGAGAAACAAAGAATAACCGGCCCTGGAGTTATAAGAATATAGAGAATTTCTTATATCAACTTTCATGAAGAGCTCCGTCTCAGTGTTTTATATTTTTCATTTTAATTTTTTACAGGTATAATTGAAAATGAGAGAGCTGTTGTTGAGATCAAGTGCTTTCCATCATTGGCCAGGACAAATCAAAGCCTAGAGGAAGCTGCAATAGAAAAGAAGAACTTTGCTCTAAGACTGGATAATAATGTTTTAGTCATGAATAAAAAGCATGATTATTACTATCAAGTAAATTAAAAATACTATTGCATTTCCACTTCTTACTTTTAGTATCTTGTTTTCTCTTACTATAATAAAATTTTATTTCAGGTCCAAGGACAAATGCGTGTCAGCAAAATGGATAAGTGCTACTTCATATGTTTTATTTCAGTCACTAAACCTTTGACTGTAATAGAAGTTTGTCGAGATAATGAATTTATCAGTAATATGCTACCAAAATTATCAGACTTTTTTAAAAACTGCATTATGCCTGAAATAATATTGAGACGTGTTCAAAAAAATGCGAAATGTATAGATTTGAATGGTATGTGCACAATGCTTTTATTTTTTTATTCACTTCATAAATGGTATCAATAATATGTTCCCACTGCTGGGACACAGACCTCTTCTGCGTGAGAGGATCTGAATAAAATATATTATATTTAGATATTGAAATTGAAAAATAAAATTATATTGGTATTCCAGTGAAAAATCTTCCTACAACATCAACATAAGTTGGGAATTCAAGCAAAGCAAAAATTGAAGTAAATTTTTATTTTAGAGCAGCATTGGAGATTGAAGGTACCTAATAAAATTTTGAAGTGAATGGCAAACAATATTCGCCAAAGTAACAAATATACTAAGTATGTTTTCTCTGCAGCAGCAGCAGCAGCAGCAGCAGCAGCAGCAGCAGTGTAGCAGTGGTTTCAAGACAGGAAGTTTCAAGGCAGAGAGTGAAATCAACAAGTCAAATGATTTTTGTTCTAATCGTATTTTGGTAGTAGTTTGTTTAGAATCTACATTATCATTGTATATTATTTTCTTTTTATTTTGTATTTACAAAATAATCAAAAGGTGAAATAATATTCCATTAGGCATACATACTTCATGCTCTTTATGTTTTCGTTTTACTAAAAGCTTTTGTTGAGTGCTTCGAAATTAGGAAATATTTTATTTCACCTTCCTGATTATTATCACAAAATAAATCTTGTTTTAGATTTGTTGTTATCTCTTGTTTATGAATTTTATAGTTTCTTACGTGTTAGTTATGAAATGTCTAATTATTGTAATAATTGGTACTGTTACAAATCATCAGTGTTATTAGTTTTGAGTGAATAGGCATGTATCAGCATAATTCTGTTGCTTCAAATACTTCTGTTTTGATAAAATATTGAATATTCGTAATGTAATAAAATAAAACTGCGTTATATTGTAATCAATGTTGACATAATTTATTTCCAAAAATTATAAATTATGTTGCTTCAAATACTTCTGTTTTGATAAACGATTAAATAGCGTAATGTAATAAAATAAAACTGCGTTTTATTGTAATCAATGTTGACATAATTTATTTCCCAGAATTATTATTTAAAATCAATAAAATAGTTTACGCCAACAAATATTTTTTTATTTTTACCCATACAGAAAAATTAAAACTTTTTTATGTTCACGCCATCTAGTGTTCAATTTTCGTAAACGCAGGGGGTACGTATGTGTGTGTAAACGACACTGTATTCAATGACAGAAGTTATAAACAAGTTATGTGTCGAATTGGGTAGATTTTGAGGCAATGATATGACCTATTCCAATAAAATGTAATATCCGATAACCGCTAAGACTACTCCTATGACTTAATAATTGTCCAATTACACAAAAACCCAAATAAACTAAAAATGTTGACTTCAGCGCCATCTCACGGGAGAATGGCTGGGAGCAGCCCGTCGGTTTCACCTTAAATCTTAGTATACCTTACACTAAACGCGTCAAAAACGCTCTAGTTTTTTAAAATCAAAGATGGTCTTTTTGGTACTAAGTTAGAAAACATTGCTCATGCACATCAGACAACTGAATCAGCTAATATGTTGAGAAAAAAACATCAAAACTTTTCCAATAACATAACAAAGTAAGATGCAAGAAAATAAAATTATTACAACGCACACTATTTTGTAATATTTGACCTGGCACTTGATATGATGGAAATTTACTGCTGGTACTATCTTTGTAGGCACTGGTACCGAGTCGCAGTTACGTAAACTATCGATAAGTGCCATTCTGCCACTAAAAGTGCCACTAGAGGACATTTAAATGTGTTTTGTTGCTACCTACATTCGATCGTTGAACTTTTGGAGCCATCTAAATGATTATTAAATAGGTTAATTATCACCAATTAAAGTATTAACGAATAAAAAGAACTAAATGGCAGTTTCAAAATGGCGTCTTACATCTTAATAATATTTAAAGTAATCCGGCATCATTGAGCAAGACTGGTAAATAAAATAATATTTTTTAAGTTGAGTTGCTTGCGCTATTGTAGTAAAGAATTCAAAATGGCGGCTAAACAAAGGAGCTCATCATGCTATTTCATTCACTCACAGTAATTTGCGCAAACTGAGCGATAAACAGGAGTTGATATGCGCCGCCACATTTAATCATTTTCTCTATTGGAACAGGTTGTTATATAAGTTCAATGAAGAAACCAGGACTGTGGATTCATAAGTAAATTAAAGAAACCTGTATCGAAATTAGATCATCCGTTTTAGAGCTACAACGTTAACTTCGCTAGCATCTCTCTTCATACGTTGGAGGTTAAAAAATGACTTGGCCTGAACTTCTGAAGTAGATATAAAAAATAATGTGATAATTTCAACCAATCGCAGGCCTCAATAGCTCACTAAATTAAATGAGAGATTGCATCATAACTGTTGATGGATGAATACAAAAGGTTGGCAAAATACACTGAGGTGCAAAAAAATTTGGCCACAAAGCAACATAGAGCAATTTCCTCGTAGAATATATCTATTTCATTTGATTGATTCTATATATTTAAAGTATGCTTATGAAGATATATTGCGTAGGTGCAAGTCCTTATTTGCATAATTTTAAAAATTCAATCCAAACTCGACGCGGAAATCGCTATTGAATTTTTTTGAATGGCCAAATATTTTTTGCACTAGAGTATATTTATATATTCTCACAGCTAATGATTGAAATAGAGAGACATGACATTAGGTTAAGGGCCCATCATCTTCCAGCCCTTTTTTTGTTTAAAAAGTAAGAAAGATAGCAAAAAAGTACCGTAAGCATTATAAGTGATGCTGGCAAACGCGTGAGCTCCGAACTCGGTGAATCTTCTCCCTTCCCTTGCTTCTCTTGCAGCAAATTGCAGCACCGCAGCAGCGGAAACCCGCTCCTGCTGCGGCGTCGTATCCTCAACCATGTTCGACAGTTTGACGTTAAACACCAAGAGATGGCGCCACTAGTTTGCTAGTAGTTCACCTACTTGCCGCTAGATGGCACGCAATGTAGCATCCAATGCGTTCCACTTTTGAAAGTTTTGTGATGTCACTAATAGGTGGCGTAGTTTTCGCAGGATTAGTTTGTGTTTTCGAATAACAGAGGGCGGTAGTATCGTATGGAGTTTTATGTGGATTTATTTACACTATTTGATGAAATATCACAGCCTGTGTTTGAGTTTTTGAGTCACTGTCAGAAGTACCAGTTACAAAACACGCATTTAAACGTCCATGTGCTCGACTGGCTGACTATGATATTTCTGTGATATTTTGTGGCGCTCCTAAAGTGTTCGAGTGTCATTTTATTGAGAAAACTTGTGTAGCACTTCACTTTGTTTGAGTTTATTATTTGATTCACTTCACAATTTTAAATATTTGGTTGGAATTCATCCTTGCCTTCATAATAACGTTATAATTGTCCTTTGGTCTAACTTATTAAACCGTAAACGTCCACTGCTGAATCGAAAATCAAAATGTCAAAATTACGGTTTTATTCCACAAGCTTCGTTTTTTTTGCTCTATGAAATAAACGGCGGAAATGACATGGCAACAAAGACTTTAGACAATTCAGTAAATGATTCTAGAACCCCCAGTTCTGACTTTTATTTATTTCTTAGCAAGGGGCAGGGCCGGATTATTCATTACTCAGTGTAGGAAGTTGCCTAGGGGCCCCTTATCAGGTAAAATAAAAATAAAAATTCGACTGAAAATTACATTGGCAGATTTGTATTTAATAAACTCTTTAATTTTCTTTTATTAAATACAGTGATTTATATAATAATTCTTTGTTATGGCAGAATAAAAATATTTTTGGATAGAATGTTAGGGTAAAGGCCCCCTAGACGTTCATTGCCCCGAAAAGGGCAACGTCTAGGGGGCCCCGACAATTTAATCCGGCCCTGGCTTTGAAAAAAAGTCTTCGTTACGGTATCTCTACCACCGTGTTTACCCCAATTATGTTTATTCACTACACTTTTTGTAACATGTTATTATACAGTTAAGAATTTATTACGGAATGCCCTCAGATCAATTGGTAGCTACAACTTTGATCAAATAAACAAATAATGTCATAATACCTACGTGCCGTCTATGATGTAAAAATATCTGCGCGTGATTTATTTTGCAGAATTGCATATAAGTAAACGTCCTTAGGAGGCGTCCATTAATTATAAGACGCGCTACGAATAATTATAATACGCACCACGAAAGATGAGACTTGACAAGCGTCAGCAATGGGGAGCTTGCGCAGTTATGGATGTACGAAATAGTTATCCATAATTTTTTTATCTATTCAGGGATATTTCGATGACATTTAGAATCTAATTCAGAACAATGTACGCACAGCAAAACAGATAGGTATGCAGGGTCGTCAGATATAGTTGAAGTTTTCTTAGAAACCGATGGATGTTTTCGAATGTAATCCTAATCCTAATCCTATAACTAATATTATAAATGCGAAAGTAACTCTGTCTGTCTTTCTGTCTGTCTGTCTGTCTTTTCTTCACGCCTAAACTACTGAACCGATTTGTGTGAAATTTGGTACAGGGTAAGTGTGAACCCCAACAAAGGACATAGGCTACTTTTTATTCGACTTCGACTTCGTCTGCGTCCGCGATAACCGACATATACGCGGACGAAGTCGCGGGCAAAAGCTAGTTTAATTTATAACGTAGATAATAAATAGTTCTTTATTTAGGTTAAGTTTTAGTCAAAGACATCCATCGGTTTCTTAGAAAACTTTAAGTATATCTCGTCAGATATCTGTCATGTACACTCAGCTAAACAGATAGGTATCCAGGGTCGTCACCCTGGATACCTATCTGTTTTGCTGTGTGTACATGACACCCGGGAGTGGAACAATAAGCAAAAACGTAATTTAACACGGATGAAAAAAAACTACTCGTACTCTATGAAGTCGCAGGGAGTAGATCATAAAATTTTGTGCAAATAATTAAGTACCTACCTACGTATTACTGAGATAACTAGCTGTGACGTCACACGTGATAATTGTTCGTGATATAATAATCTAAATTGTATGCTGAATAAGGAAGGGTAACATCAACTTGCGGTCAACGCAGATTAATTGATAATGAACTTTAATTCTACGACAATAGAGTTCAAAATTATGTGATTGAGTGCAAGGTAATAAATGACGTGCGAAATTATCTCGCATGTAATTTTTAACTCTTGGATTATAAAGTCAGCCTAATTGTCCCACTGCAGGGCAAAGGCCTATTGTCATACAGAGAGGTACGAACATGATCACCACGCTTGCTCAAGGCGGATTCGTGATTTCAGCCTTCTATCTATCTAGAATGCCTAAGGCATTAAGTCCGCCTTTGTACTTTTTTTTTTGACTTTTTTTGTTGCATAAGTTTAAATAAATAAATAAATATAAACGAAAACGAAACGAACGAAATATCGAAAACCGCTTGACGAATAAAGATGAAATTTGGCAGGGAGTTAGAGATTATATGTAGTTAGTAGACGTCCGCTAAGAACGGATTTTCCAAAATTCACCCCCTAAGGGGATGAAACGGGGTCCGATAATAACGCGGACGCGGGCAAAAGCTAGTTAATTATAAGTCCAGGTTTTCTCACGAAGTTTTCCTCTACCAAACTCTGTGATGTCCAAGAAAAACTTAAATGAAACCTATCCTTTTTTAAACGACTTCAAAAAAGGAGGAGGTTATCAATTCGTTTGTATTTTTTTTTTTTATGTTTGTTAGCTCCTTACTTGCGTCTGGGTGAACCGATTTTCATGATTCTTTCTTTATTTGAAAGCTGGTGCTTCCCGTGTGGTCCCATTGTCACCATTTCAATATCTGATGATGAACTTCGGAGATATGGAATGGAACTCCTCACAGAATCACAGCAGCAATATTGTAACAAGTGAAATTGCTTTGTTTATACGTGTAGTCGATGACTGACTGAAGGAAAAGGGGGGGGGGGACGTCAACCAGTTTCCAAAATTAAATACATCGTGTGAGGTATTGTTTGAAAGGGCTTTTTGTAAGGATTTCAAACATTAATACACAAGCACTAAAAAGTGAAAAATAAAAAGCTTTTTTACAAAAAAAAAATAACCGCCTTCAAAAACTACAAAATAAAAATAACTTTAGTTTTGGAAGTCGGTGGCAATACTTATCTACATAACAAAAACAAAACCAAAGCCGCCGACTTCCAAAACTAAAGTTATTTTTATTTTGTAGTTTTTGAAGGCGGTTATCTTTTTTTGTAAAAAAGCTTTTTTTTGCATTATTAATATTAATTAACTTATAGCATTTTGACATCCTTTGTAAAATATCTTTATTTACGTTTATATCCTACGAATTGTTAAACCAAGTCTTAGTAGTTACTAACACTTGTTTTAACAAAAACCACAGATCACTCAAACTAAATATGAAAAACAAAAGAGCCAAATGTTTGTTCATTTTATTGTACAAATTGTCACATATTATGTCACATAAAACCAACCTACAGCGAACACGACAAGATTATTAGCACTACCCTATGTAAATAGATGTTATAATCCTAACTAATATTATAAATGCGAAAGTAACTCTGTCTGTCTGTCTGTCTTTCTGTCTGTCTGTCTGTCTTTTCTTCACGCCTAAACTACTGAACCGATTTGTGTGAAATTTGGTACAGGGTAAGTGTGAATCCCAACAAAGGACATAGGCTACTTTTTATTCGACTTCGACTTCGACTTCGACTGCGTCCGCAATAACCGTCATATACGCGGACGAAGTCGCGGGCAAAAGCTAGTAATAAATAGTAACAACGAACCGCTGAAGGGTTTTGTTTGCTTAAACGCGTTTATCTCTGAAACTACCAGATTGAAAAAAATCTTTTATGATAGCCAGATTCATATTGGCTATTTATCTACACGCTACGACATACGGGGTCGGAGCAATACTCAAAGACGTGACTTAACCCGGGTAAAAAATAAATACTCGTACGAAGTCGCAGGGAGCAGCTAGTCTTCTATTTTCTATATGAATAAAAGCTAAATATTATTATGTTGCTGAGCGCAAAACTCGAGAACGACTGAACAGATTTGGCTGATTCTTTTAAACCTTCGACGCAAAAAAGAAGGGGTGTTATAAGTTTGACGTGTCTATGTGTCTGTGGCATCGTAGCTCCCGAACGGATGAACAGATTTTGATGTTGTTTTTTTTGTTTGAAAGGTGGATTAGTCAGGAGTGCTTTTAGCTTTGTTTGATGAAAATCGGACCAAGATGGACGCCGTCGAGGGCTTTTAAAATATTTATATTTTATGTTTTGTTCATAATTTCTCAGACAAGATTTATATAAAAGTTTTTTTTTAAATCCACCAGATAAATCAGAATTTTGCACCCGTAGGTACAAAGTCAGGGCCGTTCGCTAGTTAATAATACAACAATCATATAGAAGCCACTCGCGTGACAGCTTAACACAAGCTAATCAAACACACATAATTATAATATAGGTCTTATCTCGGTTAACCTATAAATTATGAAATCTCTTCACATCCAGTATGGCTGGCCTAAGGCCGTAGGGTCATCCAGTATCAGGGTTTTATTGCCAACCGTTTCAACGTTAAAAGACAGACACGCGCGAGGTTGAGGTCATATAATGAGTTTTCCTATCTATTAGGGTACAAGTAGTGGCATGTGCGATGGATCTTTCGGTTCCCTTGAAGATGGTTGAGCTAAATGGTGCCGATCTATGCGTCATGTCCGTGAACGGGCGCTGTCAGTTGGGATTTTAATTGTTTTACATTTACAACTTACAACTCATATCCAACGTGGCAATGCCATCAGTCTTTTGTGTACATTTCCAGTGGACGGCGATGCGGATGAATTTTTTGATGCCATTTAGTTTTAGTTTCTCTTTTTATTTTCTTATTCTGGTTCTTTTTTTTTATTATTTTTGTTATTAAGCTTGTTTATAGGTATTATAAGCAGACTGTAAGTTCTTATAAGAAATAAATTCTTTAAACCGATATTGAATCCAGGATTTTCTAAACACCTAATTGAAAAGAGTGTCCGTGGAAATTTCAACAAAACCAGTTTTCTGGTTCCTAGGTATAGCCGTAAAAGCGTAGGTAACAAACAAACAAACTCACTTTTACATTCATAATATCAGTAAGAAGTTAGGGTTGCTATAGAAACCTACAAACTCAAACCTCAAACAAAAATGTAGCTAGTTGCTTGTTCCAATCAGTATATTCCTGTGGAGAAGAACGAGCTAAAAATCGAAATATTATAAAATCAAGCAATAAAAATTAAGTCGAACTAGATAATAAACATAACAACTGGTTATGATAACAGCGTTTTAGGTGATTAATTGATTAACTAATCGATTACTGCACTAATTGGTGATGACAGGGGCGGATCTTGAATTTGTGGGGCCCTGGGCTAATACTGCTTAGGGGCCCTACCTAATTACTCAATCGATTGCCATTTTGTCAAAAAACTGTTTTCTGTAGTGATGTAGGTGCTGCCAACCTTATAATCGGAATTTTTAATTTAAGATAATTTTTATTATTGACAATATCGTCTATTGTTTTCAGTCCGGTCCCTCTGTATTCACGGGGCCCTGGGCTGCAGCCCAAAAAGCCTTTAAGTAGCCCCTGGGTGATGATGATATAACACACCAAGTAACATTTTATCTATATACTTTAACTATATGTTATTACATGGTAAACAAGTCGACGGGCCACCTGATGTAAAGTGTATTCAACCTAGAGTTTCATACTCATTCTTCTCCATAGAGACTTATGTTTTGGAACGAGCAACTAGCTTCAACTTTCTGACTAACTGACAGACTCCTTGACAATACAAAAGTGCCTGTAAATGGTTAATTGAAATAAACAAATTTCTTTTGGGTAAACTTTGTCCCGCGGAATAAAAAAAGGAGCCTATGTCCATCCTTGGGGTTCAAACTTACCCCTTACCAAATTTCATTAAAATTGATTCAGTGGTTTAGTCGTGAAACCGTAACAGACAGACAGACAGAGGTACTTTCGTAGTAAGGAGAGGCCGAAATAAGTACCACCTATGTCATGTAAGGATGACTAAAATTTTGAGGATAGTTAGAGGAATGTGTCGTTAAGAGAGGCATGCAAGAGAGGTTGGCATTTTTATCCCCCTACCACAGAACGGTGATTTGAATTTAACGTGTTTTTCTGTGTGTCTGTCTCATCGTAGCTCCTAAAACGGCTGAACCGAATTCTGTTTCTTCTTTTTTTGTTTAAAAGTTGATCCTTGCCCCCTATTACATGGGACTTAAACATAACTAGCGAAATGTGGGTGTGCTTATGGTACACCTCTGCCTAACCCTTCAGGAATTACAGACGTGATGTTATGATAGCTGATACTTGATTATGTTCTTAGCTATGATTAAAGAAAATCTTTTCAGCCGTTTGACGATTATTATAGCCATTTCCTAGTTGCTTTATAGTCTGATCAAATACCTATTGTTTGTGCCAGAGTTTTTTTTTATACATATTTAATTTTATCTACCAACATAGCAACAAAAACTTTAGATACAGATTAAATAAATAGGTTAAAGAGTTACCGATAACAATTAGGAAATAATGTTGATTTGTGAATAATACTATATCAGCCTGTTACTTACTGTCCCACTGTAGGTCAAAGGCCTCTTCTCATACAGAGAAGGCACGAGCATTGAGCCGGTTGCAGACCGAAAAATAAGCTATGCCAAGGCTAAACTAAGCTATGCCAAGCAAGCTAGGCTAAGCTAAGCTAGAAATAAATAGCGTGCACACCAACAGCTAAGCCAAAGCTCAGTCAGTGTTGCGAAGTTCGACTAAGAACACTGGACAGCACTGGCGAAGGATGTGCAAAGGGTGTGCGGGGTAGCGGGAGGGGCTTAGCTCGTGTCGGCATACACAACTAACTTAGCTTCGCATATTTTAGTTAGCTCACATAGCTTAGTTCGCATAGTTTGCGGTCTGCACACAAGTACTTATGGAAAACTGCGTCAGCTATGCGAGCTAAGCTAAACTAACTTAGCTTAGCTCTTGATCTGCAACCCGTATTAATCACGGGAACCGTACATTTTACCGGGATAAAAAGCCTATGTGCTTTTCCAGACTTTAATCTATCTCTGTGCCAAACATCCAGAATCCAGATCCGTTCATCCGTTCCGGCATGATTGAGTAACAAACATACATCCATTTAAACTTTCTCATTTACAATAGTAGTAAGATGTAGGTATACTAAAGTCCCCGTCACGAGAAGCTATAAATTATGTAAATAAAGAACTTCTACTAAGTTAGGTAGCGATAATTCCATCAAAAACAAATCATCTGCCTTTTCCCATCTATGTTGGGGTCGGCTTCCAGTCTAACCGGATGCAGCTGAGTACCAGTATTTTACATGGAGCGACTGCCTATAATGACCTCCACAACGCAGTAACTGGGTAATATGATACCCCTTGGTAAGACTGGTTGTCAGTCTTTCAAGCTTCTGACGACTCGTAACGACTGTCAGAGATCCACGTATGACAGCCGGGACCAACAGCTTAACGTGCTTTCCGAGGCACGGAATGATGTCAGTAATGTCTATCCCACCAAAAACATTCTGTAAAAAACTAGCCAAGTCTCGATGGACCTGCTTGTTTATCTCTAAAAAGTAATGAAACCCTAACTCTGTACCAAATTTCAGCTCTCTGAGTTTATGGGAAGTACTAGTTCTATTTTGATGATCATGAGTGAGTGAGTGAGTGAGTGAGTGTCATAAATGCGAAACTTTGCTTTCGCTTAACTTCGGAACTAAATGACCTACAGACTTGAAATTTTGGATTTTAAGTATATGATTACAGCTTACTGGATGAGGAAAATTTCTGCGTTCTGATCTTATCTAGAGGTTCTCAAATAGGGGCCTGAAAATGCGGCGAAATGGTTCCAGTAAAGGATGGTACGGCAGTGTTTGCTTCGCGCTCGACTTTGGCGGGGGCACTGCCGTGCCCCCCGATGTCTGGTACTTGCCCGGATTTGAACCCGCAACCTCATGCATGAGAGGCGGGCGCCTTAACCGCTAGGCCATCACGACGTAAATAAATAATAAATAATCCCAAATTAATCAACTCAAAGTAACATACGAAACTAACGAACAATTTCATTTGGCCAGGTTATATTATAGCGATATAAAGCGATGTCGTCTAATGTTTTGTGGTACTGGCACGCGTCTGACACATGGAACGTAAACATTTGGGCCGTCATTTTGAAGTACTTAAGTTTATGTTGACGCAGTATTTGATCTAAGGTTTGCGATTCCCTGAATGTGTGTTTACAAAATTTATAGCTTCTCGTGACTTCTTCTTTAGCTATACTTACTGTTAAATTCCATATCAAAGTTGGGAGGCCCTTCGTTACTAACCCAAATGGAGAGTAAAAAAATTTCACAAAAGAAACAATAATAATATTATGTTTAATTTATCCCGGGAAGTTTAGTGTACGGCCTAAGAGTTTGTGTGAGATAGTAGATATTATTTTACGAATTTTTGCTCATACGGATTCGGGGCCCGTGACGCTGGGGCCCATATCTTTTACACGGCCGATACCGCGGTAAGTACATCCCTGTATAGTATACTATAACCGCGAGCGAACTAAGACCGTTTACGCCATAATTATAGCATTTTATACAAACTTTTAAGTATTTATTTTTCGAAATTAATGAACCGATTTTAATGGAACTTTTTACACATAAGCAGGATACATAGGTCTAAAAAGTTAGTTCAGAACATTAGGACTAATAAGGACTTGAAAGTTTGTGTGAAATGCTGTAATGCGTAAACGCTCTCAACAAAAAGTGTAGTGAAACAACAAACTATCATTACGAAATCTCCCAACTTTAACAATTATTAATTAGACTAAAGATACCATTAATTTCGTCTCCGATTACAGTAAGAAAACACACACCATTTCAGTTTAAAAACACAGTTTTTCGATAATCACAACACAGCACTTGAAAAACGCGACAAAAAAAAACGGAAAAATACGTTTGTCGATCGCAACGCGCAGTAGAACACTGTTTTGTGTAAGTACGATATAAACTCATTAGTAGGTATAATATTATCAGTATTTGTCAAAGATTACTTTAGTGTTGGGTTAAAGTATTCTGCCTATAATGTGGTCGCCTCTGTGAGGTTTTTGACAGTGGTGAATAGGTGTGTTGTTTTTTTTTGTGCGAATAATATTTTAAATTGAATATTAATAAAATGTTCTTCAGAAAACTTCGAGTCGTTCTACATTACTACAAAACCAAAACAACCCACCTAAATCAACACTTTTTAACCGACTTCAAAAAAAGGAGGAGGTTATCAATTCGACTGTATTTTTTTTTTATGTTTGTTAGCTCCTAACTTGCGACTGGGTGAACCGATTTTCATGATTCTTTTTTTATTTGAAAGCTGGTGCTTCCCGTGTGGTCCCATTGTCACCATTTCAATATCTGATAATAAACTTCGGAGATATGGAATGGAACTCCTCACAGAATCACAGCAGCAATATCTTAACAAGTGAAATTGCTTTGTCTATACGTGTAGTCGATGACTGACTGAAGGAAAAGGGGGGGGGGGTACGTCAACCTACCAGTTTCCAAAATTAAATAAATCGTGTGAGGTATTGTTTGAAAGGGCTTTTTGTAAGGATTTCAAACATTAATACACAAGCACTAAAAAGTGAATAATAAAAAGCTTTTTTACAAAAAAAGATAACCGCCTTCAAAAACTACAAAATAATAAAAAATAAGTTAAAAATAACTAAAACCCGACTACGACAAAGTCGCGCACTGAAAAGTATAAAACAAGAACAATATTCATTTGACCGATATTTTCGAAATTTTTAAGTAATAGCCGTGGTCGTATGCCACCTGCGGTTGTTTCACACAATCTTTATTGAATAGGTGGCATACGACCACGGCTATTACTTAAAAATTTCGAAAATATCGGTCAAATGAATATTGTTCTTGTTTTATACTTTTCAGTGCGCGACTTTGTCGTAGTCGGGTTTTAGTTATTTTTAACTTATTTTTTATTTACACTATTTTGGGGGTTACTTATATTATTTGGGGGTTATATTATTTGAAGGAATAACTCTATTTAATTATTTGATATAATAATAAAAGCAAAGTAGCGAGTGAATTTCAAATGTACTCATTAAGCCTTTTTATTTGATACCCATGTTGACACTGTTAAAAACAGGCAAAGTAGCTAGTAAAAGCTATATAATGTATATATATTTCAAATGTGCTCATCAAGCCCTTTAATTTGATACCCATGTCGATATTGTGCGAAAAAAATTTTTTTTTTGATTACGACTTCACGTCCCCTGGAGGGCGACATATTGGATTTGGTGACACGTCACCTACCCTATAACCAGCGGACAACTGAGACGCTTCTAACGACACCTCATTTGTCATGTAATGATAAGTAGTTTAGAAGTTACGAGGGAACAAACAAACATACATACAAACATACATACAAACATACATACAAACATACATACATACATACCGGTCAAAATCATAACCCTCCTTTTGGCTTTGCCGTAGTCGGGTAAAAATAACTTTAGTTTTGGAAGTCGGTGGCAATACTTACCTACATAACAAAAAACAAAACCAAAGCCGCCGACTTCCAAAACTAAAGTTATTTTTATTTTGTAGTTTTTGAAGGCGGTTATCTTTTTTTGTAAAAAAGCTTTTTATTATTTTAATCCTTGAAAGCCCGATTAATTTAGAATTGAAGTCATTTACTATAGGCATACAAAATATATAAGGGTGTCGCTTTTTGACAGCTTACAAAAAGTATGTCAATTGATTGGCGGTGTCTAGTACCCTAATGCCTTTTTGTATACGTTTCAAGTGTCATTAAAATCGATCCATTAATTTCCAAGATTTTGAACTTGAGAAAATACTGTTAAGATAAATAAGCATTTACTTTTTAGGGATATCAGGAACAGGATTTTATGTTCCTCGTCTTCTAATGAAAGGGGAGGATACCACACGGAGGGAGAGACCATACGTCTGTTGTCTGGTGGGCTACTGCCCGACGGTTTTGGTCTGGTTACAACCAACACAGAACACAGATATAGCGCGATATCCTGATCACCAGTTTAATACTTGATGCAGGTTTTTTTTTTACACATAACATCACGCCTGTTATCCCCGAAGGGTTAGGCAGAGGTGTACCCATTAGTACACCCACATTTCGCCAGTTATGTTTAAGTCCCATGTAATAGGGGGCGAGCCTATTATATTTTTTTTTTAGGTGGTAAAAATCATCAAATTGCTGCAGGTGAGGTGCAATGTGCAAGCGACTCTCACTCTTAAAGTGTGGTTATTATGCCAAATTGATCTTTGGCCATAAATTACTATATTGATATGGGGTATACGATTACATCAATGGCTTGGAGTCACAGAGGTCATCAACGCTAATTAAGACAAAAAAAATATTACGTTCAAAACAATTTTAGTTTGCATTTTCCACGTAGCCCAGTGGCTAAGGCAACCACGTCTCGTGCATAAAGTTGCTAGTTCGATACCGGGAAAGTACCAAATATGTAACTTTTTATATGAGCTTTTTTGGTTTATATTGAACGTCACTGACTTCAGTGAAGGAAACCATCGAGATGCAAACCTGAACTTATCTACATCTACACTAAATACGAGTATTATAAAAAGAGGTAAGATTTGTATTTTTGTGTGTATGTTTGTAATGAAAGAAAGAAAAGAAGAAAGAAAAACTTGAACTTGAAATTCAAAAACTACTGGGCCGATTTCAAAATTTTTTTCACCATTAGAAAGCACCAACATTCACCCAGAGTAACATAGGCTATATTATATTTTCAAAAAAGTTAGGGATCCGTAAGGACAATCACGCGAACGAAGATGCAAGGAGAGTGCTAGTATTATAAAAAGAAAAGATTGGTATTTTTGTTTGTAATGGATAAACTCAAAAACTACTAAACCGATTTTAAAAATTCTTTCACCTATGGAAAACTACATTATCAGCGAGTAAGAAAGGCTTTATTTTAATTCCAAAAAAATTAGGGATCCTTAATAAAATTCACTTATAAAGTAACGACTATCTATGTAACGTAGGCATAATTCCTAACCCACACTGTCTCATCTACATTAACATAATCTTTGCAAACTCATCTCTGATTGGTAGACTTATATCAACAAAAGTAGCTTCTCGTTTAATAAAGAAGTTTATATCAGTTATGTTATATTTTAAGTAAAATATTTAAACATTTCATTTCTAACAAGGTTAGTAATCGCTTTGTCTGTGGGAGGAGTGCCTTTTTAACTGATCTATATACTATACTAGGCAGGCAGAGGAGTTATACCCATTAGTACACCCACATTTCGCCAGGTATGTTCAAGTCCCATGTAATGGCGAGCCTATTGTCATCAACCGGGCACAAATCCAGACTCCGAGGCTGCTACTGAGAAATTCCTGATGGAAAAACCCTATAACACTTTGCCCGATCCCGCCCGGCCTCTGCCTAACTCGTCGGGGATTACAGGCGTGATGTTATGCTATACTATACTACTATATAACATCACGATGACGACAGTCAAGGGAGACAGACAAGGGAGCGGAGCAGTAACCTTAAACGTTACAGAACGCAGGTAAAACCGCGGGGCATTGTCAAATCCATTTGGGCACACGACAGACACCTTTCAAATCGTTGCCAGTTTGTGAAATAAAATGGCATATAAATGGCATTGAAAGAGTTCATAACATCACGCCTGGGGCGACCCAGGGGTCGTCAGATCTAGATGAAGGTCTCTTAGAAACCGATGGATGTCTTCGATTGAAACTTAACTTAATTAATAAACTGTTTACTTTTAAAATTAAATGAAATTTGAAAACATCCATTGGTTTCTAAGAAAACTTCAACTATATAATATGACGACACTTGCTATTTTTTTTGGTGGCGTTGGAAATCCTCTTGGACTTCCTCCGTCGTGATGGTGACGGAGGGGCATGCCGGACTCTTACCAGCTAAAACCACCGCGGTGTTCCACCTCTGTCTATGGCCGGGGGTGCGGGATTCGCACGGATAAGCGTTAACCGCTCCCCCGACAGGCCTCGACCCGCAGTTCCTCAGCGGGTTCCTCCTCCCCGAACCTAGTCATCATCATCTGCCTAGCCTTTTCCCAATTATGTTGGGGTCGACTTCCAGTCTAACCGGATGCGGCTGAGTACCAGTATTTTAAATGGAGCGACTGCCTATCTGACCTGCACAACCCAGTAACTGAGTAATACGATACCCCTAGGTAAGACTGGCTGTCAGACCTTCAAGCTTCTGACGACTCGTAACGACTGTCAAAGAGCTTAACGTGCTTTCCGAGGTACGGAATGATGTCAGTGATGTCCAAGAATACTTTAGAAAGTACATATGAATTGAAAAAGTCACATTGGTACTCGCCTTCACCGCTGGGCCATCACGACATAAATTACATAGTAAGTATTGAATAATAAACTGTTACTCACCCATAACCTTCTTAGGCGGCACCTTCCGCTGCTCCTTCTCCTCGCTATCATCCCTCCTCATCATCTTCCCATCCCCCTGCCACTTCCGCTTCCTCCCCTCCCGTTCCTCCAAATACATCCCGAGTTCCTCCTCCCTCCCGACCAAAGCCAACCTCACACTAGACTCCCAAGTGTAGCTATCCTCTTTCCGGTTATCATGCATAATATAGTCCGAATAAAATTCCATCACAATATGGCCATGCCAACACAAAAGTCACTTAATGATGAATGAGAATGAATGAATGATATGTTTGTAAACCGGTCACACGTTAAAATAGAACGAAGAATGAGTTGTATAACTTTTTAAGTCCTGTTGTTTCTCTCTGGCGGTGACTTTGAAGTAGTTCGTTCTCTATTTTCATGAGCATGTTTGTGGGAGAACTGGTGTGGTTGTAGTGTGTGTGGGTTTCGAGGCCCGGGAAGGTGTGTGTGGTACGGTCTCGGGTCAGCTGTGTTGTCGCGAGGATGGGCTCCATGTGTCACAAGCGTGGACTCGTGAACCTTTCGATTCTCGGTAGCGTCAGCTGGTGGGGCGGTGTACTACGGCTCCTGAAATTGAAAATAAAAATTAATAAAAATATTACATGACTCATTGAGTACGAGAGTGCAGGCGAGCTTCAACTCCATTATAGCAGGGAGGATATTATTCGTAGATGTACATCTAAGAATAGTATCCTCCCTGATATAATCTGCGGTTGGTTGCGGATTTTGTTTGAAAGAGTTACCGGGGCCCTGAAACGCAACGGGCATTAGGAGGAACACGGATGGGTTCTAGTCAGTAAGAGCCTGACACTCCCTTCCGCTCCGTCCAGAGCGGAAGAAGTCACTTGATGATTTGCCATCCTTCTTCATCATTTTACTTAAACGAAATAGTTTTTATTTTTTTGTAACGTTCGATGACGGATGCTCTGGATTTTCAACGCCTAGCTTAATGTAAAAGTTACCGCGCATTGGATTTTCAGCTTTCAATGTCGAAAATCGAAAATCCAGTGCGCGTAAAATATCCGCGCATTGGATTTACGTCATTTTTCCCGCGTTGAGCGCGGAAAAAAAATCACCTATGCGAACAAGCGCTTGCCTGCAATAATTCATTGTCACGTGTTAATTCCCCTCATAACAGTTTCTTTCCTATAGTCCACAGTCTAGATCTAAATTGTTCACTTAGTTCGCATGGCGAGACCTTGGACACCAATTCTATTTGCACTGCTATGTACGCGACAATTGAAAACCACGTGATTCAAAATGTCCACCGCCATTTTGAATCACGTTAAAAAAGAAGACATTTTGTTGATTAGTGATAAAATAAATTAGCTGGGAAAACTTTACAGAACATAACACCACGCCTGTTATTCTCGAAGGGTTAAGCAGAGGTGTAGGTACCCATTATTACACCCACATTTCCCCAGTTATGTTCAGGTCCCATGTAATAGGGGGCGAGCCTATTGCCATCAAATCCAGACTCCGAAGCTGTTACTGAAAAATTCCTGATGGAACAACCCAATGACACTTTGCCCGACCTGGGAATCGAACCCAAGATCTCATACTTAGCAGTCGCAACACGTAGCATCTTTTCAGAAATGACAGGATATCTAATGACACAAAAAAAAATTGACTGCTAGATTTGGGATCCTGGGTTTGATTTCCGGCTCGGGCAGTGTCATTGGCCGGAGTTATAAGTTGGGAGTGACACCTCTTCGTGCCTCGGAAAGCACGTAAAGCTCTTGTAAAACAATGTAGGTGAAAAACAATTAGAAACCTAACATAGACAAGCCATGGCAGTTAAGAAATGACCAACTGACAGCGCCAGTCCACGAACATGACGCGTGGGTCATCCCCATTTAACCTACCCTGGTTTCAGCCCGTATTGGGGTTTTTCTCAAATGCACTTTAAATTGATGATGATATTCGAAAGAATCACGCTCCTGTTCTCAGACTTATGATTTGTTCAATTAAAGGTTATGTTCCATCTCAAATTGGTCACTAATTCAATCCAAACAAACAAATAAATGTAATTGAAGTGAATGTAAATAAAAAATGTTTTGTGCCTTTCTGTCTCTTTGTTTGATCTGGCCAATCTCCGAAAGGGCTGCACCGATGGCGGAAATAACACTGACAGATAGCTGATGTTATAAAGAGTAACTTAGGCTTCTATTTTAGAAAAATAATTAGTGTACCGCGTAAAAAAAAAAGAAACAAAACCGATATTCACGTGAACGAAGCCGTTGATTTCTTATAAAAAGACTAGCTTTTGCCTGCTACTTCGTCCACATAAATAGGTTATCGCGGACGCAGAAGAAGTCGAAGTCGAATAAAAAGTAGCCTATGTCCTTTTTTGGGGTTCAAACTTACCCCGTACTAAATATCATCAAAATCGGTTTAGTGGTTTAGTCGTGATAGCGTAACAAACAGACAGACAGAGTTACTTTCGCATTTATAACATTAATATGAATGTTGAGTACCAGTAGGTGCTCATAAAAACAATTTGTGCGCTGAATCATTTTTTTGCACATCTCAATTGTTGAAGATTGTCAATGACAGTTTTATTGAAGCTGTCTGAACGATTTATTAAAAGGGGGGGTCAAAGATTCGGGTACAGTAATTGGTGCATCTGCCTTGACCATCTAACGCAGTGGTTCTTGACCTGTGGTCCGCGGACCACTGGTTGTCCCTTTAAGGTTCAGAAGTGGTCAGCGATGTCTTAGGGGCCCGATAATCTTGATTTCGAAAAATCTATAGGTTTTAATTTGTAGAATAACCTTATCGCCATTAATTATGAGAGGCTTTTAGGGGTGGAGCGGGGTCGAATCTCACCCAATCTCACCACGTAAATATATCCACTGTTAATATAGTGGACATATTAAAATTTATAGGTAGCTAAAACACAGTCCACGGTACCAAGCCGTAAAATTATTTAACAAATTGCCCTTGGATATAAAAAGTACTGTCTACACTAGCTCTTTTAAAATTAACCTGAAAACATTCCTATTAAATAAGTGTCTTTATGCTGTCGAAGAACTTTAATTGCATTTTTATCCAGAATTTTCGAATTAAATTGTTTGATTGTTTTTTAATACACTATTCCATAATAATGCTTTTAGACAAATTGTAATTAATAATTGTTGTTTTTATTTTTCCTTATTGACTATTAACGCTATTTGAGTACTTAATCTAATAATTGTTTTTAATTGATTATTTTTTAATTTTAAAATATTGATCAAATGACTGGATATTGACTTGGACTAGTAATATAATTATTGATTTATTTGATATTTTTAATTTGGTACTTAATGAATGCTGTTGAAGAACTGTAATTTTTATTGATGACAATTGTTAAGTAGGTATTTATATTTCTTTTTTTATTGTATTTTATCTATTATTTTATTGTAGCTTTTATTTTGTGTGTAAAAAATCCATTCAGATACAAATTATTGTTATTGAATAAATAAATAAATAAATAAATTCTTTCGGATTCATTCATAGCGCAACAGATCAAATAATTAAAAAATATAGAAAGAAAGAAAAACTGTATGTTAACTGTTAAATAATTAAATTAAAAAGTTAATATTGAAAGTCAACAACAGCACGTTACAATGCTAGGTGCAGACAGACTCTCTTCGCCACAAAGGACCAAAATCAGCTGCCCTCAGGACCAAACACAACGTCATGGAGATTTCCATTCAGATGCTCTTAATTCCTTAATTGAAAGCTTACCACAGCACGCTCAGTTAATTGCCTCCTCAGAAATTTGTTGTGATGGTTGTTAATTTATTGGAAGTCGCAAAAAAATGTTGTTCGGATTGAAATCAAATGTTAGCACAGAGTGTAAACGACGCTTCTGACGACGCGTAGCGAAGCAGGACGTTTTGGGTTCGATTCCCAGGTCGGACAAAATGTTATTGGGTTTTTCTATTAGGAATTTCTCAGTAGCAGCCTCGGAGTCTAGATTTGTGCCCGGTTGATGGCAATAGGCTCGCCTCCTATTACATGGGGTTTAAATATAACTGGCGAAATGTGGGTGTACTCATGGGTACACTTCTGCCTAACACTTCGGGGATTACAGGCGTGATGTTGTGTTATGTTACATGAACTTTAAATACCCCTAAGACTCATATGCAGTTGGTCCTTTATGCACAATGATTTGCGAGCTTCGCTTTTGTTTTTGAAAAAAAAAAACCGGTTCCACGTAAATAAGAAATCCCTAGATATCCAACATTCACGTGAACGGGATCGCGGGGATAAGCTAGTTTCAAATATTTTTCATCAAGGGTCGCTGGCGCAGAGCGGCGTCATTTTTTCAACATTCCAGATGGTCATATGGGTATTAATTTAAACAGAGACACAAGTAAGGCTTCAGTTCGCAATTTTAGTGCCTAGCTTTTGCCTGCTACATGAATTTTCTTAAAGATCTCCAATTTTTGTATTAAAATGTAGCACTTAGGAATGGCGTTAGCTACGTGAAGCCTGAGTGCTATACTTTGCCTTAGAGAATGAATTTTCAGAATCAGACCAGTAGTTCTTGAGATTAGCGTTCAAACAAACTAACTCCTCAGCTTTATAAAATTAGTAGAGATTACGTTGAAGTTATTAAAAGTAGCGTACCTATAGTCTAATCTATACTTATATTATAAAGAAATAAAGTTTGTGAGGTTGTTGGTGGTAATCTCTGGATATACTAAACTGATTTAGAAAATTTTTCCGCTAATTGGAAGCTACGTTATCACTGAGTGCTATAGGCTAGATTTTATAATAAAAAAAATAGAGATCCGTAAGAAAAATCACGCAACGGGAAGAATGCTAGTAATAAATTAATAAAAAAACATATTACCTAAAAGATCACGAAAAAATGGTTAAGACATAAAAGGAATACCTCTGTGTCACACAAAAAATATTCCACAAGCAATCCACATGTTCTCACCTTTATATCGAGTCCAGAACAGCACAAAAATAAATTATAGCATTCAAAGAGGGTCCGAATAACTCGTCACAATTTTTATTACAAAGCCATATTGGCGAAACACATACAAAATCTAACTCCCCGACCGTCCCAGTCCTTCAAAAATATCATATCAATCCACCATTTTGAATCCAATAAAAATACAAATTCGAAATCGTTAAATTCAAATCACGCGCTAAAACAGCGGATTTCCGTTCGTATATTTTTTTCGAAATTCAAATCAAACTAACGCGGGCAGCCGACGCGTGCGGACGTCAAGACTCTGAGCGTCTATTGCTAAATTGACGGTACATACGTAGACGGTCAAACGAATAAGTACGCAATATTGTCATTAATTCTCTGGCCAATGGGGGAGTAGAACGCGAACGTCGTGTGGATGTCGGGAATTGGGTCCACTTGGCTGGCGCGGGCGCAGGGTCATACAATCGTCGGGTCAAGATGGCGTTGGGTACTGTTTAGTATACTTATGGTTCTACACATTGATCTTGCATTTTTTTTTCATCTTTGCCCCCTAACGGTAAGCCTTTGGTCCCGGCTGTCATACGTAGATCTTTGACAGTCGTTAAGCGTCGTCAGAAGCCCGAAAGTCTGACAACCAGTCTTACCAAGGGATATCGTATATTACCAAGTTACTGGTTTGTGGAGGTCAGATAGACAGCCGCTCCATGTAAAATATCTACTGGTATTCAGCTGCATCCGGTAAGACTGGAAACCGTAAGTCCCATGTAACAGGGGGCGAGCCTATTGCCATCAACTGAGCACAAATACAGACTCCGAGGCTGCTACTGAGAAATTCCTGATGGAAAAACCCAATAACACTTTGCCCTTTGCACTTTGTTTTAAATAAATGATTTAAATAACATCGATACGGAAAGAAAGACGACAAAAAAAAATAAAAGAAAAATAAGCACACACGACTCCACGCCACTTATATTCTGCAACCTAAATTAACGTCTAAAAAACATTTTCGCTAATCCAAAAATCTTCAAGCTATCAAGCTTAAGAGGACAGAAAGACAATTAAATACAATCAGAAGTAATAAAGAAGCGCACATCGTGTACACAATCATTTTAATTGGTACTTATTGAACGCAATTAAAGAACACTCGTGGTGTGTCGCGAATTTTTAAAGCATGAGAACGTCTGTTGGGACATGGGATACTGCAAATTTTTGGTTTTATTACGAAAAAAATTAAATTAAAAATTTTAAAAAACCCCGACGGCGTCCATTTTGGACCGATTTTCATCAAATATAGCTAAGAACACCCGAATAATTCACTTTTCTAACAAAAAAAAACAAAAACCAACTCGGTGTTCCCTTCCTACACTTACGCGCCGGGGATCATGTGAAAATACGCGCCTTCCGCGATCCCCGACTGGTGCTGCCCCCCCAAAAGTTGGACATCTCATCTAGCTAAACAAAATTCAACAAAACGACATGAATATCGCAAAACAAAAGCCATTAAAGAAATGCCTAGCCTCAGCCTAGTACTCAAGAGTCTGTCATGCTGGGGCTACATTAGCGGACGAAAATTCGTATCGCGTTGGCGCGCTAAAACATCGTGTATGGGCATACGCGATGTGTTCTTGTCTACATCAGGCGGGCGAAGATTAATCCTGTCGGATTGTGTTGTTCTCTGTTGTACGGCGTAACGTAGGTGTAACCACCCAAGCGAATATTTGATACGCGCCGGTTTACCGACAGTGCCCCGATTGTACATCGTCTTCGCCCGAATATTACGCGTTGCAACGATCTACCCGGATACACTCATCTCAATAAGACACCTTGCGCTGTTGACGGCCACGACCAACGTAGTTAATCTGGTCGTCGCGTCCACTAGTCGTGGTCGTGGCCGTCTAGTGCGCGTGGTGCCTAACACAAATATTCGCCGTACTCCGCTAATGTAGCCCCAGCATTAGTCACTCACACAGATATGTACAGATAAAGATCTGTAGTCAATTTAATGACACGTGTTGTGTGTCCACGAGGTGGTGACATCATGGTGGTCGAAGGCCATGGTGCTACAATGGTCAGTTCAATGAACAATGATGGGTTTGGTCTTGGTCAGTGGCTGAAGGTCGTACCTGGAACTGTGGATAGGTCAGGGGCTTTTGTATTGGATTAGCAGCAGGTGACCGGGACATGATTGGTAAATATGCTGTCAAGATTAATTTTGCGTGTTGTGATTGGAGGACTTTAAAAGCGAAAGGTCATACTCACTCATCAAGTCATCACGAAATATCGAAAACCGCTTGACGTATAAAGATGAAGGCAGGGAGATAGATTATAGTTAGTAAACGTCCGCTTAGAAAGGATTTTTTTTTTTGAGGTGGTAAAAATCATCAAATGAGTCCTTCCGCCCTGGGTGGGGCGGAAGGGACTGTCAGACTTTTACTGACTAAAAAAACACCCTGTTCCTTCTGTTGCCCTTTACGTTCCGGGGCCACGGTAACCTGTTAAGACGTCCCGCAACCCCGGCAGGCGTTTGGCCCCGTTGGGGGCCCCGTCCCTGTGCTGACAGCTCATTGAGGCGCGCGCGAACAGAACGCGCCGTCGACCCGGGCATGGTCCTTGATCGGACGGCGAACTCCCCCTAAGGGGATGAAACGGGGGTTCAAAGTTGATTTCTCCATACAAACTATGGACCCCCAATTTATCCCCTTGAATTTTGGAAAATCCTTTCTTATCGGATGCCTACGTCATACAAAGGACACACCCTCCAAGTTTCAGGTCTCTATAATCAGCAGTTTAGGCTGTGCGTTGATCCGTCAGTCAGTCATTCAGGACAAAGCATCTTATAGTAAAGATAGAAGATAGATTAAAAAAAAAATTGCAGGTGCGCAGTACTCGTAACCGGCGTGCTTGTATGACGAGATGTATTAACGTAGATGAGGCGAAAGGAGTATGTAAGGATCGTAGCAGGTGGCGTTCTGTGGTTTCTGCCTACCCCCATGGGAAAAAGGCGTGAGTTTATGTATGTATGTAGGTATGTATGGCATCCATGACACATACCTAACTGTAAAAAACCATTCGCCGAATTAATACAAACTCATAAAACGAAGATGACAAATCATGGAAGTTTCCTACCATGATGTTTGTCTGTTTGTCCCACTAAATCAATCAGTAACCACTTATCGTCCATTTAGATCTGTGGCCTTACTAAGTGAATTGAGAGTTCAGTGTTCAAAGGCGCCATCATCATTAGTAGATGTAGATTTTTTGTTTTATTAGTCCCTTTTGATCTCGTGTTCGCAAGCGCGACTGCTAAGCATGGGCTCTTTGGTTCGATTGCCAACATAACATCACGCCTGTAATCCCCGAAGAGTTAGGCAGAGGTGGCTCTTTTGTCTATTCTATACTAATATTATAAAGAGGAAAGTTTTGATTGTTGGTTTGTTTGCATTGAATAGACTCCAAAACTACTGAACCAATTTGAAAAAATATTTTACTGTCCTCTACACTATCTCCGGGTGACATAGGCTATATTATATTTTATTATCAAAAATCGCGCAAACGAAGTCGCGGTAAAAGTGCTAGTAAAACATACATAATCTTACCATTAACGACAAGTGGTCGTCCTTCAAAAAATATATTTTAAAGTCAGTTCAATATGGCGATGGTAACTAAATTGCTCTTCATTACAGTGCAATGTAGCCGATACCAATAATTTTCATTAATATTCTAGTATAGCGACGGAGGCGACGAAGTGTAGCTATCTCGCTCTGACACGTGCGTTTCTGTATCTTCGTCTCTCTTTCTGCAAGTTGGAGTCAGTAAAGTGTTTGATTATCTGTAATAGAAGAAATAAGATTATTTTAAAAATTGTTTTTAACGGTCTTTTTGTTTTAGAGCTTGTCTCCACAGGCGGAGTTTATTATCCGCGCAATGGATTCTCAAACATCCAGTGCGCGGATAAAAATCCTCAACGTTAAAAAATTACTCGTTAAAACAAGCACTCATTCGTTAAGTCTTGGATATGACTTGGATATTCTGCAACTGAGGGTTCTCGCAAATGCTTCAAAAATCCAGTGCGCGGAAGTAATACCTCCGCGTTAAAAAATTACTTGTTGAAACAAGCACTTAGTTTACTTATTCGTAACGTTTTTGATATGACTTGAATATCCTGCAAATGAGGATTCTCGCTAATCTATCAAAAATCCATACATAACATAACATCACGCCTGTAATCCCCGAAGGGTTAGGCAGAGGTGTACCCATTAGTACACCACTAGACCAACGAGGCAGTCTAGGAGTCGACGATATTTTTTACACGACTGCCCCAAAAAAAGGAGTGTTATGTGTTCAGGGTTAATGTATGTATGTATGTGAGTTTCTTTATTCCACCATAACTTTTAAACGCCTGAACCGATTTAGATGTATGGGGTATCGTTACAATCCTTGCATCGTTCCGAGTAACATAGGCTAGTTAAAAATAAAGAGAAACCGGTGTGGTCACTTTAAAACGTAATTTAATACCAGCCTCAATTTATTTTTATCGTCTAGAATTTGACAAGTAGATTTAAAAAATATATATAACACTGTAAATAAAAAACGTCGTAAAAAAACTGACGAGTAAACAAAGTACAAATATGTGCAATTTTTGCAGTCGTGGTTTTTTAATTTTTAATTATAGTAGCTTCTTATCCCGTTTATGTTACCATGGTATAATTTAGGACTTTAGTTTTAATTCAGAAGCTAGTCTTTTTTAAAACTCTAAAAATTTTACATACATATGCTCTGCCCTGCAGAATAACTTGTTAAAGTCAAATCACTTATTTCAATTAGACCATTAAAAGCCACTTTTGAACGTTATTTACAAGAGAAAGAAAAATTATAATATTGAATCTAGTTGCCCATTCCAAAAGGTAGCTTCGTACGTCAAAACTAGAATCTCTTAGAATACTAATCCGCCTTGAATATTGGCTATAATAACAGGATTAAGTAATCTAGTTTGTTAAAAGACGTGTGACTGGAAAATACAGTCTACCTACCTGTAACATGATATATACAATTATACATAGTATTATACCTAGTGTCTCTTGACGCGTGATCGATCATATCATGAAGGTAAGTGGCTTTGGATCAGAAATAATATTATTATACTACTTGCTCCTGCCCACGACTCCGTCCGCGTAAATGTCGGATAAACGTTTCATCTCCTTTTTTTTTTGGGTGGTAATAATCATCAATCATCTGCGTGCTAAACAGTGCAATTAAGTGGTTTGATAGATCATTCAGTCTAAAACGTTTAGTCCGTTAGCCTCGGAGTCTGGATTTGTGGCCGGTTGATGGCAATAGGCTCGCCCCCTATTACATGGGACTTAAACATAACTGGCGAAATGTGGCTGTACTAAACCTTTGCTCCCTTCGGGGATTACAGGCGTGATGTTATGTTAGCACAGGGACAGGGCCCCAACAGGGCCAAACGCATACCGTGGCCCCGGAACGCAAAGGGCTACAGAAGGAACAGGGTGGTTTTTTTATTTAGTTAGTAAAAGTCTGACAGTCCCTTCCGCCCCACCCAGGGCGGAAGGATTCGTTTGATTATTTCTACCACCTCAAAAAAAAAATGTTATGTATAGATTGTAATGTTCATAATAATTCTGTACATACATATTTCTAGACCTGAAGCCTGAATCTGTTCCATTTTCATACAACATCATGTTCTCTACCCAAGACCTCATTATCAATTAATTTATTGTCCACGTGAAGGGAAGACCGCACTTATAATTTAACGAATGGCAATCAGATATGAACCTTTTGCCGACGTAATAAGATGCATGGTCTGTATGTGCGGAAATTACCAACTACGATCCAGTTATAGTACTTGGAAGCAAGATATATTGTAGTAGGATTCAGTATGAACTAGATATTGCTGACTGGATACGGTTATTTTTTCTGGAATATTTTTTTGCTTTTTGGTAGTTTTTTCTATTTTATATGGGGTAACACGTTCACTTTAATTTTACATGCAAGACTTTTTAAAATACTCATATAATGCCAATATTTTACAAGCTTTTATTTACTTTCACCTGTCCAGGAATCTGTGGTCTGTCAAATCTTACAAGTTATATTTGAACCACTTCCCGATGTTCGATTGAGCTGAAATTTTGTGTAAGTACATCTACAATTTGCATGACAGTGCAATATAATGATGTCACAGAACTAGTCTGATGATGGATCCGGGAAGTGGCCAATAAGAAATTAATCAAATGTTTAAAAAAAAGTAATTTTGAAATAAAACTTTTTATTTTAATTCTTTCCAATTTGATGTTGGAATATTTAATCAAATAAGCAGCAATTTTAATTTGTAACAAAAATCCACAAACGATTGACAATAATGTAAGAACGATTTTCTGATTTTTTTTTACCATAGTTTATACAATAAATGGAAAACTTACCAAAAAGCTTCAACCCCACGATGGACATAGAGAAAAACGGCCATTTTTAACCGGTATTTAAACAAAAACCCTTTTTCACAAAATTCAGTAATGCATGCGCAAGCGCTGCGTACAAATCCGGCAAGTGTCTGGATTGCAGTGGACAGCCGACAGTACAGTGAGGGGGGATCACAATTGGGCACAAATTCAATGGAACTTAAGTAGTGGTTACATTATTCGGTACCTACGTACTTTAAATTTTAAATTGACTTTTTAGGCTTTGATTGAGTTGTTAGGATACGATGGCTCAATGAGAGATGCCATTGAATTAGTAGATTTTTATTTAGGTACGTGCACATACTTTTGCAAAAGAAAAATCTATACAAATAAATAAAATTGAAGTGTCTGTTTGTAACACACGGGAGAAACTAATTTTTTTTTTTAAATTTTTGTCTGTGTATGTCCCGGCAAATCTCCGAAATGCTGGGCCCATGTTGACGGACTTTCATTGGCAGATAGCTGATGTTATAAAGGAGTAACTTAGGCTACGCTTAGGCTTTCATTTTAGAAAAACAATCAGGATTCCGCGCAAAAAAAAAGAAAACCACAAATTGAGTCGCGGGGGCATAAATTATAAGCTAGTAACTAATAAGTACTATAGAACATTTTATAGAATAAATAATAATAATAAGATGTAATTTTACAAAAACATAGATGCTGTCCACTGTCCTCTAACCCTGTACGCCCAAGGCTTTTCTCCCTATTCAGCCTCTCCTAGACCCCTTAACCATCCTCTTGTCTATG
Organism: Hoplodrina blanda; assembly: GCA_949316365.1. Taxonomy (NCBI): domain Eukaryota; kingdom Metazoa; phylum Arthropoda; class Insecta; order Lepidoptera; family Noctuidae; genus Hoplodrina; species Hoplodrina blanda. Next base: position 2,565,458 of record OX438573.1, on the reverse strand, counting down.
GTTTTTAGAAAGGGCAGATTCCTCTCTGCAATACTAAAATCCCAACCTCATAGTCCTAAATTCTATGGTACTTGGACCTAGTCTTTGACATATTAGTTGTTAAAAATGGCAACACTCCTTCGCTCCCTCCTTCACTGGTAACATTATAACGCTGCTTTACTACTGACCGTTATTATTTTTTAAGCTAAATCTCACATAGCCCTACACTACACACATTACTTTGAGAAATGGCGGGGCTATTACCCTCCCTAATCTAAAATGAAGGTCTAGCTAGGTCCAACGTCAATAAAACCACATTATCGTCAAAATATATTTTATTGATACGAATAACTCAATTCACATATTATATTATACAAGTACACAGGTAGACAAAACGTCATAATTCTATAAAAAATCAGTAAACACTTCAAAATGATGGTTCAATGATGGTACACAATGTAACTTAGTTTTCGAACTGAGAGCTCCTTGCACGTTATTGTTGAAACAAAAAAACACCCTGTTAGCCCGCGCATGGATTAAACCCATAGAACACATAATACAAGGCTCCCTAATCATATAAATATAATAACCAGTACATAAATAAGGGCTATCGGAAGCACTCATTTTATTTTCGTCCAAAACTTCCTTTGTGACGTAATTTCTGGCGGCAAATTTAACATTTGGAAACTTATTTTTTAAATACAGCATCAGATTGTTATCTATTCCAGGTAAAGGCGCGTTTTCGGTGTCAGCTGGATGTGGAGTCCACGCGCCGCCATTTTGAGTTTTTGCTACATTGTCTATGGCCAGCATTGCGGAATGTTGTATGGGATGATTTTCTCTGTTATCAAATGATATGGCCACAATCGAGCAGATTGATGGATCAACAACAACCGTTGCGTTAAGATTTCTTAGTATAATGTCTGATATTTCTAAATTACTTTTTGTTAAACTTAAATAATATCTTGCGACTTCAAACGCAATACTCATGTAACAGCGATGTGTTGCAAGCTCAGTGTCAGTAAAAAATGCAGGTCCGCATAACTTTTCTAAATACTCATTAGGGTGGAAATTACAGGACCAGACCCTGCTGCATTCGGCATGCTGCCTTTTTAATTTCGGAGGCAGGGACGGTAATCCCATAACTTTAAAGTATTCAAACGCATCTTTTAGTTCGTGAACTTTTGCTTCAACATACTCCTGAATTGATTCTTGTGTTATAGAGTTCAAATAACGTACTGGGCACAGTAAGACCTCCTTCTTTCGTGCTCTTTTCAGATGCTGCAGTTCTTTAAGAGATATTTTCTCGTTCAAAATTGTAATTATTTTTGATAATTCCTTCACATTTTTTACTTGACCAACGTAAACTTTAGTAAAAGAAATCGGTTTGCTTAATTCGTCACTTATCACGGCTAGAAGATTCTTTTTGGAAACCCTGATATTTTGTATGAAACTGTCTATGGTTTCCGCCATCTTGGCTTTTTTTAATGGTGGGTCTGTTGTCTCGGACATAGCTCAATATTATACTTTTTTCTAAATCTCAAATAGTATTTAAGTCATTTTAAATATTGCTAGTTTCTGCTGTAAATAAGGTTGCTTTTCCTGTGTTCCATTAAGATGTCCTAATTCTTCTTGTTATATCCAATTTCTTTGATCTTGTTATCTTCTGTGTTAGCTGAAAATAAACAAACAACAACACTATTCATTACACACACTGCATTTTAACTCAATTTCACAAAACAAAAATAACAGTTTAATGTAGGTCTTAATTTTTTGGTTTTATTTATTAAAAATATTTTTTTTTTTTATCTTTTTTTTTATTTTTTTTTTAAATTTAAACATATTTTTTTTACGTTTAACAATTTTTTTTGCCAGTTTTTTAGTTTCGGGTATTGTATGTGGTTTCTTCAAAAAAAATAAGAGTGTCAAAATATATAAATATGATTAAATTCATTAATTATAGATGAGCAAAAGAATTTTTATTTTTTGGAAAATTATTTCGATGCCTTCCAGATCAAAGTATGCCATTAATAGACCGATGTGGGAAAAAATTAAGATACCTTTGCCTAGGAACAGTTTGGAAAACAAAACGCTAAGTTTGAAATATGGTAGAGATAGGCTATTGTCAATGGATAAAGAAATATAGTAATGAAAGTATCATTCCACAATGAATATTTATATTAATTTATTGCAAAATAAATATTGGACTATTATGTGACCAATAAAGATAATAACAAAAATGTCATCATAAATACCAGATGATGAAAGTTTTATCTATGCCTAGAGCCAAAATCAGCATAAAGACTCCTTATAAATTCATTTCATAAAAGATATGATATTTTTTTCATGCTATAATTTTTCTCTTGTCAATTCTATTTATAATAAAACAAACAAGATAGTGTAGCATGTATTACTTGTACAACGCAATGTAAAAGAATAAATTACTGTGCATAATACTTTGATCTATTTGCGTATTTCATAATCAGTAATGATCAAGATTGTAACGCAAATATGTCCAGATAAAACATTGGCGTACGAAACGTTGGAAATTCAGTCCCCACAACATTCAACTACGCTAATTACCCGACGACAGTTTTACTACATTTTAGATAATCGCTCAGCTTGTCAATTACAGCCTGTTGTTGACAAAAAACTGATAATAATACCATTTACGTTAACGCATTTAGAAACACTTTAAACATGACGTTTTTTACGTAGTAAGAGGTCAGACGTATAAATAAATGTACCGGTAATAAGTCTGTTCCATGAACACGCCGGAAAAATACAGCTTTTTGCTAAAATAAGCATAATAAATATGTAAAATAATCTTAGATTTACCTTCAGAGTGGACTTCGGATTTGAATGTCAATAACTCTCGTAGACGAAATGTTTTCTCATCGCTTAAGTAAAACTCTCACGTTAGATACTCAGTCAACACACAGTGAATCTTCATTAATTAGGAATTATAGCATCAACATTGAAATTTAATTTGCCACACGTAAATTGCAAAAATCTAGCAGCCATTCAGCCATTAGTTAGACAGATTAAGATTTGTTTTCATTTAAAAAACGTGGTTCTAATTAGAATATTCTTATTGGTGCGATATCACGACAATAAACAAACGACCAATGAGAATATCCAATTTTTTGACGTCTGTCAATCCACAGGTTAGGTAAATCGACAAAGTGTCAATTTTGCATCGTTTTGTAATAAGGAACGCACTGAATTGAAAACATTCCGTTTCATGAATTTATGTATAATTTATTATTATGTATTATCTACTTGTTAAATAATTTAATTGTAACAAATAAATAAAGCTAAAACAGGAAATTGTTTTCTTAAACTGGATGAATTTGTAATTATAGGTTTGAAAAAATAACTGAAATTCTTCCACGCTCTTTCGTTTGTACAGGTTCTACAAATGGAACTTGTAGGTACTACGAACTACGAACTGTTTCACTGGTCATGATCATCTACGGAAAATTTTCATCAAGTTTGTGCATTAAGTATCCAATAACCGCTGTTAGTTTAGCAGTCCATTATAGCTGTAATCCGTAGTCATACGCGACAAAATCTCTGGGTCCCAAAAGCAATTAGCAGCGTTCCAACGGTATCAAGTTGTTGAGTAGGTAGGTATCTGTCTAGGTACTTGCTCTGTGTAATCTAGCTACCATCACTAATCAAGCGCCTCAATTATAATAAACTGTTATTAGAAGAAATAAGTAACGTTTCTTTGTTGGGGAAAATCTCTGGAAATACAAAAAATAATATTTAAAATTATTTTTCAAGAAAAAACAAACCAAATCAAAGTTGAAACTTTATTGAATCAAGATTACAAGTTTTTGATTAATAGCAGATTATTATCATATCACAAAAGGCTGTAAGTATTCTAAAATAAATGGATAGTTTTAAGTAGGCAGTTACATCATTTACTTATTTTCTAATGTTTGGTACCACGCCTGGCAGGTTTCAGCAGCAATCTCGCACAACGCCGACAATGCTCTGCCGGTTGAGTCGTATTCTGAAATCGAGAATAAAACATGAATCCATAAAATTTTATAAATGCGAAAGTAACTCTGTCTGTCTGTTACGCGTTCATGACTAATCCACTGAACCGATTTTGATAAAATTTGGTACGGGGTAATTTTGAATCCCAAGAAAGGACATTTTTATTCCGCCATTTAGGCAAAAGCTAGGAGATAAATACGGCAATTCTACTAATACCAATTTCATAAGCTTGGGGTTAGAAACTTATCGTAAATCGGGCTGCAAAGCAAATATTTTGTCATTAAATTGGGTAGGTAGTTACAGGGCTAATATTTAATGGAACGGACTGCTCAAAATGTTTTTTTTTTGGACCGACCGGGGCCCCAGCGCGGTCGTTGGACCCTGGGCACTTGTCCATGGAGAAGAGGGGCCTGTTGACAATTACTGGAACAGCTACATACATACATAAACTCACGCCTTTTTCCCATGGGGGTAGGCAGAAAGTACAGAACGCCACCTGCTACGATCCATACATACTCCTTTCACCTCATCTAGAACAGTTACCTCTCCTTGAATTTGACAAGTAGGCAAAACTGCACCATTTCATCATCAGATCAGCCGTAGGACGTCCACAGCTGAACATAGGCTCCCCCTACAGATTTCCAATAGGACCAGTTCGAAACTGCACCTTGTATTACCAACTTTTTAGGTTTACTTCGGCATGAGGATTAATCGAGAGCTTACCAACAACACCCCTTTTGCCGAAAATGGAGCCATTGAAAGGGGGCTTCCTGTATGTAGCCTCAGAGTTGTGGATGCACATGATGATGGCGAAGAAGCACAGAGCTAGGACGAAACGCATCTTGGTGATGATCTGGAATAAGTATAGTTTTGGAAAAACTTAAGTCAAAGTTAAAGTCAGAATATTTATTTAAATTTTTGATTAACACAAACATTTATAGTTATCGCGATTTTTTTATACAAAAAAGGGTTTGCTTAGTCTAGGTCGAAGGTGACATAGACAAAGTCTACGATAGAGTGAGCTTACCCAGAAGAAGCCTGGTCACTCTAACTTTGAGGAGATTAGGGTCAATTGACCCCCGCACGGAAAAACAAATTGTATGGCCTACAGGTTCTTGGTCTGGATGTTTGTGCATGGGAGTTTGTATGTTAACGCATCCACGATACATAGGAGATATATTATATTCCTAGTGGGGGGCAACGTTTAAAAAAAAAATAGTTTTCCATTTTTGAATTGTCAAGGAGTCAGTTAGTCAAAAAGTTAAAGGAGGCTATGTTTTGTAATCAAAACTAAAGTAATTTTTTATTTTTTAGTGTAAGGCGGTTTTCTTTTTTGTATTAGAGTTAATATTTTTCACTTTTTAGTGCAATCTTAACTTGTCGTTAATATTTGAAATCGTTACAAAAAGCCCTTTCAAACAATACCTCACACGATAATATTTAATTTTTAGTAATTCAACTTTGGAAGCTCTGTAAAGTCGTAATTGTTAGTTACCTAATTGTGAAATTTTAGTTTACAATGTAAACTTGAACTTACTTGATATCAAACTGGACACTTCTTGAAGTCTCAAGGCTTGAAGACCAACTGATGCATCAACCCAATTCTCATCCCCTTTTATATCAGAACTACCCTCCTAATTGAGTTCACAGCCAATCTACTGCAATTTTGTTTCAGACGAAGTTATTGTGGGTATAATGAAAAGGGAATTGTATTAGAAAAATATGGTTACAATGGAATGATGTCATCCAATCTTGTTTGGATTTGATTAATCAGAGGAGTCGAGACCATCAAAAATTGCGCCTGTTTTGTTTCGATTCGCCAAAGTAAAATGTTGTGGCAAGTTAGTCAAAGTCAAAGATGCAAAATGTGACGACACCCTTCCGCCACCCCATCTCCTAGCACGACGTGCTGTGCTGGTGCCGAAAACCTCAAACGGCGCAAATATAACAACCTTCTTGGAAGTTACGAGTACTTATATGTGTTTGAGCTGTTTGGGGTTGAAACACTAGGGCTGACTAGGGCCATGGGGATCGAGCGCTCATCTTATTTTTCAAGACATCGCCAAGCGACTGTTTGACTCTTCACATGACTAGAGGGCTGGCCTTTTCTTAGGCCAAAGCATCAGCATTGCCATACAACGTGGCAATGCTGTCAGCCTTTTGGGCACTTGCCCCATTGACAGCGACGCGGACGAATTTTTTGATACCGTTTAAGATTCCTCCTTTCTTTCTTTTTTATAAATTGTACATACTTACTATAGATATTTTTGACTATTTTGTTTTAATTTAAATTTTAAATAGCTACTCGAATACTCAAGTTCACGGTGCGTAACAAAACCGTTTACACAGACTTAGGCGCTTTGCACATAGGGCAACTATTGCAGCAACTGGCAACTGGCAACTAGCTGTTTACATATTGTATTTCAATCGGACTGTGCACACATAGCAACTCGAGTTTCGAGTTGCGGTGATCGTCAACAATTTTCAGTTGCTGCAATCGATGACTAAGTTAGTTCCTAGTTGCCGCAACTAGCAACTGTTAAATATTATACCGGTTTTTAAAGTTGCCGGTTTCCTCAACCGTCAATCGCAACGCGTCGGGTGATTTCACACCGGGAGGGTGTGAAATCACCCGACGCGTTGCGATCCCTCTCCCTGTGCCCGGCAATGCCAGTGTCGCTACGGCAACGGCATGCGGCAACTCGGCTATGAAAGTTGCTTACAGATTGCCATAAAGTTGCGGCAACCGTAAACGTTAATAGCAAAGTTATTAACTTTTACAGGAAACTTTTAAAGAGTTGATAGTTGCCTCAACTTAAGTTGCTCCGTGTGCAAAGTGTTATTGGGTTTTTGATTCAGGGATTTCTCAGTAACAGCCTCGTAGTCCTGGATATGTGCCCAGTTGATGGCAATAGGCTCGCCCCCTATTACATGGGACTTAAACATAACTGGCGACATGTGGGTGTACTAATGGGTTGGTAAACCTCTGCCTAACTCTTCGGGGATTACAGGCGTGATGTTTATTAAAACTAAAATAAAGTGTTTATTTTAAGTGGTTATATATGTCTTGGAATGTTTGGATGGTGTCAACTACCCAATCGCGCCAAATAAGTATACGATTGTAGGATTTATTAAAAGTTCTATAAATATCTACTAACCCCTGACCCCTTAGCATGTACGTATTACGAATTCAAGATGGCGTCAGTCTTTACCATAATCGAACTACTAATCTTATGCACTAACGAAGTTATAATCCTTTGAGAATAGTCGGGAACCTCTGTCAATATGCGGTCAGTATCCAATAATCCATTAATTGGATGGACATCCGCCATCTTTCCATTTCAGAGTATAAATTGGCGGGAAAATCGTCTCACAGCATCAGTCAGTAGACATTCGTCCACTTCAGTGTTACCAGCAAGAAATACATCGCTCAATTCAAGGTAATTTTTCCTTTTTGGGTTTTGTGTTTTCTGATTGAGTTAGGTTTATCTAGTAAAGTAAAATCATTATTTATCATCAAGTGAATTTACTAATTATCAATGATCTGAGTTGATTTCAAGTTCAAATTAAACTAATAGTCCTTTCGTCGTTCTAAAAAAAGAAAAATATTGAAGATGTTAAAATTACTTTCCAATATTTTTTTGTTTAGTTTGTTACTTTCTACATAAGTGCATATACCTATCCACGTTTTACAAAGAAAGTCAAAAATTAAAAAAAACAGTGGTTGTTACAAAAATAAAGTCTTCGAATTTTAAACTCTTCACATTTTCCGGATGTTGATTCAAATTTAAAATTTCACCACTTTTTATCAATTTTCAGATGTCCGGAGACATGATGCGTTTCACCATTGGTGTCGTCTGCTTGGTGGCGGTGCTTCTCTCCCTGGCTGAAGTCAGCGAAGCTAACTACAAGAACGCGCCCATGAATGGTATCATGTTTGGCAAAAGGGGACCTACCGGTAAGTTACAATGTACAGCCGCCAGAACATCAGGATAGACCTCTTTGTTGTTATATCGCTCCTATTACAACTGCATAAGTTGCCGTTGTGTTTACCTTATTATAGCGTTGTCTTTAGTATAAAAAAACAACTGTCAAATCTCCTGTTTACTGCTGTGAATAGTTGACCGACATCTATACTAATAATATAAAGAGATAAAGTTTGTTTGTTTCTGTTTATTTGTAAGAGGTAATCTCTGGAAGTACTGGTCCAATCACAAAAATTCTTTCACCGATAGAAAACTATACACTATTGCCGCAGGCTATGTTTTAAATGGTGTATTTGATTCCAATATACGGACAAATCATTTGATGTTAGAATTGATAGATTTTACTTAAGAAACTAAGAGGCAACTATTTTTGGTATTTACGCCAAAGAAATTGGTACCTCTTCACAACTTTGGCTAACGCTTCGATCACTCTTTAAGCTTATTATAAAATGTGTTTTTAGGCGAGTTTACCAAGCTCCTATAGTAAATTGGATGGTGTCTAATAATATTTAGCGCATCTATAACAAGGCTTTATATTTACTGGTTTAATGATTTAATCATCCATTTTTTCTAACGTTAAAAATCAATTTCTTCTGCAGAATACGACCAACGTGGCAAGACCTTTACCGCTTTGTGCGAGATTGCCACGGAAGCATGCCAGGCGTGGTTCCCTTCTCCAGAAAACAAGTGAAAGATTAAAATTAATACAAAATGTAACGACAATAGCATTCGGATTTTGGACTGCGATAGAATAATGTTAATATGTAGGGAAATTTTGTATCGAGCATTGCAACATCGATGCTTTCGCCATTTTAAATTAATATTAACGTTTTATTAATTTATCTATCATAAAGGCTGGGAAATTATGACTTAATATGTAGAAATAAATGCTTTAAAATTATCAATTTATACTTTCATTTACTTATAAAATCTACCCTCTCTTATCTTTAGTTCTTTTTTGTTAGAAAGATTATACCTACTTCCGAATTGGTCTCATAGAAATATTGTTATGATCTGATAATGAACTTCGAAGATATGGAACTTCTAATAGGATCATAGCATAGCAGAACTATTGCAACAAGTATTAAATAAAACACTATTTCATTTTTAATCTGATAACCTATTTATTTCTATTATTATAAAGAGGAGGGAAGCGCTCAAAGCATTATAATGTAATTAATTTCAATTTGTCTATTTATTCGGCCAACGATTTTAGTTACATCTTATTCTAAGTAACAATTTAAATTGTAACGTTATATGATATTCAGAATACCTAAATTATTTTATGGAGGTATCTACCTATTACGGTTCATGAGATACAGCCCTCTGACAAACAGACGGACGGACAGCGTAGACTTTTAATAGGATGCCGTTGGCAAGTTGGCACCCTTCGGGTACGTAAGTTACCTAACCCTAAAAACAGTGATACTCATGCATACCAAGATCGTTGTGTGCGACAAGGACGGGGAATACCCCCTTTGAAGAGCTTGTACAGTATTGCCACTTTATCACACAGTTTGACAGGACCGTGTTGTAGTTTTATGGTAAACGTTTAAAGATTAAGTGAATATTCTCATTGTGGTGTTTTAATTACTCTAACAAAATAATAAATTAGTAGCTAAAGTATTTGCGTGGGTACTAGATAAATTTAAGAGTCAAATGCGTTCTTATTAGATGTCTCAAACAGATTCATAAGTCAAGTAATTTTTAAGATTTTGTTTTTAGTCAGTAAACTAGTACAAGTAAGTTTTTAGTTAGTTACCTTTCGATTGTAACTTGTAGTTTAGCCAATCCTCTGTAAGTATTTCTCTTGTATCTGACAGCACGAAGTTCACGACAATAGATAAGATAAGATAAGATAAGATAATATTTTATTTGCTAAACATATCGGGTGTCCGGTAATGAATGGATAATCTTGAAATGGGTCATGGTAGAACTAATGGCCATTCAGAAAAAAATACAAATAAAAAAAAATACCAAGTAGAACCAAAGATATGAGTTATTTAATAATAATCGACGTTTTTGGTACCTTATTTTACATTCTTGTACACCACGACCACAAATTTATGATCTCCATCGGTTTTTTATTGTTAACGTTATTTACGTTAACTAAGCTGATAGATAAGTCATCAAAAGTAGGGCTGCTATTACACGGTTTTGAAAAAAACCAACTTCTTTTCAAAAACATCGTGAAAATTTTTCTTATTAACAAAGTTTAAGCGTCCGTAGTTTAAAAAAAATGTATCGAAACATAAGTGGCCAATAATTTTAAAAAATTATGTGCTTATAGCCAATTTCAAAATGGTATGATTCATTATTGTACCTATTATAAAAAGTGAATTATTGCTATTCGTTTTCAAAAGGAGTGAAATTTAGTAAAACAATAAAGTTTGCAATATTGTAACAAATATGAACATTAGATGAACCTGATCATCTGGGTATAAATAAAATGATTAAGTAGTAGATGTTAGTACTGAATAGGAAAGCTTGGTTAGCCTGTTGTGGGACTTGTGGGTTTGAAAATGTGGTGTGACCGTGATTTTTTTTAATTGGGGCTGTCCTAAGGAAAATTATTACGCGAAGCCGATCCTTGGAATACTTACGAAGCTGTGTCCGGTCAACCACATTGAAAATAAGCAATCGACGTGATAAGCCACTTCTTAGGAGAGCATTTACCTATTCTAAGATGTAAGGTCTGAATCAGAATGGGTGGCAGACAATTTGAACATTTATTGTAATTTACAACGAATACAGTGTTAACATCACGCCTGTAATTCCTGAAGTGTTAGGCAGAGGTGTACCCATTAGTACACCCACATTTCGCCAGTTATAACACTTTGCCCTATAACACTGCCCAACCTCATGCTCAGCAGTCAAAAACAGTGTTGTTAAATATCAAATGATGTTTTTTATTAAACTCCAATGACCAGGTACATTTAATGTAAATAAATATTCCAATATCGCAAACTTTGTTGTTTAACCAAATTTCACTCCTTTTGAAAACGAATAGCAATAATTCACTATTTACATTAGGTACAATAAGAAATCATACCATTTTGGAATCGGCTATAAGCACATGATCTTACAAAATTATTGGCCACATGTGTTTCGATACTTTTTTTTAAACTACGGACGCTTAAACTTTGTAAAAAAGAAAAATTTTCACGAATTTTTTCAAAAGAACATAATTCAAGTTGTTTTTTTTTTAAAACCGCGTAATAGCAGTCCTTCTTTTGATTACTTATCTATCAGCTTAGTTAACGTAAATTACTTTAACAATAAAAAACCGATGGAATTCATTAATTCGTGGTCGTGGTGTACAAGAATGTAATATGAGGTAACAAAAAACTTCGAATATTATTAAATGAATCATATCTTTGGTACTACTTGGTTTTTTTTTTTTGTATTTTTTTTCTGAATGGTCTTTAGTTCTACCACGACCCATTTCAAGACTATCCATTCTTTACCGGGCACCCTGTATATATATATAATAGCCCATGCTATACAGATTAGCCAAATGTGTTAGTGAATTAGTTCATTGTTTATTATTTAACAGTGTCTGTACGCTGTTAAGCACGCCATAATAACAAAATGATCACTTAAACACAAACCTCCGGAAAGAAACAAGAAAAATCAATCGATTCCTTTCAAAAATCTGCGCGTAATGAACCGTAGATTTGTCCTAAACTGCTAACGTTCTAAGAGGCCGGATTTGACGTTTCTCCTACGTAATAATTTGAAAAATCCAATTCACAATCCTGAATAATTACTATGTTACCCATACACTATAACAACGAGTATCACTTGTAAACATTAAGTTTAACTTAATTTTGAAAAAATACACTCACAAACACGAATTAATTGCCGATTTATATTTTGACAAGACGTTTTGACAACACTACACAAAGGATTTTGATAGCTGTCAAATCCGGCTTGTTACAATAATAGCTGTATAAATACGCATATTTTATCATGGCAGCCCCAATCGACCGTGGGAACTTTATAGATAAGCGTAAAGCTTTCAATTTATAATGTTGTCAAATGTTTTTGTTGCATCTACAATTAGATTCTAATAAGAATTACTTCCTTGTAGAAATCATGAAACACTCCCACAGTGAGAAATCAAACAGTTTTGTGCATTAATTTATTGTGATATTGATAAAAAACTGATAACACTGAAAATAAAATGTCAATAACATTGCAGTGACGTTTCGCATTCGGAAAAATCGTATTTCGAATCTACCTTACTTTGTTAAAATGGATTATTTAAGTTCTGAACTCGTGGTGAAATAATGAGATAATATAAATTATTTATTCAGTTAATCAAGGATTACAAAAAATATCAATATGACTACGAAGGAGCTATATACGAAGGTAAAACTTGTGAAATGTATTTCAACCTTTGATAGTATTTTGTTTTTGGTACTTCGTAGACCTATTTCGAATTTAGAATGCAAAGTTAATTGAACTTTTGACCCGTGCATTCATTCATTTCGCCACCTATTCAATTATTTAACAGGGCAATTAATTGTAATTAATAAATATAAAAACAGGGAGTGTTTACGATTGACCTTCTTCATGCAATTTATTGAAGAAGACGTCATTCTCATTCCTTTAGTCGCGACCGCTAATTTTTGTAACATTTACAAATATTTCGCGTGTCAAGGAATATAGTAAGTTCCGGGATGACGTCAGTCGTCGCGTCGCTGTACTTCGCTCAACTGTTCCATTTTCAAAAACATTAAACAAACACAATACTGACCATTCTTTCATTCAGCTTTTCAGAATTGCATTTTTACGATGTATAAGAAATCAATATGGTTTCCAATATTCTTGTTGAGACTGAGTAATAAATTAACATAATCACTTTTACTGTCTAGATAAGTGGATTTTTTATGGTCATGCATTAATTACACAGTATTTGAGTGCTCACTGTGTATGAACTACTTACTAAACATTTAACAAATTGTTAAAATTTTTAAAATGATTGTTATCTTGAGATACATTATTAAATTAACTTATCAAGTCTCGATGTTTGTTTCGTTATCTTGATGGTGAAAATATGTCTTTTAATTGCGGTATTTGATTGGTGACATATGTTTTATTTTTGTTTTGTTTTGCCTTCGACATTTGAAAAAAAAAGTTGGTTACATGCCTTGTAATTTAAAATTAGGTTTTTCCAACTAGCGCTGAGTTGCAATGAAAAAAACTGGCTACCAAATAAAAAAATATTTTTAACAACAAGCTTTATCACAATTTTGTACATTAGACAGTGTAGTATTGGACATTGTATTGTCACCGGTACTAAAGGTGTATGCAAAATTTCAGCTCAATCGAATAATATACCAATAAATGGTCGACAAACGGTTTGCAAATTTTGAAAGGACAACTTACTTACATACATACGAACAGTGCAAGCTAAATAAAAGCTTGTAAAAAAGAATTAGGCCAATCTGACTGGTAGTTGCAGAGATTAGCATGTTTAAACAAACAAACAAACAAAAAGCTCTTTAGCTTTATTATCTATTTGTCTATCTTACATATAAAATGCTTTGTCCTAATTGACTGATGGATCAACATACAGCTAAACAAACCCTCCAAGTTTCAGGTCTCTACCTGAAACTTCGAGGGTGTGTTCTTCGTATGACGTAGGCATCCGATAAGAAAGGATTTTCCAAAAATCATCCCTTTAGGGAGTGAAAAAGGGGGGCAAAGTTTGTATGAGACAATGTGGTTCCTCGGTCCAACCTATTTCAAATTTTCTGACTGACGAGATCAATGCACAGCCTAAACTGACTTCTATGCGGACAAAGCCGCAGACAAAAGCTAGTACATATTAGTATAAATTGTTATTCATATACCGTCTTTCAATGTCCATATGTAATTTTCTAGTGTGAAGTTTAAATATGTTATGCAATATGTATAATTAATACTGTTTTTAGGTCATGCTAAGCTATTAAGCTAATTGAGTGTTGTTTTCTTAATTAAAAATACAATTATTACACGGCGGAATGGGTTTTAAAGATATTATTCTAATTAATTAGTATGTTTTTTTGATTAATTGGTTATTTTTATCTTGTTTTTTTTTTTAAACTATAAAAGTATTACAAGCTCTCTTAATTTTATTTTTCAAAGGTATTTTTTTTTTATTTAACCTTTTGAATGCCAGAGTATAAACGTATCGCCGTACCCCTGACGCCAGGCCACTTTTTCTGTCAAATGACCTTCATAAAAAATAGGGATTGCAAAACTTATATCAATAGACAACTGAGTTTTTGGTGCGACGAGTATTTTTACATACATTTGTGACGTTTGCGTTCAGGGTAAGATTTCGTTTGTCACATATATGTGACAATGGCGTTCAAAAGGTTAATTAGCATCCAATATGACAATGTAACCAGTGTGGATGGATGGATGTTTGTAACTCAATCAAGTCAGAATGGTTGAATGGATCTAGATGGAATTTAGCACAGAGATAGATTAAACTCATCATTATGAACAACTTTTTCTATGGGGCCAACCCTGAAATCATGAAAAAAAAATCAGCTGTTTCATACATTATGATTGTGTTGTGTAGCATTTTTGTAGGGAACAGCTCATTTTTTTTCATGATTTCTGGGTTGGCCCCATAGAAAAAGTTGTTCATAGTGATGAGTTCAATGACGGGGGTCATTGAACTCATCACTATGAACAACTTTTTCTCAGGTACCTAGCTAGTGTATTAAAAATAACCCTGTATAGCGGATAAGCTACTTTCTATCCCAGAAAAATGTATGGTTCCCGTGATAATACAATAGATTATTTTTCTAGCTTCAACTTTCGGACCAACTGACTGACTGCTTGACAAATCAAAAGTGCCTGTAAATGGTCAAATTGAAATAAATGTTTTGACTTAGACTTTTTAATATTTTATAACATTTACAGATAGAAAGAAAACAAATATTATTAACTCATTGAATTTTTTTTAGATACATACCTAGTAACAGCAAAAATACACATACTTGAAAAGACATTGAATTTAAGTTAAAGACATGTAAAGTTACTTTAATTTGACTCGTATTTTCATTGTAATAAGGTTGTATTTCCAATAACACATATTATCACAAAAACATAAGAATTGTTTGATTTAATGATGTCATAAATACTTAAAAGTCAATGTATTTGTTTGTCTGCAGTCATCATTCTCAAATATTGAATGAAGGTCAAAATTATTGATATTTATTTAGGATCCGTACATACTCTTTTCGCCTCGTCCACGTTCATACATACGTTCTGTGGTTTCTGCCTACCCCCATGGGAATAAGGCGTGAGTAAATGTATGTATTACTAGCTTCTGCCCGCGACTTCGTCCGTGTCAAAGTTGATTTCTCCATACAAACTGGACACCCATTACAACCCTTTAGAGGGTGAATTTTGAAAAATCCTTTCTTAGCGGACACCTACTAACTATAAACTACCTTTCTGCCAAATTTCATCTTTATACATTAAGTGGTTTTCGATATTTCGTGATGAGTGAATGCAGACGCTACGCTACGCGACGCTAAGTTGCGGTAGTGCTGACCTTCCGCTTTTGCTATTCCATTGAAATGTGAGTGTACTAATGGGTCCAGGTACCTCTGCCTAACCCTTCGGGGATTACAGGCGTGATGTTATGTATGGATCATCATATTCTAAAAGGGTATTTTGATTGTTGTAATATGCAAAAATTTTTAAAAATTGGGTTGCCTGTTCTGCAATGAAGGAATTAAAACTTTAACAATCATTTTTCTATTACCAGGGCGCCCGAATATGGGTGGAGCATCCAGAGAAGGTGTGGGAGAGCGCCACAGTGACGTCAGACTACCGATCTGGTGTCCTCATCGCCAAGATAGACCAGACCGGAGAGATACGGCAGATAAAGGTTAGTATGCTGATGAAATTAATCTATCAATCTAAAAATAAAAATGTATGTCTAAATGTGTTGTTAAGCGCAAAACTCAAGAACGGCTGGACCGATTTGGTTTGATTCTTTTTTGTTGTATTCGCAATTTCTCAGACAAGTTTTATAATAAAAAAATTATAGGCAATAGGCAAGTTCCCTATTACGTGGGACTTAAACATAACTGGCGAAATATGGGTGTATTAATGGGTACACCTCTGCCTAACCCTTCGGGGATTACAGGCGTGATGTTATGTTATTTTGGCGCTGGCTATGGACAGGTGACTTGTCAAAAATAATAAATTGACAGTGCACTGTCATGTCAACCAATCACAGAAATAGAAATTATCAACTAATCAATTTATTGTTGTATGAATATTAATAAATTATGGACCAATCGGAGGAAAAAGAAAGCTTACAGGTATTATTCTTATTTTAAACGAAGTATTCATAGAATTATTAGAAATGGTACGCGAATTACGTACGCGAACAATCATTCAAACCAAACGAATATTCAATAACATTGACAAATGACGTTAAAATGGTTTGACAGGTTCTGTCATTCATTTCTTTTTATTTTTTTTAGTTAGGTGTCTTTTTAGCTATTTCAATGACAAATCATGTGACTTTTTTTATAACTACTTTCACCACCAGAAGGATGTGCAGTGATTTAAAAGACTGTTTATTTATGTCCTATACACCGTGAATTTTAATTGTTTTGTAAATCTTTCGGGGGGTCAATGTACTCATGAATATGAACAACTTTTATTAAGGGACATAGTACAAAATGTGAAAAAAAAAAACAGCTGATCCATACAATTTGATCGTAATGTAGTACATTATTGTATGGATCAGCTTTTTTTTTCACATTTCGTACTATGTCCCTTAATAAAAGTTGTTCATATTCATGAGTACATTCACCCCCTGAAAGATTTACAACGAATTAAAATTCAGGTTGTATAGATAAATTAATGTAACTTCGTCTCCCAACAGATCAAAGACGAGGGTAAGATGCCGCCACTTCGGAACCCTTCGCTGCTCATCGGACAGAACGACCTCACATCCCTGTCCTACCTGCACGAACCAGCTGTGCTGCATAACCTTAGGGTGAGGTAAGTAATTGACGAGAAACTACAAAAAAATTATTGTTTTTACAAGCTTTTATTAAGCTTGCACTGTTCGTATATAAGTAAGTTGTCCTTTCAAAACTTGCAAACCTTTTTTCGACCATTTGTTGGTATCTGATTGAGCTGAAATTTTGCATACACCTTTAGTTCTGATGACAGTACAATGTCCAATACTCAATAATTATAGTAATAATTTTAAATGAAAGCTTGTTTTTAAAAATATATTTTTAACAGTAAAATTATTTACAAAGTTTATTGTTCTTCTCACACATACTAGGTACCTACTCCGCCAAGCGAAAATACAAAATACATCGAAAATGTTAATACCGGGTGTACAAATTCATCGAAGTTTATAGTTACACACTGGTTACGCCTGTAATCTCCAAAGAGTTAGGCAGAGGTGTACCCATTAGTGCACTCACATTTCGCCAGTTATGTTTAAGTCCCATGTAATAAGTGGCGAGCCTATTGCCATCAACCGGGCACAAATCCAGAATCCGAGGCTACTACTGAGAAATTCCTGATGGAAACCCCAATAACACTTGCCCGACTTGGGAATTGAACCCAAGACCTCATGCTCAGCAGTCGCGCTTTGCGGCCACTAGACCAACGCAGTCAAAAGCAAAAAGTAGTCAAAAGAATAAAATTTTTCATCATCTGCGTAGCTTTTTTCCAAATATGTTGAGGTCGGCTTCCAATCCAACCCGATGCATCCATTCCAATTTAGCCATAATGCTAAGTCTTCGAGAGTGTATTTTCAATTGGCATGTCAAGGATTCCGCCCCCCTCAAAAAGGGTATTTCCTCTGCGTAATTTCAGGATAATTCAGCACATTCTCAGTTAAATGATAAACCAATCGTTTCCGTACTATGTGCTTTGATGACGAAATCATGAATCATGTCAGAGATAACGGCTGATAACGCTCGTATAGCTTCAATGATACAATGGTCATTGTACATGAAATCTGTGCTAAGAATATTGTTATAGTAATGTAGTATTTATAACTCAGGTGTAACTATGGTTACCAGATTCGAAAATAGGTTTTCCTGGCAAAATCCCTGTATAAGTCATACAAGAACACAATAAAACACGTTGGTCTTTGGCGATTGCAACTGTTAAATTGCTGATAGCTAATATCGAGCAATAAGAAGTACCTACAAGCATGATCAGACTGAAAAAAAATTAATTGATTTGTAGAAATTTAAATCTTTTTTATATTTTTTTTGTGAACTAACAGCTCGATAAATTTTAATATCTTATACAGGGTTATAAATAAAAAAACTTTAAAAAAATTACATGATTTTTACCATTGTCCGCTAGTAAAATCACAACGTGTGGAATAAATACAGTTCAACAATAGGTTGTTGAACTTGACTGCACACGCGCTTACCTCAACATTCGGGAACGCACATAAACAGCACGCACTAAGCCCCCCTTGCTGCGTGTCTCTACATTCTGATTTTTTACGGATAATTTCTTTTGAATGTTTTTTTTTTGTTTTTGTTATTACTTTTCATTTTTGTTTTCATCAATTGATAAGGTTATCGATTCTAAATCATTTCTGAAAATTTGGATGGTGGTTGCAAAATAACCCTGTATATTTCCCTTTTCATTTATAAATTTCTGATACTTAATTTAAATTTTTACTAATTTTTAAGCCTCACTTACTACAATTATAAATGCGAAAGTTTGGATAAATGTTTATAACTCAATCACGTCAGAACTGCTGAACGGATCTTGATGAAATATGGCACAGAGTTAGATTATAGTATGAAATAGAGCACAGACAAAAAGAAAATTGCGAAGACCCATTAATAAAAAAAAAACTTAGAAACGACACGTCTTGAATCGCACAGGTTGAAAGACCAGAATCGCATGTCGAATTAACCTCAGTTGACTCAAAACAATAGAAGTACATTATATAGCACATCAGAAACAGATAAATAGCTTCAAACGACTTCAATGAACATTTACTATACGATTGAGTTGTTACATTGTATTATATCAGTTTGTTATTGCGCCAAGCCCGTGCAAAGAGCTCGTGGCTAGCTAAGTAATAACAGCCGCACGGGTTGATTCATCACGTTAAGCTTCACTTGCCGGGGATAGTCCATGGATGGGTGACCATCTTCTTTACACACCGAGACACCTCCGTGCCTTGGAGAGCACGTTAAGCTGTTGGTCCCGGCTGTCATACGTGGATCTTTGACAGTCGTTACGGGTCGTCACAAGCCCGAATGTCCGACAACCAGTCTTACCGAGGGGTATCGCATTACCCAGTTACAGGGTTTTGGAGGTCAGATAAGCAGTTGCTCCATGTAAAATTGGTATTCAGCTGCATCCGGTTAGACTGGAAGCCGACCCCAACATAGTCGGGAAAAGGCTATGCAGATTGATTGGATAAGAATTTTACACATATTTATGTAACAGTAATTTTCATGATCTCATAAGTACGTGCCACATGTCCAAACATTGAATCATCTATGTCCTAAATATTTATGAACTTACTATGTGTGTTCATAAATATTACTAACTAGCGACCCGCCCCGGCTTCGCGCGGGTGCATGTATTATACGTATAAACCTTCCTCTTGAATTATTCTATCTATTAAAAAAAACCGTATCAAAATCCGTTGCGTAGTTTTAAAGATCTAAGCATATATAGGGACAGACAGACAGGGAAAGCGACTTTGTTTTATACTATGTAGTGATAATAATCAATCTTAGGTCCTGAGGCATAAAGTTCAAAATTCTTTTGATGTGAAAGAAGTTAGAGAAGGCTTGGGTCGCTTGCTACACTAAAGAATTTTGTTTGAAGATCCGTCCGTCCGTCTGTCTATCACAGGATTGTATCTAATGAACCATAATACGTAGATAGACACTTGGCATTTCCAGTGTGTATTAATATGGCCGCTGTAACAACAAATAAAAAAATAAGTTATTTGAAGTAAAAAATTAAAAAGGGGAATTTTTGTATTGGGAATGGCCGTTTCGGACATAATATTTATTTAGTTAGAAACATTCATACCAATCAATGCATATTAAAATAGTCATTGTGATATTCATATAAAAATAAATCAAAACGCTAAAGGATAATCGTGTTTTTATTAAACAAAAAGTATTTTCCAAATTATTTTATCAGCGCCTCTGTCGAAAGCAGCCATTTTAGTATATAAAATAGTTGATAGTTTAGTTTAGAATAAATACTATGTATAGGTTATTATTATATTAAAGTTATGGTGGGGCTGGCATGGTCTAATTTGTGTCCAAAAGCCCCTAAATAAATAAAAACTAAAAAAAAAAACAAAAAAATCGGCTCGTCTGAAAGACTACCTTGTTGGTCTAGTAGTCGCAAAGCGCGACTGCTGAGATTTTTTTTTTTTTTTTGAGGTGGTAAAAATCATCGAATTAGTCCTTCCGTCCTTGGTGGTGCGGAAGGGACTGTCAGACTTTTACTGACTAAAAAACCACCCTGTTCCTTCTGTTGCCCTTTACGTTCCGGGGCCACGGTATCCTGTTAAGACGTCCCGCAACCCCGGCGACTGCTGAGCGTGAGGTCTTGAGTTCGATTCCCAGGTCGGGCAAAGTGTTATTTGGATTTTCCATCGGGAATTTCTCTGAGCCTTGGAGTCTGGATTTGTGCCCGTTTGATGGCAATAGGCTCGCCCCCTATTACATGGGACTTAAACATAACTGGCGAAATGTGGGTGTGCTATGGGTACACCTCTGCCTAGCCCTTCGGGGATTACAGGCGTGATGTTATGTTATAAAAAGTACGTCAATTGATTGGTGGTGTCAACTAGCCTATTCTACAGGTAGTTCCGAGTCTGGTTGTACGTATGTAAGTTTATATGTTTTGTAAACACACCCACAAAACAGGAGAAATTCCTACAGAAGGGCAACGTTAAAAAAAAAATGAAATATACACGGTGTACAAAAATTAATTAATTAAAATTTTGTTTTGTCCACAGATTCTGCGACCGCAACGCCATCTACACATACTGCGGCATCGTGTTAGTTGCCATCAATCCTTACTACGACTTACCTATTTACGGTAAGATTTCTTTTTACAGGCTTTTATTTCGCTTCGCACTGTTCGTATGTAAGTATGTATGTAAATAAGTTGTCCTTTCAAAATTTGCAAACCATTTTTCGACCATTTGTTGGTATCCGATTGAGCTGAAATTTTGCATACTCCTTTAGTTCTGATGACAATACAATGTCCAATACTCAATATTATAATAATTTTAAATTAAAGCTTGTTTTTAAAAATATCTTTTTAATAATTTTTATTTAATATTACTAGCAGACCCGACAGACGTCGTCCTGCTTGAACGCTGATTTTTTTGAACCTTAAATTTAATAGAAATAAAGTTGTTAATAGTGTAACTGTGTGCAAGATATTAAACTAGCTATACCCGCGGTTTCACTCGCGTTAAGTTACGTCCTTCGTTACTGCTCCGCTCCAGTGGGTCGTAGCGTGATGCTATTATAGACTCATGAATCTGGCTATCATACACAAAAATATTATTTCATATCCGACAGGTAGCTCCAAAGTTTAGCTCGATTAAACAAACAAAAAGCTCTTCAGATTTATTCAAAGTCAAAGTCAAAACATTTATTTCAAATAGACCAATAACAGGCACTTTTGAATTGACATGGAGTCGGTCAGTTAGTCAGAAAGTTGAAACTCGTTCCAAAACTGAGGTAGGCCTCTATGGAGAAGAACGAGCAAGAAACTCCACGGACACTCTTTTCAATTAGGTTTTATAAAATCCTGGTTACAATATTCTTGTTGCTTCTACATGTGAAAACAATAAAGATTAATATAAAACAATAATAAAAATTAAATATAATAAGAATAAAGTATTTTATTAGTATAGATGGCACGCGTTATATCTTGTACGCAGTTTTCAATTCTACAGCCTGTAACAAAAACCCTGTCCGATCCTTAAGGGTATTATTCGGCATCGTACTGCGTACACATATACGTAACCATTTAATGGATTTGAGATTATTATTTTTCCCCAGTGAAAAAAAAACAAGAGGAAGTAATTAAATTAAAATAAAACATAAAAACATACATACATACCGGTCAAAATCATAACCCTCCTTTTGGCTTTGCCGTAGTCGGGTAAAAACTGATCAACGGCAACACTGATCGGACAGGGTTTTTGTTACATAGTGTATATCAATGGTTTTTAGTTCATTATCAATAAAAGCTGCTCTGTTGATGCTGACTCCAATAAGTCGTTATTTCCAGGTGATGAAACGATAATGGCGTACCGCGGTCAGGCGATGGGTGACTTAGACCCGCACATATTCGCCGTTTCAGAAGAGGCATACACCAAGTTAGAGAGGGAGAGAAGAGATCAGAGTATTATTGGTAAGTTCTAATGATTAACTATATGAGTTTACTAGCTTTTGCCCGTGACTTCGTCCGCGTAAATGTTGGACACCCGTTTTATCCCCTTAGGCCCGGCGCCCACTATCGGCATCGGCACGGCTGAGGATTTTAGGTGATAAAAAGCATTATACATTAACTTCATGGCAATAAAGTAGAAACTGCCGATGCAGTAGCCTCAAGCATAGGGGCCAAACGCCTGCCGGGGTTGCGGGACGTCTTAACAGGATACCGTGGCCCCGGAACGTAAAGGGCAACAGAAGGAACAGGGTGGTTTTTTAGTCAGTAAAAGTCTGACAGTCCCTTCCGCCCCACCCAGGGCGGAAGGAGTCATTTGATGATTTTTACCACCTGAAAAAAAAAAGCATACCGAAGCGGTATTTTTGTTACTACGATCATATATAATGGAAATTTCTACTTTATTGCCATGAAGTTAATGTATAATGCTTTTTATCAACTAAAATCCTCAGTCGTGCCGATGCCGATAGTGGGCGCCGAGCCTGAGAGGATGAATTATAGAAAACCCTTCCTTAGCGCATGCCTACGTCATAATAATTACCTCCCTGGCAAATTTCATCTTTATACGTCAAGCTGTTTACGCTTTTATATATTTAGATATGTTTAAAAACGCGCTCACGGTGCAGGAGAAAAGCACAAGGTGTGGCAGTTTCTAAAAAAACCCGACCTACTTAGGGCTTTATCATACTAGCGGATTGCGAGCGTCCTCAAAGTGGACGAGTGCGGGCGCGCAGCGAATGCATCGCGAACACGCCGCGGCTGCACAGCGGAGACGTCGCGGACGCGAGGCGAATTCGCAACCTTTTCATCGCGTGTTTGTAGGCGGGACGGACTACAAACACGCGATGAAAACGTTCCGCCCGCTCAGCTTTGAGGACGCTCGCAATCTGCTAGTATGATAAGGCCCTTAGGCTCTATTATTAACTAGCTTCTGCCCGCTACTTCGTCCGCATAGTTTGTTTCACCTGCGTTAAGTTACGTCTTTGCTCACTGCTCCATTCCGGTGAGCCATAGCGTGATATTATACAGCCTATACGATTCCTCATAAATCTGGATATCATATACAAAAAGATTGTTTCCAATCCCACTGGCAGTTCCAGAGATTATTGCATTTAAACAAACAAGAAATCTCTTCAGGAGTATTATTATTATCTATCTTCTATCTTCTTATATAAAATGCTTTGCCCTAAATGACTCACTGACGGATCAACGCACTGCCTAAACCGCTGATCGTAGAGACCTGAAACTTGGAGGGTGTGTTCTTTGTATGACGTAGGCATCCGATAAGAAAGGATTTTTTAAAATTCACCCCGTAAGAAGATAAAACGGGGTTCCAAAATTTGTATGGAGAAATCAGCTCTGACGCGGACGAAGTCGCGGACAGAACCTAGTATTAGTATAGAAGTATAGATAGATAAATGTAAGCAACCAAAACCATGCAGATAATTACTATTTTGTGTTTGAAATGTTTTGACTTTGACTTACAGTGAGCGGTGAATCAGGCGCCGGTAAGACGGTATCCGCTAAATATGCGATGCGTTACTTCGCCGCTGTCGGAGGGAATGCTAGCGAGACTCAGGTCGAGAGGAAAGTGCTTGCTTCCAGTCCTATTATGGAGGTAAGATGGCTTTGAATTAAATAATATCATGACCAAAGAGTTTGGCAGGAGTTTGTGCTACAGTTACGCTATAATGATTGATGTCACGGTTGCCGTAGTGATCGCTGTAGCGCTGCATATTTCGGGTTTGTTTTCTGTGAGGAACAAAAGCTTTTAAAAAAAAAATGTACACACAAAAATAATAATAAAAATTACTGTGTGCCCCAGCTACGCTAAATGGGCTCAATTCAGCAAAAATGCTAGACCATGCGTGTCTGACGCTGGTTTTCAACTATTTCTATGGCCTATAGAGGTAGTAATGGTTATCGGTAATCGCAAGTTTATTGCTAATAACCTTTTTATCTTTTTTTTTAATAACCAGTCAAAAATCTCGACTTATCAATAAGAAGCTGAACATGACGTTTCAAACGCTCAATTGCGCGATTTCATAAGAATGAATATTTATTTCTTAATTTTTGTTACTCGAAACAACAGTATATACATCAATAAAAAAATACAAATTTTCTTACCCAGGCAATAGGCAACGCTAAAACAACACGCAACGACAACTCCTCCCGTTTCGGCAAGTTCATAGAGATTCACTTCGACAACGTGTACCGGATATCCGGCGCCAGCATGCGTACTTACCTGCTGGAGAAGTCAAGGGTCGTATACCAGAGTGCTGGGGAGAGGAACTACCATGTGTTCTATCAACTGTGTGCTGCTGCCAGGCAAATGCCTGAATTACAACTAGGTAGGTAAACTTTTGCTATGTAAAACATACCAACTTGAATATAAAATTAACTTGTATAAAAAATACCTGTGCAAAAATAACATCTTGAATAAAAATAGCAGCCTGTATAAAAATACCAGCTTGTATAAAAATAACACCTTGTGTAAAAATAGCAACCTGTATAAAAATATGAGCCTGTTTATAAATACCAGTTTCAATAAAAATAGCAGCCTGTATAAGAATGTCAGCATGTATAAAAAAAACGGCTTGTATAAAAATAACATCTTGTTTAAAATACGACCTTGTATAAAAATATCAGCCTGTATAAAAATCTAGCTTGTATAAAAATACAGCTTGTGTAAAATGTCACCCTATTTTTAATATAATATAAAAAGGTATTACCCTGTATTACATTCTTTATAAAAGTACCAAACTATATAACATACAGGATGCTATATTTTTAGTCACCATTGACTAAAAGTCTGTTTCTTTTCATCATCAGATCATCAAGAATCGTTCCACTATTTGAACCAAGGCGGAAGTCCAAATATAGACGGTGTTGATGACCTGAAGACTTTTAATGAGACGAGAAGTGCTCTCACCACATTAGGTAAGTCGTACTTACTTTTGTCGACACGAGCAGGGCCGGATTTATATTTGGGTTGCACCCCAGGCCCCATAAAACAAACTAAAATAAAAAAAAGATATTTACCTAGGCGTATTCTATCATTACACTCTTGGCTCCATTACGCCCTCGCATTCGGCTCGGGCTGTAAGTCAACCTCGGCTGTAATGACAAACTTTGCTCACTTGTGTCATAATGGACTATTATTGTCCTATTTTCCTGTAGGTAAACATCATTATAGCTAAGCAAAACGTTGTTTGACAAAATGGCAATTAGTTTGATTAATTAGATAGGCCATCAAATAGCGTTAGCCTGGAGCCCTACATAACGGTGCGCCCCTAAATGGCACGAGATTAGGTCATGTGTTAAGGGCTCAGGCGCCCCCCCCCCCCAAAAGCATCGTGAGTTTTTCCGTAACAAATCTTAAAGTGAACTTGATATTATTCTTTCTTGCAAGCTTTTATGTAGATAACAATAAAATTGTCCTCAATTTATCCTTAACCTCCTAAGTAGATTTTCAAATCATAAATGTCCTTTTTTACTTTGCTAACTACCTTCAGCGGGGGCCCCTCCCCGATCCTGGATCCGGCACTGTTAATATAGGTTCATTATTTTTACCCAGATTACAGCCTTGAAAGTTTGCATGAGATTCCGTGATGATAAAACGGTCTTAACCCTTGTAATATTTCACAGGAGTATCAGAAACGGAGCAGCAAGACATGTTTACAATTCTGTCCACCATCTTGCACCTCGGTAACGTGGAGCTGAACGCGGGCGACCCAGACGCGCCCGAAGACAACGACAGTGACGGCGCTTATATTAGTGTGAGTTTATTAACGCCATTGAACGCCATTGTCACCTATATGTGACAAACGAAATCTTACCCTGAACGCAAACGTCACAAATATATGACAAAATACACGTCGCACCATATTATGAAATAAACAATTTAATCAAGTTTTGGAATCCCTATTTTTTATGAAGGTCATTTGACAGAAAAAGTGGACTGGCGTCAGGGGTACGGCGATACGTTTATACTCTGGCGTTCAAAAGGTTAAATCAAATAATTTATTTATCAAAGTAGCTGTGTGTGTGTGGGACGAGACGAAAGGAGTATGTTAGGATCGTAGCAGGTGGCGTTCTGTGGTTTCTGCCTACCCCTTTCTTTTTTAGTTGGTAAAAATCATTAAATGAGTCCTTCCGCCCTGGGAAGGGACTGTCAGACTTTTACTAACTAAAAAACCACCCTGTTCCTTCTGTAGCCCTTTACTTTCCGGGGCCACGGTATCCTCTTAAGACGTCCCGCAACCCCAGCTCTGCCTACCCCTATGAGAAAAATTCGCGAAGTTAAAAATAAAACAGCAATTTCACGCTTTTGTGGACTTGCTATTGTTTATTTCTATTTAACTAGCTTTTGTACGCGGCTTCGCTCGCGTTAAATTCGAGTAACTTTTAGTTCGTTTCTCTTAGGTTTTTTTATACAACCTTTAAACCCCCGTTTCATCCCCATAGGGGGGTGAATTTTTGAAAATCCGTTCTTATCCGACGTCTACTAACTATAAACTACCGCTTTGCCAGATTTCATCTTTATATATTAAGCAGTTTTTGTGATGAGTGAGTGGCCTTTCACTTTTATATATTAAGATTTTTGCATATTTTGTTTCAGTCCAACGACAAACATCTTAACGTGGTGTGTTCTCTTCTCGGCGTATCTAAAGCTGAGCTGTCTCGGTGGCTCACACACCGGCGAATTGCGTCTGCGCA
This sequence comes from Hoplodrina blanda, assembly GCA_949316365.1. Classification (NCBI taxonomy): domain Eukaryota; kingdom Metazoa; phylum Arthropoda; class Insecta; order Lepidoptera; family Noctuidae; genus Hoplodrina; species Hoplodrina blanda. The sequence continues at coordinate 2,538,300 of OX438573.1, read as the reverse complement.
TGAGGTAACTATTATTTGTTATTAATTCATTTATTGTTGCGGCACGGTTGGCTCAGTGGCTGAGTCGTGGTCTGTAAGATGTTGTACTTATTGTAATTAATAAATAAATAAATACATTTATTTCTTCAGGTAATAGTATCGCGTATGGATGTCCAAAGGGCTTCGTTCGCCCGCGACGCTCTCGCCAAGAGGATGTACGGCGAGCTGTTCGCGTGGCTGGTACACGCCGTCAACAGGGCGCTAGACACTGGTCATGCCAAGAAACATTTTATTGGTAAGTATCTTCTTATTATCGTTCCGTGCCTCGGAAAGTACGTTAAGCCGTTGGTCTCGGCTGTCATACGTGGATCTTTGACAGTCGTTACACCCTCGTCAGAAGCCCGAAAGTCTGACAACCAGTCTTACCAAGGGGTATCGTATTACCCAGTTACTGGGTTGTGGAGGTCAGATAGGCAGTCGCTCCATGTAAAATACTGGTATTCAGCTGTATCCGGTTAGACTGGAAGCCGACCCCAACATAATTGGGAAGAGGCTAGGCAGATTGATTGTTTAACATAATATTCTTAGCATTATAGTTCCATAACTTCTTTATGCTATAAAAACAACTCTTTTGTAGCCACTCTGATTTTATCTGATATTATTCCTCAGGTGTCTTGGATATCTACGGCTTCGAGACGTTCGAGATCAACTCCTTCGAGCAGTTCTGTATCAACTACGCGAACGAGAAGCTGCAGCAGCAGTTCAACTCACACGTCTTCAAGTTGGAGCAGGATGAATATATTAAGGTATGTGATGATACTGTAGTTAGAGAGGGACAAGTATATTAAGGTGTATCGTATCTAGGCGTTACCGCGTGAAGCTTTACAAAGATGCTTTAATAAGAATGGAATATTAAATAGTATGGAATTCATAATCTCCGAATTTTCTTATTTACCGAAGGAGTAGGCAGAGGTGTACCTATTAACACACCCACATTTCGCCAATAAATTATGTTTAAGTCCCATGTAATAGGCGAGCATATTGCCATCAACTGGCCACAAATCCAGACTTCGAGGCTGCTACTGAGAAATTCCTGATGGAAAAACTCAATAACACTTTACCCGACCTGGGAATCGAACCCAAGACCTCATACCACTAGACCAACGAGATAGTAGCTGCCTTTAAAATCCCGTTTTATCCAACAGGAAGAAATCTCTTGGGAGATGATAGAATTTTACGACAACCAGCCTTGCATAGATCTCATCGAGGACCGACTAGGAGTGCTTGCGTTGCTGGACGAGCAGTGCCGGGTGCCCGGCGGTAGCGACGCGGGTTTCGTGTCCAAGCTACACCAGTCATGCGCCAGCTATCACCACTTTATGAAGCCGCGGTTTGGGAATGCTGGTAAGTTATCATTAATAATACAAGCCTTTTCAAGAAGACGCCTTTTCCCTGCAGTGGGACAGTAATTCCCACTGCAGGGAAATGGCGTCTTCTCATACAGAGAAGGCATGAGCATTGATCACCACGCTTGCTCAAGGCGGATTGGCGATTTCAGACTTATATTAATTACATGTCCAGGTTTCCTCACGATGTTTTAGAAAGTACGCATGAATTGAAAAAGTCACATTGGTACTTGCCCGAATTCGAAACCACAACCTCATGCATGAGAGGCGGGCGGTTTAACAACTGGGCTATCATGACAGACAGTATGATTGTGTTGTGTAGCATTTATTAGCTTCACTTGTAAGTAACTATGTAAGAAAATCTTGGAATCTTAATTTGACCCACTTCCCAGTCTTCGATTAGGATGAAATTTTGCACACGCTCTGAGTTCTGATGACAATACATGACTAGCTAAGAAACGTCATTACAAATCCAATATGGCGGCCTCCCCAAGATGGCGGACTAGCTGTTCGAAATCCACCCCCATGATATGGGTATCAAATGAAAGGGTTTGCTGTCAGGAATACGAAAAAAATAGTCACGTGACTTAAATCCAACATGGCGGACATCCAAGATGGCGGATTGGCTATTTGAAATGCACCCCCATGATACGGGTATTAAATGAAAGGGTTTGCTGAATGGGATACGAAAAAATTATTGCGTGCTACAAGTTTGTTTTTTAGTTTTTTAAACTATTAAAAAACATATTGTAGGGAACAGCTGTTTTTTTTTTTCATGATTTTGGGTTGGTCCCATAGAAAAAGTTCTTCATAATGATGAGTTAATAACCCTGTATAACTTTCGATTTTGTTTAAAGCATTTTTACACCTTTAATATTTATCAATGTTAAGACTTTCTTTTTCTGTACACAGCGTTCATAATCAAGCATTTCGCGGACAACGTAGAGTACCAATCAGGTGGATTCCTCGAGAAGAACAGAGACACCGTGTCCGAGGAACAGCTGGAGTGCATCAAGTCAGCGACTAGCTGTCGACTGATACACGCTATGTTTGCTGATAGGACGGTGGAGATGTCTGCGTCCTCCACTCTGCCGCCACCTTCCAGGCGGAGGACCACGCCTTCTGTGCCTCTGACGAGTTTGACGGTGAGTAAACCAGAAGACCGCGGTCAAAAGTGGTCTATTTTTACACGACTGCCCCAAAAAAAGGAGTGTTATGTGTTCAGGGTTGATGTATGTATGTATGTATGTATGTATGTATGTATGTGAGTTTCTTTATTCCACCATAACTAGGCTAGTAAAAAATAAAAAGAAACCGGTGTGGTCACTTTAAAACGTAAATTAATACCAGCCTCAATTTATTTTTTTAATGAATCTGGTTGTGTCTATGTTTATCGTCTAGAATTTGAAAAGTAGATTTCAAAAATATATAACACTGTAAATAAAAAACGTCGTAAAAAAAAACTGACGAGTAAACAAAGTACAAATATGTGCAATTTTTACAGTCGTGTTTTTTAATTTTTTAATTATATTAGCTTGTTTTATCCAGATCCCAAACTACCTCTGTGTCAAATTTCATTACGATCGGTACAGTGGTTTTGCCGTTATGAGGTAACAAACAAACAGATATTACTTTCGCATTTAAAATATTAGAGCTGCTTTTAGCATCATAGATAAATGTAAGGGTTTTGACAATTTGAACACGCATCGATATTAGCCTCTTGAAAATTTAGCCGCTCGGCAATATTAGCCTGCCGGCAATATTAGTCTCCCAAAAATATTAGCCCCTCGGCAATATAAGCCTGCCGGCAATATTAGCCACTGTGCAATATTTACTAGCCACCTAGGAATATTAGCCAATTCAGCAATATTATCAAGTCATGCGCATGAGTCGCAGCATAAGGCTTTTGTTTTTTTTAAACGCAATAAAACGTTTCTACCTTTCTGTCCACAGCAACCCCCCCGCCGCGCGTCCGGTCAGAAGCATACAGTCGGTTCCCAGTTCCGACAGTCACTGTCAGCACTGATGTCTACTCTATCAGCGACTACTCCCCACTACGTGCGCTGCATCAAGCCTAACGACACCAAGGAGCCGTTCATGTTCGACAGTGCTAGAGCCGTCAACCAGCTCAGGTGATTATACTGTACCATAATTATGACAAAAGTGACCATATGACAAAAGTGACCATATGACAAAAAGTGTCATATGACAAAAGTGACCATAGGTCAAAAGTGACCATAATTATGACGAAAGTGACCATATCACTAAAGTGACCATATGTCAAAAGTGACCATATGACAAAAGTGTCAATTTGACAAGTGTCCATTTGGCAAATTAGGCCATTTGACAAATGTGACCTGATGACAAATTTGACAAATGTGACCATAAGACAAATTTGACCATTTGACAAATGTTAACATTTAAAATATTGAATAAAAATACCATTAATTGCTGCGCTGAAGTCAGAGTGCACAATCACTAAGCTTTTATTGTGCGCAGAACATTTGTAAATGTAGACTTATTCTTTGATTTGTTATACAGAGCGTGTGGTGTGTTGGAGACGATCAGAATATCAGCTGCCGGCTTCCCATCCAGATGGCTGTACCAAGACTTCTTCTTTAGGTACGAAATTGTCATGTTTTTGTATAGTATTCATTTATTTGTGAATTGTGTGTGTAAATTATGAATATGTATTTTGAAAATTATAATAATTTATATTCAATTTACGTGAAAATTTTTGAACTTAATATCCTCGTTCGTCTAGTGGTCGCAAAGCGCCACTGCTGAGCATGAGGTCTTGGGTTCGATTCCCAGGTCGACCAAAGTGTTATTGGGTTTTTCCATCAGGAACTTCTCAGAAGCAGTCTCGGAGTCTGGATTTGCGCCCGGTTGATGGCAATAGGCTCGCCCCCCTATTACATGGGACTTGAACATAACTGCCGGAATGTGTGATGCTATGTGTATTTTTTTCACCCAGGTATCGTCTCCTATGCCTGAACAAAGAGATAGATCGCAGCAACGTAAAGGCCACTTGCGGCCGCATACTCTCTCGCCACGTCAAGGACCTCGACAAGTACCAGTTCGGAGCCACCAAGATATTCTTCAGAGCTGGACAGGTAACTATGCACCCTTTTTTTTTTAAGGTGGTAAAAATCATTAAATGAGTCCTTCCGCCCTGGGTGGGGCGGAAGGGACTGTCAGACTTTTACTGACTAAAAAACCACCCTGTTCCTTCTGTTGCCCTTTACGTTCCGGGGCCACGGCATCCTGTTAAGACGTCCCGCAACCCCGGAACTAAGCACCCTTGCAGTAGTAATTGTCTTTTTGAACAAGCTCGTGGAAGAATAATCATAAAATAGTTTAAAAAACTAAAAAACACGCTTTATTTTTTTCGTATTTCTGACACCAATTCCCCTTCATTTGATACCCATATCATGGGGGTGGATTTCAAACAGCCAGTCCGCCATCTTGGGGAGGCCGCCATATTGAATTTGTAATGACGTTTTTTAGCTAGTCATGTATTGTCATCAGAACTCAGAGCGTGTGCAAAATTTCATCCTAATCGAAGACCGGGAAGTGGGTCAAATTAAGTTTCCAAGATTTTCTTACATACTTAGTTACAAGTAAAGCTAAAAAGAAAAAATGTAATGAAATATGCATACAAAGGTCTGTCAGGCTGCGTCAAACAGGTCCAGTTCAGCATAAAATGCCAGACGTATCATGTAGTCGTTAACTACGCATGCTTCTAAAATAATTGGGGATGGGGGGGACCCCAAGCCAGGCCCAGCTCGGGCCAACCCCAGCAAGAGTAGCTTAACCTGAAGGATTGGCCCTTGCGGCTGTTATTTAAAAAAAAAATTGTGTATGAGTATGCTGAATTTTAAAAGAGTACGTATGGAGTTTCTTGCCCATTCTTCTCCATACAAAGCTACCGTTTGGAAGGGGCAACTAGATTCAATTCCTTTTTCTTTTGTATTTGACGTTCAAAAGTGCCTTGTAATGGCCTAATTGAAATAAATGATTTGACTGTGATTGAAAAAAATATTAGTAAAATATTTTGCAAATCTTTCCTTAGGTGGCGTATTTAGAAAAGATTCGCGCGGACATACAACGTGAGTACTGCGTGCGCGTCCAGAGTTGCGTGCGTCGCTTCATCGCGCGACGAAAGTACTTGCGAATCATGTCCGCGTTGAAGGCTCTGCAGGCCAGAGCTAGGGGGTTCCTGGCTAGGAGGTGAGTGCACTTTGTTATAATTAGAGACACAGGGGCGGATCTACATTAAGGCTTTTTGGGCTGCAGCCCAGGGCCCCGTGAATACAGAGGGCCCCCAACCGGACTGAAAACAATAGATGATATTGTCAATAATAAAAATTATCTTAAATTAAAAAAAATCTGCTTATAAGGTTGGCAACACTGCGATCAAATTATATATACCTACATCACTACAGAAAAGTTTTTTGACAAAATGGCAATTGATTGAGTAATTAGGTAGGGCCCCTAAGCAGTATTATTAGCCCAGGGCCCCACAAATTCAAGATCCGCCCCTGTAGAGACATAGGGAAACAGCAAATCTTAGTACAAGAGTCAGAGTGACCCTGATGATCGTGTCTTGGAGTGTCAATAAAGAATAATTTTTACTTTCCTTGGTGAAGTTTTGACTGTTTTACATCCGCGTCTCAGGAGGTCATCACAAAAGACATAAATAATCAAATAAAATGATAATTAATAATACTTGTTTTTTTTTTACTGTCGTTTATGTTTGATAGTATTTCAGAATTCACCTCTTTCGAATAACAGAATCGCTCCGTTGCGTATGCGGTAGATAGTGTCGCGCTACTATATCACTGTGTGCGTGCGGGTTCATCGCCCCGTCTGCCTAAACCCAGCGACAAGATGGCTGGTTCAAATTCGAAAAGCAATAACTATAAAAAAAATACCAATTTGATTTATTTTTGAATCGTTTTGAGAATGTTGTTTTAAACCGACTTCAAAAAAAGGAGGAGGTTATCAATTCGACTGTATTTTTTTTTTATGTTTGTTAGCTCCTAACTTGCGACTGGGTGAACCGATTTTCATGATTCTTTTTTTATTTGAAAGCTGGTGCTTCCCGTGTGGTCCCATTGTCACTATTTCAATATCTGATGATGAACTTCGGAGATATGGAATGGAACTCCTCACAGAATCACAGCAGCAATATCGTAACAAGTGAAATTGCTTTGTTTATACGTGTAATCGATGACTGACTGAAGGAAAAGGGGGGGGGGGGTGTACGTCAACCCCCTCCTACCAGTTTCCAAAATTAAATATATCGTGTGAGGTATTGTTTGAAAGGGCTTTTTGTAAGGATTTCAAACATTAATACACAAGCACTAAAAAGTGAAAAATAAAAAGCTTTTTTACAAAAAAAGATAACCGCCTTCAAAAACTACAAAATAAAAATAACTTTAGTTTTGGAAGTCGGTGGCAATACTTACCTACATAACAAAAAACAAAACCAAAGCCGTCGACTTCCAAAACTAAAGTTAATTTTATTTTGTAGTTTTTGAAGGCGGTTATCTTTTTTTGTAAAAAAGCTTTTTATTATTCTTGTAAATTAATAGAAAATATGATTTAGAAAGTATGATTTCTACTATTTATTAGAGCATGGGTTAAGCGTTCTTTATCCAGCTGTGAAGTAAATACAGGTAGAAAAATGTAACAGAGACAAAGCGATCGTGTAGCCAGTAGTTGTCTCTTTCTAGGATTCTGATTGATCCACGTCACAGAACTTATCAGATGTCCTGTTTACAACCCAATTAGTTTTAAAGAAAATCTCTTTTCTCCCCACAGACGAGCCCAAGAGATCCGTCGCAAACGCGCCGCCATCAAAATACAACGCAACGTCCGCGGCTGGCTAGCGAGACTCAAGTACCAGAGGTTGCGTCGCCTAGCCATCGGGTTGCAAGCGCACGCGAGAGGTTACATGGCTAGGAATCTGTATAGAGACCGCAGGAAGGTCAAAGCGGTGAGTGATACAATTCTAGACTAGAGGTTACATCGCCTACGCATTTAGTGTACGGCTTGGGAGGAGCCGCGTCGTGTCCTCATCTCTGAAGTAGGCAGGGACCTGTCGCTGCCGACCATCGTTGCTTCGATGGTCGGCGGTAGGGGGTCCTGGGACGTGGTGGTCTCCTTCTGCGAAACGGTTATCTCGCAGGAGGCTGCGGAGAGGGAGAGAGAGATTACGACCTCTCTTGGCCCACAGCAGGCGCACCGGGCGTCGGTGGAGGGCGGACAACGCCCTCTTCCGGCCCCCCTAAATAGGTCCAGGGGCGGCGGACTTGGGGACGTCCGTCGCCCCCCATTCAACCGGTCCCGAGGTGGCGGCGCGTTGTGTTCCTCGCGCGCCCCTCTTTGACGTCGCGGGGGGAGTTAAAAACACCTCACTTCCCCCTATGACCTGAGTAGGCCCGCAGATGCCAGCACCAGTCGGCGATCGTGGAAGGCGCGTACGTTCCCGTGATCCCCGGCGTAAGTGTGAGAAGGGAACACCGGGGTGGTTTTTAGTCAGTAAGTGTCTGACAGACCCCTCCGCCCTCCCCAGGGCCGTGGATATCTACGAGGTTTTCCCACCCAGAAAAAAAGCGTTATATGCCTAGGAAGGTCAAATGGGGTACTATTTAATCGCTAGCAATTTGACCGCGTCCTAATTTATATAAAAAAAGTACTTTTTGTTTGTAACAGGTTATCACAATTCAACGCTATGCGCGTGGTTATCTGGCGCGCAAACGCGTCAAGAGACAAAGAAGACAGATCATCATTGCGCAGGCTTCTGTAAGTACATGTAAAATACGTAAATAATTACGACAAAGATAATTGTAGATAATTTCTACTTAAACTAGAAATTATCTACGTGGCGTTCGCTTTCACCATTTGCCGTCCACTGCCGGTGGAAAAAAAACAGGTATCTTGTATGGGGACCCCTCCTTTATTTTTAACTTTTATTATTTGTTAGTATAGCGGCAATAGTAATACCCATTCTGTGAAAATTTCAACTCTCTGGTTATTGCGGTTCATGAGATACAGTCCGATGATGGATGGACGGACAGCAGAGGCTTAGTAATAGCGTCCCGCTAGCATCTTTCGGGTATCCTAATAAAAATGAATGGCTAAATGTGTTAAGCGCAAAACTCAAGAACACAGAATGAAAATATGTTAGAAAGTATAACCTAAATTACCTAAATAAACTTCTCAATAAAAAAATAAAATAAAATATTTTTGCATACAACGCGGTCAGTTTCAGCTACGCCGTAGCACACGGTCTGCTACGGCGTAGCAGAAAGCGTAGCACGATACAGCATCGCTACGCTGATTTCTATTTATTGTAAACTATGTTAATTATGTAAAAAGTATTAACTTACATACATATATACATAAACACACGCCTTTTTCCCATGGGGATAGAAACCACAGAACGCCACCTGCTACGATCCTTACATACTCCTTTCGCCTCATCTACGTTCATACAAGCACGCCGGTTACGAGTACTCCGCACCTGACCTTTCTGAAGAACCTCACCAATAAGGTCAAAAAGTATTAACTTGTTTAGCGAAAGTATACTTTATGTTACTTCGTGCGGGAATCGAACTCGCGACATGCAGTGCAGTACTGAATCGCTCAGCCACTGGCCAATCGTGTCTCCATACTTTTTATGCCTAATTATCATTTCCACCCCTCCAGATCCGCCGCTTCCTCGCCCGCCGTCAATACAAGCGCTTGCGCATCGAGGCCCGCAGCTTAGACCACGTGAAGTCCCTCAACAAGGGACTGGAGAATAAGATCATTAGCTTGCAACAGAGGCTGGGCGATGCCATGGAGAAGAATAAGAGCATAGAACCTTTGTTGGCGCAAATTGTTGATCTTAAGTAAGTGATTTTTAACCGACTTCAAAAAAAGGAGGAGGTTATCAATTCGACTGTTTTTTTTTTTATGTTTGTTAGCTCCTAACTTGCGACTGGGTGAACCGATTTTCATGATTCTTTTTTTATTTGAAAGCTGCTGCTTTCCGTGTGGTCCCATTGTCACCATTTCAATATCTGATGATGAACTTCGGAGATATGGAATGGAACTCCTCACAGAATCACAGCAGCAATATCGTAACAAGTGAAATTGCTTTGTTTGTACGTGTAGTCGATGACTGACTGAAGGAAAAGAGGGGGGGGGGGGTACGTCAACCCCCCTCCTACCAGTTTCCAAAATTAGATATATCGTGTGAGGTATTGTTTGAAAGGGCTTTTTGTAAGGATTTGACGGTGGCAATACATACATAACAAAAAACAAAACCAAAGCCGCCGACTTCCAAAACTAAAGTTATTTTTATTTTGTAGTTTTTGAAGGCGGTTATCTTTTTTTGTAAAAAAGCTTTTATTAAATACATACATAACATCACGCCTGTAATCCCCGAAGGGTTAGGCAGAGTTGTACCCATTAGTCGCATGTAATAGGGGGCGAGCTTACCGCCATCAACCGGGCAAATCCAGATTCCGAGGCTGCTACTGAGAAATTACTGATGAAAACCCAATAACGCTTTGCCCGTCCTGAGAATTGAACCCAAGACCTCATGCTCAGCAGTCTCGCTTTGCGACTACTAAACAAACGAGGCAGTCATAACCCTCCTTTTGGCTTTGCCGTAGTCGGGTAAAAAAAAAAAACATTCTAACACATAATTTCTTCCACAGAGCAAAACTAGAACTTCTAAAACTAGTAGAAATAGAAGCTAAAACACTGCGAGTGGACATATTCAGTAAGAGCGAACTAATATCCTCTCTCCAAGAAGAGCTAACGAAAGAGAGAGACAGCAACAAACAGCTGGTGCAGGAGAAGAAGACGATAGAAGAGCAGTATGAGAAGAACAGAGTGACGTGGGAGGGAGAGAGTGAGAAGCTCGCTAATGAGTTGAAGAGTATGAAGGAGCATTATGAGTTGGCGATTGAAGGTGAGTTGACGTAGACGTTCATAGTTTTCGGTCCAGTATGGTTAGTGTAGACAGCAGTAGGACAAAACAGGTTTAGTTAGAAAGAAAAACTACTGACTTAAACATAACTGGCGAAATGTGGGTGTACTAATGGGTACACCTCTGCCTAACCCTTCGGGGATTACAGGCGTGATGTTATGTTACGTAAAATCATCCACATGACTGTCTAAGCTAATGTAACACGTAAATGTGCCTATTTAATGGACAAATTACATTCTCAATTAAAACTTAAAGAGTTAAATTAATAAAAAACCTTTCAATAACATGTTATTTTATCCTTGAACTAAATATATGTAAGTGTTAAAGTGCGTCTTCATGTAGCTAAACTTTATCATTAGTGTTTTTTAATCAAGATGATAGCGTGCCTTTGACCGACTAATGGTCACCGCTCGGCCCAGTCAGAAATGTCTGGAAAAAACCCACTCGCCGTTCGCTAGCCTTCACCTTTTTTATCATGTCATTAAAAAATATATTTTACTGCACACGATTTAAAGTTGAAACTTGAATGGCAGATTATTTTGATGTGTTCCCTATTACTGTCGTTCAAGCGTTTGTCCCTTTGTCATAAGAATATATCTTTTGAACGACAAAAGATAGATACATAATATTATGTTCATTGACTGTGTACAGCCTACCTCTGTAACAACGAATGATATAAATAACATAATCTTAAAAATAAATTAATAATGTTAATTAATTACCCGTTGTCTGCCTCGTTGGTGTAGTGGTTGCAAACCGCGACTGCTGTGCATGAGGTCTTGGGTTCGATTCCCAGGTCGGGCAAAGTTTAAATGGGTTTTTCCATCTGGAATTTCTTAGCTCGGAGTCTGGATTTGTGCCCGGTTGATGACAACAGGCTTACCCCCTATTATATGGAACTTAAATATAACTGGCGATATGTGGGTGTAATAATAGGTACACCTCTGCCTAACCCTTCGGGGATTACAGGCGTGATGTTATGTTTGATACATTAAAGCAAAATAAAAGTAGTCACAAAATCGATTTATCTGCGCTTCAAGTGTGAAAGCCATGGCTTGGTACGTCGACGTCGCGAGGCGACATCCGGCCACCGTAGGCGCGGGCTTGCGGACGGCGAGTAATGGGTAGCTCGCCGTCCGATCAAAGACCATGCCCGGGTCGACGGCGCGTTCTGTTCGCGCGCGCCTCAAAGAGCTGTCAGCACAGGGACGGGGCCAAACGCCTGCCGGGGTTGCGGGACGTCTTAACAGGATACCGGGGCCCGGGAACGTAAAGGGCAACAGAAGGAACAGGGTGGTTTTTTAGTCAGTAAAAGTCTGACAGTCCCTTTCGCCCCAGGGCGGAAGGAGTACCAATATTTTTTACAAAAAAGAAAGAACCAAAAAAACCGAAGTTATTTGTCCCAAAAACATCGAAAACAAACATTGTTACTTTGAAAACTTGCGACAACAAATTACTAAAACCACTTTTTATTTACGATCCTTTAATACAACAGATAAATTGTATTGATACCACGAAACATTCTGTTAGATAACACGTTGATAATTTTTTAGATAACGAAATTATTAATTACTTCCATGTTCCAACGATTTTGATACAGCCGTGTTGGCAAATATTTTGACGTTCGCGCAAAAATATGTGATTTGTATCCGTGTGTATATGTGAAATTTAGGAATTAAATTTCTCTGTAGCAGCTTAGTGTTAATTTTTTTGGTTATACAGGGTGTATTGAGGCGTCTAATGAAGCCGAAAGTGACATGTTTTTCCCATCATTGTGATATTTTTTTATGTTTATGACCATACCTAGGATCATTCTGATTATTGTAGGTAAAAAAAAGGTTTGCAAAAGTGCTTTTCATGTGTAATGATAGTTTTAAGCCATTTAAATAAATTAATACCTATACAACGTGTAACGTTAAATGCGCAAAACCTCAGACACCCCAACAGATTTTTAATTAAATTGACCTATTTCAGAGAAAAAAAAAACATTAAAACAAAAGTAAAGGTTTTATGTGCTGATTTAGTTTTACTGGCAATTCTGATCGTTTCTTGCGTCTGCGACGACGCTCTATCGAGGGAGAAGTCGTCACCAGGCCGCTGCGCGCCGGATGGCTTGACCTACTAATAAATAGACACGGCAACGTTTTTAATGAAGATTTTTTGAAAAATGTGACCTATATTAAAAAGTGGTTCAATTGATTCTGTTCGTTATTCTGATCAAACTATATTCAGGTTTTGCGCATTTAACGTTACACGTTGTATAAATCTATACTAATATTATAAAGAGGTAAAGTTTGTGAGGTTGTAGGGGGTAATCTCAGGATCTACTGAACCGATTTTTAAAATTCGTTCGCAAATTGGAAGCTACGTTATCACTGAGTGATGTAGGCTATATTTTGTTATTAAAAAAATTTGGAATCCGTAAGAAAAATCAAGTTTTTTTTTTAAGACGAAAGGTTTTACCTTTTCCTACTAAACTTTACATACCTTCACAACCCCTGTTAAATGCACCCGTAAGTACAATGTTTTGCGCACTTCCATAAACAGTGATTTTCAAACCAAAAAATTTAATTGCATTGAATTGTTTTCCAGCAGTAATTTGTGCTCAATCAATATTACTTTATTAGTTTGGTTGTGTTTGGTGATTGGGCAGTATGTGTCGGTATGTAATGTGTCTTTTACTTTACACACTGTTAAGGAAAAAACCTGGACTTACACCAGCCTATTACTGTCCCACTCAAACCATGACAGAGGCCCTTGAGACGGTTTAGAAACTCTGACACTAGGGTGTGTGGGGTCGTAAGACCTTACTGCCCACACGATAAAGAAGACCCTGTTAAATGTAATTTGTGCTTCTGGGTGCATGTAAGAGTACAGGTGCCATGGGGGTATTTAAAATTTAGTTATAACATTAAAAACCGTAAAAAAATCTTCAGAACTTAGTTTCAACTATCTAACTAACCGAAGTTTTCATTGAAACAAATGCTTTGATTTTGACCTTCAGTATCTCCTTAACCAGAAGTTTCCCAGCTATGGTCTAGAACAAAAAAATGATCCCAATGATGGGAAGCACGTATAATTTTCGGCTTCGTTAAATATATTTTTACATCCTGTATTCCACGCACCGGCAAGCGCAGCGTAGGACGTCCACCTACAAGGTGGTCAGACGATCTGATGACCGCGGGATCGCGCTGAACGCAAGCCGCTTTCCAAGCAAGGGCGGATCCGGTTGGGGGGGGGTGATGCCCCCCCTTGGGCTAACTATTTTATTTTAATTAGAATTATAATTGTAATCGAAACGGAGTCTGTCCTGACTAGACCTTATCATATGATCCCCCCCTTTTTTTTTTTTTTTTGAGGTGGTAAAAATCATCAAATGAGTCCTTCCGTCCTGGGCGGGGCGGAAGGGACTGTCAGACTTTTACTGACTAAAAAACCACCCTGTTCCTTCTGTTGCCCTTTACGTTCCGGGGCCACGGTATCCTGTTAAGACGTCCCGCAACCCCGGCAGGCGTTTGGCCCCGTTGGGGGGCCCCGTCCCTGTGCTGACAGCTCTTTGAGGCGCGCGCGAACAGAACGCGCCGTCGACCCGGGCATGGTCCTTGATCGGACGGCGAGCTACCCATTACTCGCCGTCCGCAAGCCCGCGCCTACGGTGGCCGGATGTCGCCTCGCGACGTCCGACGCCCTGGGCGTCTCCCGCGGCGGCTGGGGCGTGAGGTGGAGGGTGTTGTTCTCTCCCTCACGCGGCCCGCCTCCTCCTTCGCTAGCATTACTGCTTCGCAGAAGGAGGTGACTGCATCCCATTCCCTCTCGCCCCGGAGCATGGCCTGAACCAGGCCCGGGCGCGAGAGGTCGCCGCCGCCTATCGCCTCCGTGAGGACACGGCGATGCTCTGCCCAAGCTGGGCAGACCTGCACCGTATGCTCCACCGTGTCCTCCGGGCGGTCCACACAGTGGTGACACCCGGGCGTTTCCTCCCGTGCAATCCGACACAGGAACCTCCCGAAACAACCGTGTCCGGTGAGGACCTGCGTCAGCCGGAAGGTGAGGACGCCGTGGCGCCTCTCTAGCCACTCCTCAAAGAGGGGTCTTACCGCCGCGATTGCAGCGTGCCCGAACCTAGGTTGCGACAGTCGCATCTCCCATTCCGCCATGAGATCGCCCCGGAGCTCGAGCCGCAGTGCCGCGATTTGCTGCGGCAGCGGGTTTTCGCCCCGGCGCTGCGCGTCCACGCGCCACTCATAGACGCGCTGGAGGACTGTAGCCTCCAGATCCCACGGCGGTAATCCGGCAAGGAGGTTTGCCGCTTCGCCGGAGACCGTGCGGTATCCCCGGATCATCCGGATGGCCATGACCCTCTGGCAGGCGACCAACTTGGCTGGTGGCCGCCGCCTGATGATGGGGGCCCACACAGGGGCCCCGTAGAGGGCCATGGACCGCACGACCCCCGCGTACAACCTCCGGCAGGAGGCGCCTGGTCCCCCGAGGTTGGGCAGGAGCCGCCAAAAAGCAGCCCCAGCCCTTTCCAATCGCGGAGCCAGGCGTCGGAAGTGTTCCTGGAAGCCCCACCGGCTGTCGAGGACGAGACCCAAATACTTCATCGTCGTCCCGACGCCGATGTGGACCCCTCCCACCGTTATTTGGGAGCCCGGCGGTGGCGCGTTCCGAAGACCATGAAAGCACATGGCCTCGGACTTGTGCAATGCCACCTCGAGTCCCAATTGCCGGATCCTTGCGACGACTGTCGCAACCCCTCTCGTCGCCAAGTCGGCCGCCGCCTGGTGCGACTCTCCCTGTGCCAGGACAAGCGTGTCGTCAGCGTAGCAGACCACGCTGACGCCATCAGGGAGGTCGGCGCGCAGCACCCAGTCGTATCCGATGTCCCACAGAAGCGGCCCCAAGACCGATCCCTGTGGGACACCGCACGACATTTCTCGCCGGTTCCACTCCCCCCGTTGGCCGGGGTAGATGACGGCCCTATCCGTCAAATAGTCCTCGACTACACGACGGAGGTAGGTCGGCATCCGGTGATACCGGAGTGCCTCCCTGATGCAGCTCCAGGGCAGGGTGTTGAAGGCATTGGCGATGTCGAGCGACACCGCCAAGACGACCCTGCCCCGGGTCACTACTTCCCCCGTCGTGAGGGCTCTCACGCGCATGATGGCGTCCACCGTGGAGCGCCCCCTGCGGAAGCCGAACTGGCTCTCCGCTAGGTCCGGCCCCGATCTCCCCAGGTGCCCGACGAGGCGGTTGGCAATAACTCTTTCAAAGAGCTTGCCCACCTCGTCGAGCAGCACGATGGGCCGGTATGCGGACGGAGAGTCCGCAGGGCGCCCCGGCTTCCTGATGAGGACCAGTTTCCCCGTCTTCCAACGAAGCGGGAACTGGCCCCTCTCCAAACATGCGCTTAGGAGCCCCCCCAGTCGAGGACCGAGAGCCCCCGAGGCCAGGACCCAGGCTTTGGCAGGCAAGCCGTCGGGTCCCGGGGCGGTATTCTTGGCCTTAAGCCGTTGTACCGCCACTCTCAAGTCTACCTCGGCCACCTCCGGAGCAGTGTAGTCGTCGTCGCCGCTGTGGTCCGCGTCTTCGTCTGGCACCGCCATGGGCGGAGCCATGGACGGGGGCACATGTTCCCCTCGAGAAGGGAACAGGGCGCTCACGACGTCCTCAACGAGCTGGGGCCGGAGACTCTGTGTCAGCGGGGGGCCCCAGGGGCGGAGTTTATCCCGTACCCATTTGTACGGTCGCCCCCACGGGTCCCCGTCCAGAGACTCCAGCATCTCCCTGCGGGATAGATCCCTAGCCCGCAGCATCCCATCTCGGAGGACGGTCTTCGCCGCCCTGTACCCCTCGTACAGCTCCGCCTCTATGGCATCCGCATCCGGAGGTCGGATGCGGCACCGGCGGTGCCTGGCGTACAGGCGTCGCGCATCAACGCACGCCTCGCGCAGCGACGTTATTTCGCGCGACCACCAGTACACCTGACGCCGGGCGCTTCCTGGCTGGGACCGGGGATGATCCCCCCCTGACTTGAAGGCTGATCCGCCCTTGCTTTGAACCGGTCCTATTGGAAATCTGTAGGGGAAGCCTATGTTCAGCACTGGACGTCCTACTGCTGATATGATGATGTTGACTGTTCTATTCTAATCTGGATCTTAAAGCCCGGGAGTGTAGAATGAATTTCATATAACAAGTCGTAACTTGGTCACTCGAAAACTCGAATAGTGACCAAAATATAAAGAAAGTTAAGTTGTGAGAAATGTAATAATAATAATGTCGACAATGTTAGTGTCAACGGCTGTGATCAGTGAAGTACCTAATAACCACTATGATACTAGAATTGTGGAATGGTCGCAAGAGTTCAAAAGCAGAGCGCAACTTTGGAAAGGTAATGGTAGCAAGTTCGATACACGATTGTGACAGTCATTTTTACAAAAAAAAATAAAAGTAAAGTAATTTGTACAAAAAAAAAAACAGAAAAAATCATTGTAACTTTGAAAACTTGGCACAAAAACTACTAAAACCACTTGCTTACGTACACACACTTACGTACTTTTAAATGATGTTCAAAATCGTCAGCGACGCGTGAAATCCTTATTAAATAACATATATATCACGCCTATACTCCCCGAAGGGTTAGGCAGAGGTGTACTCATTAGTGCACCCACAGTTGATAGTTGCCTCAACTTAAGTTGCTCCATGTGCAAAGCGCCTTAAGGTCTTGGATGGTGCAGGTGGTAGTGCACGACGGGCAACTGAGGAGGTGACGCATGTCCTGTGATGATGCTCCACACTGGCACTTCGTTTGGGATGGGTGAAGAAAGCCCCATTTAGCCAGATTAGTTTTACAGCCGCCAACCTGGGTTCGCAATCTGTCAAAAGATTTCCAGATTGGCCACTGCAGTTCACATCCAGACCTATAATAGTAGTGTCATGTTCTTATTTTGTTCTAGAGCGTGATAAACTGCACGAACAAGAGAAGAACGCGTTGAACGCGGAGTTGGAAGCAGAGAGGCAGAGTCGACAGAAATTGTTGTCAGCGCAATATGAATTGCAGGAGAGAATCGACTCTTTGCAGAGGTGAGTTACTGCATGTCTTACTATAGCGGCGAAAACACCCCCTTGTGGGCGCTGCAGACCTAAAGGGGGGGCGGTAAGAGACCCAGAAAAAAATCGGGGCGTTGTGTAGAGGCTTGGGGAGCGATTTGTAATTTCATCTACTAGGTGGTTTTTACACGACTGCCCCAAAAAAAGGAGTGTTATGTGTTCAGGGTTAATGTATGTATGTATGTATGTATGTATGTGAGTTTCTTTATTCCACCATAACTTTTAAACGCCTAAACCGATTTAGATGTATGGGGTATCGTTACAATCCTTGCATCGTTCCGAGTAACATAGGCTAATAAAAAGAAACCGGTGTGGTCACTTTAAAACGCAAATTAATACCAGCCTCAATTTATTTTTTGAATGAATCTGGTCGTGTCTATGTTTATCGTCTAGAATTTGACAAGTAGATTTAAAAAATATATAACACTGTTAAAAAAAACGTCGTAAAAAAAACTGACGAATAAACAAAGTACAAATATGTGCAATTTTTGCAGTTGTGTTTTTATTAATTTTTTAATTATATTAGCTTGTTGAGTAGGTGAAAAAATGGGAGCGATAGAAAATAATTTATTCTCAAAATGGGCAGTAGACAGAATAGGTTTGGGAATCCCTGTACTATAGCTTCAGCCCACGAGTCCGTCTGAAATTCTGAATGGACGTCAAGTATATCATAACATCGCCGGGGTTGCGGGACGTCTTAACAGGATATTTATCTATAATATGTATGTATTTATAAATTATATAAGTATGTATATCAGTTGTCTGGTTACCATAACACAAGCTCTGCTTAGCTTGGGATCAGATGGCCGTGTGTGAGTTGTCCCAAGATATTTATTTATTTATTAGTACACCCACATTTCGCCAGTTATGTCTAAGTCCCATGTAATAGGGGGCGAGCCTATTGCCATCAAAATAATTAAACTAATATTCTATTTACAGTAAACCAGCTCCAAAGGAGCATAGGAGATCGTTGTCAGATGCCAGCAACAACTCACAACAAGAAACTACAGTTGAAGATGTAAGTTTTTTACATATTATCTTAATAATGTAAAACTTATTTAAGTACGTAAATGTTGGTTATCTACAGTTGTTCTTTTCTGTGTGAAACACTAATTTAAAAAAAAGGCTAAGTTACTTCTTGCATCTGCCAGTAAAGTCCAACCGAAACTAGTTTTTACGCCCGAAACCGAATTTCGGCTTCTCTCTTAGTTTCGGCCTTAACCAAAACTTCTATATAAGGTCTAGTTTTCGTGAGAAAACTTAACAAAACAGAATAATAATAAAATTCAAATTCAAAATTCAAATTCTTTATTTGCTAAAAACGGTATTCATAGATCTTACAATTAAATCAGGAGTACAAACATGTTAAGCTATTGTAACTGTAGCATGCAAAATCGAGTCATAACTTATTTCATAGTTTACTTTCAAAGAATGTTTTAAAGGAGTAGAAGCTATGGGCATTCAGCCATTCCAATAATTTATTTTTAAACAGTTTATTATTGAGGTTTTTAAATTCTTTAGGTACTTTATTATAAATTCTTACACACATAGTAATAATATATCAGTCTCTTACGCAAACTAAACAAGCAAAGCAAGTCAAGAGATGACTCAAGTCTGTGAGCGCGGTCGCAACAAAATGACACTTCGTCGCTCGCAGCTCTGTGCACCGATCATATCCGATCGCAGCGCGATACCTTCCGAATGTAGTTACGGTTTCAGCCGAAGTTTCGGCCGGGAGCCATAATAAGCCGAAACCCGTTTTTTTACGGATGCTAGGCCGAAACTGAAACCGAAAGTTTAGTCGGAGATTATCTACCAGTGAAAGTTCCGTCAAAATCGATCCACCTGATTCAGCAGATAGAACTAAAAAAAAAAATTGGTCTAACTAAAATAACAGATTTTTACAGTAAAATTATTATTAACAATACTTTTTTGTTCATAGGATTACGGCTATGGGTCAGTCAGGTCGGTGGAGAGTACTCGGCCGGCGCTGGAGGCTGTCAACTGGTCAGCGGGATCACACAATGGCCCAACACAACCGGTAAGTCGGCATGTCCACTGCAATGTCACATACAACTAGAAAGAAAGAAAGAAAATCTATTTATTCACGCGAAAATTTTGTCTAATTAATCGGCTTGCGTTATTTTCACATCGTTTTTGATGATTAAGAATGATTTATGATTTTTAAGAATGGGAAATCATCATTGACTTCTTCCGCTCTGGGCGGAGCGGAAGCGAGTGTCAGACTCTTACTGACTAAAACCAATTCGTGTCTCCTAAAGCCCTTTGTGTGCCACGCCCGCGGTACAGTTACCGACACGTAAGTTGGCAAGAGTTTTTGTAGTGGGGGAAGTTTGCGCACGCACAATTTCATACATTTTTATATGCGCGAACTTCCCCCACTACGAAAATCTCTTGCCAAGTTACGTGCCGGTAACTGTAACTCTTTCGACCAAAATCCGCAACCCTGGATGTATAACATATATGGCGCATTTAGGCAGTAAAATCAACCAGTTTGCCGTGACGACAAACGGCGTGAGTAGTACTTCTCTGTATGAGTAGCTTAATTTTGTTTTATTGGATCGCCACCTAGGCCTCCGTTTCATAAAAATAAGCATTACCAAAGAGGGGTGGGGGGGCAGCCCTCTTTGGTGTTTACGTAAGTCTTGGATGGCCCCTCTTATATGGAAATATTAAAACTAACAATTAACTTAATGTTTACCTGCAGGTGGCTGATGCAGGTCTGGTACTTCGCATGAGGAACAGGATATCAGCTCTACAGAGCGAGCTGTCGAGGACCCAGAAGAGAGGAGCAGACCTTGAGGAGAGGATAATGAGTAAGATTTATATTCTTTACTTGAATAAGTGCTTTATGGACCTGGTAATAAAAATGTATTTAACTTGTACTGTAAATGAAAATCACCAATCTTCTATCCCCATCAGACCGCCATTCATCGCCACCCACAAACCCGAACATAGACCGCTACAAACTCGAAGAGCTGGAAATTGAGAACAAGAAGCTGCGGGAACACCTGGACAGGCTGCGAGCTGCTGGAGACACCATGCTGGTCTCCAAGGAAGTTATAGGTAAGTACAACGACACGAGCAGTACATTAAAAACTCGTGCCGTGACGTCCGTGACCGCCACAGCCTACTATCTGACATAATATTATGTCAGAAAATTACGACTAAGGCAAACTCATAAGTGACCGCTATCGTCATTGCCTACTATCTGACATAATGTTATGTCAGATTATTACAATTGTGTCAAATTCACATGTGAACGTCAACGTCCACTATCAGACATATTATTATGTCAAGTCAATACGACAAGCTGACAAGTAACTGCCACCGGCACCACAGTACAAATATATGAAACTGACAAGCCACACGAGTAACCACCTATTACCTGACATAATGATATGTCAGATCGGTGCAACTATGACAAACTCATTACTGACTACAACTGCCTATTTTTTGACCAATGTGAGATTAGTATAAGTTCTATCTCAATCCTAACATGTGACTGCTACAGCTACCGCCCGCTATCTGACATAATATTATGTCAGATCAGTGCAACTATGTCAAATACAACCGCCTTTGTCATCGCCTCTATCTCAACATTAATTTAAATGTATGTTCTTTTATCTTCTAGAACAAATGAACGTGATGCAGAAGGAGCTGGACAGAAGAAGAGACGAGTGCATACAGCTGAAGAGTGTTCTTACCAACCAGGTGAGCTTCAACTCATATTTTACAGTACCTAAGTTCAAGATCCCAAGGGCATTTTAGGGCACTAAAACGGTGCGAGGCTAAACAATACAGATTATAATCCTTAACCAATTAAATACGTGAGGTTCTACAACCCGGGCGCAATAATTTGACACCTGGCTCCAAACGTAACGATAACAAAAACTCAACAAAAACAATTATAACAGCAAACGAATGACTCCGAAACTCAAGAAAGATTACATGCAACGGTAACATCGATGCTAAGGCTTCGTTCACACGGCATTGTCCTGCACGTTTTTTTGCAGTATACGTCTTAACGCATAAATAGTGACCATACAACTTACATAGATCCATTCACACGACGATTGTACTGCAAAAAAACGTGTACCGCTTATACGTTTAAACGCATACTCAACGGACTTGTCAAGCAAATCGAATGAACTTTGACGTATTCGGTTCGCAGTGGTATATGGTATAGCTTTGTCTCCTTGTGGAAACTGCGGCTATTCGTTTTTACACGAATGAAAATTTACCATGTGAACACCCGGTTGACTATACGTTAAAAAAACGATTACAAAAAAACGTGCAGGACAATGCCGTGTGAACGAAGCCTAACGCTACTGAAGTACAAGAGCGAGGCCTCGCGCGGGGTAGCGGAAGAGCGGTTGAGTTTCGAGCCAGGTGTCAAGTTATTGCGCCCGGGTTGTACATATAAGAGTGTCTGCTCCGTACGGCATAATATACAAATTTTTAAATCCTTATTTCCCGAAATGAATGAAACGATTTTAATGAAACTTCCTACATATAAGCTGGATACATAGGTCTAAAAACTTATCAGAAAACATTTCTGAAATACTCTACTTCTATGGAAAACTTACAACGGCTAACTTAAAAAGGTCGAATTTAGCCGTAACAAAATTTTTCGAAAATGTTGCATTCGGGGGCCCAAAACGGCAATCCTGAATCCACCACTGTACACCTGTGCGAAACCGGGGCGGGTCGCTAGTAGTTTATAAACAAAAACAGGCTATGTATACATTACGTCATGTTGTACGGCCTTATCTAAAAAGTGTTCTGTCACTCTCATATCTCTGATAACGTGAAGATAACACTGAGCTATTTGATCGTGTCAGAAAAATATTTATACTAATGTTATAAAGCTGAAGTCTGTTTGTTTGA
Organism: Hoplodrina blanda; assembly: GCA_949316365.1. Lineage (NCBI taxonomy): Eukaryota > Metazoa > Arthropoda > Insecta > Lepidoptera > Noctuidae > Hoplodrina > Hoplodrina blanda. The sequence goes on along the minus strand of OX438573.1, from coordinate 2,515,902 downwards.
TCGCGTTAATCTCCGAAATTACTGGTCCGATTTTTAAAATTCTTTCGCTAGTAGGAAGCTACGTTGTTTCTGTGTACTATATGCTAGGTTAAATATGTTTTTAACTAATGTAGTTATACGTTAAAGAATAAAATAAACTTTTTATTAATAAAATTTAGTATTTAGTAAGATCTATTATTTCACGGGAACCGTACATTTTTCCGGGATAAAAGTAGCCTATGTCCTATTTCAGACTATAATCTATCTCTGAGCCAAATTTCATCCAGATCCGTTTAGTCGTTCTGGGGTGAATAAGCATCAAACATACATTTAAAATTTCGCATTTAAATAGTAGTAGGTAGGTATGTTTAGTAGGAGTTTCAAAACAAGCACAACCACATTACAAAACTAGTATAAAACCCAAATATTTGAACTTGTCGCAATGTCGTATATTTGTACAGATCAAAACTGACACATTTTAGTCATAACAAGCGGAAATACAAAGCTCTGTGTTTATTTTGAAATACCTTTCGTCATTTCATATTTACTTACTTTTAAAAGATAGTGTAAGAAAAAATCTACACGCATGCAAGTAAGTAGTCGTTTTAAATTGTAAAAAATGGATATTGGTGATAGTTTGTTGCGTCGTAATATTTCATTGATTAACCCCTGACGCAAAAACGGGGTGTTAGTGAGTTTGACGTATCTGTGTGTCTGTCTGTGGCATCGAAGCTCCCGAACAGATGAACCAATTTTGATTTTTTTTTTGTTTGATAGGTAATTTGTCGGGAGTGTTCTTAGCTATGTTTGATGACAATCGGTCCAGCCATTTCGGAGGTGTTTGGTAACAAACACTGTGACAAGATAATTTTATATTTAGATTGTTCAAAACTTAACTAAAACTTAACCAGAGATGGTACAAACAGTCTCATAAGTATTATTCATAGTGACTAGTGTTAAAAAAGTGCCAAAATGACACTACCGTTGACCGGTGTGAAGATATCTAAACAATTATACATGGATCAGCCCGTACATAGAAGCAACTACTATTATTGTCAAAAACAGGTACTTATTAAAATCCTAGCTCATTATTTTATCACGGTTTCGACATATCAACTAATTTTCCACGAGAAAAAAAGGTGACGGTTTGCGGCCGGCGTGCTGGCAGTTAACGGTTTTTCAAGGTGATGTCGGCCGGGCCGTTGCTGTGTCAGATTGGAGTTATTGTAATGATCGGAAACCGTTATTGAAATTGATTCATAACTCAAAAAATGTGGAAAATATGCTTTTGCTTTAATTACTTTTTCCTTTGTTGAAATAATTAGTTTTAATATTATAGTTTAAGGATGTAATTTAAGTTTAGAGGTAACGTTGGGGCGCTCATGTCCATCATGGAAATGAATACCTCCGAATAAGTAAAGATACAAAAAATGAGATCCGAACTAGGCGCGCACGAAACTGCTCGTCGCCATCACAGGCCTGTGTCAGGTCGAGCAACGAACTGCCCAAAGTTCGTCGCACACAGGCCTTACGGCCCGCTAATTGCGGGCAGCGCAAGACCGGTCATTGTGGTTAGCCTATGTCCAGCAGTGGACGACGTTCGGCTGATATGATGACAATACATGCAGATTGTCAATGTTAATACATGTTTGTCATTCAATAGCATTTAAAAAGAGTTTACCTATAAAATATTTTTTTTTCTTATTGCAACCCAGAAACCTAAAATAAATAAAATGTTTTTTCTTATTGCAACACAGAAACCGTGGTTCCAAGCTCTGAAAAACGTTGTGAGTAATTAGGAATGCTGTAGTGATCAATGTTTTATAATCACATGCTTTCATTAGATGTGTTTAGTTAACCATTTTTTATTTAACCAATTTTTTTTATCAATAATATTAAGTGCGACTGCTGAGCGTGGGGTTCTGAATTCAATTCCCAGGTCGGGCAAAGTGTTATTGGGTTTTTCCACTAAGAATTTCTCAGTAGCAGCCTTGGAGTCTGGATTTGTGTCCGGTTGATGGCTATAGGCTCGCCCCTATTACATGGGACTTAAACATAACTGGCGAAATGTGGGTGTACTAATAGATATACCTCTGCCTAACCCTTCGGGGATTACAGGCGTGATGTTATGTTATGTTATGAATTACTTAGTAACAGCCCAGAGTTTAGAAGTTGTATGACGGTAGTATGACGCCCCCGTGCCTCAGAAAAAACGTATGGCCTTAAGTCCAGGCTATCATTCGTAAATCTATAACAGTCGTTACGATCAAGTCAGAAGCCTGAAAGTCTAACAACCAGTCTTACCAAGGTATCGTGTTACCCAGTAACTGAGTTCTGGAGGTGAGATAGGCAGCCGCTGCATGTAAAATACTAGTATTCAGCTGCATCCGGTTAGACTGGAAGCCGACCCCAAAATAGTTGAGAAAAGGCTAGGCAGATAAATTTTAATTGAAAAACATCAAATTATTTTTTCCATTATTTATTATTATTTTTCCATGCATCCTCTTGCTGTTATTGCATGGTACATAATTTTGTTATTTTTTGTAGTTAGTTTAATATGCACATGTATATAGTTGTTGTAAGTATGTATTTAATCGTGATCTTCAAAAACATGGTGGAAAGGATATCGACATGCAGCCTGTAACCATGAATTAAGTACATAGGGTAGATTACAACATCAATCAATTGGCGTACAGTCAAGAAAACAGATAGGTAGGTATGCAGGGTCGTCAGATATACTGCCTCATTGGCCTTGTGGTCGTAAAGCACGACTGGTGAGCGTGAATACTTAGCTTCGATTCCCAGGTCGGGCGAAGTGTTATTGGGTTTTTCCATCAGGAATTTCTCAGTAGTAACTTCGGGGTAAAGGCTCGCCCCCTATTACATGGGACCTAAACATAACTGGCGAAATGTGGGTGTACTGATGGGGTCACCTCTGCCTAACCTTTCGGGGATTACAGGCGTGATGTTATGTATTTGTCAAATATTGTTCAAGTTTTCTTAGAAACCGATGGATGTTTTCAAATGTAATTTAATTTAAAAAGTAGATAATAAACAGTTTATTAATTAAGTTAAGTTTCAACTGAAGACATCCATCGGTTTCTAAGAATACTGCAACTATATCTGACGACCTTAGATACCTATAGGTATCGCCAATCTTCTAGTTCGCTCTGAAGTTGTCTCGAATAGAATCGCAGTAACAACAAAACAGGCGTCACCGGAACACGCGGGGAAGCGGGGACGGCGTTGTGCGGCGCAAACACGCGGCCATTGCAACTTCAGAGCGAACTAGAAGTTTGGCGATACCTATACCTCTTTTTGTCTGTACCTGTCAAACCGCGATTCTCCTACAAAATTTTGTAGGACAAAAGAAAGCTGTCACGTCACTGTTATGCCTACTCAATTGACTTACTATTTAAACTTGAAAGTAATTTAAAATATTTATTGACGTATCATTTCATCTCATACAACAGGTTGCACGGCATTGTTCTTCCACCGTGTTTTTACAAACTTTTATTTAGCTTGCACTGTTCGTATGTAAGTATGTATGTAAATAAGTTGTCCTTTCAAAATTTGCAAACCATTTTTCGACAATTTGTTGGTATCCGATTGAGCTGAAATTTTGCATACACCTTTAGTTCTGATGACAATACAATGTCCAATACTCAATATTGAAATAATTTTAAATAAAAGCTTGTTCTTTTAAAAAAAACTTTTAACAGTAAATTATTAAAGATATGACACTTAAATAACGAATTAACCAACAGCTGTGATAATTTTTAGAATAGATCCTTAATATATAGAGTGACTGGTGATTAGTGTACGATATTTATACACATGATTGTACTCATGATAACAAACAACTTCCAGAAAAAAAGTGGGGGGAGCTAACAAAAATAACACTCCATCAGCGGTAGAGATAAACTACTATAACATGGCGCTCCCCTCCATATTACTATTTCAATTATAATGAGTAATTAATGATGCCGCTACTCAAGCAACAATGACACGCTGATTTGTTTTTGTTTCGAGAGCCGCCTCAGTACGCACACATGCGTTGTGAGTCTTGTAAATACTTTTACAAATACTTTCAAACGTTTTTAATTGTGGAAGGGCGCGTCAAGTTATCGTAGTTTATCTTTAATTTGATTTAGTTATCCCTTTTTACAAACAAAACTATTTAACGTTTATCATTAATTATTCTATTTCGTTCAAATATCAAATGTACGGAACGCGTGTTGATACATTTTATTACCAATCACCCTATATAAATTGTTATTAATAAAACACTCATATAATGCACAAAGTAGACCCCAGTACTAAAATATCCTACTAACTCAAATCTTCAAATAAACTTCCATTCAATTTTGAACTCTATTCCGACAGACGGTGAACTTGAAGTCGCTTGCTACATCAAACTACGGGTCGGACGTCGATATTATCAACGAAGATGGAGAGTTGGCGTCGGCTTATGAAGCTCAGAAGGGTATTAACAGGTAACCAAAATTGTCTCTAAACAGTATAAAATAATAAAACCAAAGTTGGTGAATTGATAACATGACAGGATTCTACAAGGTCCGCATAATAAACAACACCGGATGTAACCTGCACACTATCTAGCATAATGTTGCGTTCATTCTGCCAAAGAATACACTCCCTTAAGATGTGATGAGCAGATTGTTCATATACTAAAACTAATTTCCGTGCGTTCAAGCGTTTTTGCCATACCTATTACTGGAATCAAAAGTAACAGCTCACATTAGGACCCATTAATTTAATAATAATTGCAATCCGTGGTGCTTGGCAATCTGGGCTTCTCCCAGTTGCAAACGTCCTTTTGTGCCTTTTGGCCTAGTTCTGTTCTGTCTCCTGCTTGTTTGGAGGGAAGTGGAAATTATATTTTTTCTTACTCCTCCGCTATTCTTTTCTGATTAATTTCGTTGCGGGACCCAAGACAGTTAATCGTTTCTCTGGGACTCGTCGAGCTTCATTGCCTCGGCGCTTTTCTGGTGGCCTCCACTGTTGATTCTGGCTTTCAGGAGTTGCAGTGGGTCGGAACAGTGTGGCGGGCTTGTCCCAATAAAAAAAAATAAAAAAACATGACAGGTTTATTGTGCTAGCGTAAAACAAAAAATTCAAGATTAAAAAACTCAAAACATTTTTAAAAATAAATTGAGATGTACATTTACTGTCTCACTGCAGAGCAAAGGCCTCTTCTCATACAGAGAAGGCATGAGCATGATCACCACGCTTGCTCAAGGTGGATCTGCGATTTCAGACTAATATTAATTGGTTGTCATTTTTACGGTTATATGTCCGTCCCTTTCTTCTTTTAAAAGAGTGAAAAAGATGAAAATAACATAAAAGTAAGTAAATCTTCTTTCCATTCGCAGACAACTACAAGAAGAATTGTTGGCAGAGAAGAAATTCTATTCAGAACACATATCGAAGTCGAAATCGGAGATTGAGAAGTTAAGAGAAGAGAATGAGAAGTATCAAAAGTGAGTACCTATTTATTATTCTTCAAATAATTTCTGTAAATAATATTTTAACAAGGTACAGTTTTGCAATCTCATCAAATCAAAGGGGGTAACTAACAATACAAATCAATAATAAAATAAATAACACATACATACATAAACTAACGCCTTTTCCCCATGGGGATAGGCAGAAACCACCGAACCACCTTCCAAGATCTTTACATGCTCTTTTCGCCTCGTCCACGTTCATACAAGCTAGCCGGTTACGACGAGTACTGCGCACATGACCTAAAAAAATATACATACATAAACTCACGCCTTTTTCCCATGGGGGTAGGCAGAAACCACAGAACGCCACCTGCTATGATCCTTACATACTCCTTTCGCCTCATCCACGTTTATTCATCTCGTCATACAAGCACGCCGGTTATGAGTACTTCGCACATAACCTAAAAAAAAAATTTGATCAATACGTTCCAAATTCGATCAACGAAATTGTCACATTATAATATATCGGTCCCTCTCTTGTTCTATTAGACAGAAAGAGATAGATATAGCCTAAATCATGTTTAGCTAGTCCACAATAAAATCGGCATCAATGTCTAGTTCTTATATCTACATTTCAGTGGCGAAGATTATACGAATATCCAGCTGGAATTCAGAAGACATTGTAACAGCGACTCGACGAATTTTATGACTTGTACTTGCACTCAAGTTATAGTACATCTGACTTTGACAGTATTGAAAATCATATGCTTTTAGTTTTAAGTTGTAATTTTGACTCTATTATTATTATTTTTAAGTTCAAAGATATATTTTTGATTTTGTGTTATTTAAATAAATGTATTTTTGTTAATTCATTGTCATTTTTCATCTATGTTGTTGTTCCATCCTCATTTTCATTAATACAAGGTGTAAATTAATCCTGAGCTTAACACACAAACGATCAAATTGCTTTCATTTTAACATAACCTCAAATTCATCAATTCTCATAAAAATATTCATAATTTCGAGTATTTTGTTTGCACAATTGTTAATCTGCCATTTATAATTAAAAAAAATATGTACAGTCAAACAAACTATTGGGTATGCAGGCAGCTAACTTGCAACTATTTTTAAATAATGTTTCGAGTGTGTCAATTCTTTTAAATTATTAGACACTGCAAGCTTAAAAAGTGAACACAAAATAACAATGAATGCCAATGTAGCAGAAAGATACCTTTTGGAAAGGGCAACTGGATTCAATTCTATTTTTTTTTCTTGTCAAAACTGCTTTATAATGGCCTAATTGGAATAAATGATTTGACTTTGACTTTGAAAGATATTTACTGTTTTCTGTAAACCAAATAGGCGTGTTCGACCATACATCGTTTGTTCTAACAAGACAAAATAATTACACTGCGGGAAAACATCATTAAAATTTCACTGTAATGATATACTTGCAGAAATTTGTACTTGCACAAGTATACTACCTACGTTAGCGTGTGTGGGATAAATAAGTACAATTATCTGGCCTACTTGTGGCACAACAGCGTCACACTTACTTGTGCAAGCTTAAACTTGCGCAAGTATCTCGTTACGTGTTTGGCTACCATTATGGATTATCTGTCGATGATGTGTTTTGCACTATTAATTGCTATGTTTAAAAAGAGGTAAAAGGAAGGGGAATAAGATATTTGAATAGTCCTTGTGTCATATTGATTCATGGGGGGGTACTGATGCGGGGGGTGAGGCAACAGGGGAGCAGTTTTTGGGGGTCTCGGGTTGAATCGCTCCTCGCCCCTCTTAGATCAAAAACTAGAAACACCGTTTAGTTTACCTTTGTTTTTATAAATATACTAGCGACCCTGTCCCTCTTCGCACGGGTGCAATGTAAATACATAAACCTTCCTCTTGAATCACTATATCTATTGATGAAAACCGCATTCAAATTCGTTGCGTAGTTTAAAAGATCTGAGCGTATGGACGACGGGAAGCGACTTTATTTTATACTATGTAGTGTAGAGACTTGTGAATGAAAGAAGATTCTACTAATCTAAGCAGAATAGGGATGTCTGATAATATTTTAAAAATATAAAGATAAGCATAATAATTAAAATACTATTATCTTTTTTATCTTTTCTTGAAAAAATGCCATGAGTAATGGTCAATTATGTTATACATGCTGACTTTTTAGTGTATTGGCATCTTCAAGGGGGGGGAGAGTACTAATGAATATGAACAAAGTAAAGACATTGGTTACTGTAGCATGTCGGTGACACAGAGACTTTGCATGTCGGTGACTATCAAAAATCGCTCAACGCGTCTAAAGAAGTTTTCGCTTACAAAATTATATTTTTACTTCCCCCTCTTGAAAAAGCCAGATAATTGAAAGTCGGACTTTTTATCTACTGTAGTTATAACCTAACATAATAGTAAAAACGTATCTAAAATAAACTAACAATTTTAAAATATTATTAAAATATTCTTCTCCATAGGAAACTACATTTTAAAAAAATGGGCATCTACAACATTCTTAACTTCCAAAAAAAATATAAATTATTTAATTAAAATGTACAGTTGAACGAAGTATTTGGTGTACAGGTAAAAATATTCATCCGCTTCAATCAGCGGTGAGGTCTCCATACAACTCAACTCATATAAAAAAACAACAAGAGTATTGTAACCAGTATTTTGTAAAAACTTGAGACTCTCTTGACTTTACGATAATGGTATTCCGGTTAGACTGGAAGCCGACCCCAACATAGTTGGAAAAGGCTAAGCAGATGATGATGATTTTGTAAAAACTTGACTAAAAAGAGTGACAGTTGAGGTTTTTTGCTCATTCTTCTCCATAGAGGCGTACTTACGTTTTGGAAGTAGGCCTCCCAAAAGTTTTAAAGTAGTTCCAAGTTAGCTGCCAGTATACCAAATAATTTGTTCAACTGTACCTAATAAATTATTTAATTTGAAATTGTGCTGATGCATGATTCCTTGTTGTAGATTACTCAGTTCGGATTTGAGCGCTGAACCTAAGAACAAAACCCAAGAGTTCGCGCAGAATGAGATCATCAGGCTCGCAGCTGAGAGCTTGGCGTTACAGGTAAATATACATGTCTTACGGCGCGTACACATAGAACGTCCGATTTACAGGTCCGTTTAAACGTATAATATGTTATTAGCGTATGTAGTTGTATGAGCGAGTTCACACAGAATACAGTATTGCGGATCCAGTAAAAAATACCGATCCGACATCCAGTAGCGACGAATCAATTGAAATCGGCCCTGTAAATGCTGTGTGAATATTACCTCCAGTAGCGACGGATCAGTTAAAAAGGATCCTGTAAAATCGGACGTTCTATGTGTACGCGCCTTTAATTATACAAGGTGTATAAAAAGACACTTTACATTGTCGTCAACTAGGTATCGAATGTAACATTGAGCAACAATTATTACTGGGTAAACGACTTTTATTTTTGTTGTGGTTTTTTTAAATTTGCAAATCGCTTGATCTCAGTTAGCCCAATATATTATTGAGTGACAAAAATAACACACAATCTGTTACAATTTGAGTTACTCATGTCTTTTTTCAACAAAAAAAAAACTATTCAAATTAGCACTGCATTTGTTTTTAATTTAACAGGGTGTAAAGTTTTCCGTTCTCCGTTGTAAAGGGAGGATCCTCCGACCAGGCGGGTGTTGTGTCTAGTGGGCTACTGCCCGACGGTTGTTTTTTTTTTTTTTTTCGGATTGGCATCTCGCAGGTCAACCTATGAGGTTGTCGGCTGCTTAACCGGGCTATCCTGTGGTGCCTTAAAGAAAATTAAGGCCTCCAGCCAGGGCTCCGACGGTTGTTGTCGGGATTTTGTTGAAAGCTAATGTCGCAGCAAACTTTGATTGCGTGATGTAGGAATTGTCAGCTGTAGTTCACATGCTGTGCAGTAGATGTCGCTACATAACTATTACCCGTTTGGGACGCGCGTGCGCACGCGTTAGTGCTGATCATGCGCTTTGCAAATTTAAATATTATGAATTCTTTAGCAAAGTTGTTTGTTATCATGAATACAATCATGTGACTAATTACCAGTTACCCTATATCTATGTTTTGTACTAACAGGAACGCGTGGACAAATTATCAGAAAGCTGTCGTCGGTACAAGAACCAAATACGACTGCTCGTCAACAAGCTGAAGGATGTCGGCATCGAGGATGTCAACGATATACTAGACAGCAACGGTAAATATATGATAATACTAGCCTAATTACTTCCCACTGCAGGGCAAAGGCATCTTCTCACACAGAGAAGGCACGAGCATTGATCACCACCAGGGCTGTAGCTAGAGTCGAATTTGAGGTAGGGCAGCATTGGTTACTTACAGGTAGGGCGAAAGTAAAAAAAAATATCATAATTGATCTGCCCTTGATGCATGCATGGGCTCCTAAATCAATCACCATGTATATCACTGAACTCTAGATCAGTGATGTACATTCAATAGCTATAAGTAGACAAATAATTTCTGTGACAGCGCATGTGTATGGATCTAAGAACTATTAAATCCCCAATGATGAAGTACAAGCGAACAAGATGGTTGATCTTCCAGATTTGGATATAGAGATCTAAGGTTGGGCATTGTGATTTCAAGGTAGGGCATTGCCCCACAATGCCCCCCCCTAGCTACGGCCCTGATCACCACGCTTGCTCAAGGCGGATTAGGCGCTTTGTATACAGAGCAACTATTGCAGCAACTGGCAACTAGCTAGCAACTAGCTGTTTACATATATTTTAATTGAACTGCGCACACATAGCAACTCGAGTTTCGAGTTCCGGCAATCGTCAACAGTTTTCAGTTGCTGCAATCGATGACTAAATTAGTTGCTAATTGCCGCAACTAGCAACTTTTAAATATTATACCGGTTTTTAAAGTTGCTGGTTTTCTCCACCGTCAATCGCAACGCGTCGGGCGATTTCACACCCTCCCTCCCTCTCCCTGTGCTCGGCAATGCCAGTGTCGCTTCGGCAACGGCATACGGCAACTCGGCTGTGAAACTTGCTCACACTTGCCATAAAGTTGCAGCAACCGTAAACGTTATAGCAACTATCAATTTTTACAGGAAACTTTAAAGTGTAGATAGTTGCCTCAACTTAAGTTGCTCCGTGTGCAAAGCGCCTTAGAATTCATTTTCGATTGCCAGGTAGGGCCAAAAATATTGGCTTTTTCCATTATGAATTTCTCAGTAACAGTTCGGAGTTCGGAAGTTGATGGTGTGACACCTCCGAGTCTCTGAAAGCATTTAAAGCCGTCTTCCTGCGCTTGATCTCTCCCTGATCGTGTCGGATTGCCGTTCCATCGGATTATGAGAGTTAGGGAAGAAAGAGTGCACCTGTACCCACTTGTGCACAACGACCATACAGCCTATAGACGCCTAATACACGATCTAACGCACGAAAACTATTCTGCCAACTTCCTGAGGTACGAGGGGGACGGGGTACTGCGTTCTGATTGGCTAACTCAAGGTCAGTGCATGTTTACGGCTCACAGGAGTGGTCGAAACTAATACGAACTTGGTGACTATTGGTGAGTGACGACGGTTATAAGACTTTTATGCCTAATGTGTTGACAGACATCGGTCGTCTGTTATTAGGAGTCTAGGTATATATGGTCGCTGGCCTGCCTCGACCAAAATCGGTCTGGAAAATATCTACATAGTTTTTTTATTTCACAGACTCAATAGCCCCGCCCAACGCGTCCATGACGTTAGAGATGGCGCCGGTGACGCGCAAGAAGGAACGCGAGTACCTCGGCATGTTCGAGTACAAGATACAAGATGAAGGAATTATTATAAAGAGACTTATCTCTGGTAAGTTATTATTGTATTAGGTCTTAACATTTATTTATTTATTTATTTAGGATGTCCAACAAAAATCATGACAAATCAACAAATATAGGTGTTCTCTTTCACTTATACGACAACACAATACACCCCCCACATTTAAACTTTATACAACAAAAAGTACAAAGGCGGACTTAATGCCTTAGGCATTCTCTACCAGTAGACCAAAGGTGGTGAAGAGATAACATGGTAGGTGCAAATTATATGTATAATGTTCACTAGTACAAAATAATTAATATAAGTACCTACATACTTATAAATATGTATAATGTAAAATATACTTATTCAACTTTTTATTTAACTTTATGCACATGTGAAAAAAATACATTTTATAAAACAAAACAAAACACAAAAACAACATAAAAATCATATAAATCTTTTATTAATTATCTATCTCTAATCAATCAAATTAAAAACAGGTTATTCATCTTAAATCACTTTTTCCAAGATTTATACCTATACAAAGGCAATACAATCAATATTCAACCTTACCCCACAGACTTAAAGCCGAAAACCGCAGTAACATTACTACCTGGCCTCCCCGCGTACATTCTGTTCATGATGCTCCGTCACATGGACCACGTGGACGACGAGCCGAAGATGCATCAGCTGATGAAAGCAGTGAGAACAGCTGTGAAGAAAACGCTGAAGAAACGCGGCGAAAGCGTCGAGTACAACGCGCTGTGGCTCGCTAATATGCTTCGGTAAGTGAAGATCATTTATTTTAATTTTTGACAGCAATCTTCCCCAAGATTCATTTCGAACCCAGTTCACAGGCTTGTCCAGTGGCGGCTCCAGAGAGGGGGGGGGTAAGGGGCCCACGCTTCCCCCCACCCCTCCCCAAAGCATCTGAATTCTTACGTGACAAATCTTAAAGTAAACTTGATATTATTCTACGCCCTCCCTCTATTACATAGCAAAACATCACGCTTATAATCCCCAAGGGTTAGGCAGAGTTGTACCGATTAGTACACCCACATTTCGCCAGTTATGTTTAAGTCCCATGTAATAGGGGGCGAGCCTATGCCATCAACCGAGCACAAATCCAGACTCCAAGGCTGCTACTGAGAAATTTCTGTTGAAAAAACCCAATAACACTTAAACATAACTGGCGAAATGTGGGTGTACTAATGGGTGCACCTCTGCTTAACCCTTCGAGGATTACAGGCGTGATGTTATGTGTATACTATTCTAATTTAACTTTTTGCAAACATAACCCTACCAAATACCATTGTCATCAATTAAAATGTTGTGATAGATAAATAGATAGATAATAGAAACAGTTTACTTTATAATGTAATCAAGTGCTTTATTTATACACAACAATGTCAAAAACGTTGCAGATTTTGTTCAGCTTTTTTTTCTTCTTGCAGACTTCTAAACAATCTACGGCAGTACAGCGGCGACACGATCTACCAATCAGCGAACACTCCTCGGCAGAACCAGCAGTGTCTGCGGATCTTCGACCTGTCAGAGTACCGGCAGGTGCTCAGTGACATCGCCGTCTGGATATACCAGGGTAAGTGGCAGATATAACGGGTTTAAAAAGACATTTAGCGAAGCTAAAAGTCGCATGAACCTTCTTTCGGTATAGGCGCAGAATGCCCAATTCTCGAAACGGCAAGAGAGTCGCAAAAGGACTAGTTCCAAAATGGCTAATAGGGTAGATGACACCACCAATCAATTGACGTACTTTTTATGGCCTGTCAAAACGCGATTCTCCCATAGATTTTGTATAACAAAACACAACTGTGACGTCACTTTTGTGCAGACTCAATTGACTATCTATTTATTAATTTGAAAGCAGTTAAAAATCCAATTTTACAGTGATTTGAAAATTAATCAGGTTTTCAGGGCCAAAATAAAGTGTTTCTTTATAGAAGTTATGTCTTGGAATTATTGGTTAATAGTGTCATCTACCCAATTCTCAAGAAGCCTAATTCTCAGAAAGGCCAATTCTCAAAAACACACACACGTGCCAAAACGTATTGATTAAAAACACGGAAAAGTTCAACGAATTTGACATCTCTAACTTAGTTCTAAAATGTCACCGTCCTTTTCTTTCTCTGTATGTTAGTAAGAGATGTCAATTCTCTAATTTTATTTTAGTTTGTGAACAAGGGAAACGGCTCTATTATCCGTATCACTTTAGCAAGACGTTTTAATATTTGGTCTTTTCGATATCTGATACTTAATATATTTTCTATCACGTCAGGTCTGATCCACCTGCTGGAGCGTCAGCTGGAGCGGCTGATAGTACCGGCCATCCTGGAGCACGAAGAAATCTCTGGCCTGTCGGGGCCCCCCGCGCGGCCCCCGGCCGCCGGCGCCGGGCCCCAGCGCCTCAAGCTGGAACTCACCGCCACACACGACCATCTGCACACCTTCGCTGTCGACCAGCCGCTTAGACTTATGATATTTAAACAGGTAATATTTCATAGGAAGACCCACACTGACCTTATTGGTGAGGTTCTTCAGCAAGGTCAGGTGCGCAGTATACTCGTAACAGGCATGCTTGTATGACGAGATGTATGAACGTGGATGAGGCGAAAGGAGTATGTCAGGATCGTAGCAGGTGGTGTTCTGTGGTTTCTGCCTACCCACATGGGAAAAGGCGTTATTTACTAAACCCGGGGTTATACCCGCAGTTAGTTAAGTCTTTGGTTACTGCTTTGCACCCTTGAGTCGTAGCGTGATGTTATTTAGCCTAAACGATTACTCCGTTATTCTTTTCTGATCAATTTCGTCGCTGGATCCAAGACAGTTGAATCGTTTCTCCGGGACTCGTCGAGCTTCATTGCCTCGGCGCTTTTCTGGTGGTCTCCACTGTTGATTCTGGCTTTCAGGAGTTGCAATAGTCAGAAAAATAAAAAAAAAATATTCCTAAAATTATAAGACTCTTCAGAAGAGTCTTATAATTTTAGGAATATTTTTTACAATATTTTTACCTTTGTTCCAGTTATTCTACTACATCTGCGCATACAGCTTGAACCAGCTGCTCCTGCGCAAGGACCTGTGCTGCTGGGCCAAAGGGCTTCAGATCCGGTACAACATCTCGCATCTGGAGACTTGGATCAAGGAGCATCTCGCTGAATATGGACAGAAGAGCGTAAGTAAACTGGATTTTATAATACAGAATGAAAAGCCACTGTTATTAAGAAGGGTTAAAAAGAGGTGTCCGGGGTTGCGGGACGTCTTATCAGCATACCGTGGCCCCGGAACGTAAAGGGCAACAGAAGGAACAGGATGGTTTTTTAGTCAGTAAAACTCTGACAGTGCCTTCCGCCCTGACCCAGGGCGGAAGGACTCATTTGATGATTTTTACCGGGTACACTACATAAATACGAAAAACTTTATTCCGACAGTCACAAATACGAATTTCAAAATACCGATTTTCATAATTCCGAATGGTTCAAAATCCCGAATATAACAACTCCGACTTATCATTGTTCCTATTTTTATAATTCCTAAATTTCAATATTCCTAACGTTCATAATTACTATTCTCAAAATACCGAGTTTCAATAGATCTAATAACAAAAAGTCCGACTTAATGATAATTCGAAACATCAAAAATACGAATTCCGATTATTAAAATACCGATTAATACAATTCCGAAATAAAAACGCCTTAAAAAACACAGTTCTAACCTAACCGAAGTGATTCATCAATACAGGGGATTTGCAGCATGCAAGCAAGCATGCAGCATGCAAGCAGGCATGCAGCATGCAAGCAAGCATGCAACATGCAAGCAGGCATGCAGCATGCAAGCAGCAAGCAAGCAGGCATGCAGCATGCAGCAATCATTGTTTCTGTCACAGCTCCGGCGCTGCGGGGTTTGGGCGGCCCCACGCGAGCTTATCGTCGCAGATGATTTTAACGCTCACCACCGCAGCTTCGGCCTTTAAACCACCTGCTCCTCAGCTCGCGGGCCGCCCCACCCCTCCGCGCCTGCGCGGGCTTAAATTACACTCTAGGGGTAGGGCAGACAAGACCACGTGAAGTCGGTTTTGCAGCAATTCGTTTCTGTCATTACATTTTGTAGCACATCATGGGGTACACTACATAAATACGAAAAACTTTATTTCGACAGTCACAAATACAAATTTCAAAATACCGATTTTCATAATTCCGAACTTTTAGTTTATTCGAACTATTGAAAATCGGAATGTCGTTTTTCGGACCGAAAACCCTTCGAGCAATTGATTCTTCGAACTTATGAAAATCGGAAATTTAACAAATCGCATTTATTACTTTCGGTAAAATAAATTTCGTGATTTTTAATAATAGACATTATAATTCTTAGGAATTATGAAATTCGGACTTTTGAAAATCGGAATATCGAAATTCGGAACAAAATATTTCGGAGTATTTGGGTGTTCCCGATTTTTACCACCTAAAAAAAAGGCAGAGGTGTACTCATTAGTACACCCACATTTAGTTATGTTTAAGTCCCATGTAATAGAGGGCGAGCCTATTGCCATCAACCGGGCACAAATTCAGACTCCGAGGCTGCTACTGAAAAAATCCTGATGGAAAAACCCAATAACCATTAAATCATTATATGGATATTAAATCTTGTACTTTTTTTAGGTGGAAGAAATTCTAGGTGTATTGAAGCCGATAACGCAAGCGGTCCAGTTGCTTCAAGCGCGCAAGTCAATGCAGGACGTGCAGAGTACTGTGGATATGTGTGCCAACCTGAACGCGATGCAAGTCTGCAAGGTATGTCCATCAAAAAGTTCAATATAAGTAGAAGATACCATCAATCAATTTACATACTTTTTACATAACATACCATCACGCCTATAATCCTCGAAGAGTTAGGCAGAGATGTACCCACTAGTACACCCACATTTCGCCAGTTATGTTTAAGTCCCAAGTCATAGGGGGCGAGCTTATTGCCATCAACCGGGCACAAATCCAGACTCCGAAGCTGCTACTGAGAAATTACTGATGAAAAAACCCAATAACACTGCCCGACCTGGGAATCGAACCCAAGACCTCATGCTCAGCAGTCGCGCTTTGCGACCACTAGACCAACGAGATAGTCAAGAGACTAACAGTAGAGAGTCATAAGTCTCGCACACAGTTACACACAGTGTGTTCAAAGCATAAATCTCTTCTTCAGATCCTGAACATGTACACACCGGCAGAGGAGTACGAGGTCAAGGTCACCAGAGAGTTCATCCACGAGATACAGAAGAAGATGCTGGAGAAAGCCGGCACCAACCCAGACAAGGAACCGGTGAGATATACCAAAATAAACACTAAATACTTTCTGTATAAGGTTCAAATTTTGTTGCAACTTTCTGACTTACTGACCGACTTCTTGATAATTCAAAAGTGCCTGTATATGGTTTAATTAAAATAAATGCTTTTTGACATATTTCTTTAAAAGAATGTGAACGAGCGTTTCTAATAAATTTGAACATTAATGTTAAGAGAATATAGTTCATATTCGTATCAATCGATAACTGAGCTCCCAAAAATAGCTTTCTTAAAAGAAAAGAAAAACTGAACGATGGATCTAGAAAGTTTCTGTATACCTAGTTTTCGGAGTTCCGTATTACAATTAGTTCATTCCATTATTTATTGTTACAGCAAAACCTTCTAATGGACTCAAAGATGATATTCTCTGTGCAATTCCCCTTCAACCCATCATCGATACGTCTGGAAGCCGTAGAATTACCAGAAGTCTTAGAACTGGAGGGTCTACTCACGAAAATTTAAGAAGACCAAGTAGACCACATGGAAAGACCGTCGGTATAAGCTTATTAAACAAGCCAATAATTGTTATTATTTTATTTATGAACTTTGAGGTTATGGTCTACTGAAATAATGAGTAGACCGTAAAAGACCGCAGTAGACTCTTGTGTCATGTCAACAACGATTATTATTTTATATAGATTTTGTTTATAGCTAAGAAGAGAAATAATAATATAATGAGAAGACCGAGAAGAACGTAGAAATAAGAAAGTAAACATGTTCAAACAATAGATTAGTTTCTAGATCGGTCTTTTCACTAGAAGACCGACGAAAAGACCAGAAGAATAATAAGATTATAAGTTTAATAGTTTTTAGAACGCAAGAAATAATTGAAATAATCTAATTAGAAACGTCATAATAATAGATTTATTATTATTTTTCTTATAATTTGTTTAAAATCTGTTACTAAAGGTATGTGTCCATTTTGGTATCATAATTATTGCGAGATATCTTCGATTGAGTTTTGTTTATTTGTACACACTAATCTCCAGAACTACTGGTGGTGAAAAACTTCTTGACATACAAGGCGCAGTTTATTACATCCGCCTCCTCAAATTCAAAAAGGTACTTGTGATTCTCAACACGAATCACTACATAGTATAAAACAAAGTCGCTTTTTCTGTCTGTCTGTCCCTATATATGCTTAGATCTTTAAAACTACGCAACGGATTTTGATGCGGTTTTTTTTAATAGATAGAGTGATTCAAGAGGAAGGTTTATATGTATAATACATGCACCCGTGCGAAGCCGGGGCGGGTCGCTAGTTAATAATAAAATAATTTGGCAATTGACACCATTAATTTTAAGACACTAATTCTGAAGAAAAAAAAAACCACTTTATTTCAGCAAAAACCCAATAATTTTGATTTTACTCTAAAATTAGATTTTTTGTGGCTTTGAAATCAATAAATAGTTAGTCAATTGAGTTGCCAAATAAGTGACGTCACAGTTCGATATTACCATACAACGTCTATGGAAGAATCGCGTTTTGACAGGTCATAAAAAGTATATCAAAGGAGGTAACTGTACTTGTGATTCACAACTCTAACTTTGGAACCCCGTTTCATCCCCTCAGGGGGTGAATTTTGAAAAACCTGTTCTTAGTGGACGTCTACTAACTATAAACTACCTCCCTGCAAATTTTCATCTTTATAACTCAAGCTGTTTTCGATATTTCGTGGATGAGTGAGTAAGTAACCTTTTGTTTTTATTAGATTAATTAATAAGGTGTCGTAATTTTATTTGTCAATTTATGTCTTTTATGACAGCGTCCTAAAATTTGTCGTGGATGCAAAATGGACCTTGTGTAAATGGACATAAAGCTTTATTTTACATACCTTGCCTTTTATACATTCAATTAGCTCAACTTTTTCGTTCCTATATTTTTTTTTTGCCATACGAAGTGATTGGTGTATTATGGTGCCATTATTATATTCCATTTATTGGTATTAAAATATAATAATAATTATATATTATTATTCTTACTTGAGTAACACTTACATTCCCTCGACAATATTATTTTCTTGAATTTCTAAAGAAAAGAAAAACAGTTATAAAAAACGAAATCAAATTAGATTTGAAAAAAAAAAGCCTATAAATGATCTTGGTTTTAATCTGTTTATTTAATATTTATTATTATATTTACGTTAAATATTTAAATTAATTATGTTTACCTACATATTTTGTATTATTAATGAGTGTTTGATAATCACTTGCAATGCAATTTATTTCTTTTCTGCTACTGTAATCGTCACTTAAATAAACACAAATAGGAATACTGCCGATTCTCTCAATGAATCAAACAGTTATATGCTGTCGTACTAAATACGACAATGTGTAATTTATTAATCATTTGTCGTATATCAAACGGTGGTTAAATAAAAAAATAAAATAATCGTATTCAAAATTAGACCAAATCACGAATTACTATAATTCATTATGGCTTAATGAGATATTAGCAACAGCAGAAATAATATAAGTAGTACATAATAGTGTAGGATTATTTAGTTAATTTCTATTGACTCGGAGTTTTTTGTGCTGAGATATGATAGGAAAAATATTTATTTTATTCGTCACACCTTTCCTTGACTTATTATGTGTAGATTTTTCAATTCTTCTGTAGTGTATTTATCATTTATCACATTAACATCAAAAACATGCATTCCTTTCGCTGTATTTTTATCTTTAAATTAAATACGTTTAGCTTGAGTTGCCAAAACATTATGTGACGAACTTCAAATGAATATAGCTCTCTTAAAAGTAAATGTAACGATGTTTAAAAGAGATTTTGATTGTTATTGTCGAATTGGCAATTTATTTGCAGCTTCCTAATAAGTCTTCCTTTTTAATACTTTGGAAATAAACAACGATTTTTTAGTCATTCTTTTGCGTACTTCAAATTCTTATTTTAATTCCAAGCCAAATTAATCTTTAATCGGCTTGCGAAAAGGCTATGTTTAGCCTAAATTAAAACTTTTCTTGGCTAACTGTACTTTTAATTAGTCTATCTCAGCCATTCCTATTTAAAATAAGTTTTAAAACGACGAAGTTAGATTCTTTTAAATTAGGGTTTATACATTCCTTTTATATTAACTGAATTTTGTTATAATTTATATTTTATACTAATTAAAAATTGTTCACCACTTTTGGAAACCACATTTAATTGAAACACATTTACAATTCCAACGAACATAATCAAAAAACGTTTATGTATTTTGTGTGTTAAATAAACTACATTTCGCTTAGACACACTTGCACAATGAATCATTAAAAGCATTCAGCGCTAGACATATTCAGAAAATCACTGCATCCCTGTCAAATTATTCAAAGTTGACAGAGACAGAATGATTTTAGAAGCGTTAAATGTATTTTATGATTACTGTTTGCAAGTGGGCTTAAATATTCTAGGATTGATATCGTTCATAATCGTTGTTAAATAAAAAGTAAATAATTGACATTATCGTAATCACTTTTGGGATTACGAAAATGCTGTCCAATCGTTGTAATCAAGTAATTGTATTGTCATATAATCCATAATATTGCTTTTGTAAGCCGATGCAGCTAAGACAGGCATAAATGCATCTTACTTAATTTGTAAAAGAGTCGAGAATATATTAGCGGCTTCTAAGTTTGGGGCTACGAAATCTTAAAATATTGTAATGTAAACTGCCGAAATTGAAACTTAAGCGATTCATGCTTTTAAAATAATATGTGTTCGTTATGAATAGATTCCTTATATGTATATAAAGATATTGATATAATAAATGTGGTAAAAATTGTGGTGAATTTACATCGTTTTGTCCAAAAAGCGCTGCGTAAGCTATATAAAAGCGTTGAAATTTAAAAAAAGATGCTGCAGCAGCTTTGTTGACAAATTTTTAGTGTCATTCCATTATATTTAATGTTATTATAGTAAATAAAGTTTATTAGAGTATTGTTGTATAGACAAATTGTAGTTTATTTTGGAAATGTTGCAAATATGCTTAAAAACGTAACAGAAAATCTGAATACAGAGTAGACGAGGCATCGATGAGCAACTCGTTACTTCGAATTTAGTACATTGATAATACTATGGATTCAATCCTACCAAGCGTTATAAAAATGTCGCTTTATAACAAATCAACTGTTCTATACGTTATGACTTTATAAATAATTCAATTTAGTACTTAACAAACTTGACTGCCTCGTTGGTCTAGTGGTCGCAAAACGCGACTGCTGAGTATGAGATTTTGGGTTTGATTCCCAGGTTGGGCAAAGTGTTATTGGGTTTTTCCATCGGAAATTTCTCAGTAGTAGCCTCGTCTGGATTTGTGGCGGTTGATGGCGATAGGCTCGCCTCCTATTACATGGGGCTTAAACATAACTGGCGAAATGTGGGTGTACTAATGGGTACACCTCTGCCTAACCCTAGCTGATTTTGTTTCTAATAAGCAACGAATTTCTACGCTGGGCAGTCTAGAATCATAATTATACTAAATTCATGCTAAAAGTTTACTCATCGACCGCTTATGTCCGTCCCACTGAATATTACAAATCTTAAAGGTGCCCATACTGGTATCAGCCAACTTTCAGATATTGGCAACATTTCCAAAAAAATATGAGGACTCAATAAATAATAGAGTATATAATTAAATATTAATGTAGTATAAAAGCAGTGTTACCATTCGCGCTAGGTGCTTTCGAAGCTACACTATATTTATTATTATTATTATAATCACTAGTTTAAACATATACTGATAGTTTTACTGTGTAGTAATATTAACAGCACCAATTTACAACTTTCAAGATACCAATCTTATCATTTCCTTTGCCTTAACAAGAACTTTGAATCAACCTGGTATTGAAACATATGCCGTCTAATTACAAAACGAGTCGTAACTTTAGTCCAAGCTTAAACTAGAGAGTCAGTTACTGTATTTTGAACTATAAACTACGACTGAAATAAAGTCGTTACTACAAAAACTGACTAAAACGTTTTAAAAACTTAATCTCAGTTAGAATAAAGTTCTAAATACAATAACTCGCTCAAGGTTCCGGTTTGGATTGAAGTAAAAAGTCGTTTTGTTAATAAGATGGATACCAGCAGGCTATGTATTTTTGAGACTGGATTTGTACTCGGTTTATAGCAATAGACTTTGCCCTTTGAGACATAATTGGAAAATGTAGGTGTACTGTCCATGTCTGCCTACCTTCAGGACATACACGCCGTGTTATGTTTACTATACTCCGTATCAGTAATATATGTTGAAATTGGCTGCTAGACAAGTAAAACGTTACTCTAGCTAAATATCACCTGCTTAATTTGTATTAAATGACATGAAATGGAGCTGATAGACGATCAGACACTTCATGTTGACATTCTTCATGACACGTTAGAGTCTGTCACTAAAATGAAGACAGTCAGGTCGTCTGTAGGCTCCTTAAATCTCATTTGCTTTATATTCGAAGTTTTAGCCTGAAATATTATGAAATGTTTGGGATCATTTTGTCGCAAATAATGCCATAACCGCAAAGCAGTAAGAAATGAAATTGATGGATAAATGCTTGTCTCTGAATCCAAGATTCACAAGGGCTACTCAAAATGATCTGTTGTCAAGTCTCATTTAAGTGATTTCATTGGTATTTTTATTTCCGCCAACCAATAACATCATTTAATATGATTTTTGACAGTGCATATCATTTAATGACTTCTCAGAAACTCTGTGTAAGGCCGAGATATATAAAAGTTACTTAGCATTTACTTTGCCTTAGCTATATTCTCGTCTCTATCTTGCATTTGTAATTTGACAATTGTGCGATAGTGACAGGGATACTGTTTAGCCAAAACGCGTGGTAAGTAACGTTTAATAATCTCTGTTTTAATCCCTATGTCTAGGATAAACTCTGTAGAGATTAACATGACTTTCTTTACTTCTGAGCGCTTTGCAAATTCAGTAAACTGAATTTAGAAAATTAGCATTTCATTTCTTACTTCTCTGTCACTAAATTAATCGTTTGTAGTAAAAATTTTCTGTGTTGATGACAGCTGGTATTATGTTATTATAGATATTAAATCATAGAATATCGTAGTATTTGAAATAGTACGTTTATACGCAAAGCAGGCACTAAGTACTTATTTAGAAAATTTTATAAATCAGTATTTTGTATGTAATCGTTATTTATTTATGTGTTATGCATTTACGACAACATGTTAATCAGTTTTTTCTTCTTCATGTATAATTGTCGTATTCCTTAAAATAAAAAAATGTAGTAGTGTGATATTTATTAATTACTACTCCTTGTTGTACTTAATGTATTAAAAATAGAGAAATATATGTATGTTGTGTTGTATATACGTGAAATTATATTAATTAGGTGCTCAAGTTAAAAGTATTCGAGTTTATTAAAGCATTCCAATTATAATCAAAATATACAATAATTGTACTTAATCGTCAATTTGTTACAAATATTATATTATTCGTTGAAAAATATATCACTGTAATGTAAAATTATTGAAAGAAAAAGTAAAACTTTCTTTGAAAAATCTCTTGAACTAAAAGCACAGAATTGGGAATATTGATGAACTATTCTAGCATAATAGAATTACATACCTATATAATATTCCAACAATAAATTCTACTGTCTAATAAGGCTTGTCACGATAATAGCTAAACGTCAAATAGTTATTCTGCGTGACATGACAAAGCAGAAAATATAGCCATAAACTCAATGAAAGTGTAAACAAGACAAATACGGTAAATTGATGGCAAAAAATGGTTGCTTATCTGCTGTTTACAAAATGCCAATATTACAGAAAATAATTACCATAGGTCAAACACTGTAAGAACAATCTACATATTAACAAGAAAAAAATGTGAATATCAATGTTATGAATTGAAGATGTTAATGCTTTGTCATGAAAGATATGACAGCGTGTAATCAAAAATGCAATGTCAAAAAAAATGTGTCATAAATATTATGTAAATGCTACTTAAATATAAGCGTTTACGCCATTTTAATAAACGCTATACCGTTAAAATTATCGTTTATCATATTCCACAAAAAATCATTGGTTTTAATCATTTGTCGTATTCAATATGACATACGATTAAAAGATCTCGGTTGTCGTTTCATTTGAAATCAATATAAAAAGCAATGTAATGCATATCTATGTTATTATTTAAAAGAATTATTATTGAAATTGTCTTATGATTATTTAGATAATATCGGATTTATAATTATGGAGAATGTTGACATTATTTTATGTGTTAACTTGTGGTACCTACTGTGAGCACTTAGGTTACACACACATTCCATTATAGATGTTATGTTATTAAAATCATTTATTGAAATCGTTGTTTTTATTTCGTACTACTAGCACTCTCCCCGCTACTTCGTTCGCGTGATGTTTTTTTATGGATCTCTAATTTTTACACGACTGCCCCAAAAAAAGAAGTGTGTTCAGGGTTAATGTATGTATGTATGTGAGTTTCTTTATTCCTCCATAATTTTTAAACGCCTGAACCGATTTATTTGTATGGGGTATCGTTACAATCCTTGCATCGTTCCGAGTTACATAGGCTAGTCAAAAAAATAAATAAAAAGAAACCGGTGTGGTCACTTTAAAACGTAAATTAATACCAGCCTCAATTTATTTATTTAATGAATCTGTTCGTGTTTATGTTTATCGTCTATAAAATAAAATAAAATAATAATAATAAAAGTACAAATACGTGCAATTTTAGCAGTCGTGTTTTTTAATTTTTTTAATTATAGTATGTAGCTTGTTTTATAATAAAATATAAGTATAGTCTATGTCACCCGGGGATAGTGTAGCTTCCCAACAGTGAAAGAATTTTTCAAATCGGTTCAGTAGTTTCGGAGCCTATTCAATGCAAACAAACAATCAAATCTTTCCTCTTTATAATATTAATAAAGTATAGACTGGTTTTTGCCCGCGACTTCCTCTACATAAATGTCGGTTATCGCGGACGCAGACGAAGTCGGAAGATAGAACTAGTCTATGTCTTTACTTGTGGTTCACACTTACCCCGTGCCAAAATTCAACAAGAATAATTTAACCAGGATTTTGTAAAAACCTAATTGAAAAGAGTGCCGTGGAGTTTCTTTCTCGCTTTCCATAGAGGCCTACCTCCGTTTTGGAACGAGCAACTAGCTTCAATTTTCTGACTAACTCACAGACTCCTTGACAATTCAAAAGTGCCTGTATATGGTCTAATTGAAATAAATGTTTTGAATTTGACATCAAAATCGGGTCAGTGGCTTATTCGTGAAAACGTAACAGACAGATATATTTACTTTCGCATAACATCTCGCCTATAATCCCCGAAGAATTAGGCAGAAGTGTACCCGTACACCCACATTTCGCCAGTTATGTTTAATAATAATAAACCTTTATTTCAGGCAACTAAGGCCCATAAAACACAAATACATCAATAAATAAGTACAATAACTACAAACTAACACATATTTTATATAATAATCCTATAAAAATTACTGTACAGGCACACGAAGTGTCGGCGTCGCCGTCGTGTTGCGCTGCTGTTTGAGTCCCATGTAATAGGTGGCGAGCCTATTGCCATCAACTAGAGTATTTACTTTCGCGTTTATAATACTTAAGGTGAACGCAGACCTGGCCGCACCGCAGTCTCCGCAGTCCCCGCATTTCGATTTCTTTGTATGAAGTTTTATGCAACCTCGCACACCCACCCGCGTCGCAGTCGCCGCAGTCCCTGAAGCAAAAGCGATGACTGCGGGGACTACGGAGACTGCGGTGCGGCCAGGTCTGCGTTCACCTTTACTAGGGATTAAAGAAAATAAATTTAGATTAGTCAAAGACAATCACTAGGTAGGTACTTAAAAGTAGTAGGTACATTAAAAACAAAAAATAAGCTACGTGACATACAACATGTAGGTATGTAATGTGCAACTATGTGCATAAAGCCTGGGATACATTAGGGGGCAAATGAAGAAACATGTTGCGGAACATGTCCCTCAACAAATACGTGAAGTGTCCCGCGACAATTGTCATGGAACATTTTGCAGGCTACACTAGTCAGTGTTTATAGAGATGTCGTCGTGCGCTCGCTCTCGAGGCGGGAGCAAGCAACATGCCCCGCGTCACGTACAAGTAATGATGCGGGGCATGTTGCGGGACAATGTGCAACGTTGCAGCGTCACGTAGATTGAGTGTTGCGCGTCATGTTGCGGGACAAAATGTTCCCTAGTGTATCCGGGGCTTAAACAAAATGAATACGAAATATCAAATGATATCGCTACTAAATTGAAAGTCATATTAATGTGATTATCGATCGCTCGCCTTCGGTAATTAATGTGAGATAACTGCCTCATTGGTCTAGTAAACGCAAGCGCGACTGTTGAGCATGAGTTAGGGCTTGCAATATCCGTTCATTTTTACTATCCGGATAATACGAATATTAATATTTTACTATCCGGATAATCCGGATAATTCGGATAATACGGATATTTTTCGTTTATATTATAAATAGAACTAATAAGCTTTTGTAACACGTTTTAATCAGTCTCTCAAGCAAAATGACAATGAAATAATAAATTGTATCAATATTTCAAGTAACAATCACATAAAAACTAGTTCACTTTCTAAAATTATGCAATAAAATATCGATACCGCACAAATAATTTGTATCTATTCTTCTCATACTAAATACTATTCTAATTAAAAATGAGATCTGACATTTATCACAAATCACAAAACCCCAATCAAGCAACTTATTCAAAACATAATAATAAATAAAAATATCACGTTCCTTGACAAATCAGCTCAATTTTATTATTATACAACAAATAAATAAAATATACCTAATAGAACCAAAATTAACAAAATATATCAAAATAATCAAATAGCCCTTTATAATTAAAAAAATATCGAAATTATTAAATTATTTTTTTTCCAAATTTTGGTAATATGATCTAAAAATCTTAAACTATCTAATGAATCTTCTTTCATGGAAGTTCTGAAATGGTTACATCAATGTTGTTATGATCTCTGTCACTAAATTGACTTAATTGTGATTTGTGAAGTGAATAAATAATTGCAAGAGTGATTAACTATATTAAAATAATAAATAAACTAATAACAGTTATGTACTTTACAGATGACAGCTTTTTATTTAATATTTATAAGAGAAATACAACTATCCGTAATATCCGAAAAATCCGGATGGTGATGCAAGTAAAATCCGGATTTGAAAATCGGCGGATATCCGGATTATACGAATATCCGGATATCCGGATTGCAAGCCCTAAGCATGAGGTCTTGGGTTCGGGTAAAGTGCTATTGGGTTTTCCCATCAGGAATTTCTCAGTAGCAGCCTCGGAGGCTGGATTTGTGCCCAGTTGATGGCGATAGACTCGCCCTCTATTACATGGGACTTAAACATAACTGGCGAAATGTGGGTGTACTAATGGCACCTCTGCCTAACCCTTCGGGGATTACAGGCGTGGTATTATATTATGTTCAATCACGCAAAAATTTAATAAACTTTGATGCTGGCAGAAGTTAGTTATAAAATAAAAAAAAGTTTAATAAAAAAGCTATTTTACAAAAAAAGATAACCGCCTTCAAAAACTACAAAATCAAAATAACTTTAGTTTTGGAAGTCGGCGGCTTTGGTTTTTTTTTGTTATGTAGGTAAGTATTGCCACCGACTTCCAAAACTAAAGTTATTTTGATTTTGTAGTTTTTGAAGGCGGTTATTGAAGTCGGTTAAAAAAACGTTTTTTTTTTCAAATAGTGTCAAATATTGTACGGAATTCGTCGCTAGCGAGTCCGACACGCACTTGGCCGATTTTAACATTAATTTGAGTCGATTTTCGTCAATGAAACCAAGGATACGGATCTCCCAAACATGTAGAGTAGATCGACGACCTCACCAGCTAGGGTTACCGACTTTTTGTTTGTCGAAAATAGTAGTTTTAAAATACAAAATGAAGATACAACAATGATGTCCAGAAATAGTTATTGACGTTTCGTTTTACGCTTATACATTTTAAAATGAATGAAAATTGCTTTGAATTCTATGCCTTTAAAAATATAGTAGTTTAGCCTAATACTTATATATTTTTTTTTCAGAAATATATTAGTCGGGCCTCTAATACAGTAGTCAAAAAATCAGCTGTTCCCTACAAAAATGCTAAACAACACAAACATAATGTATGAAACAGCTGATTTTTTTTCATGATTTCAGGGTTGGTCCCATAGAAAAAGTTGTTCATAATGACGAGTACAATAACTCCTTTTCAGGTTTCTGGTGTTTTAAAAATAACCCTGTAATATAGTAGGTTTACCAACCCTAACCTCACCTAATAATGCAACTGGTCGAACGACATAAATAACGGAAGGTGGAAAACCGGTTGTAACACGTTTACGTGCCGTATGACGTGCGCCTGAGCAAGTTGTTACGCCCACATTTTCATCATCTGTCTAGCCTTTTCCCAAATTGACGACGCGGTTGACGCAATCGCTGATTGGCTGCGTGACGCGGATTCGATTCCCGTACGGACCATATACACTATGTAACAAAAACCCTGTCAGATCAGTGTTGCCGTTGATCAGTTTTTATGTTTTATTTTAATTTAATTACTTCTTTCTTCTTTTTTTTTTCACTGGGTAAAAATAATAAACTCAAATCCATTAAATGGTTACGTATATGTGTACGCAGTACGATGCCGAATAATACCCTTAAGGATCGGACAGGGTTTTTGTTACAGGCTGTATATGTATGTGTATGGCTTGCCCTTACAGTTATAATCCGATCCAGCCTGTCCCTTTGCTGCCCTCCCCCATGCAGCGACGCCCTAATCCGAGGCTCGTACCCCACAGGGGGTGCCCTTAGCGTGTAGTCGCTTAGTTTGTAAATTTTTTAAGCCCTGGCTGGAGGCCTTAATTTTTAAGGCACCACAGGATAGTCCGGTTAAGCAGCCGACAACCTCATAGGTTGACCTGCGAGATGCCATTCCGAAAAAAAAATACCCTTACAGATAGTTGTTCCGGGTCTGGCTGTTTGTGTAAGTGAGTTTATACAGGGTGAAATTGAATAGATGCGACAAATTTAAATATACAATAATACGTGTTGTCAAGAAAATGTATAAATATCAAATGTAAAATTAAAATATTTTTTAATTTTACATTAATTATTATTGATCAGTGTTACGAAAAGCGTTAAAATTATTAAAGTATCAAAGAATTTCGCGTAGGTACTACCGTTTTCGTGTAGTGGACACGATTTAGGTACATGTCGCTATGAATGAATCGCGGCGCCCGCGCCGCCTCACGAATTCACCCTGTATGTTTGTAAACGCAGCGATACAGGACAAATACGTAGAGCAGGAAAAAGCTTTCTTAAAAAATAAAAGAACTATGTTGGGGTCGGCTTCCAGTCCAACAGGATACAGCCACAGATACAGCTGAATACCAAAATTTTATATGGAAAAAAAGGTCAGGTGCAGAGTCGTACTCGTAACCG
Source organism: Hoplodrina blanda (assembly GCA_949316365.1). NCBI lineage: Eukaryota > Metazoa > Arthropoda > Insecta > Lepidoptera > Noctuidae > Hoplodrina > Hoplodrina blanda. The sequence goes on along the minus strand of OX438573.1, from coordinate 2,486,800 downwards.
GCGTGCTTGTAGGTATGACGAAATGTATAAACGTAGATGAGGCGAAAGGAGTAGGTATGTAGGTATGTAAGAATCGTAGCAGGTGGCGTTCTGTGGTTTCTACCTCCCCCATGGGAAAAGGTGTGAGTTTAAGTATGTATGTATGAATGGACAATTTTAATAACATGATATCTTTATATTCAAACTTTATGCAACAAAAGTACAAACGCGGACATAATGCCTTAGGCATTCTCTACCAGTCAACCAAATGTGGTGAAGAGATAACATGCTAGGTGCAAGTTATTATTGTACGAGCGTAAAACAACAAAATAGGAGATTAAAAAAAGCTTGTAAAAAACAAAAAAAAAACTCAAAAGGACACCCCTTGGAAGAATGGTTGTCAAACTAATGATTTTGGGTAGGTAGGTATAGATACTTGACTTCCACGCAGACGAAGTCGTGAGTTGAAGCTAGTGTTGTCTGTGTTTGAATAATAAAATATTGCCGTTCTATCTACTGACCGACTTATCGAAAAAGATCATCGAACTATAACTAAGTAGGTACCTATACATATCTACTAACGTATGAACGAGTCCATCGCCCAATTAAAATAATAAATAAACTACTATTATTTTCGATGTATAATACAAGCTTTCGCCCACGACTTCGTCAATACAAAAAAGTCTATAGTAGGTACTCAAGGATAATGTAGCTTCTTAGTAGCGAAAGAATTCTCAGAATCGGATTAGTAATTCCGGAGATTCGTACGTTCAAACAAACAACTCAATCCTTTCTTTCTTTATCGTGTGGGCAGTAAGGTCTTACGACCCCACATACCCTAGTGTCAGAGTTTCTAAACCGCCTCAAGGGCCTCTGACATGGTTTGAGTGGGACAGTAATAGGCTGGTAGAAGTCCAGGTTTCCTCACGATGTTTTTTTCCTTCACCGATGTCAGTGATGTCCAAGATAAACTTCAGAAAATACATATGAATTAAAAAGGTCACTTTGGTATTTGGCCGGATTTGAACCCACAATCTCCTGCATTAGAAGCGGGCGCCTTAACCACTGGGCCATCACGACATAAAGCTTACTACTAAATATTAAGTATAGAAAATATTCCACAACTCCAAATTAACAAGCAAGTGTCGTATAAAATTATTTTTTTGGTAAAATTATCCATGACCGACTACCCACGCTACCTGACTTCAAACGATCATCACCTCATATAGGTAGTATTTCCACACTCTTACGCCTTCATCTTCCACTTAAGGCGCTTTGCACATAGAGCAACTATTGTGGCAACTGGCAACTGGCAACTAGCTGTACACATAGCAACTCGAGTTTCGAGTTCCGGCGATCGTCAACAGTTTTCAGTTGCTGCAATCGATGACTAAGCTAGTTGCTAATTGCCGCAACTAGCAACTGTTAAATATTATACCGGTTTTTAAAGTTGCCGGTTTCCTCAACCGTCAATCGCAACGCGTCGGGCGATTTCACACCCTCCCTCCCTCTCCCTGTGCCCGGCAATGCCAGTGTCGCTATGGCAACGGCATACGGCAACTCGGCTGTGAAAGTTGCTCACAGATTGTCATAAAGTTGCGGCAACCGTCAACGTTATAGCAACTATCAACTTTTACAGGAGACTTTTTAAGAGTTGATAGTTGCATGCTTCCACTTAAGTTGCTCCATGTGCAAAGCGCCTTAGATCTTACTTCTACCAAAAAGGGCCAACCCACATTTAAATATTTGTTAGTACAATATTGAACTTTATTAATTTACGAATATAAGTAGTTTTTATTTACTTTGTTACTTTGTAAAACGGATACCTATACAAATCTCGCATCGGCCATCAAGGACGGCGCTGTATAGTGATGGACATTCGGTGTAAACGGGTAGGCGTGATTTCAATTAACGCGCCCATCACGCCTCGCCTCGCCTCGCCGGTGTAAAACCACTTTAAGACGTAGTTTAACATAATTGATCAGTAATTATCTTGTTCGATTAGCTAATTTTCTCCATAATCACACCGCCGCCGCGCCGCCTGCGCCGCGGAATTTGTAGCATTTAGAATTTTCTTGAACTTTTCAACACACTTGCTCGTAAAGTGGCGTTTTGTGCACTGCTTTTAGGAGCATAATGTTACGCGTGCTTTTACATTACATTAGAACACTGGTGTGGTAATGTTCTTTTTTAAATTTAAGTAAAGATTTTTGATTCGATATTTGATTTTCGATTTTTTGTCGTTACGATTCGTCAGAAGCTTGAAAGTCTGACAACCAGTCTTACCTAGGCGTATCGTATTACCCAGTTGCTGGGTTGTGGAGTTTAGATAGGCAGTCGCTCCATGTAAAATACTGGTACACACCTGCATCCGGTTAGACTGGAAGCCGACCCCAACATAGTTGGGAAAAGACTAGGCAGATGATGATGATGAGTAAAGATTTTTGATTGTTTCATGCCTACTTAAATATTTTATTAAATAATTGAATTAAGTATGTTAAATGAACACCAAATTTTTTGTCAAAAATAATGTGTTCTATTTATTAAAATAAAGTTATTATAAATTAGGCTGTTTGTCGGTCAAATAAGTTGGTAAGCGACCATCAGTATTCGAAGTTTGAATTGAGAAACGCCATTTTTAACCGACTTCTAAAAAAGGAGGAGGTTCTCAATTCGGATGTTTGTATTTTTTTACAAATCCTTGTCCAAATACTAAAGTTGTGAATTGATAAACGTCGTATGAAACACCAGTGCATTTTATCATTACGCCCTCGCCTTCAGCTTCGGCTACAATTCAGCCTCAATCGTAATGACAAACTTACTTCACTAGTATCATAATATTATAATATTACAACGCAAAAAACTGATCACTTATCTTCCGACTAATTCTCACAGACATCATTAGCCTAAAAGTCATGATTCAAACTAGAATTACGACGGTCATAATAATTAATTATATTTTAATTTTATTACGACACGAACAATTTGTATTCATCACCTCACTGATATGATATATATTTAAACTAAATAAATATTCAGTGCGAAACGTGTTTTTCTAATTCTGTTTTGGGAGCTATTCCGCCTTGAGTAAGAAAGTATACACGATCTTCATTTAATAAACATCACGCCTGCAATCCCCAAAGGGTTAGGCAGAGATGTACCTATTAGTGCACCACATTTCGCCAGTTATGTTTAAGTTCCATGTAATAGGGGGCGAGATTATTGCCACCAACCGGGCACAAATTCAGATTCCGAGGCTGCTACTGAGAAATTCCTGATGGAAAAACCTAATTATACTTTGTTCGACCTGGGAATCGAAGACCTCATGCTAAGCAGTAGCGCTTTGTGACCAGTAGACCAACGAGGCAGTCCGAATATGAAAAATATCTTAATATATATAATTATGTATAAATTACGCGTCACGTTGTTTGTCCGGGATGGACTCCTAAACTACTAAACCATTTTTTTGAAATATGGCTTACTGTTTGTAATTTGGTGAAACTTAAAAGATAGGATAGTTTCTCGATTATTGACCTCAATATCTTTACTTACTTCAAGCCACAGCAACGCGTGGCTAAGTCTGCTAGTACCTACCTTCCCCCCTCCCCCCAATGCCTACAGCCTCATCATCATCTCCCTGCCCTTGTCCCATGTTACTTGTGATCGGCGCAACACGTTTTTCTCTTCCATCCCGTCCTGTCAGCCGTCATGCAATCACTGACTCCCTTTTCTTTCATATCATTCTTCACACAATCCATCCACCTTTTCTTTTCTTTTCAATGCCTACTGTCTGCCAGATTGCTATGAAATAATATAGTTTTAACTTACTTAGTCTAGTACCCAGAACGTACAAAGGTCAAGTCTTCAATAACTGAGAGAACAACGGTTGAGAAAGTGCCACAGTAACATTATATTAAACTTAAATATTGACGCAGATGGTATACCATCAATTGTATAGTTTACACAGTCACTGTAGAGTCTCACGGTAATGTCATCAATGATTGAACCCGTGTGAAACAATGTTATGTAGATATAACTCTTTAGGGTTCCGTAGAAGCTCGTTGCTAAGTAATGACAGCCGTACAGGTCAATCCATCAGTGGCGCATTTTCATTAGTCGATAGGGCCCGCATGCGACATAACAACCAATGTTAAAAGTCGTTACACCGCATGCGGGGATCCGCCGCGCATGCTTTTTACCGACCGTGATATCGACATGCGGGCCCTGTGGCATGCGTTCCAGAAATCTGTCGCACCCCGCATGCGGGCCCTATCGACTAATGAAAACGGTTCACCGAATGCGGGCCCTGTGGCATGCGTTCCAGAAATCTGTCACACCCCGCATGCGGGCCCTATCGACTAGTGAAAATGAGCCATAAGCTACGTTTGGCGACCATTTTTACACAGGGCCCGATCTAAGGGGGGTGGGGGGGGGAGCAGCCGGTCAAATATATTCTTCTTCTTCTTCTTCCAAAGCGGCAAAGATGAGGGGCGGCAAAATTCAACGAAGTCCAACATTCTTTTATGAATTTTTGTATAAGTACTTGTTCAGAAGCCGTAGTAGACTAACGTACTTATGTGAATATTATACAATTACGACGATGTACTATCGGGGCACTGTCGGTATACTGGCGCGCATCAAAGGGATTTGTCGCGACAATATTCGCTTGGGTGGCTGCACCTACGTTACGCTGCGCATCAGAGATGAATCTTCGCCCGCCTAATGCAGACAAGAACATCGCGTACACACGATATCTGATACCTCAGTATTGGAAGAACTACGTTAACCGATATAGCTCTCAACATTGCGAAACTCAAGACCTCAAGTGGAAATAGGCAGGGCACATAGCTTGTAGAGCGGACGGCCGCTGGGATTTCTATTGTACGGTGGTGGGTACGAAACCCTGTGTGTGAGTTCGATTCACACTTCGCCGGGTTTTTTTATCTCACAAGTCTTATTTGGTAAACATAATACGGTACCAGTTTCCGTGTCAAACATAATCAAAGTTAAGCAGAAATGGCGAGATCTTTGTAAAGAAAACTTTTCTTTTACTTTTTTTTTAACCCGTTTTGAAATGTTTGATGGCCTGAGTGATTAAATAGCGGCCTCAGGCATGACGGTTCCTGCAGGGGGAGGGGTTAATTCTTAAGCGAATTCCGCACCTCCGGCCATAGGCCATCACCCCCACGATGGAGGAAGTCTATGAAGATTTACACGGCCGAAAAAGAAAGGGATGAGGGTTTTCTATGCCGTGTCAATTTAACACCAAGTATGCTGCGCTCCGTTGGCAAACCTTGGGTTTAGACTTCAGGCCAATAATAATGATCAATCTTGGTAATTAAATTCTTAGTAGGTAATTTACTAAGAAATCAGGACAACAATTCGCAACAATGTTTAATCTAGAAGTATAATTTTCACAAATAAAAAAGAAAACCTTACTACAATAATTCAACTGTAATAAATCTAAGAAAATTTTTCTTAATGATTCTATTGAAAGGAAAGAAAAAAAAGCCAGTCTTAAAAGCCATTGATAATGTAGGTCTTATATACATCGCTATAATCATAAGAGGAAATGCGGGCGAAGAGATTTGATGAAAATTAAGTATTAACCGACGCCACCATCATATTTTGGAACGAAGTTCCTTATCGCGCGTTGCGAAAGGGGGCTAGACGGAAGAAATTAAGACCAGAAGTTGTAACGACACTTCTTGCTATAGTTGTAAGCCGTGCGGCGTGCGCGTGTTTCTCTGTCTCACTCTCTCTCTCTCTCTCTCTCATATAACTTCGTTCCATCCGGGTGTCCCTTGACACCTCTCAAGTTTTATGAATACTTTAGGGAGGCCCCAAACATTATACGATGACGCGCCAGGCGCGGGGTAGTTCTATTTATATCAATCTTTTTAAATCTGTTAATAAGTAAGTTCGATATGACGCGCTAGGTGCGTCATTGGCCTTCCGTGATATTTGCTTATGACGCGCCTGGGGCGTCATTGGCCATGAGTCGGTAAAAAGAAACTATTGCTATCGCTCTGCGAGCCTCGGCGTGCGAAAAGGACAACTGCAGATCCGACTGAATAGCCTGTAGATAAGTAAAAAGTAATGATTCGAGGTTTAGTCCTCGCCTATTTGTCTTCTCTATTGTTGAACCAATATAAAAGATATTTTATAAACTGAATAAAAGGGACATACTTAATTATAATGTGTCCTTGTATTTTTCTTTTTAACCGACTTCAAAAACAGAAGGAGGTTCTCAATTCGGCCGGTATTTTTTTTTTTTTTTTTATGTATGTACACCGATTACTCCGAGGTTTCTAGTCCGATTAGTGTGATTCTTTTTTTGTTCGATGCAGTATACTTGCCATTTGGTCCCATAAAAATATCATCCAATTTGGTTTAGTGCTTTTTATTTTGTGATCATTTTTCTAAATTAAATATATCGTGTGAGGTATTGTTTGAAAGGGTTTTTATTAAGGATTTCAAACTTAACGCACAAGCACTAAAAAGTGAAAAATAAAAAGCTTTTTTACAAAAAAGACAACCGCCTTCAAAAACTACAAAATAAGAAGTCGGTTACAAAATAACTTTAGTTTGGAAGTCGGTGGCAATACCTACATAACAAAAAACAAAACCAAAGCCGCCGACTTCCAAACTAAAGTTATTTTGTAACCGACTTCTTATTTTGTAGTTTTTGAAGGCGGTTGTCTTTTTTTTTATTAATAGTTTTCAAACTTGTACACTAGGCTTTTATTAACAGCGGCAATTTCGAGCATTTGCTGTAGGTGTTAGTGCTTAAAAATAATGTATCATTAAAAAGGGAAACGTAGGGACATTATAAATCCTTACTAATCCTAACTCTGTCCGTCTGTTACGCTTTTATGACTAAACCACTGAACTGATTTTGATGAAATTTGATACGGTGTAAATTTGAACCCCAAGAAAGGACCTAGGCCACTTTTTATTTCGTGACTTCGTCTTCGTCTGCGACAACCGAGATTTATGCAGACGAAGTCGCAAGCAAAAGCTAGTTGATATTTACTTGAATGTAAAAAAATATTGCATCAAAGTCTCACCAGAAAGAAAACAAGTGACAGCGTTTATATGGAGAAATCCCCCGCGTTTCCTCTTAATTGAGCGCAAAATCAACTGTATATAAAATAAGTATACAATTTCAAAACGTTTACCGACACGTTGTATTAAAAACAACTGCAGTCAGTAGTGTGTCTTAACGATTGGCGCGAAACGGACGCGTCCGCCATCTTTGCCATAGACTAAACGTGTGTTATAAACTTTTTAATTTTTAAATAGTGTGACAGAAATATTATTTTGAAATTGGATATAAGAAAGAGGTGCGTTCATTTTTATTTTATTTACGTATAGTTTTTATCGTTTTATGAGTGTGTTAGTGGTTTTATTATGGATTTGGGGTAAGGATATTATACCACAGTGTCATGTGTTTAATAAAAAGAGATAGAAAGTATGTCCTGTTTGACTTTTTCTTTTAGTTTTTTATTTGAAAGGGAGTCTTTATGCAATTTAAATGCATAATGTAATAAGATACTAGCTGCCTGCGACTTCGTCCCCGTAAATGTCGGTTATCGCAGACGCAGACGAAGTCGCGGAGTAAAAAGTAGCCTATGTCCGTACTTGGGGTTCAAACTTAACCCGTACGAAATTTCATTAAAATCGGTTCAGTGGTTTAATTGTGAAAGCATAATAGACAGACAAACAGGGTTACTTTCGCATTTATAATATTAGTAAGGATATTTAAAACCAATATAGGTATATACAGCATGTAACAAAAACCCTGTCCGATCCTATTCGGCATCGTACTGCGTACACATAATAATATACGTAACCATTAAATGGATTTGAGATTATTATTTTTCCCCAGTGAAAAAAAAAAGAAGAAAGAAGAAGTAATTAAATTAAAATAAAACATAAAAACTGATCAACGGCAACACTGATGACAGGGTTTTTGTTACATAGTGTATATAGTACAACATATCCAAAACTGGGGAGCTCATAGAGTATCACTGTTTTTTAAATAGGTGGGTACCTATGTGGTTTCTTTTTAAATATTTTTACCAGTATACGTAGTAAAAATATTAAACTTAACACAAAGTTTTACCATGGACTCAATAGATGATTCCAGACCCCCAATCGGCGATAAAAGGGGAGCCCAATTAAGTGAGGATTTTGGGATTTACTCAAGCGCAGCAGATTTATTGATTCTAAAAACATTTTGACCGTGTAAATATTGCATTTTTGTATGGAAGAGCTAATTTTTTTCGCTACGGTATCCCCAATTGTTGCAACATTAATTCGCTCCAACAGCAAAATTGCCAAAAACTGGTCGATTTATTGCACGAACCATAGAGGGGAAATAGTTTTCAGTTTTTTTTTCCTATATATAAGTAAGTAAGTACTTGTATTATAAGACGGTATTACTTGCCAAATTTCATAGTTCTAGGTCAATGGAAAATACTTTTAAATTTTGATTCCCTTGAGAGTGTCAAAATATACGTTTTTGGCGACGTACAAACGACCGTATCTTTTATGATGTGTCAGTGATTTTATTCACAGCTTCAACTCGATACCTCTACCCGTTCTTGAGATAAAAGGTCTTGACAGACGAACAGCTTTGCCAAAAAAAGGCCGATTTCTTGCACAAAACCTGGGGAAAAACACGTATTTAATTCATGCTTTCGTCATTCAAAATCGAGGACAGGAAAATCGTAAATAAATTGTTAGGTAGGTAAGTTTTTATTGTTAAGATAAGGAAAAAGATTGCACACAATGCTGGCAATTTTAATGTGGGATTGCTTTAGAACAATTCTTTAAAATCTTACTTAAAAACCTTAAAAAATTATGACGTTGATTGACTGCCTCGTTGGTCTAGTGGTCGTAAAGCACGACTGCTGTGCATGACGTTTTAGATTCGAGGCCGAAGTGTTATTGAGTATTTCCATCAGGAATTTCTCAGTAGCAGCCTCAGAGTCTGGATTCGTGCCCGGTTGATGGCAATAGGCTCGCCCCCTGTTACATACTTATAACTTAAATATAATTGGCGAAATGTGGGTGTAAGTACTATTGGGGATGCCTCTGTCCAACCCCTATTTATGTTGCTTAGAATTGTAACGATTATATACTTCTGCCTGCGACGTCTTTGTTTACTGCTCCGCTACTGTGTGTCGATCATGCGTCATTCTTATGTTGCCTCGTCTCTCAGGCCTGTATTACTAGTAGGGTAAGGTATGAACCTACACCATTGCCATACAACGTGGCACTGCTGTCAGCCTTTTGGGCACTTGCCCCATTGACAGCGACGCGGACGAATTTTTTGATGCCCTATAAGGTCCCTCCTTTCTGTTCCTTTTATGAATTGTACATACTTTATAATTTTATAATTATTCTTAGGTACTTATTGTTCTTAGTTTAATTATTGTGTATATATAATTTATAATCCAAGACAGTTGAATATTAAAAAAAACCTACACCAAAAATAAAACATGCAACACGATTCGAGAACCATCTTTTATTGAACTCGTTTCAAAGACAAAGTCAAATCATTGATTTCAAAAAGGCACTTTGGAACGTCATTTACATGAATTAAAAAAGAGTACTTTTTAGGTAAGTAAGTCAGTAATACAGGTAACTGGTGAGATTATTAGATCATGCTTCCAAGTAAATCTATCAAAAGGGTAGGATTTCCCTAACTTGGGAATGTCCCCCGGACTAGGAAATCTGCTCGAGCTAGAGAACGTTTTCTCACGATGTTTTCCTTCACCGATGTCAGTGATGTCCAAGATTTACTTAGGTAAAAGTATACAGTAGCAGTAGCATGCTAAGGTTTGAATTGCTGTGAACACGGGGTGTACCCCGTGTTCACAGCAATTCAAACCTTAGCATACCAGCTACCAGCATAGCAGCCTTACATCACTTATACACACAGATGTAGGTATGGCCTACAGGCCATACCTACATCTGTGTGTATAAGTGATGTATTCAAAGTTAAAGTCAAAGTCAAATCATTTATTTAATTAGGCCAAAAGGCACTTTTGAACGAAATAACACAGTAGCTACGTACACCTCAAAATTCGCACACGACGTCGAAAGGTCGTAAGTTTAACCAAAGTGTCAATCGATTTGCTTTGTAGATTGCTACTCCACTTATGACCGCTACTGTACAATGCGCGCGCGCGCCACGAAAGATGAGACTTGACAAGCGTCAGTAATGGGGAGCTTGCGCCAGGTATGGGAAATAGTTATCTACGATGTAGGATGTACGAAATAGTTATCTATAATTTGTGTATCTATTCAGGGATTTTTCGATGACATTTAGATTAAAATTCTTAACAATATTATAATAATTATTACGAAATAAGTAAATAAAGTTTGTGTGGTGTGTCAAATCTCATCTGTCGTGGCGCGCATTGTACAGACGCCAACACTGTCAAACTTCTTTAATAGATTTTCAACCTTATCACAATACTGGAAGGTTAATATTCGATTGGTAAAATTTGACAGATTCGGATAGGTTGATCTGCTGGCGTCTGTACATGAATTGAAAAAGTCACATTGGTACTTGCTCGGTATTGAATCCGCAACCTCGTGTATAAGAGACTGGCGCCATAACTATTGAGTCATCACTACAAATTAAAGTAAGGGTCAGTTCACACCGAGACGCGACGCGACGCTGCGTGCACACTTTAAAAGAGCGACTCAAAATATAACTTTATTTTCTACACGAAAAGATACACATTTCATTGTGAGAATTTAGAATACGTTACACCACGCAGCACTACGTCGCGATGCGTCGCTCTACGCCGCGAGGCATCACGAGGCGTAGAGCGACGCATCGCGACGCAGCGGTGAATCGCCGGTACATGCGACGTGCAAGAACGGCGACGTTGCGATGCGTCTCGCGGCGCAGCGCGAAGTCACTGGCCTCTTCCAGTATCGTCACGTTGCGTCGCGTCGCGTCGTGTCTCGGTGTGTACTGACCCTTAGTGTGATTAGTATGATGATGATGATGACTCATAATAACAAACAACTTTACCAATTGATTGTTAATTTGTACTCATCATTATGAACAACACTATAGGGCCAACTCTGAAATCATGAAAAAAAATCAACTATTCTTTACCAAAAATGCTTTACAACACGATAATAATGTATGGAATTACTTAAGTAGCTGTTTTTTTTTCCCCGTGTGCGAGTCCTGCTCGCCCTTAGCCGGTTCTGTGACAGAACATCAGACATGCACGCATAATATCAATCTATTTATCCGAAATCACATCACACACCTTCATAGTTTTCGTTTTTTTTATTCGATTCAAATTGATTACCTTTACCTACGTCAGCCACGTGCTTGTGCTTGGCCTGCAGATTATGCAAACATGTGTGGTAATAGGCTAGCCATGACATAGCTGTCGATACGAGACTGATCTGCATAATGATTTAGCGATCGCAAAGCGCGACTGCTGAGCATGAGCTCTTGGGTTCGATTCCCAGGTCGGGCAAAGTGTTATTAGGTTTTCCAATCAGGAATTTCTTAGTAGCAGCCTCGGAGTCTGGATTTGTGCCCGGTTGATGGCAATAGGCTTGCCTCCTATTACATGGGACTTAAAAATAACTGGCGAAATGTGGGTGTACTAATCGGTACACCTCTGCCTAACCCTACCGGGATTACAGGCGTGGTGGTATGTTATCACTAAGTACTAGTCACCCCCCCCCCCCCTTTAGGTATATTATGTTATAGAAAATAACAACAAAACTGTTGACGGTTCAAATATTGATTTTAATATTCACTCGACTGTAACCAATCTCATGATACACTCATACTACATACTAATAACATATTATGATATAACAAATGTTTGTAGGTATTTGCATTCGCAAACAAATACTCGTAATCATCATCATCATCTGCCTAGCCTTTTCCCAACTATGTTGGGCTCGGCTTCCAGTCTAATCGGATGCAGCTGAATACCAGTATTTTACATGGAGCGACTGCCTATCTGACCTGCACAACCCATTATCTGGGTAATGGGCGGATTTTTTTAAAAGTGTACCTTAAGTTTTCATGATGTCCCTCAAGTTTAGATTTTTTTTTTACTCACGTCATTACAAAACACTAATATTTTTTAACGTCACATGATAGAGCATATGTTTGGTAGCATAGCCGTGATTTTTTTTTCATTGTTTTTTAGTTAATTGATCATTTTTCAGTGCAATATAATTACTAATCAGCAGGTTTTTGCCATGTCCCCTCATCTCGTAGTAACATAAAAAGTAGCATAACAGTTTAGTTATCAGTATTTAGATTGCTGTAATAACAGTATTATACGGCCTTAATAATATATTTACGAAAAACCTAAACAAAAATTAATTACAATAACAAATAGATTTTTAATTAGTTTTTAAATCAAAGTCTGAGATTTCAACTGAGTGGAACTTTCCCCTGAGTAACGCGAGTTTAAGTGGTTTTATGAAAATATTTCTAAATCAGTAATATTTCCTTTCGTTGGCAACACTATAAAGCCATCCGATTGGCTGCCTGCATCTTGACAACAAATTACGAGTATCGTTCACAACAGCAACATTGAGGACGCGTGCGGCGTGTGCACAAATTATATCCAGTGACTAACCACCAGTAACCACACTTTTTAAGGTAATTAAACAATCTTTTACATGTTTCATACTTAATTTACGAACAGTCAGTTATTAGTTTCTTAAATTGTTACATTATTTCGTTGATATAACTACAAGTCATGGAAATATTAATGCAAACATAATTTTTGTCGGACTTTCGTTACATTCCACTGACTAATTCTGCCAAAAATGTTACTCAGTGGAGTAAATTGTTACACAATGGAACGCTAAAGCTGTATTCACGACGAACAGCGGTCCGTCAGATCTCTTTTATATTTGATTACGTAATTTAAATAGCTTCTTAATCATTTTAAAACTAGCAACTGAACTGAACGTGGATATTTATTTGTTTTTGTTGTGCGTGTATGTATTTGTTTTTTTTTCCTTGAAACATTGTCAAACAGTGACCATAGTAAGATTTTTAGTTAATTTGTTTCATAATAACACAAGGATAGGAGAGTTAACTTTAGGTTAAGTTGGCGCAATTGGGGGTAGGTAAATTAATATTAAATATTTTCTTTAACATTTTAATATAAGTACATGTATAGTGTATGCAGTAGCATAGTATGTATATGTGTGTGCATTTCAACTTAATAACTGATCCAGCTTTATGGAGTGTGAGCTGTTTTAAGGAGTATTAGAGACAAAGTAACTATTACAATTTTAATTTTTAGGTGACAATAATGCCACTCACATCAGCTGAGAGAGTTAGACGACACAGAGAAAAATTAAAGCAAGACCCAGAAAAATTTGAAGAGTACAAGAAAAAACATGCAGCTCTTGTAAAATCCTCAACTATCGTCACCGATGTTCAAAAGCAGCTTTATTTAAATCCTGATTGATTACCAATGTTCCTAAATTGATACAATATGTCGTTTTTTAAGACTTTTGTTATCTGTGTAAGAGCTTGTCATTTTTGTATTATTATGATTAAGAAGTTTTAGTTTTCTAATTTAGTATATTTTCACAAAGCAAAATAATTTCAATAAGTTGATAAAGCAATCAAAATTGGCAAAAAATCCTTCATTGTAACCAGAGCCCTTACTTTTCCACTGACCAATTTCAACATTCCAATGAGTAACTGTCCCTATACAAATAATTCAACATTTTGGGTTTATTTTTACTTGGTGTACAGTTTTTAATATTTTAAATATTGTTATGAAGAGAACATATTCTTTTTACTTTAAAATTTTATGACAAAATAGTAATCAATGACAATTTGAAAAGTTATAAAGAAAAACACGCAAGTGATTAGTCAACAAGTTAGTCAGAGGATATAAACATACAATAATATTATTATTTCATTTGTTTGTTCGAACTAAATGTTTATTATTCTTATATAAAAACCTAATTACCTGATATTAGAGGATGATTTTCATTATAATACCCGTTTTATTTAACTCATTAGTAAGATAATAAATTGTTATTCAGTGGAACCAAAAATCCCCCAACTGAATTTCAATAACTTATTATGACTAATTTGTAGCAGCTATTCAAATATTCTATACATTTTATTATAGTTCACTTATTATACAATAAGAATTCAACTACACATATTGAAACAAAAACAAAAAAAATGAGGACCTGCATTTTAACTTAGGTACAGTTTTAAAAAAATCCGCCCTAATACGATACCCCTTGGTAAGACTGGTTGTCAGATTTGTGGGCTTCTGAGGACCCGTAACGACTGTCAAAGATCCACATGACAGCCGGGACCAACGGCTTAACGTGCTTTCCGAGTCACAGAGGAGTCTCGGTGTGTAAAGATGGTCACCCATCCACGGACCAACCCCGGCAAGCGTAGCTTAACCTGATGGATCGATCCGTGCGACTGTTATTACTTAGCCACAAGCTCCTCATAATATACAACACAATATACAGTGTGTTTTTTAATATAAGTACCAAAAACCTGAAAAGGGTACTTGGTCAAGCAAGAACATATTAAAAAATTGTTTGGGATTGCAAAAAGGAAAGGTTCTTGACCTGAGGTTTTCGAGTATCCCTCCTACCTTAATTAAAATACTGATACGACTTTTAACGACGTAATTTTGTCCCTAAAAAGTTGACAATCTCCTTTAGTCAGACAGCGTAGACCGGTTTTAGGGTACCTGTTGCAATTATTAAAGCCAGAAGCAGCTGACGATCATTTAGCCACTGCTCCAAACGTGTCGTCAAATCATACATCACGCCTGTAATCTCCGTAGGGTTAGGCAGAGGTACCCATTAATACACTTTCACATTTCGCTAGTCATGTTTAAGTCCTATGTAATAGGGGGCGAGCCTATTACCATCAACCGGGCACAAATCCAGACTCCGAGGCTGCTACTGAGAAATTCCTGATGAAAAAACCCAATAACACTTCGACCGAACTGGGAATCGAATCCATGACCTCAGCAGTCGCGCTTTGTGACTACTAAATCGGCGAGGCAGACAATAAAAAATATTTCATAAAAAAAAAAATTCTTTGCTCAATCAACTATCAATAAAATTCACATTTTACTAATTGGTTATCAACTTATCAATAACTGTATATTAATGTAGGTAGGTAGAATTAATCTTAGATACTACTAATAAAGAAAGTTTTTATTGATGGATGTTTGTTACTCAATCATGCCAAAATGGCTGAACGGATCTGGATGAAATTTGGCACAGAGATAGATTATAGTCTGGAAAAGCACTTTGGTTGCTTTTTATCCTGGAAAAATGTATGGTTCCCGAGGGATAATATAATAACTTTGACGCGGACGAAGTCGCGGGCGGAAGATAGTTATTTTTTAAATCAGCTAACTTTTATTCGCGGTTGCGTCCAGATGGTAGTCAAGTTTACAATATTACACAATCTAGGTATGACACTTGGCAATAATGTAGCTTTCTTCCAGTGAAACATTTTTTTAGTATAGGTAATACACTCGCATTTCGCCAGTTATGTTTAAGTTCCATGTAATAGGGGGCGAGCATATTGCCATCAACCGGACACAAATCCAGGCTCCGAGGCTGCTACTGAGAAATTCCTGATAGAAAAACCAATAACACTTTGCCTGACCTGAGAATCGACATACTCAGACATTTATTGAAATCGGACCAGTAATTCCAAAGATTACCACTTACAAACAAACTAACAAAAAAAACTATACCTATTATTAGTTCTGATTAGATAACATGTAAATTATAAGCTTTTATTACTTGTTATAAGGACTTTTATAATCTTTATGATATGTGAGGAGATAACAAAAATATTTATTATTATTATTATTGACCGGCCCCCAAGAGTTCTGCTGTTTGCAGTTTTACTTATGATGATAAAGGTTATGTTCTTTCCTTTTGAGGTACGGAACCCTAAGCGTCAGCTCACACCGAGACGCGACGCGACGCGACGCTGCGTGCACACTTTAAAAGAGCGACTCAAAATATAACTTTATTTTCTACACGAAAAGAAAAGAAAAAGAAAAGAAAAGATTTCATTGTGAGAATTTAGAATACGTTACACCACGCATCGCGACGCAGCGGTGAATCGCCGGTACGCGCGACGTGCAAGAGCGGCGACGCCGGCGACGCCGACGTTGCGATGCGTCACGCGGCGGCGCGCGGCGCAGCGCGAAGTCACTGGCCTCTTCAAGTATCGTCACGTTGCGTCGCGTCGCGTCTCGGTGTGAACTGACCCTAACGATCAGCTGTTGTATTGTAGAATGCTGTCAGTTACTAACCTAAACCCACAACATTTTGCTTGAGACACACACCTTACTTTGTCCTAGTCCATAGCTGATTGATTGTACTATAGTGTTGTGATGTGTCTTTTGTGTGCACTGAATAAATGTTTTATCTATCCATCTACCCAATTGTAGAATTGGGTTTTGACAGGTCATAAAAAGCACATCAAAATGATTGGTAATGCGTAATATCCAATCGTCTTTTTACGTAAACAAAACCTAAAAAATATACAGGATCATTGAAAATTTACCAAAAACCTATAAAGGTGTCATTGCACTCATCATTATGAACAACTTTTACTATGGGACCAAGCCTGAAATCATGAAAAAAAAGCTGTTCCCTACAAAAATGCTTTAAGTACAACACCATCATAATTTAGGGAGCAGCTGATTTTTTTTCTTGTTTACAGGGATAGTCCTATAGTAAAAGTTGTTCATAATGATGAGTACAATGACCCCTTTTCAGGTTTCTGATATATTTTCTATGATCCTGTATAAAAAAAATATTATTTTATTTCTGTCACGGCTCGCTGTCTGTAAATATAAACAGGCCTTTACAAGTAGTAATAAACACACGATACCATTTACCAAATAGAATTAAAAACGTTGCAAAGGAATTGAATAAACTACTTAAATTGTTTTATTTCTTTCTTTTTATCTGTAAAACCGGTTTTTCTGTGTTATCTTCAAATAACGAGTTAGTTTCTAATTCGGCCTCATTAAGCGTGTTGTCATTTAACTTATTTTCTTTATTTCTTGATAATAATGGGGTAGTTGACACCGACATAGTTTTTATGATCTGTCAAAAGGCGATACCCCACACATTTTGTACGACAATATCGAACTGTGACGTCACTCATTTGCCAACTCAATTGATTTACTATTATTTGATTTCAACGCCACAAAAAAAAAATATTATTACAGTAAATTAAAAATCAAATTAAATTATAAATATAGAATTTATAAAAAGAGAAGTCTATTTTGTATTCGGATTTCAAATTATCTGTACCAAAAAGACCAAGTCTTACTAAAATATCCTTTTTGATGCGATTTAAAAAAGCATTAAGAACGAGTTTTTTCTTAATTAAAACCACAAACGACAATAATGACTTTGACATTTTAAAATTAAATTTTTGAACTAAGAATACGCGGTAACGAAGAATGAGACGAATATTTTTTGAAAGTTAGTAACTGCAGACGGGACACTCGCTTTGTGTACAAAAAGTTGCCACGGTGTAGATGGGAGCGGCTACTAAGGCGGTACACGGCACCGCGCACCGCCGCGGAAGGCGGTGGCGGTAAAGCGGATTGCATCGCTCAACCGCGCGGTCGGACGGTGTACACTATGTTTGGCATCAACGGATTCCTTAGAGGCCAATGTGACATGAGATCCGCTTCACCGCCAACCGCGGCGGTGTGCGGTGCCGTGTGTTAATCGCCTAAGCGGTCAACTGACGTTAGACAATATGACGTTTTTGACATATGTCACACTGACAATTCGACCCCGAGAAGCAGACTGATTCAGCTTGGTTAACGGATAGGCATATTTTGACAGCGAACTGAATCAGCTTGCCTAAACAAGGGGCGAGCGCGTTTACGCCATACAGCATTTCATACAAACTGTCAAGTCCTTATTTTTCGAAATGAATGAACCGATTTCAATGAAAAGTTCTACACTTGCAGGATACATAGGTTTAAAAAGATCCGGGGTTGCGGGACGTCTTAACAGGATATCGTGGCCCCGGAACGCAAAGGGCTACAGAAGGAACAGGGTGGTTTTTTAGTCAGTAAAAGTCTGACAGTCCCTTCTGCCCCACCCAGGGCGGAAGAGACAATTGATGATTTTTACCACCAAAAAAAAATTACTTTACATGACAGCCATATTATTATGATGTTATATGATTGTAATTTTTGGAATCAATGCACAGTCTAAACCGCTGATCATAGAGACCTGAAACTTGGAGGGTGTGTTCTTTGTATGACGTAGGCATCCGATAAGAAAGGATTTTCAAAAATTCACCCCCCTAGGGGATGAAACGGCGGTCCAAAGTTTATATGGAGAAACAAGATTCGATCGCTAATAACAGACATTTACGCGGACGAAGTCGCGGGTAGAAGCTAGTGTATAATTATGCCCATTTATTACCTTGACCTTGACCTTGGCAATAGGCTCGCCCCCCATTACATGGGACTTAAATATAACTGGCGAAATGTGGGTGAACTATTGGGTACACCTCTGCCTTACCCTTCGGGGATTACAGGCGTGATGTTATGTAGATAACCTTGACTTCGGTGTGCGGCGAGTTCACATAATATTGTACGAAAACTGTAATTCCCAGCTCGGTGGCAGCGTTTAGTGGCCCGTGTGCAGCAAGGCGTGAACGATCATTAATTCGCGGCGTCACATTCGCGCGAAGGTCGCCGATGATGACCAGCGAGATGCACACACTGTTTGTGCAATGCTCTTGTTCTAGAATAGTGTAACCATAGACAAGGGGGCCTACCACCACCTCTTAAAACAATATTATTGTAATATTACTTTGCGTTCCGCACTGTTGGATCAGCGCCGAGAGTTGAAAATGCAACAACAGAAATTACAAAGTAATATTAAAATAATATTGTTTTAAGAGGTTGTGGTAGGCCCCCAGTATTCCCAAACTTATTTTGTCTACTGCCCACTTTGAGAATAAATTATTTTCTAGTGCCTTTATTTTTTCACCTACTTAAAAACCACCTCGTAGATGAAATTACAAATCGCTCCCCAAGCTTCTACACAACGCCCCGATCTTTTTCTGGATCTATTACCGCCCTTTAGGCCTGCAGCGCCCACTTTGGGAAAGGCTGCCATTATAGACTATGAGTAGTATAAGGATGGGAAATCATCAAATGACTTCTTCCGCTCTGGGCGGAGCGGTAGGGAGTGTCAGACTCTTTCTGACTAAAACCCCTCCGTGTTCCCGTGTTCCCTTTGCGTTCCAGGGCCCCGTAGTGACCCGGGGTCGCGGGACGTCTTAACAGGATACCGTGGCCCCGAAAGGCAAAGGGCTACAGAAGGAACAGGGTGGTTTTTTAGTCAGTAAAAATCTGAGAATCCCTTCCGCCCCACCTAAGGCGGAAGGACTCATTTGATGACATAAAACTGCCCCAAAAATAAGGGCCGTAGTGACTCTTTCGAACCTAATCCGCAATCTTGGCAGGCACTGACACAAGCAACACACCCATTCGGAATGTAATTTAGGTACCTATGCACAGGGCCGTAGCTAGGAGGGGCATTGTGGGGCAATGCCCTACCTTGAAATCACAATGCCAATACCAAAAATAAGATAAATTATTATTATTAAATGGTTTGTTCATAGCTTCAGAGTCATCATAAGATGTCAGATATACATGGTGATTGATTAGGAGCCCGTGTTTCGAGGGCAGATCAATTATAAATGTCATTTTTTTTTACTTCCGACCTACCTGTAACCAATGCTGCCCTAACTCAAATTCGACTCTAGCTACAGCCCTGCCTACGCACCTACCAATTATCATTATGTATCTTCACATTCAGACCAAATGTATCGTCAAAAAGTACACAAAACATGTTATCTTATTTAAATTTCCTTGATATTATCTCGAGTCATATCATAATGCTGTGCCTAGTGTGTGTCCAGATAGCAAACGGTAAGTACTGCCTTTGTTTGAATAACGATGCTTTTCAATAATACCTATGCAATTGTTTTTTTTATAACAACGCGATGTACGTACGGTGAGTCGCCGACATCGCGGTTTTAAAACAGTACCTATTCACAATAATAAATTACAGGTAGGTAGGTAGCACTAAGATAAATATTCTGTAGACTTTATACGTATTTTCTAACTTTATCTTGGACATTACTGACATCGGTAAAGGAAAACATTGTGAGGAAACTTGGACTTGTATAATATGAAATCGCCAATCTGTCTTGAGCAAGCGTGGTGAACAATGCTCGTGCCTTCTCTGTATGAGAAGAAGCCTTTAATGCTCTGCAGTGGGACAAATAATAGGCTGTTTTATTTAGATATTTTACAATACAAGTCATAATAGAATAAGCGTAGAAATCCTTGGACTGTTTCTTTATTAATTACCTAATCTGGTAATTGAGACATTTTTAAAAACAGTGTTTTTTAACAGCAAAAAAATAGTGTTTTATTTTTTATACAGGGTTATTGAAAATATACCCGAAACCTTAAAAGGGGTCATTGTACTCATCATTATAAACAACTTTTACTATGGGACCAACCCTGAAATCATGAAAAAAAAATCAGCTGTTCTCTACTAAAATGCTACACAAGTTTACACAACACAATCGTAATGTATGAAACAGCAGATTTTTTTTTTCATGATTTCAAGTTTGGTCCCATAGTAAAAGTTGTTCATATATTGCAATACACACAACACACTCAATAATTCGTGCTTAGGGATGCATGTAACAGTACCGGGGTATTTGAATTTTATTTACTACCTATACCTAGCACTCTCCCCGCGACTTCGTTTGCGTGATTTTTCTTACGGATGCCTAACTTTTTAAAAATAAAATATAGCCTATAGCACTCATTGATAACGTAGCTTCCAAATTGCTGAAGAATTTTCAAAATCGGTTCAGTAGATCCAGAGATTACCCCCTACAATCTCACAAACTTTACCTCTTTATAATATTAGTAAGTATTACTTAGTATAGATTGTCGTAAAAAAATCTCTGTAACAAACACTTTCCCAGGTATGTTCCAGGACAAAAGAATATCGCAATGATGGGAATATCATGACATTTTGACAGCGTGTCTCTGTTATGTTTATTGTAACCTCATGCGTTGAGCTGTAAAAACATAACAATACTAATTAAACAAGTATAGATTAGTAGGTAGTGGGAACGAAAATGATCTGGCTACAACAATGCATAAGGTTTTGGCTTCGGTGTTAGGTCAGTACCAATACCAACCAATATACTTATCTATATAGGTAGGTATTTCATTTCAAAATGTACTTTCTAAGTTTATCTTGTACTGACATCGGTGAAGAAAAACATCGAGAGGAAACCTCGACTTTTCTGTATAAATTAAAAATGAATCACCGAAATCTATGTAGGTACAGTTACCGGCACGTAACTTGGCAAGAGATTTTCGTAGTGGGGAAGTTCGCGCATATAAAAATGTATGAAATTGTGTGTGCGCAAACTTCCCCCACTACAAAAACTCTTGCCAACTTACGTGCCGGTAACTGTACGCGCATAACTTCCATAGCTTCTTTTTAACTTCTTCCGAACGACTGCACCAAATTTGATTATTCATTTTTTGTCGTGTTCTTAATTTTCGGGACAAGGTTTGTAATCACTACATATTATAAAATAAAGTCGCTTTCCCTGTCTGTCTGTCTGTCCCTATATATGCTTAGATCTTTAAAACTACGCAACGGATTTTGATGCGGTTGTTTTTTAATAGATAGAGTGATTCAAGCAAGAGGAAGGTTTATATGTATAATACATGCACCCGTGCGAAGCCGGGGCGGGTCGCTAGTTTCATATAAAAGAAAATTAAAAAAAAATCGGAGCAGCTAAGTAACTAGTAATTATTATTAAATATAAAAATCGTCAATCCGCCTTGAGCAAGCGTGGTGATCAATGCTCATGCCTTCTCTGTATAAGAAGGGGCCTTCGGCATGCAGTGGGAAAATAATAGGCTGGTATTTTTATAATTATCATTGTGTGCGTCAGCGCCGACAGTCATGATTACCTTAATCATAATCACATAGGCAATAAAATCGTTTGTTGTGCACAGAGCCACGCACGTGCTCGCGGAGTAAACAGTAGGGCCTCCGCACACGTTGGACATGACATCACGCCTGTAATCCCCGAAGGGTTAGGCAGAGGTATACCCAGTAGTACACCCTCATTTCGCCAGTTTATAAATAAATAAATAAATATAAATATCTCGGGACAACTCACACACGGCCATCTGATCCCAAGCTAAGCAGAGCTTGTGTTATTTTGTGGTAACCAGACAACTGATATACATACTTATATAATTTATAAATACATACATATTATAGATAAATTACACCCAGACACAGAACAGACAATTATGCTCATCACACAAAGTTTGTCCTGGGTGGTTATTTGTGTTATTAATAGTATAGACTCTTTCTAACTCTGTTTTTTCTCTATTTTCAGATAAAATGGTGCACATCAAGTTAAAATACTACTCAGCAACACACAGAGACCTGGTTCACTTATAAACAGTAATTTAAAACTAAAAAAATATTTTATTAAGTTGTGAAATAGTGATATTAGTTCTAGTCAATATTTATTAAAATTAAGTATTTATAAATGGTCATCATGGATCCTGAGGCTAAGCCGGAATCGGTGAGTGCGATTTTTATATTTATACTAGCTTATGCCCACGACTTCGTCCACGTTAATATAAATAAATACATAAGAAATAAATAAATTATAAAAATAAGAAATAAAGAGAAAATAAATAATAAATAAGAACCCCTATTCTTTTTTGAAATAAAAGTAGCCTCAATTACTCCTATAACATCAACTATACCTGCCAGTGAAAGTCAGTCGAAATAGGTCCAGCCGTTTCGGGGATTTACAAACAGACAAAAAATGATTGTTTTAAGTAAACATTAATATAAATACTTATACAGGGTAATTGAAAATTTACCCGAAACCTGAAAAGGGGTCATTATACTCATCATTATGAACAACTTTTTATATGGGACCAACCCTGAAATCATGCAACAAAAATCAGCTGTTCCCTACAAAAATGCTTCATAACAAGATCGTAATGTATGGATCAGCTGTTTTTTTACATTTTACATATAGATTTGTATATAAAAGGAGAAACTGACTGCGTTTCGTCGACATTTCACATACCAATTCTACTTTTGACACTATAGTGTATTATTGACAAATTCTACAGATTCTACACTTGACAGATTCTATGTTTATCAGATTCTGCTTTTGACAAAATGCATGTTTTTATGTAGGAAACGTCAGTTGTAATTCGCATTTTGAACGACAGACGTCGCTACAACGCCTAGTAGGTACTTACAGACGGTGCTTGAAAGCGTGTAATTTAGTTATTTTTAGATTTCAAGTAGCTTCTTAACATAAGTATTAAAACTACGTCATGTGTTTTGAAAAATATCCGTTTGATAGTAATTAGCATACCTAGATTAGATATAAATAAATCTAGATTATTTTAAAGTATGTTAATGATATTTTTATCAACAAAAACAAGGATAAAATTATTTGTTTATGGTTACCGGGACTCCCCTGGCGTCGGTCAGTCAGTCATTAATGAAAATTTGGTGCGTCTCCTAGTTTTTATGATTGTGATGACCTTTTAACATTCGCGTATTTAAGGGCGTTTCCGAAAGCGCGGTCCATACAAAATTAAGCTGCGTTTATACTTAACCTGCCCCGCGTGTCCCCACGCGTGGGAAAGTTATCGGTTTCATACATCATACATACATCACATCTGCGATCAGCGGTTTAGGCTGTGCGTTGACCCGTCAGTCAGTCAGTCATTCAGGACAAAGCATTTTATATGTACAGATTTGAGTTGACAATCACTAGCATATACATAGTTACTTCCCTAGCAATAACAAGGCTGAAATTAAATTTTTTATCGACTGAAACAATTTATTATTTTACGAAACGAGATTTTAACGTACTTATCCAATTAAATTCGTTTCGGTTCATCTGAATTTTTAACTAACAATCAATTTCTATGTAAACACCTAACTATTTACTTCATTGTTTTGAATTGTGCTCGATGTATGTAAGAGATCGTTGAATGCGATATGTAAGAAGGCACGTTGTTATATTTTATAGTGTACAATTTTCATAAAAAAGAAATACAGGGTAATTAAAAATATACCCGAAACCTTAAAAGGGGTCATTGTACTCATCATTATGAACAACTTTTACTATGGGACCAACCCTGAAATCATGAAAAAATAATCAGCTGTTCCCTACTAAAATGCTACACAACACGATCGTAATGCATGAAACAGCTGATTTTTTTTTCATGATTTCAAGGTTGGTCCTTTAGTAAAAGTTGTTCATAATGATGAGTACAATGACCCCTTTTAAGGTTTCGGGTATATTTTCAATGACCCTGTATAAAAAAAAACTGAAAAAAAATCAGCTGTACCCTACTAAAATGCTACACAACACGATCGTAATGCATGAAACAGCTGATTTTTTTTTCATGATTTCAAGGTTGGTCCCATAGTAAAAGTTGTTCATAATGATGAGTACAATGACCCCTTTTAAGGTTTCGGGTATATTTTCAATTACCCTGTATAAAAAAAACTAACTTCGTCGCCCGCGTAAAAAGTTGCTTTCCGTAAAGTAAGTTGACCTATTATCCCAAGGACACACATTACCGGGATAAAAAGCATCCTATTTTTGAATCCAGGAAATGGTCTCTCTCTGTGCCAATTTTCATCCAAATCTGTTCAACGGTTTACGCGTGATTGAGTAGCAAACATCCAAACATCTTCACAAATCACATTATACTAGGACTAACACTTTTCCCGCGACTTCGTTCGCGTGATTTTTCTTACGGATCCCTATTTTTTCTAAAATAAAATATAGCCTATGTTACTCGCAGATAATGTAGCTTTCTAATAGTGAAAGAATTTTTAAAATCGGTCCAGGAGTTTTTGAGTTTATCCATTACAAACAAACAAAAATACAAAGTTTTCCTCTTTATAATATTAGTGTAGACTAGCTTCTGCCCGCGACTTCGTCCGCGTCAAAATTTGTTCCTGCATAGTCATAATGAAACATTGCTCACCCCCCCAAAGCAAATAGCGTGATAATTTATAGCCTATAGACTAATTTGGCCAATGTGGAAACTTCATACAAAATTTGAACAGAATCTATCCGGCAGTATTCGCGCGATGCTCTAACAAACATACAGACAAAAAGACAAACAGACAAAAATTCTGAAAAAAATTTTTTCGGCATTAGAATCACTCCTCGAACTCATAGCAAATACTCTTTTTCAAAAATATTAAATGTACAGTTTTGACTTCGCTACGATTTTAATTATACAGCATGTAATGTAATAACAAAAACCCTGTCCGATTCATAAGGGTATTAATATTTATTCGGCATCGTACTGCGTACACATATACGTAACCATTTTAATGGATTTGAGATTATTTTTTTTCCCCAGTGAAAAAAAAAGAAGAAAGAAAAAGTAATTAAATTAAAATAAAACATAAAAACTGATCAACGGCAACACTGATCTGACAGGGTTTTTGTTACATAAGTGTATGTAATATAGATTAGATTCAAACGTCTTTGGCACTCTTTGGTTACTGCTCCGCTCCGTAGGTCGTAGCGTGATGTTATATAGCCTATACTATTCCTCATGAATCTGGCTATTATATACAAAAAGAATTTTGTCAATCCGACTGCTAGTTCCGGAGATTAGAGCGTTTAAACAAACAAACAAAGCTTTTTTATATTAATATACATTATACTTAGGTAGGTAGGTACTTAGATATGTAATGGTGAAGCAAAAAATGTTAATAAAAGTCAAAGTCAAACCATTTATTTTAATTAAGCCATTAAAAACACTTTTGAACGTCATAAACAAGAAAAAATTAAATCTACATTAGTTGCTTCAGAAGAATTATTCTAAACTCCATTATAATCGCTTCTCAAAATAAAAAATAAATTACTATCATTAGTACAGGTAAATTAATTAAATAATTATTAATATTATAAAACTGAAAAGTGTTTGTTTTTTTGTTTGAACGTAATCTCCGGAACTACTGGTCCTATTCTGAAAATTCTTTCGCTATTAATAATAGGAAACTACGAGTTCGTTATCTCTGACTGCTATAAGCTATATTTTATGATTTTAATCTATAGGTACTAATATTATAAAGCTGAAAAGTTTGTTTGTCTAGTTGAACACACTAATCTCAAGAACATTTAGTTCGAATTGAAAAACATTTTTTTTCTTGGATATTCCATGTATCGAGAAAGGCCATAGGTTATAGCATTACGCTACGACTCATGGGTATTGTGCAGGAACCAAAGATTTAACTTTACGCGAGTGGAAAAAAAACCACGTGAAGTCGTGGGCAGTAGCTAGTTATGTATATATGTACTTATGTAGATGTACCTATATGTAGATATGTTGATGTACCTAAGTACCTAACCAGCATAATAAATGGTGCTCCACCCGTAGCGAAGTAAAATTTAATTTGTCACTTAAAGATGCATTGTAATATTGTTTTTAAGTTACAATGCAAAATGTCGGTTATAATACAAGCTACAAAAAAGATAACCGCCATCAAAAACTACAAAATAAAAAAAATACTTAGTTTTGGAAGTCGGCGACTTTCGTTTTGTTTTTTGTTATGTAGGTATTATTGCCACCGATTTCCAAAACTAAAGTATTTTTTTCCCCCTTTTCCTTCAGTCAGTCATCGACTACACGTATAAAAAAAGCAATTTTACTTGTTACGACAGTTCTGCTGTGATCCTATGAGGAGTTCTGTTCCATATCTCCGAAGTTCATCATCAGATCATGACAATATTTCTATGGGACCTATTTGGAAGTTTACTCTTTCAAACAAAAATAGAATAACATACATACAAAAAAAAAACGCCCGAAATGAGAACCTCCTCCTTTTTGAACTCGTTTGAAAAATGAACATTATAATATTGTTAAGAATTTTAATCTAAATGTCATCGAAATATCCCTAAATAGATACACAAATTATACTTAGATAACTATTTCGTACATCTATACCTGCGCAAGCTCCCCATTACTGACGCTTGTCAAGTCTCATCTTTCGTGGCGCTATACCATTGCTAGGTAGAGGTACTTATTTATACAAAGAGACGCTATTGTCTATCGTCATGCTGATCTGACGGTGTAATTACCAAGTAAATCGTTGTAAGTAAACGTCTTTAAGTAAACCAAGGTGATATAATGGATAAAGCATGGATAATGGCACATTGTTAACACTAAGACAGGGACGGATTATTCATTAGGCAGGGACGGATTATACAATTGGCCCCGCAATGGCCAGGGGCCCTGAGGCCGAAATAAAAAATTGAGACTAAAGATTTGTGTACTTATAAAAAACTGACAATTAGTAAAAAAAAAAAACGTGTAATTAAGTATAGATTTAAAATTGCTAATGGGAGAAAAAATATTTTTGGAAATTCGAGAAGGGTAATGGAGGACTCCGAAAAATACAACATAATCTAGATTTATTAAAAATGAATCGCTAAATGTGTTGCTAATCGCAAATCGCAAAACTCGAGAACGGCTGGACCGATTTGGATGACTTTTTTCTGTTGTGTTTGTTTTTGTCAGAAGGTTCTTATGATAGAAAAAAAAAGTCGGTCTCAAGGGTAGGGGTAGGGGTAGGATACCACACGAACGAAGTCGTGGCGGGTCAGCTGTTATACATAAAAAAATCGTAGAACGTACATGGGGGCATGTATGTTCTACGATTTTTTTTTGTTCTGAGAATCCCAAGAAGCGAGGTTTCCTAAATTTTCTTTTGGACTTCGGGAACTGGGTCCCTTAGTACGTTTAGTTAGTATAAATTGCACCGGTGCGAAGCCGGGGCGGGTCGCTAGTTAAAAGAATATTCGTTACATGACTAGTAGAATATTATGTGTTTCTTTTCAAGATATTAAATAAACAAAACAAGTCATTAATGATAACACATTGCTAATATTTATTACGCATTTAAAATGATTTAATATTATTGACAATCATCGGCATGTTGTTTACTATAAACTAAACGTATTGACAAACATAATTTACAAATAAATAAATACTAATGGTCTATAGTAAGTTTTGACGGCACGGTTAGTGCAGTGGCTGAGCGATTGAAGGAAAGAAAAACTGTTTATTCACTCAAAAATTACTATTATCGACCCAGTGCAAGGCAAAGGCCTCTTTTCATACAGAGAAGGGACGAGCATTAATCACCGGCAATAATGTCGATCGCCTTCGTTTTTTTTTATTATTTGTTGTTATAGCGGCAATAGAAATACACACTCTGTAAAAATTTCAACGACTTATTAGCTCAGCGCGACCAACTAGAAAATTAAAAAAAAATTGACAGTTCGGCTTCTCAATAAATAAATCAAGAATTAGGAATTGGGATCAGGTACTTAATTATATTAATTTATTCATTTAAAAATAACATACAATAATTTAACGTAACAATAAACGGTAATTTTGTTTTTTTTTGTTGCAGTCTGAAGCTAATGAAGTCGAAATGGACGATGTACGGAAAAATGGGAAAAATGGAAACGTAAGTAAAACATATTTTTTTTAACTTTAACAGTTTATGTATGTATTGGTGTTAGATCGTAGCTCAAAAACTGCTGAACAGAATTTGTTTTAAGAGGTATAAGAAACAGGGTGTAAAGTTTCTCATCCTCTGTTAAAAAGGGAGGATCCTCCGACCAGACGGGTGTTGTGTCTGGTGGGCTACTGCCCGACAGATGTTGTCAGGATTTTTATATGCTAACGTAGCGCCGAACTAGGAAACGTCAGTTGTAGTTCGTAAATTGTGCGATAGATGTCGCTACATGTCAAAATTTAAAGTCTATAAAAAGTGTCATAGACTATACGTATAGCTACCTATAGAATAACAAAAAGTGAAAAAAAAAAGAAAATAAGTATTTTAGACAGTCTATGTGGTAGGTAGCTACACAAAATAAAGAAACGTCGCCAATCGGCCTTGAGCAAGCGTGGTGATCAATGCTCGTGCCTCCTTTGTAAGAGGAGAGGCCTTTGCCCCTCCTCTTACCAGTGGGACAATAAGAGGCTTTTTTTTTAGTTGGTAAAAATCATCAAATGAGTCCTTTTCGCCCTGGGTGGGGCGGAAGGGACTGTCAGGCTTTTACTGACTAAAAAACCACCCTGTTCCTTCTGTTGCGCTTTACGTTCCGGGGCCACGGTATCCTGTTAAGACGTCCCGCAACCCCGGACAATAATAGGCTGGTATTATTATGTGACCTACAGCTGCGCCAAGGGGGCCCAGTTCAGCAAAAAAGGTAGACCACTATAGGTTTGAATCCTCGCCAGCTGACACTGTTCATGCACCGTTAACTACTGTGACGTCACATATCTTAAGAACTGTCCAGTGCACATTTCGCCTCTTGTGTATCACGCTACGAGCGTCATGATGGCCCAGTGGTTAAGGCGCCCGCCTCTCATGCATGAGGTTGTGGGTTCAAATCCGGGCAAGTACCAATGTGAATTTTTCAATTCATATGTACTTTCTAAAGTTTATCTAGGACATTACTGGCATCGGTGAAGGAAAACATCGTGAGGAAACCTGGACTTACTGTTCCACTCAAACCATGTCAGAGGCCCTTGAGGCGGTTTAGAAACTCTGACACTAGGGTGTGTGTTGTCGTAAGACCCACACGATAAAGAAAGAAGAAAGAAAGAAAGAAGAAGAAGCTCGAGCGACCGCCGCCCGCGCCTCTCTCGGTCCCCGTTCTTGTCATACCCTCGCGCCCCTGTACTGCGCAGGCGCAATTAAATGGTTTAACTATAGCAATGGTATCATTTGTTTCAGATAACCCATGAGTTTCTAGACTACGAGCCCTCTGGTTGGCTGGAGACCACGCTGATGCGCGTGGGCAGTTCCACAGATGACTTCATCAAAGAAAACCGTACTGTAATGAAGACTGTGACAATATTCATTTTGAATGGAATCGTATTAGGATTTTTCTTCGGTTGCATGTATTATTGGATGACTTACAGTAAGTACATAATATCTATTCATCATCATCTACCTAGCCTTTTACCCAACTATGTTGGGGTCGGCTTCCAGTCAAAGCGGATTCAGCTGAATACCAGTATTTTACATGGAGCGACTGCTAATCTGACCTCCACAACCCAGTAACTGAGCAATACGAGTACATTATTATACATACTAAAGGTGAGTATAGACTATAGCATTTTCTTGTAACAGAACAACGAGCCGCTCTATGATATGATCTAGTGTATCACCCTTCACGAACCAGACGTCGAGCACGCTCGCCGTTGTGTTACAACAATAATTTTACAAACCAACGAGCGTATTGGTGTAACATTTCGTCGAACCTTTGCACGAGCAATTAATCAAGATAAAAGCTGCACACGCAACTTGTAGGTCCGACATTTCAAGCAAGAATGAACGTAAGGTACAACGAAATGTTACGGGTAAATGCTCAGTCGCTGTGAGCATTACGCCGAGCATTTCGCAGGAACGTTACATTACATGGAAATGCTTTGGAAACTGAGCTTTTACCTGTATTGTACCATTCGTAAGAACGTTACATTACACTGAAATGCTCGAGAAAATGCTCTAGTCTACAACCTGAATTTTAATTCGTTGTAAATCTTTCAGGGGGGGAATTTACTCATGAATATGAACAACTTTTACTAAGGGACATAAGTAGTACGAAATGTGAAAAAAAAAAACAGCTGATCCATACAATAATGTACTACATTACGATCAAATTGTATGGATCAGCTGTTTTTTTTTTCACATTTCGTACTATGTCCCTTAGTAAAAGTTGTTCATATTCATGACTCGTACATTCACCCCCTGAAAGATTTACAACGAATTAAAATTCACGGTGTATACTCACCTTATACGTGATGCGTTTTTTACACCCTGTTTGTTTTTTGTTTCCCAGGCAATGATCCTTTAGAGTTATGCCACGGCTTTGGCAGTTTGATAGCGTTCCTCAGCATCATATACTTCTTCCTCATCTACTTTCTGGTGGTGAAGAGATTTTGTGCCGCTTGGTTCGAGAGGGTCGTGTGGAGTAAAGTCGAGGCGTTCTTCAAGAAGATGTGGACTATGGTGTGAGTAAACCGATGTTTTTTTTTTAAATTTTAAATACTTAGGTATTTTTCCTTTATTCTTTTTATGGGATGGAACATTTTTAAACGGGCTTGACAATAAAAAGCTTTTTACAAAAAAAGATAACCGCCTTCAAAAACTACAAAATAATAAAAAGCTTTTTTACAAAAAAAGATAACCGCCTTCAAAAACTACAAAATAAAAATAACTTTAGTTTTGGAAGTCGGCTACTTTGGTTTTGTTTTTTGTTATGTAAGGTAACACCCCCAATAATCGACACTTTAACGTGCGCAAACAAGCATTTTTTTTAAATATTTTCTTACTTTATGATATTCTATGGTATTTCGGAGCATTGGGTAACGCTTCAGACTTCGTTGCGTAATATTTGAAAGCAAACATAAGTTTCATATAAATAAATAAAGTAATAATATATCGAAATAAATTAACGTTTTTTGGTCTAGTGATCGACACCAGAATTCTATTTTTCGACACCCGGTAATCGACATGTTCCAGTAATCGACATCCAATAATCGACATATTCCTAACACTTCTAAACAATAAATCCCAATAGAAAAGCCGAGATAATCTAGTATTATATGTGACGAAATAAAAACTTAGTCTTAATCAGTATTTTGATCATTTTAATCAACAAACAATCTTATAATAAACAAATAGTGGCTAGTAATTTGTAGGTTTCTAAAAAAATACACTTTTGCAATATAATACATCTCTTAAATGTTAAACAATAAATGT
Organism: Hoplodrina blanda; assembly: GCA_949316365.1. Taxonomy (NCBI): domain Eukaryota; kingdom Metazoa; phylum Arthropoda; class Insecta; order Lepidoptera; family Noctuidae; genus Hoplodrina; species Hoplodrina blanda. Next base: position 2,454,814 of record OX438573.1, on the reverse strand, counting down.
AGTTCAGAAGATGTGTCATTTGGTTTCGGTTTAGTATCCGCCTTTTCTTGTTTTTTTTATTGTTTTTATCTGTTAGTTTTTTCTGTTTTTTGTTTTTCTATCTTCCTCAATTTTAATCGTTTTCTTTTTTCTCTTTCCTTGGATTTAATTTCTAATTTTTTCACCTTTCTGACAACTTCTATTGCCTGTATTATTTGAAAAAGTGTGGAATTTTTTTTTGGTGCCATAAAAAACATTTATGTCGATTATAGGAACATGCGAAAAAAAAACTCCAGTTATCGACAAGCGTGTTTTCATATTATATTATAAACTTACAATTGCAAAGACATTACTAAAAACTAAAGAATTTGGGTTCTAACTTAATAAATAGTTTACATGCTCGGTCAAGCAAAACAATTAAAAGTTATGGGCATTATATCTTGCTCACCTCCTTAGTGATTTCGCTAATGAAACGGGAATTTATTTGGAGATCTCTGCCGGTTGGTATGTTCAGCTACGCCATTTTCTTTAAAACAGCCGAATCTATGAAATATCTTTCGCAATGATAGCTAGATAATCCTCAACTATGTTTATGGTTCAAATACGTTCCGAAGCGAGACTCAACTCTTGTTTTTTTTCGTTAACTTTTTAAGTGTCGAACACTGGGGCTCTGTCGAACACTGGGTGTTTTACCTTAGGTAAGTATTGCCACCGACTTCCAAAACTAAAGTTATTTTTATTTTGTAGTTTTTGAAGGCGGTTATCTTTTTTTGTAAAAAGCTTTTTATTTTTCACTTTTTAGTGCTTGTGTATTAATGTTTGAAATCCTTACAAAAAGCCCTTTCAAACAATACCTCACACGATATATTTAATTTTGGAAACTGGTAGGAGGGGGGTTGACGTACCCCCCCCCCCCCTTTTCCTTCAGTCAGTCATCGACTACACGTATAAACAAAGCAATTTCACTTGTTACGATATTGCTGCTGTGATTCTGTGAGGAGTTCCATTCCATATCTCCGAAGTTCATCATCAGATATTGAAATGATGACAATGGGACCACACGGGAAGCACCAGCTTTCAAATAAAAAAAGAATCATGAAAATCGGTTCACCCAGTCGCAAGTTAGGAGCTAACAAACATAAAAAAAAAATACAGTCGAATTGATAACCTCCTCCTTTTTTTGAAGTCGGTTAAAAACTTCAAATATCCCGCAAAGATTAATATTGATATTTTTCCCGGATACCTGAGAAAAATACTTATATTTAAAAATAAAAACATACATTAACATCACGCCTGTAATCCCCTAAGGATTAGGCAGAGGTGTACCCATTAGTACACCCACTATAGCCAGTTATGTTTAAGTCCCATGTAATAGGGGGCAAGCCTATTAATTGCCATCAACCGGGCACATATCCAGACTCCGAGGCTGCTACTGAGAAATTCCTGATGGAAAAACCTAATAACTCTTTTGTTTGTGTATACCGTGTGTTTATATATAAGTCAAAGCCAGATCATTTATTTCAATTAGGCCGTTATAAAGGTCTTTTAAACGCCATACACAAGAAAAAATAAATAAAATTGAATCTAGTTGCCCCTTCCAAAAGGTAGTTTTGTATGGAGAAGAATGGGCAAGTTTCAATATGTTTCAAACGCATCAACGATACAGAGATATTTTTAAAAAAAAATCCTTATCCTTACTTTCCTTACTAATATTATAAATGCGAAAGTAACTCTGTCTGTCTGTCTGTCTCGCTTTCACGCCTAAACCACTGAACCGATTTTGATGAAATTTTGTACAGAGATACACTAGAGCTTGGGAAAGGACATAGGCTACCTTTTGTCGCGAAAAAACGACCTTTGGTTACGATAACCGACATCCACGCGGACGAAGCTGCGGGCATCAGCTAGTACAGATTATACTAAGCCAACCTAACTACTATTTCTCAATAATTAATTTAATTACCTACGTCATACTATTTCAATATGTACTATTAACACTGATAATACTAATGATAACAGTATCGATCATCCACGCGATTACAAATCAATGTACAGTCAGCAACAAAAGTCGATTAACATTTCAGTTTTATTAATCTGACTGCCTCGTTGGTCTAGTGGTCGCAAAGCACGACTGCTGAGCATGAGGTCTTGGGTTCGATTCCCAGGTCGGGCAAAGTGTTATTGGGTTTTTCCATCAGGAATTTCTCAGTAGCAGCCTCGAAGTCTGGATTTGTGCCCGGTTGATGACAATAGGCTCGCCCCCTATTACAATATGGGACTTAAACATAACGAAATGTGGGTGTACTAATGGGTACACCTCTGCCTAACCCTACGGGGATTACAGGCGTGATGTTATGTTATGTTTTATTAATCCTTATTATTGGGCACAATATTAAAGAAAATACAAAATTGATGTAAAATAAAGATAAAATAAACTCGAAACCTTTATGCTAAGAAGAAGTGCACTGTTTTAGTTCGTATCGATTTAGATGATAGATATATTAAATTGACAGTGTTAATCGACTTTTGTTGCTGACTGTACATTTGTAATCGCGTGGATGATCGCGCGATACATCCAAGAGTCATGTTTTGAATAGATATTAAATAAATCAGCGTTAAATAGGTACCCAAATAGGCAAGTTAACACCACCAATCAATTGACGTAGGTACTTTTTATGACCTGTCAAAACGCGATTCTTTCATAGATTTTGTATGGAAATAGCACGCTGTGACGTCACTTATTTGGCAACTCAATTGTCTATTTATTGATTTCAAAGCCACGAAAAATCTTATTTTACAGTAAATTGAAAATTAATCGGGTTTTCAGCGCTAAAATGAAGCGTTTCTTTAGAGAAGTTATGTCTTGGAATTATTGGTTAATGGTGTCAAGTTATCTTACTAGCTGACCCGCCACGACTTCGTTCGCGTGGTATCCTACCCGTACCCAACCGATACCCTTATCCCTATCCTACCGATACCCCCACCTCTACACTACCGATACCCTACCCAAACCCTACACTACCCCTACCCTACCCTACCAATACCTACCCCTACCCTACCGTACCCTACCCTACACTTAACCCCTAAACCCTACCCCTACCCCTACCTCTACCCTACCCTACCCCTAACCCCTAACCCCTAAACCCTAAACCCTAAACCCTAAACCCTAAACCCTACCCCTACCCCTATCTCTACCCTACCCTACCCTTGAGACCGACTTCCTGACTTCATATTAAAACGGCTGTTTTTAGGGACTTCGTTCGCGTGGTATCCTGCCCCTACCCTACCCCAACCCTACCCCTACCCCATATTTTCTCACCGTTTAAACCTTCCCTAGACCTCCACGAACATTTCAAAACCAAAATCAGCTAAATCGGCCCAGCCGTTCTCGAGTTTTAGCGAGACTAACAAACAGCAATTAATTTTTATATATACACATCAAAAGTGTCTAGGGATCAAGATGTATTTGGTAATAATAATATATTGATCCCTAGACACTTTTGATGTGTGTATATAGTAGATAACTAGCTTCTGTCCGAGACTTCGTCCACGTGAAAGTCGGTTTCTCCATACAAACTTCGGACCACCGTTTCATCCCCTTGGGGGGTGAATTTTCGAAAATCCTTTTTTATCGGACGTTTACCAACTATAAACTATCTCCCTGCCACATTTCATCTTTATACGTCAAGCAATTTTCGATATTTCGTGATGAGTATGTGAATTATACCTTTCGCTTTTATTGTATAGACTAGCTTTTGCCCGTGACTTCGTCCGCGTAAATGTCGGACCCCCGTTCATCCCCTTAGAGGGTAAATTTTAAAAAATCCTTTCTCAGCGGATGCCTACGTCATAACATCTACCTGCATGCCAAATTTCAGCCCGATCCGTCCAGTGGTTTGGGCTGTGCGTTGATAGATCACTATGTCAGTCAGTCAGTCACCTTTGAGTTATATGATGAGTGATCTACCTTTCGCTTTTATTGTACTTATATTTAGATTGAATATTACTTATTAGGGTGTATGAGGTCTTGCACTCACTCCGTAACACGTTATAAGCATACCTATATTTTTAGGAATGCCAAACTTCACCTTTCCATTAAGTTTCTAAGCTAACAAGCATGCAGACAGACGGAAAGATAGCTATTAGATATTTTTTTACGACTAACAAATAAGTAGGTAGGTCTTTTTTTTAATTATGTCCGTAAATAGTGTGAAGCTAATTAGGGGAAATTGTGAAATTATCGAAATGGTTCATTTAGAAAATACTGATAAATTGTGAGACAATAATTACGTAAGTAGTCGACGCCATTAAAAATAGCAATTTAGTGCTACGCAATATTACATTAACGAACTAGCACTCGTTAACTTCGAAGTTAACGTAAGTCTTACGATTTATTACTTTAATTCATGTATGTTTTTGTTAGCTTAGGCCGCTATCACACAGACTGCACCACAACAACCGCACGCAGTCTCTATATTCAACTGCATGCAGTTGTACGTCCGACTTCGTGCAGTCATGATACCAACTGCACGCAGTCGGCTGCAGTCGAGAGAAGTCAATATCAACTGTATGCAGTCGTGCCTTCAACTTCACGCGGTCGGCAACAGTTGTAGCCAACCGCGTGAAGTTGTAGCCGACCGCGTGAAGTTGAAGGCACGACTGCAGCCGACCGCGTGCAGTTGGTATCATGACTGCACGAAGTCGAACGTACAACTGCATGCAGTTGAATATAGAGACTGCGTGCGGTTGTTGTGGTGCAGTCCGTGTGATAGCAGCCTTACATCTAGATCTACGTCGCGTAGGGTATGCTTAGATGGTGCAGTCATGTTGAAAGGATGAGTGAAAGACGATTAACAAAAGGTATTTAGACAGAGGAAGATGAGGATTTAGAAGGATGGCAGAGGTGAGTGGCAACGCAGGGAGGCGTCGCCCTAGGAAGACCTACACTGACCTTATTGGTGAGGTTCTTCAGAAATGTCAGGTGCGCAGTACTTACTCGTACGCGTGCTTGTATGACGTGATGTATGAACGTGGATGAGGCGAAAGGAGTATGTAAGAATCGTAGTAGGTGGCGTTCTGTGGTTTCTGCCTACCCCCATGGAAAAAGGCGTGAGTTTATGTATGTGTATCTACATCAGAGAGCTCGTGTTAAGCCCGTTGTTAAAGAGAAGCATTGACCGAATGATTGACTCAACTAATAATCATTGTAGGTACTCATACAAGAACAAATTGATACAATTAATGTGTTTTTGAAGTTTGCCGACAATCACTACTCACAGTAAAGTGTTGTATGTTTGATATAATACGAACAATTGACAATCTACTGAACTGGGGGCCTACATTATTTTAATTTAATATTACTTTGCCTTCCGCACTGAACTCGATTTTCACCGCTCGGATCAGCGCCGAGAGTTGAAAATGCAACAACAGAAATTAAAATAATATTGTTATAAAAGATGGCTGTAGGTGCCCAGGAACTAAAGTTTCTTGTTCGCTAATTACCTATTGGTTTGAGATCTTGCAGTCACCTGATGTAAGATTTATATGGAAAGCGCTCAATAGACTGCGCATCCAAATAGGCCGCTGCAACCTACCGAAATGGGGGATTATAGATCTCACCGACAAACAGTGCGATTGCAATGCTCCTGGCCAGACGATGGCCCACTTACTAAAGTGCGCAAAGTATCCCCTATACCTGCACCTAAGACGACATTAAAACGCCACTAATGTCGCGACAATGTCTATAACAAACAAAAAAAGATTTTTCTTAAAGCAAAAAGAAGCAGGAGGCTAAAATTGCGAGAAAAATTAGACGTTTACTGAATTATTCAGATTTTGTCGTTAAGCTTATTCTGGGAAAACTAATCTGAATTAACACACTTTTTCTATCACAGTTGGTTCCGGTGGGGTGTCTGCGTGGTGGTACTGGTTCTGGTTGCGTTGTACCTGTTCCTGGACACACGACACGACCCTGGGAGGCTCATCTCTCTGCTTGGACTATGCATCATACTGCTTTTAGGTAAGTTGATCAACTGCACAGATAATTTGGCAAAATGGGTATCATGGACCCGTCCGACAGCCAGTGCGATTGCAGAGCTCTTAATCAGACTGTGTCTCATATGCTAGAGTGTCACAATTGTCTTTTCACCTGCACCCTTGAAGATCTTAATAGCACCTCTAATCTGACGCGGTAATAAGTGTGGCCACGTACTAAGCTCAAGTAGTATAAGTTATTATAAATGTATCATCGATACGAAAAAACAAAGAAGTTGACATTATTTCTATAAAGATGATTTAGAGCGTGGGTATCCAACCAGTGGGGCATGCCTAGGGTTCCCAACCCTCCCGGAAAGCAAGGTGAATCCGAGAATATTGTTTTTTTCTAAATTAACATAGATTTTTCATAAAGTGAATCTGTAATTTCCGAAGGGATAGACAGAGATGTTAAATTACATCCACATTTCGCCAGTTACGTTTAAGTCCCATATTGTAATAGGGAGCGAGCCTGTTGCCATCAAGCGGGCACAAATCCAGACTCCGAGGTTGCTACTGAGAAATTCCTGATGGAAAACCCAATAACACTATGCCCGACCTGGAAATCGAACCCAAGACCTCATGCTTAGCAGTCGCGCTTTGCGACTAGACCAACGAGGCAGTCAAAATAGATTTTTATTTACAAAATAAATACCTAAGTCGTGCCTATTGACTTTAACTCCAATAATAAAATCCTTTTGATCTCAGGTTTCGTGTTCTCTGCTCACCCCGGTCGTGTGAACTGGCGGACAGTGTCCACTGGTCTGCTCATACAGTTCGTGTTTGGAATTTTATTCATCAGATGGACCCCTGGGAGGGTCGCACTGCAGTGCTTCTCTGATAAGGTAATCTTGAACACTGTAGGTACATTTAATGATAGACTAAGTAGGTATTACAGTTGGTTTCTTCATACAAACTTTGCCCCTTTTTTTCACCCCCTAAGGAGTAGAATTTTGGACAATCTAATCGGATGCCTACATCATACAAAGAACACACCCTCCAAGTTTCAGGTCTCTACGATCAGCGGTTTAGGCTGTGTCAGTCAGTCATTCATTAATTCAGGACAAAGCATTTTATATGTAATTGATGACGACGTGCTAAAGTATTGCTTAATGGAAGGCATTTTTGACAGATTGCATTATTCCACGTGCTCCTCTTCTTGTTCTCCATTTTAATCAATCCTTTTTCTCTCCCCAGGTAGCCACGTTCCTGTCGTATGGTGTGGAAGGAGCTGCCTTCGCCTTTGGAGACCTGCTTGTGAGGACTGAAGGTGTCTTCGCGTTCAGTGTGAGTTGAAAAAGTTATTGAGCACTATAGCTTTTGCCCGCTACTTCGTCCGCGTCAGGAATTTCTCTTGTACATATCTTGAACTCACATACGTAGCCAGATCCGGAACTATTATCTGCTGGCCGTCCGGATCTCGAACCCGCAAAAACGTTCTGCCACTGCGCCAACCATGTCTTCAAATAAGAATCAATCTGCCTGGCCTTTAACCGACTATGTTGGGTTCGGCTTCCAGTCTACCGGAATACAGCTGAATACTATAATTTTACATGGAGCGACTGCCTATCTGACCTGCACAACCCAGTAACTGGGTACTACGATACCCCTAGGTAAGACTGGTTGTCAGACTTTCGGGCTTCTGACCCGTAACGACTCTCAAAGATGCACGTATGACAGTCGGGACCAACGGCTTAAAAACGTGCTTTCCGAGGCACGGAGGAGTCTCGGTGTGTAATGATCAAGCCACGGACTAACCCCGGCAAGCGTAGCTTATCCTGATGTATGCTGTTATGTATCCTTGCGGTTGTTATTACTTAGCCACGAGTACCTCAGTCTTCAAATAAAAATATAAATAAATCAGGTTTAAGTGAAAAGTTATGACCAACATCTCGAGAAACTATCGATCAACAGCTGGGTCAAGAGTCAGATGCAGAAGGCGGTCATCTTGAACACGGCACGCATAGTGAGGAGGTTCCTTTCTCTGGATCTCTAACCGCCGTTAGCTTGGGGGTTTATTACCTCGCTGCTGGCAGAGCACTATTTTTATACAATGAAAAAAAACTGTTTTTCGTAATTTCTTAAAAAAAAATGTAAGTATAAAAATAAATCTTATTCCCCTTCTTCTTTCCAGACTCTGCCCGTAATATTCTTCTTCAGCATGTTGGTGGAGATGCTGTTCTACTGGGGGGCGCTGCAGTGGTTCTGTCTGAAGTTGGGGCTGGTCCTGAGAGCGGCCACTGGCACTACAGTCTGTGAGAGTGTCATCGCTGTTGGGAACGTGTTCCTGGGAATGGTGAGTGTCTACTTTGTATTGCTGATTCATGATGTTCTTCATAACATCACGCCTGTAATCCGCGAAGGGTTAGGCAGAGGTGTACTCATTAGTACACCCATATTTCGCCAGTTATATTTAAGTCCAATGCAATAGGGGGCGAGCCTATTGCCATAAACTGGGCACATTTCCAGACTCCGAGGCTGCTACTAAGAAATTGCGTATGGAAAAACCCAATAACACTATGCCCGACCTGGGAATCGAACCCAAGACCTCATGTTCAGTGTTCTCTTGTAATAATATTTAACCCCAGACGCAAAAACGACGGGGTGTTATAAGTTTGATGTGTCTGTGTGTGTGTCTGTCTGTGGCATCGTAGCTCCAGAACGGATGAACCAATTTTGATTTATTTTTTTTGTTTGAAAAGTGAATTAGTCTTCTTAGCTATGTTTGATAAAACTCTGTGACGATGTTTGCGTGAATCACGGGTTTTTTTTTGCGCAGTACCTTAATTAGATTTCTAAAATAAATCATTCATTAGCTATCTGCCAATAAAAGTCCCAGCAAAATTGGTCCAGCCGTTTCGGAGATTAGCCGAAACAAACACACAGACAGACAAAAATTTTATACATTATTTTTTCGTATTATTTTGACGTTATAAACAGACATTTCAATTTTATTTATTATTAGTATAGAAAACTTTTGATCGTACCTATAAAATTATCTGAGGGTCCATAGTAAAAGTTTTAATTACGAGGTCCCTTCCACCTCGTACAGTATCCTCAAAACCTGGTCGTTTCAGACAGAGTCAGTGTTGCTGGTTAAGCCTTACCTCGCTGTGCAGACCCCCTCGGAATTACACGTGGTCATGTCATCTGGATTCGCCACAGTATCCGGTAAGTCGATACAAAATTTTCTAGTCCAGGAACCCGATGTCGCGAGACCCACGTCATCTTAGCATGGCTGCCTTTAGCAAGCCTGGTGACAATTAAAGGCTGGTTTTATATATTACTAGCTGACCTAGCGAACTTCATACCGCCATAATTATATAAGTACCTATCATTATTTTTATGGTATGAAAAATTTGCCGATTCTCAGACCTACCCGATATGTACACAAAATTTCATAAAAATCGGTCCAACGAGAATTTTATACACGCTTAGTTTTAAGTCGTTCTTAAGCCGAAGGCCGAAAGCTGTTCAGTACATTTATGTTTGTCTAACTCGTCAAAGTGTACTGAACAGCTGTTTTTTTTTATTGTTATTTTTGAAAAAAAATGGTCCCAATCGTTTCGAGTTTGATGATCGAGTTTATGGCTTTCGGCTTAAGAACGACCTAAAAATAACCGTGTATATTAGATATATACCTGACACCTGAAAAAGTTGCCCAGCATTAAATTTAACAATTACTCATACCTTCTTAACTACATACTTCTCTATCGCAAAAAAATCAGCCATACATGACGTAGGCTGCGCGACTTAGGGCTTTTAGATCATAAGTAGATAATACCTAGATATGATTACCATTAACAACAGTAAGAACTTGTAGATATGTTTCAACAGACTTTCTGATCAAGTAGCATTATCGTCACATTATAGATAAAGGAACGTTATCGGACAAAACTAGTGCCAGCTGGATTAAACTGGCCTAGTTATTTGATCCGAAGTGCGCTGGAAAATATCTGTTTAGGAGAAAAATCTACCACAGAGACCCGAAGGAAAAAAAGAAAAAAATCATCAAATGAGAAAAACTATTTAATTTATAAAACACATAATATATATACTTACATTAAAAAAAATTGTTTACAAAAGCTCAAATCAAAAACCAAGTACCTACCTATTAAATCAGAAAAAATAAAAATATTGTCTTAGACGCAAAATATGCGGTAAAACCGCACGAAAAAGCTTGTAAAAAAAATAATATTCTGCTTATAGGTAGGTATGACGTTCAAATTCAAGTCGCAATGAGAAAACCAGTTGTACAGTTACCGGCACGTAACTTGGCAAGAGATTTTCGTAGTGGGGGAAGTTCGCGCATATAAAAATGTATGAAATTGTGCGCAAACTTCCCCCACTACAAAAACTCTTGCCAACTTACGTGCCGGTAACTGTACTAATATAAAACATTCAAAATCTAGTCTCTCCAGTCTCAATCTCTTTCTCAAAAAATATAGGTTAATTAGGGCAAACAATTAAATAGAGAGCTTAAAACTAGAGCTTAGCTGCCTGTACCATTTCATTCAAGACTAGTTCCTGCCCGCGTTTTCGTACGCATGGAAGTCAAGTACTTATCTGTATCATAAAACATTCGAGAATAGTGTAGCTTTCTATCAGTGAAAGAATTGTTTTAATCGGATCAGTACTTCCCGAGATTATCGCTTACAAACAAACAAAAATCAAACAAACTTTACCTGTCTATAATATTTCTTAATACAGATAAGCCAACACACAACGCGTAGGTATTTACAATCAGAATGATTCAGGATTACATTATTCGACTTAAGCCGGCCATTGACGATCAGTTCAAACATAAAACTGCGGCATAAAACTAGGGCGTCACTCCAAATGGTTTTAGATGGTTTTAGATTTGCCCATTCACTGGCGTCACTCCGGCTCTTCATTTTTCGATCGGCCGTCGGGCAAAGCTGACGAAAAGTACACTATTTATATTTGTGTCGAAAAAAAATGAATTCTGATTCTGAAGAAGAAACATTAATTCTAACTGTGGCTACTATTTGTTGCCATATACTCACCGAGAAACGTGAAAGAAAGAAATGGATGAAAGAATGGCTTAGAAAAAGGAATCAATTCACTCACGTCAATTTGTTGAATGAGTTATCACTAGAACCAAGTGACTGGAGAAACTACTTAAGGATGGACGAAACTACATATTTCAAGCTTTTGAAACTTGTAACTCCATATATTGCTAAACAGGATACTAATATGAGAGAAGCTATTAGCCCTCATGAGAGATTGACTGCCACTCTTCGTTTCTTAGCTTCGGGAATGAGTTATGAAGAATTAAAATTTCCAACTGCAATATCTCCACAGCGTCTGGGAGTTATCATTCCAGAGACATGCAAAGCAATACTCACTGTATTAAAGGATTACATGAAGGTACAAAATATGCTATTAAATATATTAGTACAGTCTGTTGGCAAAGACGTCTGACCCACCCTAAAAACAAACGAATTTGGACCCTCAGCTTGTAGCATTAAGGTTTATTCAATTTATATGAGCTTGTCAAACTAGTGCTCGAGGACTCGATGAACAAACACAATCATAATACAGACACGCAAATTTGATCTTTATTACGTTAGCATTAGGTTATATATTATAACTACTTGTTACAATATTATTAGTGTAATAGCTTATTTTAATGATTGCATTCAAGTAATTCTGGTCTCGTGGCCTTTATATGAGACTGCGAAAAACAAGTTGTGTGATCAAATCCTGCGACGAACTATTGTTTTGCTTTCAATTTAGAATTTATTTAAAAACTATTTCTTGTATTATTGTAAAGAACTATAGACGGATAATCTTCAAATAAAAACTTTCTAAAATGGTAATATTTTCGCATAACTTGTAATAAGTGGGTAGTTGAAAAATAAATATTAATATTCATTATAAAACTGGTATTTTTAAATGCTACGGGTATGCAGTGACTACGCGCAAACATATTTTACCTTGCCTTATTAAATTCTGTGAACTTTAAAGTTTTTTAATTTACCCACCTGTTAACAAGTTAAATTGACGTAAATCATATTGGTCGTTCTTTAATAATGCAACTAATATTGTAGAAATGAAAACAAATTAAAAAAGAAACTGTTAATAGGTGAACTGTGTTTTGACACCCACATGTTGTTAGTCGCCAATCCAGCATTAAACCGCTAAGCCACAAGAACTTGTTGGGAATACGCGAAATTAAAGATTGGTTTGTAATAAAATTATGTTGTGTAACTTAAAAGCTTTTCAACTTTAATGTCAACGAGATAAGGATTAAAATAGCTTAACAAAATTATATAATACCGGTAGCTCCGACAATGTTACCTTAAAGTTACGTGTTAAAGATCAAATTTGCGTGTCTGTTTTGGTATTGTATTCGTTCATCGAGTTCTCGAGCACTTGTCTGATAAGCTCATATAAATTGAATAAACCTTAATGTTACAAGCTGAGGGTCCAAATTCGTTTGTTTTTAGGGTGGGTCAGACGTCTTTGCCAACATACTGTACCTATATTAGTATATAATAATAATAAAATAAATAAAAAATAAAAAAGCCTTTTATTTCTTGCAAATTAAAATTAACAATAATTACATAAAAAATTAGAATACAAAAATAACATAATTTTATTTTTTACTCTAAAATAAAATTATACTGATTAGAAGTTACTTGCATGCATAAATTATGGTTTATTTATTTACATATTTATTAAATCATTCATTTATTTAATCATACCTATATATACTAATTTTTTTATATTATTTAATTATATATTAAAAGAAGAATAGGTAATATAACATCATTTCATTTTTGTTCTGTATAAAATAATGATGATTAAGTTAATTAGGTACATGCTTAAGTAGTTTATTTATTTAAATACTTATCAATTTATTCATTTATTTAATCGTATATTCGCTTAATTCATTTATTTACTTAGTTATACGGTATGGAACTCACTTCTAGGCAATAAATGAAACCTCAAGTAATACTAGTCCACAGAAGTATAGCTTAATTAAATTTTAAATCGAAAACCGAAAATTAAAAAAGTAAAATTTTCAAACAAAATAAATATCAAAATAAATTCAGTTAAAGTAAACACTCTGTTGACAGTTCTCTGTTGACAGTTCTGTTGGCGCGGCTTTTTGGTTCGTTTGAAAATTTGAGATTTACGAAAAAAAAATTGATCCAATTCTACAGAGTGTTTAAATTTGTTCAAAATTAAAACTCTACTTTTTGACCTAATTACTGGACCGATTTCGTTAATTTTTTGTATATCGTCAGAAAAGGCGATAACAAGTATGTCGTATAATTTATTGCATATATGTGATCCCCATACTGTATGTTTATTAGTTCATTTATATATTAATTCATTCATTCGGTCTGCACGTCCAGTAGATACAGACGCCGCCATTGCCGCGATCGCAGCGAGCGATTCGAGCGAACTGAAGCCTTGGAATGACGATCGCGCATTGACGGTCAGTTGACGCGACGCGCCGCTTGGATTTATGGTAGTCACAGAAAATTTCCGTGGCGCGTCGTCAGTTAAAACTCTGGAGTGATGATTCGCCATTGACGGTCAAATTTTGGAGTGACGCCCTAGTTTTATGCCGCAGTTTTATGTTTGAACTGATCGTCAATGGCCGGCTTTATAGAAGATTTAATTTTTATCAGCATTCAAATTACTTTTTTATCTCTCCCGCCGGCTATCAAATAATAAAATTCTTTTCTTATCTTAACAAACACGTTATCTTTCAAATAAATACTTTAGATAAATAAGTGCAATAAATTAATAAAACTATGCTTGAATTGACCCCGTTTTTTAATTTATAAATGTTTTTTATCAAGGTCAAAGATGTTTATTATCTGTGACAAATTAGCAACCTGTCAGTGTCAAATGACAATTCTATTAATGAGAGTAAAAAAAATATCAAATTCAATTGTCTATTGTTTATTTTTTTCCTCAAATTACATTGAAACATAGTTTTTTAGCTGTCGTTGTTATCTTAGACGTCCGGATTTATCCGAACGGTCCTAATTGGTTTTAATTTCCATGATTTTTTGTTAATTATGGAGATTGTCTAGCGGCACTGAACTGTTGCAAAAAAAATGCGATGGTCCACAACAATAGTCGGTTTTTATTGTATTATTACCTATTATATGGGATGACAATTTTGTTACTTTGAGCCTTTATTTACTGACTAGGTATAAAATAGTTCATTTTTGATAGGCTGGTATAAGGCCAGTTTTCCCCACGATGTTTTCCTTCACCGATGTCAATGATGCCCAAGATAAACTTTAGAAAGTACTTAAGAATTGAATAAGTCCCATTGGTACTTGCCGGGATTTGAACCTCAACCTCAATCGTGAGAGGCGGAGGCGGGCGCCTTAGGGTCGGTTCACATCTGACGGAAGATACGCCGTGTACGATACAAGGCGTATTTTCCGTCAGATGTTGAAGCATTCGCGTAACGCAGAAACAGTCAAATAGATAATAAAATATCCAACCACACAGTCTACACACACATATAACCGATGATGCGTTAGTGCGTCGACCATACTAAAGACGATACGTTCGCCGTATCTTCCGTCAGATGTGAACCGACCCTTAACCATTTGGCCACGACAATCAAAACAGATTATCAGTCTGTATCAAAAGATAACCTTCAAACCTCTTCATCATCAGGCACGATCCTGGCATCCTACATCGGGTTTGGCGCAGAACCAGCTCATCTGGTGACTGCCAGCGTCATGTCCGCGCCGGCTGCCATCTGCTACTCCAAGCTTCTGATGCCAGAGACTAAGAGGTCACTGACCACGGTGGATAATATTCAGCCTGTGCAGTGGTAAGTACTTATATACCCTTTTTTTGTTTTTTTTTTTTATCGTGGGGAAATCCTCATGGTTTCCCCGTCTAGGGGAGGACGGGGGGGTGTGCCGGACTCTTACCGGCTAAACCCACCACGGTGTTCCTCGACATACCTTTCGGCGGGGGTACGGGATTCGCTCGCGCATTCTACCGCGCCCCCGCAAGGCTTTGACCCGCCACCTGTCTAGGCGGGTCCCGTCTACGTCGGCGGTCTAAGCGCCGCCGAATCCTCTAGTGTGGCGCACGCGGAACACGTGCGTCGATATACCCTAGCTGACCGGCCCACGCGGCTCAGGTTTGCTATAAAAAAAATATTAAGACCAATAATTGAGATAAAAAAACTATCCTATCTTTCTAGTTGGATCAAACTGCACACGGTGTGAAAATTTGATTAAAATCGGTTAAGTAGTTTAGGAGTCCATTCCGGACAAACAATGTGACGCGTAATCGAGCCTCTGCCCGCGACTTCGTCTGCGTAAATGACGATTACCGGTAGTGTTTATTTTTTTGAGTTAAGCCCTATTTTTTTTCTTTCTAATAATCTCTACTTTAGAGGCATTAGAAACAGGGTGTAAAGTTTCTCATTATCCGTTGAAAAGGGAGGATCCTCCGACCAGACGGGTGTTGTGTCTGGTGGGCTATTGCCCGACGGTTTTTGGCGGGATTTTGTATACAGTATGCATACAGTATGCAGTATATCTCTAACTTAGTTCTTAAATGTCATCGTCCTTTTCTTTCGCTGTATGTTAGTAAGAGATGTCAGTTCTCTAAATTTAGTCTAGTTTATGAACAAGGGAATCGGCACTGTAGACTAATTAACTTTTTATAACATCAGCTATTTGCCAGTGAAAATCCCGTCAAAATCCGTCCAGCCGTTTAGGAAATTAGCCAGCAAAAACAAACAGACATACATATAAAAAATTCAAATGGTTTTTTCGTTGAAGTACTGTATTGTATTTTATTTCATTATACTTAAATAAATCAATATTTGCTCTCTTTCACAGTGAAGACCAATCAGTTCTCTCCGCGGCCACCAGAGGCGCCACCAACGGCATAGCCTTAATCCTGAACATCATAGCCAACATTATAGCCTTTGTGGCCTTCATAGCCTTCATCAATGGCGCGCTGGGCTATTGTGGGGGAATGCTGGGCAATCCTGACATCAACCTGGAGTGGATTTTGGGGAAGGTGTTCATACCTTTATCTTGGGTTATGGGTGAGTACAAGTTTTAGAGATATAGTATACAGACAGAGTAACAATATTCTTGAGTAGTTTTTATTTATTATTTGACTAAGCTTATGCCGATGTGCAGAGTGATCAAAATGGATACAATAAGGTCAGAAATGAATAGGTACCTATATTAGGGCACACGCACAGATAATATAATACTACGATTAGGGGAAGTTTGAAAATGGCGCCAATGACAGAAAAGTTGAAAGGGAAATCGTTTGTCTTGGTATGGGCATGTGAAGAGGAGGGTTGAAACGCATGTGACCAGGAGAGTTATGAATATGAATGTAGATGGATAGAGAGGTGAAGGAAGGCCAAAGAAAAGATGGATGGATTGTGTCAAGAATGATAAGAAAAACTAAAACCCGACTACGAAAAAATCGCGCTAGAGACGCTTCTAACGACACCTCATTTGTCATGTAATGATAAGTAGTTTAGAAGTTATGAGGGAACAAACAAACATACATACATTTACATACATACATACCGGTCAAAATCATAACCCTCCTTTTGGCTTTGCCGTAGTCGGGTAAAAAGGGAGTCAGTGATAGCATGACGGCTGACAGGACGGAATGGAAAAAGCAAATTAACGTGTTGCGCCGACCCCAAGTAACATGGGACAAGGGCAGGAAGATGATGACCCGCGAATTCATCCGCGTAAATGTCAGTTATATGCAGAGTTTTAATTTGTTAGAACACTAATTCTTTTTACAACATTAATAAAGTAAGTTACTCCTTATAGATAACTTAGGTACTTTGTATTACGTACCGGCTTTAGTCCAAAAATAGGACCGAGGGATAACGTACCTTCCTATCCGTGAAAGAATTTTGAAAATTGGCCCAGTAGTTTAGGAGATCAGCGCTGTCAAATAAAAAACAAACATATCTTTAGCTTTACAATATTCAGAGTATTAGATTTTATTTAAGAAAACACAATTAACAATGATGTTTATGGGGTTTTGTAACACATAAAATTAATACGATTCGACATGTCGTCTTTCAAAATGGAAGGGAAACAAACATTTTAATATTTATTGTCTATATTTATTACATACAAAGACAAGAGGTGCATTATTTCAATGTTACTCCGTGAATTGTCACGTTTAAAAATCATTAACATTAGATATTCTTAACTCACACATGTATTATGTACGTAACTTCCCCATTTGTAATAAGTTTGTATTGTTGCACTCGGCATAACTAATTTATTTGTTTATGTTCTGTTGTGTAGGTCTGTATTATAGGTATTCCGCTATAAAACTGTTTTTCAACACAGTTGCTCCGTCGTAAAGTAGCTCATATTATACCGATTTTAATGTCATAATTTACTATATTTACGCACGCGTACTTTTTACATTATATTACAGCATTTTGCACAGAGTTTTGTTTGGTTTTCAATCAATCTGCCTAGCCTTTTCCCTACTATGTTGGGGTCGGCTTCCAGTCTAACTGGATGCAGCTGTATACCAGTATTTTACATGGAGCGACTGCCTATCTGACCTCCAAAACCTAGTAACTGGGTAATACGATAGGTACCCCTTGGTAAAACTGGTTGACAGACCAAAGAGTTAAGTTGTTTTCGAATGGAGTTTGGTATAATCCAAAAAAGACGTTTTAAAAAGTTTGAACTTTAACATTTCATCCGTTATCAAAAGGTTCCTAGTTATAGTCCAGAAGCAGAAAATGATTGCAATAATGGGAAAAACATGTGACTTTTGGCTCTGTATCTTTTTACACCTGTTACTTTTTACCCCCCATCTTATATTTTATTGTTTGAATTCAGGAGTGCCATGGGAGGAGTGCGAGCTGGTCGGCTCTCTAATAGGACTGAAGACTGTAGTCAACGAGTTTGTAGCCTACCAAAGAATGGGGGAGATGAAGAGGGATGGATTGCTATCGGTAAATATGGTTTTATAGGAATATTTTCAGTGGCAACAACATTTTATATTATGACCTTTAATTTGACTATGGTTATTAAAATTTTTCGACCGTTTTCGGTTTAAGAAACGACTATTCTAATCTATAGGGCCGCATCCATTTGGCAGTGTAAGCACTTGGCCTAGGGGCCCCACATACCAAACCACATAAAAAAATTTAATACATTTTTGACGGAAATCGATATAAGTACTTAAGTGTTTTATTTCTTTCATTTTTTTTCTATTGAATAGGGTGATGGCATACATAAGTACTGTAATTTAAAAAAACTACGTAATTACGAATAAAATTGCGTTTTTGGTGAATAAAAATAGGGGGGCCCTAGCTAACTCGCAAAAAAATATTTTTAACATGATTAATCCGGCCCTGTCTTTAAGCAGTAATATTGCCATGTTATATTATTTGTTTCTAGCCGAGAGCAGAGTTGATAGCAACGTATTCTCTATGCGGGTTCACGAACCCTGCGTCTGCAGGCATCATGATTGGGGCCATCGCAGCCATGGCGCCTAACCAGAGAGAAGTATTATCAAGTGTGAGTATAAAGACTGTTTGACATAATGAGCATGGCGGTTCAGAACTTCGTCTTGCTCACTCTTTCGCGCTGATGGTGGCATCGTGCTTTGAATCATCCGGTCCCCTTCAAGATGATCGAGCTACTGCATGCAAGGGCGGATCCTTCAGGGGGGGATCATATGATAAGGACAGGCTCCGTTTCGATTACAATAATAATTATAATTAAAAGAAAATAGTTAGCTTAGGGGCGTCAAGCCCTTGAACCCCTCCCCCTTGGTTCCGCCCTTGGCTACATCTACATGGTACATTGAGCCAGATGTGTATACCTTTACCTACTTAAATACATACACGCGTGAGAGCTAAGCGTGGGGTCCTGGGTTTGATTCCCAGGTCATGGCAAAAAGTGTCATTGGTTTTTCTTTGCGAATTTCTTAGTAGCAGCCCGGAGTAAAGAAGTTGGTGATGTGACTCCCCCATGTCTTGAAAAGTATGTAAAGCCGTTGGTCCTGCGTCTGATCTGTTCCCGGTTGTGTAGGATTGCCGTCTCAGTGGTTTAGACGCTCTCCTTTAATGCATTAGGTTGTGGTTTCGATAACGAGCAGGAACTAATGTGATTTTCCAATTCATAAGTTTATCTTGGACTTACATCGATGAAGGTAAACATCGTGAGAAAACCTAGATTTAAATTAAAAGTCTGAAATCGCCAATCCGCCTTGTGCATGCGTGGTCATCAATGCTCGTGCCTTCTCTGTAGGAGAAGAGACATTTGCTTTACATTGGGACAATAGTAGGCTGGTATTATTCAAGTATTTTGTTCAAGTTTTTTGTTTTTAATGGAAAATAATATTTTCTTTACAGATTGCTGTGAGAGCATTCTTCGCGGGATGCGGAATATGTTTTATGACCGCGTGTATAGCAGGTGAGTTTCATCTCAAACTAAAAGTTCCTGTAACATACCTAATACTAAGGGTTGCATGACTTTTCAATAGTCAGATAAATATCCAAAGAATAAATATGACAGATTGACATTATTTTCTACACAAAAGCTGTCAAACCGCCATATTTATCCCACCGTTAAGTTATCTGACGATTGAAAAATTAGCCCATAATATACAGAACCTTTTTTCTTAGTATTGACTATCAGGGACTCCTAAAGAAATCTAAAAAAAAACGTCAAAATAAAATGATGAATCAAGAAAAACCTTTTTGCAGTTTTGGAGCTCACATACTGGCCATCATTGTTCTAAATTTGAATAATAACGATACGGCCATTATTAAAAAGTTATAGACGAGCGTATATCTCTAACCCTTGGCCTTTTTAGCTACAATTAATAAAAATGTTGTCATTCACAAAATAGATCATGGAAATAGCAATTTCAAACTAACTTTGTGTTATTTATTTTTTCAGGTTTACTGATGCCCGAAAACGCGTTTGGCTAGTTAAAAGTGATATTTATTTAATTAAAATATTTAAATAGGACTACTTAATTTTATACAATTGTTATTTATTATTAAATTAAAAGATTTGACTAGTATTTTGTGTTTTATTTTCTATACTATAATACTATAATAATATTATAAAGAGGTAACATTTGTTTGTAAGTTTGTATGTTTGTAAGTTTGTATGTAGGGGGTAATCTCTGGATCTACTGAACCGATTTTGAAAATTCTTTCACAAATTGGAAGCTACGTTATCACTGAGTGCTATAGGCTATATCTTATTATAAAAAAATTAGGGATCCGTAAGAAAAATCACGCGAACGAAGTCGCGGGGAGAGTGCTAGTGTTGTATAAATGTGAACTCTTTTGCTATTGTTTGTATTGTACTGCTCGTCGGTCTCGTGGTCGCAAGCGCGACTGCTTGTTGTCTTGTGGGGTCCTGGGTTTGATTCCCAGGTCGGGGAATAAGACAAGCGTTATTGGATTTTTTCATTAGGAATTTCTAAATAAAATGGCAGCTTGGCTTAGAGCATTTATAATGCTCTAAGCAGCTTGGAGTTAAGAAGGTGGTGTGACATCGGCCTTAATATTTTAAAATACTGGCCGAAAAACATTGTTCTAGAAATAAAAAGAACAGAATTTTTTTCGTCAGCCTTCCGTTTTTAAAGTTGACAGGCCTGATCAAAATATGTCACTACACCATGCACTTACCAGAATCAAGACAACATTATTTGAAAAACCTATACTTAATAACTGTAAAGCGGTACAGTTATGATACCATATCGAAATTGCGAAGTATTCGCTAGTGTCATTTTCTTTTTTGTCATCAAAATTTTCTGTAGTTTGGCTATCTGGTATCGCGGTATGTATAAAAAGCAACCGACTTTAACGAGCATACCAGAACGAAATGAAGCGGAAGACGAGCACCTCACAAACAAATGGGTGCCTAAGAAAAAACATGAGGTCCTCAAAGCTAAGTATAAATGCTTGAAAAAACTTTTCCAAATTTACGATGCAAGCGTCATTGGTATCCTGCCAGAGTCCAGCGGACCTGACGGATACTTGGAGGAGGATAACGACGCGAACAAGAAAAGGAAAAAACGCTCTCATCGCACGAAGACAGACGCGTGCGCCGGTACCACAGAACTGTCCAGCGGAGACGTTTCCATTCACTCAGACGTAGAAAAAGATTCTATAGCAACAGCTGTCATTAGAGATCTGAAGATCAAAAAATGCTTATCTACATCGACGCAGATGGAGTCCCAAGCGTCCAAAGAATACAAGTACGCAGCCACGCAAGATTCGCGAGAAAACTTGATTTTGGAACGGAACATGTCGGCAGAAGGCGACCGGGAACGCGAGCGTCAAGAGTGCGAGTTTACACAGACGAGCGAACCCCACAGGGTCCCGTACCTCCTGATCAACGAGAAGAGGACGCGGCTTAAGTTGACCCGCTTCCAATGCTTCATCCAACGATTATTCGGTATCCGTCAAGAGAGACCTTACAAAAACTATGTTCTGCCAAACGGTCATATTTATGCTGCCAGCGATAACAATATCTCGGACAGTTATTGTGATAAACGACGGCGCAGGGGGCTGAGGTTTCGGAGGCTGCGGCGCCCTAAGAAGATACACTCTGAGATTGCACTGAGGGACATGAATACTCCAGTGATTTTGTCCTACGTGCAATCAGTTCAGAGGAACTGTTTGGCGGACACGACACCTCGCCACTGCCCGATCATGGGATGCCTCATGATTTCCTACGGTAAGTTTTTAAGACAAGTCGTAAGTATAGACGGAGAGCATAAGGGCTCAAGCCAACCAAAAGCATCTGGGTTCTTCCTTGACAAATCTTAAAGTGAACTTGATATTATTCTAATTGCAAACTTGCAAACGTTACCCTACCTAGAGTAGGTACCATTGTCATTAATTAAAATGTTGTAAGCAAAAAAAAAACAGGATCAATCCCTCCTCATACGACAATCCTGGATCCACCACTGGGTTGGTTCATATTCATAAGAGCTTTTACCCCCTGAAAGTCAAATCAAAGTCAAAATATGTGCCGTGGAGCAACCCTGATGTGCCCATATCAGGGCTACTCCACGGCACATTCGCAGATCCCTCGTTCACCGAACAACACTGATTAACTTCCCTATTTCAGGCATCATAAACTATAACGACCATTTAAATCTCTGCCACTTTGCTGACAGAAAATTCTTCTGTCATTACTGTCACGAAGGATTCGAGCGACAGTACGACAAATTCGTTCATGAGAACGAACACATTGGTATATCCAAATTAGAAGCAACCAACCTTTCCGTACCTTCAACCACCAGACAATCCTTCAAAAAAGCCAGCAACACCCAAACGGACCCAGAATTATCGAAATGCGAAGTCCCAGAAGACAAGCTAAAGAAAATCGTCTCGTTTTTCGATAAAATTTCTGATCCGGAACAAATGTTAACGGAAATAAAGAAGAATAGGTATTCCGAATGTAATTTAGCGCCATCTAAAACTGAGATTGACACTGTAGAGGAATCATCGGATTCTTCTGACAAGCAGACGCTTAGCTGCGTGAATCTTCACCGGAAAATTAAGAAGAATGGATCGTCCGTTGAATCCGAGATGACATTGAAACACGAACAGCACGGCTCACCTATTGTTTGTCATATTTGTGGCGAAACTTTTAATTACAGGTAAGAGCGTACAATCCGGTACCTACGGCGCTTAGACAGTTGTTTTCTATACTTATACCTACTATATTTTTATATATTATATTTTATTTTATATATTATAAAGAGGAAAGATTTGATTGTTTGTTTGCATTGAATAGGCTCCGAAACTACTGAACCGATTTAAAAAATTCTTTCAATGTTGGGAAGCTACACTATCCCCTGTATAGGCTATATTATATTTAGTATCAGCATTGCACCCGTGCGAAGCCGGGGCGGGTCGATAGTATTTCATACAATTACGGTACCTACCACGCACGCACGACGGCTGGATAATAAACTATCTACTGTCCTAATGCTTAATTGAAAGAGCCTCAAGGCTCGTTTTTTGAACCAACTAGACTAAGTAACGAGCAGAGAACTTTCTGCAAATGGCGGACCACACCGATTTTATTGAAGCAAAATAACCGTTTGATATTATCAAATTACTGCATCGGGAATCCAATAAAATAAAGAATTGTCTTGTAGTGTCAATACGTTCTCAGCTCCAGGACACAATTCTCTAAAAAACACGTTATGCTAAGCCCTGAAAACAGATAAATTTTCAAGTACCTACCTAACTGTAAATTTAAATTATAGTCGCGTCAATAACTAGTTAGTCAAAATTGAGTTGGAAATAAATGTACACATACAAAATCTATGGGATAAATGCAAATCGCGTTTTGACAGCTCATAAAATATGTCAATTTTTTGGTGTGGTGTCAAGTACCAAATTCTGAAGTCAGGGCACGTGCAAGAACCCAACACTGCTGAAAAATTCAGATGTTCCATACACTGCGTTCTTGTATATACTTAATGAACTTTTGTATGAAACAGTTGCTTTTTGGACAAACCAATCTCATTATTACTTATTCTTTCAGACGCCAACTAAGTCTCCACGTGGACTTGGAGCACCGTGTCCACGACAAATTCTCTAAATTCCACAGCTGTGCTGGCATCCTAAACCATAGATTCCAGAACAGGGTCGACATGGTCTCCGAGGATGGTAAGATCAACGTCCAGAGCATCGACAGGTCCCGTTCGGGGCTAAGAAGGTCCACCTCCTCATTAAGTCAAGAAACTTATTCTGAAATCTCCCGAAGAAGGTCGGAAGAAAGTTTAAGTTGTGATCCGTCGACGAATATTGTGTACTACACTTCCATGGAAACCGTGAAAAAGCCTTCAATGGTCAACAACCTCGTTCAAAAGGTCAGAAGCGGCTTCAACAGTTATAAGTGGGAGCCGGGAACAAAAATTATTCGTGTGTAGTCCGCGTGCTATGTGAAGTGGCATTGTGTCTTCGTCAATATAGTGAAAAGTCCAGTTTTTTGTTTTATTTTACAATCCTTTTCATGAGTTCTTAAGATAGGGCGCAAGACCTGCTGAAAAAAATCTGCTGTTCTCCATACATTTTAACCTTGTAGGTAGGTAGGTACTTTTGTATGGAACAGCCGTTTTTTTTTAATAAGCGTCAGCTCACACCGAGACGCGACGCGACGCGACGCTGCGTGCACACTTTAAAGCCTCGTCCCCACTAGGAACGTTTGTCGAGCGACATGACGTGTCCCCGGTGTCATCGGGCGATGTCGGGCGACGTCGGACGACATCGCCCGATGTCTCCGGGGACACAATATGTCGCTCGACAAATGTTCCTAGTGGGGAAGAGGCTTAAAAGAGCGACTCAAAATATAACTTTTTTTCTACACGAAAAGATACACATTACGTTGTGAGAATTTAGAATACGTTACACCACGCAGCACTACGCCTCGTGATGCCTCGCGGCGTAGAGCGACGCATCGCGACGCAGCGGTGAATCGCCGGTACGCGCGACGTGCAAGAGCGGTGACGATGCGATGCGTCTCGCGGCGGCGCGCGGCGCAGCGCGAAGTCACTGGCCTCTTCCAGTATCTTCACGTTGCGTCGCGTCGCGTCGCGTCTCGGCGTGAGCTGACCCTAAGTTGTATTGATGTCCCTTTCACCTTGTTCTGACAAAATATGCATAATAAAGGCGCGGCCCCACCGCGGTGCACGGAGAGGCTACGCACGTGTATTAAGCTTCGCTTTGTAAGAAAATGTATGTGGTTGTATCCACTGCAACCCACGGAGAGGCTACGCATGAATTGACGTCATTGATACATGCGTGGCTTGCTCGAATAGGCGGTTACATAGCTCAACGCTGTCGACGTGGGTCTACGTTTCCATTGGAGTACACGAATATGACGCATGGCTAATGTATTTTCAGTCATACAATACCCTGTGGTGTGTAGCCTCTCCGTGCGCCGTGCCACGCTATACATAGTCGTGGGTCTTCGTGTAAGTACTTCAGTGGAAACGTAGACCCACGTTGTCAAACAAATGAATACACGCAGCTAAAATGCGCCGCGTGTCCGTGCACAGCGTGCACCGCGGTGGGGCCGCGCCTTAACTTGTATGATACACACGCTCATCATCATCAAACCAGCTCAAAACGATAACACATAAAAAAATGTGTATTTAAGTCCTCGCAGCAGCAACTTAGAGGCTAATTTCCTAAAACCATTAAAAAAAAATTTATGCAGTTTATTTGCGCAAGAGTTGCAAGCCTGCATGAGTGCCTCCGCCCACTAAACGGAGTTACGACCTCTAAAGTTGCGTAAAAACGTAGTACTATAGACTGCAAACTGTAATTAAGTGCTCGTTGAAACGCCAAAGGCCAGGTGCAGGAACTGCGTCTGCGCAGATTATAAAATTTCACTACAACATTGCAAATTGATTGTAGCCGCAATTCGAAAGATCAGTACTACGTCTACGGAGCAAGAATGCAAGATGACAAAATAAAACAATTCCATTAAAAAACCACACATGTTTATTGTAGTTATTTTTATATAATAATTCCTAACACATCCCACGCAGTGAGATCGCTGCAAATAAACAGTCTGGAAGCCATAGAACAAAGTGTTATAGAGAAAAAACATATTATAAATATGTTACAACTTACCCTAGTGATAACGTAAACTTATAACTATATATACTATACGTGTGTGTTGGCTCTCTTTTACATAATATACCCAAACATATTTATACCCTCTTGGTACAAAATATAATTTAAAAAAAAAGCGGCCAAGTTCGAGTCGGACATGCACACAAAGGGCCCGTCGCCGTACAATATTTTCAGTCAGTCAAAACATTTATTTCAATTACGCCATTTACAAGCACTTTTGAATTGTCAAGGAGTCGGTCAGTTAGTCAGAAAGTTGAAGCTAGTTGCTCGTTCCATTTTACATTACATAAATAAAGCAGTTTTTTGGATAAATGACAAGAAATTAAAGGTGAAGGCACGCGGGCGGCGTTATGGCAGACAACGATTGATTGTAATGACGAATTTTCATTTAGCACGTGCGCCTAATGCCAACATTCCAGAATATTTTATTGAGACAATGGCCTGCAAATTATTTGCTTACTTTTGTGCAAGTTACTTGCACGTGTATGGCTTTAGATCCAAACGTAACTATATTTCTAAGGTAAAAGTACAAGAGGATATAAACTTATTTTTAAATTAAATTATGTAAAAGACAACAAACAACTTTTTAACTACAATAAAAAAGAGCCAGTATTTATTATAAATATTTCAACGCTGCACACAATGCGACAATATTCTACAGTTATGATTAAAATCACAATAGCCCAACAGTTGTGGTTGGGCTGGCAATAAAAATGATGTGAGTTCGATACTCAACCATTGTACTATCGATTTGAACTTAGTTCTACAACATACATGTTTTAGTGCCTTTTTAACAGCTGCCAGATATGTTTTGGTCAAGTTATCTGCGAGATAATTTATAATATCAAATAACTATTATTTACCCGATAGATATTGCCTATTTCAAAATTATATTAGTTTTTATTTATTTATCTGGTGGATAGTGCCTATTTGGAAACATGGAAGCAATATCAAATTTGCAGTGACTGCCATCGCCCATAATTTTGTAATAACTGTTTACTTTTTAAATAACTGTAAAATATTATCACAATGCATTATTATCATGTAACTTAGAAAAATAACAAGCAAATTCGTTGAAAAAACAACAAGAGTCACCTATTAAAATCCTCATTTTTAATTTAAAAAAGAAAACGCAGATTGTACGCATAAACAATAAAATAATAATTTTTAAAAATAACATGTCACTAATTTTCTTCATAATGACATTACACTTCATTAAATAAAATTACAATTTGCTTTTTTTATAACAATAGGTTTTTAACCACTGGCCAGAGATATTCAACCTTTTTCTCAAATGAGTTTTTATCGACAATTTAGACAATTAAATTGTCCTTTCTTTTTTCATTCGCTTCCAATAGACACAAAATTTATAATTCACTTCTCTTGGCTGAATACCCCTGCTTTTTTTAAATCCAACAGTGTGTTGTAATACAAAGTGATAGTTAATTAACGAGAAATCTGAAAAGGGGTCATTGTAGAGATAAACTACGACAACATGGCGCGCCCGTCCACAATTCAAAACGTTTGAAAGTATTTACAAGACTCACAACGAATTGTGTGCGTACTGAGAGTACTTACAACTACATACAAACTCTTTTGTAAGTACGTGACTACACACATTGAAATAGTAAAATGGAGGGGCGCGCCATGTTATCGTAGTTTATCTCCACTCATCATTATGAACAACTTTTACTATGAGACCAAACACTGAAATAAAAAAAAAGTCAGCTGTTCCATACATTATGACAGAAATACCCTTTTTCAAGGTTTTAGGTCAATTAACAATCATCCTGTATACAAAAAAAAACGGAGCTTATTTTTTTTGTAAGTCCGTGTGTCCCAAGAAGCGATCTCACATCTATTCACGTCTAACGAACCATCTAGCACCGTACCACGATATTAACCCTTACCTCGAGAATGTATTTTATTTTAAAACAATATTTTTTTTACATACATAATAAAAGTATATGGGGGGGGGGGGGGGGAATATCGTAACGCAGACGTTTACCATGAATTAAGTATGATTCTAGACCACACCGCGATAAAATACCCGTTGACTAAGGGAAAACACACCCGTTGTGTTTCTAAAAAAAAGCGCATGCGATGCTCTCATAACCGTGTGTTTCTGTACGGCGAACACACACACTGTGTAGCCAGCCGCACTACACTACGGGCTTTGCGTAGCCCGCAGTCAACGGGTTAAAAAAAAAACATCTCTTCCATACAAATTTAACACCTACACCGTCAATATGTATGAAAGAGTTATTATTTTGCGGTAGAAGTTAATTGGAACGAAATTCCTTCATTAAAAGGTTTGAAGATCAATCGGTTTTTTTTTTTGTTAATATTTATTCGACATGAATTCGATGTTACTGATTAAAAAAAAACAACAATAATTATAATATTATAAAAATTTCTAAAGATATACATTCTCACTAATCTTTTATGAAAAGACGGCGATTTTGAGAATTAAACAAAATTATTCATACCGTTTAAATTATTATTTTTTATTATAGGTATTATTTGTTTAACACACATTTCAACTTAATATTATAAAGAAGCAAATTCATCTCCTAAAGGGGTAAAAAGGGATGAATTATTGCATGTAATTTCGTAATTTTTACTCATGAAAAATCCTATAGCACTTATGACTTGTCATTATAGTTTAAATTGCAAAACCACCGTCTTCCATATTCAATCCGACCAATCTACGTTAAATTCCATTACTTTTAGTACTAACGGCAAAATTGTTAAGTATGTACGGTACTGACTGTATTTAAATATTTCTATACCTATATCATATTAGCCAACCAACCTGTACTTACTGTTCCACTCAAACCATGTCAGAGGCCCTTGAGGCGGTTTAGAAACTCTGACTCTAAGGTGTGTGGGGTCGTAAGACTTTACTGGCCACACGATAAAGAAGAAGCCAAACGACTTCCTATGACCGGTAATGCGTTGCCCGTATCCGGTTTTTATTCGTTTGATGTTCAAGGCAGAGCTTCGTTTATAGTTTACATCTAATGGACTCTGGGCAGTTATCTTCTGTACCACCTTGCTGACTGGATTTACCACTGGACAATATTTTGTCATATAGTTAATTAAAAAATGAGGATAGGTCCGACAGAAAATTAACTCTTGTTGTCTCAAAAGAAAAATTTAATGTTGCAAATTGTCAGGCATGTGTAAACTGTTTTGATTGGTTGTTGATAAATTCATTTAAGCCAATCACAGCACTATACGCGTTTGAATTAAATTTATCACCGTTGTAGAAACCACGGGTTGAAAAACTCGACTGCTTGGTTCATATACTTTCGTCATTAACCTACACACTAAACAATTTTGTCATGTGTACTTTTTTAAAACTTTTCTAAAATAACCTCTCTTTTAGCTTTTTAAAGTCAATAATTAAATATATTATGTGCTGATTACTGTCTACGTGCCAGGGTAAGAGTGTCCGTGTGTCCCCTGCGCGTATCTTAGAAATAACTCGTGAACAGATTTGACGATGTTCCAGAATTTTTATCAACGAATATTGATTTACAGACTTTCTCAATTGGGCAGTTGAAAAAATCAACTGACATACTGTATGAGCTACCAAAACGCGATTCCCTCAAAGATTTTGTACACTAATAGCAAACTGTGACGTCATTTATTTGCCAATTTAAATTTTACAGTTGACTGAAAATATATCGATTTTTCTGGGCCAAAATAAAATGTATTGTAGCGGCACCTATCGCACAGAATACGAACTATAACTGACAATTCCTATTCCTACATCGCGCAATCAAAGTTTGCCGCGACGTTAGCAGCCGTCGGGCAGTAGCCCACAGACAATACCTCTATATGTTTTATTTGCGAGTAAAATTACGTACGTTTTACTTTTAAAAAGTCTGCCTAATAATTTCTTGCTACATATTTTGGACTCACTTGGTCAACAGCCCGGGTTTGATGCCGATCTGTACGACAAGCACTTTTGTAGACATATGTACACACAGCAAAACAGATAGGTATACAGGGTCGTCAGATATAGTTGAAGTTTTCTTAGGAACCGATGGATGTCTTTGACTGAAACTTAACCTAAATAAAGAACTATTTATTATCTACGTTTTAAATTAAATTTCATTCGAAAACATCCATCGGTTTCCAAGAAAACTTCAACTATATCTGACGACCCTTCATACCTATCTGTTTTGCTGTGTGTACATAGTATACAGATGGGTTAGAAAAACGCAAACTTTTTTCTAAACTACCGCCATTTTCGAGGTCAGTTTTTATTCTTTTATCAAGAAGAATTCATGTTTTAAAACATCGTCAAATCTGTCAACGCTACACCGAAACGATTGTACAAATCTGTAGATAAATAACTTGTGATATAACTACGATTACATAATATTTTATAGAAAAAAAAAAACATTAAATCAAAAAGTATTTACATTATTTTTTATCATCACCTTGTATGTTTTGTGTGAATTATAATTATTAAAAAAAAAACAACTACTTACTCATCACATGAAAATATTGCTAGTAGAAAAAAAATCTTAAAAAAAAATTACTTGTAAATGGTGGTTTTCTTCTATGTCATAGAACAGAGATGGTGAACCAACGAAATAAAAAAATCGGTGAAATCCAATTTGCAACAGCAGAAATCACATTGTACACAATTCGGGTAACAAATAAAGACTTTAAGGTAAATAGCATATAGGTTTATTTTTCTTCATTTATCACAAAGATATGATTCTTATTAGATTTATATAAAAAATTGCACGTTCACCAATAAAGGTTCACCATTCCTGTCATAGACTAAGTTTACCATACCTTATGGGCCTTCGCCCGCGTCAGACAATCGGTGACCGATTTTTTGTCGGAGTAACGTACTGATGGCAATAGTGCAACGCACACGTCCTACAAAAAGTCGGTCCTACACAACTATAAAATAATCCAACCCGATAATCGGTCCTACAAAAACTCTGACATGGTCTAAGGCCCTAAAACTGAATAGCAAATCTCAATTTTTTTTTTCAAATCAAATATTCATCACCCAATTATCGAACAATTCACACAAAACATACAAGACATATTAACCACACAACTATAGTTGACGAATAATAATAAAAAAAGAAACAACTATGTATACAATACACTGTTCTCATAACATAATAAACTTGATAAATGCACAATGCAATGGCGAAACTAATCAAATAGTAATATTTATTGTAAAAATGAGTAAACATTATTTGTTTTGGTGACGTAAGAATTATTTTTAATATAATATAGAACATACGAATATTGTATTAATCGTTAAGGCCGCTATCACACGGACTGCACCACAACAACCGCACGCAGTCTCTATATTCAACTGCATGCAGTTGTACGTTCGACTTCGTGCAGTCATGATACCAACTGCACGCGGTAAAAAAACGTGACCATTAAAAAAAAATAGTTCGTAAATTCTATATCATATTAAATTGGTTTCGTTTTTATAACTTTATGTAACAAAAAAAAAACAAAAATAATTTCGTACTCGTATAAAAGGGGGCTGTATTTAATTGCATATTAATTATGACTCTCGCCTTTAATATGCAAAATGGAGTCTCATGGCCTGTTGCACACACAACTAGACATTTATCAGAAGGCAAATTCTTGTTACTAAAAATCTATACCAGTGATTCGTAGTGGTCCAGGCGGACCCCCAGGTGTCCACGGGACACTTGACGGGGGTATAAGTAGGCGTGAAAAAATGGGGGTTCACAAATTGTTGGTGGGGATTCATGAAAATTTATGTGGTATCGACAGTAAAGAACAAAAATGTTGATTTGGCTTTACCTATCAATGTAAGCAGATAATAAATTACACAAAAAATTAAGGGAGAATCATCATCTGCCTAGCCTGTTCCCGACTATGTTGGGGTCGGCTTCCAGTCTAACCGGATGCAGCTGAATACCAGTATCTTACATGGAGCGACTGTCTATCTGACCTCCACAACCCAGTAACTGGGTATTACGAAACCCCTTAGTAAGACTGGTTGTCAGACTTTCGGGCTTCTGACGACCCGTAACGACTACGAAAATTAAGGGAGAATAAAATAGAAAAAATATTTGCTGTTTTTTTCTCGGGCTTGCAGCAGCAGTAGTCCACCGTAACCAGGAAAATTTTGCAAATGGTCTACTAAAAAAAATGTTTACCTCTGAGTCAGAGGTTCGCAAACATTTTTTCTATAGGTCAGAGGCCCTGACCTATACCAATATGATAAAGTTGAAAGAGTTTTTTTTATAAAACGCGCTATCTATAGAACTAACAGTCGGATCAGAAAAAATCTTTTCGTATATGATAGCCAGAGTCATGAGGAATAGTATAAGCTATATAACATCACGCTACGACCAACGGGAGCGGAGCAGTAATCAAAGACGTAACTTAATACAGGTGAAAACAACCACGCAGACGGAAAAATAGTTTTTGACAGATTAAGATTAGAATGCAAAGTTTTTTTAAAAATACGAAAACTGCCACACTGAAATATTCAAAAATGGAACACAATTTTTAAATTATCTGTCAAGTAATTTAGTTATGGTGAAACAGGGCCAGAGACTTATTTCTACATTGATTCCATGCAAAGAGTATACATAACTGATTTAAATGAAGAACAACCTTTTTGTAGCCCAATGATGCAAGAGCTCTCAATCTTGCAATGACGTATATCCGCTTTTTTTAAGCGAAAGGGGCGGTCCATTTATTTGGAAAGCTAAACAGACTAATGACTTAGTTTTTAATAAATAATAATTACAATAATGAACTTAAAAATTTAGGTTTTTATCAAAAAATGAGATTATTTGTTAATTATAACGTAAAAAAAAACTTCTAAAAGATTTTCGTCCAAAATTAGTCACGCCACACTACCGCCATCTATCGGCACAAAAGGTAACTCTTCATATTACAAGAAAACAAATACTCTTTGCATGGTAAACTCATTTTTTTTTCAAACATTTATATGTATTGTTTATTATCAAATATTGCATGCGACTGTCGCAACGGTGTTCATAGATTTTATTATGTTTTAAGTTTATCTTAATTATAAAATATGTAGTGCATGTTTTTTTTTGTCTGAATAATATATTTCTGACGATTGTTTGCTACGAAAACGTACAATCGCAGAATGGAAACAGTTAAGCATTATTTAAAATCATTTTCTTGATTTTTTTTTACTTAAAAATGTCGATAAGTAATATTTTTATCACCACGCAAGGAAAAATAGGACTTATAAGTACTTACCTATTTTATTCCAAGACTGTACGTTTAAAAGTACAGCAATAAGGTTCAAATTTCTACACCGTGTAAAATCTCCGTGTAACAACACAATCTATGAACACCGACGCACTGTCACTTATTAACCTACGACTCAAAATGGAGGTATTCATTGTTTTGAGCTATCTCTGTACATTTGTGTTGCGTGAGTATAACTTCTTTTTCTTTGCATGGGGATCTGAAAGAGACAGAAATATAGTTATAGTAGGTACGAGCAAACAGGGCTTCTGTCGTGGTGCGGAAGAATGCTCAGAGCGACCCTCTGGTCGATCGGTTAGTCCTGGGCATGATGTGTCCCAGCGAGTGTCATATTGACTTCCAAACAAAATACCTCCTGCATACTTGGTTCTTCAGAAAGGTCAGGTGCGGAGAACTCGTAACCGGCGTGCTTGTATGACGAGATGTATGAACGTAGATGAGGCAAAAGGAGTATGTAAGGATCGTAGCAGGTGGCGTTCTGTGGTTTCTGCCTACCCCCATGGGAAAAAAGCGTGAGTTTATGTATGTATGTGTATGTACTTGGCTACGTTGAAATTGGCAGTCACGACCGAAATTCGGTCGGTAGAATATAATTAATTAGATGTTACCTATAAGATTACGACATGGAGGAGCAGGGCAGGCGCGGCGAGCCCATCTGCGTGAGCACGCGGTCCAGCCACTGCAGCGGACCGTTCAGGTGCAGCTCGATCCAACATGGCGTCGACGTCACCGTCTGACGTCTGTGGACAAACAAAATGTGTTTCAAGTAAATCATTTCAGGCACTTTTGAATTGTCGGTTCGTTAGAACGTTGAAGTATTATCTTGTATTGGCATCTATCGTATAGCATGCGAACTATGCCAGTTCCTACATCGCGCTATCAGTTTGCCGTGACATTAGCATTATACAAAATTCCGACAACAACCGTCGGGCAGTAGCCCACCCGACACAACACCCGTCCGGTCGAAGTATCCTCCCTTTTCAACGGAGGATGGGAAACTTTACACCCTGTTTCTCATTCCTCTAAAATCTATTACAAATAAACAAAACTGAAAAATAATAGCTTTTTACTAAAAGTAAATACGATACGAATAACAAAAAAAAATTGTTCCAACTAATCTCCTAACCGGCTAAACCAATTTTGACGGGACTTATCAGGGTAAATAGCTGATGTTATAAGGAGTAACTTAGCCTGCTTTCATTTAAAAAAAAGGTAGGTGCACCACCGGTAACCAATTTTTACGCGGTCAAAGTTGCGCGCAGAAGATAGTATGAGCGTAGTTAAGCAGAAAGCGACCAACCTCGATTTTTGCGAAAATGAGTTAGAATGCCCATGACATAAGATTTACTTTCCTTCACATATTCCACAGACACGATTTCTTCAAACTACATCAGTACTCAAGATATTAAATTGTCAAATGAGACCATGTACCATTTTCATCCATTTTTTGTGTTAAAAACGACTATTTTTGGTTTTGATCAAGCAAAATATCCAGAAACGCGTGATTATTATTAAGCAGAATCCGACCATCGAAGTTGGCTGGCTTCTGCAAATTTCGTTTATAATATATTAGTTTGATTTTTATATTTGCAGAAGCCGACCATCGCAATGGTCTAGTTCTGCAAAATAGTTTTTCGTGATTAACGATATTTTTTCACGATACGACTATAAGCCACTCATAATGGTCTACTTTTGTCATATAAAATGGCACATATCTATCTGTAATTTCTTATTTGCAGAAAGAGATCATCACATTATAAAGGTGTTAGTTTTTACTGTTGCGGAGTTGTACCCCTACCCTACCCTACCCTACCAATACCCTACCCCTACCCTACCCCTACCCTACCCTACCAATACCCTACCCCTACCCTACCCTACCAATACCCTACACTACCCCTACCCTACCCTACCAATACCCTAACCCTAACCTACCAATACCCTACCCCTACCCTACCTTACCCTACTAACACCCTACTGTACCCTACCTCAACCCTACACCTACCCCTACCCTACCCCAACCCTACCTCTACCCTACCCCAACCCTACACCTACCCCTACCCTACCCCAACCCTACCTCTACCCTACCCCAACCCTACCTGTACCCCATATTTTCTCACCTTTCCTGGACTACCACAAACATTTCAAAACCAAAATCAGCTAAATCGACCCAGCCGTTCTCGAGTTTTAGCGAGACTAACGAAAAGCAATTGATTTTTATATCTACAGATAGAAGATAGAGTATTAAGAATTATGCAAAATAAAACCATTATTTTGGCTTTCTATTTTTTTTATTTTTCGGCCACATCTCAAAAAGCTGAATAAGACCATCCCGATAGAAGCATTCTGCAAAAGTGTTTTTGATTAATTGTTTAATAAAGCAGAACGCAACTACTACTTTAAACCGAAAATTCATGCAAAAACCAAAGTATTTTGGTATTTTCAAATAGCTTATTTTGTAGCCTTTGTTGTATATTTTGATATAAATAAGACTTTTAATTCATTTTCGTATTGTATAAAAAATAGCAGCGAAAATACCTAAAAACGGCCATATCTCAAAACGCGGTTTTCGTCGATGGTCGCTTTCTGTTTAACTACGCTCGTATAGTCACGAGTGCCCACCTGTACTCCGCGCCCCAGCCCTTGACGAAGCTCATGCGTATGGTGCACATGCGCGTGAGCTGGAACACCGCCTCGAAGCCCTGCGACACCGACTGCGACAGTAGCGCCGCGAACTCTTGGTTGTTGAAGATTTTTAGGTTACAGCCTGAAAAATAATGAATACATACATAAATAGCATCACGCCTGTAATCCCCGAAGGGTTAGGCAGAGGTGTACTCATTAGTACACCCACATTTCGCCAGTTATGGTTATAGGGGGCGAGCCCATTGCCATCAACCGGGCACAAATCCAGACTCCCGAGGCTGATTCTGAGAAATTCTTCCATCCCCAATAACACTTTGCCCGACCTGGAAACCCAAGATCTTATGCTCAGCAGTCGCGCTTTGCGACCACTGGGCCAACGTGGTCGAGTCAAAATATTAAATGATTATTAATTCATGCTATACTAGCGACCACCCCGGTTTCGCACGGGTGCAATGTAGACACATAAACCTTCTTGAATCATTGTTTATGAAAGTACACCAAAAATCAACTGTCAATGTAATATAAGTTTAAATAAATTTAATTTTATTTACAAATTTATTTTGCAATAAACTAACAATTTTTTATGGAAAATATTTTTTCACCCACGTAACGAGGTACGTACCAGGCGGGATTTTGCAGACGGTGGCTGGATGCCAGCCGTAGCGCTGGTTGCAGTTGGGACTCTGCACGAATATCGACGAGTCACTCAGGCACTCCGCGAACACCTCGCCTGGAATACATAATATTCGTCAGACCCATCGGTCACTGTGACCAATAAAATCTCAATGGAGACTAGCCAAGTACAGTACGGCGTATCTTGGCGGTATGAAGTTAGCTGTTTGGCTGCGCAATGGATCTTATAGAAACGATATTGTTTACTGCGCAGCAATCGGCTAACTTCAGAGCCGCCAAGATACGTCGGCCGTATTGTACGCAGGAGATGTTATAGTGCACAAGTGTATGCGCAAACACAGGTGCACACCCTCTTCGCTACGCTGAAAACCAGCGCCGTGGTTACGTGCCTTCGTGCACGGGCCACGCATTATGCTGAGCGTCAGCCGTTTCGCATATGTCCATTTATTTTCAATATTTATTTTATCTTTTTCTAAACTAAGTACTTGTTTTTTGACTTAAGCTTTTGTAAACAAAAATTTTCTATGTTATGTGCGTTACTTTCGCGGGGATAAATAGTTTTTCTTCTTTCTTTCTTCCCTTTTAAGGCTGCCTGTCTATGGAAGCAGAGCGAGGCTGCGGAGCGGAGAAGCGGAGAAATATTAACCAATAGGATTGTATAAAATCTCCGTTACCCTCTAGTGGACAGCCTTACATTTTTGCAACAGAGATGCGCACCAGTTGTAATGTAACACTTACCACCAATATAATACAGTCTGACTCCCTTGCCGATGTGTCGACGCGTCTGCTCGACCACTTCGTTTCTATTCACGTTTGATAGGAGACCCAGACAGAATCTGTGGAAACCACAAATAAATTTATATCGCTGTAATGATGACATTGCGCAATATTACCCCCCACTACCTGGCAATAACACGCTGCTTGGCAATATTACTCACAGCCTGGAAATATTATCCACTCACAAATTAAAAATATTACCCACTTCATGGCAATATTACCCATTGCTTGACCATTTTACCCACTCATCAGCAACATTACCTACTGCTTGGCAATATTACCCATTGCTTGACAATATTACACACCACTTGGCAATATTACCCACCTTATAGCAATACAAATTAATATTACCAACTACTTGGCTATACTATCCACTCCTTGGCATTATTACCCAAGACATGGCAATATTTCCCACTATATGACAATATTACCCTCTCCTCGGCACTATTACTCTCTACTTGGCAGTATTACCCTGCTCTCTACTTGGCAGTATTGCCCCCTACTCGGTAATGTTACCCACTGCTGAGCAATATTACACCCGGCTGTCTGGTGAAATTACCCGCTACGCGGCAATATTACCCACTACTAATCTACTAATCTTATGGGTCGCATACCTCTCACTGTTGCTGGGGTCAGTGAACCCGTCCACCGTGATGGAGGGCTGTGACGCGTGGAAGGTCTCCCCCACGCGCGTGTTCAGCTCGTAGTAGCTGATGCTGCACCAGAAGGCCGGCTCGTGGTACAGCACGGGGGCGGCTTCTGTCGTCAGCCCTGGGGGTGATGGGGTTAGGCGGGTTAGGTCTGCAACAAAAGTTAGCAGTCGTAGATTTTTTTTTTATGTCTTTTGGATGGGAATTTAGTCGATGGACACCTGATGGATAAGAGGTCACTACTGCCTATGGGCATCTGCAGTACCAGATGCCTTGCAGATAAGTCCATTGTTGTTTTTTCTTCACCACAATCATCATACTAATATAATAAAGCTATTTTTGTTTGTTTGTTTAAAAGCGCTAAATTTTTGAACTACCAGTCGGATTGGAAAAATAGGCTAGTTGACACCACCATCAATTGACGTAGTTTTTATGACCTGTCAAAACGCGATTCTTTCATAGATTTTGTATGGAAATAGCAAGCTTTGACGTCACTTATTTGCCAACTCAATTGTCTATTTATTGATTTAAAAGCCACGAAAAATCTAATTTTGCAGTAAATTGAAAATTAATCGGGTTTTCAGGGCTAAAATAAAGCGTTTTTTTTAAGAAGTTATGTCTTGGAATTATTTATTAATAGTGTCAACTACATAGGCTAGGCTAGGCTATCATATACAAAAACAATTGTTTTTGTATATGATAGCCTGATTTATGAGAAATAGCTTAGGCTACATAACATTACGCTCCCACAAGAGCGGAGTACTAACAAAGACGGAACATATTATGGGGGGAAAAAATATGCAGACGAAATCGCGGGTAGAAATTAAGAGTACATATACAGGGTTTTTGAAAAAATACCCGAAACCTGAAAAGGGGTCATTGTACTCATCATTATAAACAACTTTTACTGTGGGACCAACCCTGAAATCATGAAAAAAAAATCAGCTGTTCCATACATTACGATCCGATCGTGTTGTGTAGCATTTTTGTAGGGAACAACTGTTTTTTTTTTTTCATGATTTCAGTGTTGGTCCCATAGTAATAGTCGTTCATAATGATGAGTACAATGACCCCTTTTCAGGTTTCGGGTATTTTTTCAATTACCCTGTATAATCTATATTCATGTAATACATGTAAAAAGCTTTGTCTTAAATAACTGACTGACTGACGGATCTATGCACAGCCTAAATCGCTGATCGTAGAGACCTGAACCTTGGAAGATGTTCTTTGTATGACGTGGGTACCCGATATGAAAAGATTTTCCTAAATTCACCCCCTAAGGGGGTGAAACGGGGGTCTGTCATTTACGCGGACGAAGTCGCGAGCAGAAGCTAGTTTATTGTAAGTGTTGCCATCCCCTACAGGGTCCACAATTATGCCATGATTTGAGTATGAGTTCCTTCCGTTCAAAAAGCGTACGTAAAATCAAAACGAAAAGGTGTAATACAACAAAATTGTCAACAAACTCACTCATGTTGTCGTTATGGTCCATTGGGTCGCCGTCCTCGCTGATATAGCCGGGCGGCGGGGTCTCCACTGTTGATGAGCTCCTGAACACATAAAAAATTCAATATAATATGTTATACTTAACCTGCCC
The DNA here is from genome assembly GCA_949316365.1 of Hoplodrina blanda. Lineage (NCBI taxonomy): Eukaryota > Metazoa > Arthropoda > Insecta > Lepidoptera > Noctuidae > Hoplodrina > Hoplodrina blanda. The sequence goes on along the minus strand of OX438573.1, from coordinate 2,415,549 downwards.
CACGTGTCCGCGCGTGGGAAGGCTACCGGTTTCATACATTTAGTTGGTAGCTCTACGCCACGCGGGGCGGGACAAATGTGATCAGTCCTATACAAAATGTATGAAACCGATAGCTTTAACACGCGTGGCGACACGCGAGGCAGATTAAGTATAAACGCAACATTAGTCAAAGAATTTTGTGAGGTTGCTCAGAATTGAAATAAAAAAGAGATTAAAAAAAAAACCAACCATTTCCCTAGTAAATAAATAAAGTAAATAGCAATTATGATGATAATATTTATAAAATTACTAGCTGACATTTTTTTTTTTCTTAAGAACCTTCTCCTTACAAACACAACGAAAAAAGATTAGTGAAATTGGTCCAGTCATACACACGTGATGCCGTGACCAAGGGAATTAAGGATTGATTTTTATATATATACACATCAAAAAAGCTTTTTTGATGTGTGTATACAATATGTCGTTTTGCATCCTAGTCAAAATTCAGGAGGTTGTCATAAAAGTCATAAATAATCAATTAAAATTACGAGACCTGAACAATAATAATAATACCCTTTTTTATTAGTTGTTAAAATTTAATCGTATTTCAGAATAATCCATAACTTGAAATTGGAGAATCACTCTCTGCGCTTTAGCGCCAATTGTCTCTGTGTGCGTGAGTGTATGTGAGTCCCTTAGATTGTCGTGAGTATCTACGGTCAGCTGATTAATAAAACGTTAGTTTTGCATTACGTTTTATTGCAAATTGCAGATTTTATTAACCTTAGATGTTAATTAATAACACTTGTTTTTATTATTAAGATCTAAGAATACGTACTAGGATATAGCTACTTACCTACGTTATCAGCTGATTGATAAAATGTTAGTTTTGCCATTTTGCTTTATTCTGTTTTATTGCAAATCTACCGATTTTGCTAAGAATACATACCTACTAGGATTTAGGTACAACCTGAGACGTTTTGCTAGGCTGTGGCACATTTATTTGTTGTGAGCGCGGGATTTAGGTTAGGTACCTAGGTACTTGCTGCCGGCGGCGGCGGGGCGGGACGCTCTTGGCGCATTGTAGGTAAATTCATGATTTATGAGTACCTAATTATTAGTAATGATTTTGTTTTTATTTGTAGATTAAATTGGTTGATTTTAAATTTCCCTTCCTACTTTAACGGGCTGAGGACCGACAAATAACCTACCTTAGTAGGTATTTTTGTGTGCTTGCCTGTGGCTCTCGCTGGAAGTACTCACAGGATATCTTCCTGCAAGGCGACAGGCAGACCTTCACTGCCGCGAGCTTGAGCATGTCGGGGTACGTCAAACTGCCGAAAATCCCGCAGTCTCTGTGTAGCAGACAGCATAACGCTCTGCGTTGGCGGTTCCCTATTGGGAAACCGTTCTGCGAACATCCGGATGGCTCCACGTAGGCTGTATCCACTGATGGCATCACAATCACATAATTCACGTAGGTATACGATCGAAGCAAGCGCACCTCTAAGGAGCGAAATTTGCGATACACTCACGGCCGGCGGCGAAATCACTTGAACTAATAATTTTTTTGCTTTGCGCCGGGCGCTCGGGCGCGGGAGTGGGGCACCACAGGGAAGAGGGGTGCGCGCGCGGCGTCTATTGTGTTGTGGTTTTATTGTTTGCGATTCTTTGTGTGTGTGCGCGCGGTCAGCGATCCTAAACCTAGTCTTAAGATGGGCCGCATTTTCACCGGGGTGGTTTACTGATTTCCGTAAATAAGAAAACATTAAAAAAAAAACACCTACCTATTTTATTATTGATTCGGGTCTAGAATCACTAGCATAGTTACCTCCTTGAATTTGACGAGGATGCAAAACGACACATTGTATAATTATGTAGATTTAAATATCAACAAGTTTCAGAATAGTTTAGTATACTTACACATGCACAGTGGTGTTGCCTGGCACCTGCTGGGCCAGCGTGGCCTCCAGGTACATGGCGCTGTGTGCCCCCACGCCCACGCCAACCACACCACCCGTCTGCATCACACTACAACAATACATCGTACCTATTTGTCTATAATAGGGCTCGGATAAATATGTGTTAAAAATCCCAAAATATGTACATATAATATGGGTCTAAAAAACGGAAATATGGAAAAATATGGACTAAAAAATACAACTATTACCAAACATAAAACACTTTATTGTAACATAATTGTTTGAAAAAAATTATAAAAAATCAACGAAACTAAATTGTTTAGCTAAAATTTAGTCTGCCTCGTTATTCGAGTTGTTGCAGTATACAACAATAATTATGTTCCTTAAATTTTCAAAATTGAAGCTCCTTCTGTTTAATCGGAAAAACGCTTTTTGACTGAATGACCTCTTTACGTCACAGGAAGTAGGTACTGGCGCAAACTTAAAGCAAAACTCTTTATACGAATATGTCTCCTATGGATTGCCGTTTGGTGTTCCACTGAGAATATTGTTACTTTTTTTTCGAAGATAGACCTTATTTTCGATTTTACCACTTCAGCAACAGGGCCTTCTACCTCCATTATTTTCTTTTCAATGGTTGAAATGATTTTAATATTGTCAAATAGCGCATAATTATTGATAGAAAAATAGCACACGAATCCCGCACAACTCTACCTACAATCGTGTATGCCGTGGAACGACAATTTCTTTCCGCGGCGCGGCGCTATGGAAGCAAAAATTATGCAGTTTTTGCTAGCTTAATTATTAAAGATAGGAAATATGGACTAATGTAATTAAATTCTAAAAATATGGTCTTAACCTTGAAATATGGAAAAATATGGATTCTAAAACCCTCATTTTCCAGCTAAAAACATCATAATTTATGGAGAAAACCAAATAATGAATGAAAATGATTCAAATAAAAAATATGTGTTTACATATTTATCCGAGCCCTACTTATTAATCTCTGGATCTACTAAACCGATTTTGAAAATTCTTTCGCAAATTGGAAGCTATGTTATCACTGAGTGCTATATTAACAAATAACTAATTTAACTTTCAACCGATTGTTTTATACTTTCGCCTTTTTATTATCTTTGTTTATTTGCAATTTATCAATGATTTAATCAGTGACGAGTTGTGCAAGACTTATTTTGATCAGATATAAAAGGATTTAGAATTGAAAAAAAAAATCCCTGACTGCAGTTATTTAAATAAAACTTGAGAGGTGTCAAGGGACACCCGGATGGAACGAAGTTATACGAGAGAGAGAGAGAGATAGAGAGAGAGAGAGAGAAGGAGAAACACGCGCACGCCGGACTGCTTACAACTATAGCAAAAAGTGTCGTTACAACTTTTGGTCTTAATTTTTTCCGTCTAGCCCCCTTTCGCAACGCGCGATAAGGAACTTCGTTCCAATATAAGCCTGTTATTGACCCACTACAGGGGGCAAAGGCTTCTTCTTATGCGGAAAAGCCACGACCATAAGGCTCGGCGCAAATGGGCCACCGACCACGGCCACCGGTGGCTGTGGTCGGTGGCCCATTTACGCCGAGCCTTAATCATCCTACTGAAAGCGATTGGCGATTTTAGACTAATTAATAAATTATAAGTATCAATGATGTCCAAGATAAACTTTAATTTTAATTTAATTTATAAATAACGACTGCTTTTAAAGCCATTAGCATCATTTCAATTTAAAATCTCTATACCCGACCTGGGAATCGGACCGAGGACTTAGAGCGCAGCAGTCGCACTTACGAGCACAAGACCAACAGGGCAAGTCCACGAAGTGTACCTCATCGTAATCATCTGCCTAACCTTTTCCCAACTATGTTGGGATCGGCTTCCAGTCTAACCGGATGCAGCTGAATATTAGTATTTTACGTGGAACTACTGCCTATCTGACCTCCACAACCCAGTAACTGGGTAATACGATACCCCTTGGTAAGACTGGTTGTCAGACAGTAGCGCGAAGTGTACCTATACGCTATAATATACATGACGATCCCAGTACTCACGCGTCCGTGTGGTCGTGATGCGTCAGGTGCGTCTGGTGAGTTTGATGCGGTGCGTGCGTTTGATGCGGTGCGTGCGTCTGATGCGGTGCGTGGTAGTCCGTGTACGGCGGCGGCGCACGCACCTCCGTATCGCCGCACCGGGGGACTAGAATCGGTGGGAGCGCTGAAAAACAAAGAGCAATCATTACGTTCTTAGATTTTATAGAAAATCAAAACTACGGATCTAGAACCCATACATAACATCACGCCTGTAATCCCCCAAGGGTTAGACAGAGGTGTACGCATTAGTACACCCACATTTCGCCAATTATATTGAAGTCCCATGTAATAGGGAGCGAGACTATTGCCATCAACCAGACACAAATCCAGACTGCGAGGCTGCTACTGAGAAATTCTTGATGGAAAAACCGAATTACACTTTGCTCGACCTGGGAATCGAACCCAAGACCTCATGCTCAGCAGTCGCACATTGCGACCACTGGACTAACCATCTAGAACCCAATGATCTGTATTCATATCCATATCTGCAGATATAAACTTTGAACGCTCTGGCACATCTCTACTTGTAACAAATCAAATGTCTAGTCGACAATCTAACCTTGCAAGGACGAATGATAAGCTGAAGTCAATGACCGCTTATCATGATTGGGGTTGGAGATTGCCATTATCAATTTTGTAGTTAAAATGAAGCTAATTTAAAAATAATTTACTGTTAAAGTTTTTTTTTTTAAAACAAGCTTTTATTTAAAATTATTACAATATTGAGTATTGGACATTGTATTGTCATCAGAACTAAAGGTGTATGCAAAATTTCAGCTCAATCGGATAACAACAAACGGTCGAAAAATGGTTTGCAAATTTTGAAAGGACAACTTATTTACATACATACATACTTACATACGAACAGTGCAAGCTAAATAAAAGCTTGTAATAAATATGACAGTTTGACATTATTTTATATACAAACAAAATAATGTAAAACTGTCTTAATTCCTTATAAAAAAAATAGTATCCGGGTATAAAAAAACAGGTTAAAGGAGTACCCACAACCTGTTATTATAATATGACCGTGTTCAGAATGTATCAGGCAAGGAAAGAAACATGAAATGAACTACTATGCTGCTATTAGCTGACAATTTATACACACATGAAATAATATTGTATGTTTTAGTCCTGACTTCGAATGCTGAAAAGAAAAATGCAGCAGAAACAGTTATACTACAGTAATTAACCTATACACAAAACCTATGATTCTATGGAAAAGCAGCAAAGATATTGAGTATTGAGTATTACTAATAAAATTATAAAGTATGTTACATAATATAAATTTATAATCCATTAGTCTATGGAACTAAATAAAATTGAAGTTTTAAACCATCATATACTGTTACCTACATTGTTAGCAAATTAATAAGTCTGATCTGAATCTGAATATATTATGTACTAGCTGTCCGCCGCGGTTACACCCGCGTCTTTGGTTACTGCTCCGCTCCCGTAGGTCGTAGCGTGATGATATATAGCCTATAGCCTTCCTCGATAACTAATCTATCTAACACTGAAAGAATTTTTCAAATCGGACCAGTAGTTCCAGAAATTAGCGCGTTCAAACAAACAAACAAACTCTGCAGCTTTATAATATTTGTATAGATAAATATACGTAGGAGATATTATAATGCACAAGTGTGTGTGCAAACACAGATGCACTTCCTCGACTTCCCTCACTCTCATAATCTGATGGAACAGCAATCCAACACGTCCGGGGAGATATCAGACACATATAAACATACAAGCATCACAGAACAAGACTTACCAGGTGAGTCGATTTTATTATAATGGTAAGGGTTGATGCACACTTCGTCCTTTTTCAACTGGAATGCGTATTCACAGTGATCAACTGGCTTTAGTTCATGTTGGCTCTGAAACAAAAGGAAGCAATTAAAACTGGTAATTTTGTTGTGGTACAATCAACCAAGAGGCAGCAGTTTTGTATAGTGAGGTTAGTGTCTGGTCGTGGCGGGCTTCCCTCACTGCGCCTTACCAAAACTCCAACGGTAGTCTGTTCTACCCTCTATGTATGTGCCCTGAACATTGCTAATAGAGTTGAGCAGTAAATAAATGATAAATGAGTGTAAATAAATTAATAGTATTATGAATTCATACCTGTAGCTGCGGCCAGCGCCACAGCCTGCAATAGACAACATGCGGCAATCCCTTTCGGTATTGACCATTTATCACGTTCTCGTTGGGTTTTACTCTGTGGAACAGTAAAAATAACACAACATCAAGTCTGTATTTCATCTCTAGTATTTTTTTATTGGAAATTGCGAGCCACAGCAATGCATGGTTGGGTAACCTAGTGTCATATAATTATAGTTGCATAAGATATTGGTGTGCAGCTCTTGAAATCAAACTGGATGAAAGGTGAATCGTCATGACCCAAAACTTACAGGATATTAAAATCAAAAGTAAGACAAACCATAAATAATGAATAATGTTGTAGACCTTATTTTAAATTACAAAATGTATGTTGGAACGTGAAAAAAAAAGGGCCTCTTTTACCATCTCTGACTTGACACACAGTTCACCAGATATATTTAAAAGTGGAACAGAATTTGTAGAAGTTATTGAATGGAAACTTATTTGAAGGTGGTGGCACAGGCTCTTATTGGAATATGTATCCATTTGGCGGCAAATGATTTCCAGATGATTGTCATCAGTCATTGTAAACTAATAATCTATTGGGAACTCCTCTTTCATAGCACTAATGCATAAACAACAAATATTTTAGTATAAAATGACGCAAAATAAATGTGCACTCACAAAATAACCACACGGAACGCGTATTTATATCCAGTAACCGTAATTTTCGCATAAATTAGCAGTGCTAAAAACTCATACACAATTCGGAACCATTCCTGACGTATTAGTCTTCAAGGACGAAAGGATACACGGATGTCCTTCAAAACGAGCACTGAACACAATAATAACAACAAAACACACGTTTTCTATAATGCCGATACAGAAATAAGCAATTAAAAAAATTGCAATGTTCAAAACACGTCCGCCATATTGACAAGAGGATTCGATTTGTTTTGACGGTGCGCGGTGTCTTGACCTTTCCGATTTTGCGTCCTGTATGTTATTATGCAACCAAAACGCGATGGTCGTCGGACTCTCTACCGGGTCAATAACAATATGCGACCATCTAACTTGGCCGGGTAATAAGTACGACCGAAAGTATGAAGAATATATTTCGTTCACACCGAATTACTGGGGAAATTTTAATAAACAATGAATTTTGTTGACATACAAGATTCTTATTTGATAGTATAATAAAATTCGAGATACAAGAATTTGGTAGCAATAAAATTTCTTTACTAGATTTACGAACGTCTCTGATTAGCTCAACAATTTTTGCAACAGATGCGGTTTGCGAAACAAACTTCTATTTCTATGTAGATAAGGTCTAAAAACATTGCAAGGATATTTTAGCCACCGGAAACGTCATAATTCCCAAAATGATTGTTATCACGAAAAAAATTAATCAATAATGAACTAACCTGGGAATTGTTACGCATTTAGTATGACTGTTCTGGCTAGAAATCGCCTTTTCCAATTCTTCGAGAGCTCCGCTTTTCTTTAATTTCTTAACTAAACTCTTCACTGCCTTCTCGGACCATTTATCTTCAGCTGCAGACGAACCCTCAGGGCCCTTTTTCCACCCTAACAGCCGTTTCACCACTGGTGGAGTTAGGGGAAACATGCTGCGGCACTTCACTCACTAAGTCATCAATATAAACAAATTATCATTTGATTAGCAAATTATATATTCGCGCACAAATAATAAGTTCCGTATTTAGATAAACTATCGGCCATATTGCGAATGAATGACAGTTCACTTGTCAATCAACATTCAACAAATCAAGATAGTTCTATCTCTTTTACACCAACAGGGCTGCAACATTTGAATACGTTAACGTTGTTGGCCTTCATCCACCTTTATAATCTAATAACATTAATTATTTCTTGTACGGTTTATCGTAAATTAAAGTTTATACATGTAATTCGACGTATATCCGTCAGGAGCCGATAGAGAGTCTAAAATGCAACAAATTGAACCTCCCATATGTATGGCGAATATTCAAAAGTTTCTCGTACAAAAATAATTAAAACAACTTATATAATCTGTAAGCTTTCCAAAAAGGTTTAAAAGTCAATATTAAGATGTGTAATTCGTGACATGGCATGTAATTTAAACGGCGCGGGGAGAGAAATCATAGATCTGTGTTTTTAGCGTAGGATCTTCTCTAAAATAAGCGATTTTACAGGCTATCTTCTTCATCATTTCATTTAAATTATTTATTAAAATGGGTGGTAACCCTATCGACGGTATATCTATCCTTTTCTTGCAAATTATTTCTCTTGCAAAGTGCAAAACAAAGGGCATTTCCATAAACAAAATATATTCGGCCTAACTTATTAATAGTTACATTCAATCTCATTGTTATAAATCGACACAATAAAGACTGCCCTTGGAACTTAGTACAATCCAAAATAAAGGTGGCGCTTATCCCGAAAGATCAGCAAAAACATAACGAAAAAAGTAATATTTGTAGCACTCGAGCCATTGTAATATAAAAAAATAGAATGAAACACGCACAATAGAAAACCTTTGTCGTTTTTCGCATTTTAATAACTTCTTATTTTAATAGATTTTCGATTTTTACAATCCTTGAGAGTTTGCACACATTGCGGTATGAACAACATTTGAGTAAAACAGCAATGTAATACAAAATGTCAAAATTGTTAAAAAATGCTCACTGTTGTCTGTGGAATAAATTGGAATGTTTTTGTTTTGAAATTTGACACAAATGGCGATAAAAATATAGTTTCATTTGTTTTTTTTCTAAAGAAGTGCCAGTTGTTCTTAGAAAGTGACGATATTTGTGTTGAAAAAGAAGATCTGGTAAGATATTTGTCGTTTACTAAGTATTTGTTCAATTTTATTACGTTTTAATGGACCAAATGGTCGAAAATGTGTGCCTGTAATAAATTGTCACTGGCCGTTTGGTTTTATTTTATTTGCCGGCCAGTGTCAGTTTTCATAATCCCGCTTTAGTTTTTTAATGGCTAGGCTGGAAATTATTATTTAGAATAAAGATAAATAAATAAACTACTTGACGAAAACTTTTAATTTCGAATATAAAAAAAATAATTTCCCATTTTACCATTTCCTGCCTGAAACTTTAGATCTTTGTTTTGTCGCGAATTTTGTATCATAATAAATTTCTAATAATAAGACTATTTTACACTGCAGATTTATAAGTTCTGAAAGAATATAATTTTGTAGCATAATTTGCTAATAATTTTTAGTTGCTTTGGTTTATTATTGCTTATACTTAATTCAAAGTAACTAGGTACATATTTTACACTGCAGATTTATAAGTTCTGAAATCAGTGGTGGATTTGCTAGCAGGCTAATTAGACTTTAAATTAATTGGGCTGTAGATTTTAGGGGCGGCAAATTAAGGACTAAATTTTTTCATTTTTTTTAAGAACATCATTTCTGATGTCTTGAATCTACAAAGACATCTTTCAATGACTTTTTCTTCTTTCCTTTCGTAGTACAATCAACTGGACCTCTCTGTATTCTATGGTATAATACCCAGTACCTTTTAATATCTCCTGCATATTCTCTGTATATGCTCTTCTAGGGCTTTTTCAATTTATGCTAAGGATTTTCAAAGTGCAGGGCCCAGAGACCAGCAAAGGTGTAAACTTACCCTGTACCAAATTTTCATCAGAATCAGTTCAGTGGTTAAGTCTTGAAAGCGTGACAGACAGAGTTACTTTCGTATTTATAATATTTGTAAGGATTACAACAATTTAAAGTATTAAGAAATATAATATATTGATTTTATTAACAACCTGCCCAATGTCTGTCTGTCAGCGGGCCGTGGCTGTAGGTATCTCATGAACCGCAATAGCTAGAAAGTTGAAATTTTCACAGAATAAATATTTTTATTGCTGATAAACAACAAATAATAAAAAAAAACGTAACAACACAATAGCACAACTGCTGAGCATGAGGTCTTGGGTTTGATTCCCAGGTCGGGCAAAGTGTTATTGGGTTTTTCTATCAGGAACAGTAGGCCTCTTGCATGAGGACCCCTCATGCAAGAGGCCTGTTTATGTGTTTTTCGTGTTATAAGTTTGATGTGTCTGTGTGTTTGTCTGTCTGTGGCATCATAGCTCCTGAACGGATGAACCGATTTTATTTTTTGTTTGGAAGGTAAATTAGATACGAAAGTATTTTAAAAGTTATATATTTTATAAGTACGAAACCCTTTCTATGCTAGTCTGACTCGCACTTGAACGGTTATGTCATACAGTTGGCGCGTGAGGTCATTATGTACAGTAGCGGTCATAAGTGGAGTAGCAATCTACAAAGCAAATAGATTGACACTTTCGTTAAACTTACGACCTTCCGACGTCGTGTGCGAATTTTAAGGTGAACGTAGGTACTGTGTTTTGACGTTCATAAGTGCCTTATAATGGCCTAATTAAAATAAATGATTTTACTTTGACTTTAACTTTAAATACATCACTTATACACACAGATGTACGTACGGCCTGCTGTACCGCGTGTTCAATTTAAACTTTAGCATGCTACTGTACTTATGACCCCGACCGTACCTTTTGACACTCCTATTTTTTTTCAGCTAAGATGGAGATGACGGAGACTCAACCACCATTGATCCTATGCATGGAGAATGCGACGGGAGAGGATGTGGCTCTCAGGATAGAGCCAGACGATAACTTCCAGATGTTCCTCGATAAAGCCAGGTAAGTCTCGGACAGTTTCGGTCGCGCAGTGGAACGTAATCTCGGTATATGATATCTACGTGGTGCAGTTTTGCAGGTGGTTGTCAATTTTCAGGAGGTTGTCATCGCTTGAATGTCGGTTAAAGCGCAAAAAGAAACACCTAAAAGCACTGCTTTTACGTGTGAATCCAGAATTGTCGTTGTTAGATTAGAATAATATTAAGTTCTTTTTAAGATTTGTCTCGGAAGAACTTAGATCCCCATCCCCCTTCCTGAATCCGCTTTTGTCTAAATATTTTAATAAATACTTCATTTTTAAGTTGCTTGGGATGATGATGAAATATACTATCATATTTCAGAATAAACCTCTTTCAAAGTACAACTACAACAACAACAACAACAACTGCAACTATATTACTGTGTGCGTGCGCGTTCCGAATTGGTCCCACAATAAAAGTTGTTTAAAGGAGTCATTGTACTCATCATTGAGTACAAGAACCCCATTTCAGGTTTCTGGTAAACAAAAAATTACCTTGTATTTTAAGATGCGAACAAAATTCATTGAAGACAACTTCGCACTGTGCCGTCCTTCATATCAGCCGAACAACGTCCACTGCTAGACATATAGCTTCCCCTAAAGATAGCTACAATCAACGACCATATATACCTAGACTCCTAATAACAGATGACCGATGTCTGTCAACACATTAGGCATAAAAGTGTTATAACCGTCGTCACTCACCAATAGTCACCAAGCTCGTATTAGTTTCGACCACTCCTGTGAGCCGTAAACATGCACTGACCTTAAGTTAGCCAATCAGAACGCAGTACCCCGTCCCCCTCGTACCTCAGCAAGTTGGCAGAATAGTTTTCGTGCGTTAGATCGTGTATTAGGCGTCTATAGGCTGTATGGTCGTTGGCTACAATGAACGGTCCTACGTTGCCCGCATCCAACGATTCCGAACCTATATCCGGCCCTTACATAAAACTAAATTATCATTACAGATCAATTTTAGGCTTTGATGTGGACCTGAACTCGATAACCAGAAACCAACCCGTCTCCCTATCAGAAAACGTTTACCAATTCCTAATTAATGCCGAACAAAACCTCCAAGCAGACGAGTTGACGCAAAACTTTGACCAAATGTTGGACACCAACGATGGAGCCAACGATTTGGTCTACATATTGGATGATGGCACACAAATTCGTGCTTCACAAATACATTTTGATAATGATGATCCTTTAGTCGATTTGACGGCTGAGAAAATACCCTTTGTGAAGTATGCGGATGATGTAAATGATATAGACTTAGATGATATTAATGTTCAGGAGACGAAAAAGATTAATATAGTTGAAAGTCCCGTCTCTCGATGGTCTAGTAAAAATTCTAGCCCAAAATGCAGTTTTGTCAACACTCTACCTTTCAAACTTGTATGCAATAACACTTCTGGTTTCGAAGCACAATTCACAAAATACCTAGAAGCAAACACAATGAAAACGTACGCGACTTTGAACCCTGTTACAACTCGCAATAAGTCTCCAAAAAGCTTGATAAAAGACAATTTTAAAAACTACGATGACAATTATCAGGGGAACGATAACCTGTCGTATACTCGGGAGGAGATTTTGAACATGTTCAAAGACTCCCCGATGACGTCATTGCCTTACGACCAGGGTTATAGCGAGAGGAGACATGTCCGGAAGACGGATCCGACGAGACTTGTTCATAAGAATTGGAGCAAGCCACTGTCTTACGTCGATATTGATCGAGTGTTGATTGGTGAAAGTGAGAGCCAAATCTGTTTTATTTGCGGGAAGCATGTTGATAATAACGTAGATAAGCTGTATCTTTTTGACAATGAAGATCAGAGGTTACACAGATGTTCGCCACAGAAAAAAATGTCGACTCAATTAAAAATTATCTGCGAATGTTGTCTGAACGAAAACTTCACACCGTGCCGAATGAAGAGCGCTCATCAATTTCTAAACCCTGACGAATTCCTCGTCATAAGAAACAACCAACAATACATCTTTCAAAAAGTCAAAAACTTCAATTTCAATCATTTGTGTAAAGTCAAAGATATCATAAACAAGGTAGAGAAGAAAATAGACAAGGAAGAGTTTGTTAAAGTCGAAATTGGGTCTGACGGTGAAATTATAACTAAGCCCATAGACAACGATCCAAGGTCAGATGACGTCATTATTGTGAAGGATGAGAAGAAGGAGGGTAGTTCGAGTGACGTAGAGATTGTAGAGCCGGAACCGGAAATAGATCATATCATAGACAATTTGGAGGAAGCTGATGAGGAAGTGAAAGAGTTTTTGGGGAAATATCAGTGCGATAATAGTGATGTCACTGAATTGAAATGCAGGTAATTATGTAATACTAGCTTTTGTCCGCGACTCCACTGAAACTCAATACTTTTTCGAAATTAAAAGTAGCTATCTGCCAGTAAAAGTTCCATCAAAATCGGTCTATCCATTTCGGAGATTAGACGGATTAAACATACAGTCAGACAAAAGACAAAATAATGGGTAATTCGTGTAAGTACCGTGTAAAAAAAAAACATACTATTATGTCTTGGGTTTGATTCCCAACGGTCAACGTATTATTGGGTTTTTCCATCACGAATTTCTCAGTAGCAGCCTCGGAGTCTGGATTTGTGCCCGGTTGTTGGCAATAGAATCGCCCCCTGTTACATGGGACTTTTAACATAGCTGGCTAAATGTGGGTGTACTAATGGGTACACCTCTGCCTAACCCTTCGGGGATTACAGGCATAATGTTATGTATTTATTATTATTGCTTGCCTTGCAGGTTCTGTGAGCAGATATTCTCAGATCTGCAGGAGGTGACGGATCATTGTGAGACTCATAAACATGACCTTGAGGACGGCGAGGTGTTCCCGTGTCCACTCTGCAATTATGGTATGTTTCTTTCTTACTCTTACTAGCTTCTGCTCCGCTCCTTTGGCTCGTAGAGTGATGGTATAGCCTAGACTCACGAATTTAGCTAAAATATACAAAAATATTTTGCTGATTTTAAAAATAACCCTGGGGTTATAGAATCGTTTATGAAATCCGTAGCAAAAGTTTAGTAAAGATTCGGCAAGTAAAAAAAAAAGTCGTACTTGTACTTGGAATTATGAGTTTATAAAAGGTTAAAGATGGGATGATTGTATACATGATATTGTGTTAATTGTATAATATCCACATACGTTACTCTACTAAGGCTTCTGAACAAGTATACAAAATTTCATGAGAGTAGGTATGTGGACTTCATGTGCAACCGCCTTCAATTCACACCTTTAATTTTGCCGCCCCTCATTTTTGCTGCTCTGGGCTTTTGCCCGGCTTGCCCCCCCTTGGATCGGGCCCTGCATATTAAATTTCACCTTGTCTTAACCAGTCAACGAGGCTTGGCTGACAACTCAGGGTGCGCCCGCCATTTCAATATGTTGCAAAGATTGTAAAAAAACCATTATTTCAGGTTATGCAAATTTAAAATGGCTGAAAGGTCATATGAAGGCGGCGCACGAGAAGACAGAAACAGAAAAAGAAATGAAAGAAGTAATTGAAACAATGAAAGAGGAAAATAAAGGTAAAAACTGACTAAACACAGCAACATTTGTTTATTTCCTCATCCATCCCCATTCCTTAGGGGTCAAACATTAATACCCCCAACCCCCCCCCCCTCGCAACCCTGGCGGCAAATAGCTGATGTTATAAGGAGTAACTTAGGTTTCTTTTATTTTAGAAAAATAATTAGGGGACTTCCTCGTTGGTCTAGTAGTCGCAAAGCGCGACTGCTGAGCAGGAGGTCTTGGGTTCGATTTTCAGATCGGGCAAAGTGTTATTGGGTTTCCCATCAGGAATTTCTATGTAGCATTTCTATCAGGAGTTTCTAGTAGCAGCCTCGGAGTCTGGATTTGTGCCCGGTTGATGGCAATAGGCTCGCCTCCTTACATGGGACTTAAACATAACTGGCGATATGTAGGTGTAGGTACTAATGGGTACACCTCTGCCTAACCCATCGGGGATTACAGGCGTGATTTTATGGTTTATAATTTCAGATGATGATGAAAAATCGCCTAAAGCGTCATCACCGATTGCTACTCGCACTAGAAGTTCTAGTAATAAAAAGGGAGAGGGCGATAGAAAAGGTATTAGTGAATATACTGTAAATATATATATATATATACCTATATAATTACTAGCTGACTCGGCCACGCGTTGCTGTGGCTTGAAGTGAGTAAAGATATTGAGGTCAATAATCGAGATAAAAACTATCTATCTTTTAAGTTTGACCAAATTACACGCAGTAAGCCATATTTCATAAAAAATGGTTGAGTAGTTTCGGAGTTCATCCCGGACCAACAACGTGACGCGTAATTTATATATATTAAGATTTATACTAAACTAGCGACCCGCCCCGGCTTCGCACGGGTGCAATGCTGATACTAATAGTTCACAGCTTTTTTATCATTAGACAATACAAACATGTTTTCTTTCGAGGTTACTCTTAAAAGAAAGACATATAATTGGCCGTGTGAAAAACACTCAACGCCCAAATCTAAGCCTGCAACGTTAAAAGTTTATAGGCAAGCGCCACCGGCCGGCTCGGGGAGCCGGTACCCCCCGCCGCCGCAGACGCTATGTACCTGCATTTTAAATCTGTAATATCTTCGAAAATATTCATTTAAATTACATGCTGTCTTTACAGCATGTAATTTAAAAACATAAAATAATAATGTTTTTAAGGTACTTAATTGGATAAGGATTAATGCTGTATTGCCTAAAATTGCTTCTTAAATAAGCCATTATTTCTCGTAAAAAGTTAAGGATAAAAAATGGTTATTTTGGGTTATCCCTAAGAGATAGACATATACCATCGCGGACTTTTTTGTAGACCTTTTTAAGGTGTACAATACTGTAGTACATTATTTTGATCTATCTCGAAGGGTTCAGCCAGCGTTTACAATGTAATTTTAAATGCGCAAAAAAATGTGTTTATTTACGACATCACATTAGAAACCTCTAAAATTATCAGTGTTTCTCTACTATATTATGCATGTATTATACATATAAACCTTCCTCTTGAATCACTCTATCTATTAAAAAAAAACCGCATCAAAAGCGTAGTTTTAAAGATCTAAGCATATATAGGGACAGACAGACAGAAAAAGCGACTTTGTTTTATACTATGTAGTGATTATGTTTTTGTGGCAAGGGGTATTCTTTGAAAGTACTGGTCCGATTACAAGTAATCTTTTACTGATAGAGAGTTACGCTAGGGCCGAGTGTACGATATGTTTTTTGGCATTCATCTTTTTCTGTTAAAATTCTAGAGAACGACTCGCCGGAAGACACAAAACCAGATTCTAATACTGAGGCGGTTGGTTCAATTTACATTGTAACCTCTTATTGTGTCATTAGGAGTTACTGTAATTAGTTTTCTCTCATTCAATCAATATTTCAACTACTTTTCTAAAGATACCATTCTATCATTTTAGATTACTTTCTTCAATTTTAGAATATTTTGTAGATATTTCATTTGATGAAAAGTTACATTAGTAAATTATATTCCATACGTTCTATGATGGTGCGGGTGACACATGTCAGCAATTTATCTATGGATGTCAGAATCGCATTACTAGGTCAGTGACATTATATGATTTACTAGTTATTTACTTACTTATTACTGATTCCGTATTTTACGACTACGGTATTGTTGTCCCAAAATAAACAATTTTGAATTTGAATTTGATATTAGTGTGCAGTTAAAATATTCAATCATGATTGTAAACACAGGGTAATGTACTCACTAGTTTTAAGCCTAGCGTGTAAACTATGTTGTGTACATTGTGCATTAAAAATAAATAAATAAATAAATAGCCGTAACGTTCAAGAGTGAAAAGCAACAGTTTGATAAATGTCACCCGCACCATCATAGAACGTATGGAATATAGTACATTAGTACACATTTTTTTTTTCATTTATATTAAAAAAAAATCGAGCTGTTCTGTCAAAACGGTCCAACCTACAAATTCTTAATAATTAAGTAAATTGCGTCAAATTTTTACTATCATCATATCAACCGTATGAGATTGTTACTTGAAAATAACGATTCTTATTTTTTTATTTGAATGTATTCATACTAAAATGTATAAATCTTACACAGACGGAGCCACCCATCATAAAAACAGAGGTAAAGCAAGAATGCCTGGACAGCAGTGAAGATGAGATCTGGATTGTCCAGACTGCTGATGCAGAAGCCACGCAGGAGCTGCAGAAATTACTCTGTAGTAGCAAGGTAGTATGCTTTTATTTAGTGGTCGCAAAGCGCGACTGCTGAGCATGAGGCCTTGGGCTCGATTCCAAGGTCTGGCAAAGTGTTATTGGGGTTTCAATCACGAATCTGTCTTCTCAATAGCAACCTCGGAGTCTGCCAGGGTTGCGGAATTTGTTCGATAGAGTAACCGCGGCCCTGGAACGCAAACAGGGCACTAGAATGAACAGGGATGGAATTTAGTCAGTAAAAGTCTGACATTCCCTTTCATTCCGCCCAGAGCGGAAAGACTCATGATGATTTATCCCATCCTTAAAAAAAAAAGGGCTGGAGTATGGATTTGTGCCCGGTTGATGGCAATAGGCTCGCTCCCTATTATAGGGACTTTAACATAACTGGCGAAATGTGTGTGTGTACCTCTGCCTAACCCTTCGGGGATTACAGGCGTGATGTTATGTTATGTAAACTATCCATTTCAGGTTAAAGAAGACAGGCAAGATGGCGATTCAGATAAGACGCCAAAATGTTTTAATTGCAGGTACATCTTTTTCATTTAAACATACATCTATTCGAAACATACATGCACTCCCCTTACACACACAAACAACCCTACATGGTCAGGGCTATCTTAAAGCTATTGGAAGCACATCACATCAGCAGTCTGCAAAGAAGCAGTGTTTACTTGATAATGAACTAAAATACAACAGAAACAGAGTTGAAAATTGCGTGCAGGATGTAAAACCCCGTGTCATATACAGCCTGTAACAAAAACCCTGTCCGATCCTTAAGGGTATTATTCGGCATCGTACTGCGTACGCATATACGTAACCATTTAATGGATTTGAGATTATTATTTTTCCCCAGTGAAAAAAAAAAAAGAAAGAAGTAATTAAATTAAAATAAAACATAAAAACTGATCAACGGCAACACTGATCTGACAGGGTTTTTGTTACATAGTGTATAAGTTGCACGCAATATTCGACTTTATTACTTTCATGTTAGTGTCTATAATACTTCTTCTTCTGGCACACAGTCAAATATTCGCGAACTCGGATGCTCTGTCAAGTCATCGCTGTAGGAGACGCAATCCTAAGCGGAAATCCAAAGACCTGGTGAACCTGATATGTATACCTACTGAGGAAGACTTCTTGAAAGTACGTGTTATTTTCGTTTACATATTATTATGTGTATATTTAAATCATTGACCCCATGGGGGCATAGTGACCCCGTGGGGGCATAGTGCCTCCGTAGGGGTATAGAGACCCCGTGGGGTCATAGTGACTTCTTAGAGACGCGACGGCTTTAATAATAAAGTTTATTTATTATTATCTTCTGATGTGTCTTTTTACATTTCGTATAATGTAATATTATTTTGAAAACAGAGAGCTCAAGGACGGCCCCGACCGGCAGACTCATCAATAGACAATGATCTTCTAGTGATGGTAACGTAATCCTTACTAATATTATAAATGCGAAAATAGCTTTGTCTGTTTGTCTGTCACGCTTTCACGATTAAACCACTGAACCGATTTTGATGAAATTTGGTTCGGGGTAAGTTTGAACCCCAAGGGCTACTTTTTATTCAGGGTTTTCGTCTGCGTCTGCGATAACCGACATTTACGCGGACGAAGTCGCGGGCAAAAGTATACAATAAATAAATATTAAGTTTGTTATGTCTCTGCCTATCCCATTGCGGATTACAAGCATGGTGTTATTTATACGTTATATTTATTTTTTACAGCGTCCCAGGAAACGCCGCAACCGGGAACCGACCTCAAACCCCCAGATAGTGACCTGCCATAACTGCAACGAATCTTTTACGTCTAAAGTGAGACTCAAGTTTCATATGTGAGTATTTTACACACACTCCCGGACTCCTAGGAAAAAAGAAAGAAAGAAAATGACGCGCGTAACATAAGAAGAAAAATAAATCCAAATCGAATCAAACCTATACACTATGTAACAAAAACCCTGTCAGATCAGTGTTGCCGTTGATCAGATTTTATGTTTTATTTTAATTTAATTACTTCTTCTTTCTTCTTTTTTTTTTCACTGGGGAAAAATAATAATCTCAAATCCATTAAATGGTTACGTATATGTGTACGCAGTACGATGCCGAATAATACCCTTAAGGATCGGACAGGGTTTTTGTTACAGGCTGTATACAATGTGTCGTTTTGCATCCTCGTCAAATTCAAGGAGGTAACTATGCTAGTGATTCTAGACCCGAATCAATAATAAAATAGGTAGGTGTTTTTTTTTTAAGGTTTTCTTATTTACGGAAATCAGTAAACCACCCCGGTGAAAATGCGGCCCATCTTAAGACTAGGTTTAGGATCGCTGACCGCGCGCACACACACAAAGAATCGCAAACGATAAAACCACAACACAATAGACGCCGCGCGCGCACCCCTCTTCCCTGTGGTGCCCCACTCCCGCGCCCGGGCCCGCAACGCAAAAAAAAATTTAAATTAGTTCAAGTGATTTCGCCGCCGGCCGTGAGTGTATCGCAAATTTCGCTCCTTGGGTGCGCTCTTGCTTCGTGAATGAAACGTGAATTAAGTATGTGATTGTGATGCCATCAGTGGAGACATCCGGATGTTCGCAGAACGGTTTCCCAATAGGGAACCGCCAACGCAGAGCGTTATGCTGTCTGCTACACAGAGATTGCGGGATTTTCGGCAGTTTGACGTAGGTACCCCGACATGCTCAAGCTCGCGGCAGTGAAGGTCTGCCTGTCGCCTTGCAGGAAGATATCCTGGAGTACTTCCAGCGAGAGCCACAGGCAAGCACACAAAAATACCTACTAAGGTAGGTATTTTTGTCGGTCCTCAGCCCGTTAAAGTAGGAAGGGAAATTTAAAATCAACCAATTTAATCTACAAATAAAAACAAAATCATTACTAATAATTAGGTACTCATAAATCATGAATTTACCTACAATGCGCCCAGAGCGTCCCGCCGCTAGCAAGTACCTAACCTAAATCCCGCGCTCACAACAAATAAATGTGCCACAGCCTAGCAAAACGTCTCCGGTTGTACCTAAATCCTAGTAGGTATGTATTCTTAACAAAATCGGTAGATTTGCAATAAAACAGAATAAAGCAAAATGGCAAAACTAACATTTTATCAATCAGCTGATAACGTGGATAAGTAGATAAATCCTAGTACGTAGGTATTCTTAGATCTTAATAATAAAAACAAGTGTTATTAATTAACATCTAAGGTTAATAAAATCTGCAATTTGCAATAAAACGTAATAAGCAAAACTAACGTTTTATTAATCAGCTGACCGTAGATCATACTCACGACAATAGCACAACAATAGGGCGTGAACTTTTCTTGGACGCGCATAGCATACCTACGCATGTGATACACTCACGCACACAGAGACAATTGGCGCTAAAGCGCAGAGAGTGATTCTCCAATTTCAAGTTATGGATTATTCTGAAATTCGATTAAATTTTAACAACTAATAAAAAAGGGTGTTATTATTATTATTCAGGTCTCGTAATTTTAATTGATTATTTATGACTTTTATGACAACCTCCTGAATTTTGACGAGGATGCAAAACGACATATTGTATATATAAAAATGAATCCCTGTTTCCCTTGGTCACGGCATCACGCGTAAACGGCTGGACCGATTTCACTTTTTTTTTTTTGTTGTGTTTGTTATTGTGAGGAGAAGGTTCTTATGAAAAAAAAAGGGTAGGGGTAGATTAGGGGTAGGGTAGGGGCAGGGTAGGGTAGGGTAGAGGTAGGGGTATCGGTAGGATACCACGCGAACGAAGTAGTGGCGGGTCAGCTAGTTCCTGATAAAACTACTGCCTAACCCTTGGGGGGGCGATCCCTGATTGCACATTTTTTTTTATTTACCTTCTTTGTAGGCAGTTCCACGAAACCTCAAACCTGGCACGGTCAGACGGTCGCTACTCCTGCTCGGAGTGTGATGACGCCACCTTCGCCACGGAAACAGAGCTGTTCGACCACGTGCACTTCCAGCATGACAAGCAGAAAAGATGGCAGTGTCCTGTCGAGGGCTGCGGGAAGACCTTTTTTCTCAGGTAAGACCTGACAAGGGTCGTCAGCCGATGGTTCAGAGAGAGTAAGTTGACATAATGGAGGATCTTCCATTTATGTCAAGAATGGAGTGTGGGGCTGAAACATTGAGCCTTAGGGTCAGTTCACACCGAGACGCGACGCGACGCGACGCAACGTGAAGATACTTGAAGAGGCCAGTGACTTCGCGCTGCGCCGCGAGACGCATCGCAACGTCGCCGCTCTTGCACGTCATTCCGTGCGCGCGTACCGGCGATTCACCGCTGCGTCGCGATGCGTCGCTCTACGCCTCGTGACGCCTCGCGGCGTAGAGCGACGCATCGCGACGTAGTGCTGTGTGGTGTAACGTATTCTAAATTCTCACAATGAAATGTGTATCTTTTCGTGTAGAAAATAAAGTTATATTTTGAGTCGCTCTTTTAAAGTGTGCACGCAGCGTCGCGTCGCGTCTCGGTGTGAGCTGACGCTTACTATAGACCACATAAAAAAGCTCAAAATCGCTCAGAGAGCAATGCGAGATCAAATCAGAAATAAGGAGATCCGCCGAAGAACTATACCTCGACTTTTAATTCTATTCAGTAACTTGACAGTTAAAGGGTTACCAGATTTTGACAGAAAAAAGATAGTGAGGTGGTGTAAGAATGAACGAAATCGAATGAACTTAAATAATGTACTTATATGCAAACTTTATAATAACTGAGATACGCAAGTACTCCATGACGAAGGGAACACATTACTAAGTCCGTTATCAAATAATATTTTAACTTCTTTCATCTTATAATATTTATTATTTTTTGCTTTTACCTGTGCATGTGTTACCTATTGGAAGAAAATAAAATAAGAAAATTACTTTTATTATCAATTATTAATTATTCTTATATTCCACATCTGATAAACAAATATTTAAAGTTTTATTTAAATTAAACCATTTTTATCATTCATTCTTTACGCAAAATCGTTCACTACCCCAACACTATTAGCTTGGTTATGGTAACATTATTTTTCTTTGAACTGTCAATTTGCTGAATAGAATTAAAAGTCGAGGTATAAGGTGACCAACATTATAGCTCTCAAAATTGCGAAACTCAAGTGGCTATGGGCAGGGCACAGTCAGTGCCTCTACCCCTCCTTGGCGACGCCCATAAGACCTGGTAATATTAAGCGCCATCTCGCGACGAAATTTCCAGCTGGCAACCCCATTATTTATTTTTTACAGGGCAACCCTCACGAAACACAGTCGCACGCACACAGACACGCGCCGGTACGTGTGCGTCACGTGCGACAAACGATTCTTAGACAAACAGACGCTGGATGAACATGGAGTGACGCATTTACAGGTATCTATATCTATCTATACTAATATTATAAAGAGGAAAAATTTCATTGTTTGCTTGCATTGAATAGGCTCTGAAACTACTAAACCGATTTGAAAAATTCTTTCACCGTTGGGAAGCTACACTATCCCCGGGTAGCATAGGATATAATTATATTTTATTATAAAAATATGAGGGAAAGAGATTTTTAGTTTTTTTTTTTTTGCTTTTTTGTGTTTGTTTAAACGCAATAATCTCAGGAACTTCCAGTCGGATTTGAAAAAAACTTTGTACATTATAGCCAGATTCATAAGGAATAGTATAGACTTTAAATCATCACGCTACGACCCATGAGAGCGGAGCAGCAACCAAAGCCGTAACTTAAAGGTGCTGATAGACTTGAGCATTCACTTGTAATGAGCATTTGTGCAAATGAATCACAGAAAAAATACATGTTTGGCTCTATGCTTGGCTCGGCTCGTTGTTCAGTTCGACAAATATAAAAACGGCGAATGGTCGATGTTCTGTTACAAGTGAATGCTCAAGTCTATCAGCACCTTAAGGCGGGTGAAAAAATCACGTGTACAAAAAGGCGGGCAGAAGCTAGTCCATTTTAAAAGTAGTAATTACGATGTCCGTTCCTCCTCCTCCGCCATTTTCTTTTTCCTTCATTCAAAACATGAGAAAGAACTAAATCTAGATAATTCTCCACTCAGATCAAACCCTTCCAATGCCACATATGCCTGAAACAGCTGACGCGTCGCTCGCGCCTGCGCATGCACGTGCGCGCGCACGAGGAGGAGCTCGCGCCGCGACTCGTGCGCGTCTGTGCTGTCTGCACGAGGGCATTTAGAGATCACCGGCATGCACAGGTCTGTTGTTTTAAAGACATATTTGAAAAAACATGGTAGTAGGTGCGTTCACCATGAATATCAGGATCACAAGTAATTTTGCAATGCAAAAATGAAAAAATAGTTGTTCGTGACGCGTAACATTATATTAAGCTCTTATTCCATATTTTAATACTTTATTTAGATTAAACATCTCGTTCATTGCCTTTTATAATTTAGTTTATTTAATTTGGTTAAGCTATACTTAGTACCTATAGTTTCATTGTAATAGAAATAAGTATTCTTTACAAAATAAATTAAGAATCGGAGCGCGCGAGGTTCAACGCGGGGGTAGGGGGACACGGGCCTCCATCTTGTTTTTGCGGCAACGTGCGACGCTGCGAATCGCGACGCAGTTCCACCACCGACGGAGGCGATGAATGTCGCGCGCGCGCTTCCGTGTCTCACATATTGTTCGCTGTATTATTTACCCCAAACACACCATTATCAATAGTATAAAATACAACTTAAAATGGCACAAACATGTTTTCTTTTGCTTTTTTTACGTTCAAGTATTACGTAAAAGTAAAAGTAGCCTAAGTTACGATCTTCAAAAGCGATGCAGCCTTTTAGAAGATTACCCGGAACAAACGAACACACAGACATTCAAAAGATAAAAAGTTTTTGTTATAAATATCTTAATTAAAAGCATTTTTTTAAAAGCTGTTATTTTGACAAAAAAAAAAATAAAGGCCCTTCTATTTATTATTTTTTTAGATTATAAAATGGAAGAACGTTAAAATGAAAAAAAAATATAGAAATAAAATAAAACGGAATGACTGGATGTTTATTTTTGCTTGTTATTCTCTAGAATATCGTACGTACTACATAAGCGCGTAGATAAGCGCACGCGCACAATAAGCCGACACTTAGGGTCCGTTCACACAGACCGGCTCGGATAGATCAGATTCTTATCACGTTGAAAACAGAGTTTTTAGTATTTGTAGTAAGGTTTATTTTTGCATGTGCACTGCTTTTGTCATTAAGAATGCTTGAACGCGCTTGATGTGAAATAATAAGAGGAGCCGACCGGCTCCGATCGCGTACATTTTCTCATTCGCGCAGCCGATCGGCTCCGATTGCGTCCGGTCTGTGTGAAAAGAAAAATGCGCGCCGATGCTCTCCGAGCCGGTCTGTGTGAACGGACCCATAACAGGACTGTTATGTTTAAATTCTGCTGTTTTTTCATAGTATTTACTATCCGCAGGAACACGCGTCCAAATCGACGGAGTGCATCGAGGCGTTCGCGAATGAGTTGAAAGAGGAGGCGGAGGAGGTGTCCGTGCAGCTGTCCCCCACCAGCGGACTCGTGCGGCACACTGTGCAAATTATCGGTGAGTTTACAACTAACATGAAAGCTGTGATTGCGCGAGCGCAGGGAGCGAATGTGATCTGCGGAGGGGGGGGGGAGAAGTTTAGACATATTATGAGAGAAAGAAAGAAAAAAATGTTTATTGAGTTGAGACAGACCATGTGCACACAAAAATATTAATAAAAAACATAAAATAAGTTAGATGAGGCGAAAGGAGTGTGTAAGGATCGTAGCAGGTGGCGTTCTGTGGTTTCTGCCTACCCCCATGGGAAAAAGGCGTGAGTTTATGTATGTATAAAATAAGTTAAAACATTTTTTTTATTTTTGTTGTATTTGCCGCTCTGTTGTTATTAGGTCTTTACCTATGAAATTACCGTTCTGCAGTACTGGCCATTTCAAATCAAAATAATTTTTGTTTGTCTAAGAATTCTAATTTCAAATTAATTTTATTTTAAAAACATGGAATTCTTTTTCCAAAAGTAGTCATTTGTTTATTGATTAGTGTTACATTTTTATCGCATTTCAATCTTTTTCGTCATCATGGATACGTTAAAAATTCGAGTAATTATGGAATATGAGTACCGTCGTGGCAGCAACGCGGCACAAGCGGCACGCAACATCAACGACGTTTACGGAGCTAACACTACAAACCAACGCACCACCTGTTATTGGTTTGCTCGCTTCCGTTCTGGAAATTTCGACCTGAAAAATGAACCTCGCGGTCGTCCGAAGACTTTGGTCGACAATGACGAATTAAAGGCGATTGTGGAAGCTGATGATACACAATCTACGGCTGAATTAGCAGCAGCTTTCGACGTTAGCGTCAAAACAATATTGGTCCATTTGCGTCAAATTGGCAAGGTAAAAAAGCTTGACAAATGGGTGCCCCACGAACTCAATGATCGCCAGCGCGAAGTACGCGTCGAGACGTGCCTTGCACTGCTCAACAGACACACAAATGAAGGAATTTTGAACCGCATTATTACCTGCGATGAAAAATGGATTCTGTTTGATAACCGCAAGCGCTCAGCAAGTTGGTTGGATCCTGGTTCAGCACCTAAACAATGCCCTAAACGAAAACTTACCCCTAGAAAAGTGATGGTCACTGTTTGGTGGTCTAGCGCCGGTGTGATTCATCACAGCTTCTTACCAAACGGGGTGAGCATTACTGCAGATGTGTACTGTGAAGAACTGAACTCAATGATGGAGAAGCTGGCACATCTCCAACCAGCATTGGTCAATCGTTCGTCTCCGCTGCTCCTGCACGACAACGCGCGACCTCATACTGCACAGCAGACGGTCTCCAAGTTGCAAGAACTGGGGTTGGAAGCTCTCCGTCATCCGCCCTACTCACCAGACCTTGCGCCTACAGACTACTACTTTTTCCAGAATTTGGATAACTTCTTGGCGGGAAAAAAATTCAATACCCGAGAGGCAGTACAAAATGCCTTTGAAGAATTTGTTGCCTCCCGTCCAGCTGATTTTTTTAAGAAGGGCATCAATAAACTGCCACTGCGTTGGCAAAGATGCATTGATTGCATGGGTGATTATTTCGATTAATAGAAATAAAAAATACATGAAAAAAATTCGTTTAAATTTTTTCATACAAAACGGCAATTTCATAGGTAAAGACCTATTATTTTGTTCCGGGAAATCTCTGAAACGGATGGACCGATTTTGACGTGACCTTCACTGACATAAAGCTGATGTTATAAGGAGTAACTTAAAAACTCCTTTTTCAAAAATGCCGCATTTTATAGGAAAAAAAATCTTGATTCAATCGAAATGCTAAAATTTTGATACTTGACTGCCAAATTAGTCAAGTATCAAAACTTTAGTTAAACTTGTACCTTTCCCCCAGAATCCCCGAAGCTGTCGAAGCCGATCAAGCGCCAGGTGTCAAGCGAGGTGGGCGAGCCGCTGCTGAGCCAGCTGGCGGACGAGGCCAGGGCGCTCATACGAGTCGTGGAGATCGAGAAGGCGTTCAGATGCGAGTACTGTGAAGAGTTAGTATCTAAATATATATAACTCGAAGGTGACTGACTGACTGACATAGTGATCTATCAACGCACAGCCCAAACCACTGGACGGATCGGGCTGAAATTTGGCATGCAGGTAGATGTTATGACGTAGGCATCCGCTAAGAAAGGATTTTTTAAAATTTACCCTCTAAGGGGATGAACGGGGGTCCGACATTTACGCGGACGAAGTCGCGGGCAAAAGCTAGTTGCTTATAAAAGTCATCTGCGTAGCTTTTTCCTAACTATGTTAACAGTCTAATCGGATGCAGCTGAGTACCAGTGTTTTACATGGAGTGACTATCTATCTGACCTCCACAACCCAGTAACTTGGTAACACGATAAAACATGGTAAGACTGGTTGTCAGACTTTACGGCTTTTGACTGTGTAAGGGCTGTCAAAGATTTACAAATGTCAGCCGGAAGCACAAAAATACAATATAGAAAAAATGCAATACAATGCCTCGTTGTTCTAGTGGTCGCAAAGCGCAACTGCTGAGCATGAGGTCTTCGATTCCCGGGTCGGGTAAAGTATTATTGGGTTATTCCATCAGGAATTTCTCAGTAGCAACCTTGGTGTCTGGATTTATAGGCTTGCCCCTTATTTCATGGGACTTAAACATAACTGGCGAAATGTGGGTGTACTAATGAGTACACCTCTGCCTAACTCTTCAGAGATTACAGGCGTGATGTTATTTTATGTAAGAGAAATTATGGAGCACTGTGTGTGCAAACACTGGTGCACTCACTCCCTCTTCCCTTATTCATATTTTTATTGCCTTTATAAGTCTTCAAAGCTAATTTCGGCTAATTTATATTAGCCGCCATGACCGAAATTCGGTCGGGAGAGAAGCAATACCAAATGTATTAGTAATAGTAATGTACCAAATAAATGAATATGAATATGAATATTGTTTTGTTGTAGCGTGTTCTACTTGGAGAGCGGTCTAAACAATCACCGCACCATACACAAGGGAGTGAAGAATCCCTTTACCTGCCACATCTGTAAAGTTAGCTTCGCTACCTATTCCAGGTATGTACAGTCAGCAAAACAGATAGGTATCAGGGTCGTCAGATATAGTTGAAGTTTTCTTAGAAACCGATGGATGTCTTTGACTGAAACTTAACCTAAATAAAGAACTATTTATTATCTACGTTTTAAATTAAATTACATTCGAAAACATCCATCGGTTTCTAAGAAAACTTTAACTAAATGTGACGACCCTGCATACCAGTCTCTTTTATTGACTGTAAATAAGCGCATAGATAAGCGCACGCGCACAAAAGCCGACACTCAAGTTGAAGCAAACTTTCACAAATCCCATCTCCTCAGGTGTACAACCCATAAAACGACCCACGGCTTCTACAAACGCTCGTTAGCCGACGCTAAGAAGCACGCGGACGCGCCCGCACGCGCAGACGCAGCCGCCCCGTCCGCCACCGGGATACTGGGGTACGGGGACTTTCCTGTCGTCAAACACTTTTTATGCGAGGTAGGCAGACATTATTATTTTAAATGTAATATTTTTTTTTTTTTGCCTTTTGGAGATGACAATTTAAATCCTTTAAAAAACATAAATGTGAAATTGGGAGCCAAGTTTAATATTGCTGACGTCGCCGACAAAAGAAGTGGGTAGTTGAAACTATTACCATTAATTTCAAGATACAACTTCTCGAAAAAAAAAACTTTGTTTCAGCAGAATCCCGATTAATTTTCAATTTACTGTAATATTATTATTATTTTTTTGGTTTTGAAATCAATAAATAGTAAGTCAATTGAGTCGAGAAATAAGTGACGTCACAGTCCTATATGAGATTATTAGTTTCTCTTCCAAAAGGTAGTCTTGTATTAAGAAGAATGGACTAGAAACTCCATACATACTCTTTTAAAATCAATGTTTACAATATTTGCATACAGAATCATACATAGTGACACGTGAATGCAATGTAAGTATGTACTTTATATAAAAACTACTAAATCATAACACTTAAAAGCTTTTTTACAAAAAAATAAAACCGCCTTCAAAAACTACAAAATAAAAAAAAACTTTAGTTTTGGAAGTCGGTGGCAATATTTACATAACAAAAAACAAAACCAAAGCCACCGACTTACAAAACTAAAGTTTTTTTTTATTTTGTAGTTTTTGAAGGTGGTTTTATTTTTTTGTAAAAAAGCTTTTAAGTGTTATGATTTAGTAGTTTTTATATAAAGTTTTACTTTTCACTTCTTAGTGCTTGTGTGTTAATGTTTGAAATCCTTACAAAAAGCCCTTTCAAACAATACCTCACACGATATATTTAATTTTGGAAAGTAGTAGGAGGGGGGTTGACGTACCCCCTCCCTCTCTTCCTTCAGTCAGTCATCGACTACACGTATAAACAAAGCAATTTTACTTGTTACGACAGTTAGGCTGTGATCCTATAAGGAGTTCGGTTCCATATCTCCGAAGTTCATCATCAGATCATGACAATATTTCTATGGGACCTATTCGGAAGTATACTCTTTCAAACAAAAAAAGAATCATCCAAATCTATTCATAATTGGCTGAGAAATCAGGAACATACATACAAAAAAAAAAAACATACGCGCCGAATTGAGAACCTCCTTATTTTTTAAGTCGGTTGAAAAACTAAGAAAAATTAAGAATTTGAAGGTTAAAATATGTTCAAATATACAGTGTTTACAAATATTGGATCTATAGACGACCACTCAACATCGCAACCTACCTCTTACAAACAAACTATCAATATACATAATATATGTTTATACCAGGACTGCGGCCGCTCGTACCTGCACTGGACCTACCTACAAGTACACAGACGCATGAAGCACGCGAACGACAACTTCCTGTACAAGTGTAACCAGTGTGAACTTACCTTTCCTAACAGGTGCGTATCATCATTGGGGCTTCCGTCATCGTCAGGCAATCAGTGACCGATTTTTGGAAAAATGAAAAATGGAACGCACCGATGGCAATAGTGCAATGCACACATCCTACAAAAAGTCGGTCTTACGAAATTATGAAATATTCGTCCGATCCGATATCGGTCCTACAAAAAGGAGGCTCCGTGGGCTGAGGCCCGGAACCTTTTTATCCTACAGGACCGAAAAAGGGATTTTTTTCTGTCAGCCTCGGTGCTGTGCCAAGAGCCAAGTCATTACTATCACTCATTCTTTTTATGAATAAAATTGTGAAGTTTTTAGGGGGTATCAAGGGGGGGTAATAAGGATATCAGACTATTATTGCCTCTTCTCATACTGAGAAGGCACGAACATTGATTACCACGCTTGCTCATGGTCGATTGGCGATTTCAGACTTATAGTAACCTGACCCGCCGAGACTTCAAGTATCCTACACCGACCCTACCGATACCCTTACACCTACCCTACCGATGCCCCTGCCCATAGGGGCATCGGTAGGATAGCCTACCGATACAGCTACCTCTACACTACCGACACCCTACCCATACCCTACTCTACCCCACCTCTACCACTACCGTACCCCTATCCCTATCCGAAATTGGTCACGCCGTTCACGCTATGTATTTAACGACTTCTAAAAACAGTTGACTATATTTGTAAAAAAAAGTATTATTAATATATTTATGTAACACAGTTGGAGCCTGGCGTATCATCGTAAGAAGGTGCACGGCAAGTCAGGAACTGATGAGCCTGGAGCCACCAACAAGAACAGCAGGGAAGACTACAGGTATCCTTCATTATTCCCTCTAAATTACTAATACAACGGATAAACAAATTACTTAATTATTTCCAATTTAATCCGTTGGTCTAGTAATCGGAAAGTGCGACTACTGAGCACGAGCTCTTGGGTTCGATTCCCAGGTCGGGCTGTATTATTAGGTTTTTCCATCAGGAATTTCTCAGTAGCAGCCTTGGAGTCTGGATTTGTGCCCGGTTGATGGCAATAGGCTCGCCCCCTATTACATGAGACTTAAACATAACTGGCGAAATGTGGGTGTACTAATGGGTACACCTCTGCCTAACCCTTGAGGGATTAGAGGCGTGATGTTATGTTGTAATATTAGTATAAAAGTAACAGCTCACATTAGGACCCATTAATTTAATAATAACTGCAATCCGTGGTGCTTGGCAATCTCAGCTTCTCCCAGTTGCAAACATCCCTTTGTGCCTATTGGCCTAGTTCTGTTCTGTCTCCTGCTTGTTGGGAGGGAAGTGGAAATTATATTTTTTCTTACTCCTCCGCTATTCTTTTCTGATTAATTTCGTTGCGGGACCCAAGACAGTTAATCGTTTCTCTGGGACTCGTCGAGCTTCATTGCCTTGGCGCTTTTCTGGTGGCCTCCACTGTTGATTCTGGCTTTCAGGAGTTGCAGTGGGTGGGAACAATGTGGCGGGCTTGTAATATTAGTATGGATTTGTTCAGGATACCGTGTCGAGATTGTGACGAGGTTCTGCCGAATAAAACAGCTTTATACAAACATCGTAAGAAAGAACACAGCGATGTCACCACACGAGCCTATTCCAAACCAGGTATGTAACAACACGCGCCACGAAAGATGAGACTTGACAAGCGTCAGTAATGGGGAGCTTGCGCAGGTATTGATGTACGAAATATTTCATAATTTGTGTATCTATTCAGAGATATTTCGATGACATTTAGATTGAAATTCTTAACAATACTATAATATTTATCTATACTTAATATTATAAAGCTGCAGTGTTTGTTTGTTTGTTTGTTTGAACGCGCTAATCTCTGGAACTACTGGTCCGATTTGAAAAATTCTTTCAGTGTTAGATAGATTAGTTATCGAGGAAGGCTATAGGCTATATACCATCACGCTACGACCTACGGGAGCGGAGCAGTAACCAAAGACGCGGGTGTAACCGCGGCGGACAGCTAGTTACGAAATATTATTAAACCTTTCGTGGCACGAATTGTACACTTACTCATATTAGACCAGTGCCGATAATTTTAGAAACAAAAAAAAATTAAAGTAGGATGAAACCTATTGGAAAAGGAAGGGAATACCACTAAAATGAAAGGAAAAATAAATTACGGGCGATCTGAGGTTGGGAAGGGGTAGGGGGGGGGGGTTTTAAGCCTAAAAATCGGTAAATCTCGATTTCCGGCAAAACTACAAGTCCTATCGAAAAAAGTTAAATGGCAAAGTTGTAGATAATAAAAAGATCTACAACTTTTGTATCTACACTTTTTCTCCATAACCTCAAAATTCATGTAAAAAATCCAAAAAACCACATTTTTGATTTTTTATTTTTATCTTTTACAAAAAAGTTTTTTTTTTCATGATATTTGGTGAAAACTTACCTCTTTATGTCCCAAACACACTGGAATTTTGAAGACTTAAAATATTAATTTTTTCACCCTATTTTGACTCGATATCGAAAAAAGCACCCTAATTTTCAATCGAATATTCTCACGTCAAAATATCTGATTTTTCAAAAAAGTCGGTGGGCTTTTTGTTCGTTGATATCTCTATTTTACGATGGTGTAAACAAAAATATACATACTATGGAAAAAAAATTCAGAAAATGCAAACGAAAAGTACTAAAATGTATTTTTCGTTTGCATTGTATGTATGTTTTTTGCGATATTTATGTTTAATTGGTTTGTAATTTTTTTGTTTATTAATCTAACATGGAACCTAACGTTTTTCGAGTAATTAAAGTAAAAATTTTAATGAATACCTCAAAATTGTACATAAAGATTAAAAAAAATTTCGAATTTTAGTATTTTTCGTTTGCATTTTCTGAATTTTTTTTCCATAGTTATGTATATTTTTGTTTACACCATCGTAAAATAGAGATATCAACGAACAAAAAGCCCACCGACTTTTTTGAAAAATCAGATATTTTGACGTGAGAATATTCGATTGAAAATTAGGGTGCTTTTTTCGATATCGAGTCAAAATAGGGTGAAAAAAATAATATTTTAAGTCTTCAAAATTCCAGTGTGTTTGGGACATAAAGAGGTAAGTTTTCACCAAATACCATGAAAAAAAAAATAATTTTGTAAAAGATATAAATAAAAATTCAAAAATGTGGTTTTTTGGATTTTTTACATGAATTTTGAGGTTATGGAGAAAAAGTGTAGATACAAAAGTTGTAGATCTTTTTATTATCTACAACTTTGCCATTTAACTTTTTTCGATAGGACTTGTAGTTTTGCCGGAAATCGAGATTTACCGATTTTTAGGCTTAAACCCCCCCCCCCCTACCCCTTCCCAACCTCAGATCGCCCGTAATTTATTTTTCCTTTCATTTTAGTGGTATTCCCTTCCTTTTCCAATAGGTTTCATCCTACTTTAATTTATTTTAGTTTTTAATCATTTTTGACGGCTTCGGCACTGGTCTATATGTTATACGTTCTCGTGAATGTCGGTGATCACGGGGTTTTTATTTTGTTGCACAGAACCCTAATTCTTTTTTCTATAAAACTAGCTGACCCGCCGCGACTTCGTTCGCGTGGTATCCTACACTACCAATACCCCTACCCTAACCCTGCCTTACCCTACCCCCTTCCCTACCCTACTCTACCCCTATCTTACCCTACCCCTACCCTACCCTACCCTACCCCTACCCCACCCCAACCCCACCCCTACCCCTACCTTACCCTACCCCTACCCTACCCTACCCCTACCCTACTCCTACCCTACCCCTACTCTACCCCTACCCTACCCTACCCCTACCCAACCCCTACCCTACCCCTACCCCTACCCCTACCATACCCCTACCCTTGACACCGACTTCCCGACTTCATATTAAAAGGGCTGTTTTTAGGGACTTCGTTCGCGTGGTATCCTGCCCCCACCCTACCCCAATCCTACCCTTACCCCATATTTTCTCACCGTTTAAACCTTCCCTTGACCTCCATGAACATTTCAAAACCAAAATCAACTAAATCGGCCCAACCGTTCTCGAGTGAGTTTTAGCGAGACTAACAAACAGCAATTGATTTTTATATACTATATAGAGATAGAGATTGATTTCGCCATAACTTTCAAACCAAACGTCCAATTTTAATGAATGAAAGACTAAATATTATCTACATAAACAGTACTTTGTGACAAAATAGTTTATTTTGATAAGGAGTAATGACATGTGTAAAATAAATGCGTTTAAATGAAGTCCTAAAAAAATTCAAGATTTTTAAATAAAAAAATGGTTGTTGTGTTTAACTCGAAATAGATAGGTATAGTGTGTCGAGGACTTTTTTGTAGATATTTTTAAGGTCTTTAATTAATTGGAACATTTTTTGGTTCTATCTTTTATAGTTTAGGCGGCGTACGCCAAATAAGGAACTTTTTTGGATGATTTTTTACACC
The DNA here is from genome assembly GCA_949316365.1 of Hoplodrina blanda. Taxonomy (NCBI): domain Eukaryota; kingdom Metazoa; phylum Arthropoda; class Insecta; order Lepidoptera; family Noctuidae; genus Hoplodrina; species Hoplodrina blanda. Next base: position 2,381,554 of record OX438573.1, on the reverse strand, counting down.
TTGGGACCGAAAAACCCAAATATCTTACGGACCCCTATTTTTTTAAAAATAAAATATAGCCTATAGCACTCAGTGATAACGTAGCTTCCAATTTCCGAAAGAATTTTCTAAATCGGTTCAGTAGATCCGGAGATTACCCCCTACATACAAACTTACAAACAAATTTTACCTCTTTATAATATTAGTATAGATAAATGTAGCCTTAGTAAGCAGATGTGATAAGGAGTAACCTTGTCAAATCTGCTTTCTGCCAGTGCAAGACCCGTCAAAATAGATCTAGCCGTTTCGAAGATTAGCCGAAACTAATAGACAGACAAAAAAAAAATGTTTTTTTTTTTCGTGTAAGTACTATGTAAACCTACATACATATTTGTTTTTTTGAAGCTGTTGTGTCTGTACAAACAGACACTTCATTTTTTTATTTGTTATAGATAAAAATCTATCCTTTTTCTTGTTAAACAATCACGGCTTGGCAATTAGGGTCAATACATTTATCTGACAGAAGATACGCCGCGTATCGTCAGTCGCGTAACGCAGAAACAGTCAAATAGATAATAAAATATCCAACCATTCACACATAACCGATGATGCGTTAGTGCGTCGACTATACTAAACACGATACGTTCGACGTATCTTCCGTCAGATGTGAACCGACCCTTAGGCCTTTGACACACTAGACGGAAATTCCGTCGCCGAACTTCCGCGGCGGAACGCCAATACATGTTATTGCATATAAAATACAAATAGCGGGCACACTACGCGGACGACCGCGGAAGTTCGGCGACGGAATTTCCGTCTAGTGTGTCAAAGGCCTTACTGCCAGGCGTACTGCTGCGTTCCATAAGGTAATAATAATAATTCTTTGTCACAGGCATGTACGCAAGCGCAGAGTCGGAATCTACGGGTGGTGCGTGTGCACATTGTCACGCCACGTTCACGCACGCGGCGGACTTGCACAAACACGTCAAGTAAGGGTTTGCACAAATCGAGCAACAATACGCTCTAGCAGTTTTCACCCTTTAATCCAGCCTTTTTCAAAGTGGGCGATAACGCCCCGTTGTGGGCGCTGCAGGCCTAAAGGGGGGCGGTAAGAGACTCAAAAAAAAATGGGGGCGTTGCGTAGAAAGCTTGGGGGGCGATTTGTAATTTTATCTACGAGGTGGTTTTTAAGTAGGTGAAAATATGGGGGTGCTAGAAAATAATTTATTCTCATATAGCGACCCGCCCCGGCTTCGCACGGATGCAATGTAAATAACGGGTGATTTTTTAAGAGGTATAGGATTTGATTTTCAAAAAAAAAACACAAAAAATTTGAAAAATTTGATGAAATCTTTATTGGAATCGATAGAACGATCAATATAATTTAATGTTTGAAGATGATTTCATGCAAATGCTGGCCGTACTTTTTCAAAGACGACAATGGCCGAAACGTTACTGTGAATGGCGAGCGCTACCGTGTGATGATTGGCGATTTTTTTTTGCCCAAAATGGAAGAATTGGACATGCCTGACATGTGGTTTCAACAAGACGGTGCCACATGCCACACGGCACGCGAAACAATGGCCCAATTGAGAGCCGCCTTCGGTGAACAGTTATCTCACGTTTTGGGCCCGTCAATTGGCCGCCTAGATCGTGTGATCTAACGCCTTTGGACTATTTCTTGTGGGGCCATGTTAAGGCTCATGTCTACAGGGATAAACCAGCAACGATTGACGCACTGGGAGCCAATATTGAAGCATTTATTCGTGATATACCCGCTGATATGTTGGAGAGAGTGTGCCGAAATTGGGCCTTGCGAATGGGCCATCTAAACCGGAGCCGCGGCCAGCATTTGCATGAAATCATCTTCAAACATTAAATTATATTGATCGTTCTGTCGATTCCAATAAAGATTTCATCAAATTTTTCAAATTTTTTGTGTTTTTTTTGAAAATCAAATCCTATACCTCTTAAAAAATCACCCGTTACATAAACCTTCCTCTTGAATCACTCTATCTATTAAAAAAAACCGCATCAAAATCTGTTGCGTAGTTTTAAAGATCTAAGCATATATAGGGACAGACAGACGGAAGCGACTTTGTTTTATACTATGTAGTGAAGTGGGCAGTAGACAAAATAAGTTTGGGAAGCCCTGCTTTAATCGATATTAAACTGAAATATATTACAGATAGAGTTGACAATTATTTGTGTGCAAAATATATTTCGGTCAGACAAACAAAAATCTCTTTAGCTTACTGTATTACTAGCACTCCCCACGACTTCGGTCGCGTGATTTTTCTTACGGATCCCTAATTTTTTGATAGTAAAATATAGCCTATAACACTAAGTGATAACATAGCTTACAATTTACGTAAGAATTTTCAAAATCGGTTCAGTAGTTCCGGAGATTACCCCCCACAAACTCACAAAATGTACCTCTTTATAATATTAAGTTTAGATTATTATTTATTTATCTTAGAGAAGTCCACGGCAAAGATGACGGATCATGCTTATCCTGCAACAAGACTTCAAGCTCAGAGACGGCGTGTCCGCGCCGTCCGCACGCGTGTCCGGTCTGCGGACATGCCTTCCGGACGCTGTCCATGAGGAACGAGCACCTGAGGGTGCATACGGGGGAGAGGCCCTTTCCCTGTGACGTCTGCGGAGTAGCGTTTAGGAGGTGAGTGTGGATAACAAACAGGACAACAGAAATTTGGGAATTTTCAACCCCTATTCAACCCTTTTAGGGGGTGATTTTTTAATAATTCTTCCGTTGTTGAGTAGACTGTCTCTTTGGTCTAGTGGTCGCAAAGCGCGACTGCTGAGCATGAGGCTTGGGTTCGATTCTCAGATGTTATTGGGTTTTTTTTTTAATTTCTCAGTAGCAGCCTCGGAGTCTGGATTTGTGCCCGGTTGATGGCAATAGGCTCGCCTCCTATTACATGGGACTTAAACATAACTGGCGAAATGTGGGTGTACTAACGGGTACACCTCTGCCTAACCCTTCGGAGATTACGAGCGTGACGTTTATCTATGTATGGCAGCAAGTTTTTTTTTTATATCCTGTATGTCCCAAAATAATAATTTTATGTTAAAGAAAAGTGTAATAATAAGGAAAAATAAAAGGCTTAAATGTCGTCGTCCCCCAGGTCCACGGCCATGCGCAACCACCGGCTCATCCACACGGGCGTGCGCGCGTGGGCGTGCGGGCGCTGCCCCAAGCGCTTCCGCATCCGCTCCGACCTGCGCACGCACCTGCGGCTCAAACATCCCGCCACCATTGTCGTTGTTGAGGTGACAATCATACACTAGCTTTCACGACTTCAAAGGGGTTCTTTTTAGCATCATCATCATCTCTCTACCCTTTTTCGGCTATGTTGGGGTCGGCTTCCAGTCTAACCGGATGCAGCTGAATACCAGTGTTTTACATGGAGCGACTGCCTATCTGGCCTCCATAACCCAGTAGCTGGGTAATACGATAAGTGTGGGGCATCATCATATGCCTAGCCTTTCCCCAACTATGTTGGGGTCGGCTTCCAGTCTAACCTGATGCGGCTGAATACCAGTGTTTTACATGGAGCGACTGCCCTATCTGACCTCCATAACCCAGTAGCTGGGAAATACGATACAAGGGATACAAAATGTTCTTTTTAGCACAAATCCCTAATTCTTTTTCTGAAATAAAAGTAGCTAAGTTACTGCTTATAACATCAGCTATCTGCCCCGTCAATATCGGTCTAGCCGTTTCGGAGATTTAGCCGGAACAAACATAGGACCGTGATCTGGTCCTAGATCGAGTCCGAGATGTAGAATACCGGTAGCGTCGGCGTCGATGAGTTTCAGTTTTTTTTCTGTTTGATCTGGCGAATCTCCGAAACAGCTCGACCGATTTTGACGTTAACTTTTCAATTTTCTATGTTATAGGCCTTGCTATAGTCTATTATTGCTTGTTATAGTCTATTATTGGCCTTGCAGTCGGTCAATAATAGACTGATATTATAGGGTATTTGACACCACCAATCAATTGACATACTTTTTATGAGCTGTCAAAACGCGATTATTCCATAGATTTTGTATGGCAAAATACAATTGTGACGTCACTTACTAGCTCACTCAATTGATTTACTATTTATTGGTTTCAGAGCAGCTAAAAATCTATTTTTACTGTTCAGTGAATATTTATCAGGTTTTTAGGGCTAAAATGACGTGTTTTTTTTAAGAAGTTGTATCTTGGAATTATTGGTTAATGGTGTCAAATACCCTATTATTATGGATAAATCAATTTAAAATCCTGTACGGTCCCGTCTGACGGCTAGCCCTTAATCGATGTTATATAACTTGCAGATGTTAGGTCTAAACCCGACCCCCGAGGAAGTGTTGGACGTGCTTGCGTCACAGAACGTACCACACGACAAGCTTATAGAAATCACCAAGATGTCGTTCACTAAGGTATGTTGGTGTTCTGAGCATTTATGTACACTCAACAAAAGAGATAGGTATGCAGGGTCGTCAGATATAGTTGGAAGTTTTCTTAGAAACCGATTGATGTCTTCGATTGAAACTTAACTTAATTAATGAACTCTTTATTATCTACTTTTATACCTCGACTTTTAATTCTATTCAGTAACTTGACAGTTAAAGGGTTACCAGATTTTGACAAAAAATAAAGATAGTGAGGTGGTGTAAGAATGAACGAAATCGAATGAACTTAAATAACGTACCATATGCTAACTTTTTATTTTAAATTTAATAACTGAAATACGCAAGTACTCCATGACGAAGGGGTCACATTACTATAGTGTGACCATTAGTGCTGTGCACTCCCTGAGGTATGCGCGGTGAGGTGGGAGGCGAAGAAAAAAGTGCATGAGTTCACATGAGATCGATATTGTCGGACTGATCTTACGATATCGGTTTACAATATTTTATGTAAAGCTTTAATATTGGCGATTCCAGACTTATATTAATTACAATTCCAGGTTTCCTCACGATGTTTTCCTTCACCGATGTCAGAGATTCAAGATAAACTTTAGAAAGTACATTTGAATTGAAAATTGCCTCCGCTCCGATTTTGGCAATATTCGCATCACTATTCTATTCAAAGCTTTTTGTCTACTTTTCTTTTCTTAAAATATTCGACCATTTTAAAAATGACGGTCTTGACATCACGAGATAACGCACGACCCATCTTTGAATATTTATCTCATGTGCGTCTGACATAGACAGTCCGATACAAACAAATGCTAGCTACCGCCGTGAGCGTCGGCGGCAGACTGACAGAGCGCAGCAGCCGATTCTCCCCCCCGTCTCGCCGCGCGCATACCTCAGGGAGTGCACAGCACTAATGGCCACACTATAAGTCGTTTATCAAATAATGTTTAAACTTCTTTCATCTTAAAATATTTATTATTTTTTGCTTTTACCTGTGCCTGTGTGTTTCTATTAGAATAAAATAAAATAAGGATATTAATTTTATTAACAATTATTCATTCTACATCTTTTCAACGAATATTTAAAGTTTTATTTAAATTTTTATCATTCATTCTTTACGCAAAATCGTTCACTACCCCAACACTATCAGCCTAATTATGGTAACATTATTTTCCTTTGAACTGTCAAATTACTGAACAGAATTAAAAGTCGAGGTATAAATATAAATTGCATTTAAAAACATCCATCGGTTTCTAAGAATACTTCAACTATATCTGACGACCCTGCATACCTATCTCTTTTGTAGACTGTACATTTGGACAACAAGGTAATTGGTAGTCAGGTAAAAATTTCATATTTCTACTATACTGCCAATATACACACATACCGGTAAAATACGCGCCAGGAAAGATGAGACTTGACATACCACACAAACTTTATTATTACGTAATAAATCTAAATATAATATAGGTATAACTCAAAGGTGACTGACTGACTGACATAGTGATCTATCAACGCACAGCGCAAACCACTGGACGGATCGGGCTGAAATTTGGCATGCAGGTAGATGTTATGACGTAGGCATCCGCTAAGAAAGGATTTTTTAAAATTTACCCTCTAAAGGGATGAACGGGGGTCCGACATTTACGCGGACGAAGTCGCGGGCAAAAGCTAGTAATAAATAATTGTTAAGAATTTTAATGTAAATGTCATCGAAATATCTCTGAATAGATGCACAAATTATGGATAACTATTTCGTACATTCATACCTGCGCAAGCTCCCCATTACTGACGCTTGTCAAGTCTCATCTTTCGTGGCGCGTACTGTACTATTTATTGTAAAACATTGTTAGAGAATGTATGGAGTTTCTTGCCCATTCTTCTCCATAGGAAACTACCTTTTGGAATGGGCAAATAGATTCAATATTATTAACTTTATTTTTCTATTGTCAGTGACATACAAAAGTGACTTTTAATAGTCTGAAATAAATGATTTGACTTTGCAGGGCTCGACGAGTGTGATACCGACCTGCGCACGCGCACTCTCTGCTCTAAACAACGTGCCGCGCACGCACGTCGCGTGCATCAAGCCTACACCGTCCAGGATGTGTATGTATCACAACTAAGCACAACTTATAACATAACTTTGATAAATATCACTGAATTAGGTCAACTTACAACCGTACTTCCAAGAATACATTATCATCACGCCTGTAATCCTCGAAGGGTTTTTTTTCTTTTTAGGTGGTAAAAATCATCAAATGACTCCTTCCGCCCTGGGTGGGGCGGAAGGGACTGTCAGACTTTTACTGACTAAAAAACCACCCTGTTCCTTCTGTTGCCCTTTACGTTCCGGGGCCACGGTATCCCGTTAAGACGTCCCGCAACCCCGGCAGGCGTTAGGCAGAGGTGTACTGATTAGTACACCGACATTTCGCCAGTTATGTTTAAGTCCCATGTAATAGGGGGCGAGCCTATTGCCATCAATCAGGTACAAATCCAGACTCCGAGGCTGATACTCAGAAATTCCTGATGGAAAAACATTTTTTTCTGTCAATTTCAGTAGACGAGTTCCAACCAGCACGCCGTGGTCGCGGTATCGCTAAAAACCCGCGGCGACCCAAGATATTACAGCGAGGTGACTCGGAGCCGCCCGATGACAATGCTTACCCCAGCGGAGAGGTGAGCACTGATAGCCAGAAAACAGAACTCAGTTGTAGAAGCGGTTTTTATAGTTTTATACACGGTTACTTTTAGGTCGTTCTGGAACCGAAAGCCATAAACTCGATCATCAAACTCGAAACGATTGGGACCATTTTTTTTTTCAAAATATAACAAAAAAAATCAGCTGTTCAGTACATTTATGTTCGTCTAACTCGTCAAAGTGTTGAACAGATGATTTTTTTTTTGTTACTTTTAAGGGTGTAATTAAATAAATAATGGTCGCTAGACTGATTTCCTTAACGGTAAACTCGTAAAAAATAAGCACATAAAAATACTATAAAATATCAAAAAGCCAACGTCACGCGGTGTTCCCAGGCGGTCACCCATCCAAGTACTGACCGCGCCCGATGTTGCTTAACTTCGGTGATCGGACGAGAACCGGTGTATTCAACGTAGTATGGACGTTGGCGACAGCTTTGACTAAATTATACAACTGTATCCACGAACAAGGTGTGACGTCATATTTATATTCATACGTCGTTTCGTACGACGTTCTAATACGAAATTACGAATACGAATTTATTTGAAAAATTGGGTTTATGATTTGGCTCGGTTTGGCTAAATTTAATTAAGTATGGCAATGAATAGGTTACAAACATCATGTCTATACACCGTGAATTTTAATTCGTTGCAAATCTTTCAGGGGGTGAATGTACTCATGAATATGAACAACTTTTATTAAGGGACATAGTACGAAATGTGAAAGAAAAATACAGCTGATCCATACAATAATGACAAACATTACGATCAAATTGTATGGATCAGCTGTTTTTTTTTCACATTTCGTTAAAAGTTGTTCATATTCATGAGTACATTCACCCCCTGAAAGATTTACAACGGATTAAAATGCACGGTGTATACGTTGGTTTATATGATTGCTGTTGGTATTTTTTTATTTAGGTATTCTTTTGAGAAGAAAAAAGAACACGTAAATAAAAAAAAATTACGTCACAGCTTGTTCATAATACAGTTTGATAAATTCATTGTAGCTATCGCCAACGTCCATACTACGTTGAATACACCGGTTCTCGTCCGATCACCGAAGTTAAGCAACATCGGGCGCGGTCAGTACTTGGATGGGTGACCGCCTGGGAACACCGCGTGACGTTGGCTTTTTGATATTTTTTTTTGTTTTTTTTTTAATGTTCCACGTTAATAAATACCATCGGAGATTATAGGCACGATAAAACTATTTATATATTTTTTTTTTTATAATAATGTTTAGCTTGATGACATTGGGGCTGTTTTACACCTTATACACTATGTAACAAAAACCCTGTCAGATCAGTGTTGCCGTTGATCAGTTTTTATGTTTTATTTTAATTTAATTACTTCTTCTTTCTTCTTTTTTTTTCACTGGGGAAAAATAATAATCTCAAATCCATTAAATGGTTACGTATATGTGTACGCAGTACGATGCCGAATAATACCCTTAAGGATCGGACAGGGTTTTTGTTACATGCTGTATAATTAATTAAAAAAAGTAAAAAACCTTATTTATCCCTCCGGTCAACGGTAAAAACGATAAAGTGACGTAAAAGAAAATACTGAAATTCATATTTTTTTTCTAATAATTCCAGGAGCTCTCAGATCTGAACATGCAACTGTTGCTTCGGGACGGCGTGCTCGTCAACGGCAGTCAAATGGTGCAGTTGCAACTAGACGACCACATACTGATGGAATAGCTACATAATCACCATCTAATCACCACGTAATCACCACCTTCGGACTCACAACAAAACATCATCCAGCACGTCTGCCCCCGTTGATCTCGTGGTTACAAGACTACTGAACGTGGGATTTTGAGTTCGATTCCCAGGTCGTGCAGTGTTATTTAGTTTTTCTATTACGAGTTTGGAAGTTGGTGGTGTGACACCCTCGTGGCTGCTGAGTCTCTATTGAGATTGACTGTCGTGAAGAAAGCTGTCGGGAGAATGTTATTATTATTATTACCCCCGCGTCAAGGAGGAAATTTAGTTAAAACTTGTTTCTGCCCCCGTGTTTTCTTTCACCCACGTTAAGTTCCGTTTTTGGGTACTACTCCGCTCCCGTGTGCCGTAGCGTGATGTTATATAGCTTATACTATACTTCATGAATCTGGCTTTCATATACAAACAGTTTTTTTTCCAATCTGACTGGTAGTTCTAGAAAGTCAAAGTCAAAGTCAAATCATTTATTTCAATTAGGCCATTACAAGGCACTTTTGAACGTCATAAACAAAAGAAAAAGGAATTGAATCTAGTTGTTCCTTCCAAAAGGTAGCTTTGTATGGAGAAGAATGGGCAAGAAACTCCATACGTACTCTTTTAAAATCGATTATCGCGTTCAAATTCAAACGAACGAAAGTCTCCTGCTTTATCTTCCTAATGTATATAAATTACGCGTCACGTTGTTTGTCCGCGATGGACTCCTAAACCACTTAACCGATTTTAATCAAATTTGCACACCGTGTGCAGTTTGATCCCACTTGAAAGATAGGATAGTTTTTATCTCAATTATTGGTCTTAATATTTTTTGATTGCAAACTTGAGCCACAGCAACGCGTGGGCCGGTCAGCTAGTAATATTATATATTCCTAAAATTTCTTATACTAAAATATATCATATAGCTTTCAGAGATAACGTAACTACCTATTATTAAAATAATTTTCAAAATCGGACCAGTAATTTCGGATATATTAATGACGTGTATGATTGTATTCTAATTGGTCTTCATTCAAATGTTATTATTTTTAAGTGCAATTCTGTAGTGATTAATATTCTTATTTTATTTACTAATAAAACGTTTTGATTGTATAAGTTCTTCTTTTTATTTTTGCTTCCCGTTGTTATATTTTGGTTGCCATAAAGTTAGTTCTTAGTTTCACTGGCTCTCAATAGACAATATGGAATACATATTTAAAAAAATAGGGTCAGAATTTATGAAATGATGTGACAAGTTTATAAGCTATCTTAGTTGACATCACCATCAATTCGCGTAATGTCCTTTGTATCTATTATTAGATATATAGATTTTTTTTTAAATTAAAAGTTATGATCCTTATTTTACATGCTTTCAGATTGTATTCCTATATCAATACTCGTTGTGCCTAGCTATCGCTATTTTCACCAATAGTTATCAAGGCCTCCGTGGCGCAATTGGTTAGCGCGTTCGGCTGTTAACCGAAAGGTTGGTGGTTCAAGCCCACCCGGGGGCGATTCTTTTTGCATTGTTTTTAGGTTCGTTTTTTATTTTTGGATACTAGGAAGTTATGATTTGCGACTTTTTTCAATTATTTCAGCGATTATAAGATGCCATTTTTTATACTGATTATTGTAACAACAAATTAATGCTGATTTAATCTTACGTATTCGCTACATTTAGTGCAATAATTGGTTCCTGATCAGAAATTCTAGACTTCTATAAGGTTTGTAATTTGTAGAGTACATAACTGTACTACTAATGTCTCTATTTTACTAGGTTTGAAGTTATTTTAAGTACTTCTTATTCATTTCTTGATGAGATTTTATATTTTTTCACTGAGTTTTAATCAATAACAAAATTTCAATATAATATACAAAGGGAAAGCCGACGTATTATAGGTACCTACGAGCTACGCCACGAAAATTTTAATATCTTATAGTTATGATAAACGAAAAATGTTTTATTGTCTACATAGTATAAAACAAAGTCGCTTCCCGCAGTCTGTACGCTAAGATCTTATAAACTACGCAACGGATTTTAATGCAGTTTTCATTCATAGATAGAGTGATTCAAGAGTAAGGTTTATGTATCTCCCTGGCAGCCGAGCGAAGCCGGGACGGGTCGCTAGTGTATCTGTAAAGCTACATGCCTCACACATTTCCCGGAATTTCATTAAAAACATAGTACCATACAAATTTTTAATGTTATGTATTAATAGTATTTAATCAAGTCAGATTAGCGTTATTTAACTATCTGATAATGAATGCGATATCAATATAATAACGATTATATTTTGATAAAAACACATTTAGTAACAGTGATTTCGTGGTGGCGACATTTCATAAAAATAACTGAAAGGTGTGTGAATTTTTAGTAATTGTTTTAATTAATTATAATTATTGTTTAGATACAGTATGTTAACAACAGAGAGTAGGTACTGTTTATTTTAATTAATCTTGCAACTATTATAAATGCGAAATTTTTGAATGCGGCTGAACGGATCTTGATGTTGGCTCAGAGATATGGATTATGTCAGGAATATAGGACATAGTTGCTAAACGTGATTATGTGTTCATCAACGTTGCTAAACGTCCCGATATTTAACTTTAAATGTAACATTTCGTGTGGAACAACCCTTGACCTTTTTTGTTGTCTTTTAGGGATCAGGAATTAAGAGTTTTCGTTTGCTGAGTTTTATAACTTTATTAAAAAGAATCCGAAGAAGTCTATAAAAGCAGTTTAATATACAAGAATATAATTATGATTAATAAACCTCTAAGTTTAGTGTATTTATTATGAATCTCGATTTTTTGCTCAAAGGATTTAAAAAATTCCGATTTATCAAAATAAAAATCTGGTATAGTTTGAATGTTCTAAGAAAACGATATTTCCAGTTATTTTGATAACTTCCTTTACAACACCGCTTGGATTAATGTTTATCTAAGTTATTCTAAGTATCTTTGGATAAAAAGATAAGAAATAAAAACATTTAAAATGTTTTAGCAGTATCTTCTAAGATAAAAATCTGAATATTTATCTTGATTCAAGATCTCATAGTTGTATTGAAATGGGAATTTCTTGTAGTAATACTGGAACTACTGGAAGCAACTAGATAGTGCGTATTTAGCCTGGTTACCAACAGGTTACCTAGTGTGATTTGTGATAATAAGTATGGAATAATTGTGGTTCCCTTTGTTGTCACTAGATGGCGCTATTTCTGTTTAATACTTTAACCGCGAACAAACCGCGAATAACGCCGTACAAATTTCATCATACAGACTTTCAAGTCCTTATTTTTCGAAATGAATAAACCGATTTTAATGAAACTTTCTACACATAAGCAGGATACATAGGTCAAAAAAAGTTAGTTGAGGCAATTTTCGAAAAATTGTGTTACAGCAAAATTCGACCGAATTAAAGTTTTCCATAGAAACGGAGATTTCTTATTATCTTTTTTAAATAAGTCATTTCGAAAATGTGTTCAACTAACTTATAAGACTTATGTATCCTTCTTATGTGCAGGAAGTTTCATTAAAATCGTTTCATTCATTTCGAAAAATAAAGACTTGAAAGTTTATGTGTATTAAATGCTGTACGGCGTTATTCGCACAAACTTCAATTTGCTAGTGTGAGGCCCAACAAACATAATTTTGTGAGTTGCGTTTTTTGAGTCGCGTAATTTACGCTGATTTATTTATTAAAAGTCTTGTGGTACACGAGGGCGACACAAAGTGAGTTGCCAGTATCAATTTAATGTTAACTACACTAGGTACTTATTCGTTGAATGTTCTTCTATGTTGCGAGGAGCATTTCTTATGAACAACAATGGTTTGGATTCCCTGCATCGGTGCAAAAGATGAAGTAGAGGAACACTCAAAACAGATCGATCGGGAGATCAAGCAATGGATCAAGTCTTACAATGAAGTGAGTATTTTTTTTCATCAGCCTTTTCTGTCTCACTCCTGAAAGACCCTCCACTCCTTCCATCTACCGCGATACTGTGCTTCATCCCTTCAGATTTTGAAAAATCCATCTAGTTCGTCCCGCCAATATTACCATCGAGGCCTGCTGCAACTTCATTAAAGGAAACGGCCAGTTGGTGACGCTATCCGTTCATAATTATGAAAATAATTTAATAATTCGAGCCTATTACTGTCCTACTGCAGGACAAAGATCTCTTCTCATATAGAGAAGGCATGAGCATTGATCATTAAGGTTGCTCGAGGCGGATTGACGATTTCAGACATAATTATATTAATTGGAGGTCATGGGTTCGATTCCCAGATCGGGCAAAAGTGTTATTGGGTTTTTCCATCTGGAATTTCTCAGTAGCAGCCTCGGAGTTTGGGTTTGTGCCCGGTTGATGGCAATAGGCTCGCTCCCTGTTACATGGGACTTAAACATAACTGGCGAAATGTGGGTGTACTAATGGGTACACCTCTGCCTAAGCCTTTGGGGATTACTGGCGTGATGTTATGTTATGTAATTAATTTACCATTTTTTTTGACATTGTTTGTCGCTAAGATGGCCTTCTAAGAAGGTTTCCATTAAATAACAATGTTCTTTAGTCGCAATCTCATCGCAGCGACTGAGATTAGATTGAGATCGATCCTAAACGTTAGTAGAATTGGCCACCTGGATTCCTCACAATGTTTTTCTTATACAGCCGTATAAAATGAGAATAATTTTTTTTTTCAGGCAATAAAACTCCTACTGCTCGGCACAGGAGAGAGTGGAAAGACAACCATTATAAAACAAATGAAGATTTTGCATGTCCAAGGATTCTCTGCAAGGTACTTAGATTTTACTAAGCCACACTTTTGCGGAACATTTTGCTATGCTAAAATCATTAGATTTTATCCGTGTAATTTTGCTTACGGATCTCTATTTTTTTTTATAATCAAATAATTATGTATGCATGTAGCACTCACGGATAACGTTAGCTTCCTATTAAATTAAGGATTAAGTATTTTCAGAATCGGACTAATAGTTTCGGAGATTAGCTCGTTCAAACAAAAAGCAAACTCAGATAATTATTGTAACGTTATATTCATATTCATATTCATTTAGGTCTTGGGTTCAATTCCCAGGTCGGGCAAGGTGTTATTGGGGTTTTCCATTAGGAATTTCTCAGTAGCAGCCTCGGAGTCTGGATTTGTGCCCGGTTTATGGCAATAGGCTCGCCCCCTATTACATGGGACTTAAACATAACTGGCGAAATGTGGGTGTACTGATGGGTACACCTCTGCCTAATCCTTCGGGGATTACAGGCGTGATGTTATGTGTTATGTGTCATATTCATTTATTGCATTCCATTTGTTTATAAAGATGTTACATAATACAGTAATGGACCCTGTTAGGGCACAGCAACATAGTATTAACTTTACAAGTTATATCAATCAAAAAAAACTAAACAAAAACACAAAACTAAAAACATTCCCGAGGACCGTTAAACTTCTAACATTCCCGTTTTCGTCTAAGTTTTTATTTGTTGTTAGCCTGTTCTGTCCCACTCCATCCTTCACGTTTCCGTGCCTCATCCCTTCAGTTTTGGTGGAATACATTCCATCCATCGTCTGAGTTTAAAAATAATTAATGATGCCTTTTTTGTATTTCTCAGCGAACGAGCAGAAAAAGCGAATCATATTCGTCACAATATTCACGAATCTATTCACGATATTGTAGACAGCATGTCTTTGTTGAACATACCATTACAGAAACCTAATAACAATCGTTCAAGAGAATATATCCTGAAACTTGGTGATGATGGGCCTAAGGAATATACAGAAGTAAGTGTTTTTAATGTCTTCTATGTAGAGTTGACTAAAGTTTCCTCCCTACTTTGGGTCAGTGGGTCGTCTTAGGGGCGGCTTTGTTTTTCTTCCGAGGCTGTCCCTCTGCTGGGCAAAGACTTTCCCCAATGCCTTCAAGGAAGTCTTTTCCCGCACTACCTCGAACCAATCCCTCGTGGCACGCATTCGGATTATCTCACTACCTACCTCTTTCTTTCACCCTCTTAGCCTCTTGCCTACATACAATCTGAGCAAAATTAAGTTGTTTCTGTTTTCAGGAATATTTTGATCACGTAAGATCATTATGGCGTGATGGTGGAGTAAGAGAATGTTTCCGTAGATCTAATGAATATCAACTAATAGACAGTGCTGAATAGTAAGTAAAATACTCATATTTTATGATCACGCCATCTGTTGTGCAATAGAAAAACTACGCAGACATTCTGCGTTTGTCCAAATTTTAACATTTACTGCAACATGGTAATGAAATTTAAATAACTGCCATCTTGTGTCGAGTAACATAACTAAAATACAGTAAATCTAAATTTTAATAATAGATGGCGCTTTCATAAATCGTCCTAATTCTATGGAAATGTTACTAAAGGAAATTTAAATTGCTGCCATCTTGTGTCGAATAAAATAACTAAAGGCGCTTTGACAAATAGTTTTAATTTTATTTTAATTGCTGCCTCAGAAATGTATTGTTTTTATTAAATAAATATCTTTTCAGTTTTCTAGATAGAATAGATCTTATTGAAAAACCCGATTATATACCATCAGACGCTGACATATTGAGGTGCCGACAGAAAACGACAGGCATACAAAAAATTGAATTCAAAGTTAAGGTAATTACTATTTATGTAGTACTTTTACTTGTAATTGGTTGGTTTCAAGTACCTAATGTTCAACTTTTTTATTTCTAGGTCCCAAAATCAATGCACGGTGGTGTACAAGACTTTTGGATGTTTGACGTTGGAGGGCAAAGAGGAGAAAGAAAGAAATGGATACAGGTAGGCTATTAAAAAAAAATCTATTAAAAAAAAAAATCTGAGGCAGAAGAGCATCGATCGATCGAGCAGCCTTTGCTCAGAATAGGACAATAATAGGCTGGTATTATTTTTTTATTTGTATTACTATGTGTTTCACTCCAGGTATTCGAAGGTATACACGCCATATGGTTCCTGGTAGCATGCAGCGACTTTGACCAGACGTTGAGAGAAGATAGCTCACAGAACAGACTCAAAGAAGCACTCGCGTTGTTTGAAGACGTCTGGCAAAGCAGGTACTTAGTTCACCAAGTTTCATTCAAGCAAACTAGGCGCCATAATATCAAACCTAAGCGCCTACCGTTTTCTTCACCGCAATCTTACGTAAACACAACATTGATGGCTAACATTTTTCTCACAGATTTCTACTAGAAGCGGGTCTGATATTGTTCCTGAACAAACAAGATATACTGGAGAGCAAGGTGGCTCAGGGTCGCAGCATCGCCCCCTACTTCCCTCAGTACCAAGACTTTCGAGCGTCAGGAGATGAGTATACCAGGACCAAGATGTTTATCAAGAGTTTGTTTGTGGTACGTGGTTTTTGTTTTTAATTATTTACTAGCTTAAGTGGATGTCGGTTATCACAGTATTTTTTTTGTGTGGAACATTTGGATTTAACAGACAGACAAACATTTCTAATATTGGTATTTTCGTATAAGTTCCGTGTAAATAATCTTAATTAGTAAACAGCGTTAGTTTGAAATTACAGACACTTTAATTTTATTTATTTGTCTAATTATCACAAATCTATTTTCTTGGAGTATTTAACAATTGATTATAGTATTGTTCTCCGACCCGATATCGAGACTGTGGGACGCCAGAGATTAACTTTATAATAGACGTTTCTGTCGTAGTATATGGCTTTACTACCTAACCAAAAAATAAATAAGACATCCTACTTTCCATTTCCAGGAACGAATAACAAAAAAGCGGGATCGTCGTCTGGACGCGTCAGCAGAACGCTTTGTGGTGGCGGAGGCGCGCCGTGCTCGCGAATGTTACTTCCACTTTACAACGGCAACGGACACCGACAACGTTAGGACCGTGTTCAGAGACGTTCACCAGATCATATTAACGCATATGCTTAATAACTTAGGAGTTTATTAGGGGGGGACTGTTTGCTAGTAATATGAAGAGAAGAATACACTATCTAATTAAAGTAACCGTTTGTAATTTATTTATTAATCTATTTGACTGTATCTAAACTAATATTATAAAGAGGAACGATTTGATTGTTTGTTTGTTTGCAATGAATAGGCTCTGAAACTACTGGAACCGATTTGAAAAATTCTTTCACTGTTGGGTTGGGAAGCTACACTATCTTCGAGTGACATAGGCTATATTAAATTTAAAATAAATTAGGGACCCGTAAGAAAAATCACGCGAACATGTAATTATAAATACAATTTTACATGATAACAACCCATCTTGCAAAAAGTGTTCAAATACTGCGGTTCGTTGTAATTTATTTTAAGAAATCTTTAACAAATTACCCACATAAGATAATTTATTACATTTCTTATCAAAACAAGTTAAATTTTATGCCAGCTTTGTTTTTTTTTTAAGTACCTTTTTAAATAATGTAGGTTTATGACAAAATCTAAAGGAATATTTAAATGTTTAAACCTTGAGAAAACACCTCATCCGTAATTTTTCTACAATCAACCCATATTTATTTTTTATTTTTCGAAGATAGTTTCAAAAATAAAATGTTTCAAAAATATCTAACGCCCGCCGATTCATTTGAATTTGAAATCTATATTCTAAACATGTATCACATTTTAGTTTGACTTGTATAACTTAGGGCTAATTTTTCAATCGTCAGATAACTCTTAACGGAGGGATAAATATGGCGGTTTGACAGCTTTTGTATAGAAAATGTGTCAAACTGTCATATTTATTCTTTGGATAAAAGTTATCTGACTATTGAAAAATTAGCCCTTAATCATTGACGATATTGTAGGTTTGTTGGGTCTCTTTAGCCAAACAAAGTTTCTAAGAAATACGGTCGGTCATTATGCAACCTAATAAAATATTGTCAAACATAAATTTAACTCGTTTTTAATTAAACGTTTTGAATATCCATCAAGAAATCAGAACACCTGCGGCCCTGAAAAGGGCCTTGTCAAAAAAATCTGATGAATAAATTAGGTAAATCACGCCATTTCTTCAATTCAGTATAACCTCAAAAGATTACCCGCCAAAACCGTACAGCGTTCTTCCTTGTCTCTTCAAAGCATAGACAACGTCCATTGCTGTCACGGTTTTTCTTTTTGCGTGCTCTGTGTACGTCACGGCGTCTCGGATCACGTTTTCTAGAAACACCTTTAGCACGCCTCGAGTTTCTTCGTAGATTAATCCTGATATTCTCTTGACACCTCCTCTTCTTGCTAATCTTCTGATGGCAGGTTTCGTGATTCCTTGGATGTTATCTCGTAGAACTTTCCTGTGACGTTTGGCGCCTCCTTTTCCTAATCCTTTCCCGCCTTTGCCGCGACCTGTCATTTTGACACAAGTAAATTTTTTTTCTAAACGTAATGACGATGGTTAGATAAGGAATGAAGTCTCGTGCGTGCGAAAGGAGTATTTATATGTAAGGTTATTATAATTTTTATTTGGGCGGTAGATAGAAAACAATTGGTGATTTTTTTATTTATGCTTACCCTTCGTGTTTAATTATTATTTAGCGATTGGTTCACATCGACACATGATTGGTCATCGTTATTACATATAAAGCGCACAATCAACCCACTACTAGCAAACAACAAAGTAATCACTTAAGCCGTGCAGTAAACGAAAATAAAATCGATCGTACTAAAACTTAACCAGAGAAAATCAAAATGGCGCCAGTAAAAGTACCAAAGAAGGCTTTGAATCCGACACCAACTAAGGACAAAATCATGTCGCGACCAATAGTGAAGACGAAGAAAATAAAGAAGAAGAACTACCAAAGCTTCTCCATCTACCTCTACAAGTTGCTGCGTTTGGTGGCGCCACCAAACTTGGGAATTTCTAGAAAATCTATGACCATTATGAACAATTTTCTCAACGATATGTTGGAGAGGATTGCCGTTGAAGCCGGGAAGTTGGCTGTATTGAGCAAGAAGTCGACTATGTCTAGCAGAGAAGTTCAGGCAGCTGTCAAACTCACAATACCTGGAGAATTAGCAACGCACGCAAATAATGAAGCTGTGAAAGCTGTCAATGCGTACCACAAGAGCCACGAGCGCGATGCGGCCACGCCGTAGCGAAGAAAAAGGTCTGACATGTGTTTCATTGATGTAAAACTAACCTAGATGTGACAATAATTTATGACAATAAAATTTAATTGTAGTTGTGTAGAATTTAGGGTGATTATTAGGATTTTGATTTTTTTATTGTTGATTGATAAATAAACGATTGTGAAGTTTGTCTATTGTTGTTTATTTTTTTCTCCTTACATTATAATTATGTTATAATTATAGTATATATATCAAGGAGGTAGCATATTTACCGGCATGAAACTTATGGCGGGTGAAACCACAGGGTATAGGTAATTAGGTAAATTAGGTATGTAGTGGCACAGATAATATATTACTTACGTGTAGTGGTATAAACTAAAGCATCGGTTATATTATATCTCATTGATCTTATATTCAATATGTAGACATCCTTCTGACAAAATTTTGTATTTTCATTCAGGTTTTTGTGTTTTCTTTTTAGCATCTGATCTATTCAGAATGGCAGCCAAGCCTGCTCTAATAATTTATTATCGCGGGTAGTTACCTAATTTTCACTAAAATAATCGAAGACTACCCACAAGTAACAACATAAAACTTCAATTTGATATCGAAAGAGCATATTTAAGGAATCAGTATGACAATAGAACTTTATTATACTAGTGAAATAATGAAATGCTCACGTTTTTCAACATACTAGTGAGGAGTAGGTAAACAGTTAATGCAGAGTGGCTCGGGACTCTAATTTAATGCTTGCAAGGTGCTTGCGTTCAAGGGTGGGTGTTATATTTGTGCACGCAACCTCTATTAGTTCCTATTTTGGCCACTTGGGTCGCTCCAGTCCGCTCCACTCACTTGTCTATTAAGAAACTTGTTACCGCCATTTTTCTCAAGTACATAAATACATTTTTATTCAACAATTCTTCTATTATTCATTAATTGCACCACAAATAAATTTTATTGATACGAAAATAAGAAAATATTACAAAAAAAAAAACAATAAAAACTCTGACAAAATTATTTTATCCGTTACCGCAATAGTGTGGTAACATAAACTTATGACTTTTCCCATAGGGGTAAGCAGAAACCACAGAACGCCACCTGCTATGATCCTTACATACTCCTTTCGCCTCATCTACGTTCATACATCTCGTCATACAAGCACGCCGGTTACGAGTACTGCGCACCTGACCTTTCTGAAGAACCTTTGGTGCGGTAATAGGTATTCCAAGTAACCCACATGCGCCTGCGTCCGTTGAATACTTCCATACTATTGACACTTCTAAAAGTTTCATTTGATAAAGCCAACAAACCGGAAGCTTTTAAAAGTTTATCTTATCAGTGTGTTTTTTGCTTGTAAGTACATGTATTTTAGCTTAGGTTATCTACCATCACATAACATCACGCCTGTAATCCCCGACGGGTTAGGCAGAGGTGTACACATTAGTACACCCACATTTCGCCAGTTATGTTTAAGTCCCATGTAATAGGGGGCGAGCCTATTGCCAACAACCGAGCACAAATCCAGACTCCGAGGCTGCTACTGAGAAATTCCTGATGGAAAAACGAACCCAAGACCTCACGCTTAGCAGTCGCGTTTTGCGACCACTAGACCAACGAGGCAGTCACTAAACCAACGATGTAGTCATCAGTTAGGTAATCTGTGGAGATTTATGGAACCTTAAAAAAAGGTTGGAAAGTGCCGCCTGCGAATCTTACTAATATTAACCCTAGAAGCCCAATCATATTTAACTAGCTATAAAGCCCAATCATACGTAAAAATGACGTGTAAAAATAAAACTCAGTTTTCCTATTTTTTTCTGTTAATGAACTATATTTTTGTATGAGTTATCTTAATTGAAGTTTTAATAAATAATTAAAATACATTTAAAGTTAAAAATACTCTTAATAATACAATTATGGCACTTTAATCAAATCTTAGAAAAAAATCTCCAAAAAAATCAAGCCTCTAACACTTTTTCTTAAAATTATGTAATTATAATAAAATCAACTAGTTTTCAATGTTTTCATAAAATTAAATCAACTTGTAATAATACTTTATAAGTCTCTTAGAAAAAAACAGTCTTTATATACAGTCTTGACAAACATCAATATTGTGTTCTCCACATATAGCCTTTTTGCATTTGCAGCACTGCGCTTTGGTCATCCGCCTTTTTTTATATGAACAAAATCCACGATAGCGTCGTTTCTTTGTCCTCGTTAGAACTCCAGACATCATCTTCAACTACACGATCTTCTTCCTCGGAGTCCGAATCCAGCGGAGAATAATCGTCATCATTTTCTAAAATTGTAGCTATTTCGTCCTGGTTTAGCCGTGACGGGACTCAATTTTGTATTCAACCTGAAAATATTAATATTATATGAAAAATGTACCGAAACAATACGATTAACTCAAATAAATCACAAAAATAAAAAATTAGAAACAATTTCAAAAGTTACACAAAGCCCAATTATACGTCAATATGACGTGCAACCTCTCTATTACAACAAAATGGCGGCACTTACCGAGATGACGCAACTGTGTCCTGCGAGGTCTCAATGACTACTGAGCACAGAACAATATACTCCTAGCGGAGCTACTGAGTTGGTTCAGAAGTTAGCGGCGATCCGACGGTAAACGTGAAAGAAACAGAGATATTTCACCGCGGTGTACGTCAAATTTACGTAGATTGGGCTTCTAGGGTTAATAATGTCAAAGTTTTGATGGATGTTTGTCACTCAATAACGCCAAAACGGCTGAACGGATATGGATAAAATTTGGCACAGAGATAGATTATAGTCTGGAATAGTATATGGGCAATTTGACGCGGAAATGTCGTTTGCAGAAGCTAGTAAATGATAAACAATCACAACATGAAGATTCCTCACAGACTTCGTGTGAAACTAATTCGATCGCAAGATTGGAGAAAGTCTAGCTGTTTGAACGACTTGAGAATGGAACCCAGTACCTCACGTTCCGCCATTGTGCTTATGACCACTAGTTCAACGGTGCAAATCACTATTGTTCTCTCTTCTGTACATTATCTAGGCTTATAGATGAAAAGAAAATATTTATAATGTAGGAATACTTATATGCCTAGATCAACATTTTTCTGCCGACATTATACATTACACATGAAGGTCAATATTATCGATTTTTGCGTGGATCACAGTAATGTCAATAATTTTAAGATACGGGTGCAGGGAGGGGCGCGCACGGCACCAGGTGTTAGCAACATTTTGTTGGCAGCAAGAGGACACAAAGAAATGCCTATTTATTTGGTATAATGCTGGCCGACCGGCTAACCGGCTAACTGACCGTGTGTGGGAGTGGATTGGCATGAGTCATGCGAATCCACTCCCACACACGGTCAGTTCTAACTGATCCAATCGGTAGCGTCATGCCGATTGGACGATAGGAAGTATCGTGTATGACCGGCATTACGGGCTAGACTACACCTTGTATTCATACAATTTATATTAAATACCTAATTTACATTATACATAAATATGTAGCTGAATGTTGTCTACAGATATAAATAAATTATAAATTATCTGTGCTACAGGTAAGAAACTTCTATACGAAGATTTATTATTAATGTTTATGCTATTTATTTTTTTAATTGAACTAAACACAAAACTTATGAATAATAATAAAATTACAAAGAACAAATTACAAAAGGCGTTTATAAACATAATTATAAACTCACATTTACCAACAACCCAGACGCAAAACAAGTAGACCTTTAGGTATAGGCAATACAAAGATGTGTTATGTGTGGAAATCGCACCTGCGATACACAGCACAACAGCCATTCGGTCAGCCACTGCGCTAACCATGTCGCCAATATGATACGAGGACCGTGCGTTTGACAGTTCATGCGCCCTACCTATATTTTATTTCACCTCTACTGTATTAATAAAAATCATCTAAAAAATGTTGCGCGCCCCACCTCGCAGCTGTCTCCGACCACGACCAGCAGCTGCTATCGACCGTTACACTCGACGGCACGTGCTACCCCTGCATAATAATAATTATTATTATTAATAAGTAGAAAGTGGGGTAGGCAGAGACGTACATAATACACATGTATTGGAGTTTCGAGTGATCTAGAAAGGTGAAATGTTAGGTTGACAGTAATCGGGTAAGTTCTAGGCACCTTTTCGCCTAACGGCCTGGCCACAGCTAACGGCGGCGCGAATTGCGGGGCGTCTGGAGTCGCGTCTTGCGATGAGCGATGCAAACAAATGGTAGAGAAACTATGAAGTATGCCACAGCTATCGGCGGCGCGACCTGCGGCGCGTTGAGCGTCGCGACCTGCGAATCGATGAGCGTCGGGCGTTCTCGGCGGCGACGGGCGGTGCGTCTTGCGAATGAAACAAATGTACTAGCGAGTATCGAGGCGGCCACAGCTAGAGGTTGCAAAAATTCGATAATTTTGATTTTCGAATATTCGAATATTTTTTCAGTGATGTTCGAATATTATTCGAATATTCGAATATTTTCAAAATATAAAAATACCACTTAAAAATCACCCTTTTATTTATTTATAAAAAAAAACAATGTCTTAGCAACAATTATAAAATTAAAATTTAAAAAAATAATAAAATTGGACACATAAAATTAAAATTGGAAAAATCAAATAAAATTTAAAAAATAAAAAAAAACAACAATGTAATACCGTCAATTAGAAAATTAAAATCAAAACACAATAAAATTGGACACATAAAATTAAAATTGGAAAAATCAAATAAAATTTAACAAAGTTTCTGAAAGGCTTGTCATTGAAATTGACAACAACGCGTTCTGTAAGTGAAAAAACGCAACAAAATGGCGTCAGTCAAGTCAAACCGTCAAGCAGTGTTGCCAACAACAAATTTTAAGTTCTACCAACATAGACTTAGACTAGTAATTTTTTGGTAGTATAGTATTCGAATATTCGAATATGTATTTATTTGCTATTCGAATATAAATTTGGAAAGCAAATTCGAATAATTCGAATATTCGAATATTCGATTGCAACCTCTAGCCACAGCTCAGAGCGGCGCGCGCGGCGGCATCGGTGGACGCATTCGGGATCGCGCGACCGAAACAAATAAGGTAAACGCAGCTATCAACGACCCATCGAAAATCTGCAGGTATTACCGACCTATAAAAGTAATTCGAAATCTTTACGTTTCCAGAACTATTTTAGCTATAGTAGGCAAAGTTACACAAGCGTTTATTCCTTGAGCATCGTATACTTTTACGTTATTGTGAGTAGCTGTGCAAAAAACAGATAAAATACGTTAATTACTGCGGGGCAGCGTGGACGCAGGGCGTGTAGTACTGTTCCCTTGTTCCTTCAAGTAAGTACGTGACTTTTCTATTTAAGACATATAAACAAACAAATGACGTCTATACTTTATCTTATATTACTAAATGTATTCATTTAAGTGTCAACTCTTGATTTCTTACGACATTTTATTAATAAAAAGTAATTTGAAACGATAAAACTTTAAATTAAAATGGGACGGTGTTAGCTTCATCAGTTTTAGTCGTGGCAGCTATCAACGACCCATAAGTCGGCAATGGCAGCAAAGTAACTTTTCGTTTTATTTTTCTTTTATGTTATTATATCACACTAACACAAGTATTTTTATGGACCAGTTTAAATCTAAGCTATCAGTCTTTATAAAAATCTATTAGCGACTAAACTTTTTTGTCTAGTTTTTACCTTTTAGCGTTGTCAATTTAACCAAAGTTATGATATTTTTCGAGGATCGATATTGAATAGTATCAGTAATAAATCATTGTTTTTGTGTTTAAAACAGTGTGCATTTGTTCATATTTTTGTGACATTAATCAATTATAATCTATTTTATAGTCCGAAGGTCAATTAAATTAAAATAACCATTTTTTTATGAGTCGGTAATACAATTTATGTTTATACTTACATACTTTATTACCGACCCATGAGGGTCGGCAATAGCAACTATAAGAAGCTATTACTGATCGTATATAGATTATTTAGTTTCTCACCTTACTTTTATGATTTAGCTGATTTTGGTTTTGAAATGTTCGTGGAAGTCTAGGGAAGGTTTAAACGGTGAGAAAATATGGGGTAGAGGTAGGGCAGAGGTAGGGCAGAGGTAGCCTAGGGCAGAGGTAGGGCAGAGGTAGGGCAGAGGTAGGGCAGAGGTAGGGCAGAGGTAGGGCAGAGGTAGGGCAGAGGTAGGGCAGAGGTAGGGCAGAGGTAGGGCAGAGGTAGGGCAGAGGTAGGGCAGAGGTAGGGCAGAGGTAGGGCAGAGGTAGGGCAGAGGTAGGGCAGAGGTAGGGCAGAGGTAGAGCAGAGGTAAGGCAGAGGTAGGGCAGAGGTAGGGCAGAGGTAGGGCAGAGGTAGGGCAGAGGTAGGGTAGAGGTAGGGCAGAGGTAGGGCAGAGGTAGAGCAGAGGTAGGGCAGAGGTAGGGTAGAGGTAGGGCAGAGGTAGGGCAGAGGTAGGGCAGAGGTAGGGCAGAGGTAGGGCAGAGGTAGAGCAGAGGTAGGGCAGAGGTAGGGCAGAGGTAGGGCAAGGTAGGGCAGAGGCAGGGCAGAGGCAGGGCAGAGGTAGGGCAGAGGTAGGGCAGAGGTAGGGCAGAGGTAGAGCAGACGTAGGGCAGGGGCAGGGCAGAGGTAGGGCAGAGGTAGGGCAGAGGTAGGGCAGAGGTAGTGCAGTGGTAGAGCAGAGGTAGGGTAGAGGTAGGGCAGAGGTAGGGCAGAGGTAGGGCAGAGGTAGGGCAGAGGTAGTGCAGAGGTAGAGCAGAGGTAGGGCAGAGGTAGGGTAGAGGAAGGGCAGGGGTAGGGCAGAGGTAGGGCAGAGGTAGGGTAGAGGTAGGGCAGAGGTAGGGCAGAGGTAGAGCAGAGGTAGGGCAGAGGTAGGGCAGAGGTAGGGCAGAGGTAGGGTAGAGGTAGGGCAGAGGTAGGGCAGAGGTAGGGTAGAGGTAGGGCAGAGGTAGGACAGAGGTAGGGCAGAGGTAGGGCAGAGGTAGGGTAGAGGTAGGGTAGAGGTAGGGTAGAGAGATCATCACTAGCTTATACATTCCATTGCTGGAAAAAGGCCTTCTCTCATACACGATCGGGAATAGCTGCATAAAAATCGTTAATAGCTTCACAGCCGTTTTTATGGGTCGGTAATAACAACAATCGACTAAGCCACTTTGTAAATTATTTTTTACAGGATAATCCTTTATTTAAATGTATTTGATTCAGTAAATACATTATTTATACATAACACTAGCATATAAAATTAAACTATCAATCTTTAGAGGAACCAGTATACTAAAAAAAAATTGTTGATTTTAAAATTGCCTTAGGGGGGTCGTTATTACCTGCGTTTACCTTAATTTTGTTTTATTCGCGCGTTTTTTTATAAAAGTAATGGATACGGAACAATTTATAAGCGAAATATTGAGTAGACCAGCAGTATGGATGTCAAAACATCCACATCATAAATATAGGCATGTTATAAAAAAGTTGTGGGCCCAAATAAAACAACAATTTCCTGTTAATAGTGGTAAGTATTTATTAAGTACCTATTTTTTACAAGTAATGTAGATACGGCAATTTAGTTCAAACTTTTGATGGGGGCCATTTAATTTAAACTTTTGATTCATTTTAATAGTTTAGCCGTTCTCTAAATACGTCCACCGCTGACGCCGCCGCCGCGGTCGCAACAACTCTAGCTGTGGCTTACCATCGCAAATCGCGCCGCCCGCCGCGACTCCAGACGCCCCGCAATTCGCGCCGCCGTTAGCTGTGGCCAGGCCGTTACGAAAGACGGCCGTTAAGAAATAAGAATAAATTTTATTCTAAGAAATAATAAGACTACAACTGCTTCGTTGGTCTAGTAAGCATGGTCTTGAGTTCGATTCCCAGGTCGGGCAAAGTGTTTTTGAGTTTTTCCATCAGGAATTTCTAAAGTCTGGATTTGTGCCCGGTTAATGGCAAGGCTCGCCCCCTATTACATGGGACTTAAACATAACTGGTGAAATGTGGGTGTACTAATGGTACACCTCTGCCTAACCCTTCGGAGATTACAGGCGTGATGTTATGTTACATATGTGTAAAAACTTTTTACACATATACACATATGCCATACATACACATATTATGATGATGCGCCCTTTGTTTTGTTATTGTCTTTTTACTAAAAAGACAATAACAAAACAAAGGGCGGGCACATTCAAATCGAACAAAGTATTTCGATTCTAATATAGGATTTGGTTAGATATAGTTATGTAGATACCTTCTACATAATATCATATACTACCTACCTATGTCCACTTTATTGGGTATTTAGAAAATGAGTAGGTACTTTTTTTCATATTTAATAATACTTATGGGTTTGCTCTTGATAGGTCAGGTCTATCTAGGTCAGAAGTGACATACCTACTTAGACTTAGTCTACTTACTTACCTACTTATTCACCTACCTACTGATCTAAACAGGGGAGCCCTACTACTAACCCCTGATACAAAGACCTCTGATGAAAGCTCATTCAACAATTGCACAAGGTAAATACCAGTTTTACTATAAAACTTAATCAATTTTCAATTAACAACCCTATGCGCTTGAAATAGGGTTAAAATTACAGTGAACCAATTTTTTATTGTACGATATTCAATTTAAAAGAAGTACACAAGGGATTTTGAACTTTAAAAACCAAAATGTAAGTTCCTATTTAATGTGTGTAGACTGTTTGAATTTGGAATTCAAACAGTGCGTGCCCATTTGCAGGGGTGCGCCAACGCCGCCGTTTCCGACCCCGGTGTTTTTTTTGAAAAAGGAATAATTTTACAGTTGACGGTTAGACGTTGAACTGGATAGACGTGTGTGTGTTATCAATAGAATATTAATAGCTTACTTTTAAATTAAGTGTAATTCTAGTGTGGATAAGTGTGAAGTGTCTACGAGTGAACGAAAAAATTAAAAATACCAGTTTTAAATGGTTTAAAAAATTAAATAAAAAATCACTTTGAATACAAACTTCCTAAAATCTCAAATTCATACCTAATTTAAGTGTAAATAAAGATATAATTACTTTACGTGAATATAATTCCCTAAGAAACCTAGTATTTAGAAGTCCAAGAAAAGCACTGAACTTGAACGGTTACGGTTGCAGCTCACCCTTTTCTTATAACAAGGAATCATGCACTAACGATTGCCCCGGGGAAAAAATACGCTTATAAAAATGGATTCACCAAAAATCGTGTACAAATATTATTCAAACCCAGCTTTTTGCTCACAAAGCGAAGTTGTTTTTGCACAGAAAACATGTATGACAAAAATTGTGTCGCCAGAAAGGAAACGGATGCCACCTTTAGGCGCGAATTCACCGCGAAAGATCGAAATTGGAAACAGAATCATGAGGACAGATATATCTGATAATCCTTTAAGAATGTCTCCAGCTGGTGCTCCAAGATACAGAGAGGAACCTCCCGAATTACCTCCAAAACCTGCCAAGTTTCTAAACAGAAGTTTTCAACGCCAATCCTCCTTAGTATACAAACCTTCTCGGTCAGTTAGATGCAGGACGAGAAGTGAGGACTTAGAAATGGCTCAACTAAAACAGCAAAGACGGTCGAGGTATGACAGAAATGCTGATAGCGATGATGGGCTCGAAGACAGCAGGACAAAACATAGGTACGAGGTCATCCAAGATTTTGACGATATCGTGGACTATTCTCCAACAAAAAAGAGGATAGTTGAAGCAAAAGCTGATGAAATAGAAGAATACAATGTTGATGGACCAGACGAAAATGAACTGAAAGAGATACCAACGGAAATAGTCAAAACTGTCAATGGAAGGACACTGAGATACGCCATCATTCCTACAGAGGACGACGAGCCGAGGAAGTGCAATGTTACATTCACATCTCCTGTCATGTCTAAGAAGAACTTGATAGCCACGCAGAAACTACACGAACTGCTATCAACACCACGGAAATTGAAGAGTTATGCCAGCCAGCCATCAGTAAGAATCACACCGAACAAATCACAAGATAGTAAACACACGGAGACTCCAAGAAAGTTCATATCTAGCACCCCAACTTACGGTGTGACACCATCCAAGTCTTGTGCTAACCTGACTTCAAGAACCAGTGCCCCCACTTCTCCAATTTCTCCGAAAGCCCAGCAGAAACTAAGCTACGGTTTGTCTGAGAATTTACCTGATAATTTGCCTGGGTTTGATAGACATGATGTGTTTGTTACTAGCTTTAGAGATAAGAGTCGAGATCGGAGTTTTGAGTTGGAGATGGAGATGAGTAGAGAGAGGAGGGATTACGACAGGAGGAGGGAGAGTCAGAGGAAGGATAAGAATACGGCTGTTATTATTCCACGGTAAGTACTTTTATCTCTTCCTAGCAAAACGCCGCGGTTTAACCCGCGTTACGTATTTGATAACTTGTTCTGTTCCGCTCCCATAAGTTGTAGCGTAATGTTATACAGCCGATAACTTTCCTTGATAAACAGGCTATCTAACACAAAAAGATTCTTCCAATCTGACTGCTATTTCCAGAGATTAGCGCGTTAAAAAATTACTTTTATACGAATACAAACTTTGTCCTGATAGGTACCTATTATGTTCACAACAGAAAAAAAAACAGTCAAATCGTTGGCGCCCTTCTAAAGTGATGATCTATAAAACATGCGGCAATTATTTTATGGGCTTGATCATTATAATGTCATAAGATTAAATTTTTTAAGTAATTTAAAAGTTAATAACTGTCATACAAATACATACTAGTCTGTTGTCATCGATTATTATTAAAAGGACGTTTGCAGCTATTTTGTATAGACGCCTGTTTTGCAGCTGTTTTGTATAGACGCCTGTTTTGTCCGACGCCTGACAGTCCTGACACCCGCCGCTAGAATCGTCGCATTTTTTGCGTTAAAAAAAACATATTTTTTTACAAGGCGCTAGCTTGCTGACATGATAAATTTTTGACCATCTAGAAAGGTCTCTTTTGGAACCAGCTGGTTCTTTTCCATTTTGAATCTAATACGGTTACTCTTGATTACTGTGCCATCATTACTTGCCAAGGTTGAAAATATAGGTACTATTACTTAGATCAAGTCGCATCAAGCTTGTGAATACGTACAGTCGTACACAGACATAATGTAATTTTTAACGCAATTGCTCTTAATTACACCACTTTTAGGTCATAATATAGGTACGCGTGTTTTTTACGTTGCAAACACTAGAGCGGTAATAATGGATTTTTTTTACTTCTGGTAAAAAAAGGTATCGATTGTTTTACATTTTTTTTTTGTATCTTAAACATTAATCGGCACTCGGCAGTACTGTAGCAATCAAACAATTTTATGTCTTTATAATGTTATTTCTTCTCCCACCTCAGGGTTGCTGCACCGCCATCAGTGTACTCCGAAGAGACGTACAAGTCGTTCTCCAGCCTCAAGACTTTATCTGGCGCGACAGCTTCCCTGCTGATAGCTGCTGTCATGCTGACGATGTGCGGCGGCCTCACTGCCGGCCTGAGCTTCTACATGATGTATGCTGTGAGTATTCTTGCTTGAAATAATAATAATACCAGCCTTTTATTGTTCCACTGCAAGGCAAAGACCTCATTTTAAGCAGAGAAGGCAAGAGCATTAATCACCGCGCATGCTTAAGTCGGATTGGCGATTTCAGACTTATAGAGGCATTTTTGACAGATTGAGACAGGGATTACATTGCAATCGTCCCTAAACGTTAATACAATTGCTCTCACTGGTGTCTAGTATAAATCATAGCTTAGCAAAACACAAAATCTAGAAAACAAAAACACCTACACTTTTCCTTAAACTTTTCCATGAGCAAACTTCTTAATTAGTTACATTTTGCTATTCCAGATTGGTAGGCGCTACTACTTAGACTTCGGCGTGCTGGCTGGGTTCACCTGCTTCTTGCTAGGACTACTAGGCTTCAGGACAAAGAGACAACAGTTATTGCCTAATAGAAATTATATCTCAGGTAAGTTTTTCACCAAATTGTTTTTCACAAAATATCCTATTTTTTTTAGCGTGTCGTTTTTGTGACTTTACACTCTGCGTTGAAAAATTAAAATAAAATGAGTAATAAAACAAAATCTTTAATTCAAAACAATATTGTATGTTACGGTAGCAATAACAACCTATGGGAGCGTATGCGCAGCGCATGTGCAATATTTTATTAATGGATTCATAGGCGCCTGCAATAATACGAATGAGACTTAACGCATACGAATGTGTTTTAAGTGTTAAACAAATCAAAACAATTTTATTATTTTTTGTCTGTTTGTCTATCTGTTCCGCCTCTCGGAAAGGGCTGGACCTTTTTTACGAGACGATTTTCTCTGGCTTCATTAACACGAACGAAGCCGTGGGCGTAAGTTCGTTAATTAATAAATAAAGACTGCTCGAACAAATTGCCTCTTATTGCGTTGACCATAAGATGTATTTCTAACACAAGTCTCTTTCTCTTACAGGCTACATTGTCCTCTCGTCCTTTTCTCTACTCAGCGCCTTCGGCTTACTCGTTCTCCTATCAGTGGAACCGAAACCGGGGACCCCACTTAACGACATCACGTCAGGAGCTGTCTGCGGCGTCAGCATCCTGTCACTGTGCCTGGCGACGGTTGGAGTGCTGGCTTCCTACTGCTGTGTGAAGGACCCGCCTGATAATAGGGTCGGAACTACTAGATGGTATTGAAAAAGGGTCAAGAAAATAGTTGGTATTCAAATAAGGATGGGCCAATAGTATTCAAAAAGGGATAGAACAAGTGGACAACTACCATTGATTGGCGTTAGTCGAGATACAGTTGCACCCCTTCTTCTTCAGCTTTTATTATACTTTCATCTGTCCCCTGTCTGTGTTGCTAATTAAATCTTTCAAGTTAAATTTGACCCACTTCCCGGTGTTCTATTGAGCTGAAATTTTGCGTAAATGTGCACATTGCATGACAATGCAATTTAAAGATATTTCACAGAGCTGGTCTGATGATGGAGCCGGAAAGTGGCCATAGGAACTTAATCAAATCTTACAAATTTAAAACCCACTTCCCGATGTTCGATTTAGCTGTAATTTTGAGTACTAAACTTATGTACATTGCATGACAAAGCAATATAAAAGCTTGTATAAAAAAAAATAGAATGTATTTATTTGTCGTTAGCGGGTCGAGACATTCGGTTCGGCATTTTCAATACACCGCACCGTTATGAAAAGTTGTGTTGAGAATGCCGAACCGAATTATGTGAGTCTGAAACGTTTTACCAACAGTCGATTGGTCCATGAACTATTGGCCAACAGAATCTTTAAACCATTAACTTTTCATCCAAATAACTTTTCACCCACGAACGTTTCGCCAACATGATTTTTCGTCAGTGAATGTTTAGCCAACAGAATGTTTTGACCATGAACTTTTCATCCAAATCACATTTGGCCCATGCACTGTTGCCCAACAGAACGGTAAGTCAGTGATTGTTTAACCAACAGCATCTCTTTTTTTCCCCATGAACTTGTTGGAAAAGTTATATTTCAACCATTCCATTACTTCCCGAATCCACTACTTTATTTAATAATGCTGCTTGGTTTATTATTATTATTTTATTTGTTTATTATTTTCTTTGTAAAATGAATACTATTTTTTTTTATGAATTGTGGTTTTAATTTTTGACAGTACCTGCACTCATCAACCTATCTAAAATATTATGGTTGCGTTGCAATGCTCTGACGATAAAAATATAATTATACAATTACGATCTCCGTTCACAAGCTTAGTGACGTTTTTCCCTTGGTGACATTACTAATGGCGCATTTACATTACTCGATAGGGCCCGCATGCG
Organism: Hoplodrina blanda; assembly: GCA_949316365.1. NCBI lineage: Eukaryota > Metazoa > Arthropoda > Insecta > Lepidoptera > Noctuidae > Hoplodrina > Hoplodrina blanda. Next base: position 2,348,837 of record OX438573.1, on the reverse strand, counting down.
GCGAGTCCCCGCATGCGACATAACAACCGATGAAAGTTACAAGTCGTTACACCGCATGCGGGGATCAGCCGCGCATGCTTTTTACCGACCGTGATATCGACATGCGGGCCCTGTGGCATGCGTTCTAGAAATCTGTCGCACCCCGCATGCGGGCCCTATCGACTAATGAAAACGGTTCACCGAATGCGGGCCCTGTGGCATGCGTTCCAGAAATCTGTCGCACCCCGCATGCGGGCCCTATCGACTAGTGACAATGAGCCATAAGACTTTAAATAGGACAGCCCTTACAATATCTTTAGTACCTATTTTATTTTAAGGTAATTAGTAGATTGTAGTACCTAACAACAACAATAATATAACGAAACATAAACTAAGCAGCATTATTAAACAAATTAGTGGATATTGTATTCGGGTAGTAATGGAATGGTTGAAATATAACTTTTCCAACAAGTTCATGGGCAAAAAAAGAGATGCTGTTGGTTAAACAATCACTGACGTAAGTACCGTTCTGTTGGGGAACAGTGCATGGGCCAAATGTGATTTGGATGAAAAGTTCATGGTCAAAACATTCTGTTGGCTAAACATTCACTGACGAAAAATCATGTTGGCGAAACGTTCGTGGGTGAAAAGTTATTTGGATGAAAAGTTAATGGTTTAAAGATTCTGTTGGCCAATAGTTCATGGACCAATCGACTGTTGGTAAAACGTTTCAGACTCGAATTATGTAGTTGGGTTGTATCAGGGTTAAAGGTTAGGGGGAGTCTGCATTAATTGGTTATAAGAATACAGAGTAGAACATGCAACCAATTTAAGAATGGTATTAAAATGTTGGTTAAAAAAATGAAGTCCTTTGGCGGCAGTATAGCACCAAACGACGCTAAGCAGCATAGCTATGCTACAATTTGTAGGCACTTATATAGACAAGGAATTTTATTTTACTACTCGTTCAATTTTTTCAGTGCCTAAAGCATCAAAAGGTTTGAATTTCAAGGATTAATAAGTTTGTTGACAGACAGATCAAGATGATTTTATGATATGTAGTTGATTTTTGTTTCGTATACGAACTACCTACTCAATAACGACTGTCGGATAAAAACAATATTTAATTTTAATTTTTGTACAGACCTATATATTTAGTTCGTGCTACAACAGACAATTTATATCCCAAACCAATTACAGAAAGTATCGCAGACACTTGCACTTTTTTCAGAACAATTAGGTATTGTAACGTGTCAATTATTTTTTCAACCACATATTTTTTTTTAACCTGTACAGCAACAAAAAGAAAAGATTAAGGGTTCATTCCATTAACACTAAAAGAAAAAAAATATTCTTAACTTTATTTCCTAATATTTTTTAGTTTTTTTTTCTCGACGATGGATTTAGTCTATAAGTTATAAATTATGTTTTATTACAGTTTAGAATTTTAGATAATAATATACCAAAGCAGGTCCAAATTTAAAATTGTAAGTATTTTATTATGTAATTGTTGTGAAATATTAATAAAATTGGATGAACATTTATATGTGTATTGTGTTTTCATTAAAACAACATCTCGTAATAAACCTTTTATTCTTTGACCTAGCAGTTTTAGTATATACTTACATATTATTGTATTTTACGCTTGTGAATAGATGTAAAACCGCGTCAAAGTTGAAATCTTAGATTATATAATCTAAGGTTGAAAATTATCCTACGGGAACCGTAGATATATTTTTCCGGAATAAAAAGCTAGCTTAAGTGCTATTCCAGATTATAATCTATCTCTGTCCCAAATTTCATCCAGATTCGTTAAGCCGTTCTGACGTGATTGAGTAACAAACATTCAACCATTCAAACTTTCGTATTTATAATAGCAGTGTAAGATTACTCCACGTCAGCATTGCTATGTGTATGCGAGGAGAATTGTTGTTTTTGTGAATGAACAGGCTACGATGACCTCATAACTACCTCATGAATACGAGCTGACTACGTAAAATTTCATATGGTTTCTCTGAAAAACGATAAGAACAGGGATTTCCCCCCTGGTACAACGCTGCAACGCCAACAGGCCCGTCAACCGTTTCGGTTTACGTAACCAACTAGCTTACTATTCTAAAGTTCTTCTTGCCTTTATAACTTTGTAAATTAGTTTACTTTTAAAGAACTTATGTAAGTTTTAAATATTTTTAATAATACCTACTTTTAAATACAATTATAATATTATAAAGACAATAATTAACTGCATTTTATGAACTTTAAACAAAAAAAATGTAAAATGGAACGTCAAAAGTAGTTGTCAAATTATGCGTCAACGAGAAACGTTCCATTATTTAAATAATACAGAAAATAGCATTGCTTTATTGCTGTCTTTCTCTATCTTGTGCAGAACTTCATTACGCTATCCTGCTGTCCTAAACCAGGAACGAGGTACCCGATTGTTCACCTCTCGACAAGTTTCGACTGTGATTTTTCTATTCAGCTTTTTGTGCTAATTCGATAACAATTGAACTGTTTGATAACAATTTCTAATTGGTTTAGCAGTAACTATAAAACGAGATGTAGCTTAGATTACTATCGTTTAACCTGGCAGCTGCATTTATGTAAACGCCCAGCGAGTTATGCATTTCGTAATTTTTAAGTTTTAAAGTGTTGTTGATAGTACAAACATGTAAGTAAAGTCTTTGTTTTATGGTTTTATTACATTTTTTTTTAATTAGGATGAATAAAAGCGTCCGTCGCCTCGTCTTATTTGCTTAAAAAAAAATTGTTGTTGTTTTTTTAAGATCTACAGACTGGTCTTCTAAAAAAGTATAAATAAATTATATTGAAGGTCGAAAAATAAATTTATTTTCATATCCATTGTGACTACAAAGTGCCCATCTGTCAGTGATTACGTGTTTTAGTTAATTTAGTTTGTTATTACAACTAAACGCTTGTCAGAATAACACATAAGTACCAGTTAATAAGATAAACAATGTCTGAAATTCTACAGACCTATTTAGCTGGCCCCATTATGTTATCTATAATATTATTTAACAGAATCATTGCATAGTTACATTACCTACAGTCAATCAGGCTGCATTACAAGTGTTCTTTGTGTAAATAATGGATTGCTCATCGTAAGTTTTTATCTTTTTCTTTTGTCACCAATTTGACATTAGAACCACTTTAATTTATTAATTCTTAGTTAAATTGATGTCATGGTTTTTTTTTCTGTATCATGTATTTCTTATTCAGCCAAAAACTGTTGACTTTCAGTAAGGAGTACTTAGTCTTTTCAGACAACCATAACTTTAAAGGTATCTTAGACTTTCTTTATTATTTTTAATCCTGTGTGACACAATCTATAGACTTATCGCTAGGGTTCCATTTATTTTATTCGTTTAAGGCGCCCATTACACGGTAGGTTTTGCCATGGCAAAACCATGGCAAGAAATTTTGACTGACGGAAAACCTATCGTCTAATGCGATGATTGACGTTTGCATGACGAAAATTGTATAAATGTTGATAAAATTCCATCATTCACCATCAGTCATGATTGACGGAAATGTGCCATGGTTTTGCCATGGCAAAACCTACCGTGTAATGGGCGCCTAAGAGCAATATCTACTAATTCAAAATTCAAAATGTAGTCTCAATTCCATCTAAGCGACAATCAATGTCAAAAAATGTAGGTAAATTAGAGGGAATTTTGACAGATTGATACTAAAATGAGATTAGATAGCGATTGTTCCTAAAAGTTAGTTAAATTCCCTCCTGACTATAGTGAAGCAAAGGACTGGTAATGAGTCGTACCAGTGTATGTATGGATGTTCAATCCTAACTTGCAAACCCATAAACTTAAAAATAATTAATCAAATTTTGCAAATGAAGTGATACGGTAATGGGTCCCTGGTATTAGTGACCAATACTTAAACACATGATTGTACTCATGATAACAAACAAAAATCCTTAAAAAAATGGTTTTTGTAATTTACAAAAGTCATGACCTCAATCACCCCAAAGGCGTGCCAAAGTGCCCTTTGCCGTATGGTTAATAAAAAAAACGGGTTGCACTCCGGGAGTGCCGGCAGAAGTGAAAACTTGATTATTAACGTTTACGTTTACGTTTACGTTTAACATAAGTACACGAACATTCGCGCAAGCGCCCTGCGCTGTCTAAACGAAACAGTAGGCCCAGGCATACATTTTCGCCGCGCCGTAGAGAGGGGATAGCTGTCTACTCTCCATCCGTCTTACGCTTTTTCGATCAGGTCAAGTGTCCTGACGCGCACGTGTCCTGACGCGAGTTTAAGATTTTATACCCATTACAGAAAAAGTGCTCAACGCCGCTAAAGAAGTTTTCACTTCAAAAATATGCATGATGAAAGTTAAATAGTTTTGTTTGTAAAAAAAGATGCAACTAATTTAAATTAAATTTTTTGTGTAATTATTGATACTCAATATTTTATTGTGGTGACAAACAATGTTTCAAACTTTTTTAAATTGTTTATTTGGAAAAGTTTTTTGTTATCATGAGTACCTATAATTATGAATTAAGTATTGGTCACTAATTAAGTAATTACCAATCACCTTACAATACCTACATACTCATTAATATCTAAGTATTTTCTTCTATACCCATTCAAGTTAAATTAATATTAAGTACTTTAATATTAAATATACTGCCTCGTTGGTCTAGTGGTCGCAAAGCGCGACTGCTGAGCACGAGGTCTTGGGTTCGATTCCCAGGTCGGGCAAAGTGTTATTGGATTTTTCCATCGTCTCAATAGCAGCCTCGGAGGCTGGATTTGTGCCCGGTTGATGGCAATAGGCTCGCCCCCTATTACATGGGACTTAAAACATAACTGGCGAAATGTGGGTGTACTAATGGGTACACCTCTGCTTAACCATTACGGGCGTGATGTTATGTTATGTATATTAAATATAAATATTCATGCATCATAATATTGTTTTTAAATAAACGTTATCAATGTTATTGACAAATATTACTGTATCAGGCATTGGTTTCAAAGATAAGAAACATACTCGTTGAACTGCGACTGGTTTAATTGATTTATACTGTTTTACAACTTGTTTGTTGAATGGTACCAGCATATTGTTGTCCTGCTGCAGGGCAAAGGCCCCTTCTCATACAGAGAAGGCATTAGCATTGATTGTTACTCATGTAGCAGTCAAGTATGCTTTGTTTTATTTTGAAAATGAGTTTTTTTTGTGATTGCCTCATTGGTCTTGTGGTTGCAAAGCGCGACTGCTGAGTATGAGGTCTTGGGTTCGATTCCCAGGTTGGGCAAAGTGTTATTGAGTTTTTCCATCAGAAATTTCTCAGTAGCAGCTTCACAGTCTGGATTTGTGCTCGGTTGATGGTAATAGGCATCCTTTAGGGCATATAGATGTCATATTATGGAGAAAAATATGTCCTAACAATCTTTACCCTGCAGTAATACACATGTTCAGTTAAGTCTTGGGTTAATCTTTGCTTTTTCAGAGATTAGCGATTCACGTTAAACCAAAAAACAAAAAAAAAACACTTCAGCTTTATTGCTTTATTAACAAAAGAGATAGGTATACAGGGTCGCCAGATATAGTTGAAGTTTTTTAGAAACCGATGAATTTGTTCAATAGAAACTCAATTGTCAACTGTTCTGAACTGTTTATTACCTATATTATATCTATTATATTATATATTATATATTATTACTGTTGTATCTACTTTTTAAATTAAATTACATTTGAAAACATCCATCTGACAACCCTGCATACGTCATCTCTTTTGTTGACTGTGACTGTACATAACATTTTTATATTATACATGACGGAGAGGGGTACCTCCAAAGTGTTTTTAAAAGGTGTGACGTCAGTATTGCTGACGTCACGATTGTTATTTTCTTGATGACTCATGTTCTGGTCTTCGAAAGTAAACTTCACTCACTGTTTGAATACTTCGTTTATTTAACGGGCAGCGTAATGACGTCACAGAGAGGTCCGTACTGTACGGCGGCTCGAGAGTAAATGCTCCTTGCGTTCACAGTGCGGCCGTATTTATAGCGCTCGACGCACGTGCACGTGTTTTCAAGTTTTGAGGTTAAGTATTGGAATTACAATAACCAATAATGACCTGTAGTTTAACGTTATTTTTAAATCACAATAAGCTCGCAGTAATTAACTGACGATTTATGAACTAATTTTAGGACAATCAAATGACAACTGTCGTAATTGCGCCGACACGGCCATTCTGACAGGCGGTGCGTGCTCTGCACCAGCCTCGTTGGTTCTCGTAGATTGTTGTAGATCTCGCAGATTGTTGTAGATCTCGCAGATTGTTGTAGATCTCGCAGATTGTTGTAGATCTCGTAGATTTTCGTTGACCTGTAACAATGGAAATAACCTCCTCTGAGTAGAGCATCTGTAAGCAACTTGGTTGCTTTATCTTTTGAGAATATTAATGTTTATAAGGTTAGTAGGTACTCGGAGAGTTTTGGAGGGTTCTCGGCGGTTCTCGTAGAGTTCTCGGCGGTTCTCGTAGAGTTCTCGGAGGGTCTCGTAGAGTTCTCGGAGGGTCTCGTAGGATTCTCGGAGGGTTTAGGAGGTTCTCGGAGGGTTTAGGAGGTTCTCGGAGGGTCTCGTAGGATTCTCGGAGGGTTTAGGAGGTTCTCGTAGAGTTATTTGGAATAGTTGAATTGAGTTACTTACGATTTGTGCAGATGGGTCGTCTTCACCCTGCAGATCGAGGTTTGGCTGTATTTGCAGCTTATCTAGTAGGTTCTCGTAGAGTTCTTCTCGTGAGGTCGATGGAATGGGATCGTTTGGTTCCGAGTAGGTGATTAGTTTCCATTTTTTTGCCTCAGGAATTGTGGTGGTATCCTTCTCATCTGCATTCCATGGTGAGAGTACGCTTGTGGTCTAGATTGCATTACATCTTCCGATGGTGCATTGGTGGCCAACACAGGTTCCTGTTGCTGGGTGTCGGTTGGTTCCATTTGGTACGTCACATCAGGTGGTGAACGAGCTGATGAGGAAGCGGTTTGGGTAGGAGCTTCTTGCAATTCCACTTCTGATGACGGAGAGGGGTACCTCCAAAGTGTTTTTAAAAGGTGTGACGTCAGTATTGCTGACGTCACGATTGTTATTTTCTTGATGACTCATGTTCTGGTCTTCGAAAGTAAACTTCACTCACTGTTTGAATACTTCGTTTATTTAACGGGCAGCGTAATGACGTCACAGAGAGGTCCGTACTGTACGGCGGCTCGAGAGTAAATGCTCCTTGCGTTCACAGTGCGGCCGTATTTATAGCGCTCGACGCACGTGCACGTGTTTTCAAGTTTTGAGGTTAAGTATTGGAATTACAATAACCAATAATGACCTGTAGTTTAACGTTATTTTTAAATCACAATAAGCTCGCAGTAATTAACTGACGATTTATGAACTAATTTTAGGACAATCAAATGACAACTGTCGTAATTGCGCTACATACATACTAGCTCTCCGCCGCGGTTACACCCGCGTCTTTGGTTACTGCTTCGCTCCCGTAGGTCGTAGCGTAATGGTATATAGCCTATAGCCTTCCTCGATAACTAATCTATCTAACACTGAAAGAATTTTTCAAATCGGACTAGTAGTTCCAGAGATTAGCGCGTTCAAACAAACAAACAAACACTGCAGCTTTATAATATTAGTATAGATTATCAAATGGACTACTAATTAGTGGTTGTGTTAGTAAATATTATTAATTAATACCTCATTAACTAATGGTTCCAGAGATCAGGATGTCGAACCCACACTATAGGGAGGCGGCGGAGTCGCTACTGCACAGTGTTAGCCCCCAGCATCGGACGCTAAGTGAGTTTACTTTATTATTTACTAGTTGTTGCCTTCGGTTTTACTCGTATTTTAAGAGAACTACCTTATGTATCTCAATTAACATTCCTCGATAGACAAATTAAATAAAAATAATAGTTTAAAAAACTAAAAAACACGCTTTTACCACGCACTTAAAATTACAAAATAATTCGAACATTTACTACGATTTATTATGAAAGAAAGCTTGGAGCGTTTATTTAATCTTTACTCTTCTTGGACAAAACGCTCCACGCTTTCTTTCATAATAAATCGTAGTAAATGTTCGAATTATTTTGTAATTTTAAGTGCGTGGTAAAAGCGTGTTTTTTAGTTTTTTAAACTATTATTTTTATTTTATACTTTTTAGTCTTCTTATTATTTAAACTTAATTTACTACTTACTAATTTAAAATATTAATAGGTATGTATTTAAAGATATTTATTATTAAAAAACTTAACAAAATTCACTGTTTTACGCATCCAAATTTAATACGGCGTTCGCCATATTGGATTTAAGTCACGTGACTATTTTTTCGTATTCCTGACAGCAAACCCTTTCATTTGATACCCATATCATGGGGGTGCATTTCATATAGCCTGTCCGCCATATTGGATTTAAGTCACGTGACTATTTTTGTCGTATTCCTGACAGCAAACCCTTTCATTTGATACCCATATCATGGGGGTGGATTTCAAATAGCCTGTCCGCCATATTGGATTTAAGTCACGTGACTATTTTTTTCGTATTCCTGACAGCAAACCCTTTCATTTGATACCCATATCATGGGGGTGCATTTCAAATAGCCTGTCCGCCATATTGGATTTAAGTCACGTGACTATTTTTTTCGTATTCCTGACAGCAAACCCTTTCATTTGATACCCATATCATGGGGATGCATTTTAAATAGCCTTTCCGCCATCTTGGACGTCAACCATATTGGATTTAAGTCACGTGACTTTTTTTTCGTATTTCTGACAGCAAACCCTTTTATTTGATACCCATATCATGGGGGTGCATTTTAAATAGCCTGTCCGCCATCTTGGACGTCCGCCATATTGGATTTAAGTCACGTGACTATTTTTTCGTATTCCTGACAGCAAACCCTTTCATTTGATACCCATATTATGGGGGTGGATTTCAAACAGCCAGTCCGCCATCTTGGGGAGGCCGCCATATTGGATTTGTAATGACGTTTCTTAGCTAGTCATGTATTGTCATCAGAACTCAGAGCGTGTGCAAAATTTCATCCCAATCGAAGACTGGGAAGTGGGTCAAATTAAGATTCCAAGATTTTCTTACATAGTTACTTACAATTGAAGCGTGTTAATAATAAGTCACGTGACTATTTTTTTCGTATTCCTGACAGCAAACCCTTTCATTTGATACCCATATTATGGGGGTGGATTTCAAACAGCCAGTCCGCCATCTTGGGGAGGCCGCCATATTGGATTTGTAATGACGTTTCTTAGCTAGTCATGTATTGTCATCAGAACTCAGAGCGTGTGCAAAATTTCATCCCAATCGAAGACTGGGAAGTGGGTCAAATTAAGATTCCAAGATTTTCTTACATAGTTACATACAAGTGAAGCTAATATAAAGCGTGTAAAATCAGTGCAAACAAAAGAAAACTATTAAGTTTTCTTTTTATTATTTTAAAATCAACTAAATTTCTTGACATATAAAGTTGAAAATTGTGTGCAAGATGGAACCCGGCGCGTGCCATCACGTAATTTGCAACTTTATTTCTGTAGGATTTTAGTGCATTGTTAATTGATTTACTTGCATAAGTCAATGACACCTTGTGCCTACAAATGACTCAAATAGGCTAATTCATTCCAATCATAATTTGTATGTGGTCTGCATTATGCAGGCAGGTATACTTGCACGTATTTAGACTTGCACAAGTATAAATTAACGTGTGTATGATGAATAACCAAAAGTATCTGAGCCATTTGTGGCGACCGCCACATTGACTTGCAAAAGCCTAAACTTGCACAAGTATATCGTATTTTCTGTGGCTTGCATTACACCATTTTTATACTTTAATACCTCTCCAATACGACAACAGCCCGGCCGGAAACGCCTTGAACAATCACATTAGCTGCCAACACGCCGCCCGCGAGCCGTCACCTTTTTATCTTGTCATTTAAAAATATACTTTAACGCACACGAAATAAAACCCTAACTTGAATGGCAAAGAATAACATACTCTTTCTTATTCCAGCACATTCCACATCTTTGAATCTGGTGTCAGATGACCTGGTGGCTGGCCACAGGCCTCAGGGCAAGATGTCCACCGTGAGGAGGTTCTTCTGTCTGTTCGTGACCTTTGACCTTCTCTTCACTAGTCTCATGTGGCTTATATGTGTCATGGTGAGTGTTCATTATATTTATTACTAGAATTCTCCCCGCGACTTCGTTCGCGTGATTTTTCTTACGGATCCCTAATTTTTTGATAATAAAATATAGCCTATAGCACTCAGTGATAACGTAGCTTCCAATTTGTGAAACAATTTTCAAAATCGGTGAACGAGGGTCGACTTGGAGAGGAATGAAACACTGGACTTTATATTAAGCGCGTATAATATACACATCCACAGTGCTTGATGCTCACAAAAAATCAAATTTTACATGCTTGACCTAGTTGAGCGCCGGAGAATCTTAACACCGTGATTCAGAAACCGGCGCTCAACTAACAGCGCCATCTATTGGCAAGTTTTTAAACTAATTCGTAATAAACGAATATTTACGTAAACATTCCGGCCACCAAGGACATTATGGCGAATGTCCTTCAAGACTGACTCCTATCACAATGTTGAATTGTGTACAGCCCTGATGACCAATAATTATTAACAATTTTAAACAACTTAATAAGTACCTACTGAACTTATTACTAACAATTTTAAACAACCTATAAAAAAAATACTAAACTTATAACTACCCAGTCTAATCATTGTATTTCTTAAAACTAAATAAAACTAACAGACTTGTAAATCACATTACTTGAATTGGTTACATTTTAAAATTAAACAAAAAAAAACATTTATTCTGCTTTAGGCAACAAACATAATTTTGAAGTAGGCCTCTTTATCGTGGACGAGGATGTCCGTAGAGTTACCACCCGGGTAACTCCATCAGATCCGGGATGCTTTTGGGTTATCCTGCCTAACAACCACCTGCCAGGGGGCAAATTGTCCTCCGTGATTAACACAATGTCACCAACAGATGGCTCCGGAACTTTATTTTGCCATTTATGCCTTTGCAAAAATTGATGAAGGTAATCGTGGGACCATCGTCGCCAAAATTCCTGCATCATACGCTGGTGCAGTTGCCATCGCCGTAAACTATTAACATTACGCCCTTCATAGTTCGAGTCCGGAGGTACAACAAGTGGTCCCCCCACCAGAAAATGACCTGGAGTTAAAATTATTAACTTGTCTTGATCCTCGACATAGGATAGCGGTCTCGAATTTAGGCAAGCTTCTATTTGAGCCAACACCGTCGCAATTTCTTCATAGGTTAACGTGGAGTCTCCTACCACCCTCTTAAGGTGATACTTTGTCGACTTTATCCCTGCCTCCCAAAGGCCCCCAAAGTTTGGCGAGTGAGGAGGGATAAAGTGCCACTCAGTACCATTGGTGGCAAGTTCCTCAGCTAATTCTCCATTGAAAATGTATTTTTCTTCAGTAAATAAATGCCTTAATTCTCGTGCTGCTCCCACAAAATTTGTGCCGTTATCGCTGTATAATTCAGCACATCGACCACGCCTTGCCACAAATCTCTTGAAGGCAGTCAGGAAGCCCTTTGTGCTCAGTTCACTGACTGCTTCTAAGTGCACTGCTCTCGTAGACATGCATATGAACAACGCGATGTAACCCTTATAGGATTTGTTTCCTCGACCCTTTGATACCCTTATGTTAATGGGGCCCGCGTAATCCACTCCACTACAGAGAAATGGCTTGTTGGGTGTAACCCGTGCCGAAGGTAGCTGTCCCATTAGTTGTGACTTGGTGGTGGCCGCGTAACGAATGCATCTAACGCAATTCCTTACATACTTTTTTGCAATCAACTTAATTCCGATTACCCAATATTTTGAACGCAAGTATGTTACCATAAGCTGCGGACCACCATGCATTGTTTTACTATGCGCATCAGCTACCAAAAGGCTTGTTAAAAATGACTCCTTTGGAATTAGAATGGGGTGCACACGATCGTAACCAAGCTGTGACATCTCCAATCTGCCTCCGACTCTTAATATTCCCTTGGAATCGAGGAATACATTTAATGATTTTAAGTTATTTTTCTTGTTCTCTAAAGACTTATTATTTCTTAAATTCGTCAACTCTTCAGAAAAGCTTTCCTCCTGACATCTCTTTATACAAGTTTCGAGAGCTTCCTCGATTTCCTGCTTAACTAAATATTTTGTTTTACACTTAGCTGACCGTTCCTTTAGAAGATTTAAAAATCGACGACAGTAAGCAACTACTCGTACTAGCTTAAACAATGTCGAATACCTATTCCAAAACCCGACTTCAATAATCGATGTGTGCACCTTTGCTTCTTCCAAATGAGTATTATTATTCTTTGGCTTCTTATATTCAATTACTTGTTGTTTTAAAAACTCAGGACCATTCCACCATATAGATGTGCCAGCCACATCTGCAGGAGAAACACCACGGGATGCACAATCTGCGGGATTCTGCTTTGATGGTACATGACACCAGTGTTGGGCTTCTGTGATGGTCAAAATATGGGAGACTCTATTGGCAATGAAGGTTTTCCAGCGGCTTGGGTGACTGTTGAGCCACGCCAAAACCACTTCACTGTCCGTCCACATGTGCCAATCACTTTTTGGTATATCCATAACCTTACCCACTTCGACCATCAAACTACTTAAGAGCACTGCACCACAAAGCTCCAAACGTGGAATGCACACCTGCTTTATGGGCGCAACCTTCGTTTTTGCAGTTACTAACGATACATAGATATTACCGGCGTCATCTACAACTCTTACATAAACAACTGCTGCATATGCCACTCTCGAGGCATCTGAAAATCCGTGCATCTCAGTCTTCACATTATTGGAACGCATGAGCAGCCATCGTGGGATTTTCAGGTTTGTAATAGAAGCCAAATTATTACGGTAAGTATACCATTCTTTTAATAAGTTGGTTGGAACTTCTTCATCCCATTGCAACCCTGCTAACCACAGCTTTTGAATCAACACCTTTGCTATGATTATGCTTGGTGCTAGCCACCCCAATGGATCGAATAATCGTGCAATATCGGATATTAATTTTCTTTTTGTTACAGGTCCTGCTACCGGCTTAAGTTCCAGAGAATATTGGAAGCAATCGTCGCGCGAATTCCAGGTAAGTCCTAATATTTTTGATACATCGTCTATTTTTATCTGTAACGCTTCATCGTTCCCATCCCTAATGCTATTTAATAATTCTTGGCTATTGCTCCTCCATTTTTGTAATGGAAACCCTCCTCTGGCTAACGTCTTGGACAACTCTGTGTATATATTTAAACAGGTTTCTTCGTTTTCAGCTCCGGTCATTAAGTCATCCATATAAAAATCGTTTAAGATGACCCTTGCGATGTCTGGTTGATCCTGACACTCATCCTGTGCTAACTGTTGAAGCGATCTTACAGCTAGATATGGTGCCGCTGCCGTGCCGAAAGTAACTGTTTCCAACTCATATACTTCTATTTCTTTTTCAGGTTTGTCTCTCCAGAGGATCCTTTGTAACATTACATCCTTCCTATTTACCAACACTTGCCGGTACATCTTGATTATATCCGCTACGAGACATATTCGATGTTTTCTCCAACGCATAATAGTGTGCCGGAGTTCCGGCTGCAAAGTAGGACCAACTAACATATTGTCATTGAGTGACATCCCATTAGTTCCTTTACAGGAAGCATCAAATACGACGCGGACCTTCGACGTTTCTTTATCCTCCCGGATAACAGCGTGGTGAGGTAAGTAGATCGCCTTTTGAGTGTTGTTTTTATCTGTTACTTTTCTCATATGTTTCAGCTCCAAATATTCTTCAAGAACTCTCGTATAATCTTCCTTGAATTTGCTGTTTTTTCTAAATTTGTTTTCTAACGATCTTAATCTTTTTTCAGCGATTCCTTTCGAATCACCCACCATGCTGACCGGATCTACATCACGCAATGGTAGCCTTACTATATAACGACCACTCTCATTACGTTCAGTACTAGCTGTGTATAAAGCTTCGCATTCATTTTCTTCCTCCGTTAGCATCTTTTTCCTAGATGGTTCCGCTTCTAGCTCCCAAAACCTGGTAAGCAGGTTATCTGTCTCCAGACTTAAATGCATCACGGTAATGTGTGAGGGATTACTAGTTTGATCCACTTCAAAGGTTCCTGACAATATCCAACCAAGGGTGGTGTCTTGCGCTAAAAGAGTTCCACCAACGTTCCTTTTAATACCCTCCTGAATAACTTGACTGTATACTTCAGCACCTAATAAAACATCTATTTTATTAGGCCTGTCGTATTCTGGATCAGCCAAATCATCATCGACCAAATCTACCCATTCTACCCGAGTTACTTTTGTAGCTGGGAGAAGCGCAGTGACTGATTTCAGGACGAACGCATTTACATTTATTTGGACAGTCGGATCTTTTCTAGACCTCAATTGAAGTACAACGGTAGACTTAGCCGTCGCACTTTTTTCTCCGCCTACGCCTATCACAGTTTGCCTGGATGGCGTTTTGTGTAATCCTAAATATTGGACCGTGGATTCCGTAACGAACGAACCTTGGGATCCTTGATCAAGTAAAGCCCTAACAACTCGATAGCTCCCATCTCTCGACTTCGCCTTAACTAACGCAGTAGTTAATAAAACAGTTTGCGACCAGTTCCCGACGAGAAACACGCGACTAGTGGTTTGCTTGACCCTTCCGCTTGCACGGCTATTTCCGTATTACTAATTTTATTATCTTCCTTCATCACCGTTGCCACGGCTGATAAGGTTTCCTCGTGAGCCCCCCTATTACCTTCACCAATTGTCGACCCAGAATCACCTGTTTGGTGTAATAAAGAATGGTGGCGGCGTTTACACACCTTGCATCTGAGAGTGTTTTTACAGTGTCTGGCAGAGTGGTTGTTGTGTAGGCAAACAAAACACAAATTATGTTCAAAAGCAAAAGTACGCCTAACTTCAGTTTTCTCTTTACCGAATTTTGGACAAGACGTAATCCTATGGTCGGCCGAGCAAAAATCACATGATACTGGCTTTTTATCTTTCAAAACATGGAATGAGTGAGTTCCCTTCTGATGTGTAGGTCTTTCCCTGGTTTCTGACTTATCTAAATTTTCCAAACCTCTAAAGCGACTACTTAAAAATTCTGAAAACTGTATAAATGTAGGTAACTCATTACTTGAATCAGAAGCCACTTTGAGTTCCCAACATTTCCTGGTCTCTTTGTCTAATTTTCCGCTAATTATGTGTATAACAATCAGATCCCAAGAAGAAACCTTCACTCCTAAATTACTTAACGACTCTAAACATTCTGAGGTAGTCGTAATAAGCCTTTTTATCTCGTTTGCCGATTCATAGGACAGCGTTTTTTGACTGAGTAATCTTCTCATAATACCGTTGGCGAGAAACTTTTTATTGTTGTACATTTTATCTAATTTAGACCATGCAATTTCATAGTTATCTGATGTTATCGTTATATTTCTTAATAGTTGCTCAGCCTCCCCACTTAAATGAGACTTCAAATAAAAAAATCTTTGTGCATCATCAAGAGAAGAATTCTCATGCACCAATCCTACAAACAAATCTCTAAATGTTTGCCACTCTGAATATTTTCCCGAAAACGAGGGAATTTTAATTTCTGGCAACTTGACTCTACTCTTTTGGTCCTGACAGATAATTTTAGAATCCATGTATTGCGTTTGCGTAGTTGAATGTCCTTCAGCTAATAAATCTTTTAACTCACTTTTAAAATCTACATAAAATTCCTCAACTTCATCATAAAGACAATCTTTAATATAACTCGAGTTAGACAATTCAACCTTTTTAAACTTACTTAAAATCTCAGTATGAGTGGCCGTGAATGTATTCCATAATTGTTCCAAATTTTCAAGACGTGTCTCTAGATATGCTTGGGTTAACCTCTCTTTAGGAGCTTTCTTTAAATTGGACTTTGCCTTACTCATTTTAGTGCTAATATCTTCCTGGATAGCAAGGAAGGACTCCATTTTGGAACAATTATTTTATACCAAAACAAATAAATCTTCAACTTTTTTTTAAAAATATCACAAGTGTTTGTTACTTTGGCCTAAAATCGGGCATAGGTTCCCCGTCAGAGCCAACTGACACATAAAAATTTTACAAGTGTTATGAACATAAATAATAAGTCATATGGCCAAAATCGGGCATGGATTTCCCGTCAGAACCACTTTACACATAAAATTTTACAAGTTGTAAACATAAATCACACGGGTCAAATCGGGCATGGATTCCCCGTCTGAACCAATATACACATAAAATTTTACAAGTTCTAAAAATGTCTACTAAAAGTTATTTTCAAAAGAGTTCAGAATTGCACCTTTTTTCTTGAGATTTAATTTATTCTTCCTGATTAATTAAGATGTAAAATGTACTCACGATTTTATTTTCACTCACTGATACACTGCTTCACCACGGTATCGGCGTGCTGTTCTGCACCACAAGTGGCACGCTGTACTGCACCGCAAATGGCTCGCGGTACTGCACCGCAAATGGCTCGCTGTACTGCACCACCAATGGCGCCCTCTGCTGCACGTGACTTCCCTGCTTGGCGCCGTTCCTCCTGCTGTAGCTGCCAGTAGCGCTGCACCACGCTCCACTGACTGCTCCCTGCTCCAGGCTGCTCTCGGCACCAGCTGCTGCACTGCACTGCACCGCACTGATGCCTCCCAATCCCGGACACCGCACTTGGTGCCCGCCGAGGGAGGGTTTGCTCTGGACAGCGATCCACTGCCCAGTAAATGACGCACGCAGGGTGGAAATCACCACCGCCGGAACCACCACTCGCGACTATATCCGGCTCGAAGGACCATGAACGAGGGTCGACTTGGAGAGGAATGAAACACTGGACTTTATATTAAGCGCGTATAATATACACATCCACAGTGCTTGATGCTCACAAAAAATCAAATTTTACATGCTTGACCTAGTTGAGCGCCGGAGAATCTTAACACCGTGATTCAGAAACCGGCGCTCAACTAACAATCGGTTCATTACTTCCGGAGATTACCCCCTACACACAAACTTACTAACAAATGTTACCTCTTTATAATAATATATTATAGTATATATAGTATAGACTAGCTTTTGTCCGCGTGCTGAGGTCAGGCTGGTTTTTCTTATAAATGGAGTCATCATCTTCCTGCCCTTGTCCCATGTTACTTGGGGTCGGCGCAACACGTTTTCTTCTTCCACTCTGTCCTGTCAGCCGTCATGCTATCACTGACTCCCCTTTCATGCATATCATTCTTCACACAATCCATCCATCTTTTCTTTGGTCTTCCTCTTGCTCTCCATCCATCCATAAATGGAGTATAACGATAAAAAAAATAAGTTAAAAATAACTAAAACCCGACTACGACAAAGTCGCGCACTGAAAAGTATAAAACAAGAACAATATTCATTTGACCGATATTTTCGAAATTTTTAAGTAATAGCCGTGGTCGTATGCCACCTGCGGTTGTTTCACACAATCTTTATTGAATAGGTGGCATACGACCACGGCTATTACTTAAAAATTTCGAAAATATCGGTCAAATGAATATTGTTCTTGTTTTATACTTTTCAGTGCGCGACTTTGTCGTAGTCGGGTTTTAGTTATTTTTAACTTATTTTTTATTTACACTATTTTGGGGGTTACTTATATTATTTGGGGGTTATATTATTTGAAGGAATAACTCTATTTAATTATTTGATATAATAATAAAAGCAAAGTAGCGAGTGAATTTCAAATGTACTCATTAAGCCTTTTCATTTGATACCCATGTTGACACTGTTAAAAACAGGCAAAGTAGCTAGTAAAAGCTATATAATGAATATATATTTCAAATGTGCTCATCAAGCCCTTTAATTTGATACCCATGTCGATATTGTGCGAAAAAAATTTTTTTTTTGATAACGACTTCACATCCTCTGGAGGGCGCCATATTGGATTTGGTGACACGTCACCTACCCTATAACCAGCGGACAACTGAGACGCTTCTAACGACACCTCATTTGTCATGTAATGATAAGTAGTTTAGAAGTTACGAGGGAACAAACAAACATACATACATACATACCGGTCAAAATCATAACCCTCCTTTTGGCTTTGCCGTAGTCGGGTAAAAAAAAATACATATATTTTTCTTCCTACTTAAATTTTTACCCAACTACATCGAAAACCAAAAGAAGGTAATGCTTTAGAAAAATTTAAATGAATGAATGAATTGAATTGTTTTTTTTTTGTATATTTTATTTTAATGTTATTTTATTTTAATTGATAGGTATCTGTGTTTAGATTCTATGGGTGTAAATTACCTGAAATAAATGGATTTATTACTATTAAAAAACAAAAAGTTAATACCAGAATGTTTTTTCAGATGCGAGGCGAGACACTACAACAAATTATGAACACAGAAATCTTACAGTACAATGTAAAAACTTCACTATTCGATATAGTTATGGTGGCTGTCTGTCGGTTTGTGGTGCTTCTACTGTTCTACGCGTTGTTGTATATAAATAATTGGAGTATTATCGCAGTAAGTACTTATACAAAGTATGTTATAAATATGGAGAGGATGAGTGAAAGACGATTAACAAAAGGTATTTATATGGCAGAGGTGAGTGGCAATGCATGGAGGGGTCGCCCTAGGAAGACCTACACTGACCTTATTGGTGAGGTTCTTCAGAAAGGTCAGGTGCGGAGTACTCGTAACCGGCGTGCTTGTATGACGAGATGTATGAACGTAGATGAGGCGAAAGGAGTATGTAAGGATCGTAGCAGGTGGCGTTCTGTGGTTTGTGCCTACCCCCATGGGAAAAAGGCGTGAGTTTATTTATGTATGTATGTATGTATGTTACAAATATTCGCATCCGTATCCGCAATTGCGGAACTTCCGTATCCAGAATAATCATTGCGGATGTTCATGCGGATGCAGATATCGATACTGGAAATATGAAATAACGTAAGGGGAATTCGGTCGAAAATGAAATTTTTAATTTTATCCTCTAAGATGTTTACGACATTTTAAAATGGTTATAAAAATAAGCAGCCGTTTTATACATTTTGACAAACAAGAGTGACAAATAAAAGTTCAAAGATGGCGGTCATTTTATAACCTTTGTTTTTGTTTCAGTTGTCGACAGGAGGCACCTGCGCGTTATTAATAGGAAAAGTTTTTGTCTTTGATGTAAGTGTTATTTTTTATATACAAAACTAGCAATCACTGCAACTTCGTTCGCGTGACTTTTCTTACGGATCCCTAATTTTCAACCGACTTCAAAAAGGAGGAGGTTCTCAATTCGGCGCGTATGTTTTTTTTTTTTGGATGTATGTTACCTTATTTCTCAGCCAATTATGAATAGATTTGGATGATTCTTTTTTTGTTTGAAAGAGTATACTTCCGAATAGGTCCCATAGAAATATTGTCATGATCTGATGATGAACTTCGGAGATATGGAACGGAACTCCTTATAGAATCACAGCATAACTGTCGTAACAAGTAAAATTGCTTTGTTTATACGTGTAGTCGATGACTGACTGAAGGAAAAGGGGGAGGGGGTACGTCAACCTACTACTTTTCAAAATTAAATATATCGTGTGAGGTATTGTTTGAAAGGGCTTTTTGTAAGGATTTCAAACATTAACACACAAACACTAAAAAGTGAAAAATAAAAAGCTTTTTTACAAAAAAATAAAACCGCCTTCAAAAACTACAAAATAAAAAAAATAACTTTAGTTTTGGAAGTCGGTGGCAATACTTACCTAGGTACATAACAAAAAACAAAACCAAAGCCGCCGACTTCCAAAACTAAAGTTATTTTTATTTTGTAGTTTCTGAAGGCGGTTATCTTTTTTTGTAAAAAAGCTTTTTTTATAAGTATACAAAACTAGCAATCACTGCAACTTCGTTCGCGTGACTTTTCTTACGGATCCCTAATTTTTTTACAATTAAATATAGCAAACTCACAAACTTTACCTCAATATAATATTATAGTATTATATACAATATTCAACACTATTCATATTGGTAGTTGCCTATGCCTTGATGTGAACACACAACTTCGAGATCGTGCAACAGAGTCTTAACCACTGGGCCATCCGGACACTCGATTATTCTGAAACATTTCATAAACCCACCAATCAATAATAATAATACCGGTCTATTATTAAGCGCAAAGTGTTATTGGGTTTTTGAAGTGAAAACTTCTTTAGCGGCGTTGAGCACTTTTTCTGTAATGGGTATAAAATCTTAAACTCGCGTCAGGACACGTGCGCGTCAGGACACGTGACCTGATCGAAAAAGCGTAAGACGGATGGAGAGTAGACAGCTATCCCCTCTCTACGGCGCGGCGAAAATGTATGCCTGGGCCTACTGTTTCGTTTAGACAGCGCAGGGCGCTTGCGCGAATGTTCGTGTATGTTAAACGTAAACGTAAACGTTAATAATCAAGTTTTCACTTCTGCCGGCACTCCCGGAGTGCAACCCGTTTTTTTCCATGAAGGAATTTCTCAGTTGCAGCCTCGGAGTCAGGATTTGTGCCCGGTTGATGGCAATAGGCTCGCCCCCTATTACATGGAACTTAAACATAACTTTCAAAATGTGGGTGTACTAATGGGTACTGCCTAACCCTTCGGGGATTGCAGGCGTGATGTTATGTGTTATTGTCCCACTGCAGAGCAAAAGCTTCTTCTCAGATAAGGCACGAACTTTTTATCACTATCTGAGCCCACGTTTTTGCCCAACAGTGGCCCAACGCAGTGGAGCCTGTGTACGAAGTGTTCCTGATTCTGACGTCGTTCACACTCTCGTGGGGCGAGGCCTGGTTCCTAGACTTCAGAGTGTTGCCGCAGGAGCTGCAAGCTAAGACGATACTGGAATCCATTGGTATGTATTGTATACTAGACTAGTTATACTCCGTGGTTTCACCCGCGTTCAGTTAAGTACGTTTTTGGTTACTGCTCCGCCCCCGTCGGTCGTAGAGTGATGAAGATACGGCTATAATTTAATTTAGTTTTCGTTTTATGCAATTAAAACCCCTCCGGCCGTTTTCGCAACTGAGTTTCGTAACCAGTTGCGAATCAGGAGTAAATACTATTATTCGCAACTGGTTGCGAAACAGGAGTATTTACTCCTGATTCGCAACTGGGCTGTGAATAAACAATAAAACACACTCAGTTGCGATGGAAGAAAATGATTTCCTAATTCGCAACCAGTACCTAGCTAAGATAATGATTAAAAATTGTTCTAAAAACATGAGGCCCGGTCGACGAAGCTCCGCCACGAGGGGCTCGTATTTCAAGAATCCTAAGTTCAAGAAGACAAATACGCCTAGTTATTAACATTGGAAAAAAAAACTGTTTAACGGTAAAACATATCATTTAATTTAATAAAAACATATTGGTACCCAGCAGTAATAAATTGTTTAGGTAGCCTAGCAAGTCCAACACTCCTTGCGACGTGCCTTGTCTTTGGCCTTGTTTTTATTTGAAAAGCCTTAGCTTTTCTCCAGAGGCTTCGGTTAAAATGGTAGTAACACCCGCGAAATTGAATTTTTGGAAACACTTGATTGACACGTTGGAAGAAGACATACTTACAATATTTTTATTAAAATAGACTATGAATTACAATAACAAATTAAATTACTTTTGTGAAAATACTTATGAGACGTACGATTAAATTAATTAAAAAAAATTAAAAAAAAATTTCATGATTTCAGGGTTGGTCCCATAGTAAAAGTTGTTCATAATGATGAGTACAATGACCCTTTTTAAGGTTTCGGGTATATTTTCAATTACCCTGTATATTATTCTTTTTTCGTTCAACTATCAAGGCCATTTCGATATCAACTGTTCGTTAAAAAAGAACATGTGTGAAAAAAAAAAAAACTATTGTCTTTAGGAAAGTGGTTTGTTATCATAAATTCATAAGTAGGTACACTAGTACAGTCTTCCAGTCCTAAATTGAATAAACCTTAATGTTACAGGCAGAGGGTCTAAATTCGTTTGTTTTTAGGGTGGGTCAGCTATCGTTGACAACAGACTGTACAATTATGAGTATAAGTATCGATCGCTAATTACCAGTCACCCTATATAAAAATATATATATATATATATATATATAAATACCATGGGAAAAAGGCGTGAGTTTATGTATGTATGTATGTATATATAAATACATAACAAGTACATAAGAAGACATACATAAGAAGTTGGCAGACTCGTCTCACAATTATTAATTTGTTGTTTTTCACCACCTATATATTTTTATCTCTCTCTACTTTATATATTTTGTTTGTATGTATTTATTATTATATTCTATTCTGGAAAAAAAATCTGTACCTATCTGTGCACCTACTATGTTTTGTCTCTGCATCACCCTAAGGTATACTGGTAGAAAATGCCCAAGGCATTAAATCCGCCTTTGTACATGTGTACATGTGCATAAAGTTTAAATAAATAAACCATTTACAGGCACTTTTGAATTGTCAGGGAGAGTCGGTCAGTCAGAAAGTTCAACCTAACTACTTAACTCACATAACATTGCAGCTGAAAGTCTAACCATTTTCCTCCCCCCACAGTCCACCACGGAGCATCAGAGCGCACCCCCCTCCTCCAGCCGCAGACGTCTCACCAGTCCACGTACGCGGAGTCCACTGTGAAATGGTTCTCCCCGGTGGAGACTCCCGAGTCCAGTCCCCGTCCGCGAAGGCCCGGGGAGCAGATTATATTGACGCAAGAACAGGTAAATAAACATAAAGAGGCAGAGGTGTAGGTACCCATTAGTACACCCACATTTTAGCCAGCTATGTTTAAGTCCCATGTAATAGGGGGCGAGCCTATTGCCATCGACCTGGCACAAATCCAGACTCCGAGGCTGCTACTGAGAAATTCCTGATAGAAAAACCCAATAACACTGGCCAACGTGGGAATCGAATCCAAGACCTCATGCTTAGCAGTCCATTGCAGGTTGCTGCACCGCAGGCAACTAGCTTTTGATCGCGACTTCATCCGCGTAAATTTCGGCTATCGCGGACGCAGACGAAGTCGCATGATAAACAGTAGCATTATTATTTTGTTTAGTCGTGAACAGTAGTTGTTTAGTCGTGTGTAACAGACAGACAAACAGAATTACTTTCGCACTTATGATAGATAGCTAAGAGAGGGGGGCGGGGTTATTGTTAGTATAGATTAGCTTACCCCTTCGACTTCGTTCGCCTGTATATCGGTTATCTCCAAGAAAGAATAATACCTACCGACTTTAACGCAGTCATAGTCGCGGGTAGTAACAAGTGTAACTATCAACAACACGCCAAAAAAAAATTGCACTAGGCTGAATGCGAACAGACACAAGGACAAGTCATTTACATGAATTAAAGTCAAGTGGAGACCGGCGGTGACTTTATGCCAATCTAGAACTAGTTGATGTAGATTAGTGACCCATTATGGCGGATTAATAAATAGTTACGACGATTAATAATTTAAAATAGGTACAGTCCCTGGTAGGTCCCTGTTCTCTATCGAGCACTAAGGGCAAGTGCTTAGGGCCCCACGAACACGAACGAAGGGGGCCCCGGCCTCAAAAAAAATATTATCACTTTTATCATTAGTACCAGATTTAATGACAAAATATTAAGATGCTGATAGACTTGAGCATTCACTTGTAACAGAACATCAAGCATTCGCTGTTTTTATATTTGCCGAACTGAACAAGGAGCCGAGCCAAGCATAGAGCCAAACATTGCTATGAACATTTTCTTGAGCATTCTAGCGAACGGTCTAGTCGATGCTCGTCAGAAAATATTCTTCATGAAGATGTTAGACTTGACGGTCGCCCGAAGCAATTCTCGCTAGAATGCTCGCCAGAACGCTCGATAGAATGCTCGCTAAAATGTTCTCGTATTTTTCTGTGATGTAACATTCGCACGAATGCTCATTACAAGTGAATGCTCAAGTTTATCAGCACCTTTTGATTTGCAGTTCGATTTATGATAAGTATTTAGCTCCAACCTTATGAAATATTAGTATTGTTTCTTTTATCTATCTAAATATATAAAAGCGAAAGATCATACACTCATTCATCACGAAATATCGAAAATAGCTTGAAGTATAAAGATGAAATTTGGCAGAGAGGAAGATTATAGTTAGTAGACGTCCGCTACGAACGGATTTTCCAAAAATCAATCCCTAAGGGGTTGAAACGGGGGTCTGACATTATGCGGACGTAGTCGCGGCAAAAGATAGTTGGTTTTATATAATTTAGTTAGGTTCAATTGAACTTTGAAAGAAACTATATTTTTCAACTATCAAAATTCGTAAAAAACGCAGAGGCCCATGACGCGCCCAGGCCCTCCTATAGGTTCAAGACGGCCCTGACTTTGCCCGACCTGTGAATCGAACCCCGAACCCTACCCTCAACAGTCACGACCACAACATCAACGGGGCAGTCAGTATCTATACATATAATAAAATCGTAGCGAAGTCAAAACTGTACGTTTAATATTTTTGAAAAAGAGTAATTGCTATGAGGTCGGGGGAGTGATTCTAATGCCGAAAATATTTTTTTTAGAATTTTTGTCTGTTTGTCTTTTTGTCTGTATGTTTGTTAGAACATCACGCGAATACTGCCGGATAGATTCTGTTCAAATTTTGTATGGATATTCCACATTGGCCAAATTAGTCCATAGGCTATAAATTACAAACTTTGGCGCAGACGAAGTCGCGGGCAGAAGCTAGTTATAAATATTGATTACGTAAACCGCAAAGCCGATACATAGTTCTGTAGGTAAGCCAATTAACCAATTTGTAAGTAATTTGATATTATGACGTATTGTTTTAATCCTTATATTATTTCCGTTCATATACAGTGTGTAAAAATACACTTAAAGAAACCGAAAGTATCATGTTGATCCCATCATATCTGTCATTCTTATGGCCTGGAGTCCTGGACCATACCTGGGTACCTTTTAATTATTGAGATATCGAAGGCCTAATTTCCAAATTTTTTTTTACGTTTTTTCACTTTAAAAAAGTTGTTTTTCAGCAAACATTTTTGCTCGATGATTTTTTATGTCTTTTGACACCCTGTATAATAATGGTCATGGGGATGGATACGTTATAAGTAATAAATATGTAGTAATAATCTATCTCATCAATTCAAACGATAATTATTAGCAATAGCTAAGTACTTCGTTCTTACGCCAATGAAATAATAAGTTCGATTGTTTATTGCGAAGGTCAAAACAGTTCACACAAGTACACTGTCGTGCATAATAATTAGGCGCGCATGTTTCAGAAACATTATATTATAACTAGCCCATACTGTCCCACTGCTGGGCTAAGGCCTCCTTCCATTTCTTCCATCCCTCGCGACTTTGCGCTAGGTCTTGCCAATTTTCGAGGAAGGCGACCAAGTCGTCCCGCCTTCTTTTTACTCTGCCGCGTCCCCGTCTCGCCATTCACCCAAAGGCAGGGCTGGACATGTATACCGCATGTCGAACCTTGTAAATACCTTGTAAATATCTTTGTGTCATTATTTTCATTGGCCAGATTTTTTGTTCGTTTCTGTCTGCCAGTAAACCGCATACTAAAAAGCACGTTTTTTCCTGCTAAAAATACAAAGTGTTCCCTTCAATTTGCACAGCAGTGTACAAACAATTAGCTTATAACTCGTACGAACACGCGTGGCTGCGCAGTCGCGAATCTACCGCGTACAAAATACGTTGTCTTTACCGTAATAGGTAAATGAGTTAAAAACTACGTGATTTTTATAAAAAAATCTGAACATAATACTGTAAAATAATAATCGTATTATTTTAAGATTTTTGGACTTATCGGTACTGTTGTGGACAAAGTGTTGGTTTATCTATGCTAATAAAAAGCTATAGTTGTTGTTTGCTAAGTTTGATGGTTTGGTTTTTTAAACGCGCGTATCTCCGGAATTACTGGTTCGATTCGGGAAATTGTTTCGTTAATAGGATGTTACGGTATCGCTTAGTGTTATAGGCTTTATTCAGGCATCAAAAAAATCAGATTCGTAACAATATAAACCCGGATAAAGTCGGAGACAAAATCTAGTCTTAACATACATTTAAAACTTGCTTTCGTAAAAAAAGTTAGTACTTTGACCTACAATGGTGCCGATTCCCTTGTTTACAAACTAAACTCATATTAGACTATTTCTATCTTTTTTTGTCCAATAAAACAAGAAAGAGACTAATGTAAATAAGAGCTGTCAAATTTAGTCAATCTGACACATCCATACAATATAGTTGACATCTTAAAACGTATAGATTAAAAATACGGAAAAGTTCAAGGGAAAACTAATTTGACATCTCTAACTTAGTTCTTAAATGTCATCGTTCTTTTCTTTCGCTGTATGTTAGTAAGAGATGTCAATTCTCTAATTTTAGTGTAGTTTGTGAACAAGGGAATCGACACCAATATCTCCACAATAGCTAATATTCCCAAGTATGGTCTGAAACAAGGCTGGCCAACACCAACCCCGCTGGCCAAGATGTGACCCTCCTAGGCATTTGTATTTGCTCCCCATTGGTTTTAAATCTGATGATTTATAAATTACATACCTATCAATTTCTTTATATTTTCTTGTTTAATTTTAGTAGTTACCACTATAAGCCGGGCCCGGCGTTGACAGAGTGTAAAAAGATCTGTTCCGCTTTGAAAATTAGTTGCCCAATCTTGGTCTAAACAACAAAAATAATTCCCAATGATGGGAATATTTGTAACTTTTGGCGTCGTTCAGTGTCTTTTTATTTTATACTCGTTACAAACATGCATCAGGGGTCATCAACCTCCAAGGTCTTCGATTACATTGTTTGTTATACTATAAGTAGGTATTTAGTATTTACATTGATTCGTGTTTCTGTTTGACCTAATTTGTAAGTTGATTCGTGTAATTATCGCCTGACCTTTTGCTACGTTAAAGAGGTTTGCAATCTTAGTCATGTGCTACGCTACGAGTATTAAAATATGTATGTCTTTTCTTAGAAATATCATAGTTCATATAAAATGCCAAGGTTTCACTCACATTAAGTTTTATCTTTGATTACTGCTCTGCTGCTAGTCATAGTGTGATGTAATATAGCCTATAACCTTCCACGACAAAAGGAATATATAATTCAAAAAGGTTTTTCAAATAGAACCAGCAGTTCCTGAGATTGGCACGTTCAAAGTTTGTTTGAACGTGCTAATGTGAGGAACTACTACACAGAGTAAAATAATATACCTATACAGGAGAACTACTAGTTCAGCTTTATAATACTATTAGTATAGATAAAAGTTGCATATATTTTTGGGGTGTGTAATGTATGATATAATAACAAATGCTCTAATTTCACTTGAAATAACGTTCACATGATATAATTTTCATATGCTATAAAATCATATAACCTAATTTCACATGACCTAATATTTCATATGATATAATTTTCATTTAATATAAAACATTTAGTATAACGTTCATTTTATATAATTTTCAATTTGTATAATATTCTTTTTATATAACATTCATTTGACCTAATGTTCTTTTGACCTAATTTTCATATTTAATGGTCACAGTTCTAACCTAACTCAAATGGCACCTAACCAAACCTTAAAATATTCTATGCATGGTCTGCGCTTCATATAACTTAGCTTTTGCTATGAACTTCTCTCAGGCGTCAGGCAAGCAAGCATGCAGCATGCAAGCAAGCATGCAGCATGCAAGCAAGCACGCAGCATGCAAGCAAGCATGCAGCATGCAAGCAAGCACGCAGCATGCAAGCATGCAACATGCAGCAGGCATGGTTTCTGTCACGGCTCCGGTGCTGCGGGGCTCCGGCAGTCCCACGCGAGTTTATCGTCGCAGATGGATTTAACGCTCACCACTGCAGCTTCGGCTTGCTGGCCGGCTACGCCGGCCAGCCTCAGCTGCGGCGGCGAGTGTTACAACCACCTGCTCCTCAACTCGCGGGCCGCCTCGCCCCTCCGCGCCTACGCGATTTTAAATTACACTCTAGGGGTAGGGCAAACAAGACTGCGTGGAGTCGGATTTACAGCGATTCGTTTTTGTCACTAAATCCTAATTTTTAGCAAATGTTTTAGGACTAAAAAAAATATTATAAATGAACATTCGGAATAATACACATAAAATATAAAACAAATATCGAGATTGCAATAGCCACACAATGAATATTTCGCTGTAACTGTATGACAGTAAGAAAAATAATAAATTCGTGTATAGTCTACTCACCTCATGCATAAAAGCAAACTTTTGTAGCAATTAATGCTTATGCGATGCATTTTTGCTAGCACCATACTAGCGGGCGTTTAAAATCGTATCAGATTTTCTTAATTATATTAAAAGTTACTTAGAGATTATGAATATTATAGTAAATGAATAATATACTACATGAATATTATGTCAAATGTGCATTATAGGAAATGTTAATTATATCATAAGAAATTAGATAAAATGAAATTATATCAACAATTCATTATCTCAACTGATCGTTATATTAAACAAAATTATATTAACTGAAATTAGGTCAAGTGAACGTTAGATTTTTTGTTATTATATCAACCGTTACACACCCATATTTTTGAGTACTTTTCAACCACTAAAAGATTGACACTTGAATAAAATACAACCTGCATATGTATAAAAAAAAATACTTAAAGAAACACTTGTCTACTCAAGCATACATCGACTAACGCCTACACGACACAAAGATAACACAAAAACATAAGTACATAGAACATACAAAGATAAGTTGTGACAGTTTATCTTTGTATTTGATGCAGTGATCACAGCAATATACAATAAAACCGGTACGAATTAAAAAACTTTATTCTAAATTTAAAATTTAAAAAATATAATCAGAAACGTCAGTGTCAGTGTTTAAAAAGATCAAAATACAAAATCTTTGATTACACCAACGCAGTAAAATCGTTACGAGTTCGAAAACGCGATTCTAAATATAAAATTCAAATAATTAATTAAATACAAAGTGTCAGTGTTTAAAAATAGAACAAAAAACTAAATCTTTGTAATCGACGCAGTGATCACACCAATGAAGACGTGATTCTAAATTTAAAATTCTAAAAAAATAATCAAAAACAAGTGTCAGTGTTTTAAAAAAAACGAAAAACAAAATCCAAGATGGCGGCTTCACCCTCTGCCCTACCACCGATAAACGATCCTGAAATAGAGAAACATGTTGAAGAATTAGAGAAGGCGAAGAGTCAGGAGGAGTATGAAAGTAAACTGAGCAAGATTGGCTACTCAGTCGCTAATTGGATGAAGTTATTGTTTAATAGCGCTCCACCGGAGGAATTTCATGCGGAATGGTTGACTGTAAGTGTTTTCAAAATATAGGGTAAATAGTAATTAGTGAACGACAACCAGTCTTACCAGGAGGTATCGTATTACCCAGTTACTAGGTTGTGGAGATCAGATAGGCAGTCGCTCCACGTAAAATACTGGTATTCAGGTGCATCCGGTTAGACTGGAAGCCGACCCCAACATAGTTGGGAAAAGCCTAGGCAGATGATGACTTATACACATAATTGTACTCATGATAACAAACAACTCTTCCAAAGAAACGATTTTTTAAAATTTGCAAAACGCATGACCTCAGAGTCAAATCATTTATTTCAATTACACTATTTCCAGGCATTTTTGAATTGTCAAGGAGTCGGTCAGTTGGTCAGAAAGTTGAAGGTAGTAACAGCGCGTTGCTCATTTTAAAACGGAGGTATGGAAAAGTACGAGTCTTGCTCATTCTTCTTTATTAAATCCTACGTTACTCTTGTTGCCTTTTTATAGGATGAATGGTAATTATTTTATTTCTTCTACAAACAGATTACTTCTATAAACAGTTATAAAAAAAACTTTCCCAAAGAAACAATTTTTTGTACCTGTAAATGATCTAATTGAAATAAACACACTTGGCTTATAATTATTATTTTAAAAACACAAAACGATAACCTAAGGATTATAAATACGTAATTAATTTAAATATGTAATTACTTTTATCTACACTTGTCAACATGGATTTAGATAGAACAATCTAAACTTGTGTTCTTTGTATTCAGTAAATATATTGTCAACAAGAATGAGATACTGTCATTCATAGTAATCTTTACATAGTACGTATAAAACAAAGTCGCTTCCCGCTTTTTACATTTAGATCTTTTAAACTAAGCAACGGATTTTAATGCGGTTTTCATCAATAGATAGAGTGATTAGGGTTGCCAACTATAATGTTTTCAACAGTATTATACTGTTTTTCACTAAATTATACTTTTTACTGTTGAACAAAAATAAAGTATACAAAATACTGTTTTCAGCATCAAAATGCAAACACATTAGGTATTAAGTATTGTTTTTATTTAGTCAAAGGGCGCTCACTGCTCAGTGCAGCGCAGCCACAAACAAATCACACTGAGTTTCTGAACGAATCTGTTAATGTCAAATATCCAAGACTGTCACTCACTTCCCGCCACAATAATGAATGCTAAGTAACGGGAGGATAGAAATAGAGCATCTATTAATTTAATAAAAAATTTTTTTTTGCAAAAAAAAAACCGACTTCAAAAAAAGCACTAAAAAGTTAAAAATAATACTATAACCTACCTATATTAATAAACCTAACCTAACCTACGATTAACCTATACTAAAATTTAACAATTTTTTGGAGTCGGTGCCAAGACCGAGGATATTATATCCAACCGTATGGCACCGACTCCAAAAAATTGTTAAATTTTAGTATAGGTTAATCGTAGGTTAGGTTAGGTTTATTAATATAGGTAGGTTATAGTATTATTTTTAACTTTTTAGTGCTTTTTTTGAAGTCGGTTTTTTTTTTGCAAAAAAAATTTTTATTTGTTAATTTTTAGTGACATATTTTTGTCCGATTTCGATAAAATTTTCATGGGACCATTTGGGAAGTATACTCTTTCCAACAAAAAAATAATTTTTGAAATCGGTTGGCAAACGACGGAATTAAGCGCGAACAAACCTAAAAAAAAAAAAAATACAAACATCCGAATTGAGAACCTCCTCCTTTTTTAGAAGTCGGTTAAAAATGAGCTCCTCATTTATTTTAATTTCAGTTATAATTGTGATGAGGCGTATGAAGTTTTTAAAAAATATTGTAAATTAGTAAGTTGTGCAAGAAACTTTAAAAAAATTTTACTTATTTAAAACACTAAATAAATAAAATACTGTTCATTTTTCTAAAATACTGTTTAATATTCTTCATAGACCCGAATATACTTTATTTTTTGTAAAAAAAGTTGGCAACCCTAAGAGTAATTCAAGAGGAAGGTTTATGTATCTACATTGCAGTTGTGCGAAGCTGGGACGGGGCGCTAATTCGTATTCATATTATTGTCTTTTTTGACCTTGTCTAGGACTCTAGGTTTACCTGCATTGTTTTTTAGGGCTTTTGACTGCCTCGTTGGTTAGTGGTCGCAAAGCGCGACTGCTGAATATGAGGTCGTGGGTTTGATTCCCAGGTCGGGCAAAGTGTTATGTGGGAAGTGGGTCAAATTAAGATTCCAAGATTTTCTTACATAGTTACATACAAGTGAAGCTAATATAAAGCGTGTAAAAAACTTGTTCAAAGTTTTGTGTAAACAAATTAGTCGGTAGAGTAGGTACTTGAAACAAAATTTATGAGCATGGAGTAATATGATTGCCTCGTTGGTCTAGTGGTCGCACCGCCCGACTGCTGAGCGTAAGGTCTTGGCTTCGATTCCCAGGTCGGGCAAAGTGTTATTGAGTTTTCCATCATGAATTTCTCAGTAGCAGCCTCGGAGTCTGAATTTGTGCCCGGTTGATGGCAATAGGCTCACCCCCTATTACATGGGACTTAAACATAACTGGCGAAATGTGTGTGTGCTACACATCTGCTTAACCCTTTGAGGATTATAGGCGTGACATTATGTTTATGCTATAGTTTCGTCTTGCCCACAGATAGACGAGTACAAAGCGCAAGCACAGGAGAGCATGCACAACGCGTGGCGTATAGTGAACCTGCCCAACTGGAGCGTGGAGAAGAAGGGCTCGAAGGGAGACATCGTCGAGTCCAAGCGGACGGAACAGTTCGGCAAAGTGTATAGATTCACTGTAAGTATTACATTTTTAGAGTTCCGTACTTCATAAGGAAAATCGGAACCCCTAATAGCAGAGGTCCGCTGTCAAAAATTATGATTGATTGATTGATTGATTATGATGAATTGCGAAAGATAAATCTCGGGTTAATCCAAATTACCACTTTTTTTAAAATTTTGGTATTCATATAATCTTCTATACATATAAAATGCTTTGTCCTGAATGACTGATTGACTGACGGATCAACGCACAGCCTAAACAGCTGATCGTAGAGACCTGAAACTTGGAGGGTGTGTTCTTTGTATGACGTAGGCATCCGATAAGAAAGGATTTTCTAAAATTCACCCCCTAAGGGTGTCCAAAGTTTGTATGGAGAAACCAACGCAGACGAAGTCGTAGGCAGAAGCTAGTTTTGACATATTTAAGTAATAAGTTTACTGTTTTTAAGGTCCGTAAAAAAAAAGACGGTGGTCGGGATCGATAATTTTGTTCGAACGTGCGCCCCTTCGTCGCCTTGTAGAGACATACAACAATTATTTCATGGAATTGGACATAGTCACTCTTTCAAACCAATTGTCTAAGAAAAAGGCTATAGATATACTGTCTAAAATGGAGTATCGTTAAAGGAGGCTAGTTAAAAAATATGTTTTGACCACACACATATTTGTCTTTGTACGTTTTGTCTTTTACTTCAACTTCTTATTATTATTTTTTTATTAATGTAGGGGGTATTGTTTAACTTTACATGTAACTGTTTTTTGTCCCTAATTAATAAATAAATAGATCGATATTTTCGGTTCGATAATTCTGCCGTCTGTTTTGACCTTCACCTAAAATTTTAATAAATTATTTCCAGGGAATGGTGGATGCCCCACCAAAGTTTTTATACAAAGAGTTCAAGGACAACATCACTAAACTTCCGGAGTGGAACCCTACCATATTGAAGAGTGAACTTATAAAGGTACGTAGGTGAGCGTTGGCGGTTGCTACTGGGTCGATCTTGGGGCTTAGACAAAGTAACAATTCCAAAACGATAACGAAGTTAGAAAAGACTAAAATGTATGGGATTGACATAAGCCGCGTTAAGTCACGTGGCCAATCGACATCATTATCGCAATTTTGTAGACAATGTTATAATTCATAAGTTCATAACGAAACCATAAAGTAACGAATCGTTAACGAGTGTTTATCCCATAATGCGTAGACAAGCACCGCTTTCAGTGTTCGTGTTCGCCTCGATCGTGATCGCCAAAAAAACAAAACGTTGTAGTTATCTTAGAGAGACGATGACGAATTTAGATATCGTTTCGCTACGAAGCGATGTTACTTTGTCTAAGGACCCTGATCACGTTGTAGGAAACGCGGTCTTTTACCGTGAGCGCCAACTAAATTCGGCGCATTCGCTGCTCGATCGGCCTTGGGCCTTCCCTGGAACACCA
Source organism: Hoplodrina blanda (assembly GCA_949316365.1). Classification (NCBI taxonomy): domain Eukaryota; kingdom Metazoa; phylum Arthropoda; class Insecta; order Lepidoptera; family Noctuidae; genus Hoplodrina; species Hoplodrina blanda. The sequence continues at coordinate 2,315,201 of OX438573.1, read as the reverse complement.
GGGATTTCACCCGGCAACAGGTGCGTCGAGTCCGTGGGTGCTCGGGTGCTCCAGCACCCACGAGAGGTAAATAGTGGGTGCCAAACACCCACGATTAAAAATATCTAAAATAATTCTCTTTCTCATCTTTTAACCCGTCCCGCGATTAGCCTAGATTTACGTAAATTAGATAAATAAGATATTTATTAACAGGTGCACATGTCAAACTGCTGTGTAATACAATAAATTATCTTTTCTAAATATCTTGTATTTTCTTGTGTCTATTAAATAACAAAAATATATATAAGTAGCTAGGTTAGCTAGGTTAGGTAGCTAGGTAGCATTAAAAAAGCTGGAGCACCCACGGGAATTTTAAAAACTCTTCGCCCCTGCCCGGCAGAGAACCGGGACATAAGGTCCCCTTAATTTAATAATTGCAATCCGTGGTGCTTGGCAATCTGGGCTTCTCCCAGTTGTAAACTTACCTTTGTGCCTATTGGCCTAGTTCTGTTCTGTCTCCTGCTTGTTTGGAGGGAAGTGGAAATTATGTTTCTTCTTACTCCTACGCTTTCAAAGTCAAAGTCAAATCATTTATTTCAATTAGGCCATTATAAGGCACTTTTTAACGTCATTACAAGAAAAAAAAATAGAATTGAATCTAGTTGCCCTTTCCAAAAGGTAGTTTTGTTTGGAGAAGAATGGGCAAGAAACTCCATACGTACTCTTTAGGTTTTTTTTTTTCTGATCAATTTCGTTGCGGATCCAAGTCAGTTGAATCGTTTCACCGGGGCTCGTCGAGCTTCATTGCCTCGGCGCTTTTCTGGTGGCGTCCACTGTTGATTCTGGCTTTCAGGAGTTGCAGTGGGTGGGAACAGTGTGGCGGGCTTGTCAAGATACTGACAAGAACTCATTTTTTTTTATTTCCAGGAAGTAGGACCAGGTATAGATCTCTCGTACCAGGTGACAGCGGGCGGGGGGCGCGGTATCATAGCGCCGCGGGACTTCGTCATCCTGCGCTGCACCGCCCCCCTCTCGCGCGAGGGGCAGGTCGTGACGTCGGAGCCCTACAGTTACATCAGCAGTGGCGTCAGCGTCACCGTGCCGGGGTACCCGCCACATAGAGATCTCGTGAGGTAAAATCGCATGTAAAAGTCAGAAAGTCAAAAGCAAAATCAGTCGTTTATTTCCATTAGGCCAGTGGTTACCAAAATTCGTCTTTGAGATATCGATGAAATATGTATTTAAATTATATGATATGAGGGTAGTTTATAAATGAAATATAAAGAAAGAAGTTCAACTAATATATACAGCATGTAACAAAAACCCTGTCCGATCCTTAAGGGTATTATTCGGCATCGTACTGCGTACACATATACGTAACCATTTAATGGATTTGAGATTATTATTTTTCCCCAGTGAAAAAAAAAAGAAGTAACTAAATTAAAATAAAACATAAAAACTGATCAACGGCAACACTGATCTGACAGGGTTTTTGTTACATAGTGTATACAGGGTAATTGAAAATTTACCCGAAACCTGAAAAGGGGAAAGGGGTCGTACTCATCATTATGAACAACTTTTACTATGGGACCAACTCTGAAATCATGGCAAAAAAAAAACAGCTGATCCATACATTACGATCTTGTTGTGTAGCATTTTTGTAGGGAACAGCTGATTTTTTTTTATGATTTAAGGGTTGGTCCCATAGTAAAAGTTCTTCATAATGATGAGTACAATGACCCCTTTTCAGGTTTCGGGTAAATTTTCAATTACCCTGTATATTCAAATTAGGATGAGTCAAGGCATATAAATAAGCAAAGGAAATATAAAAAGCTACATTGTTTTATGAGCTTTATTTACATATTTAAAGTCTGTCATGTAGTCGTGACCGTGGCATGCTGGGCACATTTTGATTTGTCATCTATACATGACAGTATCGGTCAAAAGGGTTTTTGTTGATTTCTACGCGAGCAAGAGCTTCTTAAGAATATTTAAAGGATAAAAACTCTTGTTTTCTTCATTACAGAGGTCAAAATAAAGTCGGTTGCTGGTACCTGAAGCCGCGGACAGTACAGACTCCCGGCGGTAAAATAGAAACTCACACTACCTTCCAATGGCTCATGTGCTGTGATCTTAAAGGTACGTACAAATGGAGGGGGGTTAATTTTTTTTTCTTTTCATTTTACCTGCCTAAGGTATAGCCGAAGGAGTTTTATGATGAGGAGGAGCTCATGGCTAAGTAATAACAGCCGCACGGGTCGATCCATCAGGTTAAGCTACACTTGCCGCGGTTGATCCGTGGATGGGTTACCATCTTTACACACCGAGACTTCTCCGTGCCTCATAAAGCACGTTTAACCGTTGGTCCGTAAATACGTGGATCTTTGACAATCGTTACGGGTCTTCGGAAACCCGAAAGTTTGACAACTAATCTTACCAAGGGGTATCATAGTACCTAGTGGCTGTGGAGGTCAGATAGGCAGTCGCTCCATGTAAAATACTGGTATTCAGCTGCATCCTGTTAGACTGGAAGCCGACCCCAACATAGGGAAAAGGCTAGGCAGATTGTGATGGTTTATAAATATAATTCAGCCGTTTTGGCGCGATTGAGTAAGAAACAACCATCCAAACTTTCTTTTTGTCGTAATGTAATGGTGGTTAAGGCGCCCGCCTCTCATGCATGAGATTGTTGGTTCAAATCCGTCCAAGTACTAATGTGACTTTTTCAATTCATATGTACTTTCTAAAGTTTATCTTGGACATCACTGACATCGGTGAAGGAAAACATCGTGAGGAAACCTGGACTTATACCAGCCTATTACTGTCCCACTCAAACCATGTCAGAGGCCCTTGAGGCGGTTTAGAAACTCTGACACTAGGGTGTGTGGGGTCGTAAGACCTTATTGCCCACACGATATTTTTATTAGTAGTTGTGAGATAATTTTCTTTCTCTATATTCCAGGTAAAATCCCTCAGTTCGTGCTCGACGCGGCGTTCGCAACGGTAATGTTAGATTATATAGTACACGTCAGGAAATTTGCAGCTGAAGCCAAAGCACAAGGACTGTTTTAACCAAATACTTCATATTTACGAAGGAGCTAAGGCTTCAACGCTGTCGCCATCGATAGGCTGGTTGACACCACCAATTAATTCACGTACTTTTTACAAGCTTTTATTTAGCTTGCACTGTCCGTATGTAAGTTGTCCTTTTAAAATTTGCAAACCATTTTTAGACCATTTCTTAGTATCCGATTAAGCTGAAATTTTTCATACGCCTTTAGTTCTGGTGACAATACAATGAGCAATACTCAGTATTGTAATAATTTCAATATGGCCGCCGTTCCAAGATGGCGGATTACATATTTTATCTCAATTCCCTTGATATGGGTATCAAATGAAGGGGCTTGAAGAGTAGAAAACGATAAAGTTAGTAACATCACACTAAAAAGCTTGTTTTAAAAAGATTTTTTACCATTAATTTTTATGACCTGTCAAAACGCGATTCTTCCATAGATTTTGTATGGCAATATCGAACTTATACTATAAACACCCGATTTCCACTTTAAATGCTATATGTCAAAAGCCGTGTAATTTAATACTTATTTCATTTCTTTAATTTAATAATAACCTTATTAATGAAAAAAAAAATTAATTTAATGAAAATCTAAAATGGCGATTTTTGATTAGCATCAGGAAGAGCTCTTTTCTTGTCATTGTTTTATTTCACCAATTTTTTTATAATTCAATAAAAGAATAATAATTCAAACTAAATGTTATTTTAGTAATATTTTATTTAAAATCATAAACACTCGACATTTGGTTGGAAATCGTGTGTTTATCCCAAAACACCGGGTGAATTGCCCATCTATAATTTTGATATCATTTATTTTCCAATTTTTCTAACTATTTATTGATTTCAAAGCCACAAAAAATCTAATATTACAGTAAATTGAAAATTAATCAGGTTTTCAGAGCTAAAATCAAGTGTTTCTTTAAAGAAGTTATGTTTTGGAATCATTGGTGTCAACTATTAAATTGAGGTGGTATGCAGCTTAGGAATTGAATCCAGTCGAGCAATTCAATATGGCTTCCAAAATTAAATTGCATGACAAAAAGAGTCGTTCATTGAGTGAACGATGAGTGAGTGAATGAAATCCTTCATTTCTTCGTATTATTAGCTAATTTCCAATTAGTAATGTGAAAATAACAAGTTGTGTAAGGAATTGGGTATTTGACATGGCCATTCAATTGACAGACTTTTTATAAGCTGTCAAAACTTTATTCCAATATGGCATAAGTAACTGTTTTCCAAATCAATTGGTTAACCTATTATTGATTTCAAAACAGCTTAAAATCGAATTAATCTCTTAATTAAAAATAAAGTGTTTTTAAAGACAACATACACAACACACCTGTAATCCCCAAAGGGTTAGGCAGAGGTGTACCCATTAGTGCACCCACATTTCACCAGTTATGTTTATGTCCCCTGTAATAGGGGGCGAGCCTATTGCCATATACCGGGCACAAATCCAGTCTCCGAGGCTGCTACTGAGAAAGAATACTTTTTTAGAATTTGTGTCTTGGAATTATTAGTTTATGGTGTCAACTACCCGATTTATAATAGATTTTCTACTTTATTAAGGCTGTATTTAAGTATACATGTATATAAAAATGTAAAATTTGTAATATATTTTTTTTTATCGCGGACTGGTAACCTCGCTCTATATGTTTAGTGTTTGTCAATAAAAGACCTAATGAATGATAATCATGAGAACGAGTGAATGATTGAGCTTTTTTGAATGTATAAATAGTGTCAAGGGCATAGCTAGGATTTTGTTAGGGGGGAGGGGGGCAGGCGTAGACAAACCATGTTCGCGAGGACGCGGCGGTGTCGAGAAAACAGTTTGTCGCGTAAAAAAGACAATCTAGATTCAATCATTCATAGTACAATGTTATAAAATACGTCTGCATTTCCTGCATCTTCTAGAGGGGGGCGCCCCCCCCTGCCCGTACCTCGTTACGCCCTTTAATAGTATGCATTTTTATGTAAAAATTTGGGTACAACATGGCCTAAATACACCCTGTATAACGGCTGGAGGGAATATCGTAACGAAAACTTTTAAGGTCATAGCTCATTACAAATGAGTCCTTCCGCCCTGGGTGGGACGAAAGGGACTGTCAGACTTTTACTGACTAAAAAACCACCCTGTTCCTTCTGTTGCTCTTTACGTTCCGGGGCCACGGTATCCTGTTAAGACGTCCTGCAACCCCGGAAAAAAATATATTGTACGAAGGTGCCTTGGGACTTAGGCATTTCAGTATTATACTGTCACTGAGGTATACTTTTTACTGTTCAACAAAAATAAAGTATACAAAATACTCATTTTCAACATCACTTGTATTCAGAAACATACATAAAACATGTTTAAAAAGTAAAAATTCATTAAATTAAAAAAAAAAATCTGGTGATTTTTCTAATCTTATCCTAGAATCATGTACTGTGAAATTGTGAATGTGTAGTAAAAGTTTTCATTACGAAGTACCTTCTATCTCGCATTGTAATAAATTTCTGCTGCATGCTTTATGCAAAAAAGTAGATTAAATTGTACAAATTTTGACCTGCTTAGTATTTATTTAGATAGTAAATGATAATAATGGTGCCGATTCCCTTGCTCACAAACTAAACTAAAATTAGACTATTTCTATCTTTTTCTGTCCAATAAAACAAGAAAGAGACTAATGTAAATAAGAGCTGTCTTTAGTCAGTCAGACACATCCAATACAATTATAGTTGACAAATTAAAACGTGTAAATTAAAAATACGGAAAAGTTCAAGGCAGAACTAATTTGACATCTCTCTAACTTGGTTCTTAAATGTCACCGTCCTTTTCTTTCGCTGTATGTTAGTAAGAGATGTCAATTCTCTAAATTTAGTCTAGTTTGTGAACAAGGGAATCGGCACCATTGAAAACCTTGAAACGTAAAAAAATATACAACATGTAACAAGACGACATAATTATGACATACTAAGTAACGTTGATCAGAAATTATTGCTGGAAATGAAGTAAGAAAAATAAATGTATTTACGTGCAAAAAGTCTTGTGTGGGTTTTTCTTTGCGCGGAACCCTAATTGAAAAAAAAAATGGCCTAAGTTACTCTTAATAACATCAGCTATCGGAATAATGAAAGTTCTATCTGTCTGTTGGTTCCGGCTAATCTACAAAACGGCTGGACAGATTTTGACGAAACTTTACTAGCAGATTGCTGATATTATTATATTACTTTGGCTACATTTATTTTGGAATAAGAATCAGGTTTTCGCGCAAAAACACAAAAACGCAGATTACTGACGTGGACGGAGTCGCGGGCATTATGCTAGTTAATTAAAATAACATATTGATGGTCTGACTAAATCTTTCACACCCCCCTTTTGGGGTAAACAAATTTCTAAGTAGTATCAATACGCTAGACGCAACTGTACCAATTAAATGCAAGCAAAAGCTTATTTTAAAATAACTAATATTTGGATCATAATTGCGTGACAAAACTTTTATTTTGACAATTTGATAAAATCCATTGCGTTATTTACTTTGTCGCTCAGATGAATGTCTGAAAAGTCGTGTGCGCAGTACTCGTAACCGGCGTGCTTAAGTGTGAAAAGATGTATGAACGTGGACGAGGCGAAAGGAGTATGTATGGATCGTAACAGGTTGCGTTTTGTTTCTGCCTGCTGCATGTAATATGTTTGTATGAATGTCTCAAACATAATTAAATATGAAGCAATGGATTTTATTATAGTGTCGAAATTATTGAGATTGTTATTCCGAATTATGATGCTGGATCTGAAAGTCATTTCGTCAGATTTCTTGTCGAGTTTAGTGATTGATTGATGAAATCAATCAATCAAACAGTAGCCAACATTATATTTGACAACAGATTTTCTGTTCCATATAATAATGTGTTAATTCCATCATTGTTCCATTGCGAAAATGAGATATCGCTATCGGTCATGTATCTCCATCTCCCTCTCGCACTGGAATAATGACGCCATTACAGAAATCCGAGGCTAGCTGCTGTAAAGACCAATTTTTAATAAATATAACAAAATAATCGACTACAAAGACAATGCTGCAAAGGAAATTGAACTATATTACTTTAAGTTAAGATTGCTAATTGAAAAATACGAATTAAGTATATTATATAAAATTAAGTATGTATTTATTGAAAGTGGTCTGCTAATGCAACACAGTACATAGTTGTAATATTGTATCTTAGATTTAAGGTAAATAAATGATTTTTTTATACTGTATACCTGTTTTTTTTTTACTCAGCCCGTCCTAGAACTTCCTGGCTAAGTAATAACAGCCGCACCGGTCGATCTATCAGGTTAAGCTACGCTTGCCGAGGTTGGTCAGTGGATGGGTGACCATCTTTACACATCGAGACTCCTCCGTGCCTCGGAAAGCACGTTAAGCCGTTGCTCCCGGCTGTCATACGTGAATCTTTGACAGTCGTGACGGGTCGTCAGAAGCCCGAAAGTCTGACAACCAGTCTTACCAAGCAGTATCGTATTACCCAGTTACTGGATTGTGGAGGTCAGATAGGCAGTCGCTCTATGTAAAATACTGGTATTCAGCTGCATCTGGTTATACTGGAAGCCGACCCCAACATAGTCGGGAAAAGGCTAGGCAGATTGATAACATCATAACACCACGCCTGTAATCCCCGTAGGGTTAGGCAGAGGTGTACCCATTAGCACACCCACATTTCGCCAGTTATGTTTAAGTCCCATGTAATAGGGGGCGAACCTTTTGCCATCAACCGGGCACAAATCCAGACTCCGAGGCTGCTACTGAAAAATTCCTGATGGAAAAACCCAATAACACTTTGCCCGACCTGGGAATCGAACCCAAGACCCCATGCTCAGCAGTCACGCTTTGCGACCTCTAGACCAACGAGGCAGTTGATATGAACCCATAATGCTATCTAGTAATTCTCTCATAATTCTATCTAATATCTAAAAATTATCTAATAATAATAATACCAGCCTATTACTGTCCCACTGCAGGGCAAATGCCTCTTCTCATACAGAGAAGGCACGAGCATTTTATGTTAATGTTTATTGTACTTATATATTTATGTATTTGTGTTCTTATGGGCCTTAGTTGCCTGAAATAAAGGTTTATTATTATTATTCTCATTTATTTATTTTTTATACATATAAATTACATTTTTAAATATTAATATAAAAAAACATAAAAACATTTAAAAATATAAAAAATAGTAGCCCACCGGCATCGGGAACAGGGTCCAAGCTACCGGTGGTCAGGGCTCCTGAGAAAGGAATCTCCTAACAATACGCGCCGTGTCCAGGAGTACCGCTTTCTGAATCAAGCCCTTGATCCAACCGCCCAACGAGAACCTCCTAAGGTATTGGTCGAGGCTCTTGGCTATTATGCCATTGGCAGTCACGACTATCTATTATTATTATTATTATTGACCATGCTTGCTGAAGGTCGATTGGTGATATCAGACATATCCAGGTTACCTTACGATATTTTCCTTCACCAATACTAGTTGTGTCCAATACCAGTTGTTAGAACATGTATTAAGAATCCTTGTACATTCGTTCTTACCTACCTAAATTGACATACACAAATTAATGTAAAAATTGTAATACTTTTGGATATTTAACGTTGGCTAAATTGAAATCTAAATATTAATTGATTGGCTAGTTTAACGTTTTAGCTATTGACGGCCAGTGACCACCCGTTGCTCGCACGCTTGCCTTGCGTGGCCCACGTGCAGGTCCCCAATGAATGTTGATGATCCCTGACAAACTATGTCTATTTGCGGACAACGTTATGTTCACTTGTTTACCACGCGACGTTCACTGGTTGACACGCGGTATTCAATGGACACTTTGACAACGTGTAGACACCAAGCGAAGAAATACACCATTTACGTTATGACATCCGTCAAAGAAACAGAAAACCTTGCAGCCCTGAAAAGGGCTTTGTCAATAAATACCTTCATAACTACAACATAGAAATGACACGTGCGCACCTACGCGCGCTCGCCGCGCACTCTCCTCGCCAACTGAATATCCTTCGGCATAATAGTAACTCGCTTCGCATGAATCGCGCACAAATTCGTATCTTCAAACAGTCCCACTAAATATGCCTCACTTGCTTCCTGTAGAGCCATGACAGCAGAGCTCTGGAACCGAAGATCAGTCTTGAAGTCTTGAGCGATCTCTCTTACGAGACGTTGGAAAGGGAGCTTCCTGATTAGGAGTTCTGTACTCTTCTGATATCTCCTTATTTCTCGTAAGGCTACAGTTCCCGGTCTGTATCGATGGGGTTTTTTTACTCCACCGGTGGCTGGAGCACTTTTTCTTGCTGCTTTTGTGGCCAGTTGCTTCCTGGGAGCTTTTCCACCGGTTGATTTGCGAGCAGTTTGTTTTGTACGCGCCATTTTTCGTTGTAGGTCCACCACTAGTGACAACAAGCGCCTCGAATGAGTGGCGCGATGCCTTTTATAGTTTTTTAAGTCTCCACTTTTTGAAGGTTGTGGGTAGTTAGTATTTTTTTTGCTTGAGATTATCTGTAGTAGGTACCTATGTTTCTTTGCGAAGTTGTAGGAATATTCCGCTGATACATTTTGTGTTTAATTGGTTTAGGTAATTGTAGTTGTTTTTTGCAGATATTTTTAACTTTCCACGTCTTGATGGGATAGTTATGTTAGCCCAGTGGTTATGGCGTTTCTTATATGCAAAAGTCTGTGGATTGGCTTTTTCTATTTCATTTCTAAGTTTATCTTGAACATCACTGACATGGGTGAAGGAAAACATCGTGAGGGAACCATGATTTATAAGTCTGAAATCACCTATCCGCCTTGAGCGAACGTGGTGGTGATGATCGTGCCTCCTCTGTATGAGAGCCTTTGTCAATAGTGGGATAATTAGGCTGGTATTTTTATTATTCTCAATGAGTAGGTACCTTCCTGCAACTGCTATCTATATTTACGGTTTGCACCAGACATATTCAGTTAGTAGTTATGAAATTAAATAGAAACCGTAAAACAGAAAGCCAATTCCCGTAATTAGGTACTATTTCAAGACACAACTTCATAAAAAAAAACCCTTTTAATTGAGCTTTTTATTAGCTTTGAAATCACCCACTGCCTCGTTGGTCTACTTAGTGGTCGCAAAGCGCGACTGCTGAGTATGAGGTCTTGGGTTCGATTCCCAGGTCGGGCAAAGTGTTATTGAGTTTTTCCATCAGGAATTTCTCAGTAGCAGCGTCGGAGTCTGGACTTGTGCCCGGTTCATGGCAATAGGCTCGCCCCCTATTACATGGGACTTAAACATACTGGCGAAATGTGGGTTTACTAATGGGTACATCTCTGCCTAACCCTTCGGGGATTACAGGCGTGATTTTATGTACCTAATGAAATCACCAAATAGCAAATCAATTGATTAGTTCCTAAGTGACGTCACAATGGATGTCATACCTAGGTACTTACCTACAAAATCTATGGGGGAATTGCGTTTTGAATAGCATAAAAAAAGTAAATCAATTGGATCGCGGTGTTTGCAAACGTTCAAAATCTACTTAGGTAGTCGCAATCACAATTCAACGACAATCAATGTCAAAAATGGCATTAAAAGTCCGCAATTGTAATTTTGTTGCCTAAAGTTTAGATAAATAAATAAAAATGTAGCTGAATTATACTTAGGTATTTTTGACAGATGGACACTGATATTAGAATGTGGTCGTTCTTAAAAATACGCGAATGTCACCTAAAACTAGCGACCAATCATCGGGCCATCTGAGTAGGTACACAATAGGTATACCTACCACGAAATACATAATGTTTAGTTGCGTTGATAATACCTACTAAGCTACGACCATTTTGTAACTACATAGGTACTTAAGTAGGTACCTATGTACTGTGAAGATTGCATAATCATGGCGACCTGACTTTAAAACTTTTTAAATCCAAGCACTCAGGCGAATTCCATTATGGATTCGAATTTTAAAAAGAAACAACGATTGGAGTAACCTTACATAAAAGCGAAAGGTCATTAGGTACCTACACTCACTTAAACACGAAATATCGAACACCGCTTGAGACGTCTAAAGATGGGCAGGGAGGTAGATTAAGGTATGATTCCGAACCACGCTGCACGCAGCAGTGCCTCCGGGGTTGCGGGCCGTCATAACAGGATACCGTGGCCCCGGAACATAAAGGGCAACAGAAGGAACAGGGTGGTTTTTTAGTCAGTAAAAGTCTGACAGTCCCTTCCGCGGGCCACCCAGGGCGGAAGGACTCATTTGATGATTTTTACCGCCTAAAAAAAAAAACACAGCAGTGCTACCGCAACAGTGCTGTCGCGGCACTACTGGTCCTCATACAATCTCTATTAAGCTTATAATTATGAGATTACATTCCGAGCTATGCAACAATGTCGCGCAGCGGTGCTGCCGCTACATGCTGCGTGCAGCGTGGTTCGGAATCATACCTTTATAGTTAGTACACGTCCGCTAAGAACGGATTTTTAAAAATTTACCCCCTAAGGGGATGAAACAGGGGTCCGAGATTTACGCGGACGAAGTACCTACAGGCAAAAGCTTGGTCATAAAATTATGCCAAGATTTTGAAACTAGTCTTTAATAATTGGATTTTTATTATACAGGGTAATTAAAAACTTACCCGAAACCTGAAAAGGGGTCATTGTACTCATCATTATGAACAACTTTTACTATGATACCAACCCTGAAATCATGAAACAAAAATTAGCTGTTCCTGGATACGTTACGATCGTGTTGCGTAGCATTTTTGTAGAAAAAAAAACAAACAAAACAAAACATAATTTAATTGTAATATTAAAATGTAGTAAATTAATAAAATTTTAACATTTTTTTTATATTGTGACATCAATGTTGCCGCTCTTTTGAGAATATATCCCGTTTTGAGTAAAAATGAAAATGGTCACGTTAGGTATATATCTAACCTACACAAATTCTAGGTAGGTACCTAAAGATGACTAACCCCATTCTGCGCCACTAAGCGCCGGATCGCGTGTTGCTAACTACTATGCGCGAGGTGGCGTGTTAAGACTAATTACATGGTGTACCTACTTAAGTCTAATTAGCGAACCGCAGGCACCTGTTGGCTATTTGCTGTTTCCTGTAGGGCGTCAGGTTCAGGTTGTGTGTTGGCTACCTATACCTTGCCTATAGCAGGGTTAAACTTTTTGTTGTCGTCATTTTTTTTTGTTATCGTAAAAAGTTGCTTTTTTTGTGTAGTAGGTATCGAACGTAGTAGGTAAGCCTATTTGTAATGGATTTTTATTGGTGTGTAGGTATCTAAGAAGTTTATTACCTAGGTAAAATGTTATCGAAATAATAACTTACTTACTTTTAACATTTTCAAACTTAATTATGGAATAAAAATACAATCAGAATAAAAAAAAACTGAAACTAAATGGAACCTAAGTAAAACCTAAGTACCTTGTACCTACTTAGGTTAAAGTGATGCGTTACGTAAGCAAAAACTGTCTGCCGGGGTTGCGGGACGTCTTAACAGGATACCGTGGCCCCGGAACGTAAAGGGCAACAGAAGGAACAGAGTGGTTTTTTAGTCAGTAAAAGTCTGACAGTCCCTTCCGCCCCACCCAGGGCGGAAGGAGTCATTTGATGATTTTTCATCATCATCATATCAGCCGTAGGACGTCCACTGCTGAACATAGGCCTCCCCTATTGATTTCCAATAAGACCGGATGGAAGCGGCTTGCATCCAGCGCGATCCCGCGGTTTTTATCAGATCGTCCGTCCACCTTGTGGGTGGACGTCCTACGCTGCGCTTGCCGGTGCGTGGTCTCCATTCGAGAACTTTACGGCCCCATCGGCCATCCGTTCTGCGTGCTATGTGGCCTGCCCACTGCCACTTCAACTTGCTAATTCGCTGGGCTATGTCGGTAATTTTGGTTCGTCTACGAATCTCCTCATTTCTGATTCGATCACGCAGAGAGACTCCGAGCATAGCCCTCTCCATAGCTCGTTGGGCTATCTTGAGCTTGCTAATGAGGCCCACAGTAAGAGACCACGTTTCAGTGCCATAAGTCATCACTGGTAGCACACATTGGTCGAAAACTTTCGACTTGAGACACTGAGGTATTTCGGACGAGAAAACGTTACGCAATTTTCCGAACGCTGCCCAACCGAGTTGGATTCGGCGATTGACCTCTTTCTGAAAGTTGGCCCTACCAAGTGTGACTGTTTGTCCTAGGTAGATATATGAGGCAACAACTTCCAGAACCGTGCTCCCAATTGACAATGGGGTGGGTACAATATGGCCATTGCACATTACTTTTGTCTTGTCCATGTTCATTTTAAGATGATTTTTACCACCTAAAAAAAAAAAAGCAAAAAGTGTGCTATTGGGTTTTTACGTAAGGAATTTCTTAGTAACAGTCCGGAGTTTTTAAGTAGGTAAGCATGTAAATTCGTTGGTCCAGCGCCCGTTCTCTTCCCGGTTTAGCTTTTATTAAGAACAAACTGTTTAACAAAAAGGACATTTTGTTGCAGGTAAGTCACGCAAGCGTGGTGATCGACGCTCGTGTCTGTTTGAGAAGAGGCCATTTTCTTTCAGTAAGACCAATAGCCTGGTATTATTTTGATAATATCATACAAAATCATTTTTTCTCTTCTACCAGCACAGCCAACTACAGCGCTAGCTCATTAACAACTAAACTACGTTAAAAGCAACGTCATCTTTTATATCATTCACAAAAGATTTATAAACTACCCACAAATTTTTAACAATCTCTCTTGGTCGTCATTAAGGTAAAGTTTTCACTTATTTAACCTCATACTAACTTAATAGTAACGTTCTTTAAATTACGCAAGATTTTAAATTTCGAACGTCCACAATGCCGTCCGATGGATCAGACTCTGATGGGTCAGACATCAAAATTCAATCAGCTTTACTGAAAACTGCAAATAAGAAGATTTCAACAAGTCCAACGCATTATTTACTGAAGAAACAACAAGATAAAAAGTTGACAACGAAAATAATGATACTTGAAGCTCTCGTCGACCTTAAGAGTCGAAAAGGCGTGTCCCTATATGCTATAAAAAAGTACATGGCGTCGAAACACAACGTGGATCCCGACAAACTGAACTATTACATAAAGAAGTTCATAAAATCGGCCGTTGAAAAAGGAACAATCATACAAACGAAAGGAGTTGGAGCCACAGGATCTTTCAAACTGGTCCCCGTGAAAGAAAAGAAACCAAAAGCAAAGAAAACGAAGAAAGAAAAGGCAGAAAAGACTGAAAAGAAAAAAGATGTAGAAAAAAAGAAAACAAAAGAAAAATCAAAGAAAAGCGATGGGAAAAAATTGAAACCGAAAGCAAAATCTGAGGAAAGCAAAGCGGATAAACAAGCTAAAGGAAAGAAAAAGATGGAAGCAGAAAAGAAGCCGAAGGAAAAGAAAGATGGCGGTGAGAAGGTGAAAAAAGTGAGGATTGCAAAGAATATGCAGACTCCTATGAAGAAGAAGGGAATGATGAGAAGAAAAAGCATTGGTTCAATCATTAAACAGCCAAAAATGAAGCCTAGCGCGAAAGCCTAAAAGTCTTTTTAAGTACTATAATATTTTGTTGACTTTTTTTATAATTTTTGAACGAATAATGTTGATTTTTTAAAAGTAATAAACGATTTAAAATAACTTGTTTTCGATTTTCAAATTATTGAAATATTTTGTTGATTTTTTATCATTTTTGTAAATAATACTTAATGTTGATTTTTTGTAACTAATAAATAATTACAAATATAAGTAGCTTGTTTTTCTTTAAACCTAAAACTGTTCTGTTGTGTAACCGTAAGATTAAGGATGTAGACTCACATTAACTAACAATTCCAAGACATCCGTTAAAAAAAATAGTTTAATTTAGCCCTGAAAACCAGATATTGACTAACACATACATACATACATAAACTCAAGCCTTTTCCCATGGGGGTAGGCAGAAACCACAGAACGCCACCTGCTACGATCCTTACATACTCCTTTCGCCTCATCTACGTTCATACATCTCGTCATACAAACAAGCACGCTGGTTACGAGTACTCCGCACCTGACCTTTACCTTTACCTTTATATTGACTAACAATATAATTATTTAAATCATTAAGTAGTTTTTAGTACCTAAGTACTTTCTATTATCAAAATCCATAAAGAAACGGTACACACTACGTAAATTAACAGGAAAAAAAAGAAAAAAAAACATACCACCGAATTGAGAACCTCCTCCTTTTTGAAGACGGTAGAAAATGTGTATCATTCCATGTTCCGCATGATTCTCTTTCACTGTAAGTATTGATGCTCATCGATCAGAAGTCCCATAGACTATATTAAGTAACCACGGAACTAACCAGTAATTATCTTTGATCGTCAGTACAATAACCAAATCACAATACATGTACCTACTGTTTGTTA
Organism: Hoplodrina blanda; assembly: GCA_949316365.1. Taxonomy (NCBI): domain Eukaryota; kingdom Metazoa; phylum Arthropoda; class Insecta; order Lepidoptera; family Noctuidae; genus Hoplodrina; species Hoplodrina blanda. The sequence goes on along the minus strand of OX438573.1, from coordinate 2,299,714 downwards.
TTGAGGAGTTCCATTGTTTATCTCCGAAAGTCTACATCAGATCATCACGAAATTAATATGGGACCACCTCAAGAGTAGGTATAACCTAGCAAATAAAAAAGAATCATCAAAATCGATTCATAATTGGTGGAATAACAAACATAGAAAAAAAAAAGTAAGTACTTAGGTCCATTTAATTCCAAGACATAACTTCTTTATAGAAACATTTATTTCAGCTCTGAAAACCCGATTAATTTTCAATTTACTGTGAAAATTAGATTTTTTGTGGCTTTGAAATCAATAAATAGTTAGTCAATAATTGAGTTGCCAAATAAGTGACGTCACAGGTCGATATTGCCATATAAAATCTATGGGAGAATCGCGTTTTGACAGGTCATAAAAAGTATGACAATTTGATTGGTGATGTCAACTAGCCTATTGGGCGTCCTTCACCAGTCGGTAGGTGGGGTACAGGTAGGTAATTAGGTCATCGCTATCGATTATTTGAATGCACCCGACTGAATTGAATTCTGGTATGCAACGGGCGGTTATTGAACTTACGTTTGCTTAGAATGATTTGAGTTTTTTTGTCTAACTTCTTGACTCATATTTTTTATTAACTTTGCCAATTGGGTTTAAGTAGTTATAATAAGTTATGACAAGACTAGCCAAAACACGGCGAATTTTCCTCATCGAAGTAATTGTAGGTAATGATTTTGGCTATGTAACGTTGATTCATTGTACTTTAATATATTTTAAGCATTAGTTTGAATGTACTTGTTTATATCGAACTGTTATTGCTTGGTAGCTCTGTAAAAGATTTTATGTAATATCTAAGTAGTTATACGGTCGAACAATCATTTGGTAGGTACCTAGGTATACAAGCAGCTAACTTGCAACTAATTTTAAACAATGTTTGAAGTGTCAATTATTTTAAATTACTTTAAATAGGTATTTTTAAAATGAATAGACACCACAAGCTTAAAAAGTGAACACAAAATAACAATGAATGGTAATGTAGCTAGTTGACAACACCATCAATTGACGTACTTTTAAAGACCTGTCAAAACGCGATTCTCCCATAGATTTAGTATGGCAATACCGGCCTGTGACGTCACTTATTTGGCAACTCAATTTTATTGTCAAGTAACTATTTATTGATTTTAAAGAAAGAAAAAATCTACTTAATTTTACACTAAATTGAAAATGAATCGGGTTTTCGGGGCTAAAATAAAGCGTTTTTTTTAAAGAATAAGTCTTGTCAAGTATGTCTTGGAATTATTGGTTTACAACTCAATTATTGTTCGATCGTACCTTATTAATTTAATTATTTTAGATTGTGGGTTGGATCGTTTTATTAGAATTAAACTCAATTTAATATAAAAATGCAGCTGTCAATCTGTAGCATCGATCGGTGAGATAGTAGCGAGATTTTTTACAGAATACCTAGCAATGCTGACGATCACTTTAATAATAACTTTTCTTTCAATCGGAAAACACGGTTTTGTAAACCAAACTTTTTAACTAATATACGACAGACTAAATTAATTATTAGCCTTGTTTGGCAGCAAGAAAAGTAAACTGTTTTTAGCAATCAACCGTCTGAGTACTTACACAATTCATTTTGTTTTCAACTCATCTTTAAAGCTCTTGACGTACTTAGATAGGACGATCCAATAATCTTAATCTGTTGACACCGCACTACTTGAACTACCGTAATCAAACCAAATACTCGCGATTTGTATGAAAATTTTTATCACGCCTTTTGCTTAGCTCTGCTGCTCTGGCTGGTAGCTTTAATTTTGAAGGCACCACAGAAAAGTCCGGTTAAGCAGCCTTCCAGGCTGAGCTGCGAGGTCATCATCATCTGCCTAGCCTTTTCCCAACTATGTTGGGGTCGGCTTCCAATCTAAACTGATGCAGCTGAATACCAGTATTTTACATGGAGCGACTGCCTGTCACCCAGTAACTGGGTAATAGGATAAGTACCCCTTGGTAAGACTGATTGTCAGACTTTCGGGCTTCTGACGACCCGAGTGGAGTGCACCTGTGGTTGCGCACACACTATTGTGCACTATAGGTACTTAATATCTCCTGCGTAGGTACTTGGCTCCTTGCTACATTGAGATTGTCTGCCGTGGCCGAAATCGGTCTGGAGAATATTTTATTTTTTACTTTATTTTTATCATTTTGTATTCATCATCTGCCTAGCCTTTTCCCAACTATGTTGGGTTCGGCTTCTAGTCTAACCGGATGCAGCTGAGTACGTACTTACTTAGGTAGTAGGTAGCTGGGTATACGGTACCCCTAGGTAAGACTGGTTGTCAGACTTTCAAGCTTCTGACGACTCGTAAGTAACGACTTTGTATTGTCATTAGGTATTTATTACTTAATCAAAATCGTTATAATTTCAACCCCGCCATTGTTATTGGGCGTTCGTACATAAACGTGGCCATTTAAAAAGTCACCGCACTATTTAAAGGGGAGTTAGGGGCAAAATGGACACGGGTCTTTATTATGTGGGTGCCACTTAAAAATATTTACGATTCCATTAATCAACTGCCTCGTTGGTCTAGTGGTCGCAAAGCACGACTGCTGAGCATGAGGTCTTGGGTTCGATGCCCAGGTCGGGCAAAGTGTTATTGGTTTTTTCATAAGGAATTTCTCAGTAGCAGCCTCGGAGTCTGGATTTGTGCTCGATCGATGGCTCGCCCTACATTACATGGGATGATGGGACTTAAACATAACTGGCGAAATGTGGGTGCACTTCTGCCTAACCCTTCGGGGATTACAGGCGTGTTGTTATGCAACAATAGAAACTTTTAGGTACCATAAATAAATCGGGGAGCCATTGCAGTGTTTATGACATGATTTGTTTTCGTTTTTTTTTTCGTCGTCTTACAACAACGTGTCATAGTTACAAAGATAGAAATAGTAAAATATAGAAAAAATAAAACGATAGAATCGTTTGTGAATATAAAAACTTTCTGTTATCTGTTTATTACAACAAGAGATTTTTTTATGAAAACGTTCATTTAAGACAAGATGCTGGAAACGTTTAGATACGAGAAAAAAGGAATTATATTTGTACAGTTTTCAATAACTCCAATATTTTTCGATATAATCGTAATTAGCAACTAAAAAAAATCAATTGAAAATAAAAATCTATATTTCTTGATCAAAATCCACCATAACTTCCCGACGGTAAACATCACTTGAATGACTTTGGCTAATAAAACACCAAAATTTCTAAAGAAATAAAAGACATGCTTAATAAAATTCAATATTTATTTAAACACAATCTCAATGACGTATTATAAATAGTAGTTTGACAATGTTACATGAGCCCCATGAGCCATACACTCAGCAAATAGGCCCAAATCATGTGAATAATTCATTAAATCGGCCATTCTATTCGAATGACATCACTGTGCTAAGAGCACAAACACACTACATGATAATCAACCTTATACAGTTTTAATAAAGCTGATTATAAATCGATTACTAGTCAAAAGTAATTTCATAAGTCGTCTTTCCGTTTAAATCTGAAAAAAAAAGCGTTTGTTATCTCACTCCAACTCGTGTCTAATCCACATAAGTATGAGAGAGACACATGTATATTTGTTGAGCTTACCCGTCTCTTAGAGAGGATATTGGGGTCATGGAACGTGTTTGAATTTCGAAACACGTTCCGTCCAATACCGTGCGTTGTTATTCACTGTTTTATCATTGGTTAGGCGACCCCCGTACCATAATGTTCAGCGTTTAATAAAATCGATACGGATTTGTACGTCGGTATCGCTTTGCTGTCGTTTAACGTTGTCGCTGCGAGTTTTGTGGTAGACAAGCTATACACTGTGTTCGTATCTTTTATGTTATTCGTGCAGCCATTTCGTTTCGAAAGATGTCCGGAGTGAGTTTAATCGTGACGTTTTGATACGTTTTCTATAGTTTTTTGACGTTTAAGAAGACACCATTGCTGTGGATTTGTGACGGTAAGTCGCTTGCACCTTATTTCATAAAGATATTCATGTAATATTGTATTTTAGCTGAGGTTTTCGAAGGAAAACGTCAAAAATTCCAATTTTAGTACCAGAACTGTGTTGTAACACTGAAATAACTACGAAATTTGAGCGTGACGTCACGGCCATTTGAAATTGGAATTCAATTACTGATTCCGTTAGTTTTTTTATAGATTTGCTTTTATAAAATCGTGTTTTTTTTAAAGATTATTTGTTATTATTTTTATTTTATTTTAGAAATTGATTTTTGACGTTTATTTTTGTTTATTGACATATAAGTTTGTACAGATATAGTGACTAACATATAATTTAAGCATGTAAGATGGCTTCAAATGACAATTTGCGCTGAGATATCAATAACATCGTTTCTTATTACTTCACAGTAAAGACTAAAATGCTGTTGCTGCATATTTTGATTGGAAATTATGTTTTGTCTCTTTCTAGCAGTGTTTGTTGTTGTGTTTGCATCTCTTTCTAGCTCATGCGACTTATTTATAGAGAACGCGGCGTGTATGCCGTTCCCCTGTGGCGCCCTACATTTGCGATAGTGTTGTAATTTTGACGTGTCGTTTTATCGACATAATTTATTGTTATCGATAACTTTGTTGTTTTTATGTGGTTCGTGCGTTGTTTTGTTGTTATTTATTTGCGTGTTGTTTCTTCTCACGTATTATTCGATACTTCACCTACCTTTTATGGAGATATAGTGGAACAATATTTCTATATCTATTTAGTATACAGGCACTAACTTGTAACTACTTTTAAACAATATTTCGAGTGTGTCAATTTTTTTAAATCCGTCTAATTTTTTTTTTTAAATTATTATAGACTCCACGAGCTTAAAAAGTGAACACAAAATAACAATGAGTGGCAATCAGGGGCTTGAAATCACAATGCCCAACCTTAGATCTCTATATCCAAATCTGGAAGTTCAACCATCTTGTTCGCTTGTACTTCACCATTGAGGATTGAATAGTTCTTAGATCCATGGTCATGCGCAGTCACAGAAATTATTTGTCTACTTATAGCTATTGAATGTACATCACTGATCTAGAGTTCAGTGATATACGTGGTGATTGATTTAGGAGCCCATGCTTTAAGGGCAGATCAATTATTATGATATTTTTTTTACTTTCACCCTACCTGTAACCAATGCTGCCCTACCTCAAATTTGACTCTAGCTACAGCCCTGGTGGCAATGTAGCAGAAAGATAATATTATTGTTGTCTGTAAACCAGATAACTTGTTCGACTGTATGGTACTAGGTACCTACTACATAAAGTTTCATACATAGCGTATATTTTCCTTGTGAATAATTTACCGTATTTTAAATGGACTTTAAATCACAACCCATACAATATGAACAATTTGAGTGTCACTGTATATTTCTGGGCCAAAAGTAAGACATAAAATCAATGAATGTCAGTTTTTTTTTTTTTACTATTATTTATTCACAAAGATAATTATACAGGTACATTTTGAAATAGTTTTTGTATCTGTAAACCAAAAATGGTTTTGTATTGGTACTCAAATATCATGACATCACGCCTGTAATCCCCGAAGGGTTAGGCAGAGGTGTACCCATTAGTACACCCACATTTCGCCAGTTATGTTTAAGTCCCATGTAATAGGGGGCGAGCCTATTGCCATCAACCGGGCACAAATCCAGACTCCAAGGCAGCTACTGAGAAATTCCTGATGGAAAAACCCAATAACACTTTGCCAGACCTGGGAATCGAATCTCGTTGCAAATAAACAGTGCTTCTACTTTCACTTAAAATTAGCATATTAACAATTTTGACAGCTCATTAAAAGCTACCTGAGTCGTATGACCACTCTTCGATTTGGGCTCTCTAGCTAAAGTAATAAAGCATATTATTACAGTTTATCTTTAGCTACACTGCGCAGCTACCCGGAAAAAAAACCACCGCTAATCTTCCCGTGGGTATAAAAGACGAATGGGTAGTAGTAAGTATCATTTTGTGAGCCAATAGCGTCATAATACTGCATTTATCGAAGAGCTCTTTGATCCAGTTGGTCATAGAAAAACTTCTTAGTGACTAATCGCACTGAAGTTTTCATTTAATCTGGAGGGCAAATCTAGTAACTTTTAGGAATTATCGCAATGTAATGCCTATTTTTCTCCATACAAAAATATCTTTTGAAAGAGGCGACTAGACTTTATTTTTTTTTCTTTTATGACGTTCTCAACAATCTGGGGGGTAATTCTAATAACGTTTAGGAATTATCGTAATCTAATGCCTATTCTTCTCCATACAAAACCACCATTTAGAACAGGCCGCTAAACTTAATCCTTTTTTCTTGTAAATGACATTCTCTAAGTATCTTTTACTGGTCTAATTGATAAAATGATTTGACTTTGACTTTGGCTTCTTAACTTTTTTGGTCTGGGGGGCAATTCTACTAACTTTTAGGAACGAGCGCAATCTAATCTGTCAAAAATGTCACCAATTTACATACTCACTTAAATTTTTTGACATTGCTTGTCACTGAGATGAGATTGCGACTAGATTTTGAACGTTTTTAATTAACTAATCTGGCGTCATCGAGTAACACACATCCATCCATTCAAATTTTCGCATTTTGTATGATTAATAACTTTGAATTTGTTATATGAAATGAAGGCAGTAAAAAAAAAAAACTATAACGCCTTAATCATAAATACAAAAAAAACTTTTTAGAATTCCAAAAATAACAATAATAATGTCTATCGACATTCACCACATCACTATCTAAGATAAAAAAAAATAAAATGTCTGCCGCCATCCGCTGCGTAGGGATTATTATTACTCCCAACCCTTATATACATAATAAACCTTATTTACTAAGTACTAAAGTCCATATTCTATTGGTGTACATGAATACCTTTGTCGACGGAGGGATATTGATTATGTCATTGAAATTTGGACTGTAAGTACGGGGATTAAGGTTTGAAATGTTGAAAAGGGTTTAATAATAAAAGCAAATAATACGATTCTATTGAAATATCTCTGTTGATTTACGAGGGGCTAAAGATGGTGGTTGGTAAGAAAGCTTATTCCGACGTTTTTATCAACGTTGGGATACTGTTTGTGTGTGCCTTTCTCCGAAATAGCAGGACTGATTTCGGTGATGTCGTTAACTACTTCATTGTGTTTTTATTGCTTCGTCTTAATGACTTTTTGTTTTGTGTTTTGAATTATGTTGTTTTTGAGGTGATTATGGTTTTTTTTAGGAATTTTTGTCTGATAAGTCTACTAATTTTAAGTACGGCTGCTGAATGTGATACCGTGAGTTCGATTCTCAGGTTCAGTAATAGAGTAGATAATAAGTACCACCAACCAATTTTATTGATGTAAGTACTTTTTATGACCTGTCAAAAATCGATTCTCCCTAAGATTTTGTATAGCAATAGACAACAGACTGTGACGTCACTTTTGTGCCGACTCAAATGACTAACTATTTATTTTAATTTGAAAGCAAAAAAAAAACTAATTTTCTAGTAAATTGAAAATTAATCGGGTTTTCAGGGCTAAAATAAGTATTCCTTTAGAGTTATGTCTTGGACATAACATAACCCCTGTTATCCCCGAAGGGTAAGGCAGAGGTGTACCCATTAGTACACCCACATTTCGCCAGTTATGTTCAAGTCCCATGTAACTGGGGGCGAGTCTATTGCCAAACACCGGGCACAAATCCAGACTTTGAGGCTGCTACTGAGAAATTTTTGATGGAAAAACTTAATAACACTGTGCCCGACCTGGGAATCGAACCCAAGACCTCATGCTCAGCAGTCACTCTTTGCGACCACTAGACTACAAGGCATTGTTTCTGCAATTTACAGTTAAATTGTATTTCCTCTGCTAAATGGCATTTTGGGTTTAAGTATTAGGGTCGCTGTCAACCAAATATGTATTTATACAATGTTCTTTCTTGACAATGCCAATGAAGAATGCAGAAATGAATAACAAATTTTTTTCTAAGAAAAAAATGGTCGTCCTTTCTTAACGTTTGTTTTGAATATACAGTCTCAATACGTTATGACACTGTTGGGACTTGCCAGGGTTGGTCCGTGGATGGGTGACCATCTTTACACACCGAGACTCCTCCGTGCCTCGGAAACCACGTCAAGCTGTTAGTCCCGGCTGTCATAAGTGGATCTTTGACAGTCGTTACGAGTCGTCAGAAGCCCGAAAGCTTGACAACCAGTCTTACCAAGGGGTGTTGTATTACCCAATGACTGGGTTATGGAGGTCAGATAGGTAGTCGCTCCTTGTAAAATACTGGTATGCAGCTGCATCTGGTGAGACTGGAAGCCGACCCCAACATAGTTGGGAAAAGGCTAGGCAGATTGATTGCTGTTGCAAAATCACTAGCCCAAGCAAGTATCATCTAAGTATACATATCAAATGCTTTGTCCTGAATGACTGACTGACTGACGGATCAACACACAGCCTAAACCGCTGATTGTAGAGATCTGAAACTTGGGAGGGCGTGTTCTTTGTATGACGTAGGCATTCTACAGAAAGGATTTTCTGAAATTCTACCCCTTAGGAGGTGAAAAAGGGGGCAAAGTTTGTTTGGAAAAACCAACTGACTCGGACTGACTTGCCCCATCAAGCCGCCACCCTGCTGTGGCAAAGTAGACTGCCCAAATTTTGCAGTAAAATATTGCCCCACTTACTTATTTGATTTGATGGGGCAGATTCCACTAGTATAAAATCTTGGTGGATTCTGCCCCATCAGGGTCAGGTATCAGAATAATTTATGTAAGTAGGTTTAATACTATTTTTTACAAGCTTTTATTAAAGTAGCTTGCAGTCTTGCACTGTTCGTATGTAAGTACCTAAGTATGTATGTAAATTAGTTGTCCTTTCAAAATTTGCAAATTATTTTTCGACCATTAATTTGTTGTTATCCGATCGAGCTGAAATTTTGCATACACTTTCAGTTCTGGTGACAATACAATGTCCAATACTTAATCAATATTGTAGAATTTCAAATTAAAGCTTATGTTTTTAAAAATATATTTTTAATTAGTTTTTTTTTGTTTGTCAATTAAATTCTCATAAGACCTTGTGCAGATGCTAGTCGTTAAAAAAAAAAACACATGATACAAAATATTCAATCCGTCAATTACAGATTTTACGCTATGTACGCTTCATAATTTGACGACACGGTTGGCCCAGTGGGTGAACGATTGGCTACCGCATTGCGTGTCGCGAGTTCAAATCCCGCAACGAACAAACATTTGCATGGCCTATAAGGTAGTAGTTCCGGATCTGGTTGTTTATGTATGTGAGTTTATAAATGTTTGTAAACGCAATAGGAAATTTCCTAGTGTGGGACAACACTTTTTAGGGTCGGTTCACATCTGACGGAAGATACGTCGAACGTATCGTCTTTAGTATGGTCGACGCACTAACGCATCATCGGTTATGTGTGTATGGTTGGATATTTTGGAAAGAAGTACCTTATCGCGCGTTGCGGAAGGGGGCTAGACGGAAAAAATCAAGACTAAAAGTTGTAACGACACTTTTTGCTATAGTTGTAAGCCGTGCGGCGTGCGCGTGTTTCTCTGTCTGTCTCTCTCTCTCTCTCTCTCTCTCTCTCATATAACTTCGTTCATCCGGGTGTCCCTTGACACCTCTCAAGTTTTTTATTATCTATTTGTCTGTTTCTGCGTTACGCGATACGCGGCGTATCTTCCGTCAGATGTCAACCGACCCTAAGGGTGCCCTAGTCAACAAGGAACCTTTATAATTTCGTCCGTCTGTCTGTCCGTCTGCAGTTTAGTTCTGAGACTCTTAGAAAGCTGTAATTTGTTATGAGTATATTAATCACGACGATAAAGTACTAAAATAAAATCTTATTTTGTTTAGTTTTGTTACCTCGCCTTCTTATACAGTAGGGATGGTTTTTTAACCGACTTCAAAAAAAGGAGGAGGTTATCAATTCGTCTGTATTTTTTTTTTAATGTTTTTTAGCTCCTAACTTGCGACTGGGTGAACCGATTTTCATGATTCTTTTTTTATTTGAAAGCTGGTGTTTCCCGTGTGGTCCCATTGTCACCATTTCAATATCTGATGATGAACTTCGGAGATATGGAATGGAACTCCTCACAGAATCACAGCAGCAATATAGTAACAAGTGAAATTGCTTTGTTTATACGTGTAGTCGATGACTGACTGAAGGAAAAGGGGGGGGGGGTACGTCAACCCCCCTCCTACCAGTTTCCAAAATTAAATATATCGTGTGAGGTAAAGGGCTTTTTGTAAAGATTTCAAACATTAATACACAAGCACTAAAAAGTGAAAAATTAAAAGCTTCCAAAACTTCCAAAACTAAAGTTATTTTTATTTTGTAGTTTTTGAAGGCGGTTATCTTTTTTTGTAAAAAGCTTTTTATTTTCATATCTATCCCATGGTAAGGGGTGTCATTAGATAGATCTTTCAAAATATTGTGGGTGTGTGAACACCATTTTTTTTCTAAATTCTGGGGGCCTACCGCCATCTCTTAAAACATTTTAATATTACTTTTTAATTTCTGTTGTTCGATTTTCAACTCTCGGTACTGAGCCGAGCGTTCAAAATCCAACAGTGTACAAGGCAAAGTAATATTAAAATAACATAGTTTTCAGAGATGGGGGTATGCCCCAGGCAATTTGATTCTCAGTCCGGAAAAATACGCAAACATACACACATAAACTCACGCCTTTGTCCCATAGGGGTAGGCAGAAACCACAGAACGCCACCTGCTACGATCCTTACATACTCCTTTCGCCTCGTCCACGTTCATACATCTCGTCATACAAGCACGCGGGTTACGAGTACTGCACACCTGACCTTTCTGAAGAACCTCACCAAAATAAGGTCAGTGTAGGTCTTCCTAGGGCGACCCCTCCCTGTGTTGCCACTCACCTCTGCCAAAAATACGCATAATATACAACTTACATACGTGTACAACAAGATAGGAGAGCTTTGATAACAAAAAAATATCAACATAATAGAAATACCAATTAAAAAGAGATAATAATGCCCACCCATCCAAAAAAAAAAGCCACCCTACTCCCTACAATTTGCCCTCGACTGGCAGCGTCCCTGCCGGCGTTTTAAATCACATTGATCCAGTTTTTTTTTACAAAATGACGGCGTATCCCTTACCACCTGTCCTAAATTCTTTGCTAAACATCTAAATAATAATTCCGGCCTATTATTGTCCAAAGGGCAAAGGTCTCTTCTCATACAGAAGGCACGAGTGATCACATTGCTAATTCAGACCTATATTCATTTGCTTGTCGCTTGCTTGTTTTTTTTATCCGTTTTGAGTTACGTCTTTGGTAACTGCTCCGCTCCCGTTAGTCGTAGCGTGATGATAATAATAGCCTATGCTATATCTCATGAATCTGGCTATCATATACAAAAAGAATTTTCCCAATCCGACTTGTAGTTTCAGGATCATTAAATAAACAAACAGAAAATAAATATAAAAAAAAAACAACTGTTCAGTACACTTTGACGAGTTAGACGAACATAAATGTACTGAACTGATTTTTTTTTATTGTTAGATACTTTCTGAAAAAAAATATGGTCCCAATCGTTTCGAGTTTGATGATCGAGTTTATGGCTTTCGGTTCCAGAACGACCTAAAAGTAACCGTGTATTATAGTATTCGTGCTCCTAATTATAGTAGGATACTATATTATATAGTAGGGTTGACAACCCTAAATATAGGTACCTACGTCAACTTTGACGCAGACGGATTTGCAGACTAATGCATAAATTCGATATATTTTATTTGCACAAAGCCCCCGTCAAAAAACTTGCTTCCCTTCTGACCGATGTCGAAGCTCTAGGGAATAATAATCACCATGTTTGCTGGTACGGTCAACGGCAAATCAGTAATGAACCCTCGAACGAGGAAGGAAAGGAAAATAGCCCTTATGCCCACTGCAAAAGGTGCTTTCAACGACAAACTGTAACAATGGACACGTGGTCGACTGTACAGTACAATGTTATTAGTCATTATTGGTAATAAAAGGTATCGTCTGTTCTTTTGTGGTCTTTACCCGGAAGCCATAGGGTTGCATTTTGCATGCGATTTTTTTTTGTTTTTGGATGCAATCAATGATTTTTTGCTTTTGTTTTTAACACTTGTTTGTGTATATGGTTTGTTACATTAAGACTGCTACGCACAGCAGCTGTCATGGTATCTTTGTTAATACTAGTTTATGACCGCGACTTCGTCCGCGCAAAAGTCGAAAATGAACAAAAAAAAAAAAGAAATGTTTTCTACCCCCTTTTAACTCCGTTAGGGGATGAATTTCAATAAAATACAAAGCACGTCGTCCATCAATTTTGTTAAAGAATGTTTATACAAAATTTGAAGTACATTTGGACCAAGGAATCTTGTTGTGCCATACAAACTTAACCCCCCCTTTTCACCCTCTAGGGGATAAAATTTCGGAAAATCCTTTAAAGTTTCCAATCTATTTCTACAGGCGAAGACTTGTAATAGTGGCTTCCTGTCAACTAATGGTTTCCTGTTTTACTTAGTTTTTAAGCTGTAAGTCTTCCATGCTTCATTAAATAAATAAATAAATCCTTTCTTATCAAATGCCTACGTCATACAACCTCCAAGTTTCAGGTCAGCTACGATCAGCGGTTTAGGCTGTGCGTTCATCAGTCAGTCAGTCAGTCCCAGGCCTTAAGGGATATAAAAACAACTGGCACTAGCCTATTTCTGTCCCACTGCAAGGCAAATGCTTCTTCTCATACAGAGAAGGCACGAGAATTAATCACCACGTCACGCTTGCTTATTTTGAATACAGTCTCTAATGAAAAGTTAGGTACTCAAACGTATTAAAAAAACTAAGTTATAAGAAGTGTGCCATTTTGTTCCGAGTCTCCCCTATCGATTTTTTATAATATATATAAAATTGTAGTTAAAAGGAAGAAGGGGTGACCCCTCTATAAAGTTTTGTTTTCTAACTTGACCGAACCCCAAACTTAACCAAACTAAATCATAAAAAACTTGTTCAATAATTTTGTGTAAACAAATTAGTCGGTGGGTACTTGAAAAAAAATTTATGAGCATGGAGTAATATGACTGCCTCGTTGGTCGAGTGGTCGCACCGCCCGACTGCTGAGCGTAAGGTCTTGGCTTCGATTCCTAGGTCGGGCAAAGTGATATTGAGTTTTCCATCAGGAATTTCTCAGTAGTAGTGTCGGAGTCTGGATTTGTGCCATATGGGATTTTTGTACATATGGGACTAAACATAGATGGCGAAATGTGGGTGTCAAATGGGTACACCTCTGCCTAACCTTTCGGGGATTACACGCGTGTTGATACTTACTATCTGGAAAAAAAATAGAAGCATAATTTTACTGTTTGTAGTTTTTTTTTTGTTTTTTAATTGACTGTATTTCAGAATACACCTCTTTCAAAGAACAAACGATTCTGTTGAACCCTGAAATCATGAAAAAAAAATCAGCCGTTTCATACATAACGATCGTGTATGTAGCATTTTTGTAGGGAACAGCAGATTTTTTTTTCGTGATTTCAGGGTTGGTGTCATAGTAAAAGTTGTTCATAGTGATGAGTACAACGACCCCTTTTAAGGTTTCGGGTAAATTTTCAATGACCCTGTATAGGCACTCATTGATTCGTGTCATCACGATAAGTATACGAAGTACTATATTATATATCATTTTGTGTTTGTTTGTCACCAGATGCAGCAGCCGATGAACCAGGCAGAGCCTATTGGGTAAGCAGAAACATTTTGTTAACTTACTCAAAATCTTTTTCATAGCATGATGTACTGCCCCTTTGGTTTCCTGGGGGCCTACCGCCACCTCTTAAAACAATCTTAATTTAATTTTTCTTTGTAATTTCTGTTGTTGGATTTTCAACTCTCGGCGCCTGGCCGAGCGTTGAAATTCTTACTGAGCCGAAGGCAAAGTATAATATTGAAATAATATTGTTTTAAGAGGTTGTGGTAGACCCCCTGGTCGCAAGCACGACTGCTGATCGCCTTGAGTTCGAACTGGAAGTTGGTGGTGTAACACCACCAAAGCACGCCCACTTGTCATTCGTAGATCTTTGACAATCGTTACGTGTAGTCAGAAGCTGGAAAGTCTGACAACCAGTCTCACCAAGGAATATTGTGGTACCCAGTAGGGTCGTGGAGGTCAGTTAAGCAGTCGTTCCATGTAATATACTGGTATTCAGCTGCATTCAGTTAGATTGGAAGCCGAACCTAACATACTCCCAAGTATGTTAAGAGTTAAGAGTCTGACAATCCCTTTTTGATGATTTACCATCTTTATAAAAAAAAAGGCAGATAGATGCATAATATTCTCCCGACTGAATCATAACTGTGTCTTATGGATCCCAGAATCGCCAAAAACAACATTGCTGAAATTTTGAAGATAGAGGGACATTTAAAGGGCACTTGCTACTTTCAATGCCCTTGTTTCCTTTTCAGGTATAACACTGTGTAAAAGGTACCCTATCTATCCTCAAACTTTCATCCATACTATAGTAAAGTAGATCTAGAGACTAGGTCGTAGACTGTTATAGACCATAGCATGATGATATTTTTGTCTGCAGGGGTCAACAAGCGGTGCAACAACAGATGGTACTGTGTCCGGTACGATTTGTGTATGAGACGCAGGTGTTGGTACAACCTGGTGAGTGTTGTTTACACAATGGCCCATCATGGCCACTAGCTCCTTTGTTAGACTGCTTTTTTATGCTGGTTTAGAGAGATTAGTGATAACGATATCTGTTCTTTTATCTAGATCGCTTCTAGTAAAAGATATCAGAGATATCGAATGATCTTCAATGCTTTTAGATTAGTAATATCTATACTTGCTAATATTATAAATGTGAAAGTAACTCTGTCTGTCTGTTACGCTTTTATGACTCAACCACTGAACCGATTCTGATGAAATTCGGTACGGGGTAAGTTTGAAGCCCAAGAAAGGACATAGGCTTGGTACTTTTTATTTCACGACGTCGTCTGCGTTCGCAAGTTATCTTTAGTAAAGGCCTATGTCCAGCAGTGGACATCGTTCGATTGATATGACGATGATGATAAAGAGCTTGATATGAACTGTCAACCTATAGCATAGCGGGAAGATATTTTGAGAAAAATAGTGCTAGTTAAGACTTTCATAGAGACCTATACCTACCAGATAGTGGGGTTACAGTCTAAAGGACTTGGAATGTGCAGTTAGTAAATAGTAATAAATTGTTCCAGGAGACCAGATCCAGCCAAACCAGACTTTCTTCATCAACCCTCAAAATCCACCACCATGGATGCAGAACAGGCCCGCACCCAACCCTGTGGTCTACGTCCAGCAGTTACCAAACAACATGATACAGCCAGTCCAACCGCAGATGGACCAGAACCAACTGTATCTCCAACAAAACTTCGCCAACTTCCAACTCCAGCAGCACATGTTGGCGCAAAATCATCAAGAAATAAGACCAACCATGCAATTGGCCAACATTGTGCCAAACATGGTTCAGAGCGTACAGCAAAACATACAAAACAACGAACGAAACATAAACCAGAATTCTAATACAGGACAGATGCAATCAAATGCACAGAACATGATCCAAAGTCAAATGACTGTCGCGAGACAGGTCCCGAACCAGGGAAACCAAACAGTTGAAGTCCAAAGACAAATGTTCATGAACGTGAGGCCACAGATGAGCCAACAGATGAACATAGCGAGGCCTGTTATGTCTCTGAACCAACTCCAGAACATGCAAGCCATGGCCAACATGCAAAACCTACAGATACAACAAGCAAATGCTGGCCAAACATTTGTGCAGAATATTGGACAGCGTATGCCTCAGAATGTGAATACTGTACGGCCCCAGATTTTGCCCAACAATGTAATGAATGTACAAAATGTTAATAACAAACCACCTCCTCCTCAAGAAGTTAATAAAGCGATGAACAGCAATGCTGGAAGTCCTGTGCCAAATGTAAGAAACTTCGCTCAAAACTATAACTGCCGACCAATACAGCCGAGACGTCGATTCGTTGACAATAACGCTAATGTACCAAAAATGCAACCGCAAAACATCCCTGTACAACAGCCACAGCACATACCAGTTCAAACTCCACCAACGCAGCAGCCACACCAATATAACCAGGAGAAGACGAACAGCCATCACATAGTAACAAACATAGCTGCAAACACAGCACCACTAACTCTACACTCCTATTTAAATAATCCGAATATTAGTCGGAAAAGAAAGAGTGAATCTCCAGATGAAATCCAAAATAAAATGGCCGTCCTTCCAGCTGCACAACCAATATACAAAAATCAACAGGGTATAGTTATCACTAAACTGTGTAATGAAATAGGAACGAATACAAGTCCTGTACATAAACCTAGTTTAAAAGTTAGTAACCCAAGCCATCAAGCAATTCCAATGAACACAAGCGCACCGATGGTGATTGTAGAAAATGTAGAGCAAAACAAACAAGAAGGCAATCAAATAAAAAATGTTACAGAAACAAGAAATGTGATTACTCCTGCGCCAAGTGAAAGCGATAAGCTAATTAGGAACACAGTTTTCACCCAAGCTCGAGGCAGATTATTACAAGATAAAATAAGTGATAACTTACCACAGCAACCTATAGAAAATAAAGCATCTGAAAGTGTTCAAAATACGACTGAAAATAAGACTAATATTGAGGCACAGACTGATAAAGATACCGTTATGACTGAAGTACCGACTGACAAACTTATAACAGTCACTATTCAGTCCGACAATGGAGCGTCAGTTACAAAAGCTCAAGCTAAATCAATAGAAAGTAGAATAATTCAAATTCTTGAAAGTATGCCAAAACGCAAAACTACACAGACGGATAATGAACCTGCTGGTGCTAAAAGTAATAAAACTCCAGAAAAGAAACCTGTAGTTGATAAAAATATAGAAACGCCTGACAAGAAACCCGTAGATATTAAAACTGAAGAAGTTAGTAATAAAATTAAGGTAGAAGATGTTAAAATAAATGAAACTGAAGTTAGTAAAACAGTAACAGAAGTAAAAGAAGCAAAAACAGAAGTCAAAGAGCAAACTAGTGAAGTGAAAGATGAAAAGTTAGAAGTTACTGAGAAAATTGTTTCAAAACAGGATATATTGACGCATGTGGTCGACGGATATGTTATTCAAGAATCTAATTTTGCCTTCCCAGTAAGTACAAAAATGTTTTTTTTTACTGCACTTGGTATTACCAGCCTATGGGCAAAGGCCTCTTCTTATACAGAGAAGGCACGAGTATTGATCACCACGCTTGCTCAAAGCGGATTGGAAATTTCAGACTTACATGAATCCAGGTTTCCTCACGATGTTTTCCTTCACCGTTGTCAGTGATGTCCAAGATATAATTTAAAAGTACATAATGTAATAGAAAAATTCACATTGGTACTTGCCCGTGCCCGCGAACCCACAACCTCATGCATGAGAGGCGGGCGTTATAACCACTGAGCAATCACCATTTTCTCATTACTCATATCCAATTCATTACAGATCAGAAAACCTCTAATAGAAAAAACACAAACCAATCCCAAAGCAGAAACTGAAACAATGGACGCTCTGAAAGAATGTATGAAAGAAGAAATGAAGAATACAGGAGTTGATGTACAGCTGCTGCCCTTCCATTACCTTCTTCTGCATTGTGAGAAGAAGAAAGAAGAAGAGGAGATGGAAGATAGTAAAAAGATGAATCCGTTTACTGATCTATTGCATACTACTGTTAAATCTTGGACGGTAAGACCCTTTTTTTAGTACTAAAGAATGATACTCAAGCGCACGTCTCGCCTGAAGAGTCATTTGATTGGTTGCATTGTGTTTTAAGCTTGAATTTTGTTCTGTTATACGGATCTCAATATTTAATGCTTAAAGGGAGCCCTCGAAATCTATGACCATTTCGCAAAACAGTGTTAATTGTTAGACAATCAACTATTTGGAAAATACCGAGAGTTGAAAATCCAACAGTAAAATTGCAACGCTGTCTGACTCTTACTGACTAAACATCATTCCGGTGTTCCCTTCCTACACTTACGCCTTGGATCCCGATAGCGTACGCACCTTCTGCGATTTTGCTAACTTTATTCTATGTTTGTTTCATCTAAATCAAAATGTGCCTTCTCTAAAATCCACAGGTCGAGGATTTATCAAACCATCTGCTGAAATACGACTGGAATGAAACAGTATCAGTCTTTCAAGACCACGAAATTGATGGAGAATCCCTATTCCTGGTCTCAAAGACTCAACTAGTAAGCATAGGAATAACTGAGGAAAATGCAGATGCCATTTGTGCATTCGTCAGAAGCTGATCATCAGTAGCTGGGGAGGAACCGATTCTTATAGACTATGATAGTGAAATTAAATCCAACTTCATTGAAATAACTTCCATATGTCGGTCCTCCAAAAACCGATTATACAATAATCGTTCCTATTATAATCGGTATTCCAGAAAGTCCTGCTACTCGTATTTTAGGTTTTGCAATTGTGGTTCCATTAATCGATCTTACTATAATCGCTTCTCCAGTAATAGATGGCTGAGAAACAGCCGACAAGTACGTATAAGAAGTTCTGTAATCCATCGATCTATTAGACGCACAATAAACCCGAGAGCTTTATTTAATACTGCACTAAAGAATATAACAAATGATGTACTGAATATGAAACTTGAAAACGCTATAGAAATTGGTGTAGTAAATATTGGAAAGTTTGCACCATATTGTAAATACAGACTTAGAAAAAAGAAACACATGAGACATAAAAACTATGCTAATAACGATACTGTACAAGAAATAGATTTTCAAAATACACCAGACGAGATAAACTGTTGTAGAGACAATGATGAAGAAGAATTTGAGAACCCAGAACATGATCTAGATGTTGAAAATAATATTTTAACCTTTGAAATCACTTTAGAAAATATTGGACTTGATTTCAGTACAGAAAATACTGAAAACGATTTTGAAAATATTGTAATTGAGACTGCAGTCAATGAAAACTACACAGAATACGTTGGAGAAGAGTTTTTCTTTTATAACGTGTTTGAAATCGATGAAAAGACTGAAGATGAATCGCAAGGCTATAGCGAATTTACACTAGTTAGAGATAGCAATGAAAATGAGGAAATCATTGATGAAATATTAGAGGCAAATAATGAAACTGCTTCTGAAACTAATGATAATTGTAAGATTAAAATCCTAGACAACATTATTATTAAACCTGCAAGTTACATAGATTATGAAATACCACAAGCGAGTAATGAAATTGTTATAGAAGTAGCAAATGATATTTCAAACGTTGAATTAGTAAATGTTTTTTCACATGAAATTGAAAATAGTGTTAATGAACAAATTAGTGATGGGAACTACGGAACGGTAGAAGCAAATTATGAAATTGTTTTCCAAGAAACAAATGAAGATTTAGAAGTTGGAAAAATAATAAATATTGCTCCTGAAATACATGAGACTACATCAGAAAATACACCACCTAAAGATATTGAACCAGTTGACGTGACCAACAAATCGGATAATGAAAAAACAGCAAAAGTGCCTGTATTTGATAATTTCAAAGTGCCGCAAAAAGTAACTTGTTTAAAGAGGAAAAAGGTTTCGAAAAAACAACCACAGTTTATTTTAACTCATGTTGTTGGCGGACATATTATTCAAGAATCCAATTACGCTTTCCCGGTAAGCTTTTTTTTTAAATACTATATAGGTTTGCCCTTGAGTCTAGTCTAGGTCAGAAGTGACATAGACAAAGTCTACGATAGAGTGAGCTTACCTAGAAGAAGCCTATTCACTCTAACTTTAAAGAGATGAGGATCAAATGCATTCGGAAATACAGACGCAGAGAGTTCCACTCCTCCAAGTAACATTCGATATACGAGTTAAGTTGATTCTGCCCTTGATTTGGTCCGCATTCAGTTACGTCTTTAGTTAGTGCCCTGCTCCTGTGGATCGCAGCGTGATGTTAGACAGCCTGAACATGAATCAGCCTCATGAATCTGGCTTAAAAGAATTTTTCTAATCCGACTGGTATTTCCAGAGATTAAACAAATAACCAAAAAATTTCTATATCTTTATTATATTAGCAAAGATTCACGTATATTAACTGAATTATAAAATATTTTAGTCTACTTAAATCGTCCTGTCACCCCTCGTGGCGGACTGTCAAGTCTTTCCTATTTTGAACAGGATTTATTTCATAAGAATATTCTTACAAAATAAAGTCCCTATCTAATTGCAGCATCACGACTATTCACGACTATAATGAAAGATTATTTTTCTGTTTTATTAATTAACTTCACATTGTTACAGATCAGACAACGACAGAATCAAAAACCGATACCTAAAAACTCCAACAAAGAAGAATCTATTCCAAAAAAAGTTAAAGATAAAAAGCAAATTGCTAAAGAAGAAAATACAACAGAAGTTATAGGAAAAGACAAGAAAGTTAAGAAAGAAAATAGAACAGAAGAACATATTCCCACAGCAATTACAAAAGAAGAGAGGATTATCGGTCATAACAATAAAACAGAAGGACCTACTCAAACAGTAGTTAAAGAAAAAGAGGAAGAAGAACCCACTCCAACAAAAGTTACAGAAGAACACATGACAGTCGAAGAAAAAAGTGAACCAAAGCAACCTACCCCAACGTTGAAAAGATTGATAGAGAAAATTATCGAAGAAGAATACAAACCAAAAGAAACTGCTCTAACAAAAGAACCCAATCCCGCAGAAGTTAAAGAAGAAAAGAAGATTGTCGAAGAACGGTCTAGAAAAGAAGAAGTTGCTTCAACAGAAGGGAAAGAAGAAGGGAAAAAATTAGAAATGGAGAGTGCAGTATATGGAGAGCTAAATCCATTTGCGCGGTTACAGAAATCTACAGTCGAAGCATGGACGGTAAGAGAATATAAATAACTAGCTTTTGCACGCGACTTCGTCTGCGTAAATGTCGGACTCAGTTAGGGGGTTGATTTTTGAAAAGCCTTTCTTGGCGCATGCGTACGTCATAATAACTATCTGCGTGCCAAACAGCACAATCCGTTCAGTGGTTTGAGCTGTTTGGTTATAAATTCTCTAAATGAAAATAATTTGGCTTCGTAATTGATCCCCCAACACGCGAGTCGTTTGCCATAGAATGTGGCAATGCTGCCAGCCTTTTGGGCACTTTTATAAGGCCCTATGAGTCCCCCCCCCCCCTATTGTACACAATATTGTTCTTACTTACAACTTTTGAATACGTATATTTATTAATTTTTTAGTCTGTCTACCAAAAAAATCTCAATTCTAACTTTACCAAACATTTCCTCCATTACCCCCACAGGCAGAAGATCTATCAAACCATCTTCTGAAGTTCTGTTGGGACGACACAGCATCAGTTCTCCAGGACAACGAGATAGATGGCGCCTCCCTGTTCCTCGTGACGAAGGCACAGCTCATGATCATTGGAGTAGATGAGGAACAAGCTGATGTTATCAGTGATTTTATTCAGAGTGGGTCTTCGAAAGGAAACTGAGGAACGCTTGTAAGTGAGGATCAGAGGGTTCCTGAGAAAAGGGTTGGGTTATTTTGAACCTCCTCGGTTCAAAATATTAATTAAAGATATAGTAATTCTGAACAGGCGCAATGGTAGCTCAAGATTTTTGGGGTCATTTTGTATCAAACTTAAGGTTTTGGGGGTCCAGGCGGTCAACTAGTGTAAGTTTATAATTTTGGGGGGCCGCGGTCAATGAGCATATCTTGAGGTTTTTAGAGGCCAGGGGTTCAACTTGTCTCAATCTAAGCTTGTGGGGGTCAAAGGGGGTCAACTAATCTCAATCAAATTTTTTAAGGGGTGGGGTCAACTTATCATCAACTCCAGATTTTGCGGCCCCTGACCCCCCAAAATCCAACTTGTCCAACGGAAGATGATCTTCTGGGAGTCATAACAGATTTATCAACGTTAAAAATCCAAAAAAAAAAACAATTAAGTAGGTATTTTAAAATGTGAATAATGTGGACTGGTTGGGGTGGCAAAAGGAAGCCATTTTAGAAAGACGCGAAAAATGTAAAAGAAAATAAAAATGACCAAGTGTTACACAATACGTGCCACGAAAGTTTAGACTTGACAGCAGTGTTGCCAACCCGAATTTTTGAAAATTAGTAGATTATGTGCCAAATGTTGGTAGAAGTTGGTAGAATGTAAAATACAAAATTGGTAGATCTACCACCTCAATTTAGAAGATTTTTTAAGATTAAAAAAATGCATGAACTGTTCTTAAAATGTTTATTTTTGGAAATTATATCTACATATTTTTATTGAAATGGTCTGCAATAGGCTGCCCGTTGTTTGCTATGAATCTTTTAGTACGCAACAATCCCTCTAGAGTCTCCGTGCAAATTCTATTTCTCTGGAAGGTTTTCATATTATTAATTGCAGAAAACAATCTCTCAACGTTGGCACTACTATGTGAAAGTGCCAGTAATTTTCTCACGAATTCGCATAGCAGGGGAAACATTGGATATGGATTGACACCGTTAATACCTACGTAGTTATTTAGATTTAACAATAAAACAACACAAAACAGGAGCAAAGATTCACCATTGATTCCGCAACAAACCAACCGGGAATGGGCCACACAGAACACGGAACAGTATAATAATGTCTATGGGCGCGAAATGGCGCGAACGGCGAACTGTTGCTGACGTTTTTTTTTTTGTGGTTTATGTCCTGGACTCTATCATATATTAGTCTAGCATTGCTGGACCATAGACCATGCGTCCAACGTTGCTGGACGCATCGTATCGCAACGTCGCTCGTCGATATAAAATAATTCATAGTGGTGATATGTCAAACTAATTAAAAAATAGGTAGATTTTAGGTCTAGGGTGGTAGATAGGTAGACTGAAGTGAAAAATGGTAGATCTACCAAAAAGTTGGTAGATATGGCATCACTGCTTGACAGCACACCACACAAGCTTTATTATTACGTAATTATAAATACCTATTTTAATATTGTTAAGAATATTAACCTAAATGTCATAGAAAAATCCCTGAATAGATACACAAATTATGGATAACTATTTCGTACATCCATACCTGTGCAAGCTCCCCATTAAGCTGACGCTTGTCAAGTCTCATCTGTCGTGGCGCGTATTTGTAATACTACACCGCATATTACGTAACACAAACGCACAATAAAATTGTCGTGTCCTATCGTTTCATTCTGACGAAAACAATATTCATTACGTTATTTTCGTTGTCGTGTAGACGAATTTTTTAAACATATGAAGCAATGGATTTGGTACATTATAAATACTTACTTAAAATTCTTCTTGGTATAATACCTATTATGTCGATTTTTTTCTCTCTGGTTGTTGGAAGTAAGAATTAAATAAACAATTTAATATACATAGCTTTTCTACATAGAAAACAAGAGTTTACATCTAAGTGAAGCGCAAACTTTGTAAAAAAAACGGGATTCGATTTTTCGGTTTACCTATCTACCAGAATGAAATGCAGACTTTTATGTACTTAAGTACGAGAAAATAGGTTACGATTCGATTTAATGGAAGCTCCAGAAAATTCTATTGTAAATATTATAAGCCTCTAGAGCCTATATACCTATCTCTAACGGCCGAATTCTCAAATCCAACACAATTTTATATCAAGTTGTTACCTACTAGCAACAAAAAGATTTCTAAGAACTAGGACGTGACGTTTAAGAATTTGGGCAACAAGAATCTTAAAATTTAGTTAAGGTGTACAGTTATTTCATTTTATATGACCATTAAAATAGGCCTCTAACAATAAATACCTAAGTTTTTACGGATATATATATAACTCTGGTTTTTGACAGTTTGTAAATCTGCTGACAGCTATTAAGTAACAATAGGTACAGATAACGGCACGAAAGTTGGCAAGAGTTTTTGTAGTGGGGGAAGTTTGCGCACAATTTCATACATTTTTATATGCGCGAACTTCCCCCACTACGAAAATCTCTTGCCAAGTTACGTGCCGGCAACTGTATTGTATAAATTGTATTAGTCAATCGCAAGAGTTGTCATGAGATTGGACAAACACTATTGAAATAATACAAATAATTGTTTATTACCACAAATCGGTATTAAATGTGTGATAAAATAAGATTGTACAGAATTTGTAATCTTTCCTTTTATTTTTTGCGCACCGGAAAGTTTCCATGACACATTTTATGTCAAATGAATTTGCACGATGTGTGCAAAATTAATAATAGGTACCTACATTATGCCAATTTTTTTATTAAATATTGCTGTATTAGGTATGTAAGAAAATTTACTTGGGTTTATTGTGAAAATGTTTTTATTTTTATTGTAAATATACAACAGACATCAGATGGAATGATTTTTATAATACAGCCAAAGTCGTGCAAAATTTCCACGAAATGTGACGTCATCAACAACATTTACTTGGATTTATTGCGGAAAGTATGTTTTTTTTTAATTACAACACTCAGATCTTTTGATTTTTAAATCGGTTAAGTTATGCGAAATTTTCACGAAATATGACGTCAGAAAATTTCTATCGTGAAATTAAAAAATGAGTTTTGTATTTGTGGGAGTACCCGAACATTTTGTATAGAATTTGTTTCGCAACATCATCATCAAATGCAAAGCTCATTTCTTTTTACATGAATTGGGTATTTGACATCATCAACCAATTTAAGCCCTGAATATCTGATTAATTTTCAATTAACAGTAAAATTAGATTTTTAGCTGCTTTGAAATCAATAAATAGTTAATCAATTGAGTAAACAAAACGGTGACGTCAAAGTTTAATAATGCCATACAAAATCTATGGGGGAATCGCTTTTTGACAGCTAGTAAAAAGTATTTATGTCAGTTGATTTGATTGGTAGTGTCAATTAAGGTTTCATGTACAGTCAAGGTATTTTATTTACCTTACCTTGTAGGCACCTAATTACTTAATGGCAGCTCTCCATTTGCGCGGACACGTCGTGCGACGCGTCCGCGCACGCGTGTGTCTAGAAATCCGTCTGCCCTCTTCACTTCCGTCTGTGTCAGTGTGATCCCTTTGATCCCTTTGATGCGTGCCCAAAAAACCGACAAATCACGGATTGCGGCAGGGACGCAGGCAGACGCGGACACGCAGGCAGATCTCGACAGATTTCGCCCTCTCCACTATGCGCGGATGCATCCGCGGACGCGTCGCACTCGCACGACGTGTCCGCGCAAATGGAGAGCTGCCTTAAGAAAATGTGCATGGACAGGTTGTAATACCATTTTAAGGAAAGCTTGTAATATGTACACCCTTATTTAAAAACAACATAGTGAGCAATTCTTTTCTACTTATTTTTTAAATAGTTGAGCCTATTGCTTGCTTAAAGATTTTTTTTTCTACAAAAACGGTTACTCTATGTATCTATTTCACTTTTTAATAATGGATTGAACGATCCTTGGAATAGTGTTGGGACACTTTTAATCGATAACAAAGATAATGATTTAAATCAATGTATAAAACAGTCTGTAATTTGAATTGACTGTAATTTTAATTAAAATGTATTTTAAAAATTAATGTTACGTTACAAAATTTCTGAATTGAGCCGATTTAATCGTCTTAATATCGAATGTTTTGTAAAGTTAGAATACGCTTAGTGATTTACTTATTTATATTTTAATTATTTTAACGTCATTGTATTTTTGTATCGAGTGTAAATATTAAACGAAAAAAAAAAATATTATTAATATTTTCAAACTTTTATTTTTAAACACTGTTACAAAAGAAAACATTTTTTTTACCAGAGTGGTTTGTTTCTAATATTACAAGTTTACCTTGATGCCTCATTACTTCACAAAGACGATAGCTATAAATACACATCCTTGTAATAATACATTAATAATTAAGATACAATCGAAAACTTTCAAACTTGTTACCACTAGCCAACTCCAATAAAAGACATCACTATTAATGCTGCCGCAGACACTTTTCCAATTCAACCCCAAGTAAGCAATGAAATGTGATCTTTATAATGTCATATAGGTACGGTCTAATTTCCAACAGACAAACATACAAAACTACGACAGCGCATTACCTATACCACACAATATAAAAGTCACATTTATTTCATTACATCGAGTCGAGTTGTTCTGCGACAGCCATTATAAATACAAACATAACTACAAAAACAAATAAACACAAAATATCGACTAAGTATCTATTAGTTGAAATTAATATTAGTTGATCACCGCGGCACAGCACTAATTTCTCCTTGTCGTCTTTCCCATAAAGTTTACGACTTGTGCAAATGGCGCGAATTTACCTCGCCTCCCTCTTTTTTTTAGGCTAAGTTCCTGCAAGACATCGTCAGATTCAACTACAGAAGAATCGACGTTCTTGGAAGCAATATCTTCGGAATAATCCTCGCTGTCATTCTTTTCTGTATCTGATACTTCTCTAAACTTTCTATTAAATTCTACTTTATTTCTAGGTAAGTTAACGTCTCGCCGCTTCATAGATTCTGGTGAGCCGAACTTGGGATGGTCGGGCGGCTGGCACATGAGTGTCTCGTAGAAGTACCTGTCGGCTCGGCCATCAAACTTCTGCTTGTGTTTCTGCTCTTCATCAGAGCTATCGTTCGAGGAGTGCAGTTGTGGAGAACCAGGCGATTGCTTTTTGTGCATTGACCTTTGGCTGGAAATGTATGGAAATATAAAGTGTGTGCAGACTCATTGCATAGCTGTTAACTAGGCATACTAATACTACCTGTCCATTTTACTAGTTATGTGAATTTTGATCAACAAATTAATAACAATTAGCGTAAAAATAGTGTTGCAATTTGTAAACTTGAAAGAATTTTGAACTTCGCGGTCAACAAATCACTTTTGGTGGCTTATGACAGATGTAGTGACGTAAGAGCGTCATTTTAAAGCCGGATTTACATTACGAAACAAGTGTCATGCATGATAGAACTAGTTTCGTGAAACTAATTTTAGCACATCTTTCTTTCTTTATCGTGTGGGCAGTAAGGTCTTACGACCCTACACACCCTAGTGTCAGAGTTTCTAAACCGCCTCAAGGGCCTCCGACATGGTTTGAGTGGAACAGTAAGTCCAGGTTTCCTCACGATGTTTTCCTTCACCGATGCCAGTGATGTCCAAGATAAACTTTAGAAAGTACATATGAATTGAAAAATTCACATTGGTACTTGCCCGGATTTGAACCCACAACCTCATGCATGAGAGGCGGGTGCCTTAACCACTGGGCCATCACGACACATTTAGCACATGTGAAACTTCTTTCGTTTAAATTATAGTGTCGTGAAATTATCAGTATCGCCGAGATAATGGCCCTGTCAAAATCAAAGCTGTAATATATGATGCTAAGCGTCGTTGTAGAAAACCACACGTCCACTCTGCGCAGGTGCTGTCGCGCCACTCGCGACACTAGTTTCGCGTCGCATTTACATGATGAAATTATAACAACAAGCAACAAGCATGACATAAGTTTTACAAAAAATATGCGCATAGCACGAAACTAACTACTCCAGTGTCACAAAAGTAATGCATGCATTGTAAAACTGAACGTTTACACGTGAAATTACTGGTCAATTTAGTGTCAAAGATTGATTTTGAGCTCGAATCTGATCTGTTACACTACAGACGCCAGACTTTTTGTGCTATCAAGTCTGCCATAGACGAAGTCTGCGAGGCCTCAATAAAAATTTATAATGACGCCTTTTCATGATTATTTTCATTTTTTTATAACTTTTTTGGGGACCAAAAAGCTGCGTCGCGAAATGCCTGTCTTGTGATGATCCCTTCTTGATGGCATAAAAAGTCTAACGTCTGTTTAAGTCGTTAAAATAAGATTGTCACACAGTTATGGCTCATTTTCATTAGTCGATAGGGCCTGCATGCGACATAACAACCAATGAAAGTTACAAGTCGGTACAGCGCACGCGGGGATCCGCCGCGCATGCTTTTTGAAAATGAGCCATTATGAGCGACAAACACCGTCAGGATGACGTCACAAAAGCGAAATTTATATAAAACTGTGAAAGCTCCTCACCACCGTTTGATGTCCATGCCGGCGACCATGGTGGGTCGAGGAGATTGTGGCTGGAAGGCGCCTGGCGCACCAGCTTCGTCTCCACTGACCGCCTGGTATGACAAATTGACATTAGGTACAATGGCAACATTATGTAATGGCTTGTGAAGTTTACACGTTTGCAAAAGCTACCGCCTTGTGATACAAAATAACTGCTCAATAGTACGCGTATCATACAATTACGAATCTTTTTCCAAATAGATAACTAATACTCAAAATGGCAGATATGCCACGTTCTGACAGGTATTTTCTATCATTTATAAGAAGGCATCTCATATGTATATCTCTATGGAGGAAACAGATGTCTTAAATTACATTACAGGTTGCAATAATGACGTTTAAGTACATCGCTAACAATAATTTATTGAATTGAATCTAAAAAAAAATAATAGTTATATTTTAATATTTCGTTAATCTGTCATCATAATCACTTTCGTACACTGCCGCTAGTGTAGTTTGTGCACAGGCACACACTTGTGCACTAAATTTTTCTCTTGCATACTTGGCTAGTGGGGCCCCGTCCCTGTGCTGACAGCTCTTTGAGGCGCGCGCGAACAGAACGCGCCGTCGACCCGGGCATGGTCCTTGATCGGACGGCGAGCTACCCATTACTCGCCGTCCACAAGCCCGCGCCTACGGTGGCCGGATGTCGCCTCGCGACGTCCGACGCCCTGGGCGTCTCCCGCGGCGGCTGGGGCGTGAGGTGGAGGATGTTCTCTCCCTCACGCGGCCCGCCTCCTCCTTCGCTAGCATTACTGCTTCGCAGAAGGAGGTGACTGCATCCCATTCCCTCTCGCCCCGGAGCATGGCCTGAACCAGGTCCGGACGCGAGAGGTCGCCGCCGCCTATCGCCTCCGTGAGGACACGGCGGTGCCCCGCCCAAGCGGGGCAAACCTGCACCGTATGCTCCACCGTGTCCTCCGGGCGGTCCACACAGTGGTGACACCCGGGCGTTTCCTCCCGTGCAATCCGACACAGGAACCTCCCGAAACAACCGTGTCCGGTGAGGACCTGCGTCAGCCGGAAGGTGAGGACGCCGTGGCGCCTCTCCAGCCAACCAACTTGGTCTTACCAACTTGGCTAGTCTCCATTGAGATTTGCCGCCGTAAAAAATCGAAATGCTGTTGAGAAAATATTATTTTATTTTAAAAGTACTTTATTCCATAATTTTACAACTCACCTTATTGGCGAATTGGAAGTAGCAATGAGTGACCCTATCGATATCTGCCCACGCGACGATGAACCGCGCCATTGTCAGTGGTATCTTCGGCAGGAAGTTAGAATGGAATTTACCCTGGCAGTAGATCGTTATCACATCCGTGTCCTTTATCTCGAATATTATCCGGAATATTGTGCCTGAGGGATACATGAATTGGTAGAATTAGAAATACGTCACTGTGTTAATTAATAAATAATTCAAAATGGCGACACGTATCATGGTATCTCGCTCGCTCGCTTTATTGTGGGAGTGAAAAAGCATGACCTGCCATCCTTAAGTCTGGCCGCCATTTTTGATTTGATTCTTTGGTGCGTGTTACATTTGTGAGTATGTAACGTACACAGTGGAAATAACCAGTATGGTACTTAGTTTGCTAGAATCATCGAAAGATGGCCGATAGCCTGCAAGTCCGTTGCCCGTACAGGGACAGACCTGAGAGCAAGACGCACAAGGGGTTCTCCGCGCAATGTCTTGAGACCATACGGCCGGTGTGTGCGGAAGAATGCTATGAGCGACCCCGTGACCCTGCCAAAGTAGGTAGTTGGAAGAACACCGTGGGGTTTTAGTCGGTAGGAGTCTAGCACACCCTTCAGCCTTCCTCGAGGCGAACCAGTGCATGAGGATTTCCCCACAAAAAAAAGGATGGATGGTAGCAGCATCTGGGTGAGAGTACATTTATAAGTGAAGATTCAAACAAACCTGGCACAAACATATTATAGTTGGTATCATAGTTGCCGCTACCGATCCAGATGCCGTTCTTCCGTGATAAAGAGATGATGTTGTCTCGATGGAATCTGACGTCGAAGTGGAGTACCACGTCGCGCGGTTCTTCGCCCTCCTGCGCGCATAGATTCACCGACATTCTAATAAAAGAGGCCAGTTCGTGAGGTTACACTTCATGGATTTGGTGATAAAAAAAGAACACACTAGCAAACCAATCTAACACTATGATTTTAAAAATAGAACATTGTTTTTTTTAATGGACCCAGGCCAAAGACGTCCAAACAGCAGGAATGGAGCATTCGGTTTGGTTGATCTAAATGCAGGTTTTACTTGAAACAGTCTTGAATTCAATTTATCATTAATGGCTTTTGTGGAAGACCATCACATCACAACATCACTTAAGTGGCGGTATCATTATGGTAGACCGTTAAACGCTGGTGATTATTTTTAAAATTCACATAAAGCTGTCATATTGTTGGAACTGATAGGGTTCGAACCCACGACCTATGACCACCACCGACCACCACGGCGCCAGGCGCCCACGTTCCTAGAACTAATATAACGTGAAACCACGTCTTACTTGCGAGCATTCTCTTTGATTTTACCCCCAATTTCGATTCTGTCTCCAACTTTGAGGGTTCCAGGGATATTTGCAGTGAAAACGGGCATTTTCTCCAATTATACTTTAATAAATATCTATATATGCCTGCCCCAGTGATCTCTAAGTCAGGGCCAGTTGTGTACATGGACATTTTGAACGACAAATTTAAACATTACACAATAGTGTTTGGTAGAATGTTTTTGAAGTTTTGGAGGCTCAGACAATTTTATGGTTATAATTAATTGACGTTTCGTGCCAACGTGACGCAAGCCTTGCTTCTCATTACTTCTTTTTTGTTCTTTGTTTTTTATTGGCGACTTTTTTTTTCATGGAGTTTTTAGCAAATTGATTTTATTGAGCGTCTAGCGGGATTACACGGTGTTAACGTAACGTATAATCGATCAATTTTTTTAATTAGAGGTACCAGTACTACCAGTTTGCACATTATGTTTATATAACACTAGCTGTCCGCCGCGGTTACACCCGCGTCTTTGGTTACTGCTCCGCTCCCGTAGGTCGTAGCGTGATGGTGGCCTATAGCCTTCCTCGATAACTAATCTATCTAACACTGAAAGAATTTTTCAAATCGGACCAATAGTTCCAGAGATTAGCGCGTTTAAACAAACAAACAAACAAACAAACTCTGCAGCTTTATAATATTAGTATAGATAACGTCATCAGCAGCTCATCATCAGCCTTTTCCCAACTCTGTTGTGGTCCGCTTCCAGCGTAACGGGATGCAACTGAATACAAGTATTTTACATGTAGAGATGCTGTCTATTCTGTAAAAAATCTCCTTTGGACTACTATCTTTAGCGTGATTTCTACCTCAGCTTATCCCTGAAAAGCACGAGTAACGCTAAAACAGCTCAGACCAACAAAAAAAGATAAGACTTTTTTTGTTGGTCTGAGTAAAACAGTGACACAATGACATAATGTTGAACAAGTCACTCTGTTACTCTGTTGAACGTTTTAAAGATTTTTTGGGACGACAGCATTAGTTACGAACATTTTAATCTTTTCTAGGGCTGTATTATTTTATATTCAAATCATATTTTCAAATATTCCACCTTTTTTTTGTTTCTTCATCGGCAACACTGAGTGGTACTTCTTGCCAACGAGCAAAATGTTGAAATTGTCATAATATAAGTCATAATCATAAACGTCATTTGAGTTTGGCATTTCTGACCGTGTTATCAAGATAACCTGTTCAGCTGCTTTTCGCGTAAAAGCACGTTGTTTGTATTTATTATTTTATAAGTTTTTCGTGTGAATAGTGTATAAGAAGTGTTTATTAACTATTTTAAAACAAATAACGGTGAGTTTAATATGTATTTCCTGCACCATCTCATACTTATTACAGAGTACATGATGCAAGTTGGTGTCGAGAAATTGCAATATTTTAGCAACAATATTATTTGTTTAGCCTGTTACTCTATCTTGATTTAGGTATGTGTTAAAATTTTGTAATAGTTTTCTAAAAATACAATTTTATTCAGCACCTACTTTTCCATTTATTTTAGTTGAAAACCGGCAAATAAATATTGCTAAATAAAGTCGAAAACTTTTTAAAAACTAGTTTTATCTTGCTGATAACCTGTGCGCGGTGTCGTTTTCGTTGCGGTTTCAGTGATAATATCTTATTGGTGTCAGTATTTTTGAATACATTGTAACACAATTGAAAATTGCATCAAAACAGATGATGCAATTTTAGGTAGGTAAGTACTTACCGGTAAACTGGTACTAACCGGTATGATGCAAGGGAGGTGTGTGCGTGTCTGTGTGCATGCGTTTATAATTAGCTTTTAATCTTTGTAGTTTCTTTTGCTCTGGCTGAAAGTCTGTGGATCTTTGTAAGGCACCACAGAAAAGTCTAGAAAAGCAGCTCACAACCTCCTTGGTTGATTACAACCTCCTATAAGAATTGTATGATGCCATACGAAAAAAAAGTATTCTTGTTTTAGAAATAGAATGCATTTAGTGTTACCAAGTAGTTACCAAAAGCATCATTATCAGCTATTGGGGTCGTAAAGCTCTCGACCAGGTACCGGAAGGTGCAGTGTGGGAAGGCCCCCCACAACGGTGGACTGACAACCTTGTAAAGGTCCCAGGAAATCACTGGATACGGGCAGCACAGTACCAGTCATTGTATCTTTAGGAGAGGCCTATGTCCAAAAGTGTACGTTGTTTGGGTGATATGATGATGATGTAATCATAATTAGCTGTAAACTAAGCTTAACAAATAACAATTGGTGTTGTACACACAGCAAAACAGATAGGTATGCAGGGTCGTCAGATATAGTTGAAGTTTTTTTAGAAACCGATGGATGTTTTCGAATGTAATTTAATTTAAAAAGTAGATAATAAATAGTTCTTTATTTAGGTTAAGTTTCAGTCAAAGACATCCATTGGTTTCTTAGAAAACTTCAACTATATCTGACGACCCTGCATACCTATCTGTTTTGCTGACTGTACATAAATTTAATAACACCACACTCTCTTCTGAATATACAAAATGATAACACTTTTTAACCCATTAACTGCGAGAAAACACACCCGTTATGTTTCTACAAAAAAACGCAAGTGCGGTGCTCACACACCGTGTGTGTTTTTCTACGTTGAACACACGAACTGTGTAGCCAGCCGTACTACGGGCTTGGTGTAGCGAATGTTCGCCCGCAGTCAACGGTTTTCAATATCCCATTCCTGGACAAAAACCCTTCACTTCAGCGTTCACTATTCCATGCTCCATTTTTCCCCCCTCCATCTCCTTAGTGGTCTGCCGTGACTTTATTTACTGTCTCAGGACTCCATCTCTGTGTTATTGTTTGTAAAAAATTGATTTTAGCTCGAGTGTTCCGCTTCATACTTTGTGCTTTACAATAAGCATTGTCTTATCAGATAGTAGGCAGCACCTAATAACATGAAATTGTTTTATTAACAAGTGTGATATGATACCACTTGTATATTGTTTGTATTGTTCATCATTTTTAATGTTCATTCTACTAGAACGGGTCAACGGGGTCACCGAATACAAACCGTGGACCATAAGTAAACAGTGAACTTCATACTTAAAACTATTATTTAAATATGTCAGAATGTAAATAACAAAAGAAAACCTGTGGCATTTTAGTTTAGCCCAAAAAAAATATGTATTTTATTTATTATGTCCAGGTGAACCGCGACTGTCTCATAATTTTTCCAAAAACACTAATTGGTGACCCCTGTACTAGAACTATTAACATAATCCCTATATTGCTTGGGGGTAAAGCAGAAGTGTATTAATAGTAGCATGCACCCATAAGCACAATGTATTGCGAATATTGCATTGTGCGCTACCATAAACAGTTCTTTCATACCAAAAGTCATCATCTGCCTTATCTTGATTTCTCTCTCATTTGAATTAGTGATGGCAATTTTTTCAATCAACGTTTTTCATGTTACATACTTGATTTGAAATGGCTGTTTGCTAGTTAGTTAATTAATTATGCTGTGTGACTTTTTTATAAAAGAATTACACTATACTTACTAGCTGACCCACCGCGACTTCGTTCGCGTAGTATCCTGCCCCTACCCTACCCCAACCCCATATTTTCTCACCGTTTAAACCTTCCCTGGGCTACGACAAACATTTCATAACCATTATCAGCAAAATCGGCCCAGCCGTTCTCGAGTTTTAGCGAGACTAACGAACAGCAATTGATTTTTAAATATGTTACTAGCTTCTGTCCGCCACTTCGTCTGTGAAAATGTCGGTAATCGCGGTCGCAGACGAAGTCGCGGAGTAAAAAGGAGCTTAATGTTCTATCTTGGAGTTCAAACTTACTCCGTACCAAATTTCATCAAAATCAGTTCAGTGGTTTAGTCGTGAAAGTGTTACAGACAGACAGAGTTACTTTCGCAGTTATAATATTAGTATGGATTAGTTTTTGCCCGCGACTTCAAATGTCAATTATAGTATATTTTATAATTTATAACTATAATTTATAATTTTTTAAATCTTAAATAGTTTTAGAAAATAATTTCCTAGGGAATACATGGGCTGTGCCTATAAATAGAAACCTACTGACCTCCAAAATACAGGAATTTCCTAGTTTGGAGGTTGGAGGTCAGCAGATCCTTGCAAATTGCATGTATAAAAAAAAATTATTGGCGATTTAATCTTGTTTCTCAATACAAACTTTGCCCCCCCTTTTTCACCCCCTAAGGAACACCGGGGGATACCGGGCAGGCATTTAAATTTGTATGTACTTTCTAACTTTATCTTGGACATCACTGACAAACATCGTGAGGAAACATAAGTCTAAAATCGCCAACCCGCCTTGAGCAAGCGTGGTGATCAATGCTCGTGCCTTCTCTGTATGAAAAGAGACCCTTGTCCTATAGTCAGACAAAAATAGCTTAGTATTATAACAACAATTTGATCTTTTATTTCAGTTGTCATCACAAAATGGTAGTGTCAGAAGAGCAAGCCCCCACAGTGGAAGGCGACGCAGCCGCTAGTAAGAAGGCAGCCAAGAAAGCGGCCAAAGCTGCAGAGAAGCAGCAGAAGAAAGCAGAACATAAGGTAATTATTCTTGGTCAGTTCAGCCATCATCTTCTATCTAAGATTTTCGAAGGGACAATTTTTGTAAGGGAAGTTGAAGCGAAAATTGCTTAATATGCCAGAATAAAGTAACAAAATGCAATACATGGGTCAATAGGCTCGCCCCCAAAAGTCAAAAAAGTCAAAATATGTATTAAATACACTTTTGAATTATCATGGAGTCAGTCAATCAGTAAGAAAGTTAGTGAGTTGCTTGTTTAAAAACGGGTTCCCCTATTACACTGGAGTTAAACATAACTGGCGAAATGTGGGTGTACTGATGGGTACACCTCTGCCTAACCCTTCGGGGATTACAGGCGTGATGTTATATATAAAATAACAATGTAATACATATAATGTTTTTTTTTTATTTTCTTTCCTAAGAACCTTCTCACAATAACAAACACAACAAAAAAAAAATTAGTGAAATTCGATAGTTGACACCATTAACCAATAATTCCAAGACATAACTTCTTAAAAAAAACACGTCATTTTAGCCCTAAAAACCCGATAAATGTTCAATGAACAGTAAAATTAGATTTTTATTGGCTCCGAAATCAATAAATTGTTAATCAATTGAGTGAGCTAGTAAGTGACGTCACAGATGTCTTTTGCCATACAAACCTATGGCAGAATCGCTTCAATTGATTGGTGGTGTCAAATACTCTATTGGTCCGGCCGTTCACCCGTGATGCCGTGCCCAAGGGAAATCAATTCAATTCAAATTCATTTATTTCAGAACCAGTCCATATTTATATAAAGATAAAGTTATTGAAAAATTAAATTAAATTGTTCAATTAAATTAAGAATTAAATAAGATTATTAAATAGGGATTCATTTTGATATAGTATAGAAGACTAGCTGTCCGCCGCGGTTACACCCGCGTCTTTGGTTACTGCTCCGCTCCCGTAGGTCGTAGCGTGATGGTAAATTTCAAATCGGACCAGTAGTTCCAGAGATTAGCGCGTTCAAACAAACAAACAAACAAACAAACAAACACTGCAGCTTTATAATATTAGTATAGATAAAAGTTTTATTATTATCCATTTCCCAGGCTGCCTCAGGCCAACCGCAAGGCGAGACCGAAGCCCCCGAAGGAGACGTGTCGGAAGGCCGCTATGGAGTCCTAAAGCTGATCCAATCAACCGGGGAGAACCGCGACAGAGTGTACACTGATGTGAAGGATTTAACTGTCAAGCTGAACGGACAAAATGTATGGGTTAGAGGTAAGAGCTATGAGTATATTTATTTCAATTTTGTAAATGTGGGTACCATGGAGCGTTTTATTTATTGAGTTACTGTGTGTTTTGACTTAAAGAGCATGGCAGTTGAGAGCTTGTCATGCTCACTCAAATGTCTCGCTGATGGTGGCTCCCTCCATAATGGTTGAGCTAGGTGGTGCTGATCCATGCGTCATGCTCGTGAACGAGTTCTGTCAGTTACTCAGTTGGGATTGGTCATCTCTTAACTGCTATGGCTTACATCTAGTTTTATTATTTTTTACTACTGTTTTATATTTATCTTCATTGTTTTCACATGTAGAATCAACAAGAATAATGTAACCAGGATTTTGTAAAAACCTAATTTAAAAGAGTGCCGTGGAGTTTCTTGCTCGTTCTTCTCCATAGAGGCCTACCTCCGTTTTGGAACGAGCAACTAGCTTCAACTTTCGGACTAACTGACCGACTCCTTGACTATTCAAAAGTGCCTGTAAATGGTCTAATTGAAATAAATGTTTTGACTTTGACTTTTCTATATTTGCACAGCTAAAATACAAATATGAAACCCATAGATCTAAATAACTTATATTAGCTACCTATATTCTTGAAAATAAATACATCATTCAATATTCTATTCATTCAAGATATAAATGATAAAGTCAAATATTCAGAGAATGAAAAAACAAATCCATTGGTTTCGTGGTCGCAAGTGCAACTGCTGAACGTGGAGCCCTGAGTTCGATTCTCATGTCAGGTAAAGTGTTATTGGGGTTCTCCAATTAAAAATTTGTCAGCACTTAAAGCCGTTAGTCCAGC
The DNA here is from genome assembly GCA_949316365.1 of Hoplodrina blanda. NCBI lineage: Eukaryota > Metazoa > Arthropoda > Insecta > Lepidoptera > Noctuidae > Hoplodrina > Hoplodrina blanda. The sequence continues at coordinate 2,262,408 of OX438573.1, read as the reverse complement.
GTCTGATCTCTTTCCAGTCGGGTGGGCGTGTCCAAGAATAAGCTTTTCAATTTTGCTCTCCTGCAACATATTTATGCTCATGACTACATTGCGATATAATGGTCTAATAGAAATAAATAATTTGACTTTGACTTTGACTTTTGACCCTGACTTTTGACTCTGACTTTTGACTCTGACTTTTACTTTGACTTTTGACTTTGACTTTGACTTTAAAATCTCACATCCTAACCTTGACATACTCGTTGTCACAAGTTAATCTCATCATCTCTCCTTGTCGTTCAGCTCGGCTCCAAACCTCCCGCGCTAAAGGGAAGCAGTGCTTCGCTGTGCTTCGTCAGAGCAGCAGTACGGTGCAGCTACTGATCAGCGTGAGCGACGAGCGAGCGGTCAGCAAGCAGATGGTCAAGTTTACCGGCAAGTATGTACTGTAATAAAAATATTAGAATAATACCTATAGGTATAATATTAACAATTTCACTGCCGAGCCCTCGCTGGCGCGGGGTGCGGGGTATGGCGCGAGGGGCCGACCCCGCGCTGGCGCGGGCTAGGCTCAGTACAGTTTCTATGAGTCAGTGTGACGCCGGCACTGCGTTTGGCGGGTTGTTTTTACGTTCTGATGTCTTAGAAACTAAATAAATTTATAAAGAACAGTTCGGTTTTTGGCACTCTACCCTCACAATCCGGCTGGCAGTGAAGTGGTTAAAACTATTCCCTATATTCAACATTAACTTTTCTACATATAAGAACTTTGCGCTATTCAAAACGGTTCCCTATTTAAAACCATTCCCTATTTTAAAACTATTCACTATTTTAAAACTATTACCAAGTTAAAACCATCATTCTCTATTTTAAAACATTTCATATTTTAAAAGTATTCCTTATTTTAATCCGTTCCCTATTTTATAACCATTATTAATTTAAAAACATTATCTATTTAACACTATTCGGATTCCCTATTTTAAAACCATTCCTTATTTTAAAACTATTTCCCATTTGAAAACTATTTCCCATTTTAAAACTTTTCCCTATTAAAAACTATTCTATATTTCTATCTCATTCCAGCATAACCAAAGAATCGATCATCGACGTATACGCAACGGTAGTAAAGACTGCGGCTCCCATAGAGTCGTGTACGGTTAGCGACGTGGAGCTGGTGGCGACGCAAGTGTGGCTCGTGTCCGCTGCGCGTGCGCAACTGCCGCTGCAGATAGAGGACGCCGCCAGGCCGGAGAAAAACGATGTGAGTGTGATGTCGGTAAACATAATGCGCGGCGAAATGGAAATCACAATCAAATTCAATTTACCAGCCTTTCCCAAAGTGGGCGATAACACCCCTTGTGCCCACAAGAGGGCGTTGCAGGCCTGCAGGCCTAAAGGGGGCGGTAAGAGACTCAGAAACAAAATCGGGGCGTTGTGTAGAGGCTTGGGGAGCGATTTGTAATTTCATCTACGAGGTGGTTTTTAAGTAGGTGAAAAAACGGGGGCGCTAGAAAATAATTTATTCTCAAAGTGGGCAGTAGACAAAATAGTTTGGGAACCGTTTCGTATAACCGATTCGTCCTTTCGAAATTTGCAAACCATTCTCAACCATTTGTTGGTATCCGATTGAGCTGAAATTTTGCATACACCTTTAGTTCTGATGACAATACGGAACACTCAATATTGTATTAATTTTCAATTAAAGCTTGTTTTTAAAAATATTTTTTTAAATTAGTTTTATACTATGTAGTGAATAATTAATATAAAAACAAATATTTTTAAAAACAAGCTTTAATTTTAAATTGTTTCAATAGTGATTATTGGACATTGTATACAACTTACATACATACATACGAACAGTGCAAGCTAAATATGTATAAAAGCTTGTAAAAAGTTTCTTTACGTTGATTCGCAGGACCCAGAAGCGCTAAGGATCCGCGTGCACCAAGACACGCGGTTGGACAACCGTGTGCTGGATCTGCGCACTCCCGCCAACCAGGCCATCTTCAGGCTAGAAGCTGGAGTATGTCGCCTGTTCAGGGACATACTCACACAGAGAGGTACCGTGCTCACATCGAAAAATTATAATCTTCTTTCTTCTTTATCGTGTGGGCAGTAAGGTCTTACGACCCCACACACCCTAGTGTCAGAGTTTCTAAACCGCCTCAAGGGCCTCTGACATGGTTTGAGTGGGACAGTAAGTCCAGGTTTGGTTATATACCAGCCTATTACTTTCCCACTGCAGGGCAAAGCCTTCTTCTCATACAGAGAAGGCACGGGCATTGATCACCACGCTTGCTCAAGGCGGATTGGCGATTCCAGAGTTATATTAATTACTAGCACTCTCCCCGCGACTTCGTTCGCGTGATTTTTCTTACGGATCCCTAATTTTTTAAAATAAAATATAGCCTATAGCACTCAGTGATAAGTTAGCTTCCTATTTGTGAATCAATTTTCAAAATCGGTTCGTTACTTCCGGAGATTACCCCCTACATACAAACTTACAAACATATAAACTTACAAACAAATGTTACCTCTTTATAATATACACATCAAAAGTGTCTAGGGATCAAGATGTATTTGGTAATAATAATATATTGATCCCTAGACACTTTTGATGTGTGTAGTATAAGTAAATAAGTAATAAGTATAGACAAAATCAGGTTTTCTCACAATGTTTTTCTTCGGTAATGAATCAATGTTTTACAATATTTGCATACAAAAGTATTTTTTATTTTATAGTTGTATGGAGTTTCTTGCCCATTCTTCTCCATACAAAACTACCTTTGACTTTGCGTCAACCAAAGGTGGTAAAATACAGGGTGAAATTGAGTAGATGCGACAAATTTAAATATACAATAATACGTGTTGTCAAGAAAATGTATAAAATATCAAATGTAAAATTAAAAAATAATTGATCAGTGTTACGACAAGCGTTAAAATAATTAAAGTATCAAAGAATTTCGCGTACTACCGTTTTCGTGTAGTGGACACGATTTAGGTACCTTGTACGATGTAGGTTGAATGAATAGCGACGCCGCGCCGACACGATTGTTAACGATAATCGCGTAATTTTTTTTAACGATTTAGATTGTAGAAAAAACAGTTTATAATTACTGTGTTACTGTAACTGAAGCTCCCATTTCATTTTGTCGCATTTATTCAAATTCACCCTGTATAACATGACAGGTGCAAATTATTTACGCTTGCTCAAGACTTGGTAACCGGCTAATAACCAAAATTAATCCCCATAAATCCCCAGGTTTTGTGGAGATCCACACGCCAAAGATAATATCGGCGGCTTCAGAAGGCGGCGCCAACGTGTTCACCGTGTCTTACTTCAAGTCGTCCGCGTACCTGGCGCAGAGCCCGCAGCTCTACAAGCAGATGGCCATCGCCGCTGACTTTGACAAGGTTGGTGATTAGTGAATGTGTGTTAAATGAATGAATGTTTTATTTGCCAGAATATACAAGGTGTAGAAAGGGTTAAGGGTTAATTTTTAAGGCACCACAGGAAAGTCCGGTTAAGCTGCCAACAACCTCATAGGTTGACTTGCGAGATGCCATACCGAAAAAAAAAACTTGAGAGGTTTCAAGGGACACCCGGATGGAACGAAGTTCCTTTCGATTAATTAGGCTTGCTTTCTGTGAGAGAGAGAGAGAGAGATAGGCAGAGAAACACGTGCACGCCGCACGGCTTACAACTATAGCAAAAAGTGTCGTTACAACTTTTGGTCTTAATTTTTTCCGTCTAGCCCCCTTTCGCAACGCGCGATAAGGAACTTCGTTCCAAAAATCAACCGTCGGGCAGTAGCCCACCAGACACAACACCCGTCTGGTCGGAGGATCCTCCCTTTTCAACGGAGTATGGGAAACTTTACACCTCTCATATCTTTAAATAACTATCAGCGTCATTAACGAGACTTCTTACACCCATTCTGTTGTTAAATATTGTACGGAACCCTTCGTGTGCGAGTCCGACTCGCACTTGGCAGGTTTTTTGTAACACTTACTCAATACTTGTGCTCATAAATAAGCGTATTTAATTTGATCCATGCGTCATGCTCGTGAACGAGTGTTGTCAGTTGGGATTGGTCATCTCTTAACTGCCATGGCTTACATCTTTATTTTATTATTTTATGTTCATCTTCATTGTTTTCACATGTAGAAGCAACAAAAATTTTGTATGAGTTTCTTGCTCGTTCTTCTCCATAGAGGCCTACCTCCGTTATGGAACGGGCAAGCTTCAACTTTCTGACTAACTGACCGACTCCTTGACAATTCAAAAGTGCCTGTAAATGGTCTTATTGAAATAAATGTTTTGACTTTCACCCATTCTAGTGTTATATGAGGACAACTGACGTTAGAAAATATGACGTTTTTGACATCTGTCACACTTACAATTCGACGTCGAGAAGCAGACTGATTCAGCTTGGTTAACGGATAGGCATATTTTGACAGCGAACTGAATCAGTTTGCCTAATGAACAAGGGGATATATTGTACGGAACCCTTCGTGTGCGAGTCCGACTGACACTTTTCAGGTTTTTTGTAACACCTACTCAATGTGCTCAGTGGCGGCTGTACCTTAAGTGCGCTCGTGCGCTGAACCACCAATTCAAAAATCAAAAATTACAAAATATTAAGTACTTACTTCATTTTTATTTTTAAATTACCATTTTAATAGTTATTTTTAAACATACAAAAACGTATAAAAAATTAAATCTCCAATTATGGTGAAACAGTTTGAGCGCTTTACTAAACTATTAAGACTTATTTTCCTGAAAAGACAAATTCTCGTGCGCCTCGGCGAGTGCACGAGGACTGCTAATATAACTTGTAGGAGATACGAGTTAATACGCCTGACGCGTGAAACAGAAGATAGTTCATAGAAATGTACCGAGTAATGAGTAGGTTCTCGAGCGCCGCACGTGCGAACCGAGGATTGCCGAAAGCACCCGATGTTTGACGAATTGGTGAAAACGACGCGACGGCAGCCATGATTGACATCTCGTTATCAGACTACCAGTATAGTTTCACTGTATGTGTGACGCGTTAATTATTGTTTATTTATATTACCGTAATTGTTTTTAGTTTTTGTTTCGATTTTTTTCGAGAACTTTTATTCTATACTGTGTATGGTGTTAATACCCGATTTTAATAAAAAGGTGATTGAACATTTCGCTTCAGAAAAATGTCGTCGCATTGATTAATGTATAAAAAATAAACATATATTATGTCAATTTTTGTTTTGTTGCATTTTCTAATTTTAATATTTTAGTAAAGTGCACCACCAGTTCGATAACCCACCAGCCGCCACTGAATGTGCTCATAAATAAACATAAATATGATTTAATATCCGCAGGTGTTCACAGTAGGCGCAGTGTTCCGCGCGGAGGACTCGAACACGCACCGCCACCTCACCGAGTTCGTAGGGCTGGACCTGGAGATGTCGTTCAAGCACCACTACCACGAGGTCGTGGACACTATCGCTGGCACACTCACTGACATGTTCAGAGGACTGAGGGACCAGTATGTAGAACATTTATTTATTTAGATTTATTTACGCACTCAAACCATGTCAGAGGCCCTTGAGGCGGTTTAGAAACTCTGACACTGGAGTGTGTGGGGTCGATAGACCTTACTGAAGAAGAAGACAACTTTAAGCATATGTAAAAAACACACTGCACTGTTTCTGCGTTACGCGACTGACGATACGCGGCGTATCTTCTGTCAGATGTGAACCGACCCTTAATGCCTTGGACATTTTCTACCAGTTGACGTCGTGAGGCGACATCCGGCCACCGTAGGCGCGGGCTTACGGACGGCGAGTAATGGGTAGCTCGCCGTCCGATCAAGGGCGTCGACCATGCCCGGGTCGACGGCGCGTTCTGTTCGCGCGCGCCTCTAACAGCTGTCAGCACGGGGACGGGGCTCCAACGGGGCCAAACGCGTGCCGGGGTTGCGGGACGTCTTAACAGGATACCGTGGCCCCGGAACGTAAAGGGCAACAAGGAACAGGGTGGTTTTTTAGTCAGTAAAAGTCTGAGTCCCTTCCGCCCCACCCAGGGCGGAAGGACTCATTTGATGATTTTTACCACCTTAAAAAAAAAGGGTGATGCAGAGACAAAATAGTAGGTGCACAGGTACAGACAATTTCCAAGAATGAAAAAGAAAATTTTATAAATAAGTACAAAAATAATTTCCAGGTTCGCGTCAGAGATCGCGACGGTGGGGCAGCAGTACCGCGTGGAGCCGTTCAAGTTCTTGGACCCTCCGCTGAGGCTGGAGTTCCCCCAAGCCATACAGATGCTCAAGGAAGCAGGTAACAATTAATTAATAATCAATTAATCTGCCTAGCCTTTTCCCAACTATATGTGTAGGGATAAAGTACGATAACATGGCGCGCCCCTCCTCAATTCAAAACGTTTGAAAGTATTTACAAAGCGTCACCCAGACTCACAACGCATGTGTGCGTACTGAGACGGCTCTTCAACAAAAATAAATCCAGCGATTTGTTGCTCGACTAGCCGCGTCATTAATTACTAATTATTATTAGTATGGCGGTGCACTGACATACTCTATGAAAATGACACGTGCGTTGTCTTGCGCGGTCGGCTAGTTATGATTAGTCGACCAACAAATCTGACTGCTACTAAAGACAAATACATTACAACTACAAACTCTTTCGTACAGATGTGACTACACACATTGAAATAGTAATATGGAGGGGCGCGCCATGTTATAGTAGTTTATTTCTAATCTTTAAACATTTTATATTTCAGGAGTTACAGTAGGTGAAGAAGATGATCTCTCGACTCCGGACGAGAAACTCCTGGGCAGATTGGTCAGGGCCAAGTACGATACTGACTTCTATATCTTGGACAAGTACCCGCTCGCAGTCAGACCGTTCTACACCATGCCTGACCCTACAAACCCTGTGAGTAGGCCATTTATGAGCTATATACAATGTGATAGGGGTGAGACTTCTAACCCTTTAAGGCTGAGTACTACATCTAATTTTATCGACAAAAAAAATAATATGGGGGGTTGAACCCCCTCCCCCTAAAAATTATGGCTATTTTAATATATTTTTTAATGTACTACGGCGCGCTTGATATCAAAGGTTGTATGCGTCGTAGAAACAAAAAAAAACGACAAACGGTAGCTAATAACTTTGGCTAACTAATTCATTACTTTTTTCATATGTTTGATAATGTTTTGGTGAGAAAAAAAAAACATTTCTGAATTATTTTGACCGAAAAAATCGCTATTTTTCAATATTTTCACGAATTACTCAACCCCCCATATTATTTTTTTTGGCGATAAAATTAGATGTAGTACTCAGCCTTAACGGGTTAGAAGTCCCACCCCTATCACATTGTATAGTTATTTAGAGTTCCGTACCCGATGGTTGCTGTGTATCATATTACCCAGTTACTGGGTTGAAAAGGCAGATGATGATATCCCGTAGGATGCTAAGGTAACCCTATTTCTAATCCTCCGCTGTCCGTCCGTCTGTCAGCGATCTGTATCTCAGGAACAATAATAGCTAGAAAGTTAAAAAATAACTAAAACCCGACTACGACAAAATCCCGCACTGAAAAGTATAAAACAAGAACAATATTCATTTGAATTTCGTAGTCGGGTTTTAGTTATTTTTAACTTATTTTTTATTTACATTATTTTGGGGGTTATATTATTTGAAGGTATAAGTCTATTTAATTATTTGATATAATAATAAAAGCAAAGTAGCGAGTGAATTTCTAATGAACTCATTAAGCCTTTTCATTTGATGCCCATGTTGACACTGTTAATCAAGGCAAAGTAGCTAGTAAAAGTTATATAATGTATATATATTTCAAATGTGCTCATCAAGCCCTTTAATTTGATACACATGTCGATACTGTGCGAAAAAATTTTTTTTTTTCGATAACGACTTCACGTCCCCTGGAGGGCGCCATATTGGATTTGGTGAATTTTGGTGACACGTCACCTACCCTATAACCAGCGGACAACTGAGACGCTTCTAACGACACCTCATTTGTCATGTAATGATAAGTAGTTTAGAAGTTACGAGGGAACAAACAAACATACATACATACCGGTCAAAATCATAACCCTCCTTTTGGCTTTGCCGTAGTCGGGTAAAAAATTACACAGAATATGTATTTTTATTGCCGCTATACCTCAACAACTAGTTAATTCTTAATCAAAATAACATTTAAATTTCTTCGTTTTTAAACCCCGACGCAAAAACGACGAGGTGTCATAAGTTTGACGTGTCTGTGTGTGTGGCATCGTAGCTCCCAAACGGATAAACCGATGTTGATATTTTTTTTTTGTTTGAAAGGTGAATTGTCTGAAGTGTTCTTAGCTATGTTTGATGAAACTCGGTCGAAGATAGCCGCCGTCGGGGGATTTTTTAATTTTAGATTATTTTTTTTTGCAGAAAGTTTCGAACTCGTACGATATGTTCATGCGTGGTGAAGAGATCCTGAGCGGCGCGCAGAGGATACACGACCCGGAGTTCCTGACGGAGAGGGCGAAGCACCACGGCATCGGTGAGTCGAGCAGAACGAGTCGTGGATTGGCGCATTATATCCGTTTAAGGCAATACTTACTTATTTATTTTTCCAGGCTGCCTCGTTGATCTAGTGGTCGCAAATTGCGACTGCTGAGCATGAGGTCTTGGGTTCGATTCCCAGGTCGAGCAAAATGTTATTGGGTTTTTCCATGAGGAATTTCTCAGTAGCAGCCTCGGAGTCTGGATTTGTGCCCGGTTGATGGCAATACGCTCGCCCCCTATTACATGGGACCTAAACATAACTGGCGAAATGTGGGTGTACTAATGGGTACACCTCTGCATAACTCTTCGGGGATTACAGGCGTGATGTTATGTTATGTGTTGAAAAAAAATATCAAACCGTTTTCAGACGTGACAGAAATAATCACTTTTTAAGTAAAAAAAAAGTATGAAGTTGGTTAGAAGGCTGAGCAAAATGTAGCAATTTTTTTTTTTCAGATATCTCCAAAATAGCCGCATACATCGAGTCCTTTAGATTGGGTTGTCCGCCGCATGCGGGTAAGTAATAACACAATAATGTTATAAAGACTAATAATAATTAATTACTAATAATAAAAACTATTTTTTTCTTTTATTATAAAAGGTACAGACCACAAGAAATGACAAAGGCTAGTTTCAATCCACAACTTTTTCTGCGGCCGAGATGACCGTTATTCTTTTATTTAAAAAAAAACCTTTTCCCGCACTAGGAATTTCTCCTGGGTCCGTTTACAAACTCAAACACATACACACAAACAGGCAGACCCGGAACAACTATCTGTAGGCCATACAAATATTTGTTCCGTGCGGGAATCGAACCCGCGACACGCAACGCAGTAATTATAAGAGTTGATTCACACATATCCGATACTCACACTGAGAGCACTGTGTCGTCACTGACACTGACAAGTCTGAACGCCTTCATAGAGAATGTATGAAAGAACAATATTATCACTGACTAGCTGCTGCCCGCGACTTCGTCTGCGTGAACTTGGAGTTCCACATCAGGTGTTCCAGATCTTCAAATTTATTCTCTCAGCAGGAAATGCTCATCACGTGGAACAATTTTTGCTATGGTGCCATTTTTGTATCTCTTATAGTTTAGCTGGTCTGTTGCGGTTCTGCATCAGGTGTTCCAGTTTCCAAGATAAATTATAGCCTATATGTTGCCCAGACTTAATACCTATACAACAAAAAAAAATCATTCAAATTCGTCCAGTACTTTTTGAGTTTATCCCGGACATACATACAGACAAACAGACAAAAATACTAAAAACTATATTCTTGGCTTTGGTATCGATTGTAGATCACACCCCAAGTATTCTTTAAAAAAAAATTCAATGTACAGTTTTGACTTTCCTACCATTTTATTATAATGTATGTATAGATACGGGATGGTGCCGGAACTGTCACTTCACTGATATGTGTGAATCAGCCTTAAATCGCTCAGGCACTGCGCCATCCGTGTCGTGTGTCGTGAATTTGTGATTCACGTGGACCCAGTCGCAGACGTAAGCTAGTGCAATTATAATTTATTCTCTTTCCCCCCCCTCAGGTGGTGGTATCGGCATGGAGCGCGTAGTGATGTTGTACCTCGGCCTCGACAACATTCGCAAGACCTCCATGTTCCCGCGCGACCCCAAGCGAGTGACTCCCTGATGTGTATATAACTTTTTGTTGCTATACTGACGACAAATCTATAATAAAAATGTCTATTTTAAAAATTTTGGAGTTTTTATTGAGTTATGTTCTAGAAAGACCTACACCTTATTGGTGAGGTTCTTCAGAAAGGTCAGGTCCGTAGTACTCGTAACCGGCGTGCTTGTATGACGAGATGTATGAACGTGGACGAGGCGAAAGGAGTATGGAAGGATCGTAGCAGGTGGCGTTCTATGTTTTCTGCCCACCCCCATGGGAAAAAGGCGTGAGTTTATGTATGTAAAAAAAAAAACAAATTTATTTAAATATTGTGGAGCAATTGGGTGTTAGACACAAACACGACTGCTCATGCTGTCCTGGGTTCGATTCCTGACTCGGGCAAAGTATTATTGGGTTTTCCATTAGATTTTTTTTTAGCTACAGCTTGGAGTTGGGGAGTTGGTAGTGTAACATCCCCGTGCCTCGGGAAGCACGTAGAGCCTTTAGTTCTACGCCTCATCTTTCCCCGGTCGTATCGGATTGCCGTCCCATCGAACTACGAAAGTGACTGAAGAGGGAGCGCCAGGGCAGCTAGAGTCAAATTTAAGGTAAGGCAGCATTGGTTACAGGTAGGGCGAAAGTAAAAAAAAAATATATCATAATTGATCTGCCCTTGAAGCATGGGCTCCTAAATCAATCACCATGTATATCACTGAACTCTAGATCAGTGATGTACATTTAATAGCTGTTAGTAGACAAATAATTTCTGTGACAGCGCATGAGCATGGATCTAAGAACTATTAAATCCTCAATGATGAAGTACAAGCAAACAAGATGGTTGAACTTCCAGATTTGGATATAGAGATCTAAGGTTGGGCATTGTGATTTCAAGGTAGGGCATTGCCCCACAATGCCCCCCCCCTAGCTACGGCCCTGGGGAGTGCACCTGTGTTTGCACACTTGTGCACTATAATATCTTCTGCGCACTTGGATAGTCTCCATTAGTCAGCCGCCATCGGTCGGTCGTCGATGGTCGGGAGAATTACTATTATCATAAGTATGGGGTAATTAATAAAATAAAAACCTTTTAAAAATTATGAATTTGAATTATATTTTATTACAATATATAGCAAAGTATGTCCAATTTTCATTTTTATCACACATCTCGCATAGCGATCACATTTTTACACATTTTCCTTATATCTGCGTGAACTGCACGACTGTCAGTTTTGCCTGACAGTTCTCGTCAGTCCGGCGACATTTACACTCCTAACATGATTCGCAAACACAAATAAAATCAAAAATCACTTAAAAATAAGAACTTATACGATCTGTTTCTATATTATTTTGTTTTCATTAAACTCTTAAACATTTTGTTCATGAACAGTGGTATCGTGTTCTAGATTTGTATACACTGACTTATTGCCTAGATACAGGGTCTAAAAGACACAGTCATCACATACATACCAGTTAACTATGCATATTGCCCAACAAACTATATTCCTCACGCTCTAGGATGGTGCCGGTGACATTTGTCAAACTGTTGCTTTTCACTCTTGAACGTTACGGCGATTTACAATCATGATTGCAACTAATATCATAGTGCACACTAATATCATAGTCGTAAAATAGGGAATCAGTAATAAGTAAGTAAATAACTAGTAAATTAAATAATGTCACTGACCTAGTTATGCGATTCTGACATCCATAGATGTTGATGACATGTGTCACCCGCACCATCATAGAACGTATGCAATATAAGTAAAGTTGTGAGAATTATTGCTGAGAAACGACCACTGTGTAGGATTAATGTTACGCACGCAATATATTGTGCTTACGGGTGCGCTTTCAATATCTCATAAACCAGAACGTTCCCAGGTATAGTCCAAAACAAAAAATACTGGGAATCATGGGAACAACATGTATTGGGATTTTTTTTTATAATTTCAATTTTCAATTACAGATTATATTCATTCAATTACAGATTATATAATTACAGAGTATAAGAGTCATACCACAAAGCATTATTTCGTGTCTTAAAAAATGATTGTGACTTTTTTGATACATAAAAATTAGGCCTTTAGGCATCACAGATATTAATTAGTTTCTCATGACATGAATGTTTTTGAAAAAAAAAAAAAAACTGGTCATGAACAAATATGTAAGAAGAAAAATGAATTCCAAGCATCCAATGGTCCATATAATTTCAAATAAGTTAGCCTCAATAATTACGTCACTATCGACATCGATAAATATCGATAGTGTTGAGCCATATCGATATTTCTCGAATCGACATCACAATTTATCAACAGCATAGCATTTTATCGACAAAAAGCAACTTACTAGAGTAAAATATCAAACTTATCCAATTTATTCAAAAAGGAAATGCATTTTAAGGTTTTTTTTTGTAAAATAAAGTACGCACCTTAGTTTTTTTTTTTGAGTTTTTAAGTTCATCGTCCACTTTTGTATCCGATACAAAGATTTTATTATAGGGAAAGCGGGTGTTTTTTGTATAGCAACAAAAAACATTGAAAAATATATTTACAGGAATACAAAATTATGTTAATGTGATTTGTATCCGATACAATGGAGGTATATTAATGTAGATAATATAAACACTTATTCACATATTATAAGTACAAGTTTAGGAACACAATACGAATATCGTCGCGCCAATTTTTTCCTTTGTTTTTTTTTGCATTGTTACTCTTGTTTTGACAAGCCAACATGAATGTAATTAATTTGAAATCAGAATATACCTTGTTCTTTTTCAAATCAGATACTACTTTCAAATTAAAAAATCAAATCTTTTTAAATGGCCGCGAATTTAAATTTGGAACAGCGATAACACCAAAAAGTCAAAGCTATTATTTGAATTAAACCATTTACAGGCACTTTTGAATTGAAGTCGGTCAGTTAGTCCGAAAGTTGAAGCTAGTTGCTCGTTCCAAAACGTAGGCCTCTATGGAGAAGAACGGGCAAGAGACTAAAAATATTGATTTAGGTATGTAATGTTTTTATTATGGCATTAGCTAGTATTTTTTTAAATTGACGAGTTAATTGAAAACGCACGCATACGTCGTATCTGTCGCATCTGTCGGACATGTCAAAACAAGAGCATCACAGTGAGCACAGCACACACCTCCATCTGCCTACCAATCCAACTATTGATACATAGAAAACGTTTTGATATTACAAAATCTACAGTTTTTATTTGGAAGTCATGTTACAACCACAATAAAAATATGCTTTAATTTGTTTTTAACTATTTCCATTATTTTTTAGGGTTTAGTTCAGTCAAAACGAACCAAACTATAATGAAATCTCTCCCATTTTTTAAAGTAATTATTAATGATTTTATATATTTACTTTTCTAATGTCGTGATGACCCAGTGGTTAAACACCCGCTTATGCATGAGGTTGTGGATTCGATACCGGTCAAGTACCAACGTGACTTTTTCAATTAAATACTTTCTTAGTTTATCTAGGACATCACTGACATCGGTGATAGAAAACATCGTGAGGAAACCTGGACTTACAATTAATATTAAGTCTGTAATCGCCAATCCGCCTTGTGCAAGCGTGGTGATCAATGCTCGTGCCTTCTCTGTATGAGAAGAGGGTTTTGCCCTGCAGTGGGCAGGGCTGTAGCTAGAGTCGAATTTGAGGTAGGGCAGCATTGGTTACAGGTAGGTCGGAAGTAAAAAAAATGTCATTATTGATCTGCCCTCGAAACACGGGCTCCTAATCAATCACCATGTGTATCTGACACCTTATTATGACTCTGAAACTATGAACAAACCATTTAATTGTAATAATATCTCTTATTTTTGGTATTTTTAAGGTAGGGCATTGTGATTTCAAGGTAGGGCATTGCCCCACAATGCCCCCCCCCCCTAGCTACGGCCCTGGCATTGGGACAGTAACAGACTGATCGGTATTGTATTGAGAGATTGTGGGTTGGAGCGTTTCGCCAGTATTAAGCTTGTAAGTCACGCCGAGTCACGTTGGTGCGCTCACTTTTTAAGATAGCGATACATTATCGAACTTATGTACTACACAATAAGGTATACGTGTTACAGAGCGCGCCGCATCTCGGTTAAAGACACGTTTTAATTATGGTTGTAACTGTGACAGCTAATTAAAGCATATACAATAGGAAGATTCGGTTTATATTCTATTTTATGTATTTATTTACATGGTTAGGTAGTTATTAGATTCTGTTAGGACGACTGGTTTGATAGTGGCATAAAATCTTGGCAAAAATCTGTCATAAAAAAGATTAGGGTGGGCGTAGGTTCCCGTGATCCCCGGCGTAAGTGTGGGAAGGGAAGCCCGTGCTTCCCTTCCCACACTTACGCCGGTGGTTTTTAGTCAGCAAGACTCGAACAGAGTCCTCCCCCCTTCCTCCAAGGCGAAGGACATCCATGAGGGATTTTCCAAATCGGACCAAAAAAATGGTGGGTTGGTAGAAGTAAAACAATTAGTTTTACTACCGCCCTGGGGAGGGCGGAGGGGGGTTTACCTATGAAATAAAATTTACGGCTAAGTTTCGTATGAAAAAACTGTCCAAAATTAAATCCGCAAATTAAGACTTATACAAAGTTTAATAGTTTGGCAAAATTCGACCTTAAACTGTTAATAATAAAGTAGAATTTACAAAAAAAAAGGAAGTTTATATCATTTAATTAGAAGCCACTATCAAACCAGACAAGTTTGTAAATATTTTGTAAACTATGAAGCGATAAAAACATTTAAGAAAAAGCAATTTCCAGTCAATTCAGTTTAGATTATAATTACAACAATTTGCTATTTCTATTGGTATATTTGAGTTAACCAGTTTCTCTCGTAATTGTAGGAATTAATAATATACTTAAGTGCAAAAAAATTAGGCCACTTGGCAAAATTCAATAACGATTTTCTCGTTGAGTTCGGATTCAATATAATTATTTAAAGTGAGTGTTTAAAGACACTCACGTCTTTACTAATTAATAAAGTTAAAGTTTTTTGTTTGCTTGTTTAAACACACCAATCTCTGGAACTGCAAGTCGGATTGTGAAAAATATGTGTGTATACAGAGTGTTAGTGTAAACACCGTTATCCTTGAAACCAGTGGTTTGGTTTCACTTATAGAACGTAAATTCAATGAAAAAAAATATCTTTTATTTTTTAAGTAGGTAGTCTCCATTTTTCCTCAAAATTATTTCAATTATTTTTGTGTTTTTATTACAATGATGTAATCAGTTAAAACTTATGTAGGTAGTCATAACGTACGGCCAGTGCAGCAGGTCAACGCCCTTTGTAGTGATTACGTAACTCGGGCCATGAATTTACGGACGGTGTCGGACAGAAACTTTTTTGAATTTTTGAAAGAAAAATTCGTTTATATATTTTTAAATTCAGATAAATATTTTTATAATTAAGTCAACTACCTATGGTTTTAGTGACAACGGTGTTTACCCTTACAGCCTGTATATGATAGCCATGGGGAATAGTATAGGTAGGCTATATAACATCACGCTACGACCCACGGGAGCAGAGCAGTAACTAAAAACGTAACTCAATACGGTTGAAACGGGGTTGCGGGACGTCTTAACAGGATACCGTGGCCCCGGAACGTAAAGGGCAACAGAAGGAACAGGGTGGTTTTTTAGTCAGTAAAAGTCTGACAGTCCCTTCCGCCCCACCCAGGGCGGAAGGAGTCATTTGATGATTTTTACCACCTAAAAAA
The DNA here is from genome assembly GCA_949316365.1 of Hoplodrina blanda. Taxonomy (NCBI): domain Eukaryota; kingdom Metazoa; phylum Arthropoda; class Insecta; order Lepidoptera; family Noctuidae; genus Hoplodrina; species Hoplodrina blanda. The sequence continues at coordinate 2,246,492 of OX438573.1, read as the reverse complement.
AAAAAAAATACGGTTGAAAAAATATAAAGTCGCCTATAAAGTCGTATATCTTCACAAGCCTATTTTAAATTTTAATTAATAGTTTGAATGTTGCCGAGTAGCCCAATTTTTTTGCACGCGAGTGTAAATTTTTTTGAGCATTTCATGTAAATACATGACATTTTTATTAAATTTACAAAGCCACTGAATTTTTCGCATTTTTGATATGAATGTTAATTTTAATCATTGTATGACTTACAAATATTATTTAAAAACTGTTTTTAGAGGAAACTAAAATCTTTCAGTTAACGGTTAAATGCAAACTAGGATGGAAAACGCTTTAGAGGCTTCAGTTTTTAAAGTTTTCACAAAGTGCAGTTTTACATTCTCGTCAGATTTCAGGAGATTGTCATAAAAAACATAAATCTTCTATACATATAAAATGCTTTGTCCTGAATGACTGATTGACTGACGGATCAACGCACAGCCTAAACCGCTGATCGTAGACACCTGAAACTTGGAGGGTGTGTTCTTTTGTAATAAGCAACACAAACATTTGTATTTGAGACTATTAGAGAATTTTCATCACCATCTGCTTAGCCTTTTTCCCAATCACGTTGGGGTTGGCTTCCAATCTAACCGGATGCAGCTGAATACCAGTATTTTACATGGAGCGAGAATTTTATCCTGTTTAATTGGTTCAAGAGAAAAAAAAGTAGATAGCAATGAGTAACATAAAAAATACGTCATATTAAGATACGAATGCAGACACCATCAATTAATTGATTGAACTCTCAAAACGCGATTCCCCCATAGTTAGTATGGCAATAGTATACTGCAGGGGTCACCAATTAGTATCGCTCGAGGTCCGTTTTAAGAAATGAAATGACAATCGCGGTCTGCACAACATTTTATAGAAAAAAATATTTATTAAACAAATGTAATTACGCAAATAACAAAGGTATTTTTTTTCACACCGCGACGATCAACGCTTTCTCCCGGCCGTTTTCGTCGAATTGACGTCAACAAATTTAATGCGGAGGATACATTTTTATTAAATTACGTACTCTTTAATGCAAGTTCCTGTGTTCTCGCGGTCCGCACCAAATGGGTCGGCGGTCCGACATTTGGTGACCCCTGGTATACTGTGACGTCACTTATTTGCCAACTCAATTGACTAACTATTTATTGATTTTTAAGCAACTAAAAATCTAATTTTACAGTTGGTTTTCAGAACTAAAATAAACTTTTTTTTTTAGAATTCCTGGAATTACTGGTTTTATGGTGTTTACAGCCGTATAACTATTTTGAAAAGTCGTGTAAAATTCGAAAAAGCCATTTTAAAATATACATTTAATTTTATACTTATACATTATAGTTATCGTCGGTTTTACAATAGTTTATATTCGAGTTTTTAAAATTAACACAATTTTAAGTATTCGTTTTAATTTTATCACAATTTAATTTTATTTACATTTATAAGTACAAACAAATTCAAATTATTTTCATTTTAATTATAGAGTTCTATAATTAATACAAATCTTTTTATTTTTAATTAAAATAAAAAGATTAAAAATCAAAAAGCAACGTAATTTTTTTTTGTGAATTGAATACGTGTTTTTTTTAATTGTACTAGAAGAAATTTCAAAATTACGTATACACATTTTTTTTTGTGAATTTACTCCAAAAAATACTCAAAAATAGGTGACAGGTGTAGCACCAAGAAGGTCGAAATTAAATTAAGTATTTATTCGAGATCTAACCATCAATGACATTTATCAAAACTCACTATTTTTTTTAATTCACATTTTCTGTACACTATGGTCACAGACCATAAACAAAGTTTTGCTTATAGCCACTAACACTTGTAAATCAAGCCATTTAAGTCCGATTGGCACTTAACACTGGGTCATCAAAAAATCACTTTGCACAGGTCAAGTTTAGGATTCTACTATTTTGCACAGGATTCTACTATTTTGCACAGTTCTTGGCCACTTTGCACATTAACCGAATAAACTCTTAAGGTCCTCCTCGTAGAGGGCGATGACCAGCATGATTCCAATGCCAGTGGCCAGCCCCATCAGTTGCAGTATGCATTGGCAAAGCGTACCCTCTTTGCTGTGCGATGTACTTAGTTCTGGCATCTGTAACAGAAACGTTGTGTCAAGTTAGGAATTTCAAAGTTAAAATTACACAGACAGCAAAAAAGTGCTTGAGAACAAGTCACACTATGATTTGAAGAGACTTATACCTATCAGTAGTTGATGACAGTCTGTGCAAGATGATAATGAGACAGAGTATGAAATCAATAGCTACACTGCACAGTTGTGTGCCAGATTGCACAACAAGCTGCCAGGTTGCACATTTCAGTGCCTACATTATGATCGTGTTGTGTAGCATTTTTGGAGGGAACAGCTGATTTTTTTTTCATGATTTCAGGGTTGGTCCCATAGTAAAAGTTGTTCATAATGATGAGTACAATGACCCCTTTTCAGGTTTCAGGTATTTTTTTCAATTACCCTGTATAGCAATATAACAGGGTTATAGCGTTCCTCCGTGTCAAAAAAGCCCAACGCGATTTTGTATTACCATACAAAATCTAACTATTTTTATTGATTCCAAAGCAATTAAAAATCTATGTAAACAGTTAATTGAAAATGAATCGGTTGACAGGGCAAAAATAAAGCGTGTCTTGGAATTATTAGCGTCTGCTACCAAACTTTATAACTCACCATATCAACGAGCGCGATGTAGAGGAACATGCCGGCCGCGGCCGCGAACAGCCAGCGCGTGGCGGAGGGCGCGTGCCCCACCAGCACGCCGCACACCATGCCGAGCAGGCACAGCCCTGAAGACAGGATGTTGTAGCACACAGCGCGCTTCACCGACATGCCTGCCTTTAGCAGCACTGCGAAGTCACCTGGGAACGAATGATGCTCATATTTAGGGTTCTGTACCTCAAAAGAAAAAAACGGAACTCTTATAGCATTACTTTGTTGTCCGTCAAAGTCAAAGTCAAAACATTTATTTCAATTAGACCATTTACAGGCACTTTTGAATTGTCAAGGAGTTGGTCAGTTTGTCCGAAAGTTGAAGTTAGTTGCTCGTTCCAAAACGGAGGTAGGCCTCTATGGAGAAGAACGAGCAAGAAACTCCACGGCGCTCTTTTAAATTAAGTTTTTGGTTAAATTATTCTTGTTGATTCTACATGTGATCACAATGAAGATGAATACAAAACAGTAGTCCGTCTGTCCGTCTGTCAAGACACTTTATCTCAGGAACGCGTGGAGGTATAGAGTTGAAATCGAGATACACTCTGGGGGCCTACCGCCATCTCTTATAACAATGGTACTTTAATATTAATTTTATGAAATTTTATGAAATTCATTCTGTTGTTAGATTTTGAACTCTCGGCGCTGAGCTGAACGTTGAAAATCCAACAGTACGGAAGGCAAAGTAATATTATAATAATATTGTTTTAAGAGATGTCGGTAGGACCCCAGGTCTTTAGTCTCTTGAAGCTGTGAGCAATTACGAAACAACGTTTTAGACAAAATAAAAAAGGAAATAAATACAATATTTCAAAATTGATTACAAACAGAAACATGAATGAATATTGTGTACTAATCTGAAATTGAAACGATAAAAAGAAACCGGTATTACTCGAAAAACCGGTACAAAAGTTTGACATTGACATTTCAACTGACAGGTGAATTTAGTGTACCATTGAACTAATTACCTACAATACTTGTTTATGTGCCTAGACAAACTGACTATACAAAAAACATAAATGTCTGTCAACTCTACATAAAACTTAAAAGAGGATAATTCTACAAGGTAGGGTGAAAAAAATCTTAATTTTGTCGCGAACAACCACCATAACATCACGCCTGTAATCCCCGAAGGGTTAGGCAGAAGTGTACCTACAATTCGTCAGTTATGTTCAAGTCCCATGTAATAGGGACGAGAAAATCCAGACTCCGAGGCTGCTACTGAGAAATTACTGATGGAAAAACCCAATAACACTTTGCTTGACCTGAGAATCAAACCTAAGACCTCATGCTCAGCAGTCGCGCTTTGTGACCATTAGACCAACGAGGCAGAGAAAGCGATTGATCACGTCACGATTTTCATCCGATTGATTGAATGGATGAAGCGACGACTCGTAGAGATAAACTACGATAACTTGGCGCGCCCCTCCACAATCCAAAACGTTTGAAAGTATTTGTGAAAGTATTTACAGGACTCACAACGCATGTGTGCGTACTGAGACGGCTCTCGAAACAAAAACTAATCAACGTGTCATTGTTGCTCGACTAGCGGCGTCATTAATTACTCATTATTATTGAAATAGTAATATGGAGGGGCGCGCCATGTTATAGTAGTTTATCTCTACCTACCGTATGGGGCCTTTTACATACCTAACTCATGGGGCAGTTCATGACACAATACAGCAATGGCCGTGGAGAAACCGCCTGCTATGCTTGAAGCGAAGGCAGCACCTGGAAATAGAAAATACATCATATTATTATTAGCTTCTGCCCGCGACTTCGTCCGCGTCAAAGTTTGTTCCTGCATAGTCATAATGAAACATTGCTCATCCCCAAAGCAAATAGCGTGATAATTTATAGCCTATAGTCTAATTTGGCCAATGTGGAATATTCATACAAAATTTTAACAGAATCTATCGGGCAGTATTCGCGTGATGCTCTAACAAACATACAGACAAAAAGACAAACAGACAAAAATTTTAAAAAAATATTTTCGGCATTAGAATCACTCCCCGACCTCATAGCAATTACTCTTTTTCAAAAATATTAAATGTACAGTTTTGACTTCGCTACGATTTTATTATATGTGTAGACTACACTGTATATTTTGCCGACCAATTTTTTTTTTAAATCAGAACCAAAACCAAAATGATGAATGATTGTGATTTTTCAACCGACTTCAAAAAGGAGGAGGTTCTCAATTCGGCGCGTATGTTTTTTTTTGTATGTATGTTACCTGATTTTTCAGCCAATTATGAATAGATTTACATGATTATTTTTTTGTTTGAATGAGTATACTTCCGAATAGGTCCCATAGAAATATTGTCAGGATCTGATGATGAACTTCGGAGATATGGAATGGAACTCCTCATAGGACCACAGCAGCAATTTCGTAACAAGTGAAATTGCTTTGTTTATACGTGTAGTCAATGACTGACTGAAGGAAAAGAGGGAGGGGGTACGTCAACCCCCCTCCTACCACTTTCCAAAATTAAATATATCGTGTGAGGTATTGTTTGAAAGGGCTTTTTGTAAGGATGCTTGTGCTTGGCAATACTTACCTACATAACAAAAAACAAAACCAAAGCCGCCGATTTCCAAAACTAAAGTTATTTTTTATTTTGTAGTTTTTGAAGGCGGTTATCTTTATTTGTAAAAAAGCTTTTTTTCTATAAGAGCCGAAAATCTGCAACGAAATTCACAAAACAACATTTTTGCGTATGAACTAAGTTTAAGTAATTTTGGGTGTCAATAAGACAGACAGTTGTTTTTATCGCTGGGTCACCCTGTAGATTAAGACACTTACCTATAGCCATTCCGTCAGTAAAGTTGTGTAGCCCATCCCCCATGATAACCATCCACGCGACAGACGCGATGGATGACGGCGGCGCGTGCACATGGCCGTGTGCGTGCGAGTGGCCGTGGTGGGCGCGCGAGTGCTCTCTGTGGGGTAGAAGACACGGTTAGTAAGAAACCTTATCGCGTAATAAATAAGGTTGATATAAGGAGGCGGATCATGAAATTATGAAATTTTAGCTATAGCATTATCGTTTAAGTACATTTGTAACTTTCGGCTTCTTTTACACCCGCTTTTAGACCTCTTGGATTGACCTTGGACCTTAAATTGTTAGATCAGAATTTTGAGGGACAATTTCCTTATCTGTAAGAACGTTCGCATTCTAATCTCAGTCAAAATCTGTTAGAAATAACGCTGAGATGACATTGCGTCTAGATTTCAAACGATTCTAATTACGGGAATTGTCCTTCAGCAAAAATGGCTACTAACCTCAAAATAACTGTGTAACTGTCCCCGTCCTTCAAATCCTTGACCCCATCGTCTTTATGTTTAATATTATTCATCTCCACAACCGCTGGTTGCGACTCCGCTTTCAGCAACCAATCCTTGGCTGTAGGCTCTTCTTTACCCTCAGCATTGAGGGCATTCGAAGACACCACACTCACTGAGTTATTGTGTTTCTTCCCATGCTTCGGACTGGCTGGTATACCATCTCGTAAATGATGGTCATCATGCGTATCAGTGTCAATTTCGTCGTAACAATACGGGTATTCGGAATATTTGTGCTTGCACGTTTTTGTAGTAGGGTCCCCCTTTTCGTCTCTCTTGAAAATTTTTAGCAGAGAATTTGAAGTCGAGTTTTGAGCTGATTTTGAACCGCCGGAACTGCCCATTACTGTCTCGTCTTTTAGCACGCGGACTCTTGTGGGGAGTTTGTCTTCCTCAAGCTTCTGGCGACGCTTTCTCCATTCAACTACCACTGTTAATCCTTTTTCTGTGAAGTAGAAGAACACGACTCCCAACATGGCAGCGAGCCCTTTCCACATTCCATCATCATGAGAAGCTCGTACTTCAACCTCCGTGTGTCCATGATTATGACCGTGGTCATGCTCCGGACTCATTGCATGAGGCATCAGATGCAGCAAGGCATCACCACACAGCGTACCAACTGCTAAAGCTACTAAGAACTGCAGTAGATGGTTATAATAAGTCTTATGCATGATTGGAATGACGGCGACTCCTAGAAGACCGCAGGCACTAATCGCGAATATACACAGGGACGAATATAACCAGACTGCGTACATATTTTTCGTATATGCCATTTCTTGTGGTATATGTTGCATTGACGCGTGTTGTATCGTCACGTCTGTGTTTCTTCCTATGCTGGTTTCCTTGACGCATCCTGTGCGTTCTATGGAAGTGTTTGCTAGTTTCTGGTAGAGGAGGATGGGGCATATTGTCTGGAGAGTAGCCTCCGTGATGATGGATGATGACGGATGGATGGCGTCTGAGTCATGGTTGTGATCACCATGTTCTGAATGTGAGTGATTATGTTGTGGTTTTAACCGAGTGTTCACTGTTGTGATTAAGTCTGAGCTGTTCATACACTGGAAAGATAGAAAAAGTTATTGTTAGGGAAGATTTTATAGAGATTTAAATTGTTCAAGCTTGGATGTCTGTCAGGAATGATTAGAAATCAATACGATCCGTGGTGAGAAGACAAATTCCACTAATAAAAACAATCTTAACAACAATCAATGTCAAAATATGTAGGTAAATTAGAGGCATCTTAGTCAGATGGAGACTGAGCTTAGATAGCCATCGTTTCTAGAAGTTAGTAGAATTGCCCCCCTGATATCGGTAACTTTCAATATCTTTGAGGAATTGATAATTGATTACCCGAAGGGTTAGGCAGAGGTGTACCCATTAGTACACACTCGTTTGTTTAATAGGGAGCGAGCCTATTGCCATCAACAGGCACAAAGCCAGACTCAGAGGCTGGTATTGAGAAATTCCTGATGGAAATACCCAAAAACACTACCCGACCTGGGAATCGAACCCAAGACTTCATGCTCAGCTGTCACGCTTTGCGACCACTAGCCCAGCCAGGCAGTCAAGAATTGATAAGTTTCTGGGATGGTAAAGCATCTACAAGGCCTCAGGTATTGCAGATATCTACAGGCAGCGGTGACCTCTGAACATCAGAGTGACCGTCGGCATATTTGCCAAAAGTAACAAAGCAATACTTACATTAACAACATCTTCTTTAATATTCTGTCCGTGGAAATATCTCCGACTTTCACTGTTCTCTCCGCCCTCCACCAGCTTGTGGAGATCCAATTCTTCTAGCATCTTGTTGAACCCAGTCAAATTCATTGTCATACTATCAGCATCACCGTATAACCTAAATATCTCTGTCACGTACGTTCCAGGGTTGACTTTGACCTCCCTTTTCGTTTTCCCCTGTCTTATTTTCTGTAATTTTTGGTGGTACCTTGAAGGGAGCTTTCTTTTCTCTTCTATATCTATATTCAAATGATCTACATCATTAATATTTCCATCATATTTCAGTATGCCGTCGTTCTGTATGTCTATGTGCGAGCCGCACGAGTGAGCTGCGCAGAGAAGGCAGAACATGCATACTGTCACTATGTGGTGCGACATTGTTATTCTTAGGCTAAATATGATTGGCTTATATTATAATATAAGGCTAATCCATTTGTTGTGTAGCGGCGTGTGATTGGCTGCTGTTGATCTGTGGACAAGGAGAAAGATGGTTAGTTATGGCATCAAATGAGACAATAATAGAGCAAGGGCGGATCCAGCTTTCAAATGAGGGGGGGGAGGGTCATATAATCTTGGTCTAGTCGGGACAAGCTGTTTAGATTACAATAATAAATCCAATTAGAAGGAAACAGCCCAGAGGGGTGGAGGGGATAAGCACTATACAAGTTTACACAGAAGGTAAGACGAAAAAATGTATAATTTAAAAGACACAAGTCTACCACATACCAAAACGTAAAATAGAATGAAACTGAATGAATGAAAATTAAAATTTTATACAAAGAATATTTAATTGGTGCTTAGTCTAAAATTGTTTTATTAAACTGTTAATTATAATGATAAAATTCGTGTTTATTCGCTGTTATGTGTTTTTTATCATTTATTTACGTTCTTAGGTAATTGTTTTTGGCCTGGTCCTCTAGTATTGTAGGTATGTACTATGTAGTAGTGACACGGGTAAAATGAGTCTTATGAGTTTGTGAGTTTTTGTTAAAATGAGTTTTCCTTCACCAATGTCAGTGATGTCCAAGATAAACTTAAAAAGTTCATATGAATTGTCGATCATTAATATGATCGATGATATGAATTGAAAATGTCACATTGGTACTTGCCTGATATTGAATCCGCCACCTCATGCTTATGAGGAAAGCCCTTAACCACTGGGGTATCATGGCAAATCAGAAATCATGGCAGATCATTATAATTTTTTTGTTTAAGTCAACTCAATCGATCGATAATATTAACGAAAAAAAAAAGAAACATAATTAGGGCTTGTCTATGCTTGTTTTTTCGTCTTTCCGTAACCTTGTACTAGATAGTCACTTAAGTTTGTTCCAATTAAGACTGTTGATTGTACCTTTAATTTATTTGTTTTGTTTCATATTTTATTACATTACCAGTTTTTTGGAATCCCTTTTTTGATTAGAATTTAGAGGTTGGATTTAAGACAGTGACCTTCTCTTCTCTTCTATAATTTAGTTACTATAATATTATAAATCGAAAGTAACTGTCTATCTGTTTGTTACGCTTTTACGACTAAACCGCTGAGTCGATATGGATGAAATTGTGTACGAGGCAAGTTCGAACCCCAAGAAAGAAAATAGGCGACTTTTTATTCCACGACTTCGTCTCCGTTTCCGATAATCGCGGGAATAAGCATATATTATTCCTCATGTATCTAGCTATTTTAAACAAAAAGGTTTCCTTCCAAATCTGCTGCTATTTTTAGAGATTAGCGCATTAAAACAAACAAACAAAAACATATTTATCGTTGTTTTGTTTTTTTATGTGTAATTTGTGTTTTCTTTTTTTTTCTTTTTATTTTTATCTGTTTTAAGTGTCTTGTAAGTCTTTAATCATTGTGATTGGTACTGTAACCGTTATAATTAAAGTAAAAATAATTGATTACGTAATCTTAATATATTATACAAATTACGCGTCACATTGTTTGTCCGGGTTGGAGTCCTAAACTACTCAACCATTCTTTATGAAATATATTATGGCTTACTGTGTGTAATGGTCAAACTTAAAAGATAGGATAGTTTTTATCTCGAGCCGAGTCAGCTATCTTTACTTACTTCAAGCCATAGCAACGCGTGGCCGAGTCAGTTAGTATATTATAGTATAGATTTAAGTTTTCCGTCATTACTCAATTCCCATAGAAATGTCTACTTGCATAACAATTCTCGCTGGCCGAAACACAATGTAAAGAATTTTGGCTTAAAACGGCCATTATCTTATGCACAATGTTCGCAAGTCCCATGCAGTATATCTATGGTTCAGTAGCGAACGACGAATACATATTCTGGCAAGCTGCCAGCGAATAACGACGTTATTGACAAAGATTTTTACGCTGATATCAAATACTTTGAGAGAATTTGTAAAATGAGACTTTTAGATTTTGTAAAAGAGAATAGAATAAATCGTTATTTGTTCAGAATATCAAGGTAGGTACCTACAAGGTAGGTTGTCAAGTTCAAAAAAGTAACTATACTAGTGATTGTCAACGCGAATCCCTACTAATATTTTAATTGCGAAAATAACTCTACCTGTCTTACCCTTAACGACTAAACCGATTTTGATGAAAATTACAAGGTGAGTTTGACCTACATTTACGCAGACGAAATCGCGGGAAACAGCTTGTTAATAAATCAATACCTTTTGTTAAAAAAAATCGTTACAAAATCAAACGAAATTAAAATATTTCACATAAAAAAGAAAATTGAATTTTTACATTTAGTACTAATAGGAATACATCAAATTATCGACACGGGTAATATTAAACGAAGCCGAATCGATTCGCCACAATGTCGAATTCTCGTCAATTGTATGTAAAAAAACATGTTAAACATCAATGGTTAATGTTTTAACTACCACTAGTTTCTGCGAGCTGACTTCGTCCGCGTCAAAGTTGATTTACAGGGTGATTGAAAATTTACCCGAAACCTGAAAAGGGGTCATTGTACTTATCATTATGAACAACTTTTACTATGGGACTAACCCTGAAATCATGAAAAAATTAAGTTTTAAATTATTTTTTTATAATCGCTTAGTGCTTTATTATATTTAATAAAAATTTGGGATCCGTAAGAAAATTAAGGTAGACGAAGTCGTGGTTAAAAGTTAGTACCCCAAATTACTTTAATTTGAGGTACAATAAAAAAGAGAACAGGGTTACTATAACACAACAACAATTGTTTCAACCGCACCGGCAGTAAAAATTTAAGACAATACGCACACAAACCGTCTAAATATAAGACGCGTGCGCACGTGGACAAGTTCAAGGCGTAGAAAGTGATCTAGATTACAATTTTTTATTAACATTGTATGCGTTTTTACGTCGTGACTCATGAGCAGACAAGAATTAAATGCGAAAATAAAAATGTGATTCAAGGATTTCTAAAGAGTCGAAAGGCTTGAGAGATTCATCACATAACATCACGCCTGTAATCCCCGAAAGGTTAGGCAGAGGTGTACTCAATAGTACACCCACATTTCGTCAGTTATGTTTAAGTCCCATGTAATAGGGGGCGAGCCTATTGCCATCAACCGGGCACAAATCCAGACTCCGACGTTGCTTCTGAGAAACTCCTGATGGAAAAACCCAATAACAATTTGCCCGACCTAGGAATCGAACCCAAGAACTCATGCTCAGCAGTCGCGCTTTGCGACCACTAGACCAACGAGGCAGTCAAATGATTGACTAATCCATTACTTCTCCATACGCCATATTACAAGTCTACTACCCAATCGATAACCATTATTTATGTATGGACTATTTTTGGGGCAGTCCAAGGCTGTAGAAATTCATTTGATATTAATATGCGTAGAAAAGTTACGTTTATGTCAGCGCATATAATATTATGTCAGTTAGAACATAATGCTAACAGAACTTCATAATACCTTTCATTGTCCCACAGCTGGAGAAGCTGAGAAGGCACGAGCATTGATCACCACGGTTGTTTGAGGAAGATTGAATTGAAAATATTGAATTTCTATTATTATTCTTTTATTATTCTTAATGTAACCAGGATTTTGTAAAAACCTAATTTAAAAGAGTGCCGTAGAGTTTCTTGCTCGTTCTTCTCCATAGAGGCCTACCTCCGTTTTCGAACGAGCAACTAAAGCTTCAACTTTCGGACTAACTGACCGACTCCTTGACAATTCAAAAGTGCCTGTAAATGGTCTAATTGAAATAAATGTTTTGACTTTGACTTTGATTGGCGATTTCAGACTTACATTCGACCCGACCAGCCCCGGATTCGCCCGGGTTGACAGTGGTGTTGGTGTGCTTATCATAAATAAATAAATAAAGAGGTAAAGTTTGTAAGTTTGTGAGGTTGTAGTAATCTCTGGATCTCCTAAACAGATTTTGAAAATTCTTTCGCAAATTGGAAGCCACGTTATCACTGAGGGTTTTAGACTATATTTTACTATCAAAAAATTAGTGGTAAAAATCATCAAATGACTCCTTCCGCCCTGGGTGGGGCGGAAGGACTGTCAGACTTTTACTGACTAAAAAAACCACCCTGTTCCTTCTGTTGCCCTTTACGTTCCGGGGCCACGGTATCCTGTTAAGACGTCCCGCGACAAATTAGAGGGTTCCGTAAGAATAATCACGCGAACGACGATATCGCGAAGAGTGCTAGTCTGGTAGCATTATTTTTAGCTGCCTGCCCTTTTCCGCGTACCTTCACCAAAAATATCACTTCCTAAGTCCATGTAGCGTGGCCTAAAATCGATGCGCCATGACTTTGAACCCCTAAATAGACCCCCCGTGTATCATCCCCGCCCTTGGCTGGTAGCGACGAATAAATAAAATGTAACCTTGACCGTATAAAACATTGGTTTTACTTGATAGAATGAAGTTTTATTGTTTTGGGAGTTTATTTATGGGTTGGCACAGACAGACAGATACCCGTCGTATTACCCTGCAGTTACTGGGTTATGGAGGTCAGCGGTTAGACTGGAAGCCGATCTCAAGATAGTTGGGAAAAGGCTAGGCATGACAGACAGACATATATCCAACTCTTTTATCAAACAAACTACGTAGTACGAGTACTTAAATCTACCGACAAGCTTTTATATCATATAAATTTTGTAATGACGTTATAAGTAGATATTAAAAGTTTTAAAGGAAAAGTTTATTTTAACGCATTCAAACAATTTTTAAAAAAGCTTTTTTACTTTTTCGAGTTATTCTCAGCAAGGCCATTCATTTGATACCCATATTGTAGAAGTGCATTAAAAATAACTAGTCCGCCATCTTGGGTGTCCGCCATATTGAATTTCTATCCAAATGTGTTCAAACAATGGGATGAAAATTGGTACTTAAATAGACCATTTCCTGGATTAACACATAAGATACTTTTTATCCCGGTAAACCCTTTGGACAAAAGTTCAACTTACTGTACAGAGAGTAATTTTTTACGCGGGCGAAGCCGGGGCTGAAGCTAGTAATAAATAATCCCAATATTAAAATAATGTAACATGGTTAGTAAGAGGTAATCTCTAAAAGTACTGGTCCGAATATAAAATAATTTCTTATAGAAAGCTACACTTGCTAAGTGTCATAGGATACATCTTAAGATATCCATGACTTGTATACGGACTAATTCGCAGGCAGAGACTAGTACATAATATTTTGATTAACCAATCAGGTATATCGATGTGAAACACTTTCACGTGCCTGCACGTACAATGTACAAGGTCTAGAAATTGATCGGTGACCGCGATTGTGACGTCACAAGAACAAATTATTATTTTGGTGAACTTTTAGAGATGGGAAGGCAAATTTAGCGCTCTGTAAGATCTTAAGCAAATGGCATACCTATTTCTTCCTCAGAGCAGCGTTACTGTGTTTCTGTTTAAAGGGTATAGGTATTATACTGATGTGATCACGCTACGTCAGAGGTTACCAATTAGTTTTATTGGAGGTCCGTATTTGAAAATGATGAGACCGTCGCGGTACACTTGATGATAAACAAATAAATACATAATTTTACTAAGGAAGGCTGGGCTTAACTAAAATGCCACAAGTTTTTATTTTGTTATTCATATTATACAGGGTAATTGAAAATATACCCGAAACCTGAAAAGAGGTCATTGTACTCATCATTATGAACAACTTTTACTATGGCAGTATGGCACTAACCCTGAAATCATGAAAAAAAAAATCAGCTGTTACCTACTAAAATGCTACACAACACGATCGTAATGTATGAACCAGCTGATTTTTTTTCATGATTTCAAGTTTGGTCCCATAGTAAAAGTTGTTCATAATTATGAGTATAATGACCCCTTTTAAGGTTTCGGGTATATTTTCAATTACCCTGTATAGGTAAGTATTCTGATGTATTGAAATAATAGTTTTCATAAGGTCCGCACAATATACGTTGGCGGTCCGGATACGGCCCGCGGTCCATTTGGTGACACCTGCACTACGTAGGAATAATCCTACGTGGAAAATTTAATAGTCAAAGAAAACTTTGGAATAAGTCTAAAAATTCACGCGAACGAAATCGCGGAGAGAGTGCTAGTTGTGTATAAAGTTTATTAGACCTACTTATACCATAGGAAACCTATATAAACATATCAAACACAAGTGTAACCCCGAGACATCGCGAGTCGTATTTCCGACGCGCCAAACCCTCAAGGTTTTGATTTACTTATCAAGAACATGGAGTAGGAATCAATGGATGCTACTAGTTTTTTTTTTTTAATAAAACATAGCCTATAGCACACATGAAGATGAAGTAAGCTTCATATTATCGAAAGTATTTTCAAAATCAGTTCAGTAGATCCAGAGATTAGCCCTTAGACCTCACAAACTGTACCTCTTTAATAGTATTAGTTAGTACATATATGTAGTTATATACATATTACTATGTAGTATGTATATACAAAGAAAGAAAAAGAAATTAATGTTCTCATTAATTTTCGGTACTGCAATATAGCCTTTATCACAAAGGGATAAGTTAGCTTCATATTATCGAAAGAATTTTCAGAATCGGAGCAGTAGTTCCGAAGATTAAACGCGTTCAAAAACAACAAACAACACAAGATAAGTTCATGGCACGGTTATGGCATGAAACGATGTGTAAGACTTGTTTAAAATCACTGAAGCTTGAAAATAAAACATTCACATCGAATTTCCTTTAAGAAAAAAAGGATCAAAAGAAACCTAACAATTACCATCCAATAAAAGTAAAATAGGAAGGTAAAAAACTTTTTACTAAACAAAAAAAGTTTTGACTAAAAGCCAACATGGCCGAGCAAATAAATAAATTAAAAAAAATTGGCCAAGTGCGAGTCGATCTCGTGTACTAAGGGTTCTGTACCAATAAAATAATAAAAATAAAAAATCATTTAATTCAGACTTTTTGCATGTCCATAATTATGAGGTCAGTATTAATGAACTTACAAACTATGTTAGTCAAATAATAAAAAAAAAATATTTTGTTGTTGACATATTTTTTTTTTTTTATCACTACATAGTATAAAACAAAGTCGCTTTCCCTGTCTGTCTGTCTGTCTGTCCCTATATATGCTTAGATCTTTAAAACTACGCAACGGATTTTGATGCGTTTTTTTTAATAGATAGAGTGATTCAAGAGGAAGCTTTATATGTATAATACATGCACCCGTGCGAAGCCGGGGCGGGTCGCTAGTTATTTAATAAAACGACAAAAAATCATGTCTGTTGTATTGGAGCCCCGTTAAATATTTACTTTTTTCTGTTTTTACCTATAGCGGCAACAGAAATAAAAACAGATGATGTATTTCTATCAACAGTATAACTATCACGATTCATGAGATACAGCCTGGTAACAGACGGACAGACAGACGGACGGACACGGTCTCAGCAATAGGGTCCCGTTTTTACCCTTTGCGTACGGTACCCTAAAAAAGAACGCCAATACAAACTTCCTTTACTTAAATATGTACATAAAAAGGTTGCGAAAAACATCGGAAGGAAATAGATAAAATAAATTGATTTAACGTGTTCCATCGAATAGTTTTGTTTGCTTAACGATTATAAATATAAATCGACAGGTTTTATTTGGGCACTCAAGGTGTGGCTTATTGATAAGACGCAGGAAGTAAACACTTGATGAATTTGTGCAAATAAACATTATGAATTTGCCGTTATAAAGTAAATTTTGTAATATTGAATAACATTAAAAAAAATAGAATTTGAACAGCGTTTAACAAAAGTAACAGACGGTGCCCTGCTGCCTTACAGGTGCCGTACGACTGTAACTTTAATTACGGCGCGTACACATAGAACGTCCGATTTACAGGTCCGTTTAAACGTATATATGTTACTAGCTTTTGCCCGCGACTTCGTCCGCGTATATGTCGGTTATCGCGGACGCAGACGAAGTCGAATAAAAAGTAGCCTATGTCCTTTGTTGGGGTTCACACTTACCTACCCTGTACTAAATTTCACACAAATCGGTTCAGTAGTTTAGGCGTGAAGAAAAGACAGACAGACGAGAGACAGAAAGACAGACAGAGTTACTTTCGCATTTATAATATTAGTTAGGATTAGCGTATGTAGTTAGTATGAGCGAGTTCACACAGAATACAGTATTCCGGATCCAGTAAAAAATACCGATCCGACATCCAGTAGCGACGAATCAGTTAAAATCGGTCCTGTAACGGCCTGGCCACAGCTAACGGCGGCGCGAATTGCGGGGCGTCTGGAGTCGCGTCTTGCGGTGAGCGACTCAAACAAATGGTAGAGAAACTATGAAGTATGCCACAGCTACCGCGGCGCGACCTGCGGCGCGTTGAGCGTCGCGAACTGCGAATCGATGAGCGTCGGGCGTTCTCGGCGGCGACGGGCGGTGCGTCTTGCGAATGAAACAAATGTACTAGCGAGTATCGAGGCGGCCACAGCTCAGAGCGGCGCGCGCGGCGGCATCGGTGGACGCATTCGGGATCGCGCGACCGAAACAAATAATTTTGTTTTTATCGCGCGTTTTTTTATAAAAGTAATGGATACGGAACAATTTATAAGCGAAATATTGAGTAGACCAGCAGTATGGATGTCAAAACATCCACATCATAAATATAGGCATGTTATAAAAAAGTTGTAGGCCCAAATAAAACAACAATTTCCTGTTAATAGTGGTAAGTATTTATTACCTATTTTTTACAAGTAATGTAGATACGGCAATTTAGTTCAAACTTTTGATGGGGGCCATTTAATTTAAACTTTTGATTAATTTTAATAGTTTAGCCGTTCTCTAAATACGTCCACCGCTGACGCCGCCGCGGTCGCAACAACTCTAGCTGTGGCATACCATCGCAAATCGCGCCGCCCGCCGCGACTCCAGACGCCCCGCAATTCGCGCCGCCGTTAGCTGTGGCCAGGCCGTAAATGCTGTGTGAATATTACCCCCAGTAGCGACAGATCAGTTAAAAAGGATCCTGTAAAATCGGACGTTCTATGTGTACGCGCCCTTACTCAAGTCCCACGTAAGGAGATAAGTACAATTGATTTTCTATTGTTACAGGGTCGTCAGATCGATATAGTTGAAGTTTTCTTAGAAATCGATGGATGTTTTCGATTGAAACTAAACTAAACTAATTAATGAACTGTTTATTATCTACTTTTTAAATTAAATTACATTTAAAAACATCCATCGGTTTCTAAGAAAACTTCAACTATATCTGACGACCCTGCATACCTATCTCTTTTGTTGAGTGTACATAAACGGATATCGTTAATGAGAAAAGCAAAGAGAAACCGGTCAAAACAACATGCATGACGTTTTTTTTAAACCCGAATTAGAATCGTGAGTGAAAAAATATTATGACACAATGACATTAGCGTCCGCCATATTGAATTTCATGTGACGTCATTTATAGTAGATGTCGTACTCTGGCCAGAGATAAATTTTATTCGACGTTATAAAACCTATCTGTCGTTATTGGTTTAGAAGATTTAGATTAGGCAGTACCAAGTAACAAATTGAGCCATTTAAATATTTAACGTGTCTGATGCATGCAAACATAAAAATATGTTACATTCAGACAATTGCTTGCTTGTCACAAAGCGCGACTGCTGAGCTTGAGGTCTTGGATTCGATTCCCAGGTCGGGCAAAGTGTTATTGGGTTTTTTCATCAGGAATTTCTCAGTGGCAGCCTCGGAGTCTGGATTTGTGCCCGGTTGATGGCAATAGGCTCGCCACCTAAGGCACCTATAAGATGGGACTAAATATAGCTGGCGAATGTGGGTGTACTAATGGGTACACCTCTGCCTAACCCTTCGGGGATTACAGGCGTGATGTAATGTTACATTAAATAAATAAATTGCGGATGGTTAATTTGAATTCATTCCACCAGGTCTGTAAAATTCCGAACAAGAGAATATTTAAAAAAAATCCTATCGCAGAAGACCAGACAGCCACACTTTTCTTAGAAAAGCGACAAAGAAAAATCTTGTAAACATTCTCGCTGTCACTACTGAGTACTGACCTAATTTCAACAAACTTGAGCGCCTCAAATAAATTTGTCTAGTAATAGTTTACACTCCTTATAATTTAATCGATTGGTTTATCGACAAAAATAATCGATAACTCGTCTTTAATGGTTGGTTCTACATAATTTACGCGACCTAATTGAGAGGGTCAACGAACTGTAATCACGCGTGGGCTATTTATTTAGTTGTAAAGTATTGTTAAGACTTAATATGAAATTGTAAGATTTTTGCATAATTTTATGGAAATAGTAACGACCCGCCCCGGCTTTGAATGGGTGTGCAACGTAGATTCATAAACCTTCCTCTTGAATCACTCTATTTATTGAAAAAAACCGCTTTAAAATCCGTTGCGTAGGTACCTAGTTTAAAAGATCGACGGCGGGAAGCTACTTCGTTTTATACTATGAAAAAGATGCTTGAAAAAAAAATTGGTAAATTCCGAAAACTAGTAGGTACTTAGATAATAATGAGTTATTTTTTTGTCAAGTATTTTAACACGAATTTGCTATTACGCGTGGAAGTCAAGGACAAAAAACAAGAGGAAATGAACAGTAGGTAAATTAAACTAAAATATTTAACCGATTGTTAAAATTGACCGTTTAGCAAATGCCGTTTATTTTAAGTTAAAAGATCTACTTACTAACATCTTTAATCTGCATTAGTAAAGAAATAGAAAATATTTCAAAGTCAAAATGTTAGCTATTGGTACAAAAAAAAAATACAAAAATATAGCAAGACACGTAAATACATACCTTGTTTTTCAAAGTCGGTTGTCTCAAACATAGACAAGACAGTGCCACAAACAATGGCTATATTGAAAAGATAACGGTTTTATCACAATGATAAACGAATATTATCACTTTTATCTCTAAGTGGCGAACGCCGCTAACGGATAGCGCCCGTTATACGGTACCTACATGAACGAAATGAGAACGCACAGAGAAGTCACTCGAACGAGTAATCAGATTACACTTATCATACAAAAATATACCTAAATACAACACGACAAAGTCTAAATTAACAATAAAACCTAATTCAAATAAAGAAACAAAAAACCAACGTTAAACTTTCAAGAATAGAACACACATTCTAAATTCAAACGTTCGAATTATGAATTATACTTCGCGAATTGCATAGAACTCTTTCAAATTCTGACATTAGATTAGAATATTCTAATAGAAATGCGACTCTGTACGCTTTGCTTAAGAGTTATATTCGAACGTTTAGGGTAACAGGAAATGTTTTAAAACTACGTCATGGCTATTTTTGTATGCGCATGATTCAGCGTCGTTAAACGAAATAACGAAACGCGGCGATTAGCGATTCGTTAGGGCGGAAAGATACTTGTAACGTTAGCCACGTTACGAGTCACGAGTTGTTTGCGTGGGCGTTTCAGGTGTGTTGGCACCTTTATTAGTGTTGTGTGCTACTTTTGATAACTACAGTCACGTACGCTGTAAACTATTGATGGCTTAAGTCAGTTTTAAAGTTATATTACTTTATTCAAGCTTTAGATAAAAAATGTAATTTTATGTCAAGTTGATAATCTATACTAATATTATAAAGCTGCAGTGTTTGTTTGTTTGTTTGAACGCGCTAATCTCTGGAACTACTGGTCCGATTTGAAAAATTCTTTCAGTGTTAGATAGATTAGTTATCGAGGAAGGCTATAGGCTATATACCATCTCGCTACGACCTACGGGAGCGGAGCAGTAACCAAAGACGCGGGTGTAACCGCGGCGGACAGCTAGTTTATTATAAGTCTGAAATCGTCAATCTGCATTGAGGTGATCAATGCTCGTGCCTTCTCTGTATAAGAGGCGTTTGCCCTGCAGTGGGGCAGTAATAGGCTTCAAACTTTACGATCAAACTACGAACGTTCTCGAAAAACTGAAACAGTTGAACATCAACAGCATTTTACACGTAAAAAAACCTTAATGCTAGAACCATGTTTAGACGCTACTGAAATCTAATTATAACTGTACTACTAATGAATTCCTCACGACTCGTGGCACATGGTGAAAACGAACACTGAATAACACTCAAATATTTTCAGTTGACCAACTATGTATGAGTCAATATACAACCTCATTAATTTACTTTATGCTATGATATAAAGACTTTTTTAAAATTAGAAGGTATTGGCAGACCGTGTCTATGGCTGAACTAGATAACAAAATATAACATAACACGACGCCTGTAATCCCCGAAGTATAAGGCAGAGATACACACACATTTTGCCAGTTATGTTTAAGTAATAGGGGGCGAGCCTATTGCCATTAACCGGGCACAAATCCAGACTCCGAGGCTGTTACTGAGAAATTCTTGATGGAAAAACGCAATAACATTTTGCCCGACCTGGAAATCGAAGACCTCATGCTAGACCAATGAGGCGAGAAATAATAAGTACATAAGAAGGCAGTATAAACGGCGACACGTTTTGGCGCAGTGACCAAACGATTGGCTACTGTGTCGCGTCTCGCGGGTTAGATTCCTGCACGGAACAAATATTATATTATGACTAATGCAGGCCATCCACCATCCAATCTATCGTCCAATCGGCAGGACGCTACCGATTGGATCATGCCGATTGGACCGTGGATGGGAGTGGATTGGCATGATAGTTATAATTGTTATGCCAATCCACTCCCGTCCAATCGGCATGATCCAATCGGTAGCGTCCTGCCGATTGGACGATAGATTGGATGGTGGATGGCCGGCACTACAGGAACTTAGGAAGTACAATGAATTGTATAAGTCACAATCCCCCCCCTCCCTCGCTTTAACCACTGATTATCACGACACAAACATGATAAAAACACTTCACATAGTGAAAAATAAAAAACCGGCCTCTTTATAATATTTAACACTACATTAAAAAAACACGTTTCTTTTAATGGAACTTTAGTTTTTAACCTTATTTATTACTAGCTATGTTCATGCCTTCCCTGTATGAGAGAGAGGTGTTTGCCCTTTTTTAACCGACTTCAAAAAGGAGGAGGTTCTCAATTCGGGCGGTATGTTTTTTGTTTGTGTGTTACTCGATTACTCCGCCAATTATGAATAGATTTCGATGATTCCTTTTATGTTTGAAAGAGTAAACTTCCGAATAGGTCCCACGGAAATATTGTCATGATCTGATGATGAACTTCGGAGATATGGAACAGAACTCCTCATAGGATCACAGCAGAACTGTCGTAACAAGTAAAATTGCTTTGTTTATACGTGTAGTCGATGACTGACTGAAGGAAAAGGAGTACGTCAACCCCCCCTACCACTTTCCAAAATTAAATATATCGTGTGAGGTATTGTTTGAAAGGGCTTTTTGTAAGGATTTCAAACTTTAACGCACAAGCACTAAAAAGTGAAAAATAAAAAGCTTTTTACAATAAAAAGCTTTTTCACAAAAAAAGATAACCGCCTTCATAAACTACAAAATAAATAACTTTAGTTTTGGAAGTCGGCGGCTTTGGTTTTGTTTTTTGTTATGTAGGTAAGTATTGCCACCGACTTCCAAAACCAAAGTTATTTATTTTGTAGTTTATGAAGGCGGTTATCTTTTTTTGTGAAAAAGCTTTTTATTTTTCACTTTTTAGTGCTTGTGTATTAATGTTTGAAATCCTTACAAAAAGCCCTTTCAAACAATACCTCACACGATATATTTAATTTTGGAAACTGGTAGGGGGTTGACGTACCCCCCCCCCCCCCCCCCCTTTTCCTTCAGTCAGTCATCGACTACACGTATAAACAAAGCAATTTCACTTGTTACGATATTGCTGCTGTGATTCTGTGAGGAGTTCCATTCCATATCTCCGAAGTTCATCATCAGATATTGAAATGGTGACAATGGGACCACACGGGAAGCACCAGCTTTCAAATAAAAAAAGAATCATGAAAATCGGTTCACCCAGTCGCAAGTAAGGAGCTAACAAACATAAAAAAAAAAAATACAGACGAATTGATAACCTCCTCCTTTTTTTGAAGTCGGTTAAAAAAAGAAAACCGCCTTCAAAAACTACAAAATAAAAATAAAATACTTTAGTTTTGGAAGTCGGTGGCAATACTTACCTACATAACAAAAAACAAAACCAAAGCCGCCGACTTCCAAAACTAAAGTTATTTTTATTTTGTAGTTTTTGAAGGCGGTTTTCTATTTTTGAAAAAAGCTTTTTTTTTATATCAAATGTCTTCTTCCGCTTTGGGCAGAGAGGAAGGGAGTGTCAGACTCTAACTGACTAAAACCTCTCAGAGTTCCTCCTAATGCGTTCCAGGGTCGCGGTGACTCTTTCGAACAACTTCCGCAGTCAGATCTTCACCCCACAATTCATAATAATAGTCTGGCATTTTTTTATACGCAGACTGTTTTATTCATAAAAAAATCACTATCAGAGATACGGCAAAAGATTACAGGCCGAGTTAACATATTTTTACATGCATTATATATAATATTTATACATGAAATATAAACAGGAGATAAGTTGTGTGATTTGTTGTACGTCATCGAATGAGGAATGTACGATATTGTGCGACGAGCGATATTGGAAGGAAAAGAAGTTACGTTTATTTGAAAAAATTACATGAACCCCCGGCGGCGGCCATCTTGCACAGATTTTCATGAAACATTTTTAAAGAACACTCTCGACTAATACACCTTTCAAACAAAAAAGACAAAATCGAAATCGATTCATCCGTTCGGGAGCTACGATGCCACAGACAGACACACACAACGTAAAACTTATAACACCGTTTTTGCGTCGAGGGTACTGTATTGTTCGTTTAGTGGTCACAATGCGTAACTGCTGAGTTTATACTCAGACAAGACCTCATGGTCTTGGGTTCGATTCTCAGGTCGGGCAGAGTGTCATTGGGTTTTTCCAACAATAATTTCTCAGTAGCAGCCTCGGAGATTTGAGCCCGGTTGATGGCAATAGGCTCGCCCCCTATTACATGGAACCTAAATATGTATAACTGGCGAAATGTGGGTGTACTAATGGGTACACCTCTGCCTAACCCTTCGGGGATTACAGGCGTGATGTGATATGTCTTTATTTCTTTAAGATTGCTCCTTGTCTCATAATTACATGTTTGCGATTTGATTACAACCGTTCTTCGAATTACCTATGTCGGAGTCGATTTCCAGACTAATAAATTGGTAACTAGATACTGCTGAATAATCAGTACTGAAGGTACTCATTATTCAGAATCTACCTACCTATCATACTACCTAACTAGATAAAGTTTATATTTACTTTACGGCGCGTACACATAGAACGTCCGATTTACAGGTCCGTTTAAACGTATAATTATGTTATTAGCGTATGTAGTTGTATGAGCGAGTTCACACAGAATACAGTATTCCGGTTTCAGTAAAAAATACCGATCCGACATCCAGTAGGGACGGTTCAGTTAAAACGGATCCTGTAAAATCGGACGTTCTGTGTACGCGCCTTTACTCTAGAACCGAGAACCGGACTCAAAACATTCATTTTGATATCTGTGGCCGTTAGGCTTGGCTTGGCCGAGAGAGAAATATCGTGCAAGTTGTGGTACTAACATTTCCGTCGATGATCGGTGTCTTTTGACACGACAGCTGCGCTGTGGCTGCGCAGTCCCGCAATGTACGACAAATCGCACGACATTTCGACAACTGGCATCGTCTAATCAGGGTTCACTCTATCTATTGATGCAAACAGCATTGTTATCCGTTGCGTAGTTAAGAAGATCTAAGCGTACAAACGGCGGGAAGATTTTGTTTTATACTATAATATTGTTAAGCTGGGTATCCATTTGAGGCAGCCTCGGGCCGAGCGGCTGCCTCGACCCGAGGCAGATCTAGTGGAGACCGTGCCCATGCCGCGAGTCGAGGCTTGCCGCGACTTGAACCAAACGAGGCGGCCGCGCAGCGAGCCAAATCGTGTCGGTAAATGGCCATGCTCAAAGACGCCTCAGTGTGAGACGTGCGTTCAGTGGAGACGGACGTTACGATATTATGTGTGCTCAAGTGGAGACGCATGTACTTTCCGCAGCCCGCGGCACGCTCAGGATGAGCCAGCTCGCCACGAGGCTGCGCAAATGGATACCCAGCTTTAAAAATCTATCTCAAATACATTAGATCGAAAAACCACGATATGTTTGAACAAATTGCATTTCCCCGTATTCCTTATTGAGCTTATGGTATCAAATGGAATCATGCGTAAAACCAATTTTATCGGAGAAATATGAATGTAATAACTTTTATAGACTTCCTATATCTTTATCAAATAAAAATGTATTGAGTATTGAGATTTTATGAAAAAGCTTTCTGTACCAGAATATATACAGGTAGTAATTTCAAAGGTTATTTAATTAGATTAATAAAAATAGGTAATCTTGAAAGTGAATGAATACACCATGTATTTAGAAAAAAAATACCCAAAGTCAAATTATTTTTTACCACCATTATTATTTAATAAACGATGTATTAGGACATCTGTATAGTCGTATAATTTTAAATGACATATTATAGCCATACCTAACTGAATTTAGTTGATAAGGTACTAAATTGACACTGAACTGACATTTTATTTTATTCTACGTATTAATTCATCGTTGTAATTTCTTTTTATTCTTTATTATTATTTATAGACTTGGACATTATTGTTATTTTTATAAATTCAATTGTATAAGGTGACATGTATAATAATTAAGACATGAATGATTTGTAAAAAAAAATATCGTATGAGCGTTTTGTATGTCATATCTGTTAGCTCGTAAGACCAATAATTGCATGAATAAATAAATAAAATAAATAATAATAAATGTAAAACTCTGGTCTATAATCATGTACTTCAGTACCTAATTCTAGACGTAACACATGGTCATCATCATCTGCCTATGTTGCTACTTTTCCCAACTATGTTGGGGTCGGCTTCCAGTCTAACCGGATGCAGCTGAATGCTGAATACCAGTATTTTACATGGAGCGATTGCCTATCTGACCTCCACAACCCAGTAACTGGGTACGTGGTAAAATTAAAAATAAATTAAATTGAATTTTGCGTTGCAATGTACGGTCAGCAACAAAAATCGATTAACAATGTTACTTTTTTATATCATTTAAACAGACACTAAACACATTATATATTGGCTTTCAGAATTTCAGGAAAAACTCAGGGTTTATTATATCTTAATTTTATATTCATTGCGTTTTACTTTTAATATTGTACTTAATAATTAGGTTTTAAAAATCATAAATGTTATTCGACTTTTGTTGCTGACTGTACCTTCTACCGTGTATAGACTATAGAACTTATACAAGGTACAAAATATAAGCGGTTCTATAGGAGTGTTCAGTGTGAATCTCTGGGACTACCTACCAGTCAGATTGGAAAAATTACGATAGCCAGATTCATGTCGTTTTCGGAAGTTTGTGTGAATAGTCTACCCCCAATATAACATCACGCTATGACTTACGGGAGCGAAGCAGTAACCAAAGCCGTAATTTAACGCGGGTGAAAAAACCTCGCGGATGAAGTCGGGGCCGAAACTAGTATTAAATAAAAGTTTAACAAACACTGCACATTTATTTTTATGTGCACTCATTTAAACGAATCATATTTCAATGGTAGGTACAACAAAAAGTATTTTACGTTTACACAATGACGCTTTTATAAGTAAAGGCAAATAACATGAATATGATATTGCAATTATGATATATTTTTAGTTGTATGAAGGAGTATACTGATCATCCTATCTGCTTTTAAAGAGAGAGATACTGTGTTTCAGTAAAGTACTGTTTTTTTTTAATATTTCGTAACATCACGCCTGCAATCTCTGAAGGGCTAGCCAGAGGTGTACCCATTAATGCACCCATATTTCGCCACTTATGTTTAAGTCCCATGTAATAGGGGGCGAGCATAATATTGTCATCAACTGGGCATAAGTAAATCCAGACTCCGAGGCCGACACTGAAGAAACCCTGATGGAAAAACCCAATAACACTTTGCCCGACCTGGGAATCGAACCCAAGACATTATGCTCAGCAGTCGCGCTTTGCGACCACTAGACCAACGAGACAGTCATGTTTTTGATTACTGCTTAGCTTCTTAGGTCGTAGCGTAATATGTTATATAGCTTATAACCTACCTCGATAAACTGGCATCAACGGGAATCAACTCAATAAAATCTTGATACAACTTTTAAAACACAACAACAGGTACTCGTAAATAAAATAAAGTTGAAAATTAAAGAGTGGGTGCTCCTATACACGAAACGTTTTTTTTTAAAGTACATAGTGTTAAATATTGTAAGGTGATACAGAACCTTTATGTGCGAGTCCGACCAGCACTTGGCCGGATTCGTGTCTTCCCAAACCAAAGATTAAAACCATAACAATAACAGATGGCGCAAAGCTTAATATTTACAACAAAAGCAAATATCTTCCAACCTTTTATTTTTGTTTTTAGCATTCCATATTTGAAATGTGTTACAAAAAATACTGTCTAAAGAATTTGACTTCTAAAAACCAGGGTCGTACATGGAACTAAACAATGCTTTATCTCAGCTGAGAATCGAACGCCGGAACGCCGCCAAGAAATAAGTTATTGTTGTCTTTTTGGCTATAGGTTATGTTCACTTGAATGCTTTTATTATTTTTAGTTTTCTCAGTATATTTTTATCCCCTATCTATATTAATAAAGCTAAAAAGATTTTTGTTTGTTCAACGCGCCAATCTCAGAAACTATTGATACGATTTGAAAAAATCCTTTTACTCTACAAGATTTCCAATTCCAGTCTAGATTTCCTCACGATGTTTTTCTTCACCGATGTCAGTATAAGTCAAATAATTGGTACAAGCAAAAAAAAAATCTAATTCATTTTATAAATGCAATGGCTTCCCGCATTAATTTATCAGACAGTTAATTAGAAAAATATTCTGGAAAGATATCAAAGAGATATAATCACGTCGGATTTAGGAAAGAAGCCAAAATAAATTAAAATCGTTGGGAGAAATAATTATTACTTACTAGCACCTAGCACTTTCCCCGCGTCTTCGTCGGCATGATTTTCCTTACGGATCCCTAACTTTTTTGAAAATATAATATAGCCTATATCACCCGGGGATACCGGAGCTACCCAACAGTGTAAGAATTTTTCAAATCGGTTCAGTAGTTTCGGAGCCTATTCAATGCAAACAAACAAACAATGAAATCTTTCCTCATTATAATATTATAGTATAAATGATATACAGTCAACAAAAGAGAGGTATCCAAGTTTTCTTAGAAACTGATGGACAGGGGCGAGCCTATTGCCATTAACCGGGCACAAATCTAGATTCCTGAGGCTTTTACTGAGAAATTCCTAATGGAAAAACCTAAATAACGCTGCCCGACCTGGGAATCGAATCTAAAACCTCACGCTCTGCAGTCGCACTTTGCGACCAATAGACCGACGAGGCAGTCATATTACTCCATGCTCATAAATTTTGTTTAAGCAAGTAACTACCCACTGACTAATAATTTGCTCACACAAAAATATTGAGCAAGTTTTTTATGATTTAGAACCAAAAACATAGAAACCAAACCAAATCAAATTACGACTTCTAGTCAATTATTATGAATACTTGTATTTTAATTGTTTAAAGAGGTGTATTCTGAAATACTGTCAGTAGTATTGACAGTATTTCAGAATACAGCTCTTTCAAAGAACAGAATCGACAACATTTTTTTTTCAATAATCAATAAAAATTGTCTTGTTAAATTGTGTTGTGTTGACTGGAAGCCGACCCCAACATAATTGGGAAAAGGCTAGGCAGATGATGATTAATCAATAAAAATTGTCGTTGCTGGGATCTAGATTTACATTTAGATCTGACTTAATGTGTACTAGAGTCCATGGCAAAACTCTTCGTTACAATATCACTTACACGGACTTACACCGTGTATAATAATATGTAGTTATGGAAAAAGAAAACGCAGCATAATAACATACTTGTGTTATGTAAACTGAGAAACTGACGTAACACTATACGTCACACGCACAAACATCATAAACCAGTTTGGAAATGTACTTAACGAACTAACACCTCGATTTAAAGAAGTTATTGAACAAATAGTAAACTATACTTGGAAAAATACAGACAAAAAAATACACTGCTAAAATAAAAAGCAATTTAAAAAATAAACTCACATCACAAAACCCCAGCGAACGCCAAAAAAACCGAACAATTTCAAAATTCACTTTTAAAATTAGAACACCGCCCGCTTGTATGCGCCCGCGCAGGTAAGTACGTTGTAAGCGCGTCAAACGGCGCGAACCGATAAGCTATCGTCGATAACGTGCCGTTACGTTCGTTCGCTCGCTACCACTCGCTATAACGATGTCGTTACGATGCCATAGACTATTAGTAGATGGTGAAAGAGGGCACAGTTGTTATTAATACCTTTAGTGGTATGAGTTTGCTACCTAATTCTGTGTGATGAAGGAAGACTACATTGATGCAATTGGTGGGTGGGGTCTATGATATTCTCACAAGAAAAATCAATATAAATAAATAAGTAATAATAATAATAGCAGCCTGCAGCACTACTGGGCAAAGGCCTCTTCCTCATACAGAGAAGGCACGAGCATTGACCACCACGCTTACTCAAGGCGGATTTCAGACTTCTATTATACTCGTAAGTCCAGTTTTCCTCACAATGTTTTCCTTCACCGATGTCAGTGATGTCCAAGATAAACTTAATGTCCTCTAAGTACAGGGATTTTGATAAGGATTAATTAATGACAGATAGGTGAAAAGACTCTAAGTTAAATAGGTTTTCTTTTTTAAGTACGGAACCAAAAAATAGAGGTGGAGAGACAGCGGGTGATGTGGAGCATTTCAAAAAAACCAAGCAAAGCAATTTCTGGCATAGGTACACATAGATGATTTTATCACTTTCTCGCTAAAAATCTATCTTCAGACTCGAGGTCGTACAATTAAAATTATACTACAATTAATAATGATTCTATTTCAAAACTCGGTGAGTGTGTCTTGTGCTGAATATTTGGCTCGGTCCCGGCGATAATGTTCGATAAATCATGCAGTTTGTTAGTCAGCGATGACGACGAGAATATTTACGTGGATTAAGGTGAAAATTATTGTTCTATGAAAGGATAAAATCGACGAACCTTGAGCAAAAGTAGGAATTAGTGGCGTAGTTTGCCTTGACGGGTCCTGTATCAAAATTTCTTGGAGGGGAAGGGGAGGGGGAGAGGGGCTTTTTTTCTAAATCAATAAAGAATCAATTCGAGAGTAAAGATTATCTCAAAAGAAACAATATGTTTACTTTTTCCGGAAAGTTTAGCGTTCAGTCAGACGAGTCAGAGTCAGGGTGAGTTGGTGGATAAAATTTTACGAATTTTTGGGCGTTAGCGTATCTATCATAGGCCTGATACGGCGGTAACTACGCTCCTAGTAAGATTGTTCTGTTAATAAATGACGCGATCCTAATCTTCAAATATTTAAAAAAAAAAACAAGAAAATTTACATAAACAGCGGTCCAAGTAACTTCCTTTTTCATTAAAATCAAAGAACAGAAATAAAAATTACTACAGAAAAACATTTACCATTAAACACATCAATAAGCAACAATCACCTTCACAGTTCACATCTTTCCTCAGTGAGGCAACACACAATACTGCCTACCTGCCCATCTACGGTTGTCTCATCACAGTCGCACCACGTGATGAGCTAAGGAAAACGCGCGGCACAAACCTTGTGCAGAGGCCATGTAATGTTAATTAAATAGTTTGATCGACTGTTTTAATTACATATATATGTGTAAATTAGATAGAACGTTATGCTTGTACGTATTAGGTACCTACTTACACATACATACATAAACTCACGCCTTTTTCCCATGGAGGTACGCAGAAACCACAGAACGCCACCTGCTACGATCCTTATACGCCTTTCGCCTCGTCCACGTTCATACAAGCACGCCGGTTACGAGTACTGCGCACCTGACCTTTTTGAAGAACCTCACCAATAAGGACAGTGTAGGTCTTCTAGGGTTATTAACATTTCGAGGGTCTATCTATTATTGTTTAAAAGCAATACAGACTTGTGACGTGCGTCCCTTTTAGTACAGAACCCCAAAAAACTATACCAAATAAACAATGGTAAAAAAACTTTTTAAAACAAGCTTTTTAGTGTGATTTTACTAATTTTATCGTTACTACAAGTCGTACTATCGTTACTACTCTGCAAGCCCTTTCATTTGATATCCATATCAAGGGTATTGACATAAATTATGTAATCCGCCATCTTGAATTTTTTACAATACTGAGTATTGCTCATTGTATTGTCATCAGAACTAAAGGTGTATGAAAAATTTCAGCTCAATCGGATACCAACAAATGGTCGAAAAATGGTTTGCAAATTTTGAAAGGACAACTTATTTACATACATACTTACATACGAACAGTGCAAGCTAAATAAAAGCTTGTAAAAACCTTCATATTGCGTACAAAATATTGTATAACATTTTTATAACACCGCTGTTATTACTATTCAAACAAAAAATCTCGTCTGCGATTCTGTCCTTCAATGGTACAAAAAAAATCGCAAACAGTTCGTCGACCCGAAGATTGAAGAACGCTCGCGAAATAATACGAGGCCACTCGAACGACTCGGCGTCGTTAGGAACGAATTACGAATAGTAAGTCAGACAGGTCAAGTTATGAGTTATGCTTTACAGTAAAATTATTGTGTTAATAAAGATTTATTTGTACCAGTAAATATTTATTGGATTTGCTGGTTAATAGTGGGGGTATTGAAGCCTTAGTGACCAAATAAGACCATCCGTCAATATTTTAAAGCTGAAAGAGTTTGTTTGTTTGGTTGAACGAGCTAATCTCAGGAAGTAATGGTTCAAATTGAAAAAATCTTTTTGTGTTGGATAGTCTATTTATCGAGGAAGGCTATAGGCTATATAACATCACGCTGCGACTCAAGGGAGCGGAGCAGTAATCAAAGACGTAACTTAATCCGGGTGAAAAAAAAAACGCGCCCAGAAGCTAGTAATACAGCCTGTAACAAAAACCCTGTCCGATCCTTAAGGGTATTATTCGGCATCGTACTACGTACACATATACGTAACCATTTAATGGATTTGAGATTATTATTTTTCCCCAGTGAAAAAAAAAAAGAAGAAAGAAACTAATTAAATTAAAATAAAACATAAAAACTGATCAACGGCAACACTGATCTGACAGGGTTTTTGTTACATAGTGTATAGAATCCAGGACCTTAGGCTCAGCTGTCATGCTTGCGACCAAGACACCAACAAGACAGGTAACACATAAAAATATCATGACACAATTCCTAAGTAAAAGTGTAAAAACACTAGTAATAATAGGTATGACGCGTTGCAATAATATTATCAATATACTGAACTTCTAATATTACAACAAGTATAAATTATTATGGAATGATGACATAAATGGTACTACAAAATTGCATGCGATGCGACACTTATGAGTACCTACATATAAGGGCCTCCACACACGTCAGTTTTTTTACCGACCACAATCGGACCGATTTTCGGATCTATCGGATCTT
Organism: Hoplodrina blanda; assembly: GCA_949316365.1. Classification (NCBI taxonomy): domain Eukaryota; kingdom Metazoa; phylum Arthropoda; class Insecta; order Lepidoptera; family Noctuidae; genus Hoplodrina; species Hoplodrina blanda. Next base: position 2,214,588 of record OX438573.1, on the reverse strand, counting down.
TGACAGTCGTTACGAGTCGTCAGAAGCCTGAAAGTCTGACCACCAGTCTTACCTAGGGGTATCGTATTACCCAGTTACTGGGTAGTGGAGGTCAGATCGGCAGTAGCTTCATGTAAAATACTAGATAGTATTCAGCTGCATTCGGTAAGACTGGAAGCCGACCTCAACATAGTTGGGAAAAGGCTAGGGGGATCGATATTGGCAGCACAGCACTTATGCAAGCTAGATTAGCCAATCCGTCGTAGACTAACGTATGTGAATATTATACAAGGTGTTAGTGTAAAGGGCGGCGAATATTTGCCCGGAGCGGCTAAATAGCTAGATCGTAACCCCACGTCCATCCAAAAGGACAGTCGAAGGGCGACCCACCTTGTTACAGTCACGTTGTCAGCCACATGTGTGTCAAATGATCATCTTATAGCATCATTATAACACGTAATATCATAACAATAGATCGTAAACACTGTCACGTGAAACTCTAGTGTTGCTATTTGTTATAATGATTTCGTGTGTGGTGTCCACTGTAATTCGTACAGAGGCAGGTAGAGTTACATTGGCATGTTGTTTTTACACGCTTTAAATTAGCTTCACTTGTATGTAACTATGTAAGAAAATCTTGGAATCTTAATTTGACCCACTTCCCAGTCTTCGATTGGGATGAAATTTTGCACACGCTCTGAGTTCTGATGACAATACATGACTAGCTAAGAAACGTCATTACAAATCCAATATGGCGGCCTCCCCAAGATGGCGGACTGGCTGTTTGAAATCCACCCCCATAATATGGGTATCAAATGAAAGGGTTTTCTGTCAGGAATACGAAAAAAATAGTCACGTGACTTATTATTAACACGCTTCAATTGTAAGTAACTATGTAAGAAAATCTTGGAATTTTAATTTGACCCACTTCCCAGTCTTCGATTGGGATGAAATTTTTCACACGCTCTGAGTTCTGATGACAATACATGACTAGCTAAGAAACGTCATTACAAATCCAATATGGCGGCCTCCCCAAGATGGCGGACTGGCTGTTTGAAATCCACCCCCATAATATGGGTATCAAATGAAAGGGTTTGCTGTCAGGAATACGAAAAAAATAGTCACGTGACTTATTATTAACACGCTTCAATTGTAAGTAACTATGTAAGAAAATCTTGGAATCTTAATTTGACCCACTTCCCAGTCTTCGATTGGGATGAAATTTTGCACACGCTCTGAGTTCTGATGACAATACATGACTAGCTAAGAAACGTCATTACAAATCCAATATGGCGGCCTCCCCAAGATGGCGGACTGGCTGTTTGAAATCCACCCCCATAATATGGGTATCAAATGAAAGGGTTTGCTGTCAGGAATACGAAAAAAATAGTCACGTGACTTAAATCCAATATGGCGGACAGGCTATTTGAAATGCACCCCCATGATATGGGTATCAAATAAAAGGGTTTGCTGTCAGGAATACGAAAAAATAGTCACGTGACTTAAATCCAATATGGCGGACGTTCAAGATGGCGGTCAGGCTATTTAAAATGCACCCCCATGATATGGGTATCAAATAAAAGGGTTTGCTGTCAGAAATACGAAAAAAAAGTCACGTGACTTAAATCCAATATGGTTGACGTCCAAGATGGCGGACAGGCTATTTAAAATGCATCCCCATGATATGGGTATCAAATGAAAGGGTTTGCTGTCAGGAATACGAAAAAAATAGTCACGTGACTTATTATTAACACGCTTCAATTGTAAGTAACTATGTAAGAAAATCTTGGAATCTTAATTTGACCCACTTCCCAGTCTTCGATTGGGATGAAATTTTGCACACGCTCTGAGTTCTGATGACAATACATGACTAGCTAAGAAACGTCATTACAAATCCAATATGGCGGCCTCCCCAAGATGGCGGACTGGCTGTTTGAAATCCACCCCCATAATATGGGTATCAAATGAAAGGGTTTGCTGTCAGGAATACGAAAAAAATAGTCACGTGACTTAAATCCAATATGGCGGACAGGCTATTTGAAATGCACCCCCATGATATGGGTATCAAATAAAAGGGTTTGCTGTCAGGAATACGAAAAAATAGTCACGTGACTTAAATCCAATATGGCGGACGTTCAAGATGGCGGTCAGGCTATTTAAAATGCACCCCCATGATATGGGTATCAAATAAAAGGGTTTGCTGTCAGAAATACGAAAAAAAAGTCACGTGACTTAAATCCAATATGGTTGACGTCCAAGATGGCGGACAGGCTATTTAAAATGCATCCCCATGATATGGGTATCAAATGAAAGGGTTTGCTGTCAGGAATACGAAAAAAATAGTCACGTGACTTAAATCCAATATGGCGGACAGGCTATTTGAAATGCACCCCCATGATATGGGTATCAAATGAAAGGGTTTGCTGTCAGGAATACGAAAAAAATAGTCACGTGACTTAAATCCAATATGGCGGACAGGCTATTTGAAATCCACCCCCATGATATGGGTATCAAATGAAAGGGTTTGCTGTCAGGAATACGAAAAAAATAGTCACGTGACTTAAATCCAATATGCCGGACAGGCTATATGAAATGCACCCCCATGATATGGGTATCAAATGAAAGGGTTTGCTGTCAGGAATACGAAAAAATAGTCACGTGACTTAAATCCAATATGGCGAACGCCGTATTAAATTTGGATGCGTAAAACAGTGAATTTTGTTAAGTTTTTTAATAATAAATATCTTTAAATACATACCTATTAATATTTTAAATTAGTAAGTAGTAAATTAAGTTTAAATAATAAGAAGACTAAAAAGTATAAAATAAAAATAATAGTTTAAAAAACTAAAAAACACGCTTTTACCATGCACTTAAAATTACAAAATAATTCGAACATTTACTACGATTTATTATGAAAGAAAGCTTGGAGCGTTTATTTAATCTTTACTCTTCTTGGACAAAATGCTAATATTAATAAATTGCAAATGCAAATTCTTGAATTATTTTGTAATTTTAAGTGCATGGTAAAAGCGTGTTTTTTAGTTTTTTAAACTATTATTTTTATTTATTGAGTACTTAACATCACGCCTGTAATCCCCAAAGGGTGCGGCAGAGGTGTACTCATTGGTACACCTACATTTCGCCAGTTATGTTTAAGATCCATGTAATAGGGGCGAGCCTATTGCCATCAGCCGGGCATGAATCCAGGCTCCAAGGCTGACAAATGCCTGATAGATAAACCCAATAACGCTTTGCCCGATTTGATAATCGAACCCAAGACCTCATGCTCAGCAGTCGCGCTTTGCGACCACTAGACCAATAATGCAATCGAGGCAGTTTTTATTGAGGATCTTGTCTATAATTGTTTCTGGAAGTACTCTTGGAAGGCATCTTGTAATGAAAAAACGGGGCGGTTCGCTAGTTAACTGATAAAACTTAACACATGACCAAATCTTGGTCTTGGGTTCGATTCCCAGGTCGGGCAAAATTTTATTGGGTTTTTCCATCAAAAATTACTCAGTAACAGCCTCGGAGTCGCTCCATGTAAAATACTGGTACTCAGCTGCATCAGGTTAGACTGGAAGCCGACCCCAACATAGTTGGGAAAAGGCTAGGCAGAAGATGAGCCTCGGAGTCTGGATATGTGCTCGGTCGATGGCAAAAGGCTCGCGTCCTATAACATGGGGATTAGACCTGGCGAAATGTGGGTGTACTAATGGGTACACCTCTGCCTAACCCTTCGGAGATTGTAGGCGTGATGTTATATATGTACTTACATGACCAAAAACTCACTGTATTATAAAATTATTAACACCGCTACGTCTTAGTAGTATTAAAGCCTTATCAAAAGAACAATGTAAAATGCCATTATGCCATTGTTTTCCCATTCTTGTGTGGCTATAGCTAATGGTACTGCCACGGCAGCCACATTATGTATGAAGAAATACTACTGACCTTCAAGTAGTGAGTGATGTAAAGAAAGATCTAAATAAGGCTGGTTCGATTGACATCGGTGAAGGAAAACATCGTGAGGAAACGTGTACTTGTAATTAGTAAAAGTCTGGAATCGTCAATCCGCTTTGAGCAAGCGTGGTGATCAATGCTCGTGCCTTCTCTGTATGGGAAGAAGGCTTTGCCCTGCAGTCGGACAGTAATAAGACTGGTACTTAGATGAACGAGTTTGGTCAAGGATGGCGTGTAATTGGAACAGCTTGTGGACTAACACGGGGTGATAATAATGGTTAGGCAATAGAATTTGTAATTCTTTTAAGAAAATGTATTTTCTTTAACTGTAGTTATCCCTAAAAGGATAAAATTAACTATAGTTATCCCTGAATGGATAACGAAGTGGTGTATATTGATTTTTAGGCATTTTTGGTTATGTAGATCTTTTTAAAATATTAGTTTTAATTTATGCACTTTCTCTGAAGAAAGTTTTTAAATACTTTTGTAATAATATTTGATTGCGTAAATTACGAAATCAATTTAGAAGAAGATAAACTTAAATGCTTAGATAAAAATGAAAGTTGACTCACCAAGACAGGACCAAATCAGTAAAGGCAATCCAAATCAAACACTACTAAACAACCTCAGGGGATGACAGTCATCCCGACACTGACGACAACTACGTCACAAATCACCATTTTATACACAAAATACGCGGGAAAAACGAACCGACCAATACGGAAGCAGGAAGGATGCGTTTTTATACCGTTCCAATTTGAAATTCGAACGCTCCATTAGGCAAATTGTTCCCGCTCTTTGTTGAGTGAAGATTAGCTTTTTATCGCATTCTAATTGAAATTGGCATAAAAAAGTTCTGTCATATTTGCATGTGTTTTTTATGGCGTTTTTTATGAAAGAAAACGTTACTTTTGCAGGAAAACGAAGCTTTGTCAGTTATCTCTTTGTCGTGGTGACGCTAACATGAAATCAGTGCCGGTCTAAATCGCCAAACAACAACACGTTTTTGGAGCGATTTCAAAGTTTTCTAAACTAAATAGTTTGTCAAGTATGGCAACGATCTAGCCAAATATACCTACATATAATCAGAACGTTTAGTTTTGGTCCTACTAGCGTAGGAGGCTTATTAGTTTGTTCGACATTTTACAACTAACACCCAAAATCAAACATAATTTTGGGATTAAAACCTATTAACCAATTGTGGGGTAATCGGGACTAATAACCGTTCAGTGTGACAAGGACATATATAGTAAACGATGACGTCACTTGCTGCCAAGTTCTTGAAAGTGCTGTGCAAGATTTGGACGCGGCGTGAAGAGGATGACGAAGAAGAGATTATTTGGAAGATTGAAATGTGTAAGTGTGTATAAAATAGTTATTTATTACTTCAAGTTATTTTTTAATCTGTAAGTAATTTTGTTGTTTTACGATAGTACAATATTTTGCGAGTTATCTCTTCACCACCTTTGGTTGACTGGAAGAGAATGCCTAAAGCATTAGTTCGCATTTGCACTCGTTCGCGTAATTTTTTTTTTGCGTATTTTTTTTTAAACAAATAGGTAGGTAAATAATAAATATCTCAAAGCGTTTTATGAAACCTAAAAATACCTAAATACTCCAAAAAGGGGCATTTCAATGGTGGAATACGGTAGAGTGAAATCGAAGAAAAAAAATCTGCTGCTCCATATATTTTGATTTGTGTTGCAGTTGAGTTTGTAGGAAACAGCTGATTTTTTAAATTTATTGATAACATTCTATAGGCCGAATTTCGGTCCTGGCAGCTAATTTCAATAGAGACTAGCTAAGTACGCAAAAGATATAGTGCACATTAAGTGTGTGTGCAAATACAGGTGCACTTCCTCTTACCTCCTGTCATAGTCCGATGGGACGGTTAAGGGTCCGTTCGCACAGACCGGCTCGGAGAGGAGAGCAGATCCATATCATGTTGAAAACAGAGTTTTTAGTATTTGTAGTAAGGTTTATTTTTGCATGTGCACTGCTTTTGTCATTAAGAATGCTTGAACGCGCTTGGTGTGAAATAATAAGTGGAGCCGACCGGCTCCGATCGCGTACATTTTCCCCGCAGCCGATCGGCCTCGATTGCGTCCGGTCTGTGTGAAAAGAAAAATGCGCGCCGATGCTCTCCGAGCCGGTCTGTGTGAACGGACCCTTAAAGGGGTTTTCTCATTAAATAAAAAAGTAAAATGCTGGCTGTTATGGTCACACCTGTTGCATTTGTTTCACCTTCACTACAAGGCAAGGAACTCCATACCTGTAACAATAAAAACATAATCATTATTCATACTGAACCTTATTCCCATAAAAGGGTCTGATTCTGTTGAGTACCTACTGCGTAACTATTAGCGCTCAAACAAAACCGCACTGAGATAGTTTTCATTGATTATTTGATAGTAAACTAAAAAACAAAACAGAAGAAAACAAACTAAAAAATTGAAATGGAGAATTAAAAACTAAAAAACGTCATTTTTCTTGTATATTTTTACTTTACTCTTTTTGTAATGTTTTAAGTTCATTCATTGTCAATTAAAAATGAAAACTACGGATATTTCTTTACTGTGACTACGGTGACCCTATGGGAGAATATCATCAAACTTTTAAATTTTGAGTCGTAACTTGTTTAGTCCCATGTAATAGGGGGTGAGCCTATTGCCATCAACCAGGCACAAATCTAGACTCCGAGACTGCTACTGAGAAATTCCTGATGGCAAAACCCAATAACACTGCCCGACCTCAGAATCGAACCCAAAACCTCATGCTCAGTACGCTTAGCGACCACTAAAACAATGAAGCAGTCATCAAAAACGAAAGTCTTAAAAAAAAATTGATATTTAGAGTAAACTAGCGACCCGCCCCGGCTTCGCACGGGTGCATGTATTATACATAATTATAAACCTTCCTCTTGAATCACTCTATCTATTAAAAAAAACCGCATCAAAATCCGTTGCGTAGTTTTAAAGATCTAAGCATATATAGGGACAGACAGACAGACAGGGAAAGCGACTTTATTTTATAACTAGCGACCCGCCCCGGCTTCGCACGGGTGCATGTATTATACATATAAACCTTCCTCTTGAATCACTCTATCTATTAAAAAAAACCGCATCAAAATCCGTTGCGTAGTTTTAAAGATCTAAGCATATATAGGGACAGACAGACAGGGAAAGCGACTTTGTTTTATAATATGTACTATGTAGTGATTGCACTCGGGCGAAGCCGAGGCAGGTCGCTAGTGCAAAACAACATGCAAACAAAACGCTTGTTTACTTACAGCGAACACAAACTTGTTTGCGTGTCAAATAGGTAAACAAATTATGTTGATGTGAACAATTTCGAAACCTACCTACCTACGTGCTTTACAAAATTGATGGAAATTATCATTAAAGGGAATTGAGAAATAATTCCACTGCTTATTACGATTAAACGCAGTTACATTGTTACGTTGTGTATTCCAGAGGTTCCCAAACTGTGGGTTGCGACGCCCTGTTGGGATAGCGTTGCAAACTTTTTTTACAAGAAATAAAGTAAGTATTTTAAGTCTGAGAAGAATTTCAAACAGTATTGTAGAAAAACGAACAATATTTTATTTATTGTTGTTTTTTTAGTCGCGGACTAAAAAATAACCTGTCTTTTCTTGGAGTTAAAACTTATCCCGTCCCGTACCAAATTTCATCAAAAACGGTTTAGTGCTCGGTGTAGATTTAGTCGTAATATTAAGTATAGATGGACGATAACACATGAAACGATAGAGCGGATCAGGCGCGGGTCACGCACGCGTTTTGGTGTGTTGTCGACTTGACCCGCGCCCGACCCGCATCCGTCTCAAATGTGTTTAGCGGTTAATTTATTAAGTCAAAAAGCGTGTGATGGATGATTGAAGATTCAATGAAGTGGAAAACCCTTTTTAACTTTTCACAAACATAAATCAAAATTCCGCCCTCACCTAGGGTTGCCATCCGTCCCGGATTCTTCGTTTTTTTTTTTTTTAATTCTACTGAGAGTGCCAAACTCGTTGCCGAATTTAAGGCTAACTGAGTATAGACTGTCATCGACACGCTAAAAAGATTTTTTATTTGGATGGTGCGTAAGGGGTGTTCAAAAAGTGTCTGGGTAAAACACGATACTATTTATGTGCCAGGCAAATCCTGATCAATTGAGATAAGCAATTAAGTACTTAATTAAATTGTAAACGATGTTTTTATTTTTATTGTACAAACGTATTTTTCTGAGAAAGAAAAAAAAAATATTGACACAGACCATGTGCACACAAAAATAATAACAAAAGGCAATTAAAAAAAAAACAAAAAAAACATTATCAGGAGCGTAATGTTGCTGTGCCCTAACAGGGTCCATAACTGTACTTTTAGCTTTAAGCCATATGTAACATAATTATATAAACACGTTATGGTATGCAAATAAATAAATATGAATATGAATATGACCGTCCGAGAAAAATTTTTGAAGTTTTTGCGTTGACAACCCTACCTTCACTTCAACATGTCGTAACATGTACATTCGTTGAATAACAAGTAGCGGCATTGATTCATCCGTGACCGCGAGGTCGCGGGTTCGAGTCAAGTCGTATCGATAAAGGATGCGCGGCGCATTACTAGTTATGGTCAAGCATTTTACATACTTATTGTGTATGTGTGCAATTGAGAATAAATAATTTGTTTAGGTATATTGGAGAGAATTAACTACTAGTAAGTACAAAAAACGATGAACAATTATTTCAAAGGCTACTTACTACTTCAGGCTACGCAAAGATATTGAGGTAATAATACCTATCAGTAGAACATTTTCTTTTGATATTTTGCGCGACCCTAACACATAGGCGACGTCAACGCAGGTGACGCATGAGACCTTCAGCATTGCATTTTCAAAATAAAGATATGAAATGCATCGGAATTTTCTGCTTTCAAGCAAATGGAACGCTCGTTTTGTTTTCCTCCAATCATTTAAATAAAACTACTAAAATGGTAGAAACTATTTTAACATGGCAAACACAGGACTGTAAAACGCGAGCGTGTGTGTGTGCGATCTCCTAAAATAAGATAAATCTTTGGTTAAATTACACGCAAGTATTCTATTTACATACCTACCTACATTATGTAGGTAAATGTCAGAAGTTCACCTTTAAACAGTATTTCAATTTTAATATTAAGTGTTGCTAAATTGAGCCTTAAGTTTTAAAGGTTTTGAATTTTTAAGTGGAATCGTTTCAAAAACTCGCCGTTGCCCGCGTTTCACCCGCGTTAAATAAATGTAAAATTCCATGCATACCTTATTTCTTTTACTAAAATAAATATTACTCCTACTCCTAATAACATCAGCTATCTAGTCAAATAAAGTTCGGACAAAAACGGTTCGGACAGCCGTTTCGGAGACAATCCAGAACAAACAGACTAGTAAAAAGCTCTTTTGACATCACAAACAAAGACTTCAATTTTAGGTAAGTAAGTACATTACTTATTTATTTGTACAAATTAATCATCTTTCTCCGAAACACACCAACCATCGAAACTGATTAAAATTCTTGTCTTATCAATGAAAAACAAACTGTTTTTATAAAAACACATGACGTATTCTTACATAAACCAGGCGCACGATTGACCTACTCAACGCACAATTCACAACATTGCACACACAAACATACATACATGATCACTGAATCAAAAAACATGTGACCAATTTGTTGTAATATCTCTATTATTACGATGGTAATCAACAACTAACTTAAAAACTGACCAATAACAGAGTAGTGTATTGTAGGTATATACGTGGGACAAGGAATTTTACGCGCAAATTACGCCTAGCATGAGTGCGCTGACGTAAAGTTCAAAATTTGTGTCGAATTTTGAATTGGAATACGAAATTATTCCATAAAAAAAAAAGGTTTAATTTTACACGACAAGCACAATAAGTATTACCTATATGTATTGTTAAAACCTTCATCTAGCTAGATACCTAAATACATAATATAATTTTTTTTTTAAAAACAAAGAAAGTTTCCGACGAATTGAGAACCACCTCCTTTTTTAAAATCTGTTAAAAAAAGTGTTTGTTTGTAATCTCAAAATAACAGCATTTTATGAAATAAATATATTAATTTTTACACAGTACTTTAAAAATAAACTCTGTGATTTATCGACATTCAAGCGAAATAAGCCGCGGGTATAGCCAGGTATAGTTTGTGCTAAATAAATAAAAAATGTGAAAAGAGTATTTCCAATTTCAATAAACGATTGTATTTACGTGAGAAAGAAAAACCATTTATTCACGCGGAAATGACGCACATAAAATGAAAGAAAAATTGAACACAAAAGCAAAATAAAAACAAGCTGGTATTAAATCTAAAAAATTAAAAACAAGTAAATACAATTAAGAAATATGCGCCACTACAGCGAAACGGCTGACGCTCAGCATAATGCCGTGGTCCGTGCACGAAGGCACGAAAATCACGGCGCTGGTTTACGTTTTCTCCGCGCGTACGTGCTAGGCTTTCTTGCTCTTGTGGACATTACACAACTGTTTTAAATTACCCTTCTGCGTTATCACTTTATTTATAAACTACTGCGAAAATTATCGTTATTTATTACGCGCGACGCCTTCGCAACGCATGACGTACATTGCTGGCCCACTGACCTACAAGCAGTTAAAATGACACACCTACGCGTCAATGGACCGCGTCTAGTGATAAAATTACATCGCTTCTTTTACATGTTTGCCTAGTAACATAGATGTCATTTCAGTGGCTAGAATCAGTGTGGTTTCAAAGCGGCTAAGCGAGGCGAGGATTGAAATCACGCTGACCCTTTCGCACCGAAAGATGTACTTACCGTCTGTGCTAGCACGATAAAATAATAAGTACCTACCTACTCTATTAGTGCAAAAATATAGTTCAATGTTGTACAAACAAATAATTCAATTCTCGCGTCGCACATCCACGCGTATCCAGATCTTTCACACCAAATTGGCGATACGAGAATTAAACTGTTTATTCAAACAATCATAAACCATATTCCTGCATGGATAGTGTATTTATTACTTGTACAAATATTGATTCTCGCTCATTCTATCCATTGATCCATTCCTCGCCTCGTCGATGTGAAACCACCTTTATATTGCACTTGTACAATCTCGGCACAATGATGAGGCAATCAAAATAAAGGATCATGGGCATTTTTGTATGAGAGTTGGGCGTAAAACCAACAGAAATAAAATGTGTTGTAATTTACTTTATTGTACTTCTAAATACCCCCTAAATACTTGTTAACCCAAATATCGACCGGGTCTCACTGCAAAAAAATCTTAAAGATTGGTTAAATAAAACACACATATTTGTTAAAAACTACTATATATTGATACCTTTTATTTAAATATCAATGGTTATCATCAACTATAACATCTAATAAATGTTCTGCGGGTGCAATGAAGGGCTTGTGCCGTCCTAACCCCAAAAACCACAAAACTGAAACTATGTGGGCACAACTTCCTACTGTTCTTCTGCCTGTTAAGCAAGTACAGTAATGCTTAACTATAGATTGGTTTCTTTGGCCTATACGGTTATGTTTGGGTGTGTAAAAAAATTCACAGTAGTCGTATATATAACGAAATTAAAAGGAAAACTATCACGAGTAAGTAGGCTTTACAGGTTTAGGAGTAATAGTCGCCCAACTTATAAAACGTACTTGGATAACATATTTTCCTAAGCAAAATGTATCGGAGAACATGTTTTTCAACTGCAAACGTAAGTTTGTTTTTATCATTACAATAAAAATTATCGTTCGCAGCCTCGAAGGCAAATCGGACCGTAGGAAATGGGTTAAATTGTAAGATTCCCTCGCATATTACGGAACCCTACATTGTGCGTGGAACGGAACCCGACACGCACTTGGCCGGTTTTTTGGATTCTATAAACAAATACGTTTGAACATCACTGAATATCTCTGCTCACCGATTATTTGGGTGATTGCCGTCATAGCATAAAATTAAGTAATGGTCATTAGCTTTCACATAAAATATATTTTAAAGCTGTTGGTTTTACGCCCATTTTGACCGTGACCCTTTAAAGTACACAAGGCAAAATAATTAAGTATGCATGTTATTATAATATTGTCTCTGCTGCGCCGACAATCTGTTATTGAAATGATTTGTAAAAACCCGCATTCATATATCAATCGTTTGAGTACTTTTAAATCATTATTACTATTTATCATTATGTAGGTCAACTTTGTAGCTGAATCTTGTAGTGACTCCTAGGCTTGATCTCCAAATTCAAATATTGAAGACACTTGAATATGCTCTTAAACTCGATGAGAGACAACAGTCGATCTCTTTAATCGAACTATTGAAGACACTAGTTGACCTCCTCAACATAAGTAGAAAAAACTAATTGACCTCCTCATTGCAACTATGTATTTTAACACTCAGTATTTTTTATTCTAATTTAATTAAAATTACTCATTTGCCTTTTACCTAAGGGAGTACTGATCATCCTTTCCTAAGCACGGCACATGAGGTCACTGGTCAGGAGTTCAGGACCTACTGTTGGGTTTTTCTCTTAAAACTTTCGATGTTATCTTCCACTTAGTTCAACTTACGATGGCCCCACACGGGCAACACGCAACAGCCACAAACGCCGCCACCTGAAGCTAGAAGCGGCGTTGTGGCGGCCACCGACGTCAACCATGTGCGGCGAGTCCATATAAAATGTATAAAAACTACCCCCTTGTTCGTGAGGCAAGCTGATTCAGTTCGCTGTCAAAATATGCCTATCCGTTAACCAAGCTGAATTAGTCTGCTTCTCGGGGTCGACTTGTCAATGTGACAGATAATTTTGGGACAAGCTCGCCAACACTGTTCCCACTCACTGCAACTCCTGAAAGCCAGAAACAGTGGAGGTCACCAGAAAAGCGCCGAGGCAATGAAGCTCGACGAGTCCCAGAGAAACGATTAACTGTCTTGGGTCCCGCAACGAAATTAATCAGAAAAGAATAGCGGAGGAGTAAGAAAAAAATATAATTTCCACTTCCCTCCAAACAAGCAGGAGACAGAACAGAACAAGGCCAATAGGCAATGTGACAGATGTCAAAAACGTCATATTTTCTAATGTCAGTTGACCTGCTACAGGAAATACGTCGGTGGCGGCGTTTCTCGTGGTCGTGGTCGGTGGCCCGTTTGCGGCAAAGCTAACAGTCTTGTAATTGTAACATTACACGTCTAAAGATAAGACTATCAAACTATTATGTCAGTCGACATCCTCATTAACATGGATGGTAGTAATGAACGTTTGTCATTAAGGCTTGTACACACGACCCCGTCGCGTCGGCGTCGATTTAATATGCGACTGACGAGACAAGGTCAACTGTTATCAGTTGTTTAGTTTGTATCAATAACGACGTAGTACAGTGAAAATGTAGCGATATTGGGTTGTTTATAGAACATAGTAACGTAGGTAACTGATTGTGTATTTACTGTTAAATCATGGTATTTCGTGGTAACTGTGCTGTCTCTGTCACCCGCGCAGTGAGGACCTTATGACGATAAATACTGGGCCAAACAAAAAATGTTACAAAATAATTATACTTTGTATATTTGCCATCGATACGCTAAGAATAAGATTATGCTGTAAGCAGCATGATTCAGGAAATAATCCATAGGTATTCCATTCCATTCTTGTCACGCTTAACTGACAGAAAGTGGTCATTTCCACCTATGGTCATTAATAGCAGAGAGGCACCTGAAATGATGTGATTTATAGGCAGTTTTGCTTATTTGTAACGTCAAAACGCCTTTTTGATACTGCAATGCATCGAACAGCATTATTGAAGCTGTGTGCATGCAGCTTTATATCTTTACCTACACAAATAATCCATACAAAAAAAAAAATGAAGTGTCTGTTTCATGAGTCCAAAATATAAAAGTTTTTAGGGAATGCATCGTTTATAAAAAAAAACGAATTCTAAAGATTATTCCTAATCTCTGAATCAGTTCAACCGATTTTGACGAGAGTCACTAAGCAGATAGCTGATGTTATAACATCAGCAAAAGTAGCTTTTTTTTCGGATTGGCATCTCGCAGGTCAACCTATGAGGTTGTCGGCTGCTTAACCGGACTATCCTGTGGTGCCTTAAAAATTAAGGCCTCCAGCCAGGGCTTAAAACAACTTACAAACTAAGCGACTACACGATAAGGGCACCCCTGTGGGGTACGAGCCTCGGCTTAGGGCGTCGATGGGGGAGGGCAGCAAAGGGACAGGCTGGAACGGATTAAAACTTTTATTTTAGAAAATAATAAAGGTTCCGCCTAATAAATTAAACCACCGCAGATAACCAACATTCACGGTTTCACTTATATTTATATTAGGGCTTGCATTCGAATACTCGAATATTCGAATTATTCGAATAATCAACTGTTTCAAATATTCGAATAGTTTTACGATATTCGAAAATTCGACCGATTCCTAGAAAACAAAACAAACAAATGCAAAAGGCGCTATTTGATAGAGGAGGTCCTAGACAAGTAAATTTGAGCCAAGCGTACGACTTTCTGCAGTGTATACCACCTACAAGTGTAGAGTGTGAAAGGGTGTTTTCTTCCAGCAAATATATTTGCAATTTGCAACCATCTAAGATGTGCCTTAAACGATGATTCAATGGATGCTCTAAGTTTCCTTAGGTCCCACTTCCAGGGAAAACGTTGAAGGACACGACAAAGGTATTTGATAGGATTAAAAAGTACTGTAGTTTTTTGTACTAAATGTAGCGTGCTACTTAGATCTGATCTGACCTCTCGATTTATTATTTTTGTTATCACTAAGATTTAATGTTAAATTATCAATATCACACATGGTTAGTGTGACATTGATAATTTAACATTAAGAAAACGATTTTGCATCGTAGGTTTAATTGCGTTACTTACTTGTTATTGTTTTGTTTGATTTTATTTTATTATAATTATTATTCACATTTATTTATTTTATATACGTATACATATAATTACATTTTTAAATATTAATATAAAACATTTAAAAATATAAAAAATAATTATTATTACAATATTCATAACCGATTTTATAAGACCGTGTTGTCTTTGTGTCCTAGGTTGAAAAACAAAACAAGATTAGTTTATTTTGATAACTATGGTTTATTTTAAAACATTTTAAGCATTTGTTTCTAATTTTTGCGAATATTATATTAGAACAACATTGTGGTGTATTAATAATTATTATCAGTGCAATTAATTGACCATTAAAATTCTTCCAAAAAAAATACGTTGATTATTGTGTTAGCTATGTTATTTGATGAAACTATAGTTGATTATTTGCAGTTTAATGTTAGCTATTCTAAACCTTCGTGTTCTTCTAACAAAAAATATATATTATGTTTTAATTGTTTTTGTAACACTGACTAAACAGAGAATAAAGACTATTTAGAAATTAAAGAACATGATTTCTATAAAACTTATTTTTTTATTTAATATTCGAACAATATTAGGCAGATAGGCAGTCGCTCCATGTAAAATACTGGTACTCAGTTGCATCCGGGTAGACTGGAAGCCGACCCCAACATAGTTGGGAAAAGGCTAAGCAGATGATGATGAATATTCGAACAATATTCGAATTATTCGAATATATCCCAAAAAAATATCGAATATTCGAATTCCAAAATTGTCGAATATTTGCAAGCCCTAATTTATATACACGTGTTACAGTTACGCCTACTCACTAATGCTGACAAGTGAGCAGATCATAAACTTGTGTGGTCGTAAAACTAATTTATTACTAATTATTCAATCATCTGAATCATCATCACAATATTTACGATGTAGCTCCCAAGATATATAATTATACATCGGGGACTACTGCGAAGCAAAGAAGACCACTTAAAATCAAAGTATTTATTTCAATTAGACCATTTACAGGCACTTTTGAATTGTCTAGGAGTCGTTCTGTTAGTCAGAAAGCTAAAGCTGTTGTTTGCAGTTCCAACATGTAGGACTATGGCTCGGGCTAGATCTCCCATACCGCGTACCCTCACCGCGCTCAATGCTCTTCTGGACACCAGACCGAACTGTGATGTGTTTGCGGATGAATGGAAGGTGATCCTGTCAGAAAGTCCTGTCGTTGAAGCACATGTTGCATTTATGTAACTACGTTTTTCAGAATGATTTACTATAATTGGTTTAACCGTTGTAAAATACTGGTATACAGCTGCATCTGGCACTGGAAGCCGACCCCAACATAGTTGGGAAAAGGCTAGATAGATTGATTTGCCGTGCATCAGAAACGTGAATCTAAAATAGTAGATCTAATTTTAAACAGTATATTAATAGGTAACCCAGTCATTGTACTATATCAGACAGTGCTTCAGACCATTTTTTAGAATATGAATAATTAACTAAATATTTGTCTGACGTAGATGCTTTAAGTGCCAAATATTTACAATGTCGCTAAACCATGGTCAGAGCAAGTCGAAATACGGTCATTTGGGAATTCAGTATGAACATGCAAACGTTTTTTTTAACCTTCAACCAGCTTTTAACCACGTTTTTACTTTTTTTGTTGTGTTCGTAATTCCCAGTCAAGGTTTCTTAGGTGACTGCTCTGCTTCTGTGGGTCGTAGCGAGATGTTATATAGCCTCTACATAACATCACGCCTGTAATCCCCGAAGGGTTAGACAGAGGTGTACTGGTGTACCCATTTGTACACCCACATTTCGCCAGTTATGGTTAGGGGGCGAGCCTATTGCCATCAACCGGGCACAAATCCAGATTCCGAGGCTGCTACTGAGAAATTCCTAATGGAAAATCCTCCATTAGAGTCCTCATGCTTAGCAGTCGCGTTTTGCGACCACTAGACAAACGAGGCAGGCAGTCAGTGGGTAATTAATACCACCAAATGGAAATCCAGTCCAGATTCCCCCCCCCAGCACAATTTTTACACGATATATTCGTAAGACGAGACTGTACTGAAATTTTAAGATTGCACTCCGTCGTTCGCGTAATCTTCCAGCGTTCGCTTCATAATAAAAAAAAAAGATGCCAAAAATACCAGTTGTCGTGGTGTAACCGGGGTCTATTTCTGCGCGTACGCACGTGAGCGGCCGCATGTTCGGATCCCCGACGGGTTATATATTTACATAGACGTTATTCACGCCGTCTTTTTATGAGATTAAGGTTGTTTGTGGTTTGTAATTAGTAGAAAAATATGGGTTACTTCATTATTTGGTTAAATTAATGGCTAAATGTGTTGCTAAGCTTAAAACTCGAGAACGGCTCGACCGATTTGGATAATGCTTTTTTTTAGTTTCTCAGACAAGGTTTGTATGAAAGATTTTTTTTGGAAAAACTACTAGTTGAAACATCTCTATTTACAACTACCGAATGTTATGCCCACCAGACACGGCTCAACGTCAGTAGTATTCAACGGCTCAACGTCAGTAGTATTCAAGTACAGTAGTACATCACTATCAGCCGTGTTCTGACGTAACCCAGCTCACTACAGACCCGTTCATTTGACACAATTCCTTTGGAAAGCTGTGTTTTACGTCAGATACAAATTCTAGCTGCCACGCCAGATTTACAATCGCTTAATCTTAGATCGGAAAACCACACTTTCGGGTGCAAAAAGAGAGTAACAGACTTGTGTTTGTCGAAAATGCTTAAGCTGTGGTTAGTGTGCCTACCACAATTAATGGTGATTTCCGCTGTTGGATTTTCAACTCTTTG
This sequence comes from Hoplodrina blanda, assembly GCA_949316365.1. Classification (NCBI taxonomy): domain Eukaryota; kingdom Metazoa; phylum Arthropoda; class Insecta; order Lepidoptera; family Noctuidae; genus Hoplodrina; species Hoplodrina blanda. The sequence goes on along the minus strand of OX438573.1, from coordinate 2,196,893 downwards.
CTTTGAGCTGAACGTTCAAAATCTAAGAGTCATAAGTTGTTTTATTATGTGTAAATATAAATTGTTACTAATACTAGTCTTGATACTTGAAATAAATGATTTAATAATAAAAAACCGTAACCAATAATAATCGTAACCGGCGTAGGTACTTATATGACGAGATGTATGAGCGTGGATGAGGCGAAAGGAGTATGTAAGGATCGTAGCAGGTGGCGTTCTGTGGTTTCTGTCATGGGAAAAAGGCGTGAGTTTAGGTATGTATGTTGTAATAATAAAAAGTAAATACACCTAATAGGGCGTCTTGTTGGGCGGTTGGATCAAAGGTATTTTTTTTTTTTTTTGGCTTGGTTCAGAAAGCAGTAAGTACTCCTAGACACGGTGCGTATTGTTAGGTTCCTTTCTCAGGAGCCCTGACCACCGGTAGCTTGGACCCTGTTCCCGATGCCGGTGGGCTACTATTTTTTGTATTTATAAATGTTTTTATTTCTCTATAAATATTTAAAAATGTATCTAATATGTATTGTACCTAAATGAATATAAAAGGTATAAGTAATATAAGTGAAACCATAATAGGCTTGTATTATTATTTAAATAATACTGGGTCATACATCGTACATCGTACATCGCTTCATAGCGAAACGATATCTAAATTCGTCATCGTCTCTCTAAGATAACTACAACGTTTTAGGTTTTAGCATTCGTTTCGTTATCTTTTTTGGCGATCACGATCGATCGAGGCGAAGGCGAACACTGAAAGCGCTGCTTGTCTACGCATTATGGGATAAACACGATAACGATTCGTTACTTTATGGTTTCGTTATGAACTTATGAATTATAACATTGTCTACCAAATTGCGATAACGATGTCGATTGACCACGTGACTTAACGCGGCTTATGTCAATCCCATACATTTTAGTCTTTTCTAACTTCGTTATCGTTTTGAAATTGTTACTTTGTCTAAGCCCCCTGTTCTAAGAAACACGACATGGCACAGTTGGTGCAGTGGCCAAGCGATTGACTGCTGCACTGCGTTGTGTCGTATCAATTCCCGCCCGGAACAAATATTTGTATGGCCTACAGGTACTTGGGGTCTGGTTGTTTGCGTACGTGAGTTTATATGTTTGTAAACCAACGATACCGGAGAAATTCCTAGTGTGGTGTAACGTTTTTATTTAAAGAGATGTCTGTAAGCCCTCATCTGACGAATCTATCGTTCTAATCGCGTGTATAAGATCTATCTCTCACGACACGACACAGAGAAATAGATCACTTACGTAATATTTATCGGAGTTAGCGGGTCAATATGCCCGCAGTTGTAAGGTTACATATTAAAAAATCAAAACATTCTCCAGCAAATTTCAAAAGAACAATAAACGAAATACCAAAGTTTAAAATAAAAATGGTCATTTGATCAAAAGTTCAGCTGACCAAAGTCTGGAATATCAATGTTTATATTATTTATTACACTATTGACCAAATCGTTTAATGGTCAAATGGATTACTGGATAAATTATTAATTATCAAATGGATTAACTGAAAAAGATAAAAATAATATTAATATATTAGCGAATAGCGCCTGTCTGATACAGATAGCCTTTGCAACAACATGATCGGTTTGCTAATACAAAATATCGAAAATCGTCACGTTTTGTAAGCGAGCGAAGCGAGCTCGGGACTTAGGGCACCCCGACATGGACAGGTTAGGTTCGAAGGGGATGGCGGGGTCTGAAAGACCCCGCCATCCCCTTCGTGTTAGGTTACTTTAAACCTTGAACGCAGAAGAAGGAGCCCCGCGCAGCGGGGCTCCGTAGACCGGGTATTGTCTACCTACCCGCACGTCATCTCTTCTGCTTGCGTCTTTTACACACATTACGGGCTGTAGTCGACGGAACCCCGGTCTACGGAGCCCCGCTGCGCGGGGCTCCTACTTCTGCGTTCAAGGTTTAAAGTAACCTAACACGAAGGGGATGGCGGGGTCTTTCAGACCCCGCCATCCCCTTCGAACCTAACCTGTCCATGTCGGGGTGCCCTAAGTCCCGAGCTCGCTTCGCTCGCTTACAAAACGTGACAATTTTCGATATTTTGTATTAGCAAACCGATCATGTTGTGCAAAGGCTTTCTGTATCAGACAGGCGCTATTCGCTAATATTAATATTATTTTTACCTTTTTCAGTTGCAAATTAATAGGAAACCGCGTGTTAGGTTACTTTAAACCTTGAACGCAGAAGAAGGAGCCCCGCGCAGCGGGGCTCCGTCAAATTTTGTCAGTCGTGAGTTGCAGAATATCGGCCGCAGAAATTCTGCTACATTCGGTTTCATATAAAAGTCCTATTTGATTCACACGGCGACGCAAAATGAGTTGTGTGCCGACTCATATGCATTATTCGGACCGAATTGAGTTTGCGGGGGGCGAGGGGGCCGACATTTTTCCGGGATATAAAGTAGTGATATGTGCTATTCCAGACTATAGGTGTGCCAAATTTCATCCAGATCCGTTCCGTAGTTTTTGCGTAAAAGAGTAAAAAAACATCCATAATACATCCTCACTCGCATTTATAATATTAGTAGGATGTAGTTGTGACATTGTATTCACAACACATGTTTATCACCTACAGCTAAAACATTGTTTTTCTTTCAGTAATATAAAACATGACTAATACATCTCAAAATAAATTGTCGTTTTAGCGAAATGAATGACTCATTTCCTTAAAATGTTAACAGTTTTCACTAGTAACGTCCGAATTCGGTTCACTTTTGCTTTTCAATCTGGGTGAAGCAACCAAATTGAGTTTTTCAATTTGGTTGAACCGTGTGATATGGTCATTAGGCAGAGCCAAAAGTTGATACAGTTATTGATACAGACCCAAAACAAATCTAGGTCACTTTGGCAGTACATTGACCCCTCGGAGCGGTCTAGCTTGGACATCTGCACTGTTTCGGCTCTGAAGTATAAAAAACACATAAAAGTTGTGATATTATAGAAACGTGACAAAAGTGTCTAGATTGTTTTTAAACTGATATAATAAAGCTTAAATGTTTTTTTGTACGCTTGTTTGTTTAAACATCTCCCCAATCTCTGGAATTATCACTCGAATTAGAAAAAAATAGTTTGAAAAACTAAAAAACACGCTTTTAGTACGCACTAAAAATTACAAACTATTTTATTCCTGACAGCAAACCCTTTCATTTGATACCCATATCATGGGGGTGGATTTCAAACAGCCAGTCCGCCATCTTGAGGAGGCCGCCATATTGGATTTGTAATGACGTTTCTTAGCTAGTCATGTATTGTCATCAGAACTCAGAGCGTGTGCAAAATTTCATCCTAATCGAAGACCGGGAAGTGGGTCAAAAATTATGAACAACTTTTACTACAGGACCAAACCTGAAATCATGAAAAAAAAAATCAGCTGTTCCCTACTAGAATGCTACACAACACGATCGTTATGTATGAAACAGCTGATTTTTTTTCATGATTTTAAGTAGTAAGTATATTGCTTTAATTAACGCGTGACACGAGACTGAAACCGCTTTGAAGAGGCCATCCTAATCATGTTTTCAAATCCTATACACTCTGAAAACAAAAAACAGCTAAAAAACTGAATCTGATTCCAACATTTATTCCGCGATAATATTACACGACATTTGCAACGTTATTTGTCGGCGTAACGACGTCTTGCGCCCGCGCAAGTTGATTTATATTATGCCTGCTGCGATGCAGTTTAACAAAATATTATTTTAACCGGAAATAACTGAACGGATGGCAAATGTGGCAATCAGATGTGACAAGTGTGGCGGAAAATTTAATTATAGTGCAGAAGCTGTATAACATCACGCCTGTAATCCTCAAAGGGTTAGGCAGAGGTGTACCAGTGCACCAACACTTCGCTAGTTATGTTTAAGACCCATCACCCATGTAATAGGGGGCGAGCCCATTGTTATCAATCGGGCACAAATCCAAGCTTCCGTGGTTGCTAGAAGCTGTGGAGTTTCTTGCTAGTTCTTATTCTTCTTTTTATATAGAAAAATTTGGAAGGGGATTTTGGGTACTGTTAATAGGATTTTTTGACTTTCAAAAGGTGCTGATTCTTTCCCCTTTTTTGTATAAAGTGAGTTAGACTTTGATTAATCCACATTTTCGCGTTGTCCTATTTCTACTACTATTATACGAATGTGAAAGTTTGGATGGACGGATATTTGTACTCAACCAGCGCCAGAACGGCTAAACAGATCTGGAGGAAAAGAGGCTACTTTTTATTCCTGGAAATGTACGGTTTCCAGTGGGATAATATATTAATTATTGACGCGGACGAAGTCGCGGGCGGAAGCTAGTATACTAGAACCGTTAAAAGTTTGTGAGGATGTATGGATGTTACTCTTTCACGCTTGCAATGGCTGAACTGAATTTGCTGAAATTTGGCACAGATATTATACTACGTAAAGACCTTGATTTATCTTATTCTATTCCATTTTTTTGTTCCCGTGAGACATTTCAGGACTTGAGACTTAATTCTAAAGTCTAGGCAGAAGTCAAAGAAAAAAGCTAGTATTATAAGTATTAATGAGCAACCGCAAATAACAATGTTTTTTGTCACACATTTAGCTAAAGGGCAAAATTTAGTTAGAAGCGAGAGGTGGGAGGGCGATAGAAAAACATCGTCTATCATCGCAGCCTTTCCCAAAGTGGGCGATAAGGCCCCCTTGCGGGCGCTGCAGGCCTAAAGGGGGGGCGGTAAGAGACCCAGAAAAAAAATTCGGGGCGATGTGTAGAGGCTTGGTATTTGTAATTTCATCTACTAGGTGGTTTTTAAGTTAGTGAAAAAATGGGGGCGCTAAAAAATAATTTATTCTCAAAGTGGGCAGTAAACAAAATAAGTTTAGAAGCCCCTGGTCTAAAGGAAGCATTGTTGTGGTCTTCCCACTCCTACACACACAAAAGCGTACTCTTAACCTTTTCCTAATGGGGAAAAATAGGGACGCCTTCCAATATCAAGTATGCTCATGCTTATAATTGACCTTTAAAAATTGTACTTGCTTAATTGTGGTAATTGGGGCAGGTCTGGCAGTAACTGCGTAAAATAATGCGTATTTAGACTGGAAGGAGACCTTTTGTTTTTAGGGTACCGTGCCTCAGGCGGCAAGAACAGAACTCTTATTGGATCGCTTATAGTCCGTCTGACAAGACCCTTTTTTTGAGGAACGCGTGGAGGTATCAAGCTGAAATTAATATCGAATACTAAGGCCTAATATAACTTGGAGCAGTAAAAAAAATCCAACTTCTAGGCTTAACTTTATAGTATAAGCTATACAGGGTGACCCAGCTAAGGACGTCCTAACGAAAATTTTGGACTCCTCTCTTCTTGGGCTATCCAAACCGCCCCCATGATGTTCTTGCTTTTTTCGTCTTACCATGTTCGAGCTTCAATTGCTCCGAATAATGTCCCGTAAAATACTAGTTATTTGTACTGTTTTAAAGAGCTGAGGGTCCCTGGAAGTTTTTGAAATTACTTTAAGGTAATTTGGGCCCTTATTGTAATTTTTTTTTAAGAGCGGATAATCTGCAACGAAATTTACAAAACAACATTCTTGCCTTTGAACTAAGCTTAAGTAATTTCGGGTGACAATAAGACAGACAGTTGTTTTTATCGATCGAAGACCATACTTTCAGGATTAATTATCAATAAAAATATTTCCAAAAAATGCGACACTAAAAGAGAAAATCTACAAAATCTGATGTAAAGAAGAATATCACAAAAAAAATATTAAAATGTCGTCTAGCTCCTAAACCGCAAAAAATCGTAGAACATACATGGGGGTGGTTTGGATAGCCCAAGAAGAGAGGAGTCCAAAATTTTCGTTTGGACGTCCTTAGCTGGGTCACCCTGTATAGTACCTACATACTATTACCAGTAAACCAAGACGTAGCTAGTAAACAAATAAATCATAATTTTCCAACGCAGACCAATTTCATTCCGACATTAGGGACATACTTAGAAAACCATTATCTACCTTAATACCTAGAACATTCTAAGTAAAAGCAAGGTGAACCTTCCTTGTCAATCAAGACAAACAACAATATTTATTTCTATTCGATTATTACGTCCAATGACGAACCAAATCGATATTTATGTTAGTTCAAACATCAACATAACACATTCATACAATCATAACACATAACGTTTGTGTCATTACTATATTACAGGCTGACTTTGAATTCCAATTTTTACACTGCCGGACACGGAAATCTACACACCGTGCTTTTTTTTGGCAGTTTTCTTTGTAGTCCAGCACATCAGATTCTGCCTAAGATAACATCACATCACGCCTGTAATCCCTGAAGGATTAGGCAGAGGTGTATTTGCACACCCACATATCGCCAGTTATGTTTAAGTCCCATGTAATAGGGGGCAAGCCTATTGCCATCAACCGGGCACAAATCCAAACTTCGAGGCTGCTACTGAGAAATTCCTGATGGAAAAACCCAATAACATTTTGCCAGACCAGGGAATCGAACCCAAGACCTCATGCTCAGCAGTCGGGTTTCGCGACCACTAGACCAACTAGGCAGTCACACTGCTTTTTTGTTGTAAAATCGCTCCTATTAAAACCGCATAAGATGCCGCAGTGAGCGAAAAAAAAGAAAGAAAATATGTTTATTGACACAGACCATGTCTCCATGTGGCCATGTCGTCCGTACATCAACACTAGACACCTTTAACCAACAATTGCAAGACATAACTTCTCTAAAGAAACACTTTATTTTAGGCCTAAAAATCCGATTCATTTTCAGTTGCTTTGAAATCAATGAATAGTTACAACATACTGGCCATTATGTTGGTGTCTTCATATTCCAGAATTCACAACCTTTTAAAAAGTGGAAATAAAAAAACATTTAAACAAAAATATACAGGGTGTCGGTCGGTTTAGGAACCCGGAAGTGTAATTTCAAAGATTTTGTAACGTAAAGGTGAAGAGATATTTGAAGAAGATGTTCTCCAAGACAGTATAAAAGAAAACCGAAACCTCTCAAAACCACAGGCAAAACAACTCCAACATACAAAAAAATACCAAAAATAATTCTATACAAGTACAGTCAATAAAACACATAGGTATGCAGGGTCGTCAGATATAATTGAAGTTTTCTTAGAAACCGATGGATGTCTTCGATTGAAACTTAACTTAATTAATTAACTGTTTATTATCTACATTTTAAATTAAATTACATTTGAAAACAACCATTGGTTTCTAAGAAAACTTCAACTATATCTGACGACTCTGCATATCTATCTGTTTTGCTGTGTGTACATAAGTACATGACATGTACTTATGTACACACAGCAAAACAGTAACGATAAAACGGAACGTCGTTAGCGTAACGAGGCATCGTTACAACAATTGTGCGCGGTCGTTACGTACGTACAATGAGTGCTTGTGTGGCTGAGTATCGGATATAATAATGATATATTTATATACTGCTCGTATAAATATCTGTTGAGTCGATACTGGTGTCAACTGGTGTGGTCTTCTATTGATGCGTTTGATACTTTCTTGTTCTGGCCTCTTTGGTCTGGGGGGGGGGGGAAAGGGGGTTTGATGCCGTGCTTAGGTCAAAACAAGGCTAGCCCGACAGTTAGGGGAGAGGGAGTGCACCTGTCTGCGCACACGCTTCACGCACACGAAAAGTATTGTAAGACGTTGGATCTTTTCTCCAACATGGAGCTGTGAAGGGGCTTTGCAGGGTCTTGCTGACGAAATCTCTAGCCAAATCTTCACGACCAAGATCTGGCGACAGCTCAAGGTATTTGCGAATAAGCCAGTAGTCTTCTTGACACCCAAGAAAACAAGAAAAAACAAATAAAGATGGACGTTGTTTATTTAAAAAATCAAAAGGTTACAGTTCGAAGCACCCAGTGGTTTACCCAAGAATTGAACAATACTTTAATACGTCAATCTTTTACAGTCGACTCCACTGAAAAAGATGACATTAGGGTTATGGCATAGAGTTTAGTTTTGCACGTCAGTTCTTTCGTAGCAAGTAATACTGTACTATGGTAAAATGAACTTTCTTACCAGGCACGGTCGACAAGAGAGATAAGTACCCGGAGTCGTCAGGTGTTGAAGTATTCTTAGAAATCAAATGACATCTTCAAATGAAAAATGTCATTGAAGGATTAAAAGAACGAATTAATACAAAGGCTTCTTCTCACACAGAGAAGGGCGGATTGGCGATTTTAGATTTACATATACAACGTGTAACGGAAAGGCTTCCTTGGATAATAACTAACGATATGGCAAGGGTTTCAGCTCAATATATTAATACTCTAAGAATTGAAAAAAAAAACGGTTTCATATATATGTTTCTTAAATTCAAATCATAACAAACGTGTCACCGCACTACGTGGGTCAAAAACTTTCCACGTTACTTGCCTAATATCACGATAAATCTAAGTTTCCTTACAATGTTTTCCTTCGCCAATATCAGTGATGTCCTTGATAAACTCGTATCGTAATACCTAGTTACTGGGTTGCGAAGATCAGATAGGCAGTCGCTCCATGTAATATACTGGTTTCAGCTGCATCAGGTTACGGCGCGTTCACATAGAACGTCCGTTTTACTGGTCCGTTTAAACGTATATGTTATTAGCGTATGCAGTTGTATGAGCGAGTTCACACAGAATACAGTATTACGGATCCAGTAAAAAATACGGATCCGACATCCAGTAGCGACGAATCAGTTAAAATCGGTCCTGTAAATCCTGTGTGAATATTACCTCCAGTAGCGACGGATCAGTTAAAACGGATCCTGTAAAATCGGACGTTCTATGTGAACGCGCCCTTAAACTGGAAGCCGACCCCAACATAGTCGGGAAGAGGCTAGGCAGATTGAAATAAGTATATCTGCCGGCTCTAGTTACTTTTCTCTTTTGTTGACTGTACATCGTGCTCTCGTGGTCGTGGTTCATTCACAGTGCACGATATTAACTTTCTAATACTAAATTGCAGTTAAACATGTTCATTTGCTCCTCGCAAAAGCCTCCCTCTATTTCTTCCATCGCGACTTGTGCTATACGTTTTGCCAATTCTTAAGGAAGCCGACCAAGTCGTCCCGCCATCTCCTTCGTGGTTTACCGCGACCCCGTCTGACCATTATGGGGCACCAATCTTGGGTTCTACGGGCCTAAAGATCGTTCGAGATGCGGTAGACATGTGCAGCCCAGTCCAATTTTAGCTGGGCAGCCTTTTGAGCCACGTCAATGGTGTTTAGAACGCAGTCTGTTAGTTTAACACTAAATATGCTGCGCTCCATTGTACGTTGGCAAACCTTGAGTTTGGACTTTTGAATGAGAGTCAAAGGATTCAGCAACTGCGAAAATTAAATTCCACAATACGTTATTGACGCGACCGTAATCACATGAAATGTTTGTGTAGGGCTTTTATCCTTATAGCAACCTACTTTAATTTCAGGGCAAAGCCCTTTTTACATACCGAAAAGGGAAGCAATAACCAACACGCTTGCAGGGCGCTTTTGCCAAATTGAAATTAAGCTAAAGCCAAATTGAACTTAGGTAGCAGTGGTGTAAGTTCAATTTTCATAAGAGGAAAGTAATTTTTTTTTAAATAATTCTGTTAGTTACTTCCCGAATTTAACGCCATCTATAGTCAAACTAAAAGACAACGAAATTTAACATTGGTTTTATAATGTTTAAAATATTGGATGGTATTTAAAATAACAGCTGTAAGATACAATTCTGTCCCCTTGCTTCCCCATCGATACCTATGGCTGCCTGTCCACCAAAGCGGAGCGAGGCTGCGGAGCGAAGAAGCAGAGAAATATTAACCAATAGGATTGTCTACTGGAGAGGACCGGAGATTTTATGCAATGCTATTGGTTAATATTTCTCCGTTTCTCCGCTCCGCAGCCTTGCTTTAATGGACAGGCAGCCTTAAGCCGAGGTCCATACCCCACAGGGGCGTACGTGTAGTCGCACCCTCTGGTATGAAACCTTAAAAATGACAAAAATTTGGATATTTCCGCAAACGCTTTACCGAAAATCAACAGAATCGTTGCGTTGTGCCGCTCGTGTGTTAACGGCTTTATAGCATTTAGAAGCAGGTGGTTGCGTGGTGTACTGGTGATTGACCTAATACAGTTTCATTGGCATAACAAGTAGCACGGAACTGACCTTAGACACCGCTACCTTTAGTGGCATAGCACTGTAACGATGCGCGTTAAGACTGTTTAAGACAATTTTATGTTGCCATGGCAAAAAAAAGATTAAGGTCGATGTTACAATTTTTGACATGATAAAGTAGACTGCCTCGTCGGTCTAGTGGTCGTAAAGCTGAGCTTGTGGTTTTAGGTTCGATTCGCAGGTCAGGCAGTGTTATTGGGTTTTTCCATCAGAAATATCTCAGTAGCAACCTCGGAGTCTGGATTTCTGTCCGGTTGATAGGAATGGGCTCGCCCCCTATTACATGGGACTTAAACATAACTGGCGAAATGTGGGTGTACTGATGGGTACACCTCTGCCTAACCCTTCAGGGATAGCAGGCGTGATGTTATGTATAAAGTAGAGAAGTAAATACAAGGTGTATTTGCATTCAATGAAAACCAAAAACCAGGTCATTGCACTTATCATTATGAACTACTTTGTACTAGAACTAATGACTGCGTCAGCGGATGGTGTTGTCGTAGCTAACTACTGGGCCAAATAATAAATATAACGAACGTATACATCATTTTTGCCATTAATAAGATAAAAAGATGAAGACTACTACTAGACTTTTACTATGGGACAACCCTGAAATCATGAAAAAAAAAATCTGCTGATCTTTAATTTTCTTGAGTTATATAAACATAAACGTCAGATAAAATCAGCTGATTATTTTTAATGTAGTTTTAATTGAATTATTAATAAAATAAATACACTCAAAATACGATTTGTATATTTCTTAGTAAAAAAGCTAAAAATAAAAACTATACAGGATAAAAACTAATTTTAACGAACTCAATTCAGATTACGATACAGGAAAAATAATTCATGTCAGAATATCAAAAGGAACGTGACAAATTAATTAAACCAAAAAATTAACATCCTGTATATTAGTGTTACCAAAAAAAAAAAAGAATGGGAATATTTTAGAAAATGTTAAAGATAAAAACAATGGTAGAATTATGTTTTTACTAGCTTATGCTGGCGACTTCATCTGCATGTACTTCAGAATTAAATAAAAAAAAATAATTATCACACGGAAACACAAAAACAGGATAAAAATTATTCTATTTGTTAAGCTAGATTAATATTATATCTATCTCTAGTATGTACAAAATTTTAGCTCATTCCGTTCTGCGAAAGAGAAACTAACATGCATCCATCCATCCTCACACCATCCATCCTCACAAACTTTACAATAGTAATAAGTTTCATTTAAAGTGCAACAAACCATTCAATAACATTTTAATTATGAACCAATCAATATGTCTACCCTCATTGCTACCAATCAAAGCCAATCAATCATATTGATGGCAAGGATGTGTCAATATTTATGAACTACCTACAATGAATCTATGACATAACATCTACATTCCCTTCAGGGGTAAGCAGATGGAGATATTTGACCCAAATTTTACCAGACATCTTTATTGGTGCAGTTGCTTTGGGGACGGCTACTGCATTACGTGTTGCGGGCTCGATATCTACTTCGGTAGTTGTTCCGGGACAGGTTATGTGTGTATGTGAGTTTATATGTTTGTAAACATACCCATAATACAGAAGAATTGGTTAGAGAGGGGCAATGTTCCTGAAAAAATGCTGTTGCGCCTATCACAGATTCAGATTTCAGGTTGCTACTGACAATTTCCCGTTTGAAAATCTTGGCCAACTGTGCCCAGTCATTCAAGGCTTCAGCACTTAAGCAAGCGCACTGAAAGACTACTAGATCAACAGCCCTAAATGTTTGCATGACATTTGTAACTTTGTTGACCGAGGAATAAGGGAGTGCACCTCGGGCACGCTGCAATCGCGGCGGTAAGACCCCTCTTTGAGGAGTGGCTAGAGAGGCGCCAAGGCGTCCTCACCTTCCGGCTGACGCAGGTCCTCACCGGACACGGTTGTTTCGGGAGGTTCCTGTGTCGGATTGCACGGGAGGAAACGCCCGGGTGTCACCACTGTGTGGACCGCCCGGAGGACACGGTGGAGCATACGGTGCAGGTCTGCCCAGCTTGGGCAGAGCATCGCCGTGTCCTCACGGAGGCGATAGGCGGCGGCGACCTCTCGCGCCCGGGCCTGGTTCAGGCCATGCTCCGGGGCGAGAGGGAATGGGATGCAGTCACCTCCTTCTGCGAAGCAGTAATGCTAGCGAAGGAGGAGGCGGGCCGCGTGAGGGAGAGAACAACACCCTCCACCTCACGCCCCAGCCGCCGCGGGAGACGCCCAGGGCGTCGGACGTCGCGAGGCGACATCCGGCCACCGTAGGCGCGGGCTTGCGGACGGCGAGTAATGGGTAGCTCGCCGTCCGATCAAGGACCATGCCCGGGTCGACGGCGCGTTCTGTTCGCGCGCGCCTCAAAGAGCTGTCAGCACAGGGACGGGGCCCCCCAACGGGGCCAAACGCCTGCCGGGGTTGCGGGACGTCTTAACAGGATACCGTGGCCCCGGAACGTAAAGGGCAACAGAAGGAACAGGGTGGTTTTTTAGTCAGTAAAAGTCTGACAGTCCCTTCCGCCCCGCCCAGGACGGAAGGACTCATTTGATGATTTTTACCACCTCAAAAAAAAGGGAGTGCACCTGTGTTAGCACACACACTTCTGCACTATAATATCTATTGCATACTTAGCTCGTCTCCATTGTGTTAGGCATAATTTTGCATATTTGCAATTGAATTTTAAGATAATACTATGTTCCTGTGCCCTAACAGGATCCACAACTGTACTTTAAGCCTTATGTAATATCTTTAAAACTTATAATGCAATGAAAATAAGTATGAATTTAGATAAAAGTGATGATAGTATAAGTAGTACTCATATTTTATTACTGCTGTTTTGAGATAGACACAGATAAAACTGTTTACTATTTACTATAAATAGAATCAAGTAAGATGTTTTTCTTTTAATGTAAGTCCAAGGCTTCTCAAATTTTTAAGTTTTTTTTTGTTGGTAAATCTGTAACATGCCTTTTGGTTATAAACAAATGAGCTTTTTAGTTATCAGTTACCTAACTTTGGACCAAAAATCTTCTATCTATCTATTATCTACCATGGGGGTTTGGTTTTCACGAGTAGTCTTTGATGGTGGAGCGTTGTGCATGAGCCATGTTGGCCATCATTCTAACCACCCATTCTTATTTTTCCAATAAGTTTATCCTATAATTATAGAAGTAGAAGGCCCCCATAAGGTGGATGGACAACCTGATAAACGTTGTGGAAAACCCCTTAATGAGGGCAGTGCAGGACCGGTCATTGCGGCTATCTTTAAGGAAAAGCCTATGTCCAGCAGTTGACGTAGTTTGGCTAACATGAAGGTGATGACAATAATTATAGCAACATTTATCCTACTGCATCAAGATGGCCTTGTTTTGACATCATAAAAATGCAAATAATAGTCATGTTTATTGGCTATAAAACGAATGTTATTAAGAAACATACTAGGTATGTTCTACGTAATATACAACATGTCATTTAAGTCCAAAGTAGTTAAGAAAAACAATAAAATTGGAAAAATGCAGACAGTAATTGTAATTAATGAAAGTATAGATTGATTAATATTACCTATTCTTTCGAAGTAATATTGCTGCAAATGTAACAATGGTATTAATCTTTATGTTGAGATCAAGCAGTAATTTATTTTTAATGACAACCAAAGTTTTAAGTATAGTTTTTTTAAGTTTTGTTGTTCTTTATTAAATTACTAAGTTTTGTGGTCACCCTAATTAATATAATGTTAAAGTTATAGACCTAAATATTATTTATTATTATTACTAACTAAAAAAATATTATTCAGGCTTATGACACGATTTTTATCAATAAACGATTTTGGGTATGTTTTCAATCAACCTGTATATTTTATTCTGTCTGATTCAATAGATGTAAAATGGTAACATAGAGAGGTAAGAATGCATTATTTATCCTTGACCTATAACTTCATTTTGGCTATTTCTGAGGTTATCAGACAAAACATTAAGAATTGTATATTCAAGATAATTTGAGATGAATTTAGTAAGTCTAAGATAAATATGGGTTTTTTAAAATAAGTATTGTTTTTCCATTTATTACCAAAAATCGGCAATAGTGTCAATGTTAATACATAACAATTACTTGTTCAATTTTATAGGTCTGATTATTTAATAATCAAAATTTAACATCCATTGATAAGAAAAATAAATTATGTAAATATTTAATAATAACAATAATAATATTTTGATAGCTTTTAAAAACAAACAATTAATAAAAAGTAAGCATAATTAGTTTAACTAACTATCTCAATAAATATTAACGCACATTAATTAAAAAACATTCACATAATTAATTAAATCACCGAAATTCGTAAAATTCCATGGTTTAAAATGTTTAAATTCCCACAAATTCCTAACAATATAATAAATCCTTCACGGTTGTATGAAAGCGCACATTTTTCAGCGATTTAACCTTCTACCGGCATTCGAATCGGTAGCGGCAACAGCGAGAATCAAGTAACAACTACGCTTAATCGGCCAGTTAGGCACTTTCCAAATTTTAATTTACGCTTCAGACGTATCAACTAGCCGTACCATATTTAACCGTATTTTTTCACACGACCAGCCGTTTCAACGGCACATACAGCTCAGAAATAAGTCTCAAAGATACAGAGAATCATAATAAGCTACACGACACCGCGAGAAACCTCCGAACACCCAAATAAAGACAACAAAATATACCATGTCGATCATCAGTTACACTGACCTGTATCTCGTTATTGAAGCATCAGCGGCCCGCAAATAGGCTTCCATCAAACATTTAACACTGTACAGAACTTGAAAGTTAACAATAAATGTTTATTTCACACAATAATCATTCAGTTTTTGCGATTTTTTTTATTGTGACACTCGCGGGTACAGCAGACAGCACAACGCGTTCGCGAGTTTTGAATGTTGCCAGGTTTTGATTTTTTAAACTACTATTACTTTCTACTAAATTCGACAATAAAATTAAAAAATTTCGGCGGACGTGTTGCTTATTGCTACATTCGCGCATTTATTATTATAATTTAGAAATAATACATAGTCAAGACATTGATCTTCAAAACATGCATTATTACTCTCAAGCTTATTATTTTTGTAGAAACTAATGTTGTGACACGTTTCAATTTCATTTCTTTCCGAACGAAACTGTTTACATCACTGTCATACTGTCACTGTCTAAACAATCAAAATCGATAATTTTCGATTTTCATTCATGATTAGTTTTGTTGGAATTTGGATTGCAATACAGTTATCAAAATAAATGAAAATATAACACTTAGTTAAGTTTGTAAATAATTAGCACAATGATTAAGGCGATATTGGTGTTTAACAATCATGGGAAGCCGAGGTTATCGAAATTCTACCAATATTTTGTAAGTGAAAGCTTTTTTGTGTATTTTATTTTGTGTAAGTACACATGTACTTGTCCACAAAGGAATGTGTTTTTTATAAACGCCTCTTCATATTTTTGTTGACGGTTTGATGAAACAGAATAATTAGAAATACAATTTAAGATTTGATAATTTAATTATCGTACACATAACCAATGCTATCTTTAAAAAAAAATACGTGTCGTTTCCATAACATATTAAAATAAAATATTAAACATTATAGTGGGCAAACATTTGCTATGCTTATCAACTACCAAAACTTCCAGGAAAAAAGGTTTAAGTACTTAGATGTGCTGAGGTGTGTAAGACGCGTCTTCGTAAGCATATAATTTCTCATGGATCCTTATTTCTTTTGATAATAAAATATAGTCTATGGCACTCAGAGATAAATGTTACTTCTTATTTGCAAAAGAATTTTCTGAATCAGACTAGAAGTTCTGGAGATTAACATGTTACAAAATTTGTACTCATGGCGACTTCTGACAGAAGGGAAACCTTCCAATATTGGGATAACTGTTACCAGTCAGGATCATTACAACACATTAGCATGTTGGTGATGCGAACCCATGAGTTTTGCGTTTACTAAACATCACTCAACGAGGCTAAAGAAGTTTCGACTTCAAAACAAAATCTTCAGCTTAATAACATTAGTAAAGTTACTACGTTAAGAAGTGACAATCTCTGCCTCCCTCTGCTCCCCTGTGGCATGCCAGTTGTCATGGCAGAATTACCGTACCAAATGTCTCTTGCTCTGTATTCATGTGATTCACATAATGACCTATTTATACTATCTATTCTGATTTTACTGAAGTTTAAGTAGTGATAATTTAATTAGATTCATTAATATTCTGTGAATAAATACTTGAAAAATTTTAGGTGCCTACAATTAGGTATAGAACAGTAGAAAAGATACCTACTTCAATATTGCCTCAATCAATTTTGGATTGACAACAGTATCATTCCCTACACACACAAACATATGCGGACATGCCGTTGCTCCTGTAGTTATCATCTACCTAACCTATTCCTAATTATGTTGGGGCAGCTTCCAGACTAACTGGATGCAGCAGAATACCAGTGTTTTAAATGGGGCGACTGCCTATCTGACCTCCACTATTTAGTAACTAGGTAACTTACCTTTTGGTAAGACTGGTTGTCAGAATTTCGAACCTGTGTGGTCGAGTATGCACCGGATGCAGGCAGGCACTTCAAGCAATTGCTTGAAGTGCCTGCCTGCATCCGTTATGGTCAGTCTACAGACTTTGGTGTATATCCCAAATACATTTGGCAATTGAATAATTTCCTTATAGTCATCATATAAGTCATCTTAATTAATATTTACATAATGAAATTGTGTCACGTTTTTTTAAAACATTTTCATTAACACCTGGCTAAGCAACATAACGTGTATATTAATTAATTAAATTGACACAAGTAGGTATATATTCAAACAACTATAATATATTATGATAATAAGAGTTGATAAGCTTCCAAATGCAATTAAGGACATAGAGTACGAAAATAAATTTAAAAACAGTCTCCAAAATTACCTTATATTGAAATCTTATTACACTCTAAAGGAATTCTTAGACGATAAGTAAATTTTGACAATACAATTCTTACCTACACACAACACACATCACCTACATTTTTCAACTCACTACCTGCCTATTATGTTATTTTATGATTATTTTTGTTATCGCTTTTGTTTTTTATTTAACCGTTATCTTATTTGAATGTTTAATAATATCGTTACTTACTAAAATAATAATTTAAAATTGATCTCAATAATTACAACATAATAAATAATTTCCTTCAAATTTTTTTTAAATGTGGGTAATTTATATAAGTTCACTTAGCTTTATAAAAAATGTTGTATTTTTTAATTTTAGGTTAATAATACTATGTTGCTGTGCCCTAACAGGGTCCATAACTGTACTTTAGCTTTAAGCATTATTTAACATCTTTTATACACATTTATGGAATGCAAATAAATAATATGAATATGAATATGAATATAAGACGACACATGACAAAACCAGTTGAAATGCTATCAATAATTAAGTAAGTTTAGAGCTAATTTTTCAATAGTTAACGTTTAATTGAAAAATAAATATGATAGCTTAAATTGGACAAGCATGGTCCTTCGCTGCGACATCGTCATAATTAACCTGGAAAAGACCCACTGCTGGGCCTAGGTAACCCCCCAAGGTATTCCAAACTATTTGTTGTTTGGTTGGCAAACTGTTTGTTTGGTTGTTCCCTGTGTGTTTTGGCACCTGTTGTTACAAGCTTTTATTTAGCTTGCACTGTTCGTATGTAAGTATGTATGTAAATAAGTTGTCCTTTCAAATGCAAACCATTTTTCGACCATTTGTTGGTATCCGATTGAGCTGAAATTTTGTATACACCTTTAGTTCTGATGACAATACAATGTCCAATACTCAATATCGTAATAATTTTAAATTAAAGCTTGTTTTTAAAAATATATTTTTTAACAGTAAAATTATTATAAAGAGTATATTAGGCTATTATTTTAGAAAAATAATTAATGTACTGCTAAAAAAAACATCGCGCTGAAAATGGTCATACACGCGCATGAAGTCGGTGGCTTAGGATACTATATGTTTACATTTTGTTTTATCTTGTTTCAGAATGAAGACATGCAGCAACAGATAATAAAAGAGACGTTTCAACTAGTCTCAAAGCGGGACGATAACGTGTGCAATTTTCTTGAAGGCGGAAGGTACACCTATAATAATAATAATATAATAGGCTAGTTGACACCACTAATCAATTGGCCTGGCCTGGCCTGGCCTGGCCTAGCCTGGATTTATGACCTGTCAAAACGCGATTCTCCCATAGAATTTGTATGGCAATATCAAACTGTGACTTCACTTATTACACAACTGCCCCAAAAAAATGGAGTGATATGTGTTCAGGGTTAATGTATGTATGCATGTATGTATGTGAGTTTCTTTATTCCACCATAACTTTTAAACGCCTGAACCGATTTAGATGTATGGGGTATCGTTACAATCCTTGAATCGTTCCGAGTAACATAGGCATAGTAAAAAAATAAAAAGAAACCGGTGTGGTCACTTTAAAACGTAAATTAATACCAGCTTCAATAAATTTATTTTTGTAATGAATCTGGTCGTGTCTATGTTAATCGTCTAGAATTTGACAAGTAAATTTAAAACATATATAAGACTGTAAATAAAAAACGTCGTAAAAAAAACTGACGAGTAAACAAAGTACAAATATGTGCAATTTTTGCAGTCGTGTTTTTTATTTTTTTTAATTATAGTAGCTTGTTTGCCAACTCAACTGTCACAGTTAATTGAAAATTATGAAGTGTTTCTTTAGTTGAAGTTATGTCTTTGGTATTATTGGTTTATGGTATCAACTACTCAATTATATGATTATTTATATCTATTTCAGTCTAATAGGTGGCTCAGACTACAAGTTGATCTACAGACACTACGCCACGCTATACTTCGTGTTCTGCGTGGATTCCTCGGAAAGCGAGCTTGGTATACTAGACCTAATACAGGTAAGAATCCAGATATTCTAGAAAACTTCACATTATCGTTAACTGCCTCGTTGGTCTAGTGGTCGCAAAGCGCGACTGCTGAGCATGAGGTCTTGGGTTCGATTCCCAGGTCGGGCAAAATGTTATTGGGTTTTTCCATCAGGAATTTGTCAGTAGCAGCCTCGGAGTCTGGATTTATGCCCGGTTGATGGCAATAGCCTTGCTTGTATTACATGGGACTTGAACATAACTGGCGAAATGTGGGTGTACTAACGGGTACATCTCTGCCTAACCTTTCGGGGAGTACAGGCGTGATGATATGTATGTATGAAAGTCAAAGTTCCAACCATTTGTCACGTTTTTTGTGGGTGTTGAGGGTATTTCAAGTTTAGTTATAACTGGAAATGGAAAAACCCAATAACACTTTACCTGACCTGGGAATCTAACCCCAGCCCTTCGTGACCACTAGAGCAATAAGGCAGTCCCAACGTGGTATCTTTTTACACCCCGTAGCAACAAATAACCCCTAAGGGTCAGTTCACACCGAGACGCGACGCGACGCGACGCTGCGTGCACACTTTAAAAGAGCGACTCAAAATATAACTTTATTTTCTACACGAAAAGATACACATTTCATTGTAAGAATTTAGAATACGTTACACCACGCAGCACTACGTCGCGATGCGTCGCTCTACGCCGCGCTGCGCCGTGCGGCGCCGCGAGACGCATCGCGACGCAGCGGTGAATCGCCGGTACGCGCGCACAGAATGACGTGCAAGAGCGGCGACGTTGCGATGCGTCTCGCGGCGGCGAGCGGCGCAGCGCGGCGCAGCGCGGCGCAGCGCGAAGTCACTGGCCTCTTCAAGTATCTTCACGTTGCGTCGCGTCGCGTCGCGTCTCGGTGTGAACTGACCCTAACTCATCTATCCTCTTCAGGTATTCGTGGAAACCCTAGACAAATGCTTTGAGAACGTCTGCGAGTTGGACCTGATCTTCCACGCGGATGCTGCACATCAGGTCCTAGACGAGCTGGTCATGGGAGGCATGGTGCTACAAACCAACATGGCGGATATTCTCAGCAGGTTGCAGGAACAGAACAAGATGCAAAAAGCCGAGGTTAGTAGGAGATATGAAAAGGAAAATTAAGTAAAATCGGTTCGGGTTGTGTCGGGGGCCGGTTTACGCTAAAAACCAACGCTGTGTTTCGTGCCTTGGTGCATGGGTCACGGCATTATGCTGAGCGTCAGCCGTTTCGCGCGGTAGCTTTAAATATTTGATATACAAAATCAGCTGTTCCCTTCAAAAATGCTATACATGATCGTAATGTATGAAACAGCTGATTTTTTTTTTACATGTTTTAGGGTTTGGTCCTATAGAAAAAGTTGTTCATAATGATGAGTACAATGACCCCTTTTCAGGTTACTGGTGTTTTAAAATAACCCTGTATAATGTAGTAAGTATGTAATATAATATAAGTACTGATAGTTTTTGCTTTGGGCTTTTGTGAACAATTCGTTTTATGTTATGTGCAGTTTTATGTGAATAAACAGTTTTTCTTTCTTTATTTCTTTCAAAGAAACCCTGTTACTGATATCGGTGTATGAAAATAAAAATGATTAAAGTAAAATAGTAATAATAATGTTTATTCTCAAATAAGTACATTTTACATAGAGCGCCTGCCTTTCTGACCTCTACTACTCTGTTCCTGGGTAACACCATACCCCTTGGTAAGACTGGTTGTCAGACTTTCAGGCTTCTGACGACCCGTAACGGCTGTCAAAGATCTACGAAGTACAGCCGGGAGCGGCTTTACATGCTTTCCAAGGCACGAGGCTGTCAAACCATCAATTTCCAAACTTCAGGCTGCTACTGAGGAATTTCTAATGGAAAAAAAAACTCAATAACTCTATGCTGGACCTGGGAATCGAACCCAGTTGTCGTGCTTGTGACCACAAGACCACCAGGCAGTTTCATTTTATCGATTGTCTTTGTCGAATTTCTCATGTTACCTATCTAAATTCCTAGTGTGTGGTAAAAATTAAAAAAAAAACCGAATACTGCCCGACCCGGGAATCGAACCCAGGACTGTACGAACAGCATACTACCTTCGCTTACTTTATATCTACTAATAATAATAATTTATTTCCATTGTATTCCAGGCGGGTATATCAGCTGCACCTGCGCGTGCGGTGTCTGCAGTGAAGAGTATGAACTTACCTCAACAGCTGAGGGACATGAAGCTCCCCGATCTTCCGCAAGCCATCAAGGTGATTAGCTAATTGTTAAAATTAATTACTGATTAAAAGATCATGTAGTGACAAAGATTGAAAAGAGAATACCTGGATGGTTCGGTCATGTTGAGAGGATCAGTGAAAGACGATTAACAAAAGGTATTTATATGGCAGAGGTGAGTGGCAACGCAGGGAGGGGTCGCCTTAGGAAGACCTACACTGACCTTATTGGTGAGGTTCTTCAGAAAGGTCAGGTGCGGAGTACTCGTAACCGGCGTGCTTGTATGACGAGATGCATGAACGTGGACGAGGCGAAAGGAGTATGTAGGAATCGTAGCAGGTGGCGTTCTGTGGTTTCTGCCTACCCCCATGGGAAAAATGGCGTGAGTTTATGTGTGTATTAATATTGCCAGTCCATTGTGGCACTGCTCTACTCATTTTTGAAAGTTATAGATCTTTCTAAAAAAGATAGGTATATTACTTTTTAAATGATTGTGCATTTCAATTTAGAACAATGATGAAATTTAAATGTTGGCCAGTATACATAAAATATGAATTGCATAAAGGTGCCTCTAAAACAAAAACTAATAAAATTATAATAAAGTCAAAAATAAAAGGGGGTAATAAACATAATACAAGAAACGTGTTATTTTTTTGGTTGTTGTTTTTAAATATGTTTATCTCTTAATATATTTAGTGATTAGTGAAGCATTAGGGTCTACGAAACATCTTCCATTTTGTTATTTTATTTTATTTTATTTATTTATTTTTATAAAACCCGCGTTCCAGGATTATCCCGTGTCGCTGCACTAGTAGGTAATTTAGACAAAACACAGATATCAAAAATATGCAACATTTTCATGTGAGCGATTTGTAAGAAAGAAAATGCATAATTATGATGTTTATCTTACCTTAAATGTCGACTCGACAAACCAGAATACCGACGGGATAAACAATAATGCCATCTGGTAGAGTAAAATACTGACTAGGTATATAATTTAAGAATACCGGCTAGATAAACCAGAATACCGACTGGATATACCCAAATGCCGACTGGATACGCCAAAATGCCGACTGCATATGCCCAAAATGCCGACTGAATATAACAAAATGCAGATTGTCAAGATTTGCTATATGAAGCTGACATAGCCACTCATAAAACGACGAAACAAATACCAGAAAACTCAAGCTAGAACATTCACAATGTGACCATACAACATCTAACTAACATATATTAACAAACTAGCTTTTGCCCGCGACTTCGTCCGCGCAAATGTCGGTTATCGCGGACGCAGACGAAGTCGAAGTTTAAAAAAGTAGCCTATGTCTTTCCCCGGGTCTTAAACTATCTCCATGCCAAATTTCATCAAAATCGGTTCAGTGGTTTAGGTGTGAAAGCGAGACAGACAGACAGACAGAGTTACTTTCGCATTTATAATATTAGTAAGGATAAATAAATACCAGCCTATTATTGTCCCATTGTTGGGCAAACGCCTTTCCTCAGAGAAGGCACGAGCATTAATCACCACCTTGCTTAAGGTGGATCCAGGTAACCACTGGGCCATCGAAACACTAAACTAGCATATACATAACTAATAGTACTAAAGGGACTCGCAATATTTTTGCTGAATTACAATTTACGATTTTCACAAACTAGACTTAGAGAATTGGCATCTCTTACTGACATACAGCTGAAGAAAAGGACGGTGACACTTACAAACTAAGTTAGAGATGTCAAATTAGTTTTGCCTTCAATTGCTCCATATTTTTAATCTATCTATATGTTCTAAAAGATGCCAACTATAATTTTATGGATGTGTCAGATTAAATTTCTTGTTTTATTGGAAAGAAAAAGAAAGAAACAGTCTAAATTAAGTTTAGTTCGTGCATATAGAATCGACACCATTGTTGGCCACAAACTATATTGTTGCAACATTATAATCCCTTGTTTCGTCCCGATTCACCCCTACATCCCTACTAACCCCGTTTGACTAAACATAAACAAGACAAGTCATACTCAAAATTAACCAGTATTATTGAATCAATAAAAAATATTTTTTTTTATTTGTTTTTTTTTCGTGAATTTTTCTTAATTTGAAACGGTCTTCCTTGTCGTCTTTTTAAGACCTGTGATCTGGAATATTAAAAAGAATCTTTGTTAATAAAATAATTAAAACAACAAAATATTCGATATAATTTGTTTACATAGGGAATACTTCTATATCAATCTGCCTAGCTTTTTCCAAACTATGTTGAAGTCAGCTTCCAGTCTAACCGGATGCAGCTGAATACCAGTATTTTACATGGAGCGACTGTCTAGCTGACCTCCACAACCCAGTAACTGGGTAATACGATACCTCTTGATAAGACTGGTTGTCAGATTTTTAGGCTTCTGACGACCCGTAACGACTGTCAAAGATCTACGTATGACAGCCGGGACCAACAGCTTAACGTGCTTACCGAGGCACAGAATGATGTCAGTGATGTCTAAGATAAACTTAGAAAGTACATATGAATTGAAAAAGTCACATTGGTACTTGCCCGGATTCGAACCCACAACCTCATGCATAAGAGGCGGGCGCCTTAACCACTAGGCCATTATGAAAAACTAACTCCAATTAAATAATAATAATATTTAAATGAATACTACCAGAAAATAATGGATTCCAAAACTCTCTGTTGTCTAACGCACTCAACTGCAGCGGTTCTACTGATAAAAATATTTAAACAACATATTAAATAGAGCTTGAAGATAACATTCAAATTATATTGACTTTAGAATTAAGATATGTCGTGCTAGATAATTAGATTTATTTATATACTAGCATATGCGTTCGACTTCTCCGCGTCAAACTTTATTATATTATCCTACGGGTAAAAATGGTAGAAATAGTAGTTCTAAAATGACTACCCGTAAAAATATAGTAGATAATAATAATAATAATAACCTGACCCTGTTTCCGCCTCCGGTGGGCTACTATTTTTTATATTTTTAAATGTTTGTATTTTTATATTAATATTTAAAAATGTAATTTATATGTATGTACAATAAATAAATGGAATAATAATAAAATTTTATTGTTTCATAAAACTGTTACATTCATAAGGTGTGACACTGGATCCCGCACTAGGATACCCTGTGTCGCAGGATCCAGTCTCTCTCGACAGATGATTCGGTTTTTATGAGGTTGAGGTACAAATGCGACGGTTTCTGTATAACAAAACTACAACTAAAGACTAGAAGGTAACTAAAAAACGTAGTTATGTAAATAAATAAATGGATATTATGTGATTCGTGATGAGTGTAAAAATGTGAAGGTGGTAATAAATGCGTTACTTAACAATTAATTGAAAGAAAGTTTTCGGTTTCTGTATAATTAAGCCCAATCAGCCAGTCCAGATAGCAATAAGATGAAAAAAATATACATTAGGTAGGTAAAAAGTGAACGTACTGTCAACTTGATATACCAGAATAATATACAGAAATAGTTTAAAATGAATATTATTGTTTTTAGTTTGATGCCTTTAAAATATAGTAGTTTAACCTTTAGTCAGAAATATAGTAGTCGGGCTCCAAATATAGTAGGATAATATACACGGTTACTTTTAGGTCGTTCTTAAACCGAAAGCCATAAACTCGATCATCTAACTCGAAACGATTGGGACCATATTTTTTCAAAAATACCTAAAAAAAAACAGCTGTTCAGTACACTTTGACGAGTTAGACGAACATAAATGTACTGAACAGCTGATTTTTGTAATTGTTAATTTTTGAAAAAAATGGTCCCAATCGTTTCGAGTTAGATGATCGAGTTTATGGCTTTCGGTTTAAGAACGACCTAAAAGTAACCGTGTATTACACAATAGGGTTGGCAACCCTAAATGTCACATAGGCTTCTTGTTATCCCGGAAAAATGTACCGTACTTTTTTCCGGGATAACAAGTCGCCTATGTCCTTCCTTGGGGCTCAAACATACCCTGTACCAAATTTCATCTAAATCGGTTCAGTGGTTTAGTCGTGAAAACGTAACAGACAGACAGAGTTACTTTCGCTATTTAATATTAGTTAGGATTTATTGTATGTTTAATTTAATATGACATCAATATTATAATTATAGTAGAATCAACAATATCTATTATTTAGGTTAATTAGTAATAGATAACTGATTTTATACTGGGTTATTTTGCAACCACCATCCAAATTTTCAGAAATGATTTAGAATCGATAACCTTATCAACTGATGAAAAAAAAAAGAAAAGTAAAAACAAAAACAAAAAAAAACATTCAAAAGAAAATATCCGTAAAAAATCAGAATGTAGAGACACGCAGCAAGGGGGGCGTAGTGCGTGCTGTTTATGTGCGTTCCCGAATGTTGAGGTAAGCGCGTGTGCAGTCAAGTTCAACAACCTATTGTTGAACTGTATTTATTCCACACGTTGTGATTTTAGTAGCGGACAATGGTGAAAATCATGTAATTTTTTTTTAAGTTTTTTTTTTCATCAATTAATAAGGTATTATAATTCATTTCTGAAAATTTGGATGGTGGTTGCAAAATAACCCTGTATATTATTTGATATCACTTGCATAATATACTTACCTCTTCAGTTATGTTTTAAATAATACCAGCCTATTATAGATCCGCTGCAGAGCAAAGCACTCTTCTGATACAGAGAAGGCACGAGCATTGATCACCACGCTTGCTCAAGGATTGGCGATTTCATTAATTACTAGCATTTACCCGCGACGTTGTTCGCGTGATTTTGCTCCCTGATCTATTTTAGCCTGTTGCATTTAGTAGCGAAAGATTTTTCAAAATCGGCCAGTAGCGCGTTCAAACTGTTTAGTTTTATAATATTAGTATTTTTTGCTTCATCGATGTCCATGATAAACTAGACATACTTATAAAACCGGCCAAGTACGAGTCGGACTTACACATGAAAGGTTCCGTACAAGAGATAAACAAAAAATAATCGCAAAAAATAATTATTTTGTGATGTGACTACAAATTCATGGTTTTCGAATGACAATGGTGCCGATTCCCTTGTTTACAAACTAGACTAAATTTAGACAATTGACATCTCTTACTAGCATACAGCGAAAGAAAAAGACGGTGACATTTTAGAACTAAGTTAGAGATGTCAAATTAGTTTTGCCTTGAACTTTTCCGTATTTTTAATCTATACGTTTTGATGTCAACTATAATAGGGTAGATGACACCACCAATCAATTGACGTACTTTTTATGACCTGTCAAAACGCGATTCTCCCATAGATTTTGTATAACAAAACTCAACTGTGACGTCACTTTTGTGCAGACTCAATTGACTAACTATTTATTAATTTCAAAGCAGTTAAAAATCCAATTTTACAGTGATTTGAAAATTAATCAGGTTTTCAGGGCCAAAATAAAGTGTTTCTTTATAGAAGTTATGTCTTGGAATTATTGGCTAATAGTGTCATCTACCCAATTGTATGGATGTGTCTAAATTTGATAACTCTTATTTACATTAGTCTCTTTCTTGTTTTATTGGACAGAAAAAGATAGAAATAGTCTAACTTTAGTTTAGTTTGTGAACAAGGGAATCGGCATTAATATTTAAAATAATAAACTTAAATACTAAATCTGTGTTTCAGGACTTGAAGTTCTGACCGATACAGCAGGGGGCCTACCCCGCCACGCCGGTCGCCATAGCAACCAACATATTAAACACGATATACCCGCACAACGAAAAGTATCAAAACCTTCAAAGACCAACTGAAACGTATACTACGAAATTTTTCGGTTCTGAAACTTTGAGTACAAAATTTTCGGAAACGTTCTCGGAAAACTATCAACAGACAGAGGGGGTGAATTTTCCTAATTACGAAAGTCAGAAGTCGGATGGCTACCAGGATTTGAGTGGGACCACTGTTGAGTACGATTATAGTGAAGTTAGAAAGAGAAAGAAGAAAAAGAAGGGTGGTAAGAAATAGAATTGTTTTTAATTGTTTTCTTTAATCGTTCCCTTTCTATATTCCATAAGTTCTCTGATGGTGCGGGTGACACATGTCAGCAATTCATCTATGGATGTCTGAATTGCATAACTACGTCAGTGACATTATTTAATTTACTAGTTATTTACTTACTTATTACTGATTCCGTATTTCACGACAATGATATTAGTGTGCAGTTAAAATATTCAATCATGATTGTAAATCGCCGTAACGTTCAAGTGTGCAACAGTTTGACAAATGTCGCCGGCACCATCCTAGAGCGTGAGGAATATAGAGAACTCTGTCTTTTTTATTTTTAAAAAATGTTAAAGTCAAATCATTTATTTTAATTCGACTATTAAAGCTGATTTACACGTTGCGAGAAATATCGTGCAAGTTGTGGTACGGTCAACAACAAAAGTCGATTAACAATATTACACACTAGCTGTCCGCCGCGGTTACACCCGCGTCTTTGGTTACTGCTCCGCTCCCGTAG
The DNA here is from genome assembly GCA_949316365.1 of Hoplodrina blanda. Classification (NCBI taxonomy): domain Eukaryota; kingdom Metazoa; phylum Arthropoda; class Insecta; order Lepidoptera; family Noctuidae; genus Hoplodrina; species Hoplodrina blanda. The sequence goes on along the minus strand of OX438573.1, from coordinate 2,169,050 downwards.
ATTGTAGCGTGATGGTATATAGCCTATAGCCTTCCTCGGAAAATGGACTACCCAGCACTGAAAGAATAATTCAAATCGGATCAGTAGTTCCAGAGATTAGCGCGTTCAAACAAACAAACAAACACTGCAGCTTTATAATATTAGTTACACATAATGTACTGGCTTTCAGAATTACAGGCAATAGCTAAGGGTTTATTTTATCTTAATTTTATATATTCATTGCGTTTTACTTTTAATATTGTACTTAATAATTAGGATTTGAAAATCATAAATGTTAATCGACTTCTGTTGCTGACTGTACATTTCCATCGATGATCGGTCTCTTACGACACGACAGCCGCGCGGTACCGCAATGTAAACAAATCGCACGATTTCTCTCGCATCGTCTAAATAAGGCTTTAAAAGGCACTTTTGAACGTTATTTACAAGAAAGAAAAAAATATTAACAATATTGAATCTAGTTGCCCCACACTAGAAATTTCTCCTGTATCATAATGTATAAACTTACATACACAAACAGACAGACCCGGAACAAACTATCTGTAGGTCGTATGGAGAAGAACGAGTAAGCATATACTGGGCCCAAGTACTTTAAATAAAAAAAGAGAATTTTAACTTTACCTAACCTATGTTCGAAAATGAAGAAAATTAAATTTTATCCCCAATTTGGTAATTTCATATTGAAATATAATCTTTGTTTTAATATTTTAAAAAGAAATATGTATAAAAATAGTGGTCTGCTTTTAAATAACTATAAAAAAAGAAATTGCAAGAAAAGACTCGCCTATTACATGGGACTTAAACATAACTGGCGAAATGTGACTGTACTAATGGGTACACCTCTGCCCAACCCATCGGGGATTGCAGGCGTGATGCAAAAAAAAAAAAATGTGCTCCGCCCGTAGCGAGGTGGTAAAATCCAAGCTAACGGCGGTTAGGGATCCAGAGAGAGGAACCTCCTCACTATGCGTGCCGTGTCCAAGACAACCGCCCTCTGCATCTGACTCTTGACCCAGCTAAATCTCTACTTAATATAATATGAATTCGCTTTCCACTTTCTGTACGCTTAGATCAGCCTTTGGCTGAACCCAGCCACTATGCCGGACCGGCAGATTTACCGGCTCGGTAAAACTGCCGGAAGAGCTAGTGGCAATAGAATATGTATAAAGCTGTTCACATTATGCCGGATCCGGAAAAACTACCGAGCTCGGCATTTTAGCCGAGCGTTTTGTCACTGCGAAGCGCCGGTAGAACACCCGGACCGGAGTAATGTGAACCAGTTTGCTCCGGATCTATGTCCCCCGCTCACCCCCCGCCCGTGCTCCCCTCACATCATTCCGCTCGCATTTTCTGATGAAAGTAGACGTGTAGCATGGAAATTCAAGCAGAACTTTAATTCGTCACTTCTAAGTTCACCCATTAATGTTTCAAATGTTCCAAGTGAAAATCTTTCCCGTAAATTAGGATGTACCCAATGTTTTTTTTTTCATTTTGCCCTCTATTAAGATACCACCACAACACAACAATTTCGTTGTCCATTGTGCGCACAGTTCCAAATTCGACTGAGGTGAGTACTTGACTCTCCGATTTTCTTCTGGGATCCGGTGTAATGTGAACATCCCTGTCCGGTCTCCGGTTTCCGTCAGATCTACCGGTCCGGCATAGTGGGAACGGGCCCTTTCCCAAAGTGGGCGATAAAGCCCCCTTGTGGGCGCTGCAGGCCTAAAAATTCATCTACATATTTCGATTTTTAATTCTATTCAGTAACTTGACAGTTCAAAGAAAAATAATGTTACCATACTACAACTAATAGTGTTGGGGTAGTGAACGATTTTGCGTAAGGAATGAATGATAACAATGGTTTAACACCAAGTTAAGTACATTATTTAAGTTCATTCAATTTCGTTCATTCTTACACCACCTCACTATCTTTTTATTGTCAAAACTTGGTAACCCTTTATCTGTTAAGTTACTGAATAGAATTAAAAGTCGAAATATAGGTGGTTTTTAAGTGGGTGAAAAAATGGGGGCGCTAGGAAATAATTTATTCTCAAACTGGGCAGTAGATATAATAAGTTTGGGCATAGATCTTTTAAACTACGCAACGGATTTTAATGCGGTTTTCAACAATAGATAGAGTGATTCAAGAGGAAGGTTTATGTACCTATATTGCACCCGCGCGAAGCTGGGGCGCGTCGCTAGTTAAATGTTAATTGTTGTACGTACTAGGTGTTGCTTGCCTTCAGAAACGCTCCGGGATTTGGTTTAAAAAAATATTATGTACCTACTCTGTGCATCTCTGCACCATCTACTTAACATACTTATTATATTATCTTTTTCTATTAGATTTTCTATCTTTAGCTTTCAAACAAAAATATTCCGTAATAAAAATTTGTTGCTGTAATGAGGGCCTTTGTTAAGGTTTCCAGTAATTGACTGAATATTTTTTTTGTTAGTTTGTAATATCGTTAATCACCACAATGTGGAACTTGTTTGTTGAAAGCTTCGCCGCTAGAGGGCGCTAAATGTTTGTCACTTGCCAAAATCAATTGCCGTCCGTGATTTGAATAATTTCTGTTTTGTTTTTCCGTCTCAATATAACCCCGATACGGGCTATAAACAAAACAGCTTATGAAAAAAAAAAATAGAAAATACCAAAAGCAAGAGCCAGTAATTTTGTATGAGATTTGCCACTTCGGATTACTTTCAAAAGATGGCGTTTTAGGTGATACGAAGTTCACTATATCATCTAGTTTTGAATGAAAATCGATCAATCGCCGATAATTTTTTATATAATTTAGCGCTATTTCGCGAAATTAATCCGTTGACAGTAAATGAGAGTAACAAACACTAGCGCTATCTAGGTGAAACTAATTTGACAGGCAGCGTCCCCATTGCTCTGGTGATTTGGTAAAATAATGTTATAACTTTGATATCATGAATTTCTTTCTATAACTCAGTATAAGAACATAGCTCTCTTTCAACCCGACTGCAAGAAAGGATATTTTGTCTTAAAGATAAAAATAAATACCAGCATAATTATTATCTATAAAATTAATAGACATAAATGTTAAAAATAATAAATAAATGTATGTAAAAAAGTAAGTAGATAAAAAGCTTATTATTAATCGTTATATACCTAGATGCATTGATAATTGTAATTATCAAATTAAAATTAAGTATTTTAAAACATTCCTTCTATCACTGCGTGGAATTTGTGTAAATCTTGATTTTATGGCTCACATGGCGCCTGTGTGGCGATTTAGACTTAAATATAGCTTACTATCATATAATTATGTATTTAGGCAATAAGAAATATATATTTTATGTTACATGTGTGATTGTTTCATTTTTAACTGTTTGGTAACATGTTTTTCTGTTGCTGACATTCTAATGTTCCATTATTTATCCCGGGTTCCAATTTAGTTGTCTGTAACTTCCTAGACACAAAACAAACGATTCTCGGAGAAGAACCAAAGTCGAATTGTTTTTACCAAAATTGATGTTAGCGCCATCTTTCGCTTCATAGTAACTTCTTGTAGTCCTGAAGACTATGTGCTAGTTCTATCAATAGGCACGAGATGGCAGTGCGATAACTATTTTAGTATATTAATTAGCTAGCTTCAACGACAGATGGCGCTGTATACCCGAAGATATTGAAATCAGCGCCATCTACTTTCAAATTTGAACAACAACATCACCTTGGCCAAATGGTCGACCTGCTAGTATTGCTACTCGATACGAGATGGCAGCACGAACTTTTTAAATTAGTCTACCTTTTAGATACTAGATGGCGCAACGCACGTAAGTTTAATTTACAATTATTTGAAAATAATTAAAATATTCTTCCTTTAACGTCTAAAGTATTAATAAAATAAAACCTTTAACCGACAAGAGTCTACAAAATCTGCTAATTATTGTTCCTGCTATACAAATCCCTCATAATTATCATTTTAGAAAGAAATTCTCTTAAATGCCTCATCGTAATTCTAGGAAAAACGACCCATCCCAAACTGTTATTGTATGATATCAATCTTCCACCTTATTGCTACTTAATTGCGGCTTTGAACGGAACCAAACACTGGTGTTGATACGTTAATTACTTTCAAAACACCGCAATGAGACGTGCAATTATTTTTGCGATCTTTTATGCTACATTTTATTCTGCGACTTCACCTGCGTCTGCGGTAATCGACATTTATGAGGACGAAGTTGCGTTCAATTAAAGGCTATGTATTATGTTATCACGCTATTAGCTAATAAAAAGTATTTGTTTTCTGCTTGCTTTAAAACTTAGAAGATTCATTCGGAGGATTGTGATGACATAGTACCTACCTATTGACATATCTCGCCCAAAAACCGCGGTGTTTAGCTATATTTGATACTAGCTGTCCGCCGCGGTTACACCCGCGTCTTTGGTTACTGCTCCGCTCCCGTAGGTCGTAGCATGGTATATAGCCTATAGCCTTCCTCGATAACTAATCTATCTATCACTGAAAGAATTTTTCAAATCGGACCAGTAGTTCCAGAGATTAGCGCGTTCAAACAAACAAACACTGCAGCTTTATAATATTATAGTATAGATGATACTTCCCCTAGGTCTGTATAATCGGTAGCAGAGTATAAATATTAACAACAAAAGAGAATTCGATCCACTTTCAAAGAAACACAACTGACCACAACTTAAAAATCGAAGTTTTACTTAATTTTGTACTTGTTATTATATTTTTTTCGGACTTCCTACATACCTTTGTCCATGACAATTATTATAGAAACCGAGTATTTATTTAACAATACAAAGAATAGTATAATTTGTATTATTATTTACGTTTGGTGGTCAACACACGGATATAAGAAATTAGGTCATTCCTTCCGCAATGAAAGTTTGTTTTGTGGTCACGTTCAAGATTAAATTTGATGGTTCCGTCAATTCATATATCTTGATATTAGTGCCGATTCCCTTGTTCATTAAACTAAACTAAAATTAGACTATTTCTATCCTTTTCTGTCCAATAAAACAAGAAAAGGACAGAAATAAATTAGACCTGTCAATTCTAGTTGATCTGAAACTTCCATGCAATTTTAGTTGACATGTCAGAACGCATTGTTAAAAAACACGTTTTAAAAGTTCAAGGCAAAACTAATTTGACATCTCTTAACTGATTACAATAATTTTCGGAATAATCCTAAAAAATATTGTATCACTTAACATCATGCCTGTAATTCCCGAATAGTTAGGCAGAGGTGTAAGTACCCATTGGAACACCCACATTTCGCCAGTCAAGTTTAAGTCCCATGTAATAGAGGGCGAGCCTATTGCCATCAACCGGGCACAAAATCAGACTCCGAGGCTGCTACTGAGAAATTCATGATGGAAGAACCCAATAACATTTTCCCCGACCTGGGAATCGGACACAAGACCTCATGAGAGTCATGACCTCCGAGCCACGAGGCAGTAAAAAATATTGTAAAGATCTCTAAAAATCACCTGCTCTCACGACAGTCTCCCAACGACAATGTGTAACAAATTGTACTGTAATTACGTCCACGGCCAACAGATGTCGCTGTGGTCAGTATAATTTTGGAACAGGATAAGTATTGAAGATCACGCGAATTAGGACTCTTGGACATACAAAAAGAAAACAAAATATGGCGCCCGCCTGCCATACTTGAGATTGTAGTTTTGGTACAGACCAAGTTTGCTATGTGAATTCATATGTCAAGTACTTACAGTCAATAAAAGATATAGGTATGCAGGGTCGTCAGATATAATTAGTTGAAGTTTTATTAGAAACCGATGTATGTTTTCAAATGTAATTTATTTAAAAAAGTAGATAATAAACAGTTCATTAATTTTGTTACGTTTCAATCGAAGACATCCATCGGTTTTTAAGAAAACTTAAACTATATCTGACAACCCTGGATACCTATACCTATATCTCTTTTGTTTACTATATTTTCTTTGTTTATCTTGGCCGTCAGTGACAGTAATTTAGGACTTTGACTTAATTTTGTAGAATATGCAGACAAAGCTGCGCGTAGAAGCTAGTCTATATATATAAAAGGCTACCGTTACACACTGACTGATCTATCAACACACTGCTCAAACCACTGAACGGATTGCGCTGAAATTTGGCACGCAGATAGTTATTGGAACGAAGTTTTGGAACGAAGTTCCTTATCGCGCGTTGCGAAAGTGAGCTAGACGGAAAAAATTAAGACCAAAAGTTGTAACGACACTTTTTGCTATAGTTGTAGGTAAGCCGTGCGGTGTGCGCGTGTTTCTCTGTCTCTCTCTCTCTCTCTCTCTCTCTCTCTCTCTCATATAACTTCGTTCCATCCGGGTGTCCCTTGTTATGACATACCTAGGCATGCGCTAAGAAAGGATTTTCCAAAATTCACCCCCTTAGGGGATGAAACGGGTCCAAAGCTTGCATTGAGAAACAAGATTAGATCGCCAATAATCGACGTTTACGCGATCGAAGTCGCGAGATGAAGCTTGTCTATTACTATAAGTATTATATTATCAAGAGGTAATGTTTGTGAGGTTGTACGTGGTAATCTCTGAATCTACTGAACCGATTTTGAAAATTCTTTCTCAAATTAAAAGCTATGTTATCACTGAATGCTATTGGCTATATATTATTCTAAAAAAAATTAAGGATCCCTTAGAAAAATCACGCGGACGAAGCTGCGGGGAGAGTGCTAATTTAAGATAGGTATATACAGGGTGTCCCAGCTAAGGACGTCCAAACGAAAATTTTGGACTCCTCACATCCTGGGCTATCCAAACCACCCCCATGTATGTTCTACGATTTTTTGCGGTTTAGGAGCTAAACGACATTTTAATATTTTTTTGGGATATTCTTCTTTACATCAGATTTTGTAGATTTTCTCTTTTTGTGTCGCATTTTTTGAAAATATTTTAATTGATAATTAATTCTGAAAGTATGGTCTTCGATCGATAAAAACAACTGTCTGTCTTATTGTCACCCGAAATTACTTAAACTTAGTTCAAAGGCAAAAATGTTGTTTTGTAAATTTCGTTGCAGATTTTCGGCTCTTAAAGAAAAATCACAATAAGGGCCCAAATCACCTTAAAGTTATTTCAAAATCTTCCCCGGACCCTCAGCTCTTTAAAACAGTACAAATAACTAGTATTTTACGGGTCATTATTCGGAGCAATTAAAGCTCGAACATGGTAAGGCGAAAAATACAATATTTTAGAACATAAGTGAAACCTAATGAAAATGAATTAAAATGAACTTTTATCAAGTTTTCAATGCAATATGAGCTCTATGTCATGTTTGTTATTTGCACAATAGTGATTTGGAGTGGTTAGTAAAGTTAGGTTAGGGTTAGGTTAGGTTAGGTAGTTAGGTTAGGTTAGGTAAACCAAACCTAAATTCAGTATTTTTTTTAAATTAGTGATGTTATTTAATAAAGTCAATGACATAGAGCTCAAATTATATTGAAAACTTAATAAAAGTTCGTTTTAATTCATTATCATCGGCTTTCATTTAAAAACGAAAAAGTGAAACCTAATTAAAATGAACTTTTATCAAGTTTTCAATGCAATATGAGCTCTATGTCATGTTTATTATTTGCACAATGGTGATTTGGAGTGGTTAGTAAAGTTAGGTTAGGGTTAGGTTAGGTTAGGTAGTTAGGTTAGGTAGTTAGGTTAGGTTAGGTTAGGTTTAACAAACTTTTATTTAGTTTTCAATATAATTTGAGCTCTATGTCATTGACTTTATTAAATAACATCACTAATTTTAAAAAATTACTAAACTTAGGTTAGGTTTACCTAACCTAACCCTAACCTAACTTTACTAACCACTCCAAATCACCATTGCGTAAATAATAAACATGACATAGAGCTCATATTGCATTGAAAACTTGTTAAAAGTTCATTTTAATTCATTTTCATTAGGTTTCACTTATGTTCTAAAATATTGTATTTTTCGCCTTACCATGTTCGAGCTTCAGTTGCTCCGAATAATGACCCGTAAAATACTAGTTATTTGTACTGTTTTAAAGAGCTGAGGGTCCGTGGAAGATTTTGAAATAACTTTAAGGTGATTTGGGCCCTTAATGTGATTTTTCTTTAAGAGCCGAAAATCTGCAACGAAATTTACAAAACAACATTTTTGCCTTTGAACTAAGTTTAAGTAATTTCGGGTGACAATAAGACAGACAGTTGTTTTTATCGATCGAAGACCATACTTTCAGGATTAATTATCAATTAAAATATTTCCAAAAAATGCGACACAAAAAGAGAAAATCTACAAAATCTGATGTAAAGAAGAATATCCCAAAAAAATATTAAAATGTCGTTTAGCTCCTAAACCGCAAAAAATCGTAGAACATACATGGGGGTGGTTTGGATAGCCCAGGAAGGGAGGAGTCCAAAATTTTCGTTTGGACGTCCTTAGCTGGGACACCCTGTAGGTACGTTTGACTGATTTTTCTATCAAAGATGATTAAGATCAAGGCCAAGCAGATATTTAACTATAGAAATACGTTACTTATGATAAAAAAAAAACTAAATCCTATCATTACCAGCAATCTTTCAAAGCTAACCCAAAACAAACCGCCCACTCCACCGATCCACAATTAATTTATCAAAATAATTACCTTTGACCAAAAAGGACCAAAAAGCGCAATATTTCACCAAAAAAAATTTGGTCCTTTGTAGTATTTTGTCACTTCGACCACCCAGGTTTAAAGTTACCGCCCGACTGTTACAGTGATATATGAGTGGAAGAACAGGCAGGTAGATCTCCTATTGACTTTCAAAAGTCGCCGCCTCAAAAGTTACCGAAAAACGATAAATTTAATGCTTTTGTTGTAAATATGTCAAAATATTTGAATCGGTCTCAATTGTGTGTTGATGCGATTATTTTTAACGTGGTTTTTGTCGCTTTTAGATGATATTTTCTAGACTGATTTCGGACACGGAAGCTAGCACGCAGGAGTTATAGTGCACAGGTGTGTGCGCAAATATAGGTGCACTCTTCCTTAACTCTCATAGTCCGATGAGACGATCATGTTTTCCGAGGCATGGAAGTGTCACACTTCCAAAGTAACTACCAAACTCCAAGTTGCTATATCAACCTTACGGAACGTGCGCATGCTCACGCCTTTGAGGTGATTGGGGTCATGCGGCTTTGCAAATAAAGAAAAATGATTTCTTTGGGTAATTTGTTTGTTATCATGAGTACAGAGTAGATGGTTGAGCTAAGTGGTGCTGATGCATGCGTCATGCTCGTGAACGAGCGCTGTCAGTTGGGATTGGACATCTCTTAACTGCCATAGCTTACATCTTGATTCATATTGTATTTTATTTTATTATTATTTTATACTAATCTTCATTGTTTTCACATGTAGAAGCACCAAAAAATTTTGTAAAAACCTAATTGAAAAGAGTGCCGTGGAGTTTCTTGTAGTATTGTTCACTAATTACCAATCATCACCATATAGGTATAGTTTTTTATTCCCTTCATTAACTTCTCATTTATGATGACATCCTTGCATTCCACATCTCTCTCTCTAATTCCCACACAAAAAAATATTATATTACCTAATAATTTTATGGCTAGAAAAAAAATAAAAAAGCAATAGATAATATAGAGTCATCGGGCCGACCATAGATTATATGAAGTCATCCCGCGGCTACAGATTGCCGCCGCCATTATTATTTGGAGGGAAAAATCCAATATGGCTGACGGCTGATGTATGGTGACCATATGGTGACCATAATGATTAAGGGCTTGTTTTGGTATTTTTTAGGATAATTAGGTTATACGATAAGTTTTAGAACTCCTGGACAAGTGGACATGTCTACCGATCAACAGTAGGTTTAAAACACACATACATATATAAAGTCACGCTTTTTTCGCTAATTGGAAATACCTGTTTTGCACATCTGATACTGCTGTTATAATTATTGTGAAAGTTTGGATACATGTTTGTTGCTCAATCTTTCTAGAACGGCTAAACGGATTTGGATAAAATTTTGCACAGAGATAGACTATAGTCTGGAATTAATAGCACATAAGGTTTTCTATCACATAAAAAAAAATTGCCTAACCTGGGAATAGAACCCAGTCGCGCTTTTAAAGAGAAATTATGTTATAAAATTATGATATTGTTATAAAATTATTTTATGAAATTATGTTATTAAATTATGTTAAAAAATTATATTATATCAAAAGAAACTATAAAACACAAAATCTTTCACCGACGGCTGTATTTCTAATAAACCATCCGCCATAGCCCTATATCCCAATATTCCCTTCAACGCGGTCACCCTACACTTAATTTCGAAACCAAAAAAGACCAAAATGATTCCAAAGATAATTATTATTTTACCTACTCCAAGTAAATTATATGTAAGCCATCGTGCCTAGAAAATAGGCTTCCTACCAACATATCCTGACCCCTTCATCAAACATTTCAACTCAAAACAATAGCTCAACTTATTCTGGTACTAAAACTTATTAATTTCTTTACCATTTTGGGTGTGAAAAAGACAAGTATAGCTATTAGTGTGTGTTAGAAAGAGATAGAGAATGTTTTTTTTATTATATCGGAGTGCATGGGCGGTGTGCTTTGGTGATTATTGTTTTTATATACAGGGTGTTCGTGTTTTGTGAATGTAATTTGTGTTTTTTTTAAACACGTTATGTTTTGTAAGATTCCAGTTAGTACAAACTATTTCAGTTAAATGTTGCTTTACTAAGAATGAGTTAATTAGTGCAATGGCGTGATTACGTGTGGAAAGGTGTTGGTAACGAAGTGGCGCCATTTTTGAATAAACGTACGTCGATATGATCGCTCCTTATTACATTAAAATACCAGCCTATTATTAGCCTACTGTAGGGCAAAAGCCTCTTCTGATACAGAGAAGGCACGAGCATTGATCACCACGCTTGCTCAAGGAATGATGGCGATTTCAGACTTAAATCCATACTAAGATTAGTAACTCTGTCTGTATGTCTGTTACGCTTTTACAGCTAAACCACTGAACCGATTTTGATGAAATTTGGTATGAAGAAAGTTTGAAATCCAAGAAAGGACATAGGCTACTTTTTATTCAGTGACTTCGTCTGCGTCCGCGATAACCGACATTTACGCGGACGTAGTCACGAGCAAAAGCTAGTCTATTAGGTATATTTGAATCTTAATTTTGTGAATAAAATTATGTTATGTATTTTGATAACATCTTTGCATTTTGCGGTTAAGATTAGCCTACTTAACGGTTTTGTAAAAGGAATTGTAAATGCTTTATTTTATATTAATACCAGCCTAATTATTGTCCCACTGGGGCAAAGGCTTCTTCTCATACAGAGAAGGCACAAGCATCGATCACCAACGCTTGCTCGAGGCGGATTGGCGAATAAAAACATATATTAATTATACATCCAGGTTTCCTCACGATGTTTTCCTTTACCGATGTCAGTGATGTCCAAGATAAATTTATAAAATGCCTGTAATTAGGTAGTTGACACTATTAATTAATAAATAATTCCAAGACATAACTTCTTAAAAAAAACGCTTTACTTTAGCCCTGAAAACCCGATTAATTTTCAATTTACTGCCAAATTAGGTTTTTTGTGGCTTTTAAATCAATAAATAGTAAGACAATTGAGTTGACAAATAAGTGACGTCACAACGTGCTATTACCATATAAAATCTATGAAAGAATCGCGTTTTGACAGGTCATAAAAAGTACGTCAACTGATGGTCGTGTCAACTAGCCTATTTGCCTATATTTTTGACATTTACTATCACCACTGTGTCATTTATTGATCTTTGACAGTCGTTACGGGTCGTCAGAAGCTCGAAAGTCTGACAAGCAGTCTTGCCAAGGGGTATCGTATTACCTAGTTACGGGGTTGTGGAGGTCAGAGAGGCAGTCGCTCCATGAAAAATACTGGTAGGTATACAGCTGCATTCGGTTAGACTGGAAGCCGAACCCATGGGGTCGGCTTCCAGTCTATGTTTATGTTGTTGTCTATGTTTATGTTGCAACATAGTTGGGAAAAAGCTAGGCAGATGATGATGACTGTCAGAAATGAAAATGCGACTAGATTTTAATCTACTTACTTCTGGTCTAGAGCTAGAAAAAATCCCAACCACCCTGTATATAAGTTTCGGGTTCAAACAAATGTGATAATTTAGTTTCCGAGACCACGCACACATCCATACAGACAGACGGAGTAATGATTTTATTTATAGGCCGACTATATTATTAGGGTACCTTGACATGTGTGTGTTATTTAAAATCCCTCTGTTTTTGGAGTTTTTTATTTGTGAAAAAAAAAACAAATTTGAAAAATTCTATAAGATACGCGCCACGAAAAATGAGACTTGACAAGCGTCAGTAATGGGGAGCTTGCGCAGGTATTGTACGAAATAGTTATCCATAATTTGTGTATCTATTCAGGGATATTATTTCGATGACATTTAGATTAAAATTCTTAACAATATTTTAAAATTTATTACGAAATAATAAGGTAATAAGTGCTATATAAGAACAGGAGATCTCTGTCAACAGTGGTTTCTGTGGACCGAGATATCTACGAACAATTTTTTCTATCAACAAAGTTTTCGGCGAAACTTGCTGTCTAGGAAAAGAGATTTCTGTTAGTAGTGCTTTCTGTATGTAGTCGTATCGTACAAGCGTTTCCACACTCAGTATTTTTAAGTCATAAGTATTTTTTACTTTTTCCAAATAAATAATGTTCTACGTTAGTCTACGGAACCAAATACTAAAATGATGGTCTAAAACTCGTGGGATTTCCATAAAAACTGTGCACCGCGACTAATCGGCTTCACAGAGCACTTTTATCTCTATTTTGTGTGTATTATCATTAAGTTTTTCTTTCGTAAAAGCTGGTTCAGGTAGCGTAAGGTTGAGGGCTATGATAGGCCACCGCATCTTTAACGGGGTTGTCGTAAAAATCGGTTTAAAACTAGGGAAAAATCACATCACAAACCATCACGCCTGTAATCCCTGAAGGGTTAGGCAGAGGTATAGGTACCCATTAGTACACCCACATTTCACCAGTCATGTTCAAGTCCCATGTAATAGGGGGCTAGCCTATCGCCATCAACAGGGCACAACCCAGACTCCGAGGCTGGTATTGAGAAATGTGGAAAAACTCAATAACACTTTGCCCGACCTAGGAATCAAACCCAAGACCTCATGCTCAGCAGTCGCGCTTTGTGACCACTAGACCAACGAGGCAGTCTGATAAGGCAAATCGTGGGCAAATCTGATCTCTCTTATCACATGTAGAAGCAACAAAAATATTGTAACCAAGATTTTGTAAAAACCTAATTGAAAAGAGTGTCCGTGGAGTTTCTTGCTCGTTCTTCTCCATAGAGGCCTACCTCCGTTTTGGAACGAGCAACTAGCTTCAACTTTCGGACTAACTGACCGACTTCTGGACAATTCAAAAGTGCCTGTACTTAAATGGTTTTATTAAATACATAAAACAAAGCAATAAACAATTCGAATGTCATGATGGCTCAGTCGTTAAGGCGGAAGCCTCTCATGCAAAAGGCTGCGGGTTTGAAGTCGGACAAGCAACAATGTGACTTTTTCAATTCAAATGTACTTTCTACAGTTTATCTTGGACATCACTGACATCGGTGAAGGAAAACATCGTGAGGAAACCTGGACGTATAGTTAATATATGTTTGGAATCGCCAATCCGCCTTGAGCAAGCGTGGTGATCAATGCTTGTGCCTTCTCTGTATGAGAAGAGGGTTTTGCCCTGCAGTGGGACAATTATAGGGCGGTATTATTGTTATTATGCTTTTAAATAAAAACCGTTAAAATCGTCTTCTTCTAATTTCAAAAGCAAGTTCAAGATACTTGCCGAAAATAACATAACATAACATAAACTCACGCCTTTTTCCCATGGGGGTAGGCAGAAACCACAGAACGCCACCTGCTACGATCCTTACATACTCCTTTCGCCTCATCTACGTTCATACATCTCGTCCTACAAGCACGCCGGTTACGAGAACTCCGCATCTGTCCTTTCTGAAGAACCTCACCAATAAGGTCAGTGTAGGTCTTCCTAGGGCGTCCCCTCCCTGCGTTGCCACTCACCTCTGCCATATAAATACCGAAAATAACGGTCATAATATTTAAAAATAAAACCACACGTCAGTGCACAATCACGTACGATCAACAAATAAGTCTGCAAGTTGTTTATCGCGCGTCGCTTCACATTTGAATTAAGAACGTCCGTTCGGCTCGAAAGTCTGACAACCAGTCTTACCAAGAGGTATCGTATTACCCAGTTACTGGGTTGTGGAGGTCAGATAGGCAGTCGCTCTATGTAAAATACTGGTATTCAGCTGCATCCGGTTAGACTGGAAGCCGACCCCAACATAGTTGGGAAAAAGCTAGGCAGATGATGATGACTGTCAGAAATGAAATTGCGACTCGATTTTAATTATTGTTTTTAATAACTTTACTTCTGGTCTAGAGCTAGAAAAAATCCCAACCACTCTGTATATGTTTCGGGTTCAAACAAATGTGATAATTTAGTTTCCGAGTCCACGCACACATCCATACAGACAGACGGAGTAATGATTTTATTTATAGGCCGACTATATTATTAGGGTACCTTGACATGTGTGTGTTATATAAAATCCCTCTGTTTTTGGAGTTGAAATCAGGATGTGGCTTTTAGTTGTGAAAAAAGAAACTAAATTTGAAAATATATTCTATAAGATACGCGCCACAAAAGATGAGACTCGACAAGCGTCAGTAATGGGGAGCTTGCGCAGGTATGGATGTACGAAATAGTTATCCATAATTTGTGTATCTATTCAGGGATATTTCGATCATATTTAGATTAAAATTCTTAACAATAAATATTATAATATTTATTAAGAAATAATAAGGTAAAAAGTGCTATCTATGAACAGAGATCTCTGTCAACAGTGGTTTCTATGGACCGAGATACTCGTATCTACGAACAATTTTTTCTATCAACAAAGTTTTCGGCGAAACTTGCTGTCTAGGAAAAGAGATTTCTGTTAGCAGTGCCTTCTGTATGTAGTCGTATCGTACAAGCGTATTTCTGTCTTAGGTTCCACACTCAGTATTTTTAAGTCATATTTTTTACTTTTTTCAAGTAAATAATGTTCTACGTTAGTCTACGGAACCAAATACTAAAATGATGGTCTAAAACTCGTGGGATTTCCATAAAAACTGTGCACCGCGACTAATCGGCTTCACAGAGCACTTTTATCTCTATTTTGTGTGTATTATCATTAAGTTTTTCTTCCGTAAAAGCTGGCTCAGGTAGCGTGAGGTTGAGGGCTATGATAGGCCACCGCATCTTTAAAAGGAGTTGTCGTAAAAATCGGTTTAAAACTAGGGAAAAATCACATCACAAACCATCACGCTTATAATACCTGAAGGGTTAGGCAGAGGTATACCCATTAGTACACCCACATTTCGCCAGTCATGTTCAAGTCCCATGTAATAGGGGGCTAGCCTATCGCCATCAACAGGGCACAACCCAGACTCCGAGGCTGCTATTGAGAAATGTGGAAAAACCCAATAACACTTTGCCCGACCTAAGAATCGAACCCAAGACCTCATGCTCAGCAGTCACGCTTTGTGACCACTAGACCAACGAGGCAGTCTGTTAGGGCAAATCTGATCTCTCTTTTCACAAGTAGAAGCAACAAGAATATTGTAACCAAGATTTTGTAAAAACCTAATTGAAATTTAAAGAGTGCCGTGGAGTTTCTTGCTCGTTCTTCTCCATAGAGGCCTACCTCCGTTTTGGAACGAGCAACTAGCTTCAACTTTCGGACTAACTGACCGACTCCTTGACAATTCAAAAGTGCCAGTAAATGGTTTTATTAAATACATAAAACAAAGCAATAAACAATTCGAATGTCATGATGGCTCAGTCGTTAAGGCGGAAGCCTCTCATGCAAGAGGCTGCGGGTTTGATGTCGGACAAGCATTGTGACTTTTTCAATTCAAATGTATACTTTCTAAAGTTTATCTTGGACATCACTGACATTGGTGAAGGAAAACATCGTGAGGAAACCTGGACATATAATATTAATATATATTTGGATTCGCCAATCCGCCTCAAGCAAGCGTTGGTGATCAGATCAATGCTTGTGCCTTTTCTGTATGAGAAGAAGTCTTTGCTCTGGTAGAACAATAATTAGGCTGGTACTAATATAAAATTAAGCATTTAGAATTCCTTTTACAAAACCGTTATAGGCTAATCTTAACCGCAAAATGCAAAGATGCTATCAAAATACATAACATAATTCACAAAATTAAGATTCAAATATTTAAGTCTCTTAAAAAGCCCGGTACCTAAACCAAAAATAAATTGTTATCGCAAGAAAAAATAAAATAAAAAAAAAACTCAATTAAGTAAATGCATTTATAAGGCCGCGTGATATAAAGAATCCTTTGGCTCCGTAACTTAATGTCGTTGCTTTAAAAAAAGAGTTTTCCTTTTTTAAACTGACCAATGAGAGGTCCTGATGTTTAATGTCCTACCGAATTTTGAAATTGGAGATTTTAGAGTAAGGAATGGAGTCGGTTTGATAAGTTATTTTTTTTTATTACACGCGTCGTATTTTTTTTTGTATTCTAACTTGGTTGTATTTGGTTTTTCTAAGCAGGCGTTGAAGTTTTACCATAAGACATCTATCAGATTAAAAGGACAATTATAGAAACATTTATATAAAAACAATATATAGCTTTGAATAACAGTAGATATTGAGTAATTTCGTAAAAATAAATAGAAAATACAGAGGCCACAGACTGTTAAAGATCAAGCATCAAAACCAATAAAAAAATTATACTTTTACACATTACTGTTTATAATAAACTAAAATTGTAGAACCTTCCCGACTCGAAAGAAAACTTTACTCGCTTTGGCTCGCAATCCACGCAACCATCGATTCCAAACTAATCTCAACTTAAAACACAATGCCAGTTTTGTTTTAGTCCCATGCAGTGGCGGCTGGTGGGTTATCGAACTGGTGGTGCACTTTACTAAAATATTAAAATTAGAAAATGCAACATAACAAAAATTGACATAATATATGTTTATTTTTTATACATTAAATCAATGCGACGACATTTTTCTGAAGCGAAATGTTCAATCACCTTTTTGTAAAATCGGGTATTAACACCATACACAGTATAGAATAAAAGTTCTCGAAAAAAATCGAAACAAAAACTAAAAACAATTACGGTAATATAAATAAACAATAATTAACGCGTCACACATACAGTGAAACTATACTGGTAGTCTGATAACGAGCATGTCAATCATGGCTGCCCGTCCGTCGCCTCGCGCCCATGCCGGCCGGCCAAATCGTCAAACATCGGGTGCTCTCGGCAATCCTCGGTTCGCACGTGCGGCGCTCGAGAACCCACTCATTACTCGGTACATTTCTATGAACTATCTTCTGTTTCACGCGTCAGGCGTATTAACTCGTATCTCCTACAAGTTATATTAGCAGTCCTCGTGCACTCGCCGACGCGCACGAGAATTTGTCTTTACAGGAAAATAAGTCTTAATAGTTTAGTAAAGCGCTCAAACTGTTTCACCATAATTGGAGATTTAATTTTTTATACGTTTTTGTATGTTTAAAAACAACTATTAAAATGGTAATTTAAAGATAAACATGAAGTACTTAATATTTTGTAATTTTTGATTTTTGAATTGGTGGTTCAGCGCACGAGCGCACTTAAGGTACAGCCGCCACTGGTCCCATGTAATAGCGGGCGAGCCTATTACCATCAACCGGGCACAAGTCCAGACTCCGAAGCTACTACTGAGAAATTCCTGATGGAAAAACCCAATAACACATTGCCCGACCTGGGAATCGAACCTAAGACCTCATGCTCAGCAGTCGCGCTTTGCGACCACTAGACCAACGAGGGAGTCGAGGCGAGGCGGGGTATTAACCATAAACTAAACAACAATACCAACTCTACGCCACTTATAACCGTGCAATATTGCAGCCGAAATTCAAAATAAGAGAACACCGAGTTCTACCGAAGTGAGCCGAACGGACGTTCTTAATTCAAATGTGAAGCGACGCGCGATAAACAACTTGCAGACTTATTTGTTGATCGTACGTGATTGTGCACTGACGTGTGGTTTTATTTTTAAATATTATGACCGTTTTTTGCGGTATTTATATGGCAGAGGTGAGTGGCAACGCAGGGAGGGGACGCCCTAGGAAGACCTACACTGACTTTATTGGTGAGGTTCTTCAAAAAGGTCAGGTGCGTCGTTCTCGTAACCGGCGGGCTTGTATGACGAGATGTATGGTGGTCGAGGCGAAAGGAGTATGTAAGGATCGTAGCAGGTGGCGTTCTGTGGTTTCTGCCTACCCCCATGGGAAAAAGGCGTGAGTTTATGTTATGTTATGTTATTTTCGGCAAGTATCTTGAACTTGCTTTTGAAATTAGAAGAAGACGATTTTAACGGTTTTTATTTAAAAGCATAATAACAATAATACCGCCCTATTATTGTCCCAATGCAGGGCAAAACCCTCTTCTCATACAGAGAAGGCACGAGCATTGATCACCACGCTTGCTCGAGGCGGATTGGCGATTACAGACTTATATTAATTATAAGTCCAGGTTTCCTCACGATGTTTTCCTACACCGATGTCAGTGATGTCTAAGATAAACTTAGAAAGTACATAATGAAAATAATCTGATATAATAAAATGAATGAACGATAATAATTAAATAGATGAAGGCACATTGCTAGTTGTCGATTTCTCATAAATATTAAAATATCTTTCATGCACGTCGATTGATTTACGATATTATTTGTTTCATCCTTACGCATTATCTGCGATTAAATTAAGAATTATTATCTGAATCATCATCATCTGCCTAGCCATTTCCCAATTATGTTGGGGTCGGCTTCCAGTCTACCCGGATGCAGCTGAATACCAGTATTATACATGGAGCGACTGCCTATCTGACCTTCACAACCCAGAAACTGTGTAGGTAATACGATACCCCTTGGTAAGACTGGTTGTCAGATTTTCGGGCTTCTGACGACCCGTAACGACTGTCAAAGATCCCTTTATGACAGCCGGGACCAATGGCTTCGAACCCACAACCTCATACAATGAGAGGCAGACGCCACAACCATCAAGAATTATCTGAATATTGAGCCTTTTCCTCAGCCAACCGTGAATCTCCAGCTAAGTTCAATTTAAGACACATTTTACCTCTCAAACTAAAAGATCGTCATTGAAAAATGTCCTACTCATCCGTATCAGAATTCAAACAAACATTTGAACTTAAAAGACAAAGCAATCAAATGTCCGTCAGTATCTATGGTCGCGTTCAGTAAAAATTGCTATAATTAAAATTTGTTTAGAAAAACACGGAATGCACCCGTAACAATGGCCCATTAGGCGCGTTGATAAACATCTACGGAAGAATAGTAACGACTTTTTTGAATTTTGAATTTCGAATTTCGGAACGATTGTTTTTTTTTTTTTCTGAAGTTGCCAGAGTGTTTGGGGAGCGTCGAAGACTTTTTAATACTTATTTTTACTTTATTCTGCCCGCGATTTCGTTCGCGTCAAACTTGATATGTTATCCCATGGACACCGTATTTTTTCCGGGATAAAAAGTAACCTGTGTGCTATTCCAGACTATGATCTATCTCTGTGCCTAATTTCATCCAAATCCGTTCAGCCGTTCTGGCGTTATTGAGTTACAAACATCCATCTAAACTTTCACATTAGAATAGTAGTAAAATACGCTTTGTAGCAGAAGAATCTTAACAAATAAATACATGATATCATATATACAAAAAATCACATAATATCATTACATAAAAAGTACGTCGATTGATTGCATAGGTATAACATGACATAACATCAAGCCTGTACCGAGGTGTACACATTAGTTAGTACACACACATTTCGCCAGTTATGTTTGTGTCCATGTAATAGGGGGCGAGCCTATTGCCTATTGCTAATTGATTTGTGGTAGGTATCATATACCCAATTACGCCAATAAAAGAAGCCTCTATTACCTATTTTCTTTTATTTACCAAAAACACTAACGACCCTAAAAAAAAGAAAGAGAAAAACTATTAGTAAACCGCTAATAAATTGGAATTATTCAAATTCAAACATGGAACGTGGAACGCTGGCGCTAGCGGACCTCACACGTTGCTAATCCGCGCTATCGCCAATCAGTCACGTCGCGGATTTGGTGTGAGTAGCACGTATATGTGGTTCTGTTACTAGTTAATTAGTTTTACTTGGTTCAGGTTGAGAATATTGATTTGTATTTAGATGAACGCATATTTAAACTTTGAATAGTTACTCAAAGAATCAGCATCTACATAAATATTAAAAAGCAAACCATTTTTCGACCATTAAATTTGTTGGCCGATTGAGCTGAATACATAATGACAAATACAATGTTCAATACTCAATATTGTAATAATTTTAAATTAAAGCTTTTTTTTAATTTAATTTTTTTAAATTAGTTTTTACACCCCGTAATTTTACAAAAAAAGAAAAGCTAACCCATTTCATGAAAAACACAAAATACTACACCCTACCATTTTATCGATATATCTACAAAACTTATTAGCATATAGACACGCAGTTAATGTAAAATAAAATACTTTTATGTACTATTAACATCTGTTTTATGTAACTTGTGTTTGTTGGACCATGTCTGTATGTAAACAAACTTTTACGAAGGAGCTAAAGTTTTTATTAGTTACAATATATAGCTAAACATAAAAGCTGTAACTTCTATATGGGTTTCAGTTGCTGATTAAATACATCGGGCTCCTAAGGCTAAGTTCACATGTAACGCGCAGTAACGCAAGTCAACGCACAATCTATAAAGAGTTCATATGACAAACGCTACGCGCGTTGCGAGTGGCGTTGAAAATGCCGAAAAATATAATTTGTTTTTTTCATCAAATAAACAATTTTTTTTACGAATTAAACAAATTCTGGCTTTTTCCGTGTTTTTCGCATGTTAAAGTTGAAAAAAAGCTTGTTTTTTTTTGGTAATAGTTAAAGCATAGGTATCCTAAATATAGAAACCCGAAAGTCTGACAACCAGTCTTACTAAGTAGTATCGTGTTACCCAGTAGTGGGTTGTGGAGGTCAGATAGGCAGGGACTCCTTGATGATTTTCATTGATTTTTAAATGAAACATTTGATAAAGAGGATGTAGTTTAGTACCTATTTAAAAATTAACAAATAGATGGCAAAATCTGCATATATATCAACATTCATACTAATATTGTACATACATAACATAACATCACGCCTGTAATCCCCGAAGGGTTAGGCAGAGGTGTACCCATGAGTACACCCACATTTCGCCAGTTATGTTTTTAAGTCCCATGTAATAGGGGGCGAGCCTATTGCCATCAACCGGGCACAAATCCAGACTCCGAGGCTGCTACTGAGAAATTCCTGCTGGAAAAACCCAATAACACTTTGCCCGACCTGGGAATCTAACCCAAGACCTCATGCTCAGCAGTCGCACTTTGCGACCACTAGACCAACGAGGCAGTCGAGGCATACTAATATTATAAATGCGAAAGTATCTATGTCTGTTTGTTACGTTTTCACGACTAAACCACTGAATCGATTTCGATGAAATTTGGTACGGGATAAGTTTGAACCCCAAGAAAGGACATAAGCTACTTTTTATTCGCGACTTCGTCTGCGATAACCAATATTTACACGTACGAAGTAGCGGGCAAAAGCAAATCAAAATATAAATCAAAAGTTGAGAAAATAAATTCACATTTCAAAATGGCTCTAAACAAATAAGTATTAAACCATTCTCGAATGAAAAGGAATGATATACAGCGAAAATGTGCCTAGAATAAATTAAAACATAATACTTGATATATTTTATCAAAGTTAAAAATAAATCCATCACTTTTTCATACTAATCGTCGCCATTTTGTTTAAATGTCACGCTGACATAACATTTCGCGCGCTCCTGCAACCATAGATAAAGGGTTTAAATCTTTTTTTTCACAACCATAATACCACAGATCAGGGGTTGAAAAATCCAAGCGATTAATTTTAATTCTTCCATTTATATTCGTGTCACATAGTTTTAGGAGCGGAAGTTGCGTTTTTTGATGCCGTAATGGTTCTGTACATCCGGTTGTAATAGAAAATTGTTCGGTTATAGGGATAGTAGGGCTGTAACAGCTATAAGTCATTTTATTACTGTTACAGTATTTTTTTTTAGCGCATGCGTAATCGGATTATGGTTTTGGTTATCTATAAAAATAAAAATAATTAAGTACACATACATAAACTCACGCCTTTTTTCCATGGAGGTAGGCAGAAACCACAGAACGCCACCTACTACGATCCTTACATACTCCTTTCGCCTCGTCCACGTTCATACATCTCGTCATACAAGCAGGCCGGTTACGTTAATTAAGTGTTTGATTTAATATCAAAATCAGATAGACAGACAGACTTAAAAAAAATTTTGCGTGGTGGCAAGCGCGACTCCTGAGTGATACTAGGTCAGGGCCGTAGCTAGGGGGGGGGGCCCATTGTGGGGCAATGCCCTACCTTGAAATCACAATGCCCAACCTTAGATCTCTATATCCAAATCTGGAAGTTCAACCATCTTGTTCGCCTGTACCTACCTACTTCATCATTGAGGTTTTAATAGTTCTTAGATCCATGGTCATGCGCTGTGACAGAAATTATTTGTCTACTTATAGCTATTGAATGCACATCACTGATCTAAAGTTTTTGTAAAGTGATTGATTTAGGAGCCCATGCTTCAAGGGCAGATCAATTATGATATTTTTTTTTACTTTCGCCCTACCAATGCTGCCCTACCTCAAATTTGACTCTAGCTACAGCCCTGTTCTAGGTTCGTTTCCCAGGTCCCGCGCGCAGTTGAACGGTGAAATCCGCCACCGCCCTACGCAGCGTTGCGCGGTGCCGTGTGTTAATCGCCTTAGATATTAATAATAATCTATACTAATATTATAAAGCTGCAGTGTTTGTTTGTTTGTTTGAACGCGCTAATCTCTGGAACTACTGGTCCGATTTGAAAAATTCTTTCAGCGTTAGATAGATTAGTTATCGAGGAAGGCTATAGGCTATATACCATCACGCTACGACCTACGGGAGCGGTGCAGTAACCAAAGACGCGGGTGTAACCGCGGCGGACAGCTAGTATAATAAATAATACCAGCCTATTACTGTCCCACTGGGGCAAAGGCCTCTTCTCATACAGAGAAGGCACGAGCATTGATCACCACGCTTGCTCAAGGCGGATTGGCGATTTCAGACTTATATTAATTACAAGTCCAGGTTTCCTCACGATGTTTTCCTTCACCGATGTCAGTGATGTCCAAGATAAACTTAAGAAAGTACATATGAATTGAAAAAAGTCACATTGGTACTTGCCCGGATTCGAACCCACAACCTCATGCATGAGAGGTGGGCGCGTTAACCACTGGGCAACCACGACACTACCTACCTACTCACCTTAGATATTGTGGCCATAATTTTCTTAAATCGACAACTCAAATCACTCGACAATGTTTTATAATAATTTAAAGCAAAGATTAACTACTGAGGAACACGCAAGCCTAACAATTTCATAATTATCGTTATTTATAACTTATTTTAGTTTTAAATTGTTATTTTTTAAGTAACTACGATCAACTTTTAAGCTACCAAAACATAATTCAGCTATGAAAACTATAAAATGTGGGTGTACTAATGGGTACACCTCTGCCTAACCCTTCGGGGATTACAGGCGTGATGTTATGTTATGAAAACTAAAAAATAGGTACTTCATTGACTGCCTCGTTGGTCTAGTAGTCGCAAAGCGCGACTGCTGAGCATGAGGTCTTGGGTTCGATTCCCATGTCGGGCAAAGTGTTATTGGGTTTTACCATCAGGAATTTCTCAGTAGCAGCCTCGGAGTCTGGATTTGAGCCCGGTTGATGGCAATAGGCTCGCCCTCTATTACATGGGACTTAAACATAACTGGCGAAATGTGGGTGTATTAATGGCTACACTTCTGCTTAACCTCCTTCGGGGGTTACAGACAATTTCAGGCCACGAGACTTCATCCGCCTAAATGTCGGTTATCGCGTACGCAGACGAAGTCGCGAAAAAAAAGCCTGACGGAGGAGGAACCTTTCCATCATCATTAGCACTCATCGTTGGTATGTGGGCGTCGGTGGGTAATGTTGGATGAGTAAAACAGAATGGTTTGATTAACGAAATTATATTTCCAAGCACAATACAATACTTTTAATAGCACAGTGTAAATAGGTAGGCACATATACTTAGGTAGGTACGTATCACAGAACGCGCAATGGTTTAGTGAAGTCCGCACTCGCCACTCGCCAACAGTGAAGTGAAGTAAATTATGTAACGTCCATAATTAAATAGTTGTAACGACCGTTAGCGTTCGCGCGCTTTTCACTAACTCCATCGAGCGCCACCAGATGGCGCTTGCGTACCGGATACGACTCGATTCCGACAAGCCTATGTAGTTCCTTGGGGTTCAAACTTACCCCGTACCAAATTTCATCAAAATCGGTTCAGTAGTTTAGTCGTGAAAGCGAGACAGACAGACAGAGTTACTTTCACATTTATAATACTAGCTTTTGCCCGCGACTACGTCCGCGTGGAACTTGTTTATATCGTACTTGCATACAAACTTCCACCCCCCTTTTCACCGCTTTAGGGGGTGATTTCCGGGATAAAAACTATCCTATATCCTCCCCCGGGTCTTAAACTATCTCTATACAAAATTTCACCTAAATCGGTTCAGCGGTTTAAGTGTGAAGAGGTAACAGACAGACACACTTTCGCATTTATAATATTAGTATGGATTGTCCTTAGTTCTGTATTTACCAGCCCTTGTTTAAACGGCGTCCATATTTAAATTTTTTAGGCTTCGATGACCCTAATATTTAATATGTAGGTAGTTGTATAATTTCATAGACAACAGTAACTTTTTGGGGTACCGTACCCGAAGGGTGCTAGCGAGACCCTATTACTGAGCCTCCGCTCTCCGTCCGTCCATCTGTCAGTGGGCAGTAGGTATCTCATGAACCGTATAAGCTAGGGAGTTGAAATTTTCACAGATTGATTGTGTATTTCTATTGCCTCTATACCAAAAAATAAATAAAAGTAAAAAAATGAAAGGGGCAGTGGCGTAGCTTGGGGGGGGGGGGGCTATGGCTCCAGGCGGCATATGACAGGGGGCGGGAAATTACAAAGTAATAAAATGGTACTATTTTAAGAGATGGCGGTGGACGCCCATTTCTTCGCATAGATGTAAGTTCCTTCTTTTTATTAGGCTTTTATTTATACTTTAAACTAATAATTACTTGGGTTTGGGGGGCGGCAAAATTCCGCCCCCGGGCGGCGAAGACCCACGCTACGCCACTGGAAAGGGGGTCCCCTTTTTTTATTGTATTTTTGGCTTGATACGTAATCTTCTTCTTCATCGTGTGGGCAGTGAGGTCTTACGACCCCACACACCCTAGTGTCAGAGTTTCTAAACCGCCTCAAGGGCCTCTGACATGGTTTGAGTGGAACAGTAAGTCCTAGGTTTCCTCACGATGTTTTCCTTCACCGATGCCAGTGATGTCCAAGATAAACTACTATAATGACAATACTGTTATATCTTCTACAATGGAACGGAACCCTTCACCGGTACCCTCGGACTCGCACTTGACCATATTTTTTTTTATAAAGCGATTAAACCAATTGGTAGCCGAACAACTGTTGTTACAATGAATTGTTTAAATTACAACAAAATATTTTGGAAGCCATTACGTTGTTTAAACTAAATGTTTCTATTATTTAAATTAAGGTTATGTTGTAAGATTTTTTTGTTATGTTGTATTTTTTTTGTGTTATGTAATAGTGGACATAAATGTTTTGTGTTGTTGTAGGTATTTGTCGGTTAGAATTTAATGGAACGTGTAAGTAATTTTTTTTGAGGTATAACATTATATTTTTTTGCTCAATACCTATATCTCGGGGCTCTGGAGTCCCAGGCCTTTGGAAGACGTAAGAGGAGCCAAAGCCAACTTGCAGAGATGTATAGATGAAATGAGACACCAATCGACGATTATCCCTGTATGCACGACGCGACGGCGCGATGAGAAGGAGGTTTTTTAATGCCATTTAGTTTTAGTTTCATTTTTTTATAGGTTATCTTATTTATTAAGTCTGTAAATATTATACAATATTAGGTACCTATTTATTCTTTTGTACACTGTGGCAAAAAATGTGCAAAATAATACGATCTAAGTAAATTGTAAGATTATAACAAAAGCATGTACCTATACATACATCCACACACACACCCCCACACACCCCAACATGTATTCATTGCTTGATTGTTTTTTTTTATTGATTTTTTGTTTTTTTGCATTTATTTTTTTTTGTTTTTTGTAACACGTATTTTTTCAACATGTCACATGTATATTGTAGCTGTTTGTTATTCCTTAATAAATAAAATAAAATAAAAAAATATCCCACAGACGACGAATTTCAATTATCCGTCAAAACCAATTTGCACAATCAACTACAAAACGTAATCCCTCACAAGTTGAATGAAAAAAAAGCCTCTATAGACCAAAAACCTTATTAATGTTTAAGGTTTTAAAGTCGCGGTATCTCAAAGTACGCCCCCGGGGCGCCGAGAACGTATTTTCAAAATATTTTGACTTTAATAGCCCTCTTTGACATTACACTGACGTATTGTCGATGGCCGTTGTTTTTTTTTTCGAAAATCGGCAGAGGTAAAGGTGTTATTGTGCCTTTTCTCGTGTTGATTGTAATAGAATGTCGGTGTCGTGTGTTCTGTGGGGGTGGCCGAGTGTAATGTTCGTGTGTGATTGAAGATGCAGAGTAACTATGCCCAGTTTTTTTTCTTTTCATTTCTTTGTTTTTGCTATAACGGTACTCTTTTTTAGGAATGGCAACTTATGATCGAAGCTATAGGTTTTTGAACATAACATCACGCTTGTAATTCCGGAAGGGTGAGGCAGAGGTGTACCCATTATACACCTACATTTCGCCAGTTATGTTTAAGGGTCAGTTCACACCGAGACGCGACGCGACGCGACGCTGCGTGCACACTTTAAAAGAGCGACTCAAAATATAACTTTATTTTCTACACGAAAAGATACACATTTCATTGTAAGAATTTAGAATACGTTACACCACGCAGCACTACGTCGCGATGCGTCACTCTACGCCGCGCTGCGCCGCGCGGCGCCGCGAGACGCATCGCGACGCAGCGGTGAATCGCCAGTACGCGCGCACAGAATGACGTGCAAGAGCGGCGACGTTGCGATGCGTCTCGCGGCGGCGAGCGGCGCAGCGCGGCGCAGCGCGAAGTCACTGGCCTCTTCAAGTATCTTCACGTTGCGTCGCGTCGCGTCGCGTCTCGGTGTGATCTGACCCTAAGTCCCATGTAATAGGGGGCGAGCCCATTGCCATCAACTGGGCACAAATCCAGACTCCGAGGCTGCTACTGAGAAATTTTATTCCTGACAAGACCTCATACTCAGCAGTCGCGCTTTCGATCACTTGACCAACAAGGTCGTCAGGACTTGTTTTCTTGGTGCTGTTTTTGGTGCCTCCCAAGACGTGATGCCCTAAGTCATTGCTTATGGGTTAATCAAGTAACTGACCAAACAGCTTGGAACAAGTCACCTCTAATCACTGTGGTGGATGCAGGGATGGGGAGGGGCCTAGGGGCTTAAGCCCCCCCAAAAGTATCTGAGTTTTTCCGTGACAAATCTTAAAGTGAACTTGATATTATTCTAATAAACTTTTTTTGATAACATAGGTACCCTACCTAGGCTACCATAGTCATTAATTAATAGGTTATGTGCAAAAAAATGGGGCCTAACGACAGTCCTGGATCCGTCACTGTCTCATCAGATGTCACAAATATATCAATAGTCCTATCCACATACAACACTTACATACCGACTCCACAATCACAATACTTACAAAAACCAGTACTTTTCAGAGCAAACATGTAATCACATTACATTATAATACACGTTATTTTGTACTCTTTTGATAACACGTGTCTGTCCAACCAACACAATACAAACAATATCACACCCTGGCAGGAAACGGCTGACCGCCACAAAGCCTTTGCCAGGCGGCGTTCTTGTTAAAAAAAACCCCCGGATAATTTATGGTCAAGCCTTGACAGCTGTCATTTTTCCCGCGCGCGGGAAACGTCAAAGGATCGCGTTTTCATTGAATTAGGGATGGGCAAGTGGGGGTTTGCAGTTATATTTATTTGATTATCATGCTGTGTTGTTTGTGGGTGGCCGTTGTTTTGAAATTAGGTCTTTAGTTTTATTTAATTAGGTATACTTAGGCCTACTTAAGTGAATTTAAGGTTCTATTTTTTGCTCATTAAACCCCGACTCTGGGCCTGGATTTGTGCTCGGTTGATGGCAATAGGCTCGCCTCTTTTACATGGGACTTAAACATAATTGGCGAAATGTGGGTGTATTTTATACACCTCTGCCTAACCCTTCAAGAATTACGGGCGTGAAGTAGTGTGCATAAAAGAAAACAAAAATTAGAAAACAAACTTTTCGAACAGACAGTTACACTGAAGCCCATCCCTAAATAAAAGTAAAAAAAAAATGTCGACGAATTTGTTTAGCAAATAACAAAAAAAGAGAGACAGTAACAGTTTATATCACACACGTCAGCTGTCGACCGCAAACTGACCAGTAATGACCGATGCACAATGCACACAATATTGTATTGTTTGAAAACAATTGGAAAAGTCAGACTTCCTTTCTTTAAAGTCGTACACAAAAGCTTGGTCCGAATTTGACGTACAGTCACGAGCAAAAACAAGTAGGTACAGTACCTGGCGATAAATATTGCACATCGACCTTTATCGTATTTCGTATTTTATACAAAGGATAAAAATAATTATCAAAAGAAGCAAATCATAATTGTTTTAACAGCTCCTAATAGATACCGGACTGTTTGTATTTCGTGCGACAGAGATAACGCTCTACGAATCCGAAATTTCTTTCTGTCTCTTTCCAAAGGTCGATGTGCAGTATTTATCGCCGGGTACTGTATACACTTAGCAACATTACGAAGCTATTTTCTTCGAATATATTAATTGAAATGTCTTGTTTTTTAGGAATATAGTAGGTATTTTAAATTTAATACTACAATGAAATAGGTCTTAATTATAATAAAGTTACAACAATTTTTAACAAGAAAATCGCTTTTGAATTTTGCTAGGTGTATACTTGTTTTTGCTCGTGACTGTACACTGTTATTTTTGACCTGCTCATATCTATCTAAAAGTGAAAGGCCACTCACTCACTCACTCACTCACTCACTCACTCATCTGGAAATATCAAAAACCGTTTGACGTATAAAGATGAAAAAATTGGCAGGGAGGTAGTTTATAGTTAGCAGACGAGAAAAGATTTTCCAAAATTACCCCCTAAGGGGATAAAACGGTGATCCGATTTTTACCCGGACGAAGTCGCGAACAAAAGCTAGTTTTCTTATTATTATTAAGAAACAGCAATGGATCATCATCTGCCTAGCCTTTTCCCAACTATGTTGGGGTCGGCTTCCAGTCTAACCGGATGCAGCTGAATACCAGTATTTTACATGGAGCGACTGCCTATCTGACCTCCACAACCCAGTAACTGGGTAATACGATACCCCTTGGCCAGACTGGTTGTCAGACTTTCAGGCTTCTGACGACCCGTAACGACTGTCAAAGATCCACGTATGACAGCCGGGACCAACGGCTTAACGTGCTTTCCGAGGCACGATTGATGTCAGTAATGTCTAAGATAAACACAGCAATGGATATGACGTAAAGTAAACTTAGGATTTAACTTTCCAAAAGTCAGTCAAAATGAATTGTGATTTACACCATTTTACAAAAGACCTCTCAATGACGCAAAGTTCTAAAGAAATCTGGGTCTTAAATGGACAGTTTGAAAAACCATTTTAACATAACCTATAACTGCTTAGAAATTATATAAAAAGCAAAGCTCAGGTAATACTGGACGGTTAAACCATCCACTTTATAAAGACACACAATTGTTAACAAAGTAAAGCAAAGCAGAGTTCAAGTGAAATTGGTTACCTTTTGAAAAGAATATGTCGCGTGCCATAATATGAAAGTTACCAAATGTTTGGAATTTTTTTCGTGTCAATTGTTCGGAGACAATGGAAAACACGGGTACAGCCTTTTGACGGATTGTTTTGAATAAATAAAACTACCGGTGTTACTTGCAGTGAAAAAAAAAGACGACGATTTTTATTTTTTTATTGTGGCAACTTGTAAAGTTACTTGTTGCGGTTTTTGATGTTAATGGGTTGGGTTTGTGAGCATTTACGCTGTACGGCATTTCATACAAACTTTCAAGTCATTTTTCTCTGAAATTACTGAACTGATTTTGATGAAACTTCCTACACATATGCATGATACATAGGCCTAAAATGTTGAGACTATTTCAGTTATTCAGAAGCTCGAAAGTCTGACAACTAATCTTACCAAGGGGTATCGTATTACCCAGTTACTGGGTTGTGGAGTCAGATAGGCAGTCGCTCATGTAAAATACTGGTATTTAGCTGCATCCGGTTACACTGGAAGCCGACCCAAACATAGCTTTGGGAAAAGGCTAGGCAGATGATGATAAATAAACAAATTAACATCAAGTTCACAGCCACGCAATTTTTAATCTGTAACTACATAAAATATGATTGGGGTTGCCATCAGTCCCCTGGGTGCTATAAAACAATTATTTCCCGTGTACAAACAGATGAACCGCAGCCTCTCAACGCACCATAATCTGTTTATAGAGTTCGGTTTACAAAATAGGGGGTCGTGATACGGGGAATGCGGTAGGGGTGTCAAGAACGTGTTGAAGATTTGAAGTTTGGCTTGTTTGTAAAGGATTGTTTTGCTTGATAGATTTATTTCTGTAATAAAGATACGTTTGTGTCGACATAATAAATGGACATGCATAATTAAATTAAAAAAGAAAATATGCAATAGCAAAGCAAATAAATTATTGGCAATAGACTCGCCCCGTATTACATGGGACTTAAGAAGAGTAACTGGCGAAATGTGGGTATGCTAATGGGTACACCTCTGCCTAACCCTTCAGGAATTACAGGCGTGATGTTATGTTATGTAAAAGAAAATTTAATAAAATACAAATATCTCAAAGTAAGTTGTATTTAATGTTAGGCAGAGATGTAAGTACCCATTAGTACACTACGTATTTTTTCAAGAAAACTCGATACGAGTACCTACTTACACGAAAAGTTGTCCAATAACTAACTACTAAGTCCAGTAATCAAAAATGAGAGATCTCGTCACTGACTGACAGTTCTCGAATTATTTCACCCCTCAAAAACTTCTATCATCGGGTTTAGCGACAGCCCTATCACGAGGGGTTGTATTTTAGCACCCTCTCGGGTGGATTATTGCCGTTTTGTTACTTACCACTGTTTTCGTGTTACGCAACGTTCTGCTAAATTGATATTATGATCACTAGTATAATATTTCTCTTATTGTTAATTTGTAATTTTCTTGATTTGGGGGCTGGTTAAATATTAATTGGATTGCTACCGGTGGGGCAACGTAATTTATTGTTATGAAATACCTTACTAACTAAAACATAAACATACATAACATCACGCTTGTAATCCCAGAAAGGTTAGGCAGAGGTGTACACATTAGTACATGTAAAAGGGAGTGAGCCTATTATATAAATTACTAGCGACCCGCCCCGGCGTCGCACGGGTGCATGCATTATACTTATAAACCTTCCTCTTGAATCACTCTGTTTATTAAAAAAAACCGCATCAAAATCCGTTGCGTAGTTTTAAAGATCTAAGCATATATAGGGACAGACAGACAGACAGACAGGGAAAGCGACTTTGTTTTATACTATGTAGTGATATTGCTATCAACCGGGCACAAATCCAGACTCCGAGGCTGCTACTGAGAAATTCCTTATTGAAAAACCCAATAACACTTTGCCCGACCTAGAAACCGAACCCAAAGACCACTAAATCCAACACAAAAACGACACATTTTCAAAAGTATGCAAAACAAAAACCACAGCCATATCAATTTCAATTCACGTTCCGAATCTATGATCTATCTACCACAAACAGACCATAGACTAAAACTCAACCCCAACATATACCCAAAAAATGCCAGGCTCACACATAGCCAATATTATAACACCCACCACACCACATAACGGACATCCCTCACAAAAACGGCTCTTCAAAAATCATCCCCTGCTCGATATGAAACATGTATAACATTGGTTAAGCCTCCCCTGTAAACAATGGGCTTCGAATAAACAGAACTACCCCCACAATGGCGCTGTTTACGAATTTTCACCCCCCGACCCGAGCGGTAATGGATTTTGTGAGGTTTGGAACAAGGTAGAGGAAGGGGCGAGTAGCGGGTTTATAAATTTAGAGTTGAGGTTTCTATGTTGACTTACCGTGGCCAGAGGCTAAGCATTGCCATCCAACGTGGCAATGCCACCAGGCTCGGGGCACATTTCTAGTTTTTGGCAATACGGAGGAATTTTTTGATGCCATTTAGTTTTAGTTTCTTTTTTTATTATGTTTGTTATTTATGATACGGTCTGTAAATATTGTACATGTCGCCGCAAAGATTATTCCGCTGATTATTAAGAATTGTTTTATTACCTATCTGATTTAATTGGCTTACTTTAAAATAATTACTTCATTATTAATCATAAATCTGGTTTATATGTGCAATTATTTAGAGAAGTTTTATGCTTATAAGTAATGATTTGGTTGGTGCCGGTGTTGACATTAAATGTTGAAACCGTTACCTACTAATTAAATCCGATAAACACTTTTTAAAGAAATAAATAAGCTGTGATTATTTTTAAATAACTTAAAATTATTGAAACATTATTGTAAGAATAAAAACTTAATATTTTAATTTAATCTGTTTTGTAAAATAACGATCCCCTCTGGTGAGGCGACGACGTTATAAAAGAGTGCGATCTGAGTGCGGAGCTCACTTTGCTGCCGATTTTTGGAGATACAGCATTGTGAGTAGAATCTATGTTTGTTTGGATAAAATAATAATTATTATAAAATTGTGTTGCTTGTTTTTCTTGCTGAATTCCCTAAGTTTGTCTATAGGTTAGAATAAATTCTACTATAGCCATCGCAGAACCAAAGACCATGATAAGGTCGGCGGTTCTGCGACTTTTTTAAAAATAACCGTCATTTCCCTTCTTCGACATACATATTATTGATTAGAACATAATGTAAATAAATATCAGCATTAAGATACAATACTAAACAAATTGTTGAATTTTATAATTGTGTAAATCTGATAAAATAATAAAGTCATTGTGTTGACAGTGTGATCGACAGTTGGAATTGGTAGGCTTGTTTTATTATAGAATACGATTAGAAAAATTCACTCAGACGAAGTCGCAGTCAAAAGCTAGTCCAACTGAAGGCTGAGGAGATCGTGGAGTATGTTCGAGCCAGGACCAATTGGACCGTCAGGGTCGAGAAGTTGGAGTCGCGCCACAACACGAATTTCAAGTCGTTCGTGGTGCGAGTTCCGACTCATTGCATTGAGACCTTCCTCAAGGAAGAGTTTTGGCCGAAGGGTGTCGTGTATCGGCGATTCCGCGGAAGGCTACGCGACACCACGCAGCGCAACACGACGCTGTCACTTCGTGTGCAGTAGTTCTTGTTTTTATAAATATGTATGATAGTCTATAAGGTATATATATGTTATGGGTCTTTGTTACCTGATTTAAATGAATAAATAAATAATAAATATAAATAATAATATATTTTGAAGCTGCCTCCGATTTTAAATCCAATTGTAACTAGATGACACCATTTTCATAGACCACGCTGCTCTCTTCTAACTTGCACCACAAACCTTTCCAGCAAGGTGTGGCCCCGTGATTGTTAATATCACGAGGGTGAGCAGGGCCCCTGGCCCCTGTCACATGTATTGAATGCTAATCACAATCTTTGTGACGAGGCGAGATTGTCTTGTGTTTGTGTCTAGTAATTGGGGAGATATGTTTGTGGATGGCGAGTGCTGAACTGTGTTTTAACAATAATACCAGCCTATTATAGGTAAGTAGTCCCACTACAGGTTAAAGGCTTCTTTTCATACAGAGAAGGGACAAGCATTGATCACCACGCTTGCTTAAGGCGGATTGACAATTTCAGATTTACATTAATTATAAGGCAAACGAGGTATGAGAGTAGGATTAATGCTGTGGAAATGCGTTCCTTGCGGAGTATGTGTGGTGTAACTTTGAACGATAGAGTGAGGAATGAGGATATACGGGACCGTTGCGGATTAAAAGAGGATGTAGTGACAAAGATAGAAAAGGGTATGCTTAGATGGTTCGGTCATGTTGAGAGGATGAGTGAAAGACGATTAACATAAGGTATTTATATGGCAGAGGTGAGTGGCAACGCAGGGAGGGATCGCCCTAGGAAGACCTACACTGACCTTATTGGTGAGGTTCTTCAGAAAGGTCAGGTGCGGAGTACTCGTAACCGGCGTGCTTGTATGTCAAGATGTATGAACGTAGATGAGGCGAAAGGAGTATGTAAGGATCGTAGCAGGTGGCGTTCTGTGGTTTCTGCCTACCCCCATGGGAAAAAGGCGTGAGTTTATGTATAATAATAATAATAATAATAATAATATCTTGGGACAACTCACACACGGCCATCTGATCCCAAGCTAAGCAGAGCTTGTGTTATGGTAACCAGACAACTGATATACATACTTATATAATTTATAAATACGTACATATTATAGATAAATTACACCCAGACACAGAACCAACAATTATGCTCATCACACAAAGTTTGTCCTGGGTGGGAATCGAACCCACTACCTCCGGCTTTGCAGTCAGGGTATGTATGTATGTATTAATTATGAGTTCAGGTTTCCTCACGATGTTTTCTTTCATCGATGTCAGTGATGTCTAAGATAAACTTAGAAAGTGCATATGAATTGAAAAAGTCACATTGGTACTGGGTTACTTATTTACCCGTGCCCAGGTTGCGAACCCACAATGCATAAGAGGCATGCGCCTTAACTACTGGGTCATGATGTATTTTTTTTTCTATACAAATAAATAAAATTGAAGTGTGAATGTGTGTGTGAATGTTTACTCCTTTAAAATCAATAAAATGTTAAAACTCAGGTCATTTCAATTACCCCATTTCATAATAAGTCGTCGTCGGCTGTCGGAACTTTGGACCCCCATTTCATCCTCTTAGGGGGTGAATTTTGGAAAATCCTTTCTTAGCGCATGCCTACATCATAATAACTATCTGCGTGCCAAACAGCGCAATCCGTTCAGTGGTTTGAGCTGTATGTTGATAGATCAGTCAATCAGTAACAGTTGCGTAAGTTGCGTTTGACATATAATAAACTAGCTAGTTTCTACCTGTGACTTCGTCCGCATCAAAGCTGACTTCTCTATATACAAACTTCTGAACCCCGTTTCACCCCCTTAGGGGGTGATTTTTGAAAAATCGGTTCTTAGCGATCGTCTACTAACTATAAACTACCTCCCTGCCTTTCATCTTTATACGTCATGCGGTTTTTGATATTTCGTGTTATATGATGAGTGACATTTCGCATAGATAGATAGATTACGAACGACAGCAAATATTTAAAACAAAGATCAAGTATTAATCTTATTACAAAACAAAACAATAATACCACAAGCGAAACCACAGAAAGCGTACAACAAAGAAAACAGTTTCAGTAATATCTTCAAAAGCAATAAAAAGACGCCATATTGCCACGACATATGTTCTAAATGTTCCCGCGGTTTGTCTATGACAAAGTTTTTTTTTATCTATCGATGGGCAAAGGCGTTTATTGGATGTATTCGCTGACTAAGTTCTCGTTCGGATATTGTCGTTTTTATTGGAAAATGGGATGTCGTAAGTTTTGTGGGCAGCAGACAAATATCATAAATGTAAGATATGATGCTTAACCTGTTCGTGGGGATAGTTCAGTATGTGGTAAGTGGGAATATAGTTTGTGGGGTTCGTTATTGCTTTTTCTTATAGACTTAAAGTGTACCTCGTTCTCTATGGTTTGCATTTTGAGTTTTGTTTGGTATTTAAACTGAAAAGAGATGAAGCACCGTAATCTTAGGGTCGGCTCACATCTGACGGAAGATACGTCGAACGTATCGTCTTTAGTATGGTCGACGCACTAACGCATCATCGGTTATGTGTGTATGGTTGGATATTTTATTATCTATTTGACTGTTTCTGCGTTACGCGACTGACGATACGCGGCGTATCTTCCGTCAGATATGTACCGACCCTTATGCTTCGGTCTGAGGGCGCGGACGTAAATTTGGACAACTTTTTAAATAAAAATACACGTTTCGCACATATTCAATTAGTTGGAAGGCTATTTTGGTATCAATAAGTGACACTTATGGTGCTTGTCGTATAAAATTAAACGAATATAAGATAGTTTTATTTCCGATTCGAAATTCCAGTCAAATGGAATATTTACCTTTAGAAAGCGAGTGTTAGGCCTTCTCTGTCGACCAAGATCATACATACATACATAAACTCACGCCTTTTTCCCATGGGGGTAGGCAGAAACCACAGAACGCCACCTGCTACGATCCTTACATACTCCTTTCGCCTCATCTACGTTCATACATCTCGTCATACAAGATTAAATGCACTAATTTTGACAGATCTAAGCGTAAGTTTATGATAAGTCTCGTTTTTAAACTTACCGAAGATCTTGCTTGTCAAACGTAAGCATTTACACTTTTTTATTTATTCTATCAAAAGGCCAATATTCTACTAATTAAAACGTCCAATATCTAGTCCCGATCTCATCACAGCAACGTATAAGTCGAAAAATTCAGGTAAATTGGAACTGAAGTTGTCATACCTGTCAAGCCCCGGCTGACTTACCAGTAAGTCAGAACAATAGAAAATCAATTGTGTCTCATTATGTGGGACTTGAGTAATTTCCTGCGATTAGATTAATTTTGTTCCTAAAAGATATGCACGCTTTAAATTCCAATGAAATAAATACGTAATGAAATAAGTACGTTATTTCGTTCAGTTTCAAAGTAGGTAGACTTAACAAGATAGCTTCACTTCACTGACTACTCTATTCATTCAATAAGTAACAAGTTTGCGTAATAAGATTTAAATTGTCCCGCCAAAATCCCCTAACAACGAATTTTTTGTCCCCTTCCAAATTTAAAACCACCTAATCCCATGTCACGTCACAGATTACCATGAAATAACTCCCAACACCACTTGAACTAAACCAAAACATCCAATTTGTTTCCAATCCTATCACAATAACAATTTTCCGTCAAATTTAATCACAATTTCAAATCTAATAACAAAAAAAAAAAGATTACATACAATCTACGGCGATCTACCGCAGGCTGTAGCGACGAACGCCTTTGCCGAAAAGAAAGTGGAAAGATTGTCTATGGAAAAACATGGCGGTACATTTAGGCGGCTTGTTTGACACGAACATCTTGTTAAACTGCTAACGTTCTAAGAGGCCGGATTTGACGTTTCTCCTACGTAATAATTTGAAAAATCCAATTCACAATCCTGAATAATTACTATGTTACCCATACACTATAACAACGAGTATCACTTGTAAACATTAACTTTAACTTAATTTTGAAAAAATACACTCACAAACACGAATTAATTGCCGATTTATATTTTGACAAGACGTTTTGACAACACTACACAAAGGATTTTGATAGCTGTCAAATCCGGCTTGTTACAATGTTAGCTGTTTAGTCTGTACCAAATACGTAGTTTTATAAATATAAATAAGGTGTAAAAAATGTTGGTAAGTGCGTTTGTGTTATTGTTGTGGTGGGTTCTGTATAATGTTACGATTCGTTTTTGCTATTGCATACGGCTTGTTGTCTTATTTAATCTACATAATTATTTAGAAGGTGAGATATCACTTTCATCTTGAATGACTGTGTAGGTATTGACGCTGTATCATAATATAAAAATACTGTTAAACATTAATAGATGGACTTACTTATCTAAAATGAATACTTTGTTCTTATCATAAGGGTAAATTATTATGACAACTGCTTGCATTTTTTTCTCATATTCATGTCAAAGCGATAGAAAATGCTCAGAATATAATATCAATCAAAGCAAAATATCTGCCTAGTTTAGGAACCGCCTTACTTTATAAATATACATAATAATATGTTACATAACTAAAGTATATAATATTAAAATTAAGTACTTTTAATTAAGTTATGTTTTATTTTGTAACAATGGAGTAATGAAATTATTTTAAAAAACCTTCATCATCTCAGTCTAATGACCTATATTAATTACTTATACTTCCCGACGAAAATCCCTTCTACATACAAAGTAACCAACACCTTCAAAAACATACATACGAGCCTACGGACCCCTAAAACCCCTTGGATATAATACTCTTCAACACAATGGGAGTCCGTAACAAATGTAGCGAGTCGTTTTCTTGTCACTTTTTCTATGTAAATTGCCTGCGCAATTTGTGTCGCGACTGTCGTCCCTTTGTTGCTGGCAATTTTTTTGTTGCTGGGCAATTTTTTTGTTGCCTCCCTTTCGTATTCAATTAAACGTGTTGTTGTGAGCTGTTGTTGGATTATTGGATAGATTTATTTATATTTTACGCGTTGGTTTGTGATAAGTGTTGCGTCTGTTGGGGCGAGTTTGTGTTGGGGTTTTTAGGGTTTAAAAGTGGTTGAAGGATTATTAGTTGCGTTGTGTGGTCTATAATGCTGTAATTTTTTTTGAGAACTAAGGAGAGAGTAAGATGTGAAGTGGAAGGGGGAAGAGTAGGTTTTTTTGAGGAGGAGAAGAGGAACATTTGGACAACAAATAAGACTACTTACTTTTAATTTAGAAAAATAATTAGGATATCACGCAGATAAAATTAAAACCCAGTAGAGTAGATAACCAGTCATGTAACAAACGAAGTCGCGTACACAAATACCTAAGCCTACTAATATCTCTATACTAATAATATAATATTATTACAAGGAAAGATTTGATTGTTATTTTGTTTGCATTGAATAGGCTCCGAAACTACTGAACCGATTTGGAAAATTCTTTCACTGTATATTTATACACACATCAAAAGTGTCTAGGGATCAACATCCATAATCAATGTTAGGGATGTTGATCCCTAGACACTTTTGATGTGTATATTTAGTATCAGCAATTCAGCATTGCATCCGTGCGAAGCCGGGGCGGTTTGCTAGTTATAAAGCTAGTTGTTATTGTGTTTGAACGCGTTAACCTCCGGAACAATCCGATTCTGAAAACTCTTTCGATAAGAAATTACGTTATTTCTGAATACTGTAAGCTATATTTTGTTTTTTGTATTTAAGTATTACTTGTTTTTATTTTTTTTAGATTTAATACCAGCTTGTTATTTTGCTTTTGTGTTCAATTTTTCTTTTATGTTATGTGCGTTATTTTCGCGTTAATAAATAGTTTTTCTTTCTTTTTCTTTCTTTTCTTTCTTTTCTTTCTTTTCTTTCTTTTCTTTCTTTTCTTTTCTTTCTTTTCTTTCTTTTCTTTCTTTTCTTTCTTTTCTTTCTTTTCTTTCTTTTCTTTCTTTTCTTTCTTTTCTTTCTTTTCTTTCTTTTCTTTCTTTTCTTTCTTTTCTTTCTTTTCTTTCTTTTCTTTTCTTTCTTTCTTTTCTTTCTTTTCTTTCTTTCTTTTCTTTTTTTTGTCACAACAATTACGCATCCGTAAGAAAATTCGCGCAGACAAAGTCGCGGTAAAAAAGTTAGTTAATGAGTAAAATTCATACCTATCTACCTACTTATATTAAGTACATAACAAGCTTTGAATTCGCCGCCAGATATGAGCTGCAAATGAAAAGGACATGTTCATAATGCTATCGATACGATATAATACGATCGTTTTACCTTTTTTTCCTTTAAAAGTTATGGTATGAGTAGGTAATCCACGTTTTATGTATTCTTATCCCCGTAATAAAAAAACAAACGTTATATGTAATAAGTACTAGATTGGGACCGCGACTTCGTCCGCGTAAAAATCGATTATTTCGCAGGTAGACAAAGTCGTGTATTAGGTAATTTACAAATGCATGCAAAATTTTATTTACTTATTTATTTAAAATTCTTAAAAACTATCATTACAGGTTTCTTAACCTAATGCGATAGCCTAATAACACACACACACACACATAATAGAAACATATCAACACATAAAATAAAAATACAAAATAAAATAAAAACAAAACCCGCTAAACAAAACTTGACATTCCAAAATTAAAAGAAAAATAAAATAAAAAATAACATAAAATAAAATATAACATAAAATATAACATAAAATCTTAGCCATGTCATTCGTTGTAACCACAGATATAGATAGACTATATCTGTGGTTGTAACACAATCTAAATAATAGTACTTTAGCTCAATCGGAAACAGGGAAGTGGATCTTTAGCTTTCAACATTAATTGATGACAAACACACAGAAATCCAGACACAGAATGTAAATAAAATCTTGTACCTACTCAATTTCTTCAAATTCGGTTTAGTATTTTGACTGCCTTGTTAATCTAGTGTTACCTACTAGGTTTTTCCATCATGAATTTCTCAGTAGGAGCCTCGGAGTCCGAATATGTGCCCGGTTGATGGCAATAGGCTCGCCCCCTATTAGGTACATGGGACTGAAACATAACTTGCGAAATGTGGGTTTACTAATGCCCTAATGGGTACCTATACCTCTGTCTAACTCTTCGGGGATTTTGCCGTGAAAGTTTAACAAACAAACTCCATTTCACATCAAAAATATTAGTCCTTTTGGATTTATATACCTCTGTATATGAGGTATAAGAATATACCTTTAATTACAGCAAACGTCCAAAAAAAAAGCAATAAGACAAACATAGATAAAATCTCATTAAAAAGATTAAAACTAAAAGGGACTAGTCACCTAAGTGCGCGCCATTTTATATTCCCCCATGCCTTCATAAAATTGTCATAAAAGCAGATTGTTGGGTTCTAAACGTAAAACTTCAATTTTAAGACTCTCTTCACAGCTTAATGAACGCCAAACGATTCCTATTGGCTAATCCCCTACTGATTATAACCTCTTTTAACCTCGAAACTCTTTTTTCTTATTCTTCTTTTTTTAACAAGCGCGTCCAAAGACAATAATTGGTTAATTGATAACTATAAAGTTTGTTGTTTATGGTTGCAGTATTTTTTTTATGGAGTGAGTTTGAAATTAAGTATTTATATGTTCGGTGTGTGAATTGAGGATATTTAATTGTTGGGCCCAGATTGTTTTATTTGAGGTTATGTAAATAATTTAATTATAAGGTTTTTTGCAATTCTGTTGTTCTTGAATTTAGCAGCTGTCGAAAATTAACAAAAAAACATTCCATTTGTGGTTTTATTTAAGTAAATTTAGCGTCCAATAGATTATTGGCCCAGCGTTTCTGATTGGCTAATATTTTTATAACGTGTCGAACTCGAGATAACTAAGATTGTATGAAAAAAGATTTTTGGAAAAAGTGACGTTTAGTTTAAATTGCACCCCGTGAAGCTAGCTCGCTAGTTTAATATAAAAGGCTTAATAGATTTTAAATCGATTACACAAACATCGATTTTAATTCGATATGTAATGTGTAGCACGCAATACTGATCATAATCGATTTGTTTAATCCTTACCTGTACTTAAGCCCACTTGCACAAAAAACTTACCTAGTCAGTCAGAGTCAAAGCATTTATTTCAATTAGACCATTTACAGGCACTTTTGAATTGTCAAGGAGTCGGTCAGTTAGTCCGAAAGTTTAAGCTAGTTGCTCGTTCCAAAACGTAGGTAAGTCTCTATGGAGAAGAACGAGCGTGAAACTCCACGGACACTTGGCAGTGTTAGTTGCTAACACGATCAGGCACGGAGAGAAACATGACACGGATTACTACGCTCAGTGCGCTCACTGGAACATTCAACAGCGTATCAAGCGACAAATGTCAATACTGGTATAATTTGCCAGCAGGGCAAAGGTCTCATACAGAGAAGGCACGAGCATTGATCACCACGCTTGCTCAATGTGGATTGGCGATTTCAGACATAGATTAAATTACAAGTCCAGGTTTCCTCACAATATTTTCCTTCACCGATGTCAGTGATGTCCAAGATAAACTTAGAAAGTGCATATGAAACAGAAAAAATCTTGATTACTTGCCACCACGATATACATACATACATAAACTCACGCCTTCACGCCACGATAATATAATATCGTATGATAGTGTTTGACATTTCTCGTTTCTATTTTTCTTTTATAATAATTATTTGAATGACATTTAAAATTAATGACATACTTAACATAAATGTATATTTTTAATTTCTGACAATTTATCTCAGCATGTGTGTAATAATGAATTAAATGAAATCAGAATTAAAATGACAAAAAATATTGCATGCTGAAAAGCTGAATATAGCTGCCCGAAATATTTTTGTATAACACCTAAACTTATACCTATATTCGCAATAAATGAATTTGAATTTGTCATGTTGTAATTTAACTCCGTGCTAGCAACTAAGTCTG
This sequence comes from Hoplodrina blanda, assembly GCA_949316365.1. Lineage (NCBI taxonomy): Eukaryota > Metazoa > Arthropoda > Insecta > Lepidoptera > Noctuidae > Hoplodrina > Hoplodrina blanda. The sequence goes on along the minus strand of OX438573.1, from coordinate 2,126,268 downwards.
AGTTAAGGTTTTGGTGTAAACAGGCCTTAGTCAATGCATTTTTAATCCTCAGTACTATCGTTGCTACTTACATATGTATACGATGCGGTTGTCTTGTCCGTTTGTGAAACACGCGATTCGTTGAAGACTTAAAGTTATTGCTTCCGTTTGTACCTTAACTGGTTGATGTTTTTAAAATTAGTTAGTTCTTAAAGGAAAAGTCCCAGTTGCAGGTCCAGGTTGGGAGGTCGGGCAAAGTGTTATTGGGTTTTTCCATCAGGAATTTCTCAGTAGCAGCCTCGAAGATTTGTGTCCGGTATGGCAATAGGCTCGCCCTCTATTACATGGTACTTAAACATAACTGGCGAAATGTGGGTGTACTAATGGATAGGTACATCTCTGCCTAACCCTTCGGGATTTACAGGCGTGATGTTATGTACGTGTCCAGAATATAACCTAACTTTGTGCCAAATTTCATCCAGTTCTGTACAGCCATTCTGTCGCAATTGAGTGACAAACATCTATCCAAACTTCTGCATTTATAATAGTAGTAATATGGCGTCTACAGCCTTATTTTGAGAGTAATCATTGGTAACAATTTTCTGGATGCCCATTCAATAGACAATTTATGAATAATTCATATTCTCAATAGTATTTAAATATGGAACGTTACCATAAAGTTTTTACCGTAAACTTTTATAGATCGTAAAGTTTAAGAATACCTATTTGGTTTAAAGTCAAATAATTTACGCTCTGAATTATTTAAAGCAGTGGTAGTAAACTAGAGGTCCGCTGACCATTGGTGGTCCTAGAAAACATCAGAAGTAGTCCGCGACATCATCATATAAATACAGGTTTATTTTTAAAACTCCAGACACCTGAAAAGGGGTCATTGTACTCATCATTATGAACAACTTTTTCTATGGGACCAACCCTGAAATCATGAAAAAAAAATCAGTTGTTCCCTAAAAAAATGCTTTACCTATACAAAACAATCATAATGTATGAAACAGCTGATAAGAACCGATTTTCCAAAATTGTTTTGGACTTTTGTAAACAACATTTTTTATGTTACGTGCGTCACTTTCACGTGAATAAACAGTTTTTCTTTTTTTACATTTTCAAATGGTCCCTCAGTACTTAAGGTTGAGAACCACTGGTTTAAAGTAAGTGTTACAATAAAAGTTGGATGAGTTTTATTTGGATTTGTGTGAGATAAAGAAATGCGTATTGATATTTTTCTGATTGGAGAGATTATAACTGTGATTTGTTTTAGGAGTATGCGTTGTGTGTGTTAATCGTAATAACAGGGGCGGACCGATATATAGGCTTTTTGGGCCGCAGTCCTGGGCCCCGTGAATAAAAAGAGGGGGGAGGGGTAGAAAAAACCTAAAATTAAACAAAAATAAAGATGTGTTTTTCACTGCTCTCTCGACTTTCTTGTATGAACTATAATAGAGACTGATCTCTTAGTTTTGGTATTTTTCTCAAGAGTTCAGACATCTACATCGGCTAGAAAACACCGAACACATCTAGTTTAAAAATAAAATCAACATGAAAAGAAATGAAAGTGTTATTTATGTTAAACTTATTTATTACAATAAATATTGAATTGAATCCATGAATGGTGTAGCAAATAATTTATATTCTGTTGATGAAAACCCTGGTAAGTAGGTAGTCTGTAGTAGTAGGTTTTTGTATTTTTGCCCATTCTTCTTATAAAAGATCAATTTACTGCAACAAATTTTTAAATTCTTACAACCTACTAATATTTTTAAGAATTAAACCGAATAACAAGATAGCACAACATTATACATATTAAATAAAAATGTGAAACAACTTTTTTTCAGATTTTAATGGATAATAAAACTCCATATAAAAAAAGTTATTAAAATACACGCAAACAGAATCTCAAGAATCCATTTAATACAACAAAAACTCATTTCATCTTTATCGAACGCGGCCATCAAAATTCTATCTCGCAACCTCATTACAAAAATTCAATTCTTTATTCAAAATAACATCATCATTGTATGAAAAAAAAAACACCCCAGCACCACATCCCTACTATATTTATAAAAATAACCAATAACATGCGTTAATGCTGGCTGAATACATGCAGCTGCTGTTGCTATGAAAAAAGTTAGGCGCGTTGTCATTGGTCGGTGTCATGGCGGACACATTAGCCGCATCTGTCATCTTTATATTGTTTCGCGCCATATTTTTAGCGGTAATATTACGTATTTATGTGTTGCAATAAAATGTTATGTTTACTGTTAATTGGGTTACGTATAGTGTTTACTTTGTAAGGAATTTTATGGGAAATGAAACGCTGCTTTTGTTTTTACGTAAATGTTGTTGTAATTAATGTATTTCGTTGACCGTTGATAATAGGTTAGAGAAATACGGTTGTACAAATACACATCACATGTCCGGTAACTACGCATACTGCTAAACTAAGTAAGTAACTTTAAGCAAAAAGTTATTGCTAAGAAACGAACTTTTAGTTGTTGTTCTGAAATATCACTGTTTATGGTGCCATACAATGTAACACACTACCTAATTATTTTACTAATGGGTACAAACAACAGTACAGGTGTCGTTTTCCATAAAAAAAACATAGAAAACTAACTTTGACCTTCAATATCTCCGTACTAGATAGTTGCTTCTGCCCGTGACTTCGTCCGCGTCAAAGATAATTTCTTCATACAAACTTTAGACCCCCGTTTCATCCCCTTAGGGGTGAATTTTGGAAAATCCTTCTTAACGGACGTCTACTAACTGCGAGCGGAGCGGATCCATTAATCACTCCTTTTACTTGAAATATTGATTTCAACGTTTTATATTTAACTAGCGACCCGCCCCGGCTTCGCACGGGTGCATGTATTATACATATAAACCTTCCTCTTGAATCACTCTATCTATTAAAAAAAACCGCATCAAAATCCGTTTCGTAGTTTTAAAGATCTAAGCATATATATGGACAGACAGACAGGGAAAGCGACTTTGTTTTATACTATGTAGTGATTATAGCCAATGTAATGCGTATAATTAAGTATTTCCTATTACTATTTTTTTTACAAGTATGGTAATAATAGGAATTTATGGTTGTCTAGCAATGCAGTTTTGTATGGCGAGGTAAAAATGGGTCCGCTCCGCTCGCAGCTGAAACGCTGCGTAAACCTCCCTGCCAAATTTCATCTTTATAGGTTTTCGATATTTCGAGATGAGTGAGTGAGTTTTACGCTTTTATCTTTAGATATTGCGTCCAGGTCATCTAACCTTCCTTGTAGGTTGAGGCCATTCTCGGCAACGCCTCCGCCAAGACTTTAGTAAGTACTTAAAAGTAAATAAGCTATGTCCACACCAGTGCGCTATCATGTTCATCTTGCCTTTTCGTCTGACGCATGCATGATGAGGACCGCGGTATCGCGCTGGATGCAAGCCGCTTCCAATCGAAGAAAGAAAAAAGAAGTTAGAAGAAGAGAAGAAGAAGAAGAAGATTATTAGAAGATTATTTTGTGTATTTTTCTATAGGCCACAGTTGCCTGATAATAAAATGATTTATTATTTTTTTTTTGAAGTGAAAACTTCTTTAGCGGCGTTGAGCACTTTTTCTGTAATGGGTATAAAATCTTAAACTCGCGTCAGGACACGTGCGCGTCAGGACACGTGACCTGATCGAAAAAGCGTAAGACGGATGGAGAGTAGACAGCTATCCCCTCTCTACGGCGCGGCGAAAATGTATGCCTGGGCCTACTGTTTCGTTTAGACAGCGCAGGGCGCTTGCGCGAATGTTCGTGTATGTTAAACGTAAACGTAAACGTTAATAATCAAGTTTTTTTTTTTAAAGACATTTAGACCTTGCATGTTCTCTCACGCAAAACAGACGTAAGTACCTACTACCTAGTATTACCTAAGTACCTAGTTACTAAGTACAGCATAACGTGTAAATAATATTGTTTTATAAATAATTATGGAAAACAAGAAACCTAATGGTGTGAAAATTATAGTCAGTAGTCATGTAAGTAAGAGGTGAATACTGTTCGTGAATTGAATACTAATTATAAGAATGTATAAAATACTAACGTATAGTTTGTTAATGAAGCGAATAAATGAGTAGATACGTTTTCTAAGTCAGCGGAAACAAGGAACGTTTACGTTGTACGGCATTTCATACAACCTTTCAAGTCCTATATTTAAAGTATTTTCCTCATAAGTCCTGTTTTTAAATTCACAAAATGTATATCTTGACATTCTCATTAATTAACCTAAACATAAAACCTAAGAGTAATTATAAAAAATATGTACAATTTATAAAAAAACAGAAAGGAGGAACTTCATAGGGCATCAAAAAATTCGTCCGCGTCGCTGTCAATGGGGCAAGTGCCCTAAAGGCTGACAGCATTGCCACGTTGTATGGCAATGCTGATTCTTTGGCCTAAGAAAAGGCTAGCCCTCAGGTTAAGTCCTTATTTTTCAAAATTAATGAACCGATTTTAATGAAACTTCCTATAAGCAGGATACATAGGTCTAAAAAGTTAGTTGGGAACATTTTCAAAATGTCTTTTTTTTTAAATAGTTTTTTAGTTTAAATCAAGACAAAATGTTGATTGAAAACTGTGCTGAAAGCACAAAATTTTACATCGACGCGTTTCCATTAAAATGATTTTTCACACCAAAAATGAAAGTCGTTTCCCAAAAATAATTTTTGCTTAATTTTATTTACTTTGATGACCCAATGAAAAGCAAAGCCGGGCTTAAAAGACTTCGGTGTTACTGCTCTGAGATCTCACGGTATTGCTAGCATTTAATATCCGAATGTTGGTTTTTCCTTGATTCTAGATCCTCCATCATAATCTTCTACTTGGCGTTTACTCTACCAAGAAAAGTAAAGAAAATATCTTGAATTTTTAATATCACCTGTTTTGAAGCTGTTACTTAAAGATACCGGTCTTTATCTCAATCATGACCTCCTTAAAAGAATCTCCTTTCATTTAAGTACCGAACACCAATTCAACCTTCAAAATTATTCAAAAAAAGAACACAAAAAAGCATCAGTTAGGTTCCTCCTGTCACTACCCGTATACAGGCGCTCGTAAAACCCGAATTATTAACATATAAATTGTTATTTGTCAAGTACGGTGGCCGTGGCGCGATAAGGCACGCCGCGCAAACGATTATATTGTTCTATATTATACAAAGGTAGGTTGAGGTGCTAGGTGGAATAAACTTGTTCTGAGGTCGTGGTAACGTTTTAGGCCTAGAATAAAAATGTAAATGCTTGACGTTGTGAATTCAAATCTGGTACTTTCTAAGTTTATCACTGATATCGGTGAAGGATTACATCGTAAGGGAACCTGGACATATACCAGCTTATTACTGTCCCACTCAAACCATGTCAGAGGCCCTTGAGTCGGTTAAGAAACTCTGACACTAGGGGTTGTGGGGTCGTAAGACCTTACTGCCCAAGTGCCCACACGATAAAGAATAAAGATTAATATAAGTCTGAAATCGTCAATTCGCCTTGAGCAAGCGTGGTGATCAATGCTCGTGCCTTCTCTGTATGAGAAGAAGCCTTTGCCCCAGTGGGACAATAATAGACAGACTGGTATTATTATTATTATAAAAATTAAAATCGCCTCGACAATGTCCGGCGGAGTAGGCCAGAATTCAACTGCTCCGCTTGCTGATTGGCTAATATTTTACCACATTTTTAACATCACGCCTCTCTAATCCCTGAAGGGTTAGGCAGAGGTGTACCCGTTAGTACACCCGCATTTCGCCAGTTATGTTTAAGTCCCATGTGATGAAAGGCGAGCCTATTGCCATCAACCGGGCACAAATCCAGACTCCGAGGCTGTTACCACATTTTTTATTTAAGCACTTTTGAATTGTCCAGCAGTCAGTCAGTCAGTCAGAAAGTTTTATTTATTTATTTATTTATTTATATCACACATACACTATCATCACAGGCTTACTTACCTAATACAATAGTGAAGTATACGAGATAACAAATCTTAGCTAAAAGTAATGTTATAAATTGCGGCTCGTGTGAATTCGCTCAGAGTACAATTGAAGCAGTCAATCTGTTGTGACATCATATTGAGTGTACGCAACGCGCGCGTCAGCGGCGCGTGCTGCAGCAGATTGGTGCGAGCGGGCGGCACCCATAGCAGCGGCGGCCGCCTCCGCCGCCCCATATGCCCGTCAGGTACTTGTAAGTTGAAGCTGTCTATTCAAAAACATAGGTAGGTCTCTATGGAGAAGAACGAGCAAGAAACTCTACGGACACTCTTCAGTCCACCTACTCAATCATCCAACGACATTGTAGTACAAGGCCGCCATCTTTGCCCTCGCATAGGGCTGCCATCACCTAAATTGCCGACGCCGGACAAAAACTTCAAAAACCCTGGACATTTGGGTGAAATTGAGATTTTTTTTTTCCCGGATATACCAAAAACTATTTTTTTAAATAAAAATATATTAATAAAGCTTTTTTTAACTTAGTTTTGTTTTGATTTATCGCCTATCTTTTAATTAACCGGGATTCCCCTGACACTAAAAAACCCCTCCCGGACGTCCCCCCGGACGCCTTCTAAACTAGGACAAATCCAGGGTAACCCGGACGGATGGCAGCCCTACCTCGCACAACTTAGCCTAGGGCTGTCACTTAACATAATTATGACGTGCAAACTGACAGAATTAGTAGCACCACCTGTCTTTATTGCGCATTAATGTAAAGATTGCTAAAACGATAAGCTTATAGTGTGAATTGTTTTTTAATGCATCTAGCTACCTACTTAAATACAATGTTTAATTAATAGGGCTTTTTGCAGCGTTTAAAGATCAATTTATCTATCTGCCTAGCCTTTTCCCAACTATGTTGGGGTCGGCTTCCAGTCTAACCGAATGCAGCTGCATACCAGTATTTTACATGGAGCGACTGCCTATCTGACCTCTACAACCCAGTAACTAGGTAATACGATACCCCCTGGTAAGACTGGTTGTCAGACTTTCGGGTTTCTGATGACCCGTAGCGACTGTCAAAGATCTATGTATGACAGCCGGGACCAACGGCTTAACGTTGTTTTGTTTTTAAATGTATATTTGTGTTTTTTTTTATATTTTGATCTGTCTTCTGTGTCTTTAATTATTTTAATTGGTTGTAACCGTAATAATTAAAGTAAAAAATAAATAAATAAATAAACGTGCGCACCGAGGCACGGAGGAGTCTCGGTGTGTTTGTAAAGATGATCACCCATTCACAGACTAACCCCGGCTAGCGTAGCTTAACCTGATGGATGACCTGTGCGGCTGTTATTACTTAGTCACGAGCTAAAGTTTTATAAAAATGATAAAATTCCCCAGACCGATTTTGGCGAGACTAACCAAGTAGGCAGGAGATGTAATAGTGCACATGTGTGTGCGCAAACACAGGTGCACTCCCTCTACTCTCTCTAATAGTCTGATGGAACGGCAATCGGACACGACCGGGGAGAGATCAGGAGCAGTACCAACGGCGACACGTGCCCTCTGAGGCTCGGGAGTGTCACACCACCAACTTTCGAACTCCAAAGTCAAAGTCAAAACATTTATTTCAATTAGACCATTTACAGGCACTTTTGAATTGTCAAGGAGTTGGTCAGTTAGTCCGAAAAATGAAGCTAGTTGCTCGTTCCAAAACGGAGGTAGGCCTCTATGGAGAAGAACGAGCAAGAAACTCCACGGCACTCTTTTAAATTAGGTTTTTACAAAATCTCCGGGCTGCTATTGAGAAATCCAGAACCCAAGACCCCACACTCACGGGCTTGCGGACGGCGAGTAATAGGTAGCTCGCCATCCGATCAAGGACCATGCCCGGGTCGACGGCGCGTTCTGTTCGCGCACGCCTCAAAGAGCTGTCAGCACAGGGACGGGGCCCCAATAGGGGCCAAACGCCTGCCGTGGTTTTGGGACGTCTTAACAGGATACCGTGGCTCCGGAACGTAAAGGGCAACAGAAGAAACAGGGTGGTTTTTTAGTCAGTAAAAGTCTGACATTCCCTTCCGCCCCACCCAGGGCGAAAGGAGTCATTTGATGATTTTTACCACCAAAAAAAAACGACCCCACACTCAACAGTTCCGCTTTCGACCACGAGAGCAACCTAGGGCATACATATAAAATGCTTTGTCCAGAATGACTGACTGATGACGGATCAACGCACAGCCTAAACCGCTGATCGAAGAGAACTGAAACTTGGAGGGTGTGTTCTTTGTATAACGTAGGCATCCGATAAGAAAGGATTTTCATGAAATTCTACCCCTTAGGGGTTGAAAAACGGGGGTAAAGTTTGTATGATACAACGTGATTCCTTGGTTTAATCTACTTAAAATTTTGCATAAACATTCTATAACAGAATTGATGAAAGACGTGCTTCGTATTTTATTGAAATTCATCCCCTAACGGGATTAAAAAGTGGTAAAAAGTTATGTAATTTTTGTTCATTTTCAACTTCTGCGCGGACGAAGTCACGAGCAAAAGCTAGTACAAGTATAGAGACAGTAATTCCATAATCTCATCTCCAAAGTTATTACAGAACAATATCCCCACTCTCCCCTACCATGTTTACTTACTCCCTACAGACACATAATACCCCAAAAATGATATAAATCACTTAACAATACCAAACTAGGGCGAAGCGGCACAATTAGACGCTAACTAGTCCAAATTACCCACATCTCCTCGTCTCGGGGGAGAATGTAACAGATTATTGGTGTTACGAAGCGCCCGTGGGGGCGTGATGGTGCATTTTTGCCTATTCTACTCTATAATGGAGTGGGGAGTGTATTATTGTTACTTAGTGTCAGTTTTTGTATCAAGAATAATCGTTTTTGTTGTCTAACTAGATTTTTCTCGCGATTTTGTCTGCGTACCTAAATGTCGAAAGTCGCGGAATTAAAAGTAGCCTATGTTGTTTCTTGGGGTTTAAACTTACCCCGTACCAAATTTCATCAACATCGGTTTAGTGGTTTAGTCGTGAAAGTGTAACAGACAGACAGAGTAACTTTCTCATTTATAATATTAGTATGGATGGTAAATGATGACGAGTACTAAAATTTTTAAACGTGCTTATCTCGAAAACTCCTTGTCGGATTGGAAAAATTCTTTGTGTATATGATAGTCAGATTCATGAGGAATAGTATAAGCTATATAACATCACGCTACGACATACAGGAGCGGAGCAGTAACCAAAGACGTAACATAATACCGGTGAATTTTTTTTTAATTTATTTATTTAATCCACAATCGTTTTTCAAACACAATTATGCATATGAAGTCGCAGGGAGCAGCTAGTTAATTAATAGAAGCTCATAGTGAGAACATTTTTGATCAATGAGCCTTCATTCAATTATATAAACTTTATACACCATAATAATTTAACCACAAAACAATTCCCGCCAAAAAGTAAACGTCAAAATCGAAACGCAAAGAACAAATCACCCGAAAAAGAAGAAAAAAATTATCGCCCCGTTCCACGTAACGAAAAACCGAAAAACGATTACAAAAATAAGCCATATAACCACACCTATTTTATTACATGCAGATAACAAAATAATCTTCAAAGACCGAACCACATACTTACCGTGGGTATTTAAAAAACTATAAAAAGTAAAACTGGTGATGTCGGCGCTGTTAAGAACCGTGGATCTTTGTAATAAAACACTGTTATTTATGGTCAGGTCTAAGCTACGGTGGACCCGTTTGTGTTTATACGAGTATATGTATATCGAAGGTGTGATTGGGAGTAGGTAGGTAGTCTGATTTTGTATTTGATTGGCGATTTAAGCGGACTTTGGTCCGAGGTTTAGGTTAGGGACGATTAATTTTTGGCGGCGCGCAGCTGTACGTTTAGTCACAAAAGTTCTTAAACGCTTCAGATTTTTAAATCCTAAATTGTTGTTCCCAGGTCGGGTAAAGTGTTATTGGGTTTTTCCATCTGAAATTTCTTAGTAGCAGCCTCGGGAGTCTGGATTTGTGCCCGGATGATGGCAATAATAGTCTCGTCCCCTATTACATGTGACTTAAACATAACTGGCGAGATGTGGGTGTACTAATGAGTACACCTCTGCCTAACCCTTCGGGGATAACTGATAGGTGGGACGAGGCTGCTACTGAGAAAAAATAATAAAGGTCTGTTATCGACAATCCACCTTGAGTAAGCGTGGTGATTAATGCTCGTGCCTTCTCTGTATGAGAAGAGGTCTTTGCACTGCAGTGGAACACTAGTAGGCTGATATTACTTTGATGTAGGTAAGTATAGTCTATGGGCATTTAAGGCGCTTCCCTGACCAAATGACCTTGAGCATTCGGTCCCTCTTTGCCGCACGCCACTTTCTTATCTCATCTCTTTCTCATCTTTCTCGTTTTCACGCAATTTTTCGGAATTATTGAAATATAAAAAAAAACAGCGAGCTTTTTAAATAAAATAAATCTTGTATTATTTAGATATTTTAATTATCTAATGATTAGTACAATTCTCAAATTAATAGCACGTTGCATTAAGCAAAAGATGCAAATAATCAATAATTTTAGTCATTATTTCGCAAGGAGGTTTTAAATGTATTTTAAACACATTTAACAAAATTAGTCTTGCAATGTGATGATAAGATATCAAACATTAATAAAGTGCTTTTAGATGTCGTTTATTTCCCTTAATCAATGAGAAGATAGCCTCTGAAAAATGACTAAAAACAAGGTTTTGGTCGGGGTACGGCCTTAAGCATAATTATGATAACTTGAATCCATTTTGCATCCTGTTACTGTCATTTTAGCAATGTATTTTAGTGTCTTTTAAAATGCTCAGTCAAATTATTTCTAGCAGTAATAAACATTAAACAACATTATTTATTATTAAAATTATATACCGCTTAATTATGGGGTATGGAAAACTGATGTTTTATGTAAATTACTTGAACAGGTGTAAGTCATAAGTTATCTGTGGTTCTAGTAGATCATGTTAGGTTTATGGTCCAATTTGGTAGTAATACCATTATCCAATAATTTCAAGACACAACTTCTTTAAAAGAAACACTTTATTTTAGCTCTGAAAACCCGATTAATTATCAATTAACTGTAAAATTAGATTTTTAGTTGCTTCCAAATGAATAAATAGTTAGTCAATTGAGTCGGTACAAAAGTGACATCACAGTTGTCTTTTGCCATACAAAAATCTATAATAATAATAATAATTTGTTTATTGAGACTACAAATGAGGTATTAATAACTAAAACAGACCTTGTCCGAATGGCTAATGCCCTCACAAGCGGGCTATCTGACCGGGCAGCTAAAAGATAATCGCGTTTTGACAGTAATTCATAAAAAGAACGTCAATTGATTGGTAATGTCTGCTATGTCCCTATTACTTGGCATCTTTATTTAACTCAATTCTGTAATGAAATACTTAATAAAAACTTATAAGGTCAATGTGGGCAAATCCGTCTACGGGGCTATTCCGTACACATGCGTTTACTATATATTCCAGAATAGTTACGCTATTACTGGTTCGGTCGATAAAACAGGATCAATTTTTAGTTCGAACTATGATTCAAAGATGGAGCAAGGTGGTCTACAAGAGACAAAAAATGCATTTGAAGTTTAGTTGTGCTACGAACTCGATACTCAAGTGTTGCGTGCCGCCGTTTCTTATATGGTAAATATTCAATTTTACAAGTTACGACTTTCTGAGTATGCATAACATGTAGTTTAATAAGTGTTTTAACGGATTTTTCTATTTGTTTTGAATAAAAACCAGTAGATACAGAAATAATTGTTATAAAAAATACGTAACCTCAAAATGGTCAAGTGGGAAAATCCGTCTTATTTTGAAGGGGCTAAATCGTCATATACCGGAATTACCCCATTGCAGATGTCGTCAACCTTTTTCATCCTTCCTATTTTTAGTTTTAGTGTTATACTTTGAAAGTTCACTGATAACTAACAATTGGGTCAACAGAATATTATAATTATGTTCCTGCTTTAGTTATAACTAATACTGGGCCTATGGTCAGATAAAATGTTTATTAATATTATTATTTTGTTTGCTTTCAGTTTTCTCATAATTACTAAAATAATAGTAATCATGGTGAGAAATTTTAAAAGAAAAGGAAAGGAAAGGGTTCCTATAGCAAGGACAAGTTGCATGCAGCTGTACTGGCAGTCCGAAAACCTTAATTCAATTTTTAATACAACATGTGAAGTGCAGCGTTGTTTTAAAATTGTAATGCTCTTATACCCATTAAAATAACCCTGTTTATTTAAGTTAATACCATAAAAATTAATACCATTGTCATAATAAGATGTTTCAATGTACCTGAAAAATTAAACTGATAAGTAAAAATATTTAGTTTTCAAACTTTTAGAAAGGTTTAAAGTCCCTGGTTATAAAAATAGGCCGGATTAGCCCCCAAAAAAGATTTTAGGGAGTAAAACGTAAAATAAACCTTATTTTTATGATGTTACAATACATTTTTCTTCATCATCTGCATTTTCTTGTTTACAAATTGCATACCTTGATGTAACGGCGTAACTCGAGGCAAATTTGCTACTAGACGGATTTGCCCCCAATCCTTGGGAAAATCCGTCTATCGACCGATTTTTATAAAAACCTTGTCTAGTTACATATGGAGGGCTGTTTTGTTGTTTAAAATGGATGTGTATTCAAGACAACAAAATTCCGTATCGCTTACAACCATCAAATTCATATTAAAGTAGTAAGTGTACCAGTTTTAGTTAACCAAAGTCAACTTTCAAAAAAGTATGACGGATTTGCCCACATTGACCTTACTTAAATATTTATAATATTATATAAGTACCTATAATTTGTAAGAGACGGGCATCAAAAAATCATCTGTATCGTTGTCGGAATCTTGTTATCCTAACTAATATTATAAATGCGAAAGTAACTCTGTTTGTCTGTCTTTCAGTCTGTCTGTCTTTCTGTCTGTCTGTCTTTTCTTCACGCCTAAACTACTGAACCGATTTGTGTGAAATTTGGTACAGGGTAAGTGTGAACCCCAACAAAGGACATAGGCTACTTTTTATTCGACTTCGACTTCGTCTGCGTCCGCGATAACCGACATATACGCGGACGAAGTCGCGGGCAAAAGCTAGTAAGGATATATTTTTAAGATTAATATTTACTTAATTTATTTGACGTTTAATATTGTTATACTTCTGAGAGATTTCCGATATTACAGGTGTTGTTTGCTTATTTTCCGTCGGCCGGCCGTAGCAATGGTTTGCAGCCTCATGGAAAACGAGCAGTACAATGAGATTTTGCATATTTCATGAAATCGTTTAAGGACAACATTATTATTAATTTTGCAGTACTTACTCAATTTTAAATATTTAATAATAATATATACTTGCCTATTACTGTCCCATTGCAAGGCAAAGACCTTTTATTATACTGAGAAGGTATGAGCATTGATCACCACGCTTCCACAAGGCGGATTGGCGATTCACTTACATTAATTACAAGTCCAGGCATTCTCACGATGTTTTCCTTTACCGATGTCAATGATGTCCAAGATAAACTTAGAAAGTACATATGAAAAAGAAGTCATATTGGTACTTGCTGGTGCCCGGTATCGAACCCACAGCCTCGTGCATGACTATCACGACTTTTAATATTTAACATAATTAAATAAGAATGATTTTGATGCCAATGAAAATTCCGCCATTTTGTTTCCGGGTTTCATATATTTTTATAAATTACAGTTGACACAGTGGGCTAATCTTGCTTCTAGCAGACCTAGGCCACTGTACACATGTGCTCAAATTCCCTATTATCGAAAACACACAAATCAATACGAAACCAAAGATTATAAAATCAATTGGAAGTTCTCACAATCGTTTGCTACTAACTCCCCTCTACACAAGAAGGCGTGTATATAACTAGCCTCGATGCCTTTGCTCTTAAAAAAAGAAAATTAAAAAAAAAACCACCCGACGATGAGGTAACGAACGAGGCGCGGTTGGCGCGTTCCTTTTTTAAAAACCTTCGACGTGTGTGGTCCGTTTCAATTTCAAACTTTGGAAATTGCATTCTATGTACTAGCTTTATGGTTGGTTTTCGTTTGTTAATGTTTTAAAGAAATGTTTTACTGTAGTATGTATGAATATTGGAACTTTTGAAGAACTTAATTGGTAGAAAATTGTATGTAATTTTTTGTTTTGTATGTGTGCCGTGTGTTTTGACTTTTCTAATTTCTGTATGACTCAATATGGTACGTTATTGTGTATTGTTTGATAAATTGTTTTGCTACAGGATTGTTTTTCAGACACCTGAATTTATCATAACGTAGCATCACGCCTGTGTCATGGTGTATTCACTAGTACAGCCACATTTCGCCAGTTATGTTTAGGCCCCATGTAATAAGAGGCGAGCCTATTGCCATCAACCGGGCACAAATCTGGACTCCGAGGCTGCTACTTACTGAAAAATTCCTGATGGAAAAATCCAATAACACTTTGTCCGACCTGGGAATCGAACCCAAGACCTCATGCTCAGTAGACGCGCTTTGCGACCACTAGACCAACGAGGCAGGTAATTTGATAATCTTTTGCGATCGATTATTCTTAACTTTTCAATAGATGGCGCAGTCAGTAGCCGAATTGTTAAAGTCTGCAATTAATTTGGTCTTATTTTTATCAAAAAAAACTTTCAATAATATGGATCTCAACCTGAAAAAATCGTCTGAAAGTTACACGTTGGAAGATATTTAGCCTCAAAAGTCGAATTGGTAACTACTTGCCCGATATCGAACCTACAATCTTATGCATGAGATGCGGACACGACATTATAGACTCACACATACACAAAAATAAAATTCTATTATTACAAATAAAAACATTATCAATTTTTTTTAACGCATTGAAACTGATGTTGCAATCTTTTTTTTATCAATTTTTTTTATCAAATTATTATTTTTTATCAAATTATTTTTTTATCAAATTAATTTTTAACAAATTATTTTTTACACACAAAAAAAAAAAGAAGCTTTTACCCTCCGTCGGAACGCAACTTGACACTACCGACACAGAACAACCAGAAGCCAAGTTTCATACTAACGCCCGTGCGTAGGTACACTACTACACGCGCAGCTATGTGTGCGTGACCTGTCACTGACAAGGCGCGCGGGGAGTGCGCCGGCGCCCGCTCGGGTACAAACCGGTTTGAGTCGGCTCAGCTAGCGGACAAACTTAAGGTGTGCCAGCGACAGCGGTCGGGTACGACGCGGACACAGAACAGTTACTATATTTATTTAGACGCGTTTGTTAAATTGTTTTTAAAGATGCCAAACTGTTGCACTGTGTGTACAAATAATGGTCGAAATAACAAAGAGACTTCTTTTTTGTATATCCATGTATAGGTACCTACATAACAAATTATTTAAAATCAAAATACGAAACGAATAATACGTCAATATACCTACTTAGGTATATTGACGTATTAAGATTCGTTTCGTATTTTTGTTTTAGTAGGTAGGTTTGTAGAATAGTATACCTACCTACCAAAGTATATTTGTAAGTCGTCTTAGTAAGATTCCATTTGGCCTTTTCTATTAGATAGGTAGGTACCTACTTAACTTACGTTCGTGAAATAGTAAAACAAGGAAGGAAACATTATAGGTAGTTTCGCCATGACCGTCCGTGAGTAAGTCAAAGTAATTTGATTAATCAACTTCAAGAAAGTAAGCAATGTATGTACCTATCAATGTATGTGTATCTACTTCATAGTATGATTTATTATGTACATAAGTACCACCTGCCTACCTATTTATTTATTTAATCATAATACATACCCACTATTATTATCCTAATCTTCTTAAAATATCGAAGTAAGTAAATTAAATGTTTAGCAAAACTATAAAATTGGTGATCTAAAAAAATAGTGTAGGTATATTGACGTATTATTCGTTTCGTATTTTTGTTTTAGTAGATTTGTAGAATAGTACCTACCTACCGAAGTATATTTGTAAGTCGTCTTAGTAAGATTTCATTTGGCCTTTTCTATTAGATAGGTAGTAGGTACCTACCTTAAGTAGGTAGGTACCTACCTACTACCTATCTACTTACGTTCGTAAAATAGTAAAACAAGGAAGGAAACATTATAGGTAGTTTCGGCCCTTCATGACCGTCCGTGCGTAAGTCAAAGTACCGAGTGACAGCCCTATGAAAGTAGGTAAGAATTTTGAACACTGTTAGGAAGGTTGGATTCTGGTTATTCTGTGCTACCGACCTGTAACAGATAAGGCAATCAATGGAGATAAATGATCATTGAGCGATCAAAAAGGTTCAATTTCAATCATTTACAGTATTATTGACATCGGAGACGGTTCTCTGCTGTCTATGGAGATATTGAGATACTTACTAATAATTCTGCAGGATTATTCTGTGCTTGAGCAGGGCGAACGCCCTCCAGTGCTTAGGGAGTATGAGGCACATAGGGCAGAGCTCCACCAGATCCTGGTGGCGGAATGGGAGGTTCGACTTGCGCGACCCAGCGCAGGGCACGCCGCTATAGCGGTGGTAAATCCCGTGTTGAAGGAGTGGCTGGAGAGGCGTCATGGTGCCCTCACTTTCCGGATGACGCAGGTGCTTTCCGGACATGGATGCTTCGGGAAGTACCTGTGTCGCATAGGCTGGGAAGCGGTGCCTAGGTGCCATCATTGTCGGAGATGCCCCAAGGACATGGCGCAGCATACGCTGGAGGAGTGTCCAGCTTGGGCAGCGCAGCGTCGTGATCTCGTTGCAGCGACAACTGCGGGTAGCTTCTCGCTCCCGGACATGGTTCTGTTCATGGTCGGGAGCGAAAGTGCTTGGGACGCCGTGCCCCCTTCTGCAAGGAGGCGATGGCCGATGCCCAAAGAGGCGGCGGAACGGGAGAGGGAGGCTTCCTCCTCCTATCCTACCCGGTAGGGACCGGAGGACGCAGAATAATCTTCGGCCACCATGAAATAGGGCCTGCAGAGATAGGTCCGAGAGTAAGGAGTGTGTGGTGTTCCTCGCGCGCCTTTTTGGGTGACGGGATCCGCCTTATTGTGGTTTCGGGTCAATACCTGCCAGAAAGAATGTTCAGAGTGACCCCCGTGCCCTGACCAAAGGTAAGAGACATTAGCTAAAAATGATTTTGACATTCCACGCGGACGAAGTCGCGAACAAAAGCCACTTACTAAAAACCACCAGTCTCACGAAATACCAACTTCCACAAAAGGAGATACCATTTTAGGCAGACAAGAGTAATTAAAAATATCTTCACCAAACCCAAAATGGCGTAAGCATTAACTGCATAATAACTCCTATAAAATATAACTTCTTTACGACCATTACCTGCGCCTGCACACACACGTCAGAGTAATAGGATAATTATAGTGTTGCCAGCTTAAAGCGTGGCAAGTAATTATTGTGCAGATAATTGGCGAAGATGGCGGGGTTACCATGTATAATAACTGAAATGCCTAGCGTTGCGCTTGCGCTTGTTTGTGGAATTCTTTGGTTTGAAGGGTTCAGTTACCATACGGACTCCAAAACTCTGTCTGTCTGTCCGTTTGTCACTGAGCTGGATATATTAGACTGTATTAGGTAGACACAGTCGTTACGGGTCATCAGAAGCCAGAAAGTCTGACAACCAGTCTTACCAAGGGGTATCGTATTACCCAGTTATTGGGTTGTGGAGGTCACATAGGCAGTCGCTCCATGTAAAATACTGGCATTCAGCTGCATCCGGTTAGACTGGAAGCCGACAACAACATAGTTGTAAGGCTAGGCAGATAATGACTTTGTATAAGTACTCAAGTACTCAAATTGGGAAGATGACAGCATTTACCAATAATTCCAAGACATAACTTCTCTAAAGAAACACTTTATTTTAGCCCTGGAAACTTGATTAATTTTCAATTAACTGTAAAATTTGATTTTGAATTGCTTTCAAATTAATAAATAGTTAGTCAATTGAGTCTACTCAAAAGTGACGTCACAGTTATTTTTTGCCGTACAATATCTATGGGACAATCGCGTTTTAACAGGTCATAAAAAGTACGTCAATTGACTGTGGTGTCATCTACCCTAATACTTAACCAAATCATGGCTACCACATTAACAACGTGGTACTTAATCAAAAGATTGACACCTGATATCCTGTCTTGAACATAATTAGCAGCAGATGTTTGACGACAGCTGTATATCTATATACAAGGTGTAGAAAAACAGCGAAGCCGAAAGTTACATAATTATTATGTTGTTCCCATTGCGATAGTTCCATATCGTTTGTTATCATCCAAAGAAGCCTTACTCTTTGTATGTATATACCCTTTCCGCTACACGTTCCGACTGTAGCTATAACTCGCGGTTAAACCCGCAATCAGTTATTTTATGTCTTTGATTACTGCTCCGCTCCTGTGGGTCGTAGCGTGATGTTTTATAGCCTATATTATTCCTTATGAATTTGGCTATCTTATACAATTTTTTATTTTCAATCTGACGTGTCGTTTCAGAGATAAGCGCGTTTAAACAAACAAACAAAAAAAAATCAGCTTTATTAAATTAAAATTAGTATAGATTAATTATTTCAGTGCTGCCTTTAATTGACGACATGATAGGCGCAGTGGCTGGGGGATTGGCTACTGCGCTGTGTATTGCGGATTCGATTCATGCACAGAACATGACTGAATGGCCTACATATTGTTTCGGTTCTAGCTGTATGTGTATGTAAGTTTACATGTTTGTAAAATGCACCCACGAAACAAGAGAAATTCCTAGTGTGGGGCAACGTTTTATCCGTTATCTATTCGAATTTCAAAATAGTTTCAAACATTTAAAAAATTCCGAATGTTTTACTTTTAAACACATCAAATTCGAAATACGAATTTTATTAAAACCGCAACACTCCAAGTCAAAATGACCACAGATAAAATAAACAGTGTTTTATAACGTTATCAACCAAATCTTAACGCTTAAAAACCTCCTTTTGAAATCCAATTTTCGCCGCCACCATTTTGGCCGGCGGCGGGCGGGAAAAAACAAGAAACGTTTTTTAAAAAAAAAACAAGAATTATTTTGACAGGTAACACAATAGGAGACCTCGTAACGCGCTGCGTGTGATCATCTAATCGGTTTTAGACCCTGTGTATGGTAATTTTTGGGTCTAATATTTTTTCTTTGTCATTCTTGCGACTGAATTTTTCTTACGAAAGTAGGTATGTTTATCCATCTTTGGTTATATAGAAGTTTCTTAATAATAACTAATTTAAATGCAGACACATTAAAAGTGTCTAGCAACAAGGAGAACGACTTTATTTTCTACGTAAATATTTAAATTATTATTTTTATGTAATGCTTGATTTGAATTTGTGATGTCTTATTTAATTTGTTTTTTTGCCAAATAATTAACATCACCCGGACATAGTTATATCATCAACTTTATTTTAGTCTTTCGTTAATATATTCAATCTGCGAAACAAATCTTCCATAATTCATAGTTATTATTAACATAATATCACGCCTGTAATCCCCGAAGGCTTAGGCAGAGGTGTACCCTAATGGGTACACCTCTCACCTCACCTCATGGGTGTACTAATGTACACCCACATTTCTGGTAATAGGGGGCGAGCCTATTACCATCAACCGGGCACAAATCAAGACTCCGAGGCTGCTACATACTGAGAAATTCCTGATGGAAAAACTAGTTACGCTTTGACGACTAAACCGCTGAACCGATTTTGATGAAATTTGGTACGGAGTAAGGTTGAACCCTGAGGAAGGATATGGGCTACTTTTAAATCCGCGACTTCGTCTGCATCCGCGATAACCAACATATACGCGGGCGAAGTCACGAACAAAAGTTAGTAGTTTAATATAATTTTGCCAAGAATGTGTCACGTGAATGTCGCTTATCAGGGGGCAGACAAAGTAGCTTATATTTCCTTATTTAGATTTCAAGCTACCGTTTATACAAACCTATTTGAAAACTATTGAAAAGAGTGTCCGTGGAGTTTCTTGCTCGTTCTTCTCCATAGAGGCCTACCTCCGTTTTGGAACGAGCAACTAGCTTCAACTTTCTGGCTAACTGACTCCTTGACAATTCAAAACTGCCTGTAAATGGTTTAATTCAAATAAATACTTTGTCAAACAAGACAAAATTACTCTCCCATTTATGTTAATAGTGTTCAAGATTAACTGTTTCAATTTTTAGAAGTATGAGAATCAGGGTGTAAAGTTTCTCATCCTCTGTTGAAAAGGGAGGATCCTCCGACCAGACAGGTGATATGTCTGGTGGGCTACTGCCCGACGGTTGTTGTCGGGATTTTGTTTATATGCTAATATCGTGGCAAACTTTGATTGCGCGATGTAGGAATTGTCAACAGTAGTTCACATTCTGTGCGGCAGACGTCACTACATGTAAAACTTTTTGGTTTTGCCCCACGAATAAGATTTATTGCGCAAAATCGCTGCCGCTTATCGCTACCTCTTATCACCATACCCTCTCCCGAACCCATGGAGTTCAAAACACCTTGAATACTTTCACCTCTCCGTTATTTAAGTAATTAACTCACCACGGGTAGCATAGCGTATTCTATTGTACGCCATATTGGATTCTAAAGAGCAAATAACAGGAATAAAGGCGGGAATATTATAGTCTATGCATTTTGTGAGTTTTTTTGAATAAATTGTTGATATATTAAACTACTTTTCTTATTTTTATTGACTGCCTCGTTGGTCTAGTGGTCGCAAAGCGCGACTGCTGAGCACGAGGTCTTGGGTTCGATTCCCAGGTCGGGAAAAGTGTTATTGAGATTTTTAATCAGGAATTTCTCAGTAGTAGCCTCACATTTTGCCAGTTATGTTTAAATCCCATGTAAATAGGGGGCGAGCCTATTGCCACAAAACGGGCACAAATGTAGACTCCGAGGCTGCTACTGAGAAATTCCTGATGGAAAATCCCAATAACACTTTGCCCGACCTGTGAATCGAACCCAAGACCTCATGGGCGTTCCCAGCTTCTGGCGTAGGAGGGGGCAAGTCAGATTTTTTAGGTCGGATCGTCCGCGGCTGTTTTGTCATACACACTACACAAACACACCTACATGAATCATTAGGTGTATGTTGTGTAGTGTGAAACAAAATGTGTGAAATAAAACAATAATTATGTCAAATAAAATAAATGCTAGTCGCTAGAGGGCCTTCACCTTTCAACTACATCCTCTCATCAAATATTCAAAGACAATTCCACAGACAACGGAGACATTTTTCCTTTGCCCAGATTCAATTTGGCGGGTTACGTTTGAAATTGGAACGTTCTCGGCTGTCAAACGTTCGAGTGCACTTTGTTCTCGATTGCTTGCCGCAGTGATATTGTTTGGTTGTTCTTTATTTTGAATTTTGTTTGGTTAGTAGAGAGATGGAAGTTTTGTTTTTTATTTTGGAACGTGGCCTATTTGGACGGAGTTGGAGATTTTCTAAAATTGAAGGTGGTTTAATTGGCGAACAAAATACAGGCATAATATAGGAATTTTTGAAAAAAAAAATGTTTTTTTTTGTTATTAGATTAACTAAAGGTAGTTATTTATGAAAAACAAATATTGTATACTAATATTATAAAGATGTAATCTATGCAAGTACTGGTTCGATAATAAAACATCTTTTACTGATATGTAGAAAGAGCTACACTATCTTGTATACTTAGGTATTTAATTCAAAGTCAAAGTCAAAGCTACATACCTACACATTTACATAATATTTCAATTAGACGTCAAGGAGTTAGTCAGTTAGTCAGAAAGTTGAAGCTTGGACGAAGTCGCGGGTAGAAAATAGTTTATTTTAATAATTATAACAATGATTTGTAATAAATTCGTTAGGTCTGACGTTATTTAGATTTAATATCAAAGAAAAGAAAAAACCTTGTTAAAAAGTCTGTACATTCAAAAGCAAGTGCAAGTTCATCGTTACAACAAATTCCTAAACACTTTTAGTCACACAACAGGTATTTTACTTTTATTAACGTAAACACAATAACAATCAAATTGTTAACCATAAAGTTTAAAACTCAACTAAACTCTTTGCAAAAAAAATAACAAGACCCAATCACTTAAGAACCGTGCCCGTCAACAAATAAAAAAAAAAACAACGTCAAAACACTTGATAATCAATTTTACCGCGAAAATTGTACGCCGAAATATGTAACAAAGTTGTTTTTGCGGTTGACGAAATGCTTTTTGTTCAGACAGCCCGTAGATTGGGTGTTTTGACAGCTGTATTAGTAAGTTTGTCGGGTAACAACAATGGCTTCTTAGAAAAGTTGCCGTGAGTTTTAAATCTGTTACATTAGCGACAAGCGTAACTTATTAGGTGTATGAATGCACCACAAAATTGACAATGCGATCTGTATTTGACAGAAAACGCTATATTTCCGTGTGTGAATTGGTATGTTTGGTGATCCATGGACAAAAATATTTGTGGTTAAAATGTTTGACGTTACCATAGTTTTCTTTTCTAAGGGCTAATTTTCTGGCGGTTTGACAGCTTTTGTATGGAAAATATGACAAACTGTCATATTCTTTGGATAAAAGTAATCTGACTAATCTGACTATTGAAAAATCTGCCCTGAATTGTGCTTAACCCTTATTCAAATAAAGGTATATATATTACCACATCGTGTTTTTTTTAAATAATGCACTCTAACTTATAATACGGTAACACTAAAGGTATAAATATCACATATTTATAATCTATAATAATTTGTTTATCTATTTTATTTCATTTGACAACCTGTCAACGTCATTTGTCACTGTAAGGTAATGTCAAAGTTGACTCAACGGTTTTGTTGTGAAAAAAGTCGAGTTTTTGGCGGGTGTTTTCAGAAATTTTAAAAGTTTGTTCAAGAAAAAATCTGGTAAGTACTTTTTCGACGCAAATTCCAAAACTATAACATATTTTGACTAATATCACGTGTTAGCAGCATTTGCAATTGACTTATTCATATAATTTAGATGTTTCAAATATGTGGTAAATATCTTACCCTTGTCCGATCCCACTTTGAAAAATATCAGATTATCTATATAAAAATCGGTTGTCTTTTTGTATATTTTTTTTGGACTGCAAAAAGCTAAATAAATATTTTGAGAAGTTCATATAAAGTTCTTACGTAACGTGTCAATTAATACTTTGTTTATTTCAGATATTCAATATGTCAAAGAAAATAAATTTAAATAAGCAATACTATAAGATAGGTAATATGCAATACTAATAAAAAATTATTAAAAAACTAAAATGTTTCATTTCCAAAATATAAAATAAATATTATAAGTAGAACCAAGAGGAAGTCACTAGTCAAGAAACGAAAATTAAACCGTAACGGACAATAGTAACAATTTTACCACCAACATCAAAAATTTTGTAGTCATGAACGGATAATGGTAAATTATTTACCACCAGAAAAACTACCCCATCCCCTATTCTTTTTTAAATTTTGTTTTAAAATATGAAATCAGTGACCCTCAATTACCTAAAATACAACGCAACCTTAAAAAAAATGCATACCGGCTCGCGTTTGTTTAAGGGTAAATAGTATGTAGGTAAATTTATTTTAAGTTTACTAAAACTGTTTACTTTTATGTGGGAAGGTTTTTCGATTTTAATAAATAAAAATCTTTAATTAATAATCAATTTTAAGTCAAAATACAGCTTAAAAACACTCCCTTTGTTTTTTAGTTTATCATTATTATCTACTATTCTACCTATTACATTTTTAGTTGCTAATTTCTAACCAAACGACGATCTAATGACGACCTAAATTACTGTTTTATTAATGGAGTGATAGCTTTTCATTTTCAAGAATCAGATCACTTGAACTTTTGAAGCCGCTACATTAATTTTTTTTATTTAAACGGATTATTTTTTTTGTAGGTATATGTACGTTATTTCTATCTATTTTTAAGAATAGTTTACATCGACAGGTCGTTACTAATCAATAATTTCTGTCTTTTTTATAAATTGTACATATTTTATAATTAACTAGCTGTCCGCCGCGGTTACACCCGCGTCTTTGGTTACTGCTCCGCTCCGCTCCCGTAGGTCGTAGCGTGATGGTATATAGCCTTCCTCGATAACTAATCTATCTAACACTGAAAGAATTTTTCAAATCGGACCAGTAGTTCCAGACATTAGTGCGTTCAAACAAACACTGCAGCTTTATAATATTAGTATAGATTAGTTTAGTTTATTAAGATTAATAATATTGATAATTAAGTAGGTACTTAATAGGTACTGAGGGATCTTCCAGATCGAAACATTTATAGTGCATTGGGGTAATTACGACAACCGGGGAAATTCCGATTTCTATTAATTTCAATCAAACGCTGCCACAGATTTAAACATTGCCGTGCATTGCTAATAAATAATTATACGTGTTTCATCTTTAAAACATTGTCAAAATAATAAAATCGGAATTTACCCGGTTGTCGTAATTACCCCAATGCACCCTGTTTGCTTTTGATGGTCATGAAGGCCAGTAAAAAAGTAAGGCAGTTTAAGGCAGTATTTTAAAATTCGACTGTCATGCATGTTACCTAAATAATTTCGTGTCAAAATTATCTAAGGTAAACTTTGCGGATACTTTACAGTTCCACAAAAACCTAATTAAGAACGAAGCGTGAACATACCTTCACACCGTGCCAAAAGATTCCAAAAATCCCGTTGAACCCACAGGAAATTACTAGTCAAAATACAAACTCCCACTGCGTCACAAATCGCGCCAAAATATTGACGTAAAGTTTGACAGGTCTTTGAAAAACGAACACCGAATTGTCTCTGTCACCTGGCCATAGACAATGGTGTGTTTACACCGTCGCGAATTTGTGTTTTGAATAAACCTTCTTTGTGTGAAAAGTTTTTGTAGTTTGTTTTGAGGTAAGCACATTGTTAAGTACTATTGTGTTTTTGTTTTAAATTTATCTTATTGTTTGAAAGTACTACTGGGTATGTTACGCGTGCCCCATTTTATTTTTAATATTATGGCCTTCGCCTTTCATGCAAGTATCAATTTGCACATCACGCCTGTAATCCCCGAAGGGTTAGGCAGAGGTGTACCCATTGGTACACCCACATTTCGCCAGTTATGTTTACCAGCCTATTGCCATCAAACGGGCACAAATCCAGACTCCGAGGCTGCTACTGTGAAATTCCTGATGAAAAACCCAATAACACTTTGCCCGACCTGGGAATCGAACCCACGACCTCATGCCACCACTAAACCAGCGAGGAATTCATAATATGTACTTTGTAAGTTTTAACTTGGATATCACTGACATCAACGCAGGGAGGGGACGCCCTAGAAAGACCTACACTGACCTTATTGGTGAGGTTCTCCAGAAAGGTCAGATGCGCAGTACTCGTAACCGGCGTGCTTGTATGACGAGATGCATAATAATATATGAACGTGGATGAGGCGAAAGGGACGAGCCTAAACCGCTGGCCGCTGATCGTAGATACCTGAAACTTGGAGGGTGTGTTCTTTGTATGACGTAGGCATCCGATAAGAAAGGATTTTCCGAAAGTCTACCTCTTAGGGGTGCAAAGGGGGGCAAAGTTTGTATGGAGAAACAAGATTAGATTGCCAACAACCGACATTTACGCGGACGAAGTCACAGGTAGAAGCTAGTCTCTTATAGACGAGCAAATAAGGTTGGATTTTGCTTAACCAGTTAGTACCTACATATATTTTAACTTCGCATAAAATTCTCACGTAAATCCAAAGCAAATCAAAACGCAAGGAAATACAAAATGAAAATATAACTCGATATTTTTCATTATAAAGTCAAGTGGTCGCATTATTGTTGACTGGGCGTCAATTCGGGCATGAAATAAATAAGCGACCAACGACCGGCGACCAGGCAGGTCGCAATAACAATAATATTGTTTATGTGAGATTGTTGTACATTTTACTGCGCGTGCGCTATGAGGAAATTGTTACTGTGCTCGAGAATAAAACGCGGCGTTTTAGTGGTTTATTTTTTATTGTATTTTTTTTATTCATAGCATCACGCCTGTAATCCCCGAAGGGTTAGGCAGAGGTGTACCTATTAGTACGCACCCACATTTCGCCAGTTAGGTCCCATGTAATAGGGGGCGAGCCTATTGCCTTTGACTAAATCTTTCACTAGCGACTCGCCCGGTCTTCACATGGGTGCAATGTGAAGACCGGATACATAAACCTTCTTTTTGAATCACTCTATCTATTGATGAAAACCGCATTAAAATCCGTTGCGGAGTTTAAAAGATCTATGCGTACTGACGGCGGAAAGAGACTTTGTTTTATACTATGTAGAGATACGTTTTTTTTTTTATTTGGTAAAAATCATCAAATGACTCCTTCCGCCCTGGGTGGGGCGGAAGGGACTGTCAGACTTTTACTGACTAAAAAACCACTCTGTTCCTTCTGTTGCCCTTTACGTTCCGGGGCCACGGTATCCCGTTAAGACGTCCCGCAACCCCGGCAGGCGTTTGGCCCCGTCCCTGTGCTGACAGCTCTTTGAGGCGCGCGCAAACAGAACGCGCCGTCGACTAGGGCATGGTCCTTGATCGGACGGCGAGCTACCCATTACTCGCCGTCCGCAAGCCCGCGCCTACGGTGGCCGGATGTCGCCTCGTCTTCCGCGATGTAGAGATACCTGGAAATCCAAAAACATCTCATCTCTCTATCAGCCGTGGGACGTCCACTGCTGAACATAGGCCTCCCCTACAGATTTCCAATAGGACCGGATGGAAGCGGCTTGCATCCAGCGCGATCCCGCGGTCCTCATCAGATCGTCCGTCCACCTTGTGGGTGGACGTCCTACGCTGCGCTTGCCGGTGCGTGGTCTCCATTCAAGAACTTTACGGCCCCATCGGCCATCCGTTCTGCGTGCTATGTGGCCTGCCCACTGCCACTTCAACTTGCTGTTCACTGGGCTATGTCGGCAACTTTGGTTCTTCTACGAATCTCGCACCCAGTTGTGACCCAGTGGCGTAGTGTGCCCCCCCTCTACTGTAATTAAAAGGTTAAAGTTTAAATATTCAATTCAACGGACCTAATGTTAATCATATAACTTATTGAAAGTCAAGATACATTTTACCACTCCTTCGGAATATACATCTATGGAAAGAAATGGGGGCCCACCGCCATCTTTTAAAACAGTAGGTACCATTTTAATATCACTTTGTAATTTGTGTTGTTGGATTTCCTTTTTTTTATATTTTTTTTTAAGGTGGTAAAAATCATCAAATGAGTCCTTCCGCCCTGGGTGGGGCAGAAGGGACTGTCAGACTTTTACTGACTAAAAAACCACCCTGTTCCTTCTGTTGCCCTTTACGTTCCGGGGTCACGGTATCCTGTTAAGACGTCCCGCAACCCCGGCTTGTTGCTTGACACGTAACATTAAGGGGGGAGGGAGGTGCGATTTAAAGTATTTTCGTAAAATAATATATTACAATATTTAAAAAAAATCGTGGCGCTTGCCTTCGCCCCTGTCATATGCCGCCGTGGCCCCCCCGGCCCCACCCAATCTACGCCACTGCGTACCTATTGGCAAAATAGTTTAAAACAAGTTTTTAAAAAGCAGTTGCATGAAAAAAAAGGTTAATAAGTATTCAAATCTCGCAGTAACTATTAAAAAAAAAAAGATCTTTAAGAAACTTTTACAAATGAACGTTCTGCTCAATTAATTTTTATGAGTTTGAAAAAATAAGCTGTTACAGCGTTGTCCAATTAGAAGAGTCAAGAAATAAATCATAATCTCTCTTAATTCCTAGATTATAACTTTATTTAGGGTTCCGTGAATAAAGGTTTCAAATTTCCAACAAAACCCTATCTAAACTAATGTTATAAAACTGAAGAGCTTGTTTGTTTGTTTGGACGCGATAAACTCAGAAACTACTGGTCCGATTTAAAAAAATCATTTTGCGTTATATTTCTTGTTTATCGAGGAAGGTTAAATCATATATTATCACGCTACGATCCACGGGGTGCGAAGCAGTAACCAAAAATAAGTCTTAGGTCCCTCGTCCACGGCGACTTTTTGTAGCGATGCAGTAGCGATGCTGTCGCTCGTCCGCGTCCGCTATATTGAATACGCGTTAGTAGCGATGCTGTTGCGCGTTTACGAAGCACGCGACAAAAAGTCGCCGTGGGCGAGGGCCCTTATTGCGCGGTGTATAGGTAGTTGTAAAATAGACACCGTCTGTCTGTTTGTCAGTTTGTCTTTAAACCATTTGAATTTTTCACATAATAATACCTCTACACTATGTCTACTTGATGACAAATCTAAACTACCTACGAGTAGTATTATAAAGAGAAAAGATTTGTATTCTTGTTTGTAAGGGAAAAACTAAAAAACTACTTAACCGATTTTAATGAAATTTGGTATAGAGTAAGTATGAACATCAAGGAAGGACATAGGCTAGTTTTCAACGTCTTCGTTCGTTCGGTAACTGACATTTTTACGCGGACGAAGTTGTGGGCAAAAGCTAGTTCAATTTATATTTGTCTTCTATACTAATATTATAAAGAGGTAACATTTGTTTGTATGTAGGGGGTAATCTCCGGAAGTAATGAACCGATTTTGAAAATTGTTTCACAAATTGGAAGCTACGTTATCACTGAGTGCTATAGGCTATATTTTATTATCAAAAAGAAAAGAAAAGAAAAATCACGCGAAAAATATTACTTAACTTTGACTAATGTACGGAACTCTTAGTACACCATCCCGACTCACACACGGCCAGCTCTTCAATGAATTACCTACCTACTTCTATATAAATTTAACGCCTCATTTAAAAATCTAATCTTAGAAAATTAAGTCTTCTGTCTAAGTTAGCATCTTCTGTAATTTACTTGCAATAAAAAAATATAATGACGTTGTTTATAAAAAAAGTGAATCATTATGTATATTAAGCTATATATCTTCGTGGTTAGGTCATTAAGACTTAATGAGAGTGGTCTAGATCCTGAGGCGTTGAAGCAATCATTTTATAACTACTACAGTAGGTGCCATGAGGTCTTGTGTTCGATTCCCATGTCGAGCAAAGTGTTTTTAGGTTTTTCCATCAGGAATTTCTCAGTAGCAGCCTCGGAGTCTGGATTTGTGCCCGGTTGATGGCAATAGGCTCGCCCCCTATTATATAGGACTTAAATATAAGTGGCGAAATGTGGGTGTACTAATGGGTACACCTCTGCCTAACCCATCGGGGATTACAGACCATTAAAAGGCACTTTTAAACGTCATTTACGAGAGAAAAGAAATACTTATAATAATATTGAATCTACTTGCCCATTCCAAAAGGTAGTTTCGTATGGAGAAGAACGGGCAAGAAACTCCATACTTACTCTTTTTAAAAATATAGGTAAGTATATGTATATACTAGCTGTCCGCCGCGGTTACACCCGCGTCTTTGGTTACTGCTCCGCTCCCGTAGGTCGTAGCGCGATGGTATATAGCCTATAGCCTTCCGATAACTAATCTATCTAACACTGAAAGAATTTTTCAAATCGGACCAGTAGTTCCAGAGATTAGCGCGTTCAAACAAACAAACAAACACTGCAGCTTTATAATATTAGTAGGTATAGATGGTTTACAATAAGTAGTAGGTACATTAATTCTATTTATAAGTACCAATAAGTTTAATTAATTAATTAGGCCCCCAAGTAGTGTTACACCAGGACCCCACATAAGTATTCACAGTCCGGCCCTGTCCATAGCATATAAACAGTTTTAAAACGAGTTAAAACAAATTGTCTAACTAATATCGAATCCTCGACAAAATCGGTCTATTAGTCACAAGAGCAGTAAGTACTCAGTATTCATAGACATTACAAACTCCGGTCTCTTCAAAACTCCTTTGTAGTCAAACTTCAAACAATCAACGTCATTGCATATTTAAAATATATTTTGTAACCACGAAACATATAATCAAAATGAATAGTTATTTTACCACGCTACTAAAACCATACATTACAGAACAAACGTACACAATGAGCGTCTAAAAACATCAGTGCGTAAAATCCTATTGCCAACACTAGGGCCAGCAATGAAAATTTAAATATGGCGGCTTGCGCAAAACCGAAACAGTTTAATTACAAGCAACCCGAGAACGGACCACACACGCAGCTCATTAAAACACGAATCATAACAATAATTATTTTACCCCAGCATATAATTTCGCGCGAGAGGAAAAAAAAAGTTAATATTATAACATAACCTCATTATCAATGTGTCAACAACTCAATTTATGGCGGGAAACTGGCGACGCCCTGCGCGCGGGAAATATCAGCCAATGACGCGTAGCCTGTTCTATTCGGCCACTACAAAGAAAAGTATTGCTATCTCTTTCTTGCGTGTGCAAAAGTAGTGTGGCACGATTCGTTTGTCAGTGTTTCTGTCTTTGTCTTACAGGGGGATCGTTCTATTTTTAAGGCTAATGAATATTACGGGATGACGTTATTAATTTATGCGAAGGGATTTGTTTTTTTAATCACTGGCTTTGATTATATAGGCTTTGAAAAGATTTAGGGTTCTGTGGAAAATATGGGCAGGTTTTATTTTATTTTAATTATTATTTTTATGAGAATGAGTGGCAATGCGTATGTAAAATGGTGTTCACGTCGCGTTGCTCGTATTACTCAATGCTTTAGATAGCCTGCGAGACACTGACTATTTTTTCTCAAATATAGTAATTTACGAAAAAATTAATAAAGAAATACTAAATTCCAAAATAAATATGTTACCATAGCGTGGACCCTATTTACGATTATGGGGGACTAATAGTTTTTTTTTTAATTGTATTAATTTTAAAAAACCTAACAAATAAACACAATAATAACCTTACCATTATGAAGCAATCGTCGGTGTTACCACATCAAAAGTTTTATTAACACCCAAGTATTATTTATTCAATTCATTTTAATTGAATTACACAAATTGACAGACACGGGCGCGCCCCTATTATCTAGCGTGTATGACATGACTGTGTCAAACGTACTTGGCAGTTATACTTTATTCATTACACACTAGTTGCTGCTCACGACTTCGTGCATGTAGTTTTTTTCACCCGTGTCAAGTTACGTCTTTGTTTACTGCTCCACTCCCGTATGCTGTAGGCTACAGCGACAGGCTAGGCGATATAACATCACGCTACAGCCTGTAGCGTGATGTTATATCGCCTATACTATTTCTCATGAATCTGACTATCATATACAAAAAGAATTAGCCCAATCCGAGTGGAAGTTTCGAAGATTTCAGCGTTTAAAAAAAACACAAAAAATATCTTCGTTTTTTATTAAGGAGTTTTATTATATTGGCATTGGCATAGATACTGATACGTTCATTGTATGGTCATGGTATGGCACGGTGTAGGGGACAGACTCCTTAACACATTCACTGCCGGGCCAAAAATGTTGAAGGTTAAACATCCACTAGCTTCAGGCCCGGTAACGGGTTAAAGATACTATGAGGAACATTTCACTATGATTTTGATATTTTTTGCTATCTGAGGGTTAGAGGTTTAAACAAACAAACAAAAAAACACTTCAGCTTTATTATATTAGCATATAGATTCATGACACACACCGGAAAATTGAAAGCTCGAAGTCAATTGATGTAAATAATTCCTTGTTTACTTATTCATCTTTTTATTAGTTTTTCCTGCCGCTGTTGTAGGAACTGAAGAAATATTGATGAACGAGCCTACTTTGAATTCGATTTATGAAGTCGGTATGTTGCAATTGTCAGGATTTTTACGGCGTTTGTATGCAAGGTACATTTACACGGTATAATCCCGTATGATTTTTTACACAAACATTGAGAAAATTTTATTTAAAAAGAGTAATTGTACGGAGTTTCTTGCTGATTCATTTCCATACTAAACTTTTGGAAGGGGTAACTAGGTTCAATTTCAATCCTTAGTAGTAGTAAGGTAATACCTGATTTCCTTCAAAGATATCTAATGTATTTTTTTTTTTAATTAAACCCTTATAAAACTATACTTTTAATAATTACGACGGAACCCACATATTAATCTCAACACCCACACTTAGAAAGCTTTTATGTCTTACGAATAAACAGGGCTGGCAACTCATAGATTTTTATGAATTCGACCTCATTTTAAAAATAGATTAAAGATTTTTAATTTAAGAACGCTGTTGATATATTCTTTTATATGCTGTCATAATATTTCTTTACGCCATTTTATTTATTTGTTTTGTTTTTATTTTATTGAGATTTTAGTTGCAATCTTTATTAAAAGACTAGCTGTGCCCTGCGACCAGCGTTAAGTTACGTTTTTGGTTACTGCTCTACCCCCTGGGGTCATAGGATGATGTTATATAGCCTATTTGGCATCCGAATCTGGCTATCACTTGACATTCTGACATGACATTCTACATTTTTGTCAATTATTTATTAATTTATATTTTTTAGTTGTTATACATACATACATAAACTCACGCTTTTTTCCCATGGGGGTAGGCAGAAACAGAACGCTACCTGCTACGATCCATACATACTCCTTTCGCCTCATCTACGTTCATACATCTCGTCATACAAGCACGCCGGTTACGAGTACTGCGCACCTGACCTTTAGTTGTCTTCGGTCGTATTATCCAGTTTCTGGGTTGTGGAGCTGCATCCGTTTAGACTGGAAGCCGACCTCCACATGATTGGGAACAGGCTAGGCAGATGATGAGTTGTCTTTGATATACGCAGCATAGACAAGAGAATAACTCCTTTTTTTAGCATTCAGTGTTTCTTTTCTATTTCGTCTATGATATGCATACAGGATGCTCAAAAACATGAGGTCAATAAAAATACAAAAAAAATATACTTAAACTAAAAATTCGTATTAACGCTTATGTTACACAAAACCCTACATCAGAACCTACCATATAATTATGGTGGTGGCAACAACAAAAAAATATTTCGACAACGGCCATCTTGGAACCGTTCAGAAACGCGCCAGAGTTTTAAAAACTTAATTCTTTCGGTCGTTAGCGTTGGTTTCGGTACTAAGAATAAGAATTTCGGTAAAATACCGGTTTTTAGTGTTATGTAGGACTCTTTTAAGCTTTTCTTTGAATTGTTGAGGTAGGAAATACTGAGTAAAGGTATGTTTGAAAAATGAGGTCATTTAAAAACGGTCATGGCTTAAAAGGCCTGTTATTAATATTAATTAATGTTACTTCATTATATGGTAATTGGTTTTTGGCAAGTAATTGCTGAAATTAATTCATAAAGCTATTTTTTGGCTGCTGATCAGACTTTATTCAACATTAAATTAGAATAATATTAATTACCTAATGTAATCTATTGACATGCCAACTTAATTGTAATTGCTTGTTATGTTGATTTTTACAAAATACTATATAATAAATGTAACCATACCTATGTTTTACAAAATAATAATGATTGATTGATTGAAAAATAAAATTACAACGCAATCGTCGTTTCAGGAGAAACGTAGACTATTAGACATTTACAGTAAAAAATATCACCAAATTATACACATCAAAAAAGTCTAGGGATCAACATCCCTAACAAATGTTAGGGATGTTGATCCCTAGACTTTTTTGATGTGTGTATTTTTCTAATGCAATAAATTAATGGAATATAGATTCAAGATAGTAGTGTATGTTGTAGTTACCGAACACTAAAAAATCGAAATGAAATAAAAAACTGTCTAGTGTACCTACTTACATTAACAATGGAACAGTTTGCATTAAAATACGACATTTAAAAATAAACTGACAAGTCAATTCCAAAATGGAACACAGTTTACATGAAATTATGAGTCAAATA
Source organism: Hoplodrina blanda (assembly GCA_949316365.1). Classification (NCBI taxonomy): domain Eukaryota; kingdom Metazoa; phylum Arthropoda; class Insecta; order Lepidoptera; family Noctuidae; genus Hoplodrina; species Hoplodrina blanda. The sequence goes on along the minus strand of OX438573.1, from coordinate 2,092,426 downwards.
ATTAACGGCAACTTTTTAGAAGAAAGTAGGTAATCAATCGGAAGGAAGCATAAATAATGTGGATTTGATTAAAAATAGTTTTCTACCTAACCAAAAGAAAAACTAAACAGTTGCCTATCTAAAAAAAACACACAATTATTTTTAATTCTTAAAACAAACTTAGAAAACGTATTAAAAATCTATAAAAATAGAGATTTCAATCTATCGCGGTACTTATCTTAAAGTAATTAATGTCTGTAGTGTTTCGTATATCGAAAAAATAATCCCATCCGCCGGCTGTCGGGTGAATAGAAAAACTTAATAACAAAATTTTTGGAAATAAGGATTTTTGAAATCGTTAGGTGGGGAGACACAGGGTGTTGTTTAAAAAAAAATACATATTTATTTATTTGCGGATTATTTTATTTATTTATAAAAAGTGATACATTAAAATAACCGTGTGCTAAATATAAATTTTAATATTATACAGCTAACATTGTAACAAGCCGGATTTGACAGCTATCAAAATGCTTTGTGTAGTGTTGTCAAAACGTCTTGTCAAAATATAAATCGGCAATTAATTCGTGTTTGTGAGTGTATTTTTTCAAAATTAAGTTAAACTTAATGTTTACAAGTGATACTTACTAGTTGTTATAGTGTATGGGTAACATAGTAATTATTCAGGATTGTGAATTGGATTTTTCAAATTATTACGTAGGAAAAACGTCAAATCCGGCCTCTTAGATCGGTATCAGTTTAAGTTACATTATTTTATAACGCACACTCAATTACAGGTAACGTAAGTTACACGAAACCTAGTATTAAATATAGTGTTCTTTTTATGTTCCAAATGTTTTATTTTCTTAATGTTATCTTTGCTTGAAACAATTTTTTTTAAACCAATTGTTTCTTTAAAAAAGCCGTGGTTCATGTAAAATATCATAAAAAAAAACAATTTGTTAGTTTTAATAAAAATAAAAAAATATTTATTATGTATAGGAATAACGTTTTTCATGGCCAATAGTTGCGAAATATTTTCGACTGAAATAAAGTAACTTACTAGAGAAATTGCTCAATCCGTACACGAAAGCTATAAAAAACATATTGTACTTGAGTTATTTTCTTGAAGATTTACAAATTGTAAGAAGTTTATGTAAAAACTAGAGTCTACCCACAATTTTTCACACGTTTCAAGTTACGTCTTTGGTTACTGCTCCGCTCCTGTAGGTCGTAGCGTGATGATATATAGCCTATGCTATTCCTCATGAATCTGGCTATTATATGCTATAATATTTTTTCCAATCCGACGGGTAGTTCTGGAGATTATTGGGTCTAAACAAGCAAACAAAAAACTCTTCAGCATTATTATATTATAGTAATAGATGCATGACACATTTATACAGATCAATTTAAATCTTGACCTCAATTTTAATGTAATAAGTAAATTGTTTACTTTATTTATCCATCTTTTTAACAGGTTTAGTAGTATTGATGAAAAAAACTTTAGTTTTTCAATCGACTCTGCCAACTAAATAGTATAGTTTAAATTTTCTTACGTTCACATTTAAGAACACGCTGTACATACATGGTAATCAGCCCGAAATGACACTACCGACTGCGCCTATAAAAACCAAAAACGTATGTTTCAAAGCTTGATAATTAAGAAAAAAAAAACTAACCAAAATGGCGTCGGCCTTTGCTATATAAAAAAAAAAACAAATCCCTCGCGGCGGGAAAGAAAAAGCGGTACTAATTTCATGCACTCATGCCGCGTTCGATTTTCAAAACGACCCTAGAAAGAGACACAATTACAAGTTAGAAAGAGATACCAATATTAATAATGTTTTAATCGGCTCATATATTTTGGTCGATATGTTGTTTATGCCTGCATTTTAAAAGTACATTCCTTATTATTTTTTAAAGTTTAAAATTATAATATTTTCTTTTACAATAATATATTTACGATTTATATTGGTGATAATCATTTTATATGTGCCGATTTGGTTCGGGGAAGGTTAAAGCTTTATAAGTAATAAAAGATTATGTTTTCGGCGGAAACTTAATGGCTCCCGTTCATAATTCGTTGACCGATACACAGAAGTCAAGTACAGATTTTTGTAACATGAAAATTGTTGTTTCAATGTTAAGTATATCGTGTTGGTCTGGTATAAAAGGCAACCTTACTGACTGACTGATCTATCAACACACAGCTGAAACCACTGAACGGATTGCGCTAAAATTTGGCACGAAGATAGTTATTAATATGACGTAGGCATGCGTTAAGAAAGGATTTCCTAAAATTCACCCCTTAAGGAGATGAAATGTTCCAGAGTTTGTATGCAGAAACAAAACTAGTATAATAATAAATATATCTAAAACCATTTAACCATCCTATTACTGCTTGGACATGAAAAATCATGTAAATATCGTGATGTTAACAGGAAACATAACCGCAGCACAATAATGATGACCATTACCGGCGCGCCCTGAAGCCGATGGAAGTAGATTAAGAAAAATGTTCCACGGATTATAGAATGGGTGTCCGCCATTTTGGGGTGCGGGTAGGGTGACTATGATTTTGTGTGGACGTCGTGTGGCAGATGTTTTTGTGAGATTTTTTTTATGGGGAAAAATAATTTTGATCTAGTAGTTTTGTATTATTTCTGCTTGAGAAAACTCTGGTCACGTCCATTTCAGGCATGTAGGTGTCTATCTAGGTCTATTAGAGTACTGCCGTGTGGCACCCACATAATACAAAAAGTAGCTATTTAATAAAAACTTAAAACAATATTAACCAAATCTCGTTTCAACATTACGATTGGTTGTTGAACTGTTAAGATTTTTCCTCTTAAACGCATTTTTTTAAATAAAATAAAGCCTATTTCACTCAGTGATAATGTAGCTTTCCATAGGTGAAAGAATTTTTAAAATCGGTTAAGTAGTTTTTGAGTAACAAACAAAAATAAAAATCTTTCCTCTTTATAATATTAGTTTAGACAATTTAAAAAAATTTAAGTCATAGAAAAGTCTCCAATTATCCTACAAACCTAAAATTCATGGTCAACCTACCATGGGAGAAGCCAGGTGTGTCTACAATAGTACTAATGCTACGCCCCGACCTCGCTCGCTTTGTACAACATTATTTATAGGGAGGCAAATCTTGGTTATTGTAACTACATTTATATAATGTATGTAGGTATCTATATATTATGTGTATTTAAGGAAGGTGCGATGAAGTAATTAATTATAATTTCGAATTGGGTTTAATATTGGCAAAACGAACTAACCCACATCAAAGGGTGACTCATTTTTCGAAAGTACTTGTACTACCTAATAATTTTGGATTTTTAAAGCCGATTAATTTATATAAAACTTGATTGCGTCGTTGGTCTAGTACTTATTCGCAAAACGAGACTGCTGAGCATGAGGTTTTGGGTTCGATTTTCAGGTCGGGCAGTGTTATTGGGTTTTTCCTTCAGGAATTTCTCAGTAGCAGCCTGGGAGTCTGGATTTGTGCCCAATAGACTCGCCCCCTATTACATGGATCTTAAATATCCGGCGAAATGGGTACACCTCTGCTTAATCCTTCAGGGATTACAGGCGTGATGTTACTTAATAACTGAAATAATTTACGAACTCATATTTAAAATAAATATTTTCCAACTTGACATCGGTGAAGGAAAACATCGTGAGGAAACCTGGAGTTACAATTAATATGAGTCTGGAATCGCCAATCCGCCTTGAGCAAGCGTGGTGATCAATGCTCGTGCCTTCTCTGTATGATGTCACATTTGTTAGAAGTAGCAAATGTGACATCATGTTGAATGGAGAAAAACTGGAATATATTAATCAAACGGTTTTCCTAGGAATCACGCTAGACGACAAATTACAATGGGGACCTCATATAACATCAATTGCGGGACGGTTAAGCTCAGCAGCTTATGCCGTTAGAAAGATAAGACAGTTGACAGATATAGAAACTGCGCGATTGGTCTACTTCAGCTACTTTCATAGCATTATGTCCTATGGCATTCTACTGTGGGGTCGGGCTGCTGACATTGAATCCATTTTTATTTTACAGAAGAGAGCTGTCAGAGCCATTTATAATCTACCTCGTCGCGAATCTCTTAGGGAATTATTTAAAAAGATTAATATTATGACAGTGCCTTGCCAATTTATTTATGAAAATATTATGTATGTGAGAAAAAATTTAAATCTCTTTAAGAAAATAAGTGATAGACATAATATTGATACTAGAAATAAAGATAAAATAGCTCAACCATATTTTAGATTGTCTAAAGTAAAAACATCTTTTATGGGGTACTGTGTTAAATGTTACAATAAAATTCCTGCTGATATATTAAAATTAAATGAAAGAAAATTTAAAACTCACATTAAAAAAACGCTTTGCGAACAAGCATATTATAAATTAGAGGATTATATTCAAGATAAGAATGCTTGGAAACATGCTGGTCCTGCTCCATGGGACAATGACACATTCTAGACTCACTCATCAAACTGGTTATTAATGTTTTTCATTTTTCTTAATACTTATTTTGTTATATTTTTATTCTTGTTTATTTTTGATTTTAAAGTGTGATTGATTGATAGATTGCACGGACTCACACACTATTTCATGTTGGTTGAGATGTTAAGAGTGGTCGTCTGTAGTTCTAATATTTGTAAACACGTGAACACTATGTATATTTGAACATATATTTTACCTTTAAATTCTTAATTTGTAATACCTTTAAATTATTATAATTTAGTAGTTTTTATATAGAGTATGTACATTGCTTTCACGTGCCATGTCGTGTATGATTCTGTATACTTACAAATATTGTAATCATTGATTTTAAAAGAGTACGTATGGAGTTTCTTGCCCATTCTTCTCCATACAAAACTACCTTTTGGAAGGGGCAACTAGATTCAATTCCTTTTTCTTTTTGTAAATGACGTTCAAAAGTGCCTTATAATGGCCTAATTGAAATAAATGATTTGACTTTGACTTTGACTTTATGAGAAGAGGCCTTTGCCCAGCAGTGGGACAGTAGTAGGCTGGTATTACCTATAACTTTCTAACTTTATCTTAGACATCAGTGAAGAAAAAACATCGTGAGGAAACCTGATTGACATACATACATACATAAACTCACGCCTTTTTCCCATGGGGGTAGGCAGAAACCACAGAACGCCACCTGCTACGATCCTTACATACTCCTTTTGCCTCATCTACGTTCATACATCTCGTCATACAAGCACGCCGGTTACGAGTACACCTGACCTTTCTGAAGAATCTTAGCAATAAGATCAGTGTAGGTCTTCCTAGGGCGACCCCTCCCTGCGTTGCCACTCACCTCTGCCATATAAATACCTGATTGACAATCAAAAGTAAATCATCAATTCACATACATACATACATACATACATACATAAACTCACGCCTTTTTCCCATGGGGGTAGGCAGAAACCACAGAACGCCACCAGCTACGATCCTACATACTCCTTTCGCCTCATCTACGTTCATACAATCATCTCGTCATACAAGCACGCCGGTTACGAGTACTCCGCACCTGACCTTTCTGAAGAATTCAATTCACATTAAAAGTTTACCCAAATTATCAACCCACAAACAACCCCAAGACTCCGACTAATCGCAAGCGTACACAAGCCCATTTATTATAATATTTATTTACAGAAAACTCACTGGGTCTAAAATGGCCACCGCACCCGCGCGCGGGAATTTTGACAACTGTCGCCGCCGCCATGTTTAGATGAATAGTCTACTGCTTTATGGTTCTCGTTTGAGGGTTTTGAATTTGGAATATTATTTATGGTTTGAGAAACGATATTGTTTAACGACCTTTGCTTTTGGTAGGTCGTAGATAAAATTATGAGCTTAATTACTTAATAGAATGACGTTGTTATTTTAATTGAATCGTTGTTATAGCTCAGTAGTTATGGCGCCTGCCTCTCATGCACAAAGCTGTGGGTTCGCAACCAGACACGGGCAAGTACCAATGTGACTATTCTTTTTTACTTTTGGGAGTGCTACGTGCTACTAGGTACTGAGAAATTCCAAGTGGAAAAACCTAATATGTTACATCTCTCCTCATCAACATGGATTTATGTGTGGTCGGTCTACTGAAACAAATCTTGTAACATACTTAAATGATCTGTCTCGTGATTTAGATAATGGCCTTCAAGTAGATGCCATTTACACTGATTTTACTAGCGCTTTTGATAAAGTAAATCATCAACTGTTATTAATAAAACTTCAACTTTTTGGTGTCGGTGGTCCTCTGTTGCGCTGGCTTGCATCATATCTGTCTAAAAGATCTCAATTAGTTGCAGTAGGTGGATTTGAATCGAAGTCTTACTATGCCGAATCAGGAGTTCCGCAAGGATCCCACTTAGGTCCAGTTCTTTTTTTAATATTTATTAATGATCTTACTTCTAAAATTCAATTTTGTAATTACTCTATGTATGCAGATGATCTTAAGATATATAAAACTGTAAAATCCCTTGAAGATGCAATTCTAATTCAAAAAGATCTTGAAAATATTAACCGCTGGTGTGCTAATAATGCAATGTTTCTAAACGCCACTAAATGCCATCACATCACCTTCACTAGAAAGAAAAATCCGTTGACATTTGAATACAAGCTAAATGACACCATACTACAATCAGTCAGCGAAATCAAAGATCTTGGAGTAACAATAGACAGCAAACTTCAATTCAAATCTCACTTCGATAATGTAGTTAAAAAATCTGCTCGAATGCTTGGATTCATTAAACGTAATTCTAAGTGTTTCAAGCAACCCCAAACTAAATTGCTTCTTTATAAATCACTGGTTAGAAGCAACTTAGAATATGCATGTACTGCCTGGAATCCGTCCTATACGGTTCACTCTCAACGTGTCGAGCGCATACAACGTACATTCACACGCTCCTTGGCTTTTAGCACTAGTGGTATCTCTCATAGATGCCCATATGATCAGAGACTCTCTTTTTTCAAAATGACGTCACTCCGTGACCGACGAATAATGCTCAGTATCTCATTTTTGCACAAACTTCTTAATGGGAAGATTGATTGCAGTCACCTCCTAGCCTTGGTTCCCGTTACAGTTCCTCGGATCAGACCCCGCACTGTTCTATCTAACACTTTCTGTCCTCCATTCTGTCGTACTAACATCGGTGCCCATGGTCCGCTCATTACAACACTTAAACAATATAATATGCTCAACAAAAAATTAAATTCTAACCTGGACATATTTCATGACACCTTAGGGGGTATTCGGAAAAAAATACTAGACAGCTTTGTTTCTGTTACCTAATTTCAGTTTTAATTTATAATAATAGTAAGTTATAAGTGTTTTCTTCGTTACTTTGGTTCTCGACCTGTTCATGTTGCTCTTTACAGTATTTGATTTGTAATTTTAAAAGTATTTTACTTTGTTATAATTTGTGTTTTTAAATTTTTTGTTTTTAACTTTTCTGTCTTGTCCTCTACATTTTCTACGAAAGTTATGTATACTTATAATTGGTGTGTACATTAGATATAATAATTTTGTAACAAGTACATTGTACTTCTTCTTCAATGCATAATGTATACGCTGTTGGTGTACTTAATAAATAAATAAATAAATAAATAAATATGTATGTAACACTTTGCCCGACCTGGAAATCGAACCAAAGATCGAATAGCCGCGCTTGAAATAATATACAACCATTAGCCTAAAACATTAAGAAACGATTATCCACCATTTTTTAACACCAACAACTAAAAAGAAAGTATAATTACAAGGTCAAAAGTTCCCAACTAGCAAAAGATATCGTAAAAATGCCAGCAGCACGTTTCTATTTCAGCTATTGGTGGTGAAAAAATGTCGAGTAAATGATCTGTGCTCGTTCTCTCAACGCGATTTGGGCGCACTTCTCTCTGCTTTAAGTGATGTAAATATCGTAAGATTATCGTCTGAATAGCCAAATAGTCGAAAGAATATAGTGTAATCGCAACTCGAAAAGTTACTAGTGTTATATTAATCATCAGTATGCCATTTTTCAACACATTAGCTTATCCCAAGTCGGTAGAAGCTCTTACATTCGACAAATTTATTGTAATATAGCAGTGCGGTTGCAATCACTCGACTCTTTGATCGTGTGAATGCAACCAAGCAGCATTCATGGACCATTTTATTTATCTTCAATACCGCTGTTTGTGAAAAGAAATATTAAATTTAATGTAACTATTAAATTTTACCATTATTATGTGCCATACAATTTTACAGTCATATTGACAATTCGTGACCTAAAGTTAGCTCATAGGTGTTACTTTCATATGCGGGGTTAAATTTTTCGTCTACATTTCTTACATTTTAGTTAATATTTTCATGGGCCGTAAGAATTCTTAGTAAATAATGAATTAAAAATAATATTAATTTAATAGTTTATTCTAATTCACCATTAATAGCAATTCACTTATCATCACAAAGCATTCACTCGGTTTTTAGCTGAGAAATAGAAATGAGGTTTCAGCTTTACGACTTCTAGGACCGCCATTGCAGTTTTTGGGGTTCCTTAGCGCAAAATGTTAAATCCTTAATATTAGATCAAAATACTGTTATTAATACTCCAGAGGAATTCAAAAGAAAATTAAACATAAACAAAATATTTTAATGATTTTTATTATATGAGTGACTTTTTCAAAATATAATGGCGTTTACAGTGCTGTAAAAGATTTTATTCAACTTTCATACGTACATATGTTGTAAGACGGCTTTCAAATGATGTTTAGAGCACCTTTGGGGCTGTAATAGATAACTTTAAAGCGTTCTCTCAACTTCAAAAATTAAGCGAATGAAAGCCTCGTAAAAAGCTATTATATGACATTTAGTGCCGGTATAGTAACTAAGATGCTATTTTGTCGAATAAACAGCATTTACTCTACAATTATGCTGTAACAAATACATGTCGAAAGATAGTGCTATAAAAGCTAGTTTTAGGACAAATTAGCAATTCAGTGGCTTTCAAAGAGCTGTCATAAGACTTACGGTTGCATGAAGGTGATCGAGAGATATCTTTATATAATTATCGAGTAAATGCGATATGAATTCGTCGAGTACACGTTTACTAGACTTGTTTATAGAGCCAAAAAGCGTTGAAGGCTAAAATATCTAGACAGCTGCTTTTAAACGGCTTTTTGAAATAATAGGATCTTTCATACGAGTGTTTTTCGATCCATAGTCGTAAGAGTAATTGCTTATATGATCTTTTTGCTAGTTGGGTTACCAATATAATGAACATAAAAACTTCTTCATACAACAGAGCAAGACAGCGCTATACAATTACCTATCGCCATCTCTTTTTAATAAGAGTGACAAGTTTGACATTTCGATGAGCTCGTGAGTGTTCTTTTTTCAAATTTGACGTTTATTCGACTGTCAGTCATAACGGACAGTACGTGTGAAGATATAAATGCTTGTTCACACGTTTTTAATTTGATGGCGCGTGATGATGGTGTATTTATGTACTCTTGCGTGAGTATTTATTTAGATAAGTAAATATGTAGTTTATAGTAATTATTGGAGTTGAAAAACAATGTAAGGTTAAGATTCATTATCATAATCCTAACTAATATTATAAATGCGAAAGTAACTCTGTCTGTCTGTCTGTCTGTCTTTTCTTCACGCCTAAACTACTGAACCGATTTGTGTGAAATTTGGTACAGGGTAAGTGTGAACCCCAACAAAGGACATAGGCTACTTTTTATTCGACTTCGACTTCGACTTCGTCTGCGTCCGCGATAACCGACATATACGCGGACGAAGTCGCGGGCAAAAGCTAGTTACTTATAATTCTTTACTATTATAATGTTTTTTTCTCTCTTCTTTTTGCAGAAAGGAAATTTTTTCGTGAGTTATTAAAAAATATTTGATTCAAAAGTGCAACACATTTTCCTTCCACTCGTGACATTAAATTATAACCTAACCTCACGCCTGTAATCCCCGAAGGGTTAGGCAGAGGTGTACCTATTAGTAGGTACACCCACATTTCGCCAGCTATGTTTAACTTCCATGTAATAGTGGGCGAGCCTATTGCCATCAACCGGGTACAAATCCAGACTCCGAGGCTGCTACTGATGGAAAAACCCAATAACACTTTGCCCGACCTGGGAATCGAATCCAAGACCTCATGCTCAGCACTCGCGCTTTGCGACCACTACACCAACGAGGCAGTTAAATTACATTAAATTATGTTTTTAGATTTAAGGTGTAATATCTTAAGTATAGTCTGATGGGCCGGCAATCTGACACGACCGGATAGAAATCAGGCGCAGGACCAACGGGGTATCACACCACCAACTTCCAAATTCTACACTCATCTGCCTAGCCTTTTCCCAACTATGTTGGGGTCGGCTTCCAGTCTAACCGGATACAGCTGGGTACCAGTATTTTACATGGGGCGACTGCCTATCCATATTCATATTCATATTCATTTATTTGCATACCATAATGTGTAATAGGTGTTACATAAGGCTTAAAGCTAAGGTACAATTATGGACCCTGTAAGGGCACAGGCCACAGCAACACAGGGCATTATTAGAATTAAAAATTAATAATTAGAAAATAAAGATAAAACTAAAATTAAAATTCAGATAAGTATAAAAATAAAATAAAAATAACCCAATCATTCATTCAAACAAATTAAAAATTTAAATTATAGAAATAAAATAAAATAAAATAACCCGATCATTCATAATTTTATAAAAAAACTAATTTAAAATTTATCATTTAAATATTCATTGATATTATAGTAACATTTTGAAATTAGAAATTGTTTTAATTTATTTATAAATATGTATATTCGTTTTTTGCTGTTCTTTAATTATATTAGGTATTTTATTATATATTTTAGTAGACATGGTTAGTGTACTTGTTGAGAGCATTTTTAATTTAGAGCTTGGTAAGTTTAACCTATTTTTATGGCGTAATGTATATTCGACCTTCACAACTCAGTACCTGGGTAACTCGATACCACTTGGTAAGACTGGTTATCAGACTTTCAGGCTTCTGACGACCCGTAACGACTGTCAAAGATCCATGTATGACGGCCGGGACCAACAGCTTAACGTGCTTTCCGAGGCACGGAACGATGTCAGTGATGTCTAAGATTTTAGAAAGTACCTACTGAATTGAAAAGTCGCATTGGTACTTGCCCGGATTTGAACCCACAACCTCATGCATGAGAGGCGGGCGCCTCAACCATCATGACAATTCTAATTAAACTTAGACTGCTACTGAGAAATTTCTAAAAGAAAAATCTAATATAACTTCGAACCGAGACCATCTGGACAGTCAGTTTAGGACATATACTTAGGCACAAACAAAGCAATACTGCGAACTAATAAATGACATGTCTTTAGCAGTACAACTGGTGGTTATACAAAACGCTGCTATTTGCAGTAATCATTCTGTAATTGGCAGTAATACGCAATGTCCACGTAACATATCATTTTGTGCGACGGTGACCATGATTTCTGCTTATTAAGATACATGCGAAATACAATCTATATTAATCAAACTATTTTTATAAATGCGAAATAGATGACTCCCTCGTTGGTCTAGTGGTCGCAAAGCGCGACTGCTGAACATGAGGTCTTGGGTTCGATTCCCAGGTCGGGCAAAGTGTTATTGGGTTTTTCCATCAAGTATTTCTCAGTAGCAGCCTCGGAGTCTGGATTTGTGCCCGGTTGATGGCAATAAGCTCGCCTTCTTTTACATGGGTCTTAAACATAACTGGCAAAATGTAGGTACACCTACTGCCTAACCTTTCGGGGATTACAGGCGTGATGTTATGTTATGACCACTACCTAAAAAGAAACATTTTTCTTTTTAATTTTAAACTCAATACATTTTCCAGTAAGTGACCTTTGACCTTAACAAAACAAACAGAAGGGCAAGATTGCCATATGAATAAATAATTCGTTGAATCGTGCCCACCCTAGTGCAGTGGACGTCAATATAGCTTTATTATTCATGAAGGTTCGATGCTTGGACGTTGTCTGTCACAATATTTGTAATGCGACATTATTGTTTACTTAGAAAACTTTCTTTTTATTTATTTATTTATTTATAACACACATACACTATACAACGCAGGGAGGGGTCGCCCTAGGAAGACCTACACTGACCTTGTTGGTGAGGTTCTTCAGAAAGGTTAGGTGCGGAGTACTCGTAACCGGCGTGCTTGTATGACGAGATGTATGAACGTAGATGAGGCGAAAGGAGTATGTAAGGATCGTAGCAGGTGGCGTTCTGTGGGTTCTGCCTACTCCTGTGGGAAAAAGGTGTGAGTTTATGTATGTATGTATTTTATGTATACACTATCATCACAGGCTTACTTACCTAATACAATAGTGTAGTACCTATACGAGATAACAAATCTTAGCCTAAAGTAATGTTACAAATTGCGGCCCGTGTGAATTCGCTCAGAGTACAATCTTTGTTTTAATATAGGTACTTACTAGCTTTTGCTGACTTCGTCCGCGAAAATTGTGGTTTTTGGAGATATAAACTTGTTATTCCATACAAACGTTGTACCCCCGTTTCATCCCCTCAGGGGGTGAATATTGGAAAATCCCTTCTTAGCAAAAGTCTACTAACTATAAACTACCTCCCTGCCAAATTTTATCTTTACACGTCAAGCGGTTTTCAATATTTCGTGATAAATGAGTTCGAGTGGGTGACCTTTCGCTTTTTTATATTGAGATAGTAGTAGAAAGTCAGTAGCAGCCTCGGAGTCTGGATTTGTGCCCGGTTGATGGCAATAGGCTCGCCCCCTATTACATGGGACTTTAACATAGCTGGCGAAATGTGGGTGTACTAACGCGTACACCTCTGCCTAACCCTTCGGGGATTACAGGCGTTATGTTATGTATATAGTAGTAGAAAGTAGGCAAAGTTGAACAATCTCATGTGTCTGCAAATACATCGCCTTACCTTTGCAACACAACAAATCCTTATGGAAATGAATAGCACACGCAAACCCGCATGAAAACACAAGTCACCGCATAATTTCCAACTTAAATATTGCAAGATGATTACACTAACATTATCAAGTTAGCGGTTATCAATTTAACTGCAATTACCTAACATGTTGTTTGTGTTGCAACTTTGCCTACGTACACATAATTTACCAGTTCCGTGAATTTAGTACAGCGCCATCTAGTATCGATTTTATGTAATTTTACATGTAAGTGATTTGAAGAAAATTGAGTCGTGTTCTTTTATGTGGCGCTCGCGTCTAACTGCTGCAGTAGTATCATGGTGGGTTCGATTCCCGGGTCAGGCAAAATGTTATTCTATTTATTATCTCACAACTATTCGAAATACGAAAGTTTTGATGGATGGATGTTTGTTACTCAATTACGACAGAACGGCTGAACGGATCTGGATGAAATTTAACATAGACAGATTTATTGATAGAGATAGAAGAGCACATAGACTACTTTTAATCCCGGAAAAAAATTACGGTTTCCGGCAGTTAATATATTAACTTTGACACGGACGAAGTCGCGGGCAGAAGCTAGTTTTTCATAGGTTTTGTATATTATTAACTAGCTTTTGCACGCGGCTTTGCTCGCGTTAAATTCCGGATAACGTAGTTCACTCCTACGTTTCTCCTAAGTTTCTCTATACAAATTTTGGACCCCCGTTTCATTCTCCTAGAGGATGAATTTTGGAAAATCCTTTCTTAGCAATTGCAAAGTATGTACAATTTATAAAAAAGAAAGAAGGAACCTTATAGGCCATTCAAAAATTCTTCAATAGGGTGAGTGTTCAAAAGGCTGGCAACTTTGCCACATTATTTGGCAATGCTAATTCTTTGGTCCAAATAAAGGCTAGCCCTCTGGTCATGGCAACTAGCTTCAGTCGTTTTTTAGTATATGACGTTCAAAAGTGCCTTATATTGGCCTAATTTAAATAAATAATTTAACTTTGACTTTGACATGTAAAGAGTCTATCAGTGGCTTGGCCCTAAATTGCCTATTGAATAGAAAAACCGATAATTGGAATATTCAGTAACACACAAATTAGCCTATTAGATGATGAAACGCATGTGACCAAGAGTGTTATGAATATGAATGTGGATGGATGGAGAGGAAGAGGAGGGCCAATGAAAAGATGGATAGATTTTTTTTTTTTTTTTTAGGTGGTAAAAATCATCAAATGACTCCCTCCGCCCTGGGTGGAGCGGAAGGGACTGTCAGACTTTTACTGACTAAAAAACCACCCTGTTCCTTCTGTAGCCCTTTGCGTTCCGGGGCCACGGTATCCTGTTATGACGTCCCGCAACCCCGGCAGGCGTTTGGCCCCTATTGGGGCCCCGTCCCTGTGCTGACAGCTCTTTGAGGCGCGCGCGAACAGAACGCGCCGTCGAACCGGGCATGGTCCTTGATCGGACGGCGAGCTACCCATTACTCGCCGTCCGCAAGCCCGCGCCTACGTCCGACGCCCTGGGCGTCTCCCGCGGAAGATGGATAGATTGTGTGAAGAATGATATCAAAGAAAAGGGAGTCAGTGATTGCATGACAGCTGACAGGACGGAGTGGAAGAAGAAAACGTGTTGCGCCGACCACAAGTAACATGGGACAAGGGCAGGAAGATGATGAACTTAAATTAGCCTATTGACACTGGTAGGTAGGTTTAAAGTATATCAGCAAGTTATAATAGCTGCAAACACGATATGAATTGTTTGAGCGTGCGCGTGCGCCAGTCATTGGCTATTAAGGCGATGTCAAAGACGCACGCGCAATTTTCATTGAATAATTGATAATGTTGCGGGTTTGATACCGGGCAAATATAAAATAAAGAAAGAAAGAAAAACTATTTAGTCAGGCGAAAGTGACGCATATAACATTAAAAAAAAACATCACGCCTGTAATCCCCGAAGGGTTAGGCAGAGGTGTACCCATTAGTACATCCACATTTCGCCAGTTATGTTTAAGTCCCATGTAATATAAATAGGGGACGAGCCTATTGCCATCTACCGGGCACAAGTATTAAATGTAAAACAAAAATATTGAACATAAATGGAAATAATTATGCGGCACTACCGCGCGAAACGGCTGACGCTTACCGTGGCCCGTGCACGAAGGCACAAAACCACGGCTCTGGTTTTCAGCGTAGCCGCCACGCCAGCCAACATGTGCCTGCAATTTGTTTCCATTAGCATATGTATCTACACCTCCTTTGATAAAGGTTTGGCTTTTAACTTGGCCAGAGGCTAAACATTGCCAACGTGGCAATGTTGCCAGGCACCTTTCCATTTTTTGATTTCATTTTGTTTCAGTCTGTTTTTTTATTATTACATACATAACATAACGCCTGTAATCCCTGAAGGGTTTGGCAGAGGTTTATAGCCATTAGTACTCCCATATTTTGCCAGTTATGTTTAAGTCCCATGTAATAGGGGGCGAGTCTATTGCCTATTTTTTTTAGTCTTACCAAGGGGTATCGTATTACCCAGTTACTGGGTTGTGGGGGTCAGATAGGCAGTCGCTCCATGTAAAATACTGGTATTCAGCTGCATCCGGTAAGACTGGAAGCCGACCCCAACATAATTGGGAAAAGGCTAGGCAGATGATGATGATATCACTGAATAATAAATAATTACTATGTTACACCAAATGGGGAATAAGTACAAATAAAAGCAAGTCCAACTTACCTTTTCGCAAAATAATCATTTACCATCACTACTCCTCCTTCCCACAGACTTCCTTCCTGCCTTCCTCTTACAGCAGTCTCCCCCTTATCGGCGCCGGCGCACGTTTATGCGCCGCGCTCGGACCACACACGACGTTCATAAATAGACTCTATCACACGGCAGAATGGGAGCGTCGAGCTTTCCTTTTACATATCGCGAGTTTGTTAGATGGGAATCATTTTTAATGAAGAGCTTGTTTTTATTTTTATCCCAAACTAGCTTCTGCCCGCGATTTCGTACGGGAAGAAGTCTGAAATGAACAAAAAATGAAAGAACTTTCTACCCCTTTTTAAACCCGTTAGGGTATGTATTTCAAGTAGCTTGTAGATTGGACCAAAGAATCATGTTGTCCCATACAAACGTTACCTCCCTTTTTCTCGTGCTTGTGCCTTCTCTGTATGAGAAGAGGGCTTTGCCCAGTGAGACAATAATAGGCTCGTATAAATAGTATACTTTGTTTCTAATAGTTTTTCTTGGATATCTCTGGCATCGGTGAAGGAAAACATCGTAATGAAACCATTTTTTTTTAAGTATGGGAAATCATCAAATGGTATCTTCCGCTCTGGGCGGAGAGGAAGGGAGTGTCAGACTATTACCGACTAAAACCCATGCCCGTGCCCTCCTAAAGCCCTTTGCGTTCCGAGCCGCGGTGACTTTTTCGAACAAAATCCGAAAACCCGGACTTGTAATAAAAGTTTGAAATCGCCAATCCGTCTTTAGCAAGCATAGTGATCAATGCTCGTGCCTTCTCTGTATGAGAAGTGGCCTTTGCTCGGCAATTAAAAGCTGGTAATTAATTAATAATTGAACCGGAATATAAATAAGGTACTCTACTACTTCCCACACGATCACAAACAAATTGTTCATCAACCTACATTAAAATCGATAATATATTAATCGACATTCAATAATTTGCGTATGAACAACTAGACAAATCGATATTCATTATGATAAACAATAGTTTATGTCTGCACCGTCGGGCGGCCGACATTTTGACAAGGTGTAAGGACAGGGCCGTTTGTTAGCGGAGAATCATAGGCGGGCGTTGAAGTTTGTGTTTTGTTTTGATCTTATGAACTTAGTTGTGGTAAATCTATTTATGTATTTAATTTGACATTTCTAGGGGGGTTTGCCGTAACCGCCACGCTTAAAAATGATGCGGGCAGCGCCGGACCGGTCATTGTGGCTATCTTTAGGAGAGGCCTATGTCAATAATTTGCTGTTCTATCCAACGTGCGACACCTACGTGGTCGAAATATATGAAATGGGTGATTATGATTTTAATGAGTCGAATTTTAAAAATGTTTTTGTACGCACGAGTATGAATCATGTACTGAATCTATGATAAAAGTTTTTGTAATGATGTCCATTCCATCATATCCATATTTATATTCATTTATTGAAAACCATATTGTGTAAAAGATGTTACATAATGCTTAAAGTTAAAGTATAGTTATGGGACTTATGGGCCCTGTTAGGGCACAGCAAATAAAAGTAAATTTCCACGTGTATGAAAGATCATCAGTTATGAACGGCTTGGCCAATTTTTCTTTGTTTGTGTTTGTAATTGTTAGGACGAGGTTTGTATGAAAATATGGATATTTGGATGGTATTTTTGTATCAAAATCTCACCCTTTATAATAAATCCTCTGTCAGTATGACCGCAGCCTCACTTGACATTTGACAGCTATTTAGGCGGGAAGTGACAGCGCGCTCGTTATCGTCGCCATGTTGGTTTATTTTTCTTTTGTTTTTGTTTACACATTGTCTAGGCGGCGGCGCTTACAGCCTAGTGTGCATTTTAATTTTACATGCTAATTTAATGAATTTTTAGGCACATTTTATTGTCCAAACTAATATTATAAAGAGAAAAGATTTCACTGCCGCGTTGGTGTAGTGGTCGCAAAGCGCAACTGCTGAGCATGAGGTCTTGGGTTCAATTCCCAGGTCGGGCAAAGTGTTATTGGGATTTACCTTCAGGAATTTCTCAGTAGCAGCCTCGGAGCCTGGATTTGTGCCCGGTTGATGGCAATACGCTCGCTCCCTATTACATGGGACTTAAACATAACTGACGAAATGTGGGTGTGCTAATGGGTACAACTCTGCCTAACCCTTCGGGGATTACAGGCGTGATGTTATGATTTTGACTTAGACTTGGCAAAATAGATTGCGGCAACTTCAAGGACGCCCCCCTATCTTATCTTGCCTCATCTCCCAATAAATAACAAACATGTACCTACTTATTTACATATTTTAAAGCCTTCAATAATTCAAGAACCTGTGACCTTTATTTTGTCGGCACACTGATACGTTTCGGCGACTTCAAAAGTCTTTTTGACTTTTAAAGTCTGACACTTCCACTTATGCAGATTAAGAGGAGGTACTGTTTTTACGTGAGTCTGTGGAAGTGTAAGTATGTGTCTATGGCGCCATTGAAGAGGATTTTCATTCATTGTTTCGACACATTTTGCTGTACTAGTTGACCCAGTGAACTTTTCTCTTTAAATTTCATTCATTCAAGAACCTTCTCCATAAAATAACGAATTTAAAAAAATATTTAAAAAAAACAAGCTTTAATTTGAAATTATTACAATATTGAGTAAGTATTGGACATTGTATTGTCATCAGAACTAAAGGTGTATGCAAAATTTCAGCTCAATCGGATACCAACAAATGACATCACGTCTGTAATCCCCGTAGGGTTAGGCAGAGGTGTACCCATTAGTACACCCACATTTCGCCAGTTATGTTTAAGTCCCATGTAATACAACAACAAACAAACTGTAACAACAAATGGTCGAAAAATAAAAAATTGTTGGAATACATACGAACAGTGCAAGCTAAATAAAATCTTGAAAAAAGGTAGGGATCCGTAATAAAATTCCACACGGACAGACGCCAGATACATATATGTAAAGTCCAGATTTCTTCACGATGATAATTTCTTGCATTTCATTTTTAAAAACTCATTCATAATATTCTGTTAAGGTGATAATAGTCAGCTCATTACAAATTCGACCTTATGACCTTGTTGGCAAGTTGCATTGTTTTCTAAACACCTTTTTACAAGCTTTTATTTAGCTTGCACTGTTCGTATGTAAGTATGTAAATAAGTTGTCCTTTCAAAGAAGGATGGCAAGAGTGGACCCAAAATGAACGGAGCGCTGTGCACGGTCTACTTTATATCAATTATAATATCAAGTAAATAAGTGTTGAACAAAAAAATACTGAGTTATTACAAAACGGGAATCAAAAGTTATTAATTATTCATAATTACAAAAAATAATCATCGTGCAGTTTCTAAACGAAACATATAGTTACATTCCTTTCTAGGCTAATGATTAGATAAAAAGTAGTTCGTTTTTGCTTGGTTATTTTCCTTCTTTTATACTTATACATCTTGTTAAAAAGTTGTTAAATATTCTGAAAACCCATAACGATGAAACATACGAACCATGTAAATAGACCGTAAAAAAAAATAAGACTCATTATTTTGCTACATACGTAATGGATTATATGAAACGGAGAAACGGAACGTCATTATCAAATTGACACTGACGACATTTTTGTTGACATTTGTCAACTATTTGTCTAGAGTTGCCCAACTATCGATAGTTTCTCTATCGATAGATGACCTCGAAATCTAGTAACAATGCTAAACCACTGATACTATCGATATCACAAATTAACTAATACTATTGATTGGAAGCGCGGTATCGATAGGATCGATACTATAACATGATAATATTATCAATAGTATATCGATTTTTTAAAGTAATACTATCGATACTAATGATAGTTTGTAAAACTATCAATAGTATTACAACATCGATAGTTTTATCGATAGCTCACACTATCGATACCATCAATACTATCGACAGTATTGCTCGTAAACAAATGCTGGACTTCGATAGTATCGATATTATCGGAACTAATACTTTCGATACTATTTTTGTATATAATTATAAAAATACGTAAACTACTACTACTATCTATAGATAATATGGATACTATCGATAGGCTATCGATAGTTTAGCGATAGTCGACTATCGATAGGCAACACTATTTTCAACGGTTACACATTAATGTAAAAAGTATTTATGCTTGAAAAAAAATCTAAAAAGAAAGAAAAGTGTAATGTCATACCGTAACCATGGAAACTATTATATAACAAAGATGTCAAATTATGATTAATTATTTTACAACAGCAATAAAAATGTTTTAAGTTTTATCAAGCAGTATTTTTAACTATTTATTATTGACCAAAAGATATGGTCAAACACCCCGACAGGTTGGTTATGAAATTAATAAATATTGTACTTACCTATCCATATTATTATTTTACATTTGTATTTTTGACAACTTTTTACTTGTATATTGTTTCAGTTAATCTTTAACAATAAAGTATGCGTGCCATGTTATTTGCAGGCAGGGTGGTGGACAGTTTTCACAGAAACTCTGCTCTTGTTGTTGTTATCACCATTGCCTTTTGGGGACATAAATGTGGACTCTTGCTCACATGGTATGAGCATTTTGTGGTAAGTACGTGGATTATCCCAGACACCAAAGCTATGTCGCTGCACCAGCTAGCTTCTTAGATAATCTTTTAATTAGGTTAAAAGATTATTTATCATAAAATACTATCTAGGAACGCAAAACGAAGATTAAAGGAAGATGCAATGTTTGTATGTCTTGAATATTTTATAAGTAATTACAAAATAAATAAAGGTTTAAATAAATAAATGTTGTTTTATTCAACAAAACTCTGGTAAATGTAGATAAAAGTACATCAACTGTGCTTTTAAAGAATATTCCAGGAGATATAAAGCTGCCTCCTTATCCTGTGATATTATGCAAAAATATGAATTACAGGTGAATCTGGCTAAACGGGTATATGACTGATTATTAGCACCGGAATAAAAATAAATAATAATATAGTATGTATAAATAAATAATAACCAATAATTGCGAGTCTTAGTTTACTTTTAGATTATTTTAGGTTATAATCTTCCACTTTTCATATTTTTTTTCTCCCAACTTTTTCAAATTACTTTCCATTTGATTTTTGGTTAGCCTTAAGTCGTTCTTTAACTACAAATCAGTTTCAATATTACACACTACTTCTATCACTGGGTCCCAAATTACATGTAGTCTCGCCATTCTCCTTTGTAAACCATTTTTCGACCATTTGTTGGTATCCGATTGAGCTGAAATTTTGCACACACCTTTAGTTCTGGTGACAATACAATGTCCAATACTCAATATTGAAATAATTTTAAAAAAAGCTTGTTTTTAAAAATATTTTTTATATAATTATAAATTATTACGGTTACGGTGAGCAATATAACATACATAGCATCACGCTTGTAATCTCCGAAGGGTTAGGCAGAGGTTTACCCATTAGTACCTAAACCTACATTTCGCCAGTTATGTTTAAGTCCTTTGTAATAGGAGGTGAGATTATTGCCATCAACTGGGCACAAATCCAGACTCCGACTGAGAAATTTCTGATGGAAAATCTCAATAACACTGCCCGACCTGGAAATCGAATTCAAGACCTCATGCTTAGCAGTCGCGCTTTACGACCACTAGACCAATGAAGCAGTCTCATCAATTCCAATATTCAAATAACGGATCGTTATTTTAACGGCTCGTAGTTGTTACGAATTGTAAAGTCTATGTGGTACCTATGACAAAAGTAGACACTGTAACTGTCCTAACAATTAAATAAGTAGGTACATAAACACAATTGTTCATTCCAATCTTCCGGTTGAATACTCCACATTACACAACCTCACTTTGTCACAATTGGAAGTCACGTTACGGTCAATGTATTCAATACCAATTAGATTGTTTGGCAGAATCAAATAAAATGTGATGTCATTGTAGGTACTTGTAGTGTCATTATACTGGTTAAGGTAATTAGATCAACCATGGAATTAAAGGGATTGGCCTTATTATCTATGTATTAAAATACGTTTGGGGCATTTTTTTTATACATGTGATTGTGTAGGCAAAGTATATAATACCTACCATAGACCGATACAACCGATACTACCGATAAACATAGGTACATAGTACCTATTAGATATTTTCGTATCATTATTTGATGTAAACTAGAAAACGTAGAAAACTAAAAAAAAACTAGTTCAAAACTTCTTCCTATTTAAAGTCAAAGCATTTATTTCAATTAAACCATTTACTGGTACTTTTGTTTTTTCAAGGATTCGGTTAGTTAGTCAGAAAGTTGAAACTAGTTGCTCGTTCCAAAATGTAGGGCGTATTTAAATCAATATCCTACATACATTAAGACAAAACACAAAATAAAGTAATAAAATGAAATAGTTTTCATTGAAATAAGACGGTAAGTATCTAATCCATGTTCATTTATGTCAAAGATAGTTAAAATGCAATTAGAACAATCGTTTTCGTCATCTTATAAGCATTATCGTGCCACATAATTGCAAATTTAATGAGGCTTGCAAACTAATCTTCATTATTTCTCTACAAAACTCGATTACAATTTTAACACATTTATAATTAATATATCTACTTATAACCAAACCAATTAGGCCATAGATTGTAAATTATAATTAAAAAGATTTCTTGATTGATTAATAATGAAAATTAGTTAGTATACACTGATTAAAGAAATAATTAATAAGTACATCTGATTGACACGCTCATTCTGAGATTATTAAATAGTTATTATTAATTATTTTTAAGTACAAAAATGCAATGATTTTGAAGTGTGAAACTAATCACATAAAAAAATAATTGAAACGATAAAAAGATATATGTGGAAAGTCGTAATAACATAATACAGATATGTGAATGGCGAGTCTAATTTTATTGAAAGATGTTCCGTATGTTTTTTGTAATAACTGCACATGGTTATTTTATTGTTCTAGTTTTAACTTTCTGTACCTACTTATGCTGACTGAAACTAGAAAATGCTAAGTAATGTTCAGAAAAGGGAAGTCTGAATGCTAAAAAGCCTATCCTTTGTAGAATATTTTTTTCGGTAGATATATCTACCTAGCTACTTACTGTTTAGTACTTACTTTAATATAATTAGAACATAGGTTATCATAAAAAAAATACTTATTGACACATAACAAGTTTACAGTAAATGTGAAAAAGCATATTTGATAAAAACTCAACCTTAAAAACAGGTAACTTTGTCTTTTTTTTAAACCAAAATCTTTACATTGCATCCATATCACAAGGGAGTTTTTTTTTAAGTGACACTAAAATGATGAGGTAGGTAGGTATTTTTGTACCTACTAAATAATATACGTTGAACACGCAAAAAAAAAAACAAAATGTCAAGTGGTTAAGTTAAAAGGATAATCCGCAACATTTTTACAGAACCCTGAACAGTAATTACATTCAGTAATAAAACTCCAACAATTGTAGATTTTATCGCGTTCATACAATTTAATATTAACTAACACAACTTAATTACAACAGTATTATGTTATAATTTCTTTAAAAAATCCTACTACAACGATATCCGATCAATAATTCAACATGGCGCACGTCTATCAATATAATAATTCTGTCAAAGTTTAATTGAAATTCTGTACAAAGCGCACCGCAGTATTATTGATACATTATGAGTGCGCGAAAGAGCCATAGAAGCAATTTACAACTGAATTACAAATCTGGACGAAGCCCCACTAAATACACACTCAGGTTAAATCAATTGTCGTACATCCATCTCTTTTTTATACTAACAAACTCCATAAGTTAGAGTAGGATAGAAGACATAAAAGATGTTGTCGAGCAATGAAAAGCGAACGGTTAACGCCTACAAAACGAATGGGGACGGGTAAAAAGCTTGTTTGTTCGGGGGCGTGTCCCCCTGACGAGGCGAGGGGCGCAGTCACTCGGCAGCCGCCGCCGGGACCAGTGCCCGTGTCACACGCAACTGACATTTCAATCTGACAGCCGTGGCTGTCCATCACGCGCCCTTTGCATCAAAAAACTAGTGCGGTAGAATTAAGAAATCATGCTAATCGATTTCGATAAATATTAATGTGAAGACTGTGTCTCATTCAAATTAACTGACATTATTTTATACTGTGGACTGTGCTGGTATAATGTACTGACTCTATTAAACTTTAATCGGTTTGAAAAATTGTGTGAAGATGGCTTTTGAAGATCGCTGCAGTCCAAACCAGGCCAACAGTCCTGGACCTGTCACTGGAAGAGTGCCTGCCCCCCACGCGGAGAACCCAATGAACTACTCTCCACCAAGTCAGTATACTTGTACCACAATTGACTCAAGATATGAGCGAACGTCCCCAAACATGACGATAGTCAAAGTGCAACCAAATTCTCCTCCACCGAGCCCTGAAAACCAAAACGAGATGGACGGTTTCCAGAATTACTACAGACCAGAAACACCTGATGTTAAACCTCAAATAAATCCTGAAAATCAAAGATTTGAGAATGACAAACTTAGAGCACAGAGGCAACAGCCGTCGGTACCCATAGCCTTTTCTATAAGCAATATCTTACACCCTGAATTTGGTTTGAACGCGTTAAGGAAAACAAACAAAATCGAGGGTCCCAAACCAGTTGGGCCAAACCACAGCATTTTGTACAAGCCCTACGATTTATCAAAGCCTCAGAATGATTTCCAAAAATACAGCTTCGATTACTTGAAATCGAAAGAAACAGAATTCGGCTCTTTACCACCTCTTGGAGGTTTGAGACAGACGGTTTCTCAAATCGGGGAGCAAGTACCAAAAGAGAGAGAAATGCCAAAAGTAATAGAGAATCAGAAAAGGCCAGATTCTGCAAGTTCAGTGGTTTCTTCAACTTCAAGCGGGGCTTTGTCGACCTGTGGTAGCACTGATACGAACAGCCAGTCGGGCAATGCATCGTTATGGCCAGCTTGGGTTTATTGCACCAGATACAGTGACAGACCCAGTTCCGGTGAGTGGTTACACTTTTTTTATCTTAAACTTTTTTGTGGTAGTGTCGTTTATTTTGCGTAAGTCAGGTGTTTTATTTTTCTTTTCAATTATAGCGGTTCCTTATGTTTATTTTGGAGGAAATTATTTGCTATGCGTGGAACAGAAACTTAATTACTTTGACGAGTTTATTTTTGATATCTTTTTTTTTTTATTGTTTGAAAAAAGAGTTGACTTAGACATAGTATTTTAACAAATAGAATGAATTCACATTTTGTAAGCTTACAGTTTATAAGCTAATTAGTATTGGTATTGGTAACTTTGAGGTATTATTTTATGTTTCCTTTTTTAAATGGTTCAGTATTTTTTATCACACTTACCTACTAAAATTTTATACAGAAACATTTTATTATAGTTTACTTTGACGACATTATCACACCATCTCTATTTAACAACAAGAAAACCCTTTTTTGTCATTTCCTATTCTATTATAGCAACTTTAAAAACGAAACGTCGTGCCACATCGACATTACACAACTTTAAAACGAGTAAAATATTCCATTCGGACAAAAACATACATAAATATTTTGACAATGAGATTCGAAGTATTGTTGTATGTATTAGAATATATTATAGCAAATGATCCGTAACACATGCTGGTATATTTTGTGTCTGTTGACACATCACTACAGATGTAATGACTTTCGTATTTATTTATTCAAAACATTGTTTTCTTTTTTTGAATTAATTTTAGGTTGAATGCGGTGTCCTTTATGGGAGCTCTAATGGATAGGACATCTTTATTGCATTTAAAATTTAAATAGGAGTTTGTTTGTTTATAGACTTTTGAATTTTGAATGGTCTATGACTGTTTTGTTTATACCTTTTTTATGACTTTTTATTATTAAGACCACCAACGAAAAAGATCGAATTATTTTTTCTTTTTTTTTTAAATACGCAATTTTACCAGTATTATAAATGTACTCCAGTTTGGCTGAACAGATCTGGATGAAATTTGACAAAGTCTGATACGATTACCGTGGGATATTAAACTTTGATGCGGACGGAGTTGACGGAAGTTAGTATTTTATACACATAATAATAATTACTGCCTATCAAATTACCCTGCTGTGCCAGTTTATAGCTGCACCGGTGAAAAACAGGCGAAAAACACCTTAAATGTAATATCTTTAAGGTCAGCATTCCATTGTCAAACTCCCTTGTGTCAATTTTTAATTTTTCCATCAGCCGATCCTATTCTGTACAAAATCTCTCTAAGTGAGATTGAGGTGAGATTTCAATTCTTATCATAGTCAAAGGTCACCTAAAACTCACTTCACAATCACCTAAATTCAACGAGGGAATTTTACAGAATACCGCTGCAGGTGGGCCGTCGCCGTCGGCGCGCGGCGTGTTTGCCAACATAACAAAAAAAATAAGAACATGAATTAGGGCAGTGCTACACGTAGGCTTATTGATACCCCGTTGGGTAATATGCTCTACTTAAGTATAATTTATTTTAAAAAAAAAGCTTGTAAAAAGCGACGTATTTTTTGCCCAGACTTAACACATTATTTTACATTATTTCGACAATTACGCGGACGAAGCCGCGGGCAAGAGGTAGTAGATGTAGTCGAAGTCTATAAGCCTATGTCCTTTGTCAGGGTTAGAAAAAAAAAACTTAGCGTGTACAAATTTCATCAAAATCGGTTCAGTGGTTTAGCACGTTTTTTTATCATTTAGGTATTCAGTATTTTTCTTTCTTGATAAGTAGGTTTGAGAGGGTTTGGATTATATTTTACAGTTATTCACATGAGGCAAAGGGGAAGGTCATACAAATACAAAATACAAATACTTTTATTTGTTGAACATAGGTAGGTAAGGTACAGATGTTATAGTTGTTAGTTGTTTGGTGTTATTGTTGTTGTTTGTTGTTGTGTTAGTTGTTCGTTGTTTGTTTCGGTTTTTTGTTGTTGTTGTTATTCAGATTTTATTTCAAAAATGTATTTTGACAGACTGATCCAATATCAACACACAGCTCAAACCACTGAACGGATTGCGCTGAAATTTGGCACGTAGATAGTTATTATGACGTAGGCATGCGCTAAGAAAGGATTTCCCAAAATTCACCCCCTAAGGGGACGAAATGGGGGTCCAACACTTACGATATTCTAATATGAAACGGTAAGCTTAACGTTTACTCTACAGAACCCATTTTGACGCTTCAGAATGAGTGTCTATCCTTTAGTCAGCAATACTCTAATCAAATTACTTGTTGAATTAATCGGAACTGTCATTTTAAGATAGTTATTTTTAGCTTAGGTGGATCGGTCATGTTAAGAGGATGAGTGAAAGACGATTAACAAAAGGTATTTATACGGCAGAGGTGAGTGGCAACGCAGGGAGGGGTCGCTCTAGGAAGACCTACACTGACCTTAATGGTGAGTATTGGTGAGGTTCTTCAGAAAGGTCAGGTGCGCAGTACTCGTAACCGGCGTGCTTGTATGACGAGATGTATGAACGTAGATGAGGCGAAAGGAGTAAGGATCGTAGCAGGTGGCGTTTTGTGGTTTCTGCCTAGGAAAAGGTGTGAGTTTATGTATGTATGTATGTTAATTTATCGAAACTGTCATTTTAAGATACTGTCAAATTGACATTAGATTAAATGTCATCTTTTAAATAAAACCTGCTTTCACTCGGAGAGAGTATTTTGACAAATTCTTGTGTTAAGGGGGTCGAATGTTGCAAATGTTTAATGTTTTTAGAAATGACAGAAATATATAGAAGTATATGAATTATTGATTATAATATGACTCTGACTAATGGTTTAACCTGGGTTTGGTCGTGTTTTTAAAGATTTTTTGTCTGTTCTGTGGTAAAAAAAAATATGTTTTGTGTTAAACAATTTTTTTTGTATTTTTAATGTTCTAAATTTAAATTAAATTTTACATTTAAAAAATTACAATCCCCAATTTATTTGACCAAGTGTGGCGATTAAAAAAAATTGCTTATCAATATTTATTTACGAAATAAATATTTATTTCACCTATTAATAATGAGCGTTAATAATATATTCAAACACTGATTGTATGTATGTCTGTCTCTGTCATCATGTTTAACACATTATTGTTTTTTGTTTTTGTTTCATTGTATGTTAATTTTGTGAATTTCGATTAGGCAAGGGACAGAATTAAAATTGCAGGAGAGTGGAAGAGGAATGAGGCGCTTAAGATAATAGTTGATAGGCATGTAGGATTATACTAGTTATCTCCCCCGGGTTTGTTTAAATAGGTACCTACAAAGGCAAGGTAAATGTTTTTATTTTTATTTTTTTGTTCGATGTTTTTTTTTATTGTTTTTTTTTGTTTTTATTGTTTATGTTTTTATGTTTATGTTTTTTTTTATATCGAAAAATTTTTTTTTATAAGTAATACTTTTTTTTACAAATGAAAAAATAAAAGATTTTTATTCTCATCATAAAGTGTAGGATAGTTTAATAAGAAATTATTATTTAAATGAGAAAAATTTGGATGGATGGATGTTAGTTGCTCAATTACGTAAAAATGGCTGAACCAATTTCGATGAAATTTAGCACAGAGATTGATTATAGTCTGAAATAGTACATAGGCACAAAAGTAGATAATAAACAGTTCATTAATTAAGTTAAGTTTCAATCGAAGACATACATCGGTTTCTAAGAAAACTTCAACTATATCTGACGACCCTGTATACCTATCTCTTTTGTTGAGTGTACCTACGTATTAGGTACAGTCAACCGAGTATCGTCTGTATATTACTAAACTCAACAGAAGAGAAAGGTTAGCTATTTTAGGTTTCTCATTAAAATACTAATAGGTAGTGTCCGACCGAAGGTGCAATTCTGGCCGAAGCCGAAGCCGAAGCCGATTAATCGGTATTCACCAAAACCTTCGGCCGAAGCCGAAGCCGAAGGTGTCATTGACCTTGAGAAATACGATAGTTACTTTGATCTCAGAATATACTAGATACATATTGTGAGAGCTTTAGAGATTTAGCCCTATGAAATATGAAATATTTAAAAACAAAAGACTTATTAGAATTTTAAGACGCGCTCTCAAACTTGTTTTGACTCGTTTAGTTTACTAACTGCGATTGGTTTGGTCCGGTGCGGCGGCGCGGCGAAACTCTGCTGCTCTGCACACTCTCTGTCTCGCTCTAGCATCGTTCAGTAAATTTCAAATTTTGACAACTAGCAAACCTTCGGCTTCGGCCAAACCTTCGGCAAATTTTTGGCCGAAGCCGAAGATTTGGCCGAAGGTGCTTTTTCGGCCGAAGGTGGCCGAAGCCGAAGCCGAAGCCGAAGCTTCGGTCGGACACTACTAATAGGAAACAATCAACATGGCAGTCTTATTCGATTAACACGAGAATTGGTTAAGAATATAATGTACAGTCAGCAAAACAGATAGGTATGCAGGGTCGTCAGATATAGTTGAAGTTTTCTAAAAAACCGATGGATGTCTTTGACTGAAACTTAACCTAACTAAAGAACTATTTATTATCTACGTTTTAAATTAAATTACATTCGAAAACATCCATCGGTTTTTAAGAAAACTTCAACTATATCTGACGACCCTGCATACCTATCTGTTTTGCTATGTGTACCTACCTCGACTGCCTCGGTGGTCTAGTGGTCGCAAAGCGCGACTGCCGAGCATGAGGTCAGTAGCAGTCTCGGAGTCTGGATTTGTGCCCAGTTAATGGCAATATGCTCGCCCCCTATTACATGGGACTTAAACATTACTGGCGAAATGTGGGTGTACTAATTTGTACACTTCTAAGTACTTAGTTTTCTCAATTTTTTTTCTGTAAGTATGTCTGTTTGTTTGTTTCGATTAATCTCCGAAACGGCTGGACTGATTTTGACGGGACTTTCACTGGCATATAGCTGATGTTATAAGGAGCAACTTTAGTTTTATTTCAGAATAAAAATTAGGGTTCCGCGCAAACAAATAAAACTCTTGATAAACGACATTAATGCAGACAAACTCGCAGACGTTAGCTAGTACAAAATAATTAATAACAGTAATAAGAATAAAAATAGTTTATGACATTTGCAACTTAAATAATCAGCTACTTACTTAGGTTACTTGCTAATTATACAAAAGGTTTAAAAATCAAAATCAAATAAAAAAAACATAACAATATAAAATTTGCATAAATTCAAAAGAAAATCATCACCAATTCAAAGTTAGAAGGGAACACAATAAATCGTTGACATTCCATGTCAACAAGATGGCGTCTTGACAGCTGTCATATGGAATGACACGAGAAAATGACGGAAGCAATTCGAATGTGAATTTTCACTGGAAAACAATGGAAGTAGGTAATTTAAAAGTGTTATTGTTTTAGAAATGTTTGTTTTTGTGAATAAACATTGGAATTGATTGTGAAAATGGACCTTTGACGGTCATGACTGTGATCTTTTTAAGTTTGTACCGTCACTTTTTTACATACCTACAATATTCTTTTTGTTAGCAACTGACTATCTAATAACCTAAATTAACAATTAGTATTTTTAATAAATAAGTTTAGGCTTCATTAGAAAAGCCTAATAACACATTTAAATTTTGAGTACATAGGTACATACTTGTTTTTTTTTGTTAATCTCTAATTTTGTTGTTTTACGCTCGTACAATAACTTGCACCAACCATGTTCTCTTCACCACCTTTGGTTGACTGTATACAGAATGCCTAAGGCATTAAGTCCACCTTTGTACTTTTGTTGCATAAAGTTATAAATAAATAAATTAGAAATCCCTCGTTTCACCCATGTTAAATTACGTCTTTGCTGCCTACTCCGCTCCCGTTTATCGTAGCGTGATGGTAAAAAGCCTATCTTACTTGCTGATAATGTAGCTTTACATAGGTGAAAGAATTTTTAAAATCGGTTTAGTAGTTTTTGAGTTTATCCATTACAAAAAAAAAGTACAAATATTTTCTCTTTTTATTATTACTATTAGTTTAGATAAATCAGTTCTAATGAGACTCTTATCATACTTGACACTTAGGTTACAGTAGCCTGACGGTTTTAACGGAATTAAAATTGTCTCAGAGTTCACCCGACGGCTAAAAATTGCCTTACATTGTCATGAATATCAGCCATTGTCCCAATATAGGGCAAGTCTCTTCTCATACAGAGAATGCACGACCGCACTAGCATTCATCACCACGTTTGTTCAATGCAGATTGGCAATTTTAACCTAATTGTTGTAACTTAAAAAGTATTGTAATTTTAAAGAGTTCTTCGTCCTTTCTTCTCAATAGAACCTACTCTTTGACACATTGGTGTGGCTTGTCCTAAACGGGCCTTGTATAAAAAACTGTTGGGGGCCCAAAAGATTTTTTGCAAAAGGAACATTAAGTTTATTTTTTAGAAGTTTTGCTTATGACCTAAGAGTAAGTGAGATAGTGGATAATATTTAACGAATTTTTGCTTACACGGGTTTGGGGCCGCTGTCGCTGTGGGGCCCTTGATACGGCAGTAGCTACGGCCCTGCTTAGACAATTCTATATTCCCTATAAATGGTTTATTTAAGTTTGAGTTCGCTACCTAATAAAATGTATTAACACACCTACACAGGACTCTGTCAAAATTAATTTATAGCTGACTAAATTTAATAAGAACTTTGGAAATAATTAATCTTTCGTAAGTACTTGGTACGATACGCCTATAACCAGATAGAAACTTATTGGATTGTGAATAATCGTTTTGGAAATATAATTTTCTCATTTGGAAATTATAAAGACTAGCTTCTGCTTGCGACTTCGACTTGTAATTTTTTCGCCCGCGTTTTTTTATTTTATTGATTAAGGAAAACCAGCAGTTACACACAGGTTAAAAATAGCTTATAATCTAGATAAATCAATGCGTAACTAACTACGTTATCCGCATGTTACAAATTCGATGGAAGAGCACGATCAGTAGGTACAACATTACTAATAAATCATACAAGTTAATAAAACTTATTCTTAAAATACTAAAATTTTAAACATAATGAAAAAAACGAAAATAACGAAAATAAAATCTTCTGGTTTTTCGATCATTTTAAGTAAATTAATGCGAAATTTATTTGGTGAGAAATAAATTGTTATGTTATGTCTTTGGTTCCTGCTCCTCTCCTGTGTATCGTAGCGTGATGATATATATTCTATACTATTCCTTGAGAATCTCGCTATCATAATAATAAGATTGTTTTCCAATCCGACTGGCAATTTCAGAGATTAGTGCGTTTGAACAAACAAACAAATATATTTTAAGCTATATTATATTGGCATAGATTATAAAAGTCGTGATGGTCTATTGGTTATGGCCAATGCAAGGGCAAGTACCAATGTGACTTTTTCTATTTCATATGTACTTTTTAAAGTTTATCTTGGACATCACTGACATCGGTGAAGGAAAACATCGTGAGGAAATCTAGACTCCTAATTAATATAAGAAATCTGAAATCGCCAATCCGCCTTGAGCAAGCGTGGTGATCAATGCTCGTGCCTTCTCTGTATGAGAAGAGGCTTTTGCTCTGCAGTAGGACACTATTAGGCTGGTATTATTATTTATTTTTAAAGTCACAATGAGTGCATTACTCTGTACTAGTCGCCATGTTGTTATTCGGAGACAATTTCATGAAAAAAAAGTTTTAATGGACTTAAAAAAATCTAGTAGAATTTCATAATCACTCGCTTAAGCTCAAGTAGGAAACCGGTTCGATCTTTCATCGCGACCGCTGCTAAAAGTCCTCATTATTTAAAAAAATGCCTTGACAACATAATTATACCTCACCAATTATAAAAAAAAACGCGCCTTTTAATCACTATTCAACCCTATTCTACATAAAATAGAGTTTAATTTCGCAATATCGACGGAAAACCCTTAACACATTGACACTGCCTTTATTTTTCCATAAGCGTAGGCAATTTAACGTTTACAGTTAGCTTTATTGAATTAAGTCTTTTTTCCATTGTGATAAGACAGTAAATCGATTGATTTTTTTTCAGTGAACAGCATTGAGTATGTTTGTAGAATTAACAGGTGAAGTAATGAAACAATTTAGCTCAATTATATCGTGCAATTATTCTTTTTTCGAACGTCCGCCATTTTGCCTTACTCGCGTTATGTTGGCAACGCCCAGTAGCATTTAAGGTGAGATTCCGTGGTGGAATATAATTATTTTTAAAATAAAATATTGGTTGGATAAAATATTTTTTTGCTTTTAAGTAGTTAAGGTGTGAAATGTGAAGTTGATAATATTTATTTATTACGCATTGAACTTTTAAAAGCCATTTAATATTTTCGGTGTCGATAAGACTTTTTATTGGGTTCTTAATTCAAAAAGTTCGCACACCCTTTTTTTTAAAGGTTGGTAAGTAATTAAGTTTTAACAATAAAGGCACCTTTATGTAATAAAAACGCTTGTGGTAAATTAAATCACGAGAATAATTTGTAAAACAGTTACGGCATAAATTAAAACTTGCATTCATATATTTTCAATTCACATTGCTTTCCAAGTTTATTTTGGACATCACTGACATCGGTGAAGGAAACCTGAACTTATATTTGGTATACTTAAGTCTATAATCGCCAGTCCGCCTTGAGCCAGCATCATGGTGATCAATGCTCATGCCTTCTCTGTATGAGAAGAGATCTTTGTTCTGCAGTGGAACAGTAATAGTAACCTATGTGCTTGGCGAATATTGATTAAATTCAAGTTATGGGATTATATTGAACATTAACCTTTTTTATATTTTTATGTTGGCACCTTGTATTTATATTTAGGTTATACAATATTTGTTAATGTTTAATTGTGTTTTTGTCTGTTTTTCTGTCATGTGCACCAAATAATCAGTTTATTAATCTACCAAAACTATTTTGTTATAAAAAAATTACAAAAGAAATTTTAATAATAACCAGTACATAAGTACAATCAACTTTCATTAGTTCTATCCATAAACAAGTGAAGCACAATAAAAAAAACAAAAGCAAGATGAAAGTTGTAATAAAGAACAAAAATATTCTTTCTCTATTCCGTTACCATAGACTATAACAAGTTTATTCGCACACACGCACACATGCGCAATAACTGTAGCAATTAATCAATTAACGCAGTACTTTTTAGCCGTAACCACGTTTCTGAGAATTAATGAAACAAACGAGTATATCGTCAGTTTGTTGTCTATGTTTGTAATAGAATGAGGTGTGTAATCGACCGTGGATTTTGCTCTATGGTTCTGTACAATGGAGGGAAGAGCTTTTTTTTTTAAATGGTTCTTGTTTTGTCTGTGGTTTAGTCAATTGAGGTCTTTTTATTTACTATTTATTAAAAAATGGTAAAATAGTAATTGTACTGAATTTTTCATTGCATTTTCTAGCCTATAGGTACTTTGTACTTACCTAAGAGATAGAAAAATCACGCCTATAATCCTGGAACGATTAGACAGAGGTGTACCCATTAGTACACCCACATTTCGCCAGTTATGTTCACGTCCCATGTAGTATTGGGCGAGCCTATTGCCATCAACCGGGCACAAATCCAGACTCCGAGGCTGCTACTGACAAATTCTTGATGGAAAAACCTAATAACACTTTGCCCGACCTGGGAATCGAACCCAAGACCTCACGTTCAGTAGTCGTGCTTTGCGACCACTAGACCAACGAGGCAGTCAATAATAATATGACATAAACAAAAGGTTTTACTACAATATTTTTTCTTACGGACCCCTAAAAATCATTAAACTGGAAAACCGAGTAAACTAACCATTGAACCATAACTGCTGCTAATGCCCCAAAATGGAAATACGAACATTCCAACAAAGTAATACTATCTTCACGATACACTGCCGTGTAACCTTTAGTTCAATAGATAATGGCTGACAGACGGATAAAAATAATGCAATTTTTTTGTTACAATTGAATTGAACTTGTTACGGTTAACTGAGGTTAAGCTGCACTTGTCGCGGTCAATTTGTGGATGACCGGAGATTGTTACTTTTTATTGCAATAGAAGTAAGTATGATACAAAAAAAAATGCTAACTGGCGAAATGTGGGTGTACTAATAGGTACACCTCTGCGTTATTCTGTGCCTCTGCCTAACCCTTCTCGTGGCTAATTAATAAGTAACAGCCGCACGGGTCGCTCCATCAGGTTAAGCTACGCTTGCCGGGGTTGGTCCGTGGATGGGTGACCATCTTTACACACTGAGATTCCTCTGTGCCTCCAAAAGCACGTTAAGCCGTTGATCCTGGCTATCATACGTGGATCTTTGACAGTCGTTACGGGTCATCAGAAACCCGAAAGTCTGACAACCAGTCTTACCAAGGGGTAACATCGTATTACCCAGTTCAAAACAGCGTTGTCTTTTCAATAGTTTTCGTAGTCCGTTGACCCCATGACCACTGCTGGGCCCCATCCTATTGAAATCTTATTCCACAACCTATTGATACCTTGTTCTCTGCCCACCTCCTCTATCTAAACAGTCGTAATTATAGCAAGGTGTTGCGTCCACCTGATGAGCTTCAATGTCTTAGTAAAAACCGAAATCAGAATCGCTTCGGTATAACGTCAATTTTGTCAGTATGACAAGTATGTCAGTACAATCATGAACGAAAGTTATTCGTTAGCACGTAAAGTCAAAGTCAAAGTCAAATCATTTATTCTTTAATTTCGTTTAAAAGAAAAAGTAATTGAATCTAGTAATGTCCCTTCCAAAATGAAGTTTTGTATGAAGAAGTATGGGCAAGAAAGTCAATCCTCTTTTAATAAATGATGTTTTACAATATTTTGTTTATAGGATCATACAGGATTACATGTGTTGTATCGACAGAATAATGATTTAGGAAATTCGATGAACGGTCAAATGAAAGTACAAACTTAAAGGTTTTTGAAATTATGACTTGAAAAAGTAATTGTTATATTTTTTTTATTTAATTTTAGGTGAGTATGATAGCTTGTAATATCGTGCCATTGTCACTTTGCAGATAATTAAAAAAACGTTTTATTCGACTTTTGAAATTTAGTGCTAAGTTCTATTCCGGGCTCAGTTTAACGGCATAAACAATTTTTTGACAAGCTTTTTTCCGCGACGGAATAAAAAGTAGCCAATATCCTTTCATAAAATGTGTGAAAGCATAACAGACAGATTTACTGCATTTGTAAAGTATGGATTAAAATATTTTTTGACATAATTTAGTCTTGAGCACACACCTGTACATCGTTTATAAGTACCACCCATCGCAACTAATTAGTGCAGACGTTCCCGCTACTGTGTCAATTGGGATTACAGAGAAAACAGTGATGTGCGTTAGTTGTCGATAGTAAAGTTATTTACGATAGATTTTGAAGCTAAAAAAAATATGTACCTAAATCTGTAATGTTGCTTAATGTAATTTAATCTACCTATTGAGAATCTATTACTAGTCATTGGTATATTAAAATATGTATATGGAAAAGTACAAAAAAAATAATTTGAAAAATGATATTTTAACATTTTTATTTTTTAACAGATTTTTTTCTTAATTTAATTTTTGTTTTAACATAACTGGCGAAATTTGGGTGTACTAATGGGTACACCTCTGCCTAACCCTTCGGGGATTACAAGCGTGATGTTATGCATGTATGTTATGTTTCTTACACACTTGTGCACTATAATATTTCATCTCCATTGAGATTGGCTGCTGTGGCCGACAATCGGTCGGAAGAGTATTATTATTATAATTTCGACTTTTATTTCTATTCAGTAACTTGACAGTTCAAAGAAAAATAACGTTACCATACTACGGGGCCAAACGCCTGCCGGGGTTGCGGGACGTCTTAACAGGATAGGCCCCGGAACGCAAAGGGCTACAGAAGGAACAGGGTGGTTTTTTAGTCAGTAAAAGTCTGACAGTCCCTTTTGCCCCACCCAGGGTGGAAGGAGTCATTTGATGATTTTACCACCTATAAAAAAAAACCGTACTACAACAGACTAATAGTGTTGGGATAGTGAACGATTTTGCGTAAGGAACGAATGATAAGAATGGTTGAATACCAAAATAAGTACATTATTTAAGTACATTCAATTTCGTTCATTTTTACACTACCTCACTATCTTTTTTTTGTCAAAACTTGGTAACCCTTTATCTGTCAATTTACTGAATAGAATTAAAAGTCGAAACATACCTAGGTATTGTTACATATCGACATTATACCTAGCTATGTAACGTTTTGATTACGCGACAAAAGCAGTTACGATCGAGACTTTAATAATTGCTATTATGTAGTTTGCATTTCAAAAGATTGCTTCATAAAATCTCGTATAAATTATTCAATTTTCCAATACATCAGGAAGTAAACAACGTCTAATAATAACAACAACATAGTAATTCAACAACTATGTCCAATAAAAGGCCAATTGAAAAGCTAATTGCTTAATTTTATAATTGTTGAAATAATAACTTCTGAAGGCAAGATTTAAACTAAATTGTTACTTGTTTTATATCAAAACAGTTATTATTTATTAAACTGTTTGTTTTAACTATGTTTAAATTAAAATCTGGCTAAGTATGGGATGGACTCGTGCACAAAAGGTTCCGTGTTACCTACTGTAAAATATACAGTGTGGAGGCTCCGTTTATTTACACGACTGCCCCAAAAAAAGGAGTGTTATGTGTTCAGGGTTAATGTATGTATGTATGTATGTGAGTTTCTTTATTCCACCATAACTTTTAAACGCCTGAACCGATTTCATCAATCCTTTCATCGATCCGAGTAACATAGGCTAGTAAAAAATAAAAATAAACCGGTGTGGTCACTTTAAAACGTAATTAATAACAACCTCAATTTTTTTTTAATTAATCTGGTCGTGTCTATGTTTATCGTCTAGAATTTGACGACTAGATTTAAAAAATACATAACACTGTAAATGAAAAACGTCGTAAAAAAAAACTGAGTAGTAAACAAAGTACAAACATGTGCAATTTTTGCAGTCGTGTTTTTTTATTTTTTTTATTATAGTAGCTTGTTACTGCTTTCATATTTTTTTTGTTGTTCGAGAGATTCAAAGTTTCAAAAGATACAGTTTTGTACAGACAGACAGACAGACAGCGTAGTCTCTTAGCAATACTCTAAAAACTAAATTATATTCTAGATAAATGGTTTATCTTCTTGATTAAGTCATTCTTTGACGGCATTTAAAAGTAATTTTCTTAGTTACTTTTTATGTTGCTATTGTTTTCGTTTAATTCAGAATGGGTGGCGCGAATAGAAATTATAAACTTTTATTATGGCAGTAAAATTACGAGATAGAATCAAGACAAAACACTTTTGTATGACGAACATTGTTATACTTATGCGAACAAAATCGCGGGAAAAAGCTAGTAACGAAATAAACGTCAACTATGTTTCAATACAAAACAAAACCAATCTTTACAATGATAAAAAAATAATAAAACAAAAAAATAACACTTTCGTTCTCAAATGACGTATTCAAAATATCGATAACATCTTATCGATAACGATCAATATCCCATCCCTAGTCAACAATACGTCTTTATTTTTAATGGCAACCGTTTACGGTATTGTAAAGGCCAATAACAAATGCCATCCTTAAGAATGACTATTGATTTTTTTTAGCCTAGTCACAATACTACGGGTTTGTCTGGATTTTTCTGCATTATGGGTTTATTATTGTGCACTAATTTGGGTAGGCATATCGATAAATTAAGACGACTTAATAAATTGTAAAGGCAATTAATTTAATGTTCCTGTTTGTCGTTAATTACTTGGTTCTCATGGGATTGAGTGATTATCATAAAATGTCAGGTAATTTATGAGTTTTTTTTTAAATATTAAGGTCTTTTTAAGTATACATGTATGTTACCGGCAATCTGTATAATCCGTTATTCTATACAATACCTAGGCATTATGCATAGAATACCTGAATTATACAGATTGCCGGTAACATGTAGATAAATTGATAATATTTAAGGTTTTGTAAAATGCTCTTTCCAATCATGGTAGTTTATAATATGTAGAATTAAATTCAATTGACATTCCTTTTAGCTTGTTTTGTCCTATTGCTGGGCAAGCATACCCCAAGACCTTCCAGGCACCTCTGATCACCACCTCGAACCAGTCACTAAGTTCAAAAGAAAATAAAAATCAATAACAATAATTTTGAATAAAATAATAACATTGGCAACACAAAACTAGGAAAATAACTTTTTAAATGCCTTTAAAATTGACGTAGGAAAATAAACCATATTAATACAATTTTAGTATTTTTTAACTTTTTTAATATTTACAATCACAACAAAAAAAGACTAACAATTTGTTTGTGTTATTTATAAATAATTGGTTATATACAACATAATTTATGAAAATAAATCCCATCTCTATCGACTAAAATTACTAATATCGACAAAAATCATCGACTACTCCCATCCCTAGCTACTGAGAACAGCCCACCATGCGCAAGAGTTTTTGTTAATCACAAGAATGTCCTAATAACTTGATTTGGTCCGTTTATCGCAGATTGTTCTCGATACAGGGGTAAGCTGAATTCTAAGTCGTTACTATAAAAATGTTTGATACCTACTTTATTGCGAGTACCTGTAGGTATTTTTATTGATGGTCGGTAGTTGTTGAGCAGTGAAGATTGAAGTTCGATTTCCGGCTGATGTAAAAAAAAACATTTTTTTTTCACAAATTTAATAATGTGTCATGTTTTTTTTTTGCTTTTTTAAGTTGGTGATCACGTTGTATTATCTCATTATAATGTTTAACGATGCAAAAAAAATAAATAATTGTATGATAGTTTCTTGCAGTCAGTAGGGGGTGAAATAAAAAGGGTTGAAATAAACCCCTTTAATTTCAATCTTTTACGTTTTAACGTTACCTATTTTATGTTCCTAACATTTTCTTTGAGCAACAAAATCTTTTCTTTCCACAAGAGGGTGTGAAAAAACAAAGCTTAGCTTCTTATGTAATAAGATCCCCCCTTAAGCACCCTCTAAAAATCAAAGACAAAAAATCTATTCTAACATAAAAAAAATACTTCACGTCTCACAATAAAATATCAACTCTATATCTTCTGTTATAAGATTTAAAAACGCTCAAAGTGTTGCTAAGGAAATGATAAAAGTTGTGCAAACGATTATAGGCTTTATTGCTAAGAGTATAAAGTTCATGTGTTTTGAATTTGGTTGAGTGCGCGTGTATTGAATATGTAATAGGGACGTGGATGTATAAGACGTGTTGGAAATGGAAGCGCCATTACAAAAATACGAATTATAAATAAACTAAGTATTAATTATTGAACGAAAATGAGAATTTTATCACATTAGAAAACACACAAAAATGATTTTTACTTATAACAAAATTATTTGATGCCTCGTTGGTCTAGCATGAGGTCATAAGTTCGATTCCAAGGTCGGGTAAAGTGTTATGGGGTTTTTCTATCAGGAATTTCTCAGTAGCAGCCGGTGTCTGGATTTGTGCCCGATTGATGGCAATAGGCTCGCCTCCTATTACATGGGACTTAAACATAGGTAACTGCAAATTATAGTACGGGCGTAAAACAACAAAATTATGAAAACAAAAAAAAAATCTTTAATTTTTATTTTTCTTTACACAATCCAGCCATCTTTTCTCATCAAGTTAAATTAGGTACTTATTGATCAAAATATCACACACATCACTATGACATCGGTGAAGGAAAACATCGTGAGGAAACCTGGACTTATACCAGCCTATTACTGGTCCACTCAAACCATGTCAGAGGCCTTTAAGGCGTTTTAGAATCTCTGACACTAGGGTGTGTGGGGTCGTAAGACCTTACTGCCCACACGATAAAGAAAGAGAAAATCAAAATGTGAATTGGAATACTTTTACAACAAGCCCACTGGTTCCTGGTTTAATGCCGCATCTATTTATTACACATCTGTGGCAAAAAAAAAACAATCTCAATATTGAGCGAAGTGGTGTAAACGGAGTATTTGGTACTTTCTTACAATGTTAAAGTCTGCTGTAGGTACAGTCAACAAAAGAGATAGGTATACAGGGTCGTCAGATATAGTTGAAGTTGGTTTTAGAAACCAAAGTCAAAGTCATATTATTTATTTCAACTAGGATATTTTATGGCACTTTTGAACGTCATATATACAAAAAAGGATCGAATCTAGTTGCCCTTTCCAAAAGGTACTTTTGTAAGGAGAAGAATGGACAAGAAACTCCATACGTACACTTTTAAATTCAATGTTTTTTTTTCATATTCATAATTCATATTTATTTATTTGCTTATCATAATATACCATTCGGTTACCATTTTTTATGATAAAGATGTTACATATCACTTAAAGATAAAGTACAGTCATGGACCCTGTGAAGGCACAGCAACAATGCATTTCTCCGCTACATGCAATCTTGTTTCATCCGTCTTCTCCGCGGCCAAAGTTTGGCTTAATACTTAAGCCTACACAAATGAATTCGCAGGCGGAAGCTAGTATAGAGAAAATCGCCAGCAAACTTACATAAAATGCTATTGTATAGGCATACAACCGCAAACCACAGAATACATGAGTAATAAAACCTTCTTGCAAAAAAACGACTTTTTTTTACTGATATTTTAAAGATAATATCGATTCAAACAGTCTACTTAGTAATTTCATTATTACACTAATTAGGTAAACGCGCGTGTACCGATTATCCTCACGACTTGTTACTTATAAAAGGGGTGAACAGACTATGTAGTAGTGGAGTAAGTGGGTAGTTTTTTGATGATTATTCTCCATACAAAACTACCGTTTGGAAAGGGTAACTAGATTCAATCTTTTTTTTTTTTGTATTTGACGTTGAAAAGTGCCTTTTAATGGTCTGATTGAAATAGTTGATTTTGATTTACTAGGTAGTTGATTACCTACTGGCTTATATAATTTGCCAAATTAATTTCTCCTAATTTATGAAGTGAGTAAAATTAGGACTTTTCAAGACTACGCGGTCGTAGCAGTGTGTGCTACGCCGTAGCACCAGTATTAATCTATTTACTTTAAAATCATTTTATATTCGAAATGTCAAAATTACAGATTTTTACTAAAATATATATAAATAATTACACAATACTAGTACCGAAAAAACAAATTTTAAAAGCTTGGTCTGTCTGTGTATTTGTTTCTGCTTATCTCCATCCAGACTCCGAGGCTGCTACAGAGAAATTCCTGATGGAAAAACCCACACTTTGCCCGACCTAGGAATCGAACCCAAGACCTCATGCTCAGCAGTCGCGCTTTGCGACTACTAAACCAACGATGCAGTCCAAATTAATTCTAAATTCCAATTAAAACTTTGGACCTCCCTAAACTGTTGAACTTAAGTTCAAGTTAATCAAGTTATTATCAGAATCTCTTAGGGTCAGTTCACACCAAGACGCGACGCGACGCGACGCTGCGTGCACACTTTAAAAGAGCGACTCAAAATATAACTTTATTTTCTACACGAAAAGATACACATTTCATTGTAAGAATTTAAAATACGTTACACAACGCAGCACTACGTCGCGATGCGTCGCTCTACGCCGCGCTGCGCCGCGCTGCGCCGCGCGGCGCCGCGAGAAGCATCGCGACGCAGCGGTGAATCGCCGGTACGCGCGACGTGCAAGAGCGGCAACGTTGCGATGCGTCTCGCGGCGCCGCGCGGCGCAGCGCGAATTCACTGGCCTCTTCAAGTATCGTCACGTTGCGTCGCGTCGCGTCGCGTCTCGGTGTGAATTGACCCTTAACGCTAACAGTTAAAAGTTGTATAAAACTAGTTATAAGCAGGTACTTGAAGTGAGAGGTTGTTTGTATGTCTATCACCATTTTTGTCGGGAACTGCTATCTTTATTTACGTAATTATATGGTAGGCTGGGGAGTAGAAAGGAAACATTTTTATGTAAAAACATTTTTTTTGTATGCGCCTTTCATTTTTATTATTTCTGTCAAAAGACGTTTAGGTACTGCCGGATTTAGGTACTCCCCAAATATCCAGCCTATTATTGTCTCACTGCAGGGCAAATGCCTAACTTTTTTTACATACATACATACTCACGCCTTTTTCCCATGGGGGTAGGCAGAAACCACAGAACGCCACCTGCTACGATTCTTACATACTCCTTTCGTCTCGTCCACGTTTATACATCTCGTCATACAAGCACGCCGGTTACGAGTACTGCGCATCTGACCTTTCTGAAGAACCTCACCAATAAGGTCAGTGTAGGTCTTCCTAGGGCGACCCGTTATTTTTTTATTGTATTTAAAAAAGGAAAATAGTCAAAAAATGATTAAATGAATTTATCTCCTTATCAGTGTATAGATATATCACCTCATTTGTCCCGTTAACATCCAAATGGGGTTGCCAGGAATGATAATGGTCCCAACTTAGGGTTGGGGCATTTAAATTATGTCTTTTAACTGCTTTATGTCCCTTAATTTGTTTTGTTTTGTACTTAGTAGTTGATGAATTGTGGTTGAAATGTATAGCGGGTTGAAATGTGTAGCGGGTTGAAATCCGAAGAGGGGTGAAATTATGACGATGAAGTTGGCATTAAGTGTAGTCGCGGCTACTGGTTTATAAGTTTATTTTATGTAGAACTAGCTTTTGCCTAAGACTTCGCCCGCGTGAATGTTGGTTATCGCGGATGCAGACGAAGTCGCCGAATAAAAACTACCCTATATCCTTTCTTGGGGTTCAAACTTATCCCGTATCAAATTTCATCAAAATCGGTTCAGTGGTTTAGTCGCGAAAACGTAACAGATAGACAGACAGAGTTACTTTCGCATTTATAATATTATCTTAAAAAAAACATTTTTTTCAATTTAACTGGCAGTTTTAGAGATTAGTCCTTTAAAACAGACACACACAAAAACTTTGTTTGTTTGTTGTTTGTTGTTTGTTTGTTGCAAGTTCAGCTTTGTTATATTAGCATAGTTATACTTTTCAAAATGGAGCCTCAAAATTGTTTTAGTAATTTTAAATTATAGCAATAAATCACCATAATTATCTCAAAAGTAAATAAGTAAACAATCCAATTTTCTAAAAAACCCAATTTCCTACACAAAATGGTTGATACAATACAAATTTAAAAAAAGAACAGAACATATTACACACAATACATTTTCTTACATTGCCGCGTAAATTTTAGAGAAAAAAAAAATAAACATGGCTGCCGTTCCTTTTTTAAAGTGACCAGCAATTTTCTCCCGCCATTCCCGTAACAGAAAATGTCCGAAACATTTTCAACACTTGTTTAATTAAAAACGCGAATAAAAATTTAGCTCGCCTTCTTTATTACCTTGATGTATGGCCTTTTAAACTTCTACACGAAAATAAACTGTATTTTCTAGGAAATAAAACGCATTTTTCAATGTTAGTGTTACGGTATTCTTTTTCAGATGTCCAGTGTTTTACGATTTCCTGTTCTATTTTGAGGGTTATAAAATAGAATTTTGATTGCGGCGTTATTGTTT
The DNA here is from genome assembly GCA_949316365.1 of Hoplodrina blanda. Taxonomy (NCBI): domain Eukaryota; kingdom Metazoa; phylum Arthropoda; class Insecta; order Lepidoptera; family Noctuidae; genus Hoplodrina; species Hoplodrina blanda. The sequence continues at coordinate 2,048,245 of OX438573.1, read as the reverse complement.
CGATTTGAAAGTGATTTTCCGTTTGTTTCTCGGAGATTCGTTTGTAATCTTTACGCTCTATTTTCTTGGTGTATGAGCAGAATATTAAGTATTTTATGAATGGAAGGCTTTATTCATGAAATGTGTTTGATCTTTCTGACAGATGTTTATGGTTTTACTTGTTTTTTTTTGTAACAGACGAAATATTAAACCGCCGTTTTTCCAAATATGATTTTCTTAGCTACGAATTTTGAAAAGCGTGAAAAATTAAAAAACCGACCAAGTACTGGTCCGGACTTGCATACGAAGTGTTTTGTAATACTACAAAGTTTAACAATATATAGAAAAAAAAACCCTTTGATTTATTAAGTATTTATTGTTATTCTTAACGACAATAGAAAGACATACTCTATGGAAATTTCAAATCTGTACCTAATTTGGTTCATGAGATGAGATACACACCGTTGACAGACAGACAGACGAACAGCAGGGCTTAGTAAGTAATACTTATGGTACCGTTACACGTTGGGTCCTTTGGGTACGAAACTCTAACAACTACAAAAAGATTATTACTTTTTACGATGTGTGTATCCGACTTTACGTTCTCCTTTTAAAAATTAATAAAATCATGATTAAATTATTATTTCTTTGATCGAGGCTGGTGTGTTGCCAACACTAATAAATGTAACGATTTAGAATTATTTATTTCAATTCCAAAGCAAACAGTTTATGACTTTTATTTATTATTTTTGTTTAATTAAATACAAAAATATTGTGATTTTGTTATTTTAACTGGAATATTATATTTGTGAAGGTTTGATCACTTTCATTAACTGTTTATTGTAAGTACATTGTATTCACGTGTAATCATATAATTCCTATAAAACACTTATTTTAAAAGAAGTAAGTATAGTATGGAGTTTCTTACCCATTCTTCTCCATACAAAACTTCCTTTTGGAAAGGGCAACTAGATTTAATTTTCTTTTCTCGTTAATGACGTCCAAAAATGTCTTTCAATGGTCAAATTAAAATTCATTTATTTATAGTTAATTAATTACAGCGGCTTGCGCTAATAACGGCTTGCGAAATTAATAGACATAAAACTAAGCATATTTTACATAAAACTAAGCATATTACAATAACAGGAACATATTTGAAAACCAATAACAAGTCAGAAATAAATAAATAACTCGACTTTAACATAAAATTACTTACTTAAAGAAAACAACAGTTACATATAGGTATTTTATTAAAAAGCTCCAATGTCAATCTACTAATTACAAAACAAACCACAAATTCTCAGTAACCACAACTCAACCCCACAAAACCCATCAGCACCCCATTACAATTTAAAACGCGAATAATAAAATCGACCACAATCACAAAGATCTAGCAAACGGCTATAAATTCACTACATTTTAACACTATCGCGTACGGTAGCCTGTATAGCCGTAAACACTTCTCTGCTTTCCTGTACTTTGCTTTATTTTCTTTTTTCGCAAAGGAATTTAGTGTTCCACCTAGTGTGGGAACAATGTTTGGCGCTAGTGAGCAAGATGGCCGCCGTTTTAAAAATGTTCGTTCGTGTGATTGTTTCTGGTATTGTATTGTCTGTGGCAGGAAGAATATAAATTCTTTTTAGTAGTTGTAATTGTTATCTATGTGTGATATCTTTGGTTGGTGCGTTGGTGTTTTATTTGACAGTAAGGCTAGTTATGTCAGTAATTTAGTATGTACCTAGAAGATTTCTTTGTGAAATTAGGTACATTTTTCTACCACAACGGCAAATTGGTATATTATAAAACTAGATTACTAGGGAAGATAAGGGATTAATAAGGGATTATTATAATGGTTGTTAAAAGATAAAAAACCTATTGCCGGCTTAATAAAGCCGAAAGTTACCTGCTTTTTAAAGTTCCAACTTATTTATATTTTTTTTACGTAAAAGAATTATGCATGTCACAACTAAATTTTAAATATCCACGACTCCTGTTCCTGTTCAGTGTTGCTTAGTTTGAAGAACTGCACAACACATATTAATTTACTAGCTTTTGCCCGCGACTTCGTCTGCATAAATGTCGGTTATCGCAAACGCAGATAAAGTCACGCAATAAAAAAGAACTTTTAAAAAACAAGCTTTTTTAGTGTGATGTTACTAACTTTATCGTTTTCTACTCTTCAAGCCCTTTCATTTGATTCCTATATCAAGGGGATTGAGAAAAAATATCAAATCCGCCATCTTGGAATTGCGGGTATATTGAAATTATTACAATATTAAGTATTGGACATTGTATTGTCACCAGAACTAAAGGTGTATGCAAAATTTCAGCTCAATCGGATAACAACAGATGGTCGAAAAATGGTTTGCAAATTTTGAAAGGACAACTTACATACGGACAATGCAAGCTAAATAAAAGCTTGTAAAAAGCAGCCTATGCCTTCCTTGGGGTTCTAACTTACCCCGTACAAAAATCCAATCAAAATCGGTTCAGTGGTTTAGCTGTGAAAGACAGACAGACAGACAGACAGAGTTACTTTCACATTTATAATGTTAGTAAGTATGTACTTGTACAGTACCCGGCGATAAATATTCCACATCGACCTTTATCGTATTTCGTATTTTATACAAAGAATAAAAATAATTATCAAAAGAAGCAAATCATAATTGTTTTAACAGCTCCTAATAGATACCGGACTGTTTGTATTTCGTGCGACAGAGATAACGCTCTACGAAGCCTAAAATTAGCCGATTGTCTCTTTCCAAAGGTCGATGTGCAATATTTATCGCCGGGTACTGTATATTTTATGTATCAAAATGCAGAAGCAAAACGAATTATAATTAATTATTTTACTATAGTACTTATTCATGACATTACATAAACGTCATAAAAACGTGTCATACATACTCTCAGGATCCTGAAACGACATAAAACTGAACACAACCAATTAAAATAGCCATTTCTCTAACAATTAAAGTACTGGCACACGAATGGCATAATAAATCATAGAGTGGCATGCCAACACGCCAATGCCAGTAAAATATTCACAGTTAACACTTTTGACCGCGATTGTACTGCCGCCATATTGGATTTGACACTTCATTTTGTAGGTATTTTTTGTTTTTCAGGAAATTGTATTTTTTGTTTTTCAGGAAATTGTAGTTTTTCTGGTTGCTGTGGATTTTATTAATGGTTTGGTTTTGTGTTTTAGAACCTATGTTGTATGCTCAAATCTAATTTGATTAAAGCAATTAATTTCTGTAAAAAATTCTCTTGGTGAAGATGAAAAATGAGCTTGAGTTAAACTGTCATTACACTTGAACCTATCTAGCAGTCGCAAAGCGCGAAGTCTGCTAAGCATGAGGTCTTGGGTTCGATTACCAGGTCGGGCAAGGTGTTATTGGGTTTTTACACCAGAAATTTCTCAGTAACAGCCTCGGAGTCTGGATTTGTGCCCGGTTGACGACAATAGGCTCGCCGCTATTACATGGGACTTAAACGTAACTGGCGAAATGTGGGTTACTAATGGGTACATCTCTGCCTAACCCTTCGTGGATTGCAGGCGTGATGTTGTGTGTTATGTTTGCCCAGTACTCGTAACCGGCGTGCTTGTATGACGAGATGTATGAACGTAGATGAGGCGAAAGGAGTATGTAAGGATCGTAGCAGGTGGCGTTCTGTGGTTTCTGCCTACCCCCATGGGAAAAAGGCGTGAGTTTATGTATGTATTGTCTGTATTGTATGTATGTTATGTTATTATCAAAATAATCAATTGAATTTCTTTAAAGAATATATTCGGAAACATAATCTAATTACTAATTAACACACGCTATTTAAAAAACTCTAATGTACTAAACAATACTTTGTACCACAACAACTGTTATTACGGTTCGTTAAATTATTTATTAAGGACAATTACGAACGAAAGGGTTCCGTAGCCACGCCCCCTTTTATTGTATTTATGATTTCGTTACGACACGATTGGTTAAGAAGTCTTTTAACGTTATTAAATTAACGAGTAGTTTGGATGTCGGACTTTCCATTCGGTAATTTAATAATAGTTATGAAAATGGGGAATGTTTATAATTGCGGATGTTTTAAAAAGGGATGGACAGAAATTACATAGACAAATTTTTCCCATGGGGGTAGGCAGAAACTACAGAACGCCACCTGCTACGATCCTTACTAAAGGAGTATTCCTTTCGCCTCATCTACGTTCATATATCTCGTCATACAAACACGCCAGTTACGAGTACTGCGCACCTGACGTTCAATAACTGCCTTTAAAAAATACACTTCTGAACAGATATTGCAATATCCTCATTATCTCATCTCGCTTTCCTCTTTACCTCACCATTATAAAAATGACTCTCTACCAAATGTGTTGAAGTGTCATTGATACTAATGTAGTTCCCTGCTAAGAGTTTCCATAATATTCACGTTTGAGATTTTAAATGACAACTAACAGTTTTGACAAGATCATTAAAAACATTGTATCACCAATTCATTTGTCAAAATGTTATTGGGTTTTTCCATCAGGAATTTCTCAGTAGCAGCCTCGGAATCTGGATTTGTGCCCGGTCGATGGCAATAGGCTTGCCCCCTATTACATAGGACTTAGCAATAATTGGCGAAATTCGGGTATACTAATGGGTACACCACTGCCTAATCCTTTAGGGATTACAAGCGTGATTTTATGTAATGTTATATCATAAATTGATCTTCTTTTTCTTTGCCAACAGGTCCCAGAAGTAGAAGGATGAAGAAGAAAGCAGCTCCAGAAGAGAAGCGACCAAGAACTGCGTTCAGTGCTGCACAACTCGCTAGACTAAAGGTAAATACCAAATAACTACTAAGCCAAGCAGTATCGTGGTACCCAATAACTGGGTTGTAGAGGTCAGATAGACAGGTGCTCCATGTAATATGGAGACGTATCCCAAAATAGTAAAGAAAAGACAGACCCATACACTTTGATGTAGATATTGTAGATATTTTATTTTCTGCTGAATCCTTTGTTAAGGTTTTCGTTAAGGTGTCCCTTCCAACGATCCTAAAAAGGTTATCGCTAGGCTATTAAACGAACTACTAGACATACATTAGTACATACTGCGTTAATAGACATCATAAGCTATTAAGATTCTAATATGTTTCCATCTAGTTTAAGGTTAGCTTACCGACAATATCATTAAGAATCTACCATAATTAGATTATTATTCGGTCTTCTTGTGTAACGATATTTTAAAGTACTCCTGCGTATCCTATTAGACCATTCAGCCACGCTGCCTAAAAAGCAGGCTAAAATTTATTGAGTGATTGGCTGCTGATCGGCGGAATAGATTGATATTCCATACAAACACCTACCTATCTTTGTGTGGCCTGAGCTAAGCCAATCCCGGCACGACAATACTGCCAGCCCTACTGCTGCGCTTTGCGGAAAGTATAATCATTGGGTTTTGAGTGTAGCTTCTTTACATAGGCTTTAGAATTCAATGACGTAGGCACAGAACGAATTCTCCCAATCCGAACCCTACTTCTGAAACTAAAAACCCTTTTTTCTCCACAGCACGAGTTTGCCGAAAACCGCTACCTAACAGAACGAAGACGTCAAAGCCTGGCAGCAGAGCTGGGTCTAGCTGAAGCTCAGATCAAGATCTGGTTCCAGAACAAACGGGCCAAGATCAAGAAGGCTACGGGACAAAGGAATCCTCTCGCGTTACAGCTGATGGCACAAGGCTTGTACAACCACAGTACTGTGACGGAGAGTGATGAGGAGGAAGAGATAAATGTCACATAGTTTGGGCGTTGATGAGAGCGAAAATAATTCAATAATGGTCGATTTTTGGAGTCTGTACGGGCCATTTGGGTTCAGTTCTGCTAAAACGAGAGAAGCCACAATTTTTCGACAAGTAAACTAATTTTGAAATATGTAACTTACTTGGAATATAACCAACCTTTAAATATACGAAATAAAAATAAAATCAGAATTTAGCTCATTTATCCTCTCTATGGTCCTCAAAATAGTGATAAAATTCCTCAATTAAAACGGCTCCTTGAGAAAATATATCGTAAATTACGATTTGCCTAAAAATGCGTCCAATTATTCGTGAATATGTGTAATGAAATAAAACGCCATTTTGAGACTAATTAAATATTTTATTTAAAAATGAAATAGTGTAGTTTTATGGTACTTTGCAAAATAAAGAAAATGTTCCTGGTAGTGTAAATAATATAGAATTTAACGTATTTATTCCTATTGAGTAAAACGTAGTTATTTTAGGAATTGTAAATTAGTTGATAATGTAGGAAATAGTTAATGTTTTGTCTCAATCAAATCAACCAATTAATATTAAAATATTGCTGGCATTTTCTGGCTTATTCTTGAAAAGTTACTGGTTTCTGAGGTGTTAAACAGAGTTTAACTATTCTATAATGCTATTGGTCCTATTATTACGCTTAAGGTAAACTTAAGAAGAGGCATTTTTTTGCAATTTGCATTTTCTTTCATTTTTGCAAATTACAGCTGAAATTGGAAAAATATCTACATAAGATATTTAGCTGTTTTCGGGAAATTAATTAAAGAAAGAATTTATTAAACAGATATTTTCAACGTTTATCTCAGAACTTCAGAGACCGGATTTTTAAGATTTTAATACTGGTTTGGCTTCAATATCTTAACTTTACACCTTGAATCTCAGACTCTGTAATAGCTTAAAACTAAAAAGTACTGATAAATAAAATGATGCGATATGATAACCAAATAGCTTGTAAGGGTTTTTAGGTATAATGTTTTAAAATAATAATGTTATTTAGTAATTTGGTGAGGCATTGTACAAAAAAACATAAAATCATCAAAATGAGGTTATGAGGAAAAATGTTAGAATGAGAGGAAATTTCTAAAATGAGGAAAGATTTCTTATTGAGAGATATTGTTTAAAAGCACCGTAAGAACATTTTTCCTCGTGAGGAAATTTCCTTAAAATGAAATGAGGAGTTAGTTTCCTCATTTAGGCAACATTATTGCAATTTTTTAGCTTAATAACTTCAGCTGTTATACATATAATTTAAAAATTATAGAATTAAGTAATTTGTACATAATTAATTATTTATGTGTGTTCTGTAAATAGGAAAAAAATAGTTATTTTAATGTTTAATTTCTAGAAAAACACTGTCCTTTAGTCATTTCATTTCTTCCATTTTTTTTCTGTTTTTTTTTCTAATTATTATTATTATTTGTAAATATTTATTGAAATATTATAATCCGGGTAGTTAATGTGACTGTGCTAGTTTTTAAATTTAAGAATAGAATATAATAAATAAATTATATTACGTTATAAAATCATTTTTTTGTTTCATTTAAATTCTTCTTCTAAAATCACTGAATGACTGGGAAAATATTACATAGCATCACACCTGTAATCCCCGAAGGGTTAGGCAGAGGTGTACCCATTAGTACACCCACATTTCGCCAGTTATGTTTAGGTCCCATGTACCTAATAGGGGGCGAGCTTATTAAAAAGAGAGGAAAAAAAGGGAATGAAAAATTATTTCACCACCCAGAATAGAATACCCTGTCACCTAAACAAGGGGTTCTAAAAGGTGGGGGCGTAGGGACCAGCAAAGGGGGGCGCAGTCCACTAGTCGTTTAAGTCACTAATATCAAGTCATCTCTTAAGGTAATAAGATATACCTATACCTATACTAAATACCTATACATATACTATATACCTATACTAAACTAAAATTGACTGATATACTGCCTCGTTGGCCTAGTGGTCGCAAAGCGCGACTGCTAACCATGAGGTCTTGGATTCGATTCCCAGGTCTAGCAAAGTGTCATTGAGTTTTTCCATCAGGAATTTCTCAGTAGCAGCGTCGGAGTCTGGATTTGTGCCCGGTTGATGGTTAGCTCGCCCCCTATTACATGGGACTTGAACAAAACTGGGACTAATCTCCCTAACCCTTCGGGAAGTACAAAAGTTATGTGTGTTATGTTATGCTATACTAAAATAAGGGAAAATTAAAAGTAAATAAGAATCACGTACTTACGTTATCCTATGGGCTCTCTACCGCCACAGCTGCTAGGCCACATACAACACAATTCAATCACTTCACTTCACTACGACCCAATGGGACGAATGCCGTTACCAAAACCGAATAATCACGGCGAGCCTCGAAAACTTCAGTAAAGTGACCGCACAAAATTCGAACCGGAATTAAACTCATTTGTTTTTAAAAACAATACGCATCATTCGAATTTCAAAGTACTTAATTATTAAACAACTCCGTTAAAATACCACGGAATTATATTCAAATGCGAATAACACTCATTTGTTTTTAAAATAAAATCAATACGCACCGTTCGAATCTCAAATTGATATTGTTTGAACTATTCCATAAAATAAGTGCGCGCGATGCTCAGCCGTTGAGTTATAATATTAAAGGGTAGATTTTGTTAGATTAAATATATTTGTTACATTAAGAGCCTGTTTCACAATCTTCGAATAAGTTCCGATTAAATTATTTGGCAGATTATTTCATACAAATTCTGTTCCGTTTTTGAAAGTATCTGGTGAATAGCGTTTAATCAAAGGTGGTGAAATAGGCCCTTAATCTATACTTACAAATCTGAAGATATTTTTTTGTTTAAACGCTGAAAGTTGGAAAAGTTAGTCTCTGCAACTTCCAGTCGGATTGGAAAATTTCTACTTATTTTCTTATATGACTCCTTGACCGATGTCAGTGATGTCCAAGATAAACTTTAGAAAGTACATATGAATTGAAAAAATCACATTGATGCGAACCCACAACCTCATGCACGAGAGGCGGGCGCTTAACCAATGGGCCATCAAGACATTAAACTACGTTACGACGACTATGACTAACTAGTCATAGCCGCTAAAGGGGTGTAGTATAACTATACTACACCCCTTTCATTCCACGAAAACAAACACAACTTTGATTTACAACAACCCAAAGAATGTACAATAAAACTCGTTATAAATCAAAATAAACTCACACGCAGCGAACCGCATGATTTAAATGTACTCTACCGGGAATCGAAGTGCGGATGTCGCGATAATTGTTAACTACTGAGCCTTGGTGTCCTTTGAAGTTTTAGTTTGAGTACGTTTTGAAATGGTGTGATGTAAGGTTTTTGAATAGTGATGTGCGTAGTGTGGTATCTGGTGTCGGTTTCGGCCTTCGGCATAGTGTTGAAATGTTTTCGTGCCGAAAATTTAAAAGTGCCGTAAGCACCAAGGTAATTTTGGTCTATTATGGATATTTTGTACCTCGTGGGTTTTTCCTCAGAAAATCCGGACTTCGGCCTTGGGTAGGTAAGCTGCCTACACTTGGTATAGATGAGGTCCGTTCGTAAAAAATAAATTCAAAAGTCAGTTAAATAGACACTTAGATGACCCTAAAACTACCCATTTGTAGGTTTTCAAGTTTCCTATACCTATTTTATTGCGAAAGATATGTTTAGCGTAACTCGGTCTACATTAGGGAACTGATTTCTAACCAGCACAAGCAAATTCAATGACTTCTGACAGTGTCAATTTCTCTGTGAAGATGATAGGTAGGCAGGGTTAGTTGTCAATCTATACAGGGTAATTAAAAATATACCCGAAACCTTAGAACACTCGTTGTACTCATCATTATGAACAACTTTTACTATGGGACCAAACTTGAAATCATGAAAAAAAAAAATCAGCTGTTTCATACATTATGATCGTGTTGTGTAGCATTTTAGTAGGGAACAGCAGATTTTTTTTTTCATGATTTCAGGGTTGGTCCCGTAGTAAAAGTTGTTTATAATGATGAGTACAATGACCCCTTTTAAGGTTTTGGGTATATTTTTAATTACCCTGTATAATAAAAGTGAACGGTCACTTATTCACTCACTGACGAAACAATAAATCTAAAACTAAGTTTGTCAAAGCATAGTTTATAGGTAGGACACGCGCACGAAGTAGCGGGCAAAAGCTATTCTGTTTATAAAATCAAAGACCACTCACTAACTAAATATGAAACTAGAAAATTACTCCCCCTACGAAGCTGAAATTTCGTAGACAAAATTAAGCACATCAATCAGTAAAAGCATAGTTTTTGCGATGTTGACAACTAGATCAAAGCTGCTTAATTGAACTGCCGCGAAAATTAACACAGAAATTGTTATGCAAAAATCACGCAAATTGATATCATAAAAACAATCTTCAATCAAAAATCGCTTACACCACCAGACATCAACTAAACTTACACCAAACTGATCATAATTCAAAAGCTATGACGTACAATATTAGGCACCAATTAGGCCGGTATTCGGCCATCCATCATGGCCGTTTAGCGTTCCCGCGAATGTGCCGCCGAATACTTTGTACCGAAATAGATTATGGGGAACGTTTATTTGTGTCTTTGATGCTAATTGGCGTTTTTGCTTATTATATTTGACGCTAGAAATTGTCTGTGACGGGTACGTGGTTGCTGTGAAGTCGTGGTGTGACTTATGTGAAGTAGGGATGGACTCTTTTCGGCTATATGGTTAAAATATTGGGAATAAAAAAAGAAAACTTTTAAAGAAGATAGGTAAATTCTGCAATCCATGAAAATTAAAATCCACAGGATACCGTGGCTCCGGAACGTAAAGGGCAACAGAAGGAACAGGGTGGTTTTTTTAGTCAGTAAAAGTCTAACAGTCCCTTCCGCCCCACCCAGGGTGGACTCATTTGATGATTTTTACCACCTCAAAAAAAAATGTAGAAACTTTAACACTACGTAAATTAAATTAATATTTGTAATCCTTACAAAAAGCCCTTTCAAACAATATCTCACACGAACGATACAGACACTTAACTGCTGTTTTTCATTTATTTTTTAAGATAAAATAAAATAAAAGTAAAAAAAAGTCAAAACATTTATTTCAATTAGACCAATTACAGGCACTTTTGAATTGTCAAGGAGTCGGTCAGTTAGTCAGAGAAGCTAGTTGCTAGTTGCTTGTTGAGTTAAGTAGGTACAACACTATACCCTCTCATAATTTCTTCACTACATTATATTTAAAAATAATAATTTAGACAAAAATAAACTGCCCATAACTTACGTCTAATAGTTCGTGAGAAAGATTCTGTCAATAAACGAACTAAAACATTCTATTATAAATACATTCTGGTGTTACTTTAATATATAATAATAAACTTTAAAAGTTTGTTTGTATTTTCTTTTTAAAAGGGGTTTTGTAGAAGAAATACTATGACTTCATTATTCTGTCTCTGTAAAAATAAAAACACACAAGTAAAAAGAACACACAAATAAAAGCGTGTAAAAATGGCAGATTTTTAACAAAAAATGTAAAATAATAAAATACCAAATTAAAAAAAAAAATACAAAAAAAAAATACCATGTGAGTACTGTAAGGAGGCCGGAGGAGGAGGCTGTAGTGGTGTAAGGATCGTAACAGATGGCGTTCTGTGGTTTCTGCCTACCCCCATGGGAAAAAGGCGTAAGTTTATGTATATCTTCATTGTGATCACATGTAGAATCATCAAGAATAATGTAACCAGGATTTTGTAAATCCTAATTTAAAAGAGTGCCGTGGAGTTTCTTGCTCGTTCTTCTCCATAGAGACCTACCTCCATTTTGGAACGAGCAACTAGCTTCAACTTTCTGACTAACTGACCGACTCCTTGACAAATTCAAAAGTGCCTGTAAGTAAATGGTCTAATTGAAATAAATGTTTTGACTTTTGACTTTGACTTTAAATACTGTAGACTTTAAGTACTGTAATCTAGACTACCACAATTTTTTTTACGAAGTCCGATTTTTCGATTTTTTTAAATTTACTTTTTTTATCAGTTATTCTTCAAGCAAATCCACGTGTTTCAACTAGTATAGCAACAATAAAACGCATCGATGATGTAGCACGCAAGTAAATCTGTCATCTCACCCCATCCGTCATGCGGAGACGCTAAGATATTAATGTGAGTCACTATGCGCGAGCGCATGTACGCTCTAGTTCAAGTTACGGAGTGTACTTAGACGATATTGAGAGGGATCTGATGAAAGATGGCTGAAACTAAATATTGGAACATATTTGGAAAATACTATGTTGTGTTAATGTAGTTTTATTGAGTGTAGCTGAGCGTGAGATCTTGGATTCGATTCTCAGGTCAGGGGTTTTTCTCAGTTGCAGCTAGGAGTTTCTTTTGGGGGGGCAGGGGGGGGACTTTTAATTTTCAACAATATTTGTTGTTATAACGCCAACAGAAATACACTATGTCATTTTTTTTTTATTTCTTCGCCTACCTAAGAACCGTAAGGTTTCTGAGATAGAGCCCGCTGACTGACGGACGGACCTTAAAAACTAAGCTTGTATAATTATTTGTTGACTGCCTCGTTGGTCTAGTGGTCGCAAAGCGCGACTGCTAAGCATGAGGTCTTGGATACGATTCCCAGGTCGGACAAAGTGTTATTGGGTTTTTCCATCAGGAATTTCTCAGTAGCCGCCTCGGAGTCTGGATTTGTGCCCGGTTGATGGTAATAGGCTCGCCCTCTATTACATGGGAGTTAAACATAACTGGCGAAATGTCGGTGTGCTAATGGGTGCTCTGCCCAACCCTTCGGGGATTACAGGCGTGATGTTAGGTGACCTTATTCTACTAAAACTTTCTAAAAATACATCGTGCACTACATTTAATACTGCTCACAAATATTAGTTCACGTTTTCACCTCTTTAAGAGTCATAATCACCATTACAATGCATCGTCATAACTAAACCTAATATTGACACGAAACAAACTTACTAAATGCGGCTGTGAAACTCTAAAACTCAAACAAAATGTTCTAACTATCTTGCTATCGAACTGCAAATTTAAATTTGTAACCGTCATATTAAAATACCAAATTAAGTTTGCGGTTCTAAACGTTCTAAGTTTGAAGAAAACGTTTGAGGTAAAACCGCAAAGTTAAGTTTGTAAAAGTATTACATGAAGAATGTAAATATTGATGGTGTTCCTTAGGTCGATCATGATCGGCAAACATCGGACGTGCTCGGTAAACATCGGGAGCGTTCGGCAAACATCGGCTTCTAATAGCAAATAGTGGTAAATTGGTGATAATTTGAAAACTGTAGCAACGGTGGTTGTTTTTGAGTTATTACAATTAAAATTGAAGGGAAGGGTTCCAAAATGGTTGGTGGGAGAAGGTTGAGGTGTGAGTTTGATTTAAAATAATCGGCCAAAGTCAAATCATCCATTTCAATAGGTGAGTGGCAACTAGTGTCCGACCGAAGCTTCGGCTTCGGCTTCGGCTTCGGCCACCTTCGGCCAAAAAAGCACCTTCGGCCAAATCTTCGGCTTCGGCCAAAAATTTGCCGAAGGTTTGGCCGAAGCCGAAGGTTTGCTAGTTGTCAAAATTTGAAAGGTTACGGCTCTTTTATGACCCGGTTGACAAAAGTTACCGTACAAAGACCAAATAATTTTTAAATTACGGCCATATAACCGACTTTTCATTTTATGAAAACATTTTATGGAAATTCAATGGGAGAACACGTAAAAAAAATAAAAAAGTTTTGGTAAAAAAACTTTTTTAAATGTACTAAAACTGCAATTTTTACTTTAATATAGTTGAATTTCATCTAGTTGAGTTAAATTAATTGATTAATTGAATTCTAGTTGAATTAATTGAATTTAATCTAGTTGAGTTTGTACTTTTTCGAAATATTTCGACACCGGGAGTTGGTTGGCAACAAAGTTTTGATATGTGGGAGAATACAATCACGACATGTCAGGAGCAAACAATATTATTGTTACTTAATAGTAAACCTAACGGGACATGGTAGAGAGGGTATCGCGGGGTACTACTGCTCGTGCATTCACGGCCGCCGCACCATTGGGAGCTGCGCGCACGTAGCAGGTATAGACTACTTTTTATCTTGGGCTAGACATCAAGACAACATACACGCACCTGCGGCCTTTTTGGTTTATGTGACCATACCCTTAGATTTAGATCAGGTCGAATAAAGTTAATACAATAATAATAATTGCCCTGTCCCCGATGCCGGTGGGCTACTATTTTTATATATTTTTACTTTTTGATAAATATTTAAAAATGTATTTAATATGTATAGAAAGTAATTAAATGGAATAATAATGAATTTTATTTCCTAATTCCTTAGTAATAAATGCGCAAAAAAGTTCTCTAGGTAAACTATAAATTCTGTAAATAGAGCTCTATGTCGTAACTGTACGCCGTGAGTACGGTTTATTTCTTAGAAAATGTAGCCTTATATGTTTTCTGTAAGGGTTGGATATGGTTTTTATACTTAACTCTTAGCTAATCACCCATAAAATATGATACAACACATATTATGCACTCACATAAAAAATAAACTTCTTTATTTTTTTTATCGTCTTGTACAATCCCCACAGTAATGCGACACATACCATTGCAAACTATACATATTTCTCTGTATATCCAGCACTTTTTCATGTCTGTACGCCATGGGTATGGTTTTCATACATTGGCGGGCCGTTACCTTTACTGAACGATGCTAGAGCGAGACGGAGAGTGTGCAGAGCAGCAGAGTTTCGCCGCGCCACTGCACCGGACCAAACCAATCGCAGTTAGTAAACTAAACGAGTCAAAACAAGTTTGAGAGCGCGTCTTAAAATTCTAATAAGTGTTTTGTTTTTAAATATTTCATATTTCATCTCTAAAGCTCTCACAATATGTATCTAGTATATTCTGAGATCAAAGTAACTATCGTATTTCTCAAGGTCAATGACACCTTCGGCTTCGGCTTCGGCTTCGGCCGAAGGTTTTGGTGAATACCGATTAATCGGCTTCGGCTTCGGCTTCGGCCAGAATTGCACCTTCGGTCGGACACTAGTGGCAACGCAGGGAGGTCGCCCTAGGAAGACCTACCTTATTGGTGAGGTTCTTCAGAAAGGTCAAGTGCGGAGTACTCGTAATCGGCGTGCTTGTATGACGAGATGTATGAACGTAGATGAGGCGAAAGGAGTATGTAAGGATCGTAGCAGGTGGCGTTCTGTGGTTTCTGCCTACCCCCATGGGAAAAAGGCGTGAGTTTATGTATGTGAAGGTCAAAATTCATGTGAGCGTATGACCTTTCGCTTTTAAATACCAGGTTTTTCACCAAAAACAAAAAGTTGTTTCCCAGCTGTATTTTTTATGCTAAGGGTCAGTTCACACCGAGACGCGACGCGACGCGACGCAACGTGACGATACTGGAAGAGGCCAGTGACTTCGCGCTGCGCCGCGCTGCGCCGCGCGGCGTAGAGCGACGCATCGCGACGTAGTGCTGCGTGGTGTAACGTATTCTAAATTCTCACAATGAAATGTGTATCTTTTGGTGTACAAAATAAAGTTATATTTTGAGTTGCTCTTTTAAAGTGTGCACGCAGCGTCGCGTCGCGTCGCGTCTCGGTGTGAACTGACCCTTAAGCGAGAAGAGTTTATTTTTCTTTCCCTAATAGGACACTGCGTTATCCTTGACTGCTATCTATACTAATATTATAAAAAGGAAAGTATTCATTCCGATTGAACCGATTTGAAAAATTCTTTCACTGTTGAGAAGCTACACTATCCCCCGGGTGTGTAATTATTATCTTAATATATAAAAATAACGTGTCACGTTGTTTGTCCGGGAAGGACTCCTAAACTACTCAACCATTGCGTATTAAATATGGCTTACTGTGTGTAATTTGGTCAAACTTAAAAGATAGGATAGTTTTTATCTCGATTATTGACCTCAATATCTTTACTTACTTTAAGCCACAGCAACGCGTGGCCGAGTCAGCTTCCTTACTAATATTATAAATGCGAAAGTAACTCTGTCTGTCTGTCTGTCTTTCTGTCTTTCTGTCTTTCTGTCTTTCTGTCTTTCTGTCTTTCTGTCTTTCTGTCTGTCTGTCTGTCTGTCTTTTCTTCACGCCTAAACTACTGAACCGATTTTGATGAAATTTGGCATGGAGATAGTTTAAGACCCGGGGAAGGACATAGGCTACTTTTTATTAGTCTTCGACTTCGACTTCGTCTGCGTCCGCGATAACCGACATTTGCGCGGACGAAGTCGCGGGCAAAAGCTAGTTAGGCTATATTTTATTATAAAAAAAATAGGGATCTGTAAGAAACATCACGCGAACAGAGTCGCGGGGAGAATGCTAGTAGGCTATACATATTTTAGACTACTACTTTTGCCCGCCACCACGTCCACGTGGAACTTGTTTATATCGTACTTGCATACAAACTTCCACCCCCCTTTTCACCGCCTTAGGGGGTGATTTCCGGGATAAAAACTATCCTATGTCCTTCCTCGGATCTTAAACTATCTCCATGCCAAATTTCATCAAATTCGATTCAGCGGTTTAAGCGTGAAGAGGTAACAGACAAACAGACACACTTTCGCATTTATAATATTAGTATGGATAACAAAAACATTAGGTATCTAGAAAAAAAAGCTAGGCAGTAAAAAATAAAACAAGCGGTTGCGAAAAA
This sequence comes from Hoplodrina blanda, assembly GCA_949316365.1. Classification (NCBI taxonomy): domain Eukaryota; kingdom Metazoa; phylum Arthropoda; class Insecta; order Lepidoptera; family Noctuidae; genus Hoplodrina; species Hoplodrina blanda. The sequence goes on along the minus strand of OX438573.1, from coordinate 2,031,754 downwards.
AATGAATAATGATATAATTATGAAGATTTTAATAACTTTAAATGATGGTGATTGGCTCGCAAATTGTATTTTTTTAATCATCGTTAAAGCAGTTATTATGCTTACCAAGCCTACGATTATATTTGTGCAAAAAAAATGGTATTATGTAATCGGAAGCTAAATAGGTATAGTAAATAAGTAACTCTATGACTGCTTCGTTGGTCAAAGCGCGACTGCTGAGCATGAGGTCTTGGGTTCGATTCCCAGGTCGGACAAAACGTTATTGGATTTTTCCGTCAGGAATTTCTCAGCAACAGCCTCGGAGTCTGTATTTGTGCCCGGTTGATAGCAATAGGCTCGCCCCCTATTACATGGGACTTAAACATAACTGGCGAAATGTGGGTGTGCTAATGGGTACACCTCTGCCTAACCCTTCGGGGATTACAGGCGTGATGTTATGTAGAAAGATGAAAAGTAGATTATACCTAGTTAGTAGACGTCCGCTAAGAACGGATTTTACAAAATTCCCCCCTTAAAGGGATGAAACGGGGGTCCAAAGTTTGTATAGAGTAACAAGATTAGATCGCCAATAACCGATATTTACATGGACGAAGTTGCGGGAAAAAGCTAATTAGGTATATTACAGGGTAATTGAAAATTTACCCAAAACCTGAAAAGGGGTCATTGTACTCATTATGAACAACTTTTACTATGACACCAACTCTGAAATCATGAAAAAAAAAATCAGCTGTTCCAAACATTTATGATCGTGTTGTGTAGCATTTTTGTATGGAACAGCTGATTTTTTTTGATATCAGGGTTGGTCCCATAGTAAAAGTTGTTAATAATGATGAGTACAATGACCCCTTTTCAGGTTTCGGGTAAATTTTCAATTACCCTGTATATAAATAAAGATAACAACCCGACCACCCTGTCAAAATAACAACCATAACAGTCCAACAAGAATCTTATGAGAATTATACAAAATTTTCCCAAATATAGAAATTCCTATGAAAACTAAAATGTATGTAGAGCATACTGCGAGCCGTTCCACTGGACCACACACGACGCGGCCGCCGCGTGCGCTTGCGCAGCGGTCGAATAGAGTGGATGCGGCTGATGAAATTGTTGTATGGGAATTCTTGTTGGAATTCCACCATCACTTTTTTTTTAATATTGTTCTGTTTGCGAAAACGTAGATTAGATAGATGAAACGTTTACTTTTGTGTGATTGCGAAATTATAATATTAAAATATTGTGTTCTTATTGGATTTGTAAATTGTGTTATTAAATATTGTGTTCTTTAAGATAGAAAAATATGAAAAAAAAACGATGTATTCTGTACCTTAATGCCATTCCCTTAAAAGCCAGATCGAGCTATCCACTTGATTGGCAATGTAAAAAAAATATGATGAAACACCATGCCTTCCAAAATCTTTGTTGCTTGTTTCACTACCTCTGAATAAAAGGTATTTATCTAATATTATAAAATAAATTCTAAATTGTATATTATTATAATAATTATTATTGTACAATAAAAAAAACAGTCAGAATAAAAAAAAACAAACTAAAACTAAATGGCATCAAAAAATTCATCCGCATTGCCGCGCCGTCAACTGGAAATGTGCCCAAAAAACTGGTGGCATTGCCACGTTGGATGGCAATGCTTAACCTCTGGCCAAGGTAATAATTATATAAAAAATAAACAGTATCCAAATAATTTAATCGGAACTTAGTAAAATATATCCTCATAATTATTACTTATTAAAAAAAAACTTTTCCTCAGAGTCATATCCACACTACTCCCCCCCTTTACCACCACAGTAATCGTCCAGAAGCAATAAACGACCAGTATTAATAACAATAATAAACTTTATATAGCGACAGAGTCGACAACCAATCGCACACACACCGTCCTATGGTGATTGTGAGCGGAGTGGCGATTAGTGAGCGGTGATGACAAGGCTTATTTAGATTAGTGGCGACAATACTAGTGACAGAGTTAACAACATTACAGACATAGACCAGAGTTTAGGAATCGTGGTGATTAGTGAACGGTGATGAGACTTTATTATAAGTATGGTGAACAGTTTAAGCAATAAATAACGCAACAAGATGAATGTTAAGTACTGCGTGACAAATTCGATAATCAATCGCATATACATCGAAGTACTGCGGTGATTGCTGTAGACTGGCGATTAATGATTGGTGATGGTAGACAATTAGCTTAGTGAAGGTGTGCGGTTAATGTGTTAACTGCTCCGTGGTCGTAAGCGCGACTGCTGAGCGTGGAGTCTTGAATTCGATTCCCAGGCCGAGTAAAGTGTAATAGGTTATTGTAATAGGATTTTTTGAGTAACACAGAGTGTTAAGATTTCACTTCTGTCGGCACTTGCCATGACAGCCTATTTTGTTTTTACTTTAAAAAGTTGGGAACCAGATCGGGCCCCTCTTCTCCATTGGGCACTTTGGCTAGGGCCCCAAGAACGTCGGGGGTCCCGACAGCATGCCTTAAAATTACATAATATCACGCCTGTTATCCCCAAAGGGTTAGACAGAGGTGTACTCGTTAGTACACCCACATTTCGCCAGTTATGTTTAAGTCTCATGTAATAGGGGGTGACCCTATTGCTATCAACCGGGCACAAATATAGACTCCGAGGCTGCTACTGAGGAATTCCTAATGGAAACAACCCAATAACACTTTGTCCGACCTGGGACCAAAGACCCATGCTCAGCAGTCGCGCTTTGTGACCACTAGACCAACGAGGCAGTCATACCTTTACGTAGTCATATTATTAAAAAGGTTTTTCACAAAAAAAGATAACCGCCTTCATAAACTACAAAATAAAAATAACTTTAGTTTTGGAAGTCGGCGGCTTTGGTTTTGTTTTTTGTTATGTAGGTAAGTATTGCCACCGACTTCCAAAACTAAAGTTATTTTTATTTTGTAGTTTATGAAGGCGGTTATCTTTTTTTGTGAAAAAGCTTTTTATTTTTCACTTTTTAGTGCTTGTGTATTAATGTTTGAAATCCTTACAAAAAGCCCTTTCAAACAATACCTCACACGATATTTATTTAATTTTGGAAACTGGTAGGAGGGGAGTTGAAGTACCCCCCCTCCCCTTTTTCTTTAGTCAGTCATCGACTACACGTATAAACAAAGCAATTTCACTTGTTACGATATTGCTGCTGTGATTCTGTGAGGAGTTCCATTCCATATCTCCGAAGTTCATCATCAGATATTGAAATGGTGACAATGGGACCACACGGAAAGCACCAGCTTTCAAATAAAAAAAGAATCATGAAAATCGGTTCACCCAGTAGCAAGTTAGGAGCTAACAAACATAAAAAAAAAATACAGTCGAATTGATAACCTCCTCCTTTTTTTGAAGTCGGTTAAAAATAATTTTTAAACGACCCAAAATTCAACCCCTCTTTCGTCTCATCAAAATATTATCATGGCGCTTCTTCAGTACATTTGAATCACTAATAGTTATTGATAACTTTGATTGATGCGGCTAACAGTAGTTACCGCTAATGGGTTATTAAACATCCGTTCAAATACTTCGTGGCTTCTTAAATGAGGGTAAACTATTATTGTTTTGTGTAGTCGTCGAGGGATCGGTGGTACAGCTGCTGGACTGCGTTGTGTTGGGTTCGGTTCTAGCCGTCTTTATGATAGATGTCCATTTTTTTTTTTTTTGATGTGGTATGAATCATCAAATGAGTCCTTCCGCCCTGGGTGGGGCGGAAAGGACAGTCAGACTTTTACTGACTAAAAAACCACCCTGTTCCTTCTGTTGCCCTTTACGTTCCGGGGCCACGGTATCCTGTTAAGACGTCCCGCAACCCCGGCAATGATAGATGTCCTTGATGTCCTTGAAGTGTTTTGAAAAATGACAATTTGAATTTGTGTCAATGTTCTTAAAACATAATATTACATAACATCAAGGTTTCTCAATCAAGAATTTTTCAGTAGCAGCCTCGGAGTCTGGATTTGTGCCCGGTTGATGGCAATAAACTCGCCCCCTATACTCGCCCGGACTTAAACATAACTGGCGAAATGTGGGTGTACTAATGGGTACACCTCTGCCTAACCTTTCAGGGATTACAGGCGTGTTGCTATATGTGAGTTTATTTGCTTGCTTAAACGCGCTAATATCTGGACTGTCAAACGGATTGAGAAAAAATATTTTTGAAATCATGTGGACGATTCATCATCACGCTATGATCCAGGGTAGCGGGGCAGTAACCAGAAGGTATTACTCAATTTATCAATCGCCAATCTCACGATGTTTTCCTTTACCGATGTCAGTGATGTCCAAGATAAACAGACTTAGAAAGCTCATATTATTATTATGAATTAAAAAAGCCACATAGCTACCAATTCGCACCACGAAAGATGACACTTGAGTTCACTTGACACACCACACAAGCTTTATTATTTCGTAATAAATATTATGATATTGTTAAGAATTTTAATCTAAATGTCATCGAAATATCCCTGAATAGATACACAAATTATGGATAACTATTGGTGCCGATCCCCTGTTCACAAACAAGACTAAATTTAGAGAATTGACATCTCTTACTTACTACCATACAGCGAAAGAAAAGGACGATGACATTTAAGAACTAAGTTAGAGATGTCAAATTAGTTTTGCCTTGAACTTTTCCGTATTTTTAATCTACTCGTTATAGGATGTCAACTATAATTGTATGGATGTGTCAGATTGTCTAAATTTGACAGCTCTTATTTACATTAGTCTCTTTCTTGTTTTATTGGATAGAAAAAGATGGAAATAGTCTAATTTTAGTTTAGTTTGTGAACAAGGGAATCGACACTATTGTAAATCCTACCTGCCCGAGCTCCCAATTACTGACGCTTGTCAAGTCTCATTTTTCGTGGCGCATATTGTACTTGTCCGGTTAATATTATTATAATAATCCATACTGTCCCACTGCCGGGCAAGGTCTATCCTCCCTCCCCCCCAAATCCTTCCAGGAACTCTTACCTTGCGCCACCTCGAACCCAGACCTCGTAGATCCAGATCATCTCGCCCCCTCTTTCTGTACTGTCTTCAACAACGCTTTCCACCATCATTAACAGCTACTATTTAAAAAAAAAAATAGCCACAGACATCAAATGTTTAGCGGATGCATCCCATTAACATCTGATAGACCACTCAGAATCCTACATCAATCGATTATCAATAATATACTTTGGATTAAAAATCTACTAAAGAGGCGCTAAGCAAACATTGGGTAATGAAAACATATGGGGGTTAAGTTGTAGCGGGGAAGCGGCTTTTATTCTTTATTTCCACCCGCTCTGGCTTCGCAAGACTGATAACACAAAATTATACCTACATACACACATAAACTCACGCCTTTTTCCCATGGAGATAGGCAGAAACCACAGAACGCCACCTGCTACGATCCTTACATACTCCTTTCGCCTCATCTACGTTTATACATCTCGTCATACAAGTATGCCGGTTACGAGTAGGTACAGCACCTGAAAAAAAATAAAAACGTAAATTAAACTAAAACGTAAAACTTTCCTCTTGAATCAAAATGTTCTCTGATAACTTTTCAGACCTATGTATCCTGCTTATGGGTAGGAAATTTCATTAAATTCGGTTCATTCATTTTGAAAAATAAAGACTTGAAAGTTTGTATGAATTCCCGTACGTAAACTGTTTTAAATAAAAAAAGAAAAAATAGAATTACCTAGTATTGCTTTTTTTTTTAAAGTTATTTTCGGAAAATCTTACAGCGCATCTCTATCCAGCTACCAAAGGGCCTGCACCAAATTTCCACGCGTGTGTTTTCAGTCTAAATCGTTCTGTACAAGTACAATCATTGGTTGAGATCAAAAAATGTATTGGTGCAAACCTCAAGACTATTACAACCGTATTACTAGGACCAACATTACTTGATACTTGACTCAAATTGAATGACTAATCATTTCATCAAACATAATTTATGATAATAATTTTATGAGGCTACAAACGTTGGGTTCAATGAAAGGGCATGATAAGCTCCGCCATTTTTTTTTTAATGACTCGACTCTCGACTTACATGTTGCTTAAATATACACACATCAAAAAAGTCTAGGGATCAACATCCCTAACATTTGTTAGGGATGTTGATCAGGTGCTCATTATTTGTTGCTATAATCAAACAGCGCTTATCAGAATAACGTTATAAAAAATTGTTTTTACTAATTAAAGAATAATTTTGATCAATGCTTGATATTATTTTTATATATCGTTAGCAAATCATATCGTTAACCAAACTTTTTTATTACTATTAGGGCATTAATAATATTGACAACGTATTCAAATTAGATATTTGTAAAATTAATTCTAAAATTACCTAACTATTTTAATTAAGTAATATTCTTATTCCTTATACGATCTCATTATTATTGTGTACGTGATAAATATTGCATAAGTTTAATGAATACCCGTAGGCGACAATTGAATAACGACTAGTTATGGCAATTTATTTAGTTTATTTCTGCAGCCAGGAATAAGCTCGTCATGTTTACCACTCTTATTTTATTCCTTTAACATTATAAAATGAAAAAAAAAAAACATGTTTGACACTTCGAATTGCAAACTATTTTTTCTGACCTTGCCTAGTGTGTTCTTTTTTTTTCCTAGGTCTTAAGTTAGCTCAGTGCTTATTTAGGCCCTAATTACTGATAAACGTGATAAATTACAATAAAAAGAAAAAAAAATCTCGAAAACAAAAATTAATTTACCAACCACTAAAAACAAATAAATTCGCAACCGGAATCAAACCCGGACCTAAACTCAATCACCAATTGCGCCTTGATTGCACATCAAAATTCGCTTATTAAATAAACAACGACAAAAAAAATAATTAAAAAAAACTATCAAGATTATAATGGCGCAGTCGAATAGTTTGTCGGATACCAAGCGTCGACTTGGGTGGTCTAAACGGAGTACTCTTTCTCGCTTTAGCACAAACATTCTATAGTATAGCCGTCTCTTTTCCTCGCGAAGTTTGGCTGTCAAAGAGTAAGTGTAGAGGATTCGCTTAATTTGTACTATCATAGACTGATCGGAAGTACTTTTGATTGCGCTTGAGTGCTGAATTGAAGCTCTTTTTGAAGTTTCTTTCTGGTTTTTAAGTACGTTTTCGTGTAGGGAAAGCAGTTTGTATACAAAATGCGTTTGTTTGTAAGAGTTTTTTTGTGGAAAGTTGTTTGTTTTGTCTACAAGATGAGTACCTAGCTATAACCTACTTGATCGATGAAAAGGAGGTGCCCAATAGATTTTTTTTTCATTTTGCTGACTTTTCTACTCGATTTTTTTACAGGAGGTTAATGGCAATTGATTTTATATAATTATGTATTATGATTAATTATCATAATCATATCAAAAAATGGTGCGACCGATTTGAATAATCATTTTTTTGTTCACCTATATACGGGGGTGGTTAAAGAAAAAAGGAAAAAAATCTAATTGGTACAACGTTCACCAGATCATCTAGTTTTCAAATTACAGTTTTTGACATAATTTTTTTTACTTAAAAATTATACTAAATTCTTGATACTTGATATTGAACTGTCAAAAATTTGTAAGACTACTGCACGTGTCTCTAATCGTAATTTGGGGCGTTCCTAGAGACGGTAACGGTAGTGAACGGACTTAGGGACCGCTTTACATCGGCACGTGCCGGTATTTAGGGACGGGGGATGAATGTTTGTTTATGGATGTTGTTATAAATACAGTGGCTTTGTTATGAATATCATTATGATATGTTTAATATCAGCTGTTATTTTACCTTACCTTTGGTTCGACTAACTAATATGGCGGCGTGTAAAAAAATATCAAGATTTTTATGTTTTATCCAAGTTTAATATTAAATGTAAAATACACATTAATTCGATCGGAATAAATTCTCTAAATGATGGTGAAATCGCATCAAAATGAATTGTGTAGTTTTAAAGAACTAAACGGACAAACAGACAGACAACGCGAGAATCTCACTACTTATTATAAAACTGAAAGTTTGGATGGATAGATGTTTGTAACACAATCACGTCAGAACGACTGAACGGATCAAGATAAAATTTGGCACGGAGATAGATTATAGTTATTATGGAATAGAACATAAGATACTTTTTATCCTAGAAAAAAAATCTGTTACTGTAAGATAATACATAATAGGGGATCGGACAGTAATCAGATTAAAATCTAAAATGTACTCAGATAAAATAAATTTATTGTTTTACGATTATTTATCGAATAATAATTTAATATAATTCATTTAAATGTTTTTAAATGAAAAAATAAAATTTTGTTATTTACAATATTTTTAATCTGTATTGAAACAGTGCGTGACGTCATTTGTGGGCAATCATTGACTGCACGGGTACTACTAACTTAATTCACTCAGTTATTTCCATAATTTTGTTGAAATTCTAAAAGTTGCTAAAATATTACCTACTGATAAATTAGCATACGGTGATCAATTTAAAAATTGTCACGTGGTGTTTCTCTAATTTTTCATAATGGAAATTTTGTTATGACCACAAATGACGTACTCATGTGGCGTTTTGGCGGGATTTTTAAACAAACAATATTAAAACATGATTTTGAGTAGGTACCTAAAAGGCTATAAATAAATAAAATTTTATTTTTCATGAGAATAAGTAAGTATCCATAAAGATTAATTTAATACATTCACTGCCGGGCCAAAACTGTTGAAGGTCAAACCTCCACTAGCGTCGGTCAGCGTTGACCCGACGCGGCGTGGAATGTGTTAAAACACTTTTTGAAAATTTGTCCGATCCCGTATTATATCAATTTTGCCGCAGGCGAAACCGCGGCAGAAGCTAGTTACTCTTAAGCAGACATAAGGCATTAGTTTTATTACTTTCACTTTGACATTTCCAATCAAAATCACTTCTGTCACCAAAATAATCTATGCTTTTCATTTGTCATTATCCTTTTCGCAATATCTGTCCCTTTCACACGCGTACAGTTTGTGTGTTGCTATTTCACGCGTCCACCTATGACCTCTGCGTGGTGCCTCTCTTTCTAATCGCAAAGAAAGGTATTGTTGTCTCGCTCGTATTGTTATGTTCCAAGTTTGAAATGATTTTTCGTATAAAATTAGGACAGGGTGAGAAAAATGAAATTTTGTCACCTTTAAGGCCCTTTTATTTATAAAAGGGTTGGCAGAGGTGATAGTGGTAATAATACCAACTTATTACTGTCCTACTGCAGGGCAAATGCCACTTCTCATGCAGAGAAGGCACGAGCATTGATCACCACTCTTGCTCAAGACGGATTGGTGATTTCAGACTTAAATTAATTGTAAGTCCAGGTTTCCTCACGATGTTTTACTTCACCGATGTCAGTGATGTTCAAGATAAACTTAGAAAGTAATAATCTGAATTGTAAAAGTCACATTGGTATCGAACCCACAACCTCACGCATTAGAGTCTTAAATACTAGGCCATCACGACATCTAATTAGCGAAAATTATTATGACTTACCTGTTTCATTTGATGGAATTATAAAAATCTTAATAACTGACCTAATTCCATCACCCCGGTCACCCATCAAAATCCAAGCCTGACCCACCTATTGCTTACTATCATAAAGTCATAAACACACAAAACATGTTACAATAATTGCCTATACGCTAGCACGCGCTTGTCACGACACTGTCAAGTCTGTCAAAACTGTCAAACCTGTCAAATATGGAGGTTGTCAAAGGTGTGTTATCGATCTAATTGATCTGAAGTTGAGATAACATCTTGAGATTGTTCGTAGTTAAAGCTACGCATAGCGAGGCGATGATAAGACAATCCTGACTAATACTGTAATTAATGTGAAAGTGTGTTTTTTTGTTAGGCTTTCACAGTTAATACTCTGAACCGATTTTGATCAATTTGGCAAAATGGGGTATCATTGACCCGTCCGACACCCAGTGCGATTGGGAAGCTTCAGTTCAGACTATGTCCCATATGCTGATGTGTCCTAACTGTCCGTTCACCTGCACCCTTGACGACCTGTGAAACGCCTCTGATGCGGCAGTAAACGTGGCCACTGGGCCCAAATAATTTAATTTATTATAGATGTATCATCGATACGAAAAAAAGAAAACCGATTTTAATGAAATTTAGTACAGACTAAGTTACATTTTAATCAGCGACTACATCTGCGTCCGCGATCCGCGATAACCGACATTTACACACACAGATGAAGTCGCGGGAAAAATCTAGTTATAACATAATAGTAGCCTGGTAATATCCCTAATCCCAATACTTTCAATACAAAGTGTTCTTTTTGTCTGACACGTTCCAACTATCGTCATAGTATAACACGATGTAGTAGGAAGACTCTTATGGCCTACGCAGGCCGGGACGGCATGGAAAGGGCTTTATTTTTTTACTAATGGACATTCAAACGTATTGCTATAGAAATACGACATAAATTGCCTCGCTAAAATGATGCCGTGGCATCGAAAGGGATTCCTCGGCATCATTTTAAAGCATAGCAATTTATGTCATATTTCTATAGCAATACGTTTGAATGTCTAAAATTAAATCCCTTGCCATGCCGTCTCGGTTTGCGTAGGTCTTTAAACAACCAAACCCTCACGATGTTGCCCGAATACCGTCGAGTGACAAATGCAAGGGCCAACCTGGGTATTTCACTGTGTAGAATAGCATAGCTTTTAGTGTGACACCAGCTTTAGTAAATCAATGGTCAGCACAAATCATACTTGTAACAGTCATGGTTATGCTTGAAAAGGAACTTGAATTCAACTTAATTAGGTATTCTCTTCAAGCTACAAACCAGGTAACAGCTTAGTATTTTATAGTTTCTACCCGCGTATAAACTTAATTCTTCCAACATAACATCATACTTGTTATCCTCAAAGGGTTAGGCAGAGGTAAACCCTTTAGTACACTCACATTTCGCCAGTTATGTTTAGTTTCCATGTAATAGGGGGCGAGCCTATTGCCATCAACCGGGCACAAATCCAGACTCCGAGGCTGCTACTGAGAATCCCTTTTGAACGACTGACGACAGACGCGACTGCTAAACGTGAAGTCTTGGGTTCGATTTCCAGGTCGGGCAAAGTGTTATTGGGTTTTTCCATCAGGAATCTCTCAGTAGCAGCCTCGGAGTCTGGATTTATGTCGAATTCAATAGTCTCGCCTCCTATTACTTGAGACTTAAACATACCTGGCGAAATGTGGATGTACTAATGGGTACACCTCTGCCTAACCCTTCTGGGATTACAGGCGTGATACACCTAGATATGTGTTATGTTTTATTTGTTGTTGATGTGATGTAATTAGAGAACTAATCTTGAAAATAAGTACCTACTTTGGAATCTAACTAAATATTTGTTTACTTACACCTTTTTCCCATGGGGGTAGGTAGAAACCACAGAACGCCACTTGCTACGATCCTTACATACTCCTTTCGCCTCATCTACGTTCATACATCTCGTCATACAAGCACGCCGGTTACGAGTACTCCGCACCTGACCTTTCTGAAGAACCTCACCAATAAGGTCAGTGTAGGTCTTCCTAGGGCGACACCTCCCTGCGTTGCCACTCACCTCTGCCATATGAATACCTTTTGTTAATCGTCTTTCACTCATCCTCTCAACATGACCGAACCATCTAAGCAAACACAGATTACACCTCTGCCTAACCCTTTGGGGATTACAGGCATGATGTTACGTGGACTTGTTTTGATTATGATCGCAGGCGCAGTAGGTTAAACACCATCATTTTTGTACACAAACTTGCATTAACATCGCAAAAAGTAATTTAAACTGTCTCACTTGCTTGCTAACTCAAGTTTTAACTGATTAAAAGTGAATATTGTAAATTGATATATAAAACCGTGGGCCACCCAGATCGCGCGCTGTTTGTTTTTATTTTGGTTGCGCTCGCGCCGGCCGCGGTGATAGATCGGCGCCGGCGACGCTGATTGGTTGGGGTGTAGGGTTGCCGAGTTGTGGAACTGTGAAGTATTATTTTTGTTTATTGATTGTGTAGCTCGTGGCTAAGTAAAAACAGCCGTTCAGGATTCATAAGGTTAAGCTACGCTTGCTGGGGTTGGTCCGTGGATGGGTGACCATCTATACACACCGAGATTCCTCCGTGCCTCGGAAAGCACGTTAAGCCGTTGGTCTAGGCTATCATACGTGGATCTTTGACGGTTGGCATATAATAATATTATAATACATATCATAATATTTATTACGAAAAAATATTTAATAGTTTGTGTGATGTTTTAAGTCTCATCTTTCGTGGCACGTATTGTACCTACCTATGTTCCGTTTGCGCCGGGCCTGGGTAAATTTTGTATGTATCATGACCCTTCGAAGTAAAAATAATTCGTCTTTTAAAAAAACATATCATAAACTACAAAACAGACCACAATAAAATTCATAGACATTTTAATGTTAAATTAATAACTTTAATTCATCCGCGCCACCCCTACCTGCTGATTGGCGCTTGCGCAGCGCATTTACAAAAATTCCTCGCATTGATACTACACGTCTAAATAAATAATTATTATTTATATATTTTCCCACATATATTTTGCATACGTTCGTATTTTTTATAAAAGAGGTTAGTTGCTTCTGTCAGCTGTCAAATTAGGCGTTCCTTATCTCTGGCGTTCTAATCTGTGGTATGTTATGTTGAGGTCGGCTTCCAGTTCAAAGTCTGGAAACACTGGCCTACCACAGAAGGCGGGGAATCCTTAAGAATTTAGGAGGCATCTATGTCAAAATCAAGGCATTTTATTTCAATTACAGGCACTTTTGAATAGTCAAGGAGTCGGTCAGTTAGTCAGAAAGTTGAAGCTAGTTGCTCGTTCCAAAACGTAGGTAGTAGGTCTCTATGGAGAAGAACGAGCAAGAAACTCTACGGACACTGTTTTCAATTAGGTTTTTACAAAGTCTTGGTTACAATATTCTTGTTACTTCTATAAGTATGTGAAAACATTGGAGGTGAATATAAAGTACTTAATAACTAAAATAAGAGAAAGATGTAAGCCAAAGCAGTTAAGAGATGACCAATCCCAACTGACAGAACTCGTTCACCAACAAAATCAGTACCATTTAGTACAACCAATTTGAAGGGAACTGACTGAAAATTAAAATTTCAGAACACTTGTAACAGTTTCAATTATAATTTATTGCGCTATTCAATTTTATACAAAACTTATTACCATTAAATAGCCTCGCTGCCTCGTTGGTGTAGTGGTCGCAAAGCGCAACTGCTGAGCATGAGATCTTGGGTTCGATTCACAGGTCGGGCAAAAAATTATTGGGTTTTTCCATCAGCCGTTTTTTAAGCCTTGGAATCTGGAGTTGATGGCAATAGCCTCGCACCCTATTACATGGGACTTAAACTTAACTGGCGAAATGTGGGTGTATACTTCTGCCTAACACTTCGGGGATTACAGGCGTGATATTTAGTTATGTTAACATTTAACATTAATTATAAAGTGCAATTAAAAAAAAATGGCGGTTGGTTTGAGGTAAAAAGCACATAGGGCCTAAAAAATATTCAGAATAAAAGAATTATTCTTTCTTTTAGTTTCATGCAAGTATGTGGCGGTGGACGAGAGGATTAAAATTGATTTTTGCTTATGCAAATTGGTAATAAACTGACACAAGAAAAAATATATTTAATATATTGTGTTGTAGACCACACAAAGAGTACTTAAAGTATGTCCAGAGATATTACAGTCATCATATTTTTACTTTAATGGTTTAAGCTTAAATCTATATAGTAATATTAGGTTAACAAAAGGTATTTATATGGCTGAGGTGAGTGGCAACACAGGGAGGGATCGCCCTAGGAAGACCTACACTGACCATATTGGTGAGGTTCTTCAGAAAGGTCAGGTGAGCAGTACTCGTAACGCCCGTGCTTGTATGACGAGATGTATGAACGTAGATGAGGCGAAAGGAGTATGTGAGGATCGTAGTAGATATGAGCGCCGCGCCGGCGCGCCGCCGTCGCCGTGAGTTCATGTCGACGCGTCGTCGCCGAGCGCAGGACGCGGCGCGCCGTCGCGACGCGTCGCAACTTGCTTTCTCGCTCGCACGCGCGGCCGACCGCATTAATAGGCTCCTACACAGTGCCGGCGGCATGGCCGCCGCGCACCGCGGCGGCTTACAAAGCCGCACAAAGGAGCCGCTGGCATGGACGCGCGTGCCGCGCGGGTTGCAAGGACAGTTCGCTATGGACAAAACTGAAATGATGCTCGTGGTGCGCTGTGACGCTGATATGGTGCACGCGGCTTTGTGCTAGTTTCTGCGGCAAAAGCCGGCGGCCCTGCCGCCGGCACTGTGTGTAGGAGCCTTTAGTTCGCTAGTCGCTTCGCCACACTCGTAAGTCGTAGCTCACGCAATCGAGTTGAATATTTTACCGAGTAAACGTGTATTATTGTGTGGTGTTAACGATGGCAGCAACTTCGACTACTTACTATTGATGTTTATAAAAGGAAAATAAAAAATATTTAAGGTGCGTTGGGGTAATACCGGACGGATTTTCGAATAGTTGCAAGGATGTTGCAAAAACTTTTTTTTCTCAATTTTGGTAAACACCACATTCTTGAGAAATGGTGGAAATTGATAATGAGTAATCACAGTGCAATTTTAATATTAATTTATTTATTAAAACACAATAGTTTTTGTTTGGGAAGCCTGTAAAATCAGGAAACAATTTTTGAGAGTATAATGACGATCTGGCCGTCAAGGGGTAAGTTCGGACAACAATTTAATACTATTTCTATTGCTAGGAGCACAAGATGTACGAAAAGAATGTATCCGATCTTTCCTCTTCTTTTAAATGACATCAAAAAAATCTTCATAATACTACAAACATAGATGTTCCAAATCATTACTTTTTTTTTGGTTTAAACTGTTCGATCTTACCCCACATACCAAATTTAGGAGATATTAAGGTTCTCAAAGTCCACCAATTTCGAAACGGGTTAAGACCGGATATTTTTGTCCGATCTTCACTCGGAATGGGTAACACCGGATTTCAGTCTATAGAGATAGTAGACATTTCTGGATTAGTTTTGTCGGGTTATCACTGCTTAAAACTTAGTATTTGGGCAAAATAATACCAAAATAAGCTATACTTTTGCTAATATATGCAAATACAAATGAAGGTGAAAGACCGGACGGACAAATATTTTACAAAACTTGCCTTGTTTCCTATAACGGCGGATAGTACTCGTCCGAGTTGCCGGAGGGACTGGCGGTCACTGCGGGGCGGGGCGGAACAAAATGACGTAGCCACTCATGTGACTAGCATTAAAAAATATAGCCAAATAAGTGGAATATTTAATTCCTACGTTCTTACCCCAGCGCCGATCTTACCCCAACGCACCTTATGTGACCCCAATGAAAAATCTATTTAGATTTTAGAAGACCGCAAAATTGTAATTAACAAATAAGAAAAAAGCTTTTTTTGGTACCTAACAACAATATGGTTTTCTTTGTTATTTTTAAAAATCTGTCACTGATAAAAAAAAAACTAAGGCCCACGGACGGCCACGCCACGCCGCCGCGACGCCGCCGCCGCTGTGGAAATTACCAGGCCACGCCGCCGCCGTGAAATTGGCCATCGGCGCTCATATCTAGATCGTAGCAGGTGGCGATCTGTGTTTTCTACCTACCCCCATGGGAAAAAGGCGTGAGTTCATGTCTGTACGTATGTAAAGATGAAGAGTATTTTCGTTTATTTGTTTGTCTTGGAAAAAAAATGTTTTTGCAAATAATACCTCTAGCCAAATTCATGAGGTTGTGATTTCGAATCCGGACAAGTACCAATGCGATTTTTTCAGTACACATGTAGATACTTTCTAAAGTTTACCTATCTAAGTCAGTTGTTACGGGTCGTCAGAAGCCTGAAATTTTGGCAACCAGTCTTACCAAGGGGTATCGTATTACCCAGTTACTGGGTTGTGGAGGTCAGATAGGCAGCCGCTCTATGTAAAATACTGGTATTCAGCTGCATCCAGTATTCCAGTTAGACTGGAAGCCGACCCCAGCATAGTTGGGTAAAGGCTAGGCAGATTGATTGAGTCAAATTCTTGAGGAATAGTACGTATAGGCTATATATCATCACGCTATGACTTACGGGATCGTCTTTAGACTCTTATAATTGTTTAATAAATGTAACTATACAAATAATTGTAAAATATATGTTAATAAATTAGTGTAGAGTTTCTTGCCCATTCTTCTCCATACAAAATTACCTTTTGGAAGAGGCAACTAGATATAATACTTTTTTCTTGTACAATGACGTTCGAAAGTGCCTTTTAATGGTCTCATTGAAATAATCCATCTGATTTTGACATAAACAATTTGCAGTTAAATAAAAGTTTTCAACTATAAAAACATTGGTAAAACAACATGTTTTACCGATTGATAATTTCTTAACTACCAGTTAAATTGTGTCTATCCACCAGATAAAATCCTCTTTAATAGCATCTTAAGAAAACCATAGACAAGGATTATGTGATGGCCGATACTTGGAGCGAAACTAAACGACATACTAATAACCCAGAGACAATCTGTCTTAACCTAAAAACCAATATAAAAGACCTCTCAGTTCACAATCAAAGTTCTAAAGCTCAGGTCAATCTAAACTGGATTATGCCAACATAAGAAGAACTCTAAAAACTAACTAAATATTCCATAGAACAGGTCAAGATATAATAGACAATAATCCATTGCATTAGGCCTCATTTTATTGAATGAATGTTCTTAATGACAGTTCAAGTTACGTTAGATGCTTTTCGAACGATATTCGAATGTCGAACGCAAACCAGCGAAGTGTAGCTATCTCTTTTTGTTGTACGAAGGAATGGAAGGAATGTTTTAAGGGAGAAAGGGATGGGGATACACGCCGTCGCGAAGTGGTTTAGTGCATTGCGTTCGTCGTGGGTGGTCGGTAATTTTTATTCTGACGTCAAAAGGTCATTCACCTCAGTCCGATTAATTTTTGACACCTGTATACTTAGCTTTTTTTTTGTAGTTTGTTATTGAAATCGTGATGAATAGTTCCTCTTTTGGTCGAACGTTGATTAATTGGCAGTTAATTAATATGTTCAAGCTTACAGTTTGTAGGCTTGGCAGAGAATTAAGGCGACATTTTTGAGTCGATGCTATGTTTACCATTTTTATTTTAGATTCTTACGATAAGACTATTGCAAGTATTGTAAAGAGGATTGCCTCGTTGGTCTAGTGGTCGCAAAGCGCGACTGCTGAGCATGAGGTCTTGGGTTCGATTCCCAGGTCGGGCGAAGTGTTATTAGGTTTTTCCATCAGGAATTTCTCAGTAGCAGCCTCGGAGTCTAGATTTGTGCCCGGTTGATGGCAATAGGCTCGCTCCTATTACATGGGACTTAAACATAACTGGCGAAATGTGGGTGTACTAATGGGTACACCTCTGCCTAAACCTTCGGGGATTACTTACAGGCGTGATGTTTGTTTGTTCGGCCGTACATACCAGACCTGCATTGTTACCTATAGGGACATTCCATCAAAATAAGGTTTAATATGGCTCAGCCATCCAGACTTTTTACAGTAGCCTATACTCTATGACGTCACTAAGTGTCAACGAGTAAAAAATCGCAATAACACAATTTGCACCCCCACCTACAGGGGGATGTGAAAAATAAAGTCGCGACTGTAATCAAATTCAGTTCGATAGGGGTGTTTTCAACCCCTCGATAGCTTCCTGTCAAGAATTTCGACACCTATACTGTAGATTGAGCAGGGTTTGTATGGGTTTAAAATGTGGGAATTATTTGGGACTACATTTTTAAAATCTGATTTTTTAAACTGCCTCGTTGGTCTAGTGGTTGCAAAATGCGACTGCTAAACATGAGGTCTTGGGTTCGATTCCCAGGCAAAGTGTTTACTTTGTTTTTCCATCAGTAATTTCTCAGTAGCAGCCTCGGAGTCTTGATTTGTGCCCGGTCGATGGCAATAGGCTCGCCCCCTATTACATGGGTACACTGCTGCCTAACCCTTTGGGGATTACAGAAGCGTGATGTTTATGTATGTTGCTCCCTGGCTACAACCTGTAACCAGGATTAGTTCAAACTTAATAGAGAAGAGTGTCCGTGGAGTTTCCTGCTCGTTCTTCTCCATAGAGGCCTACCTCCGTTTTGGAACGAGCAACTAGCTTCAACTTTCTGACTAACTGACCGACTCATTGACAATACAAAAGTGCCTGTCAAATTGTTCTTTAGCATTTTTTTAAAAAACACTCAATTTCCAATTCCATCATACATTTATTCATGTGACACCGCCATGTAAACCCATCTTTAACTAGAGACGCGCGTGCCTTGAGCATGTTCTCAAATTAACTACTTTTTTTACAACAGAACAACAGTTAACAACAGTAAACAACAATGAACAACTGTTGTTGTTGCGAATTGATTTGGTAGAGAGGAGGATTATGGAGTGTAGTGATAGATAGATACCTATTGACTATGTTGTATTCGTAGAAATAGATATTAGGTACAGTCAGCAAAACAGATAGGTATGCAGGGTCGTCAGATATTGTTGAAGTTTTCTTAGAAAACGATGGACGTTATGAATCTAATTTAATTTAAATCGTAGATAACAAACTGTTCATTAATTAAGTTAAGTTTCAGTCAAATACATCCATCGGTTTCTAAGAAAACTTCAACTATATCTGACGACCCTGCATACCTTTCAGTTTTGCTGACTGTACATACTAACTTATGCCTGTAACTTCATCCACGTAAAGGGTTGTCTACGGCGTTTTATTATTTTTTGCGGAATCCTAATTCTTTTTCTAAACTAAAAGTACTTAGTAGCTTCTTATGACTTCAGCTTTCTGCCAGTGAAAGTCCCGTCAAAATTAGTCCAGCCGTTTTGGAGATAAACCGGATCAAACAGACAGTCAAAAAATTTTTACTGTATTTTTTCGTGAAGTTTAGTTTACCTACATTTCAGACAGACACTTCAATTTTATTTATTGGTATAAGTAAATGTATATCCTAAGATTTATATAAAAATATCTGTCCATATTTGCTTGACGTTGAATTCTTTAGTAAGAGGGTTGTTAGACATAAAGGGTTGAATTAAAAATCAATTGATCCGGTTACTTTCGTCACTTTTTTTAAAGTACGGAGTATTACGGTCAACCAATCTGTCCAGAGGTGCGTCTATTGATTGAGAACTTAACAAAAAATAGATTGATCATTCGTAGCAATTAGATTGAAAATGAATCAGTTAATACTGAAACTACTAGTTAGGTTTGAGTAAAATAAAATATTTTAAGGTCTGATCGCATTCGAAACACCACCTTGCGCTCCAAAACACAGATCATTGACGTGGCTCAAAGGCTACCCAGCTAAAATGAGACTGGGCTGGACATGTTTGTCGCATGTCAAACGATCAATGGGCCCGTAGAGCCCAAGACCCAGGGCTTATAGCTAGAGTCAAATTTGAGGTAGGGCAGCATTGGTTACAGGTAGGGCGAAAGTAAAAAAAAAAATATCATAATTGATCTGCCCTTGAAGCATGGGCTCCTAAATCAATCACCATGTATATCACTGAACTCTAGATCAGTGATGTATCAACAACTATAAGTAGACAAATAATTTCTGTGACAGCGCATGACCATGGATCTATGAACTATTAAATCCTCAATGATGAAGCACAAGCGAACAAGATGGTTGATCTTCCAGATGGAGATGGATATAGAGATCTAAGGTTGGGCATTGTGATTTCAAGGTAGGGCATTGCCCCACAATGCCCCCCCCCTAGCTACGGCCCCGGGCAGACCACGAAGAAGATGGCGGGATGACCTGGTCAACTTTCTTGAGGATTGGCAAGAGGTGGCGCAAGATCGCGATAGATGGAAGGAATGGAGAGAGGCCTTTGCCCAGCAGTGGGACACTACGGGCTAGTTAATTAATATTTAATTAATTAAGGTCTGAGGTTTAAGGAGGCGGGCGACCAGTCGGGGAGTTTTTAGTCAGTTAGAGTCTGACAGATAAATCTAACAACACAAATTACAACATAACATCACGCCTGTAATCTCCGAGGGATTAGGCAGAGGTGTACCAATTAGTACTCCCATATTTCGGCTGTAATGTTTAAGTCCCATGTAATAGGGGGCGAGCTTATTGCCATCAACTGGGCACAAATCGAGTCTCCGAGGCTGGTACTGAGAAATTCCTGATGGAAAAACCTAATAACACTTTTCCAGACCTGGGAATTGTACCCAAGACCTCATGCTTAGCAGTCGCGCTTTCAGTCAACGAGGCAGTCAAAAATTACTTTTGTTATTACTGACTGCTACATTTTTATTTTTCAACCCCCAATCAACATTGAACCGAACAAATTCAACCCCAAAAAAATAAAACATTTAACACCCCTCTAACGAATTTTCTTAAACTCGCCCCTTTTTAATTTGGTGTCTTGCGAATGAACTGACAGTCGGGGGGCGAGAGGGGTGAATTTTATTGAAATACTTGCGGCGGCATCGCGAATCGGGAATGCGGGTTCGATTCCCTGGTGCTAAACTTTAATTTCGGGTGTTTTTTTTATTGCATTTTTTAATGGGAAGAGAGGAACGATTGACGTGTTTGTGGAGACGGATGCTATTTTATAGGAGTGAACTGTATTGAACTTATATT
This sequence comes from Hoplodrina blanda, assembly GCA_949316365.1. NCBI lineage: Eukaryota > Metazoa > Arthropoda > Insecta > Lepidoptera > Noctuidae > Hoplodrina > Hoplodrina blanda. The sequence continues at coordinate 2,011,040 of OX438573.1, read as the reverse complement.
TGTTTTGGAATCGTATCATTGAAAAAGATACAGCTAGTTTTTACCCACGAAAGTAACTAGCATATACACGAGAAAGTGATGCATTTATAAAAAATGTTGTTTACAAAAGCCTAAACCAAAAACAAGTGGGTATAATAATCTAAAAAAAAACAAAAAAAGTCCTAGACGGAAATATACATCACTACCTTTTGAAGGGGCGGGAATCAAAAAGAAAAACACCTCTAATTCGACCCTGTTAGCTGAAATTTTCTACTTATTGATTACAAGAACTATAACAGTCGCCAGCACATTTACCTTTTTGTTGTAATATCGCTCCTATTGCAACGGCATAAGATGCCGCAGATTTTACCTTAAACCACTGTCGTCTATTACCTTCCTGTCAAACAACTTGATAGGTTTAAAAAGTTGTGGTTAGTCATTGACTGAACAAGCTTTTGCCTACGACTCCGACCGCGTGAATGACGGTTATCGGGAACGCTGATGAAGCTTATCTAGTTCTCAAGCTACCTCTTTGTCTTTCATTACAATTGGTTCAGTAATTTTGCTGTTATAAGGTCTGTGACCTTATAACAGCAAAATTACTGAACCAACAGAGTTCTCGTTTATTAAAAAAGACTAACAAATTACTTAACACTCCTTTTTTAATGCATTTCTTGTTATTGTTGTTGATCCATCCTTCCAACCTAGGTTCTCCATAATCCCTCCCTGTACCTACTTACTAAAGTACGGTCGGGGTCATAAGTGGAGTAGCAATCTACAAGGCAAATCTATTGACACTTTAGTTCAACTTACGACCTTTCGACATCGTGTGCGAATTTTGAGGTGTAAGGACGTAGGTAGTGTGTTATTGCGTTCAAAAGTAATGGCCTAATTAAATAAATGATTTCTTGAATCTCTTATACACACAGATGTAGGGTATGGCCTGTACCCCGTGTTCACAGCAATTCAAACCTTAGCATGCTACTGCTCTGCCGGGGCTGCTCTGCCGGGGTTGCGGGACGTCTTAACAGGATACCGTGGCCCCGGAACGTAAAGGGCAACAGAAGGAACAGGGTGGTTTTTTAGTCAGTAAAAGTCTGACAGTCCCTTCCGCCCCACCCAGGGCGGAAGGAGTCATTTGATGATTTTTACCACCTAAAAAAAAAAAAAAAAAGCATGCTACTGCTCTTATGACCCCGACCGTACATATTACATAATATTATTATACCTACTTAGTATTTCGGTGACGTAATTGAATTAAAAAAAAAACAACCAAATTCATTTAACTTCTTTTAATAAGATTTGTCTATAAATCGCTACTTTTTTTCACATATTTTATAAATTGACAACATTTTGAAAGTTAAAAATTAATCGGTAAAATTATACAAAAAAAAAAATCAGAAAAAAAAGTTTGTGCCGCTGACGTAGATTTTTGTGCCCATTTTTTCAAAATGTAGTCAAAATATAATAAATGACTAATACTGCTACATTGCACAATAAATAACTTAATAATAATTTGTTAATTAAGTTCTTAAAGTTAGGTTTTTTCAATTATTTACACTTTTTTTTTATTTTATACAATTCGAGTGGGAGATTCGACTAAAATTTTTACAAAAAGATTTTTGTTTCTTTTTTTTATTTTCAACGCAGGGATTATTTTTAAGGGATATGTACACATAGCCTTATTAGGTCAGTATTTCAATAACGCTTGTGCCAAAAATAAGATTAATTCTGCCAAAACGAACCAACCCAACCTAATCCTACTAAGTTGTAAAGATGTTTGGATGTATGTTACTCAATCACCGTTGAACAGATTTGGATGAAAATTGGCACATAGATAGACCATTTCCTGCATTAACACATAGGATACTTTATCCCGGTAATGTGTTCCCTTGGAATAACATTTCAATTTACTTTTTTACGCAGGCGAAACCGCGTGCAGTAGCTAGTTTATAAGATAGGATTGTGGGTTGTTTTTTTTTGGCAGAGCAGTTTTCTTTATGCGAGTCGTAATGATACTTTACATTAGCCCCTGTGTACATAAAATATAAGAAATGCAAGTTAACAAATAGCGTCGTTAGTCCATACAAACGTTATTTTGTAAGTTGTACGTCGCGTTATATACAAGGTGTAATTTTGTAGCCCTTGACAAATTTTTGAAGGTTGCAATAAAATACATAAATTATAACTAAAATTATAAGACCTGGTCAATAATTAATAAATACTTGCGTTTTTTGTTGGTTTGTGTTTGGCAGTATTTCAGAATACACCTCTATCAAAGAACAGAATCGCCCCGTTGCGCATGCGGCAGGCAGTGTCGCGCGACTATATCACTGTGTGCGTGCGGGTTCATCGCCCCGCCTGCCTAAACTCAGCGGCAAGATGGCGAGTTCGAATTCCAAAATCAAATATTAAAGAAAAAATCTTTTTATTTTATTATTGTTTTATGTTGAAAATTACTAGCATATAGCATAGTATTCTCCTTGAATGTGATGTATTCCTTTCCTACAAAAGTCCTGTTGTTTATGCCATACAGCGACGCAAAATGAGTTGTCAGTATCAATTGAACGTAAATTACGCGACTCACTCACAAAATTACGTTTGTTTGACCTCACAATTAGTCAGTAAAATGCTATGGTAATCTTCAAATGTATAATTATGACCAGAAAACAACAAAGAATTATACAGGGTGTTAAAAGACATTTAACGTAGCCGAAAGTCACATATTTTTCCCATTGTTGTGATCATTTTTTTGTTCTAGACCATACCTGGGAACGCTCTGGTTTAGGAGATATTAAAGGTCAAAGTTCCAATTTTTTTATTTTAACAAGATTGAAATGTTCCAATTAAACTTTAAATACTCCCATGATATCTGTACAGTTAGATGAAGCGGTAAGATTTTTTTTAAACATGATTCAAAATGTTCTTACCATGGGGTCTCAACTAGAACAAAATATAATTAGTCCTTCGGAAAATTTCATAGATGGCAGCATAGGTAGCAATTATGAAATAAACAATCACTAAAAAGCATTAAACGGCAGATTTAGGTCGAAATAAGAATTCATAAAAATCTAAACTTCATTGTTTAATGCTGATTCACCTATTTAAACTCACAAAACACGTATTTTTAATAAACAAGGTAAATTAAGAATTTTACCTCCATTCGAACTCATAGATTGAGCAAGCAGCCATCTGCAAATCATTTTGTTTAGAACTCTTTTAGCAAAAGATGGCGTTTTTCTCAATTCTGCGCTGTCGTCACTCCTTAATCGTTATTCATTTACGTTTAGTTGTTTTATTTCAAGGAAAATAATTAAAAGATTATTTTTTTTTAATCTGGTACGCTACGAAGTAAAATAAAATTTAGAAAGAAAAAATACATGTTTTTAGTACATAATTATTATCCTTATTTTCGGTTTACTTAGCCTGGAACTATAAAACTTTCTATATAAAAGGATTGCACGAAACGTTTATAAAGTACCTATGTATCTATTCCGTTTGTCAATGGCAAGTCAATAGAGACTGTTGCGCATTAAAAGATAATGTAAATAATTCTATAATCCTTAAAACTTCAGTCATAACTTAGTAAAGCGTAATTTTAGCTCCAGAAATCAAGTTTCCGCAGTGTAGCGGTTATCATGTGTGCTTCACATGCACAAGGGCCCCGGTTCGATCTCGGGCGGAAACAGTTGCTTTTTGTATTTTATTGCCGATCATAAAAAGTATCTTCACGCTTTTTATTAATTGGGTGATCAGAGAAATCTGAAAAATAAACATTTTGTTAAAATAAAAGTAAACTACGTACTACCTATTTCTCGCCATGAAACTTACGTTTAAAAATCTATGATTGTTATCAAGGCCAAGTATGCCGCAAAACCAAATTATTTGTCGTATCAGATTACGATAGCTCACTTTGTTTTTTTTTTTTTGTTGCTTTGTATGATCTACCTATGTTATGAAATACCACGTTACCGATTTGGGGTAACATGACATGTAATGATAGTTGTATTGATATAAATAAATAAAAAAAATATTTATTTAGATTGCGTCGGGAACAGTGGTCAGTAATTGACTGACGCGAGAATGATTCGAGCGGTTACACGATCAGTCTGGCATCAGTCTGCTGTCATTCACAACAGAATGATGAAAAATATTTAAAATATTTAATTTTTGTCATTCTGGCGATTACAAACAAAACTATTCAACGTTTAACAAGTACCTAAGTACCTATTAAGTATTTTGTTTTTTCGTTCAAATTATATCAACTGTATGTACTAATGTACCTATACCTACCCTTTGTTGTACATGACTGATCATGTAAAAAAAACATGACTGATCATGAAAATATTTTTTATAGAAAAATACATAAAGCAATACCTATATGTATAAAACCCGGTTTTTCTCAAAAGTAAAATCAATCTCCCTCAAACTGCCCCCACAAAATCATTATCAAAACAAAATCGATATCCGAGTTCACTAATGCCAGGTTATAAAACTACGAAATCTTTAGAAAATCAAATCAGTGTGCAGTATATAAAAGCAAGATTGTTGTAGTAGGTACCTAGGTAAAACAGAATTCACAAAAGAAATGAAATAGATACCTACTAACCGAGCACCGAGCCTGTGACCGAGCGGTCAGAGCGGTGCCAGTGCAGAGGTGCGATATTCATTCATAACCCCCGTATCACCCCGCCCCGACCCCGCACGACTCATGACTCGTCTCAAAGGCACCGCCTTGTTGACTAAAGCAAAAAGTGATAACGCGATAACATTGAAATAGTGTTCGAAAATTTCATATACATAGATAGGTAGGTACCTAACTAGGAAATATGTGTTTATGAATAAGTCTTACAAGTTTGTGAAAAAAATATTTGTCAGTTAGAATCTCCATTACCTACATTTAATTTACTTACATGTGCAAGGTTTCTATCAAGTTTTTTTTCCTTTAGCTCCATCATCAGACCCTGGTTTCGATCTAGGACCATAGTAGGTACTCGTCAGGCAGGAGTAGTCAGGACGAACTAAACGATCCTAAACTCGATGGGACTGTTGTTTTATTACGGAATTTAAGTATATGTCCACCTATACTAAATCTTTCTAAAGCAAAATCAGTATCCGGTATAAAAAAGCAGATCTTTGTAGTAGGTAAAACAGTATTCACAAAATAAATGAAATAGATACCTAGGTACGTACTTACGCGCAGACATAGCGTATTCAACAAATTCAAAACCTACCTACTAACCGCGCGCGCGCCGATAGGCCGCTTCATTCATAGGTATCCCCCGTCTTACCCCGCCGTGACACCACGGCAGACGACGTAGTAGGTAGGTACTGTCGGGCGTCTGTGTAAAGTGCATTTTACCGCGCACGAACGTTGTAATATTTTTGTAATTATGGGGCGTCTAAAGTGTCAAGCTTTCTCAATGGAGTGAAGTACCTACCTGTTCCGTAGGAACTACAAGTCAATCTGTGCTATCAGTTTGATTGTTAGTAGGTACCTACTTGATAGAAGAAATAAATATTTTTATTAAAATATTCCGTTGGTTTTTTTTATTATGTTGGTACCTAGTAGCTACCTTCCTACTTGTATGCTCCTACTCCTAGTTCCTACCTATCCCATGCGCAATAACTAGGTAGGTACCTACATTAAAATCTAAATACAACATATTGTGGGTATCTAAATATGTAGGTAGGTATATATTTATTTATTTATTTATACCTAGTTAATTAATACGGCATAATACCAATTACATTAATTAACATAGAAACAAAGGTCACTCACTTAATCACTCATCACGAAATATCGAAAACCACTTGACGTAGGTAGGTATAAAGATGGGAGGTAAGTAGTTTATAGGTAGGTCTGTAGCCTTCCGCTAAAAAATCTAAAATTCCAAAATTCACCCCTGAGGGGAAAGAGGGTCCAAAGTTTGTATGGAGAAATCAACTTTGACGCGGGCAAAGTCATAGGCAGAAGCAAGTTTTCGATACAAAGCAATTTTATAGTTAGCCTTTTTGTTAAAAAAAAGCGCCACTTTCTCGCCAAGGCGCGAACTGGCGCGTACCCATACCCATAGATTTATTTAACCCCTGCAAAAAATCTCTTAACGCGGATAGAAGTATTCACTTCAAAAACTAAATTACGCTAAGCGCCAACACGAGATAACAGTAACTTGTTGTACCTATTCACCTATTGTTATGCTTGACCTTGAACGCAACGACTGCAGAGAAAGTACCTATCTAATAACGCCATCTAGTAGTATCGATGCCACGTAGTACGTATCTAGTTCGTCGCATAACTCGCATAGATGGCGTAATAAAATTAAAGTCTCTGGCAATTAGTGCGTCGCTGATGCTGCCATCTGTTATAAAAATGAAGGAAAGAAAATAGCCAGTCGAATAGCCAGACTTAAGGAGGTCTCATTTCTTTGTATGGGATTGGGTATCTGTACGTAGTATTATATTATCTGTGGTTCTTACTTAACTTTTAATACCCCCATGAGGGGTCATGAGTCAGGGGTCTTATGTAAAGTTAGATTAGAGCCGTAAGCACAATTTTGTGAGTGCGTACTACCAAAAATAGTAATTTTTCACACTATAAATAAAAGTTGGTTCCCTACAATTTTTTTTCCTCAAAGTCCTCCGCGCCACGAAAGATGAGACTTGACAAGCGTCAGTAACAGGGAGCTTGCGCAGGTATGGATGTACGAAATAGTTATTCATAATTTGTGTATCTATTTACAGATATTTCAATGATATTTAGATTAAAATTCTTAACAATAATATAATATTTATTACGAAATAATAAAGTTTGTGTGGTGTGTCAAATCTCATTTTCCGTGGCCGTATTGTACTAAGTTTGATGGGCAGTACCTATGCTTAGTTAAAGGGCACGTGAAATGTCTTTATACAACCTGTATGTGTTATATATGTTATATCGTCGCAATAAAATAACAATAATTATTATTACATGTAATATATTACTGCTACGGAATGCTATTTAAGATAATGTACTGCAAATGACTTTAGTAATTTTCAAGTTATTATACCTAGTTATTTTTACACTATGATTCTTGACTGCCTTGTTGGTCTCTTCGATCCTGAGTTCGATTCTCAGTGATTTTTTAATTAGGAATCTCTCAGTAGCAGCCCGGAGATTGAAATTTGGTGGTGTTTGGTGATCGGACTATGAGATGAGAGTGAGGGAAGAGATTGTGCACACACTTGTACACTATAATATTTAATACTTTTAGTATTTTAGCTAGTTTTAATTTGGGAAGTATAACTTGCAATGTGACACAGTTTCCAGTTGGTTTTTTATCGTTTGTTATGAACCCAAAAAATATTGAGAAGCATTCTTAAAATCAACTAGAATAGTAGCAATAATATATCACGATAACTAATAAGTATTGAGAATAAAATCCTTTTAAAAGATTCAATCCAAAAATCTTGTGAGATTAACCGTATTTTAAGTATTATTAACAACATATTTATGTATTGCACTAAATATGAAATATCTTCGACTTTGTTTTGTGGCAACTAGGTATTTTATGACAATATTGAGACTATGTTAGACCTACTGTATGTTGGAATAGAAACCGGACATATTTGCGACGATATAACGAAGAAGTGAAGAAAACATTGTAAAAACATCTACAAATCAAGTGTCATGTAAGTTGTACAGTTATTGTTTTATTTAAACTATTGACAAGTGCGAGAGGGACGCAGGATTGTTGCTGATCTCTTTTAACATTAGCAGTTACTGTTGAGTTTTGATGAACTAAATTTTTTGGGAGACACTTTTGCAGATTTATGATTGTTTTACCTCAAAATTCACAAACGATACTTAACTTTAAGACGTTCTTAAAAGTATGTCTGTCTCTACAATCCTTAAAGTGACAGAAATAGCAAAAGATTCTAAAGGCTTAAAATTGAGTTGCGTTTGAGAATTTTAAATTTAGTCTCTCTGATATTTCTGGATTGTTCGACAGGTACCAAACGTGAGGTATGCTGTTCCATCGACAAATGCAATCTTAAATAGCTTTATTTGCGTCCAATACTAGACAGGCCATGAATAAGGTCTCAATGTTGTATTAAGAACTTTACTGTCGTCAGAATCAACTTTAAATTACAATAACTGGCTCGAAGATTTAAGCTTGGACGAAAGACACTATCGTGCTTAACACCAAACGAAACTACACCATCAAAACTCAACAACTCTTCAAAATCTAAACTCTATTCAACTGCTGTTCTCTCTCTCTAGCCTTCATCTCTAACTCCTCCTCCTCTTTCGTCAGAGGAACGGTACTGTGGTTGTACAAGCCTTGTGCCATCAGCTGTAACGCGAGGGGATTCCTCTGACCCGAAGCCTTCTTGATCTTGGCCCGTTTATTCTGGAACCAGATCTTGATCTGAGCTTCAGCTAGACCCAGCTCTGCTGCCAGGCTTTGACGTCTTCGTTCTGTTAGGTAGCGGTTTTCGGCGAACTCGTGCTGTGAAGAAAAAAAGGTTTTTAGGATTCTGACTGATGGAATTTGTTTAGTGACTGTTTATTGGCTTCAAAGGCGACCAGAGAACTAAGTATCCGCTTTCATTTCGTTTCGTATAGCATAGTAAAATATTGGTCACTCAGCGAGATAGTATGGTCTTAGTAGGTCTCTTTAGTAGACAAGTCATGAGGTTGCTCGTGGATTTCATAGGCCGTTGGAGTGGCCTGTGAGGCTTTTTGGTTAGCGATTTTATCTTAAACTTTATCAGGTAGGGAATGTTTATGAAATATTTTCGGTAAGGACTGGTGATGTTGCGATGGAATAAAAAAAAGGATCTTACAGCACGAATAAGTGGCTGGTCGGTTTGCTTCTGTGTGGTGACTCGAGGTATATCGCATAGAAATAATTATTTGATCAGATTGGTACTTAATTCGGTAAAAAGTAATCCCATACCTTTAACCTTGCAAGCTGTGGTCCAGAGAATGCAGTGCGAGGTCTCTTCTCATCAGGTACAGCGTTGTCCCCAGGAGGTTTCTTCGGCCTTCGCGTTCGAGGACCTGGTCAGAAACAGACTAAAATGGAGGACGAATTTCTCAGCCTAATTTGTCTATATTGGTTATAATAGATAGTTTATTTCTGTGAAGAGAGGCCTATGTCCAGCAGCGGACTGCTATGGGTTAACGACTTTATGTTGAGTCTACCTAAGTGTTTAGGTGATAATCTTAGCAAATCCAGGGTCCTACAGTGCTATTTATTACCCTCGGTTAATATTAATGAAGTGAGCTTGCTGTGAGCTGTCAATCCCTAGCATCTGGTAGACCGGCAGATCACAACAAGCCCATGTCATCTAAACTGACCTTTGAAAGTTTTAGTACAAGAAAGAAAATGCTCGCTTTAGAGAAACCCTATTTACCCGGCACCTACTTTTTCAGTGATACATATTGCCGAATAGCTTAAGTGGCGATGGTATACAGGTTTAGGAATTAAACATCAAAATCAAAGCCGAAAGTTGAAACATGACTACGTAAAGTTACAAAACAAACACAACACAAATAATAAAAATATCATTCCAAAAAATAAAACAAATAGCAAAACGTTAACACATGAAAACACTGTGCGTTACAGCATCTAAGAATTAATAAAACGTTGTAGCACAAACACAGCAACAAAACATGTATCAGCAACAAACAAACACACATAGCACATTTTTGATAAAGATAAAGCCAGAATGATCGAACGCTTGATTTGAATCGATTCATAATGCAAAAGTTTATTTAAAAAATAAAAAAATAATACGCGGCGCCTGTGATCAGTCTGTCCTTTACCTTTAGGAATATTTACAGCTAGCTATACACTCACGAGGATTTTATCTGGATTGTCCAATAAGTACTCTAGTCAAGAAACATCGCTGGAGAACTTTAAATCTTTGCACGTCTTTTAGGATGGGTAAAAGTACGAACAACTTTTAGCAAAACAAAAAAAAATAATTTATTTTGTACATTTTGTAGAGAACAGGTATTTTTTTTTTCATATTTCAGGGTTGGTCCCATAGTAAAAGTTGTTCGTAATCATGAGGACTTTCATCTCCTGAAAGTTGCACAAACAATTAAAATTGGCCCTGTATACAACTGCAACCCCGTGAGTATAACTGTAAATAGTTCTAAAACATAATAAACACGCACGACAATAAATAATAATTAAAAAAAGAACACGTTGCACAAACTTCCCCCGTTGAAGTCCCCGAGCCAAGCGGACGATGCAATATCTTAACCAATTCAGTTCCGAGCTCGAACGAGCATCGAAGACCTAAATGATAAAATTGGTCAAAATATTTCACCGACCGCCTGGCGGGCTGGTGATGATGATGATGACAAGTCAAGAGTGATGATTTGAAGTGTCTTCTTAACTGGAACTTTATCTAAAAATGTTTGTGCAACTCAGGTTAAGTTATTATGGAGGTAACCTGAGTTGCACATCAAAAACTTGTTATTAAAAGCTATTAGTTAAAACAAAAATGTTGCACAAAAATTGTGGTTGCACAAACTTGTTATTGGGTACAAAATTTTAGCACAAACATTTAGAACATGCTGTATGTATAGAAAGTGCATTCCATTTCTGAATATTTGGTACATTCATTTCAGAAATAAAATGTTGAAAAAACGCAAACAAAATCACATTTCACAATTTTTTTGTTAATAATTATTATAAAATAGTCATGTTTCAACTTTAACGTATTTTGAAGATTTATTTCAATACAATTTATTTTTTATCTAATTTCATGTTGTTTTTTACTAGTTACAAAAAAAACATACACCAGGGGTTCCCAACCTGCGCGTCGCGACGCCCTGAGGCGTCATGGAGCTATCCTAACAGCGTCATGCGACGGTATGCACTAGTTTGCATTGGTTGTAGCGTAGTACAATCATTATACTGTTATATTTTCTGAATTATATCTTATAGGTATTGATTAAGAGTAGGTATAATCTTTGGAGTTTACTTTGATTAATTAAATATATATATAAGTACATACGTAAATATAAAAGGCAACCATTACTGACTGATCTATCAACACACAGCTCAAACAACTAAACTGATTTAGCTGAAATTTGGTACGCAGATAGTTATTATAACGTAGGCAAGCACTAAGTAAGGATTTTCCAAAATTCACCCCCTAAGGAGATGAAAAACGTGGGTCCAAAGTTTGTATGGAAAATTCTATAGAGAGAACTACGTTACCCCGAATTTAAAGCGAAGCCGCGGACAAAAGCTTGTATTAAATAAATAAAGTATTCTTAATGTCTGTTAAAGCTAAACACAAAAATAACCTCTTCTTATTTAATAAAAAGGGGAGTAAGTATTAAATTAAAATGATTGAAAACCCCTGCCATAATTCCATTCTGTAGATTACCCGTTAATCAAATCAACCGGCCAGTATCAACAATAACCCTTTTTCCACCCTGACCAAAAAACTGAATAAGCCCACGTATTCTCAATTTACGCGCAACGAATCAATTTCATTTCATTATTTAACAGTATCACGAATTACTTTTTGTTAAAGTTTTTTACAACTTTGACCATTGTAGTACGAAAATAGGCTGGTTTTTGTACGAAATCTCAGTGGATTGATGCTGTGACAATCCAATTAGGGTTCTGGGAAGGTAATCGAATTTCGATATCTATGATTGACTGAACGCGAAGTAAGTATCTATTGATAAAAAAGTATAAAAACTACAAATTGGAAGCCTAATTTTGGTCCAATGAAAAAAGTTTTTTTTTTTGTTTTTTTTTATTTTTCTTATTTTTATTGCATTTAATTATTTATTTTTAATATAAATATCAGTACGATGTAAGTATGAAATAAAAAAAGGAAAACAAAAAGTATATTATTATTTATTTTATTTTGACTGCTTTTCATTATTTTTTTATAAATATAAAAATAATAATATGTAATATGAATATGTGAATAGGTACGTACAAAAAAAAAATCAGTAAACATTGACAAGGTTTGATATATTTTTATTCTTAATAATATAAAATAGTTTAGGTTTTTTTTTAGTTTAAGTGATTTACTCTCTCAGGACTAAACTACTAAACCGATTGTCATGAAATTTGGTACGAGGTAAAACCCCAAGGAAGGACATATTAAGCTACTTATCTATACTAATATTATAAAGCTGCAGTGTTTGTTTGTTTGTTTGTTTGTTTGTTTGTTTGTTTGTTTGAACGCGCTAATCTCTGGAACTACTGGTCCGATTTGAAAAATTCTTTCAGTGTTAGATAGATTAGTTATCGAGGAAGGCTATAGGCTATATACCATCACGCTACGGGAGCGGAGCAGTAACCAAAGACGCGGGTGTAACCGCGGCGGACAGCTAGTATTTCATATAACCGACATTTTCGCGAGCAAAGCTGGTTCATAATAAAATCGTCATAAAGATCGGTCTTGACCGTTTCCTAAAACCTGAGAGAAAGTTGACAACCTGTTTTTTTTTATAATAAAGCCATCAAACTTACTTTATTATGCTTAGAATTTACTTTCCACGAATATTATTAGAAAAATGTTTAGAAAAACATCTTAAATTATACTAATAAAAATTAATATCCGAACATCTATTTAATTAACAAGACTTTATAAAATATTTAACAGTCATTTAAAATCATATTTTGACTGTTTTGACAGTTATATAACAGCTCTGTATTTATTTTCGATTTTATAAAAAAATACAAAAAACTTTATTTGTATTTTATATATTTTTGATATGATCGAAGTTTGCATGATTTTTTTCTTAAGATCAACTTACTCATAATGTATTTTATAATTACATAGAAATGACAAAAAAATGCCGATAAAATTCGACAACCAAAAAGAAAAATCTGACTAAAAATATAAATAATAATAATAATGTTCCATTTCATCTTAAAGCTATCTAAGGGGCCTCTGCGGCATCTTCGGCACCTCGTATGCCTTTCAAAGACCCAGGTCCAGAGATATATAGAATATAAATAGACAATAACAATCCCGCATAATTAGGAGGTTTCTCAATCTGGAGCCCTGACCGCCGCCGGTGGCTTGGACCCTGTTTCAGTCACCGGTGGGCTACTATTTTTTTTATTTTAAAATGTTGTAATTTTTTTTTAGTATAATTTATATGTAAGGAGATAAATAATAAAATAATTATAATAAAAAAATAAATGGAATTATCTCACGTGCTTCCCGTGAGCGCGACCCGTACTTACTTCTTCCTGAAACAAAAGAAAACATGTAATTAATACACACAATAAAATAAAAAATCTTATTACTATTTTAAACGCAAAAATTTGGATGGACATGTTTTTCAATCAATCACGCCAAAACGGCTGAACGGATCTAGATGAAATTTGGCACAGAGATAGATTACATATAGTCTGGAATAGCTTAAAGGCTATCCCGAAAACTATAGTTAATGGTTCTTCGAAAACTTTCTGTTTTGTACCTATTATTTTAAGTGTCGTACATTTACATTAAGTACAAAAAACATCTTTTTTACAAGAAAGCCAACCGCCTTCAAAAACTACAAAATAAAAAATAAATTACGTTTTAGAAGTCGGTGGCAATGTATAACAACAAACAAAACCAAAGTCGCCAACTTCCAAAACTATTTCTTTTTATTATTTTGTAGTTTTTAAAGGCGATTGTCTTTTTCGTAAAAAATGAGCTTTTTATAATGTAATTTTTGAAGGCGGTTGTCTTTTATTTTTAACTTTTAAAAGAATTAGAAATCAGTAAAAAAGAATAACCACTCAAATGTAAACTCGCCTTTAAATTGCTTACTATTAAAATATCGTTACAAAAAATTACTGACTCTCATTAAATTTTCCCTAGCATTAAACATAATTGCAAAAAAAAGTACGCTTCAATAAATTGCAAATTAAAGCAACAATCATCAAGTTTTATAATTATTGCTATCATTGCTAAACTTTATTGCCAATCAGACAATCTACCCAATAAATTAATAAGCGTCAGAATAAAGAATGGACTTAAAACCAACCATTATACATTGAGCCACACCGTGGCGCCACTAGCAAACACAAACGTCAAAAATCCAGTACATTTTTTGTAGTTCCAAATTTTGCCGCAATCAAGACATTTTGGTCGGCGTAACTACTGATTAGGAACAACTATGACGTCACAGACCACCCATGCTGGCCGATAATTAAGACATTCGGTGTTATTGTACGATGTTTGTTTATTTTTAAAATGTTTTTTTGGTGTTTTTATGTGTTTAAAACATGGGCTTTATAGTATCTTCACGGGTCACTTTTAAAAGGGTAGGCAGGATAAGATTTTGATGGTTTTGTGTCAGCATGAAGTCATTCGCCGGAGAACTAAAGTCACCGACATTGCTTGCAGGATTAATACGTTAAAATGGAAGTGGGCCGTTCATGTCTGCAGACGGACAGACGGTCGGTGGAGCAGACACGTGTTAGAGTGGAGACCACGTTTAGGCAAACGTAGTGTGGGACGCCCTGCTGCACGGTGGACTGACGATTTTAAGAAGGTGGCGGGCAGCGGATGGATGCGGGCTGCCCAACACCGGGATGGTTGGCGCTCTTTCAGTCAATCGACACGAAAAGAAGACGAATACATAATGTAGTTAAGTATAGCAAGGTGCAAGCAGTCAAAGTCTAAACATTTATTTCAATTAGACCATTTACAGGCACTTTTGAATTGTAAAGGAGTCGGTCAGTTAGTCAGAAAGTTGAAACTAGTTGTTTAAACTGAACTCGACCGGGTTATAAGTACGATACAACTCTTTTTCCAGTCTTTTGAATGAATGAATATCGCTGAGTGAATGATGAAGATCTATGGGTGTCGGATCTGGTACACTTGCGCGAAAGATATTTCGCGCGCAAGACATTTGCGCGACTAGACACTTGCGCGAATGGATATTTCCGCGCCAAGACACTTGCGCGACTCCCTTTGCGCGATAGGCCACTTGCGCGAATGACAGTTCCGCGATAGACATTTGCGCGCCTACACTTGTGCGATAAGTAGATACTTCCGCGAATCCACTAGCGCGAATGCAGATATACGCTTATTTTATAAAGGACTAGCAAAAAAAATTTGTATAATTTCTCATAGGATTCTGTTGGACTGTTATGGTTATTTTGACAGGGTGGTCGGGTAGTTATCTTTATTTATATATAACTAGCACTCTCCCCGCGACTTCGTTCGCGTGATTTTTCTTACGGGTCCCTAATTTTTTGATAATAAAATATAGCATATAGCACTCAGTGATATGAACTTCCAATTTGTGAAACAATTTTCAAAATCGGTTCATTACTTCCGGAGATTACCCCCTACACACAAACTTACAAACAAATGTTACCTCTTTATAATATTAGTAGGTATAGAAGATTGGAAAGATTGATAAAGGGCTAAATTGTCTTGCAAAAGTGTCTTGCGCGCAAATGTCTTTCGCGCATGTGTTCTGATACCATGCGTATCTGGGGTAGTCGGCCTAGCCAGCAACTAGTCTGACTGCCAATATTTCCACAACGACACGAGAAATTTTCGTAAAAACTCGTGCAAACACAAGACAACTTACAACATCTCAAAATTACCAACTTATCAACGAATATTATTGTCTTTTTTTTGATACAAGCTCTTAACCAGACCAAATCTTTACTATACACTTTAAGACAAAGCAATAAGGTTAAAATTCCTTTATCAAACTAAAATTAAGTTGTTTATCATTGGAAATACAGTAAGCAGTCACTTCAGGGCTAAATGTCTTAATTATAAGGTCTACGTTGGTGGCGACTTGTTTAAAACCCAGTAGGGGTCCACAAATTGGGTTCAGTAAGTTTTTTTTTTGTTTTTAGTTTTGTGAAGGGAGTAATCAGCTGTGTGTCTTTGGACAAAATGAAGACTTAAAACTTGTCTATGGCAAGTATTATTGTCCTACTGCAGGGCAAAGGATTCTTCTCATACAGAGAAGACACGAGCATTGATCACCACGGTTGCTCAAGGCGGATTGGCAATTTTAGACTTAAATAAATATCTTGGGACAACTCACACACGGCTATCTGATCCCAAGCTAAGCAAAGCTTGTGTTATGGTAACCAGACAACTGATATACATACTTATATAATTTATAATTACATACCTTCCCGCCTCTTGAATGAGAATAAACCATAATATTCGAGGCATTTTTTTTTCTCATTTAATTTTATTATTATTTCTGTATTTTTTCAAGAGATGAGAAGTTTAAACGTTTTTCCGTTTTGAGCCAAAGTTTCCCTACAGGGCTCAAGTAACCCGCATTTACGGTATAGATAAAATTACACCCAGACACAGAACCAACAATTATGCTCATGACACAAAGTTTGTCCTGGGTGGGAATCGAACCCACTACCTCCGGCTTTGCAGTCAGGGTCACTAACCACTAGACCAACGAGAAATGAATTAAAAAATGAATTAGGTATAAGTCCAGGTTTCCTCACGATGTTTTCCTTCACCGATGTCAGTGATGTCCAAGATAAACTTAGAAAGTAAATATGAATTGACCTGGGAATCGAACTCAAGACCTCATACTCAGTAGTCGCGCTTAGCGACCACTAGACCAACGAGGCAGTCATCCTAAGTATAAATAAAAAACAAATAAGGTAAAGTAATCTTATTTTCTGTTAGCGCTAAATACAAAAATCTCCTTTAACCCTTTATAGGGCAGAAATATTTTTTGTTGATTTTGAATTTTTGTGTCGGAATTGGTTTAGGGGAACATAAGGACTGGAATAAAATGTGATATTGACTAGTAGACTAGACAACTCATTTATGCAATAAGGTCGACTACCAATGCAAGTTTATAAGAGAAATATGAACCTTATTGTCAACCTTGTCGGGTGGTTACAGACGCCATAGTAATTTCGCTTCTGCCCTATAAAGGAAATGGCGTCGCAAGAATAATTACAATATAAGGCATTAAGCCCGCCTTTGTACTTTTGTTGCATAAAGTATAAATCAATAAGTAATAAGGGAATCCCAAGTTCGAAACCCCTGGCTTATATCAAACTTTCGACGACCGTTTCTTGCTATCTGATATCGATCCAAAATTATCGATAATTATACTGATATGCTACCGTATCGAATCGGTTGATCGATAAAAATGAAACGTTGATAAAATTAAAGGGTATTGTCAAGTCTTACAAGTCAAGTTTAATACTAAACGTTTCGTTTTGGGTTCGATTCCCAGGTCGGGTAAAGTGTTATTTTGTTTTTCCATCAGGTAACAGCCTCGGAATCTGGATTTGCGTCCAGTTAATGGCAATAGGCTTGCCCCCTATTACATGGGACTTAAACATATCTGGCGAAATGTGGGTGTACAACTCTGCCTAACCCTTCGGGGATTACAGGCGTGATGATATTATGTATGTTTACTTCGAACTTAACGAAAGATCGACGAACTGAACACACGGTTTCGGAAGCGGAACCATCGCGGATTATCGAATATTAATATTAGAATTCACACTTCGACACCGTCTGATTTAAGAAGTGATAATCATTATCATAATCTGCCTAGCCTTTTCCCAACTATGTTGGGGCCGGCTTCCAGTCTAACCGGATGCATCTGACCTCCACACAGGGTTGTCAACTTTTGAAAAGTCAAAGTCGAATATTTTGGAAGGCGCAACTATATTCCGACTTTTAATTCTTCAGTAACTTGACAGATAAAGGGTTACCAAGTATTGACAAAAAAAAAGATAGTGAGGTGGTGTAAGAATGAACGAAATTGAATGACCGTAAATAATGTACTTAACTTGGTATTAAACCATTCTTATCATTCGTTCCTTACGCAAAATCGTTCACTACCCCAACACTATTAGTTGGAGTACCTATTGTAATATTATTTTTCTTTGAACTGTCAAATTACTAAATAGAATTAAAAGTTCCTTATATTGGAATAAATGATTTGACTTTGTCTTTATCCTGCTAATGCGTAGAAAAACACAGCTGCTTAAAAAACAGCTAGAATAGTCTTAAAATAATAGATACAAACGCATAATAATATGGTAATAACACAGTAATTTATTTTAAATATGTAAATAACTATTTAAAATTATTTTAGTACATATTCATTAGTGAAAAAATTTAAAGTATGCTGGCAACCAATGAGGGCTTCTTATAAATGGACGGGTAGACTGTATAATTTTAATTAACTATACTTTTAATAGCCGTAATATGTTGATTTTGACGAATTTCGGTTTAGTTTTGAATGGGACACATGGTCCAATAAAATGGGTAGCTAAAAAGCCTATATTCTGTACCAACTTTTGTATGTAAAGATTATTATTTATTACTTATACTTAAATATAAATTCTCGATTCAAATAAAATTGCAATAAGTAATAACACATTATAAATCTATACTAATATTTTAAAGAGATAAAGTTTGAGGTTTTAGGGGGTAAATAAGTAATAACACATTATAAATCTATACTAATATTTTAAAGAGATAAAGTTTGAGGTTTTAGGGGGTAATCTCTGGATCTACAGAACCGATTTTGAAAACTCTTCCGCAAATTGGAAGCTACGTTATCACTGAGTGCTATATAGGCTACATTTTATTATAAAAAAAATAGGGATCCGTTAAAAAATCAAGCTTTTATTTTTTTATAAAATTAATTGAAATACTTTTGACTGCCTTGTTTGTCGTGTGGTCGCAAAGCGCGACTACCGAGCATGAGGTCTTGAGTTCGATCACCAGGTCAGTCAAATTGTTATTGAGTTATTTCATCAGGAATATCTCAGTAGCAGTCTCGGCGTCCAGATTCGCGCTCGGTTGATGGCAATAGGCTCGCCCCCTATTACATGGGACTTAAACATAACTGGCGAAATGCGGGTGTGCTAACCTAACCCTTCGGGGTTTAAGTACCTACAGTGGTACAAAATGGTTTGTACGTCATCCTTTAAAGCCGTATTCTCTACCACCCACACACAAACACCACCAAGCTATGCAAATTTTATAACTGAGCATATCCATAAATATAGCTAAATGACATTAATTGCTTCATCAACCGACTCCATGATAGTTTTTATGCCAATGTTACCAATTAATAATTTTATTTCGTTTCTGTACGCATAATTATGTGGGCTCGAGTATGGTAACATTCTTGACATTGATGGTCTAAGAAAGATATAGGGTTTTAAAATAATTAGTGTGAACATTAAAAGTGTGCAAGCGCAACGAAATTAAGAGATCCGTAAAAGAACTAATGGTTACCGATATAAATCATAACGTCACGCCTGTAATTCCGAATGGTTAGGCAGAGGTGTACCGATTAGTACATCCACATTTCGCCAGTTGTCTAAGTCCCATGTAATAGGGGGCGAGCCTATTGCCATCAACCGGGCACGAATCTACACTCCGAGGCTGCTACTGAGAAATTCCTGATTAAACAACCCAATTACACTTTGCCCGACCTGGGAATCGAACCCCTGTAATCCCCGAAGGGTTAGACAGAGGTGTAGGTATCCATTAGTACAGTCACCCACATTTCGCCAGTTATGTTTTAGTCGCGTGTAATAGGGGCGGTAGGGGGGGGAGGGGTTAACTTTGATGTGGACGAAGTCGCGAGTGGAAGCTAGTTGCCTCGTAAAGGACAAAATACAAAAAAAAAAGTTTACAACTGAGATCCGAACCCGGTCCTTAACGATCCGAATTCCATGTTAACCACTATACCCTTAAGTCTTAACAATTAATTTATTTCCTTTTATTGAACGGTAAGGTAAACTACCCAATTATCGTCCATGTCGGCAAACATAAAAGGTTTCATTTTTGTCATACCGCAGCCGATACAACATTTTAGTTAATTAAACAATTATACCAAAGCGGTATTTTATCGAGATCGTACGAGCACCTGGATTACTTAATTTGTGTTTTTTAATTTTGTGTGGACGACAACTGTGGCTTGCACCCTAAGACATAATGAAAGATTTTTATTGCTTAATTAAGTAAATATGTGAAATTGTTTTTGAAAAGTCGGCTTTAAAAGTAAATAATTTGATAGTTTGATTGTTTTAAAAATTAATTTACTTTTGTTAATTACATAATTAAGTATCTTGTGACTGCCACGTTGGTATAGTCGCAAAGAGGAACTGCTGAGCATGAGGTCTTGGGTTCGATTCCCATGTCGGGCAAGTGTTATAAGGTTTTTCCGTCAGGAATTTCTCTGTAGCAGCCTCGGAGTCTGGATTTGTGCACCGTTGATGGCAATAGGCTCGCAACCTACTACATGGGATTAAACATAACTGGCGAAATTAGATGTACTAATGGGTTACACCTCTGCCTTATCCTTCGGCGATTACAAGCGTGATGTTATGAGTGTCAATTTACAAAGCAGAAATGTCCCCACGTACTACAATGAAAATAAAACCTTAATTGTTATTAATTTAGACTTGTAATTCCTTACAAATGAATCGCCATGTTAAATATATGCGTTGAGTTCTAAAAATAGGAGTCGTGGTTTCATACGTTGAAATACAGTGTGGTCTATGTTGACTGCCTCGTTGGTCTAGTGGTTAGTGACCCTGACTGCAAAGCCGGAGGTAGAGGGTTCGATTCCCACCCAGGATAAACTTTGTGTGATAAGCATAATTGTTGGTTCTGTGTCTGGGTGTAATTTATCTATAATATGTAGGTATGTATTTATAAATTATATAAGTATGTATATCGGTTGTCTGGTTACCATAACACAAGCTCTGCTTAGCTTGGGATCAGATGGCCGTGTGTGAGTTGTCCCAAGATATTTATTTATTTATTTATTTATGCTCCACTATTGTTTGCGGATTCTGTTCTGACACTTTGTTCCATCTGGGAATCGAACCCAGTACCTCATGTTCAGCAACGAGGCAGTTAATGATAATACGAGCCTAATTGTCCCACTGTAGGGCAAAGCCCTCTTCTCGTACAGAGAAGGCACGAGCATTGATCACCACGCTTGCTCAAGGCGGATTAGCGATTTCAGACTTATATTAATTTGAGTCCAGCTTTCCTCACGATGTTTTCCTTCTCCGATGCCAGTGATGTCCAAGATTACCACCTTTTTTTTTTGAGTCGGTAAAAATCATGAAATGAGTCCTTCCGCCCGACTAAAAAACCACCCTGTTCCTTCTGTTGCCCTTTAGACCCGTAGCGCACTAGCGGCCTGGCCGCAGCGGCCAGTTGCGCGGCCCGGCCGCAGGGGTTGCATTTGCAACGCGGCCAAAACCGCGGCCACGATCGTCAGTTGCACATACAGCGCGCTTCAAAATGGACGTTAAAGAAATAGCAGTGCTTTTGTATCTTCTAAGTAAGAAGCGGAAAAAGGAAACGAAAAAATATTGGGTTCATCCTTTGCTACGTGAAAGTTCGTTCGATCTCGCTGGCCGCTGCGGCTTGGTGCGCGCGCTCTGCGGCGATTTCATACTAAGGTATGTATCTCGATGGCCGCCGCGGCCTGGCCGCTAGTGCGCTATTGCTCTTACGTTCCGGGGCCACGGTATCCTGTTAAGACGTCCCGCAACTCCGTTGCCATGTTATCTCTTCACCACCTTTGGTTGACTGGTAGAGAATGCCTAAGGCATTAAATCCGCCTTTGTACTCTCGCTGCATAAAGTTTAAATAAATAAATAAAGTTTAGCGAATAAAACGACTCTGACAACGTGATTCCTTGGTCTAATCTACTTACTTAAAATTTTCTGTAATAATCTAAAAAACCAATAAAAACATTTCGAACCATTTTCGACTTCTACAAGCAAAGGCAAGAGCTCATCATTAACATCATCTTCCTGCCCTTGTCCCATGTTACTTGTGGTCGGCGCAACACGTTTTCTTCTTCCACTCCATCCTGTCAGCCGTCATGCTATCACTGACTCCCCTTTCACTCATATCACTTCACACAATCCATCCATCTTTTCTTTGGTCTTCCTCTTGCTCTCCATCCATCCACATTCATAGCAAAAGCTATATTTTTTTTGTTAGCCTATTCTGTCCCACTCCTGGGCAAAGGCCTTGCCTCCACTCCTTCCATCCTTCCCGATTCAGTGCCTCATCCCTCCAGTTTTGGAGAAATCTATCCAGTTCGTTCCGCCATCTCATTCGTGGCCTGCCGCGGCCCCGACTCCCACTTTCAGGGCACCAGTTCTACGCTATTTGTCCGACATGCGGCAGACATGTCCTGCCCAGTCCCATTTAAGTTGAGCAACCTTTTGAGCCACGTTGACGTCAGCTATGCCTGTTTTAGAGCGCTTCGCTACTACGAGTATAAATATTATATTTATATAACTAGCTAACCCGCCACAACTTCATTCGCGTGGTATCCTACCCCTACCCAACCGATACCCTTACCCCTAGCCTACCGATACCCTCACCTCTACACTACCGATACCCTTCACATACCTTACTCTACCCCTACCCTACCCAAACCCTACACTACCTAGGGGTAGTGTAGGCCCTACCAATACCCTACCCCTACCCTACCTTACCCCTACCCTACACCTACCCTTAAGACCGACTTTTCTGACTTTTTTTTTGACACAACAAAAAAGAATTAGCCAAATCGGTCCAGCCGTTTTCGAGTTTTGCGCTTAGCAACACACTTAGCGATTCATTATTTTTTATTTATTATATCTTAAATGGGAATAGACCGTCTCACACAATGAATCAAGTGAAGGTCCCAGTTCGTCAATGAATGGGGGGCAGCCTAAAATTGTTTTTAAAACCGACCAAATGTTCTGGATTCTATGAATACAGCTCACTCCTTTAACCGGCTAGCTTGCGTATAGCCGGAATTAGGAATTGAGAATGGTATCGCCTAATTTGAGGCGTACAAACACATGGGGAAAGTACCAGGCTGGGTGGTCTGCCACCCACGAGACGAAGGCGTGGAGTCGAATTGGTGTTAAAGATTTTTTTAAATAATATTTTTTTCTTGTACCAAAATTTTTTGTTATAAGTATTTATAGAAGATAGTAAGATTATAATATTTGAAAAGTAATAATGCAAAAATTATGGAATATAAAACTACAGTCACAGTTATGTATAGTTATATTATAAAGACTAAAAGTTTATTTGTATTTTTTTTTTATTTAAGCGGTAATCTCCAGGTCCAGAAGCACTGGTTCGATTACATACAAAAAATATATCATTGATAGAAAACACACTTTTGCTGAGTCTCGTAGGATATGTTTTATAGTATACTTCAACGTGGACGAAATCGCGAGCAGAAGCTATAGTAAATTAATATTGTAAGCATTTAAGTATGTTACAATTTTTTTTTCTCATTTAATTATTTACGTAATTTCTAAGATGGCGTCGTTTTAAACTTATCTAGAGGATATAATCGTATACTGGTCAAAAGACAAAAAAATATTTTATTTGTACAGCATGATTATCAAGTTTAAGAAACTTTTAGTATTGCAACACAGTCAAGCGATATCCTAGAAAAATACAAAGCAATTAAGCTAAAAATCAAATGGCAAAAATACAAAAATAGTTTAATTAAAAACACAACGACATACTCCATGTTTTTCTATAATTCGCATACCACTTCGCAAATTAAATAAAGAAAAAAAAAACAAATAAAAATAAAACACACCGTCTCCACATCTTCCTCTGCGCTAGCCGTTCACTCATGTCACCAAAACATTTCAAGCCCGACTGCCCGCGTACTTACATCATTACAAGCGAAAACACACTTTATATCTATGTTAATAAGCTTGGAATTTGCATAACATATCGCCGTTTCTTCTTTGTCGTAATCCGTGCAAAGAGAATTACACTTTATTTCAATTTTTTTAAGACTTATTTTTAATTGAGAGTAGTTTTAAAAGATTTTATTCTGGGATTTGAGATGGTGTTTCAAGACGTTCGATTTTGGACTTTGTTTTGATGAGTCTAAAGATGTTTTTCCTTTGTTAATAAGTTATCTATTTGAAGAACTGTGAGAACTAATTGAGATGTCTTCCGTAGTCATCTTTTTGTATGTCTGTCTGTCTGGATGTTTTATGTTTGGGTTGGCAACCTGCCACTATTTAACCTTAGGGCCTAAAACCATTTATAGTGACCTTTATTGCCTCGTGAATCAACGGCCGATGACCACCGCAAGAGCAGGGTCAGTGTCCGCAAAAAATTAAATTGGACTGAAAATTCAGAGGTGTACCCATTAGTACACCTACATTTCGCCAGTTATGTTCAAGTCCCATGTAATAGGGGCGAGCCTATTGCCATCAACTGGGCTCAAATCCAGACTCCGAGGCTGCTACAGAGATATTCCTGATGGAAAAACACAATAGGTACCACTTTGCCCGACCTGGGAATCGAACCCAAGACCTCATGCTCAGCAGTCGCGCTTTGCGACCACTATACCAACGAGGCAGTCTATATAGAGAGTAATTATGTATTAATAGATTCTTCTTAATTCCCCTCTTCCGTCAAAAGCAAGGAAGTGAATACTTCAAATTAATTATTTAAATGTCAAAATCTAACGAAGTGAAACAGCGAATTAAAAAAAAAAAGTTAGCAAAACATTCAAGTCTGATTATTCAATTAAAAATCTTCAAAACTAATGTGGGAATAACAGAAAAAATACAAACGGCCATACTATTAGCCGCGGCTTTGCTTAAGTCATATTTTATTTGTAAAAGTTCTACATCCGATGAAATTATTTGGCGTGTCATTTTAAACAAACTCTGTTCCATCTTTATACTAATAATATTAAAAAGCTGAATCTAGTTTGTTTGTCTGTTTGAATGAGTTAATCTCAGGAACTTCTAATCTGTCAAAAAAAAACTTTTTGCGGCTTATAGCGAGCTCATCTTGGAAGGCTATAGACTACATAACATTACGCTTCGATTCACAGGAGCAGAGCAGGAATCAAAGACGTAACTCGTGTAAAACCACGTGGTAATACTAGTATTTGAGAAAGGAGACCTACGTAGGTATTAAAAACGTTCAAAATCTAATCACAATCCCAATTCAGCGATAATCATTATAAAAAAGCACACACACGTAACATCACGCCTTCAATCCCCGAGGGGTTAGGCAGAGGTGTAAGTACCCATTAGTACACCCACATTTCGCCAGTTATGTTTAAGTCCCATGCAATAGGAAGCGAGCCTATTACCATCAACCGGGCACAAAAGAAACTACTGCTACTGAGAAATTCCTGATGAAAAAACTCAATAACACTTTGCCCGACCTGGGAATCGAACCCAAGACCTTATGACCTCATTATAATGTTGTTAAATTAGAGGCATTTTTGACAGATTAAGACTGAGGTAAAAATTGCGATCGTTCCTAAAAGCAAAAATTGTCCTGAAACCTTAAACTTATTATTAAGACGAACAAACGAAACAAGCAGTTTCATCTTCATATAAACAAACATATCTAATACTAGCACTATCCTCGCGACTTCGTTCGCGTGATTTTCCTTACGGATCCCTAACGTTTTTGAAAATATAATATAGCCTATGTCACCCGGGGATAGTGTAGCTTCCCACAGTGATAGAATTTTTCAAATCGGTTCAGTAGTTTTGGAGCCTATTCAATGCAAGCAAACAAACAATCAAATATTTCCTCTTTATAATATTTTAGTATAGAAAATAATAGCTATATTAAAATCGCGTTTATTAGCAACGGTCAGACAGACGCGCAGACAAAAAAAATCACTAATAATAATATTCGGTCATGCGCGAGTCGGCCATTAGACCGTGAACCGCTTTATTTTATTAATTAACTTCACACTTAATTAATGGATGGGATCTACAGAGAATTAAGACGAAATTCTTGTATGATACGGTCCTGTGGTATTCTATTCTATTAATAAATATTAATATACATACATAGATACATAAACTTACGCCTTTTTCCCATGTGGGTACTGGGTAGGCAGAAACCACAGATCGAATTCGCACGATTTTTTCCACTTAATGATATAACATCACGCCTGTAATCCGCGAAGGGTTAGGCGGATGTGTACCCTTGAGTACACTCACATTTCGACAGTTAACTTAAGGGTTAAAGTCCCATGTAACAGGGGGCGAGCCTATTGCCATCAACCGGGCACAAATTACAGACTCCGAGGTTGCTACTGAGAAATTCTTAATGGAAAAACCCACTGCCTGATTTGGGAATCGAACCCATGCTCAGCAGTCGCGCTTTGCGACCACTAGACCAACGAGGCAGAAGGCGAGGCGAGGCCAGGCGGAGTTTTAAATCCAACATTGAATACTTTGACTTGATTCTTTTAAATTTTCACATCTGAACCACGCTACTGAACCCTAAATCTGTAGATTGAATCATCAAAATTTAGCTCTCAGTGTAACGAATCGCAATTAACTGACTACCTCTGGTATGCTGGCATTCCTTTAGTGTTTGTAACATTGCCTGGGGCTCTGCTCACTGTCTTAGTGTAAGGGATACGGTATTATGCGTCATAAGAGCTACTAGCGCAACTAGTTTCAACTTTCGGACTAACTGACAGACTCCTTGACTA
Organism: Hoplodrina blanda; assembly: GCA_949316365.1. NCBI lineage: Eukaryota > Metazoa > Arthropoda > Insecta > Lepidoptera > Noctuidae > Hoplodrina > Hoplodrina blanda. The sequence goes on along the minus strand of OX438573.1, from coordinate 1,984,558 downwards.
TTCAAAAGTGCCTGTAAATGGTCTAATTGAAATAAATGTTTTGACTTTGACTTTGACTTTGAAGACTGCTGCCTTTTTTTTTAAGTGGTAAAAATCATCATATGTTTCCTTCCATCCTGGGTGGGGCGGAAGGGACTATCAGACTTTTACTGACTAAAAAACCACCCTGTTCCTTCTGTTGCCCTTTCCTTTCCGGAGCCACGGTATCCTGTTAAGACATCCCGCAACCTCGGCAGGCGTTTGGCCCTGTTGGGGCCCCGTCCCTGTGCTGACAGCTCTTTAAGGCGCGCGTGAAACAGAACGCGCCGTCGGTCGACCCGGGCCTGCAGGCCTAGCCAAGTTGACAATCTACAATCGTTAACGCTTGTAGAAAACAATGATAATGTATGGGAATTAAACTACCTCAACGCTAAATCACGTGGTCAGAACAAGCGAATAGATAATTCGTAGACAAGTTTACAATTTAACATAGCGTTCGTAATGATAGATTGAAACTTGATCCTTTCTACGACATTAATCGCTACATCCCGTACAAATGCTAGCCAAGTTACACTTTTGACAAGCGCTAACGCAACGTTTTCGTAGTTTTTGAACGCTAGCCGAGCGATCACGAAGACCCAATAGAAAACGCTAAGAAAATGGCGTCTCTTTAGTCAGCTGTGGCGATACCGAGAGAGAAGTGATTTGTTTTTAAAAAAATAATTTTGGACTTTTAGTACAAATAATATTGTGGAGTGCTCATAATGAAGAAGTGTGGCTTAGACGTGTAAATAGAGACATAAATCGTCAGTGCATGAAGACAATTCAGGAAATGCCGGAAAGTTTATTTGTGCAGCAATTTCGGCTAAACAAATCTACTTTATTCGGCCTTGAGGCCCTTGCTGGGGCCTCTATATATCGCCATTCCTAAAAAATTATTTAAAAATATTTTAGATATCCAAAGGGTCTAGTGATTAAGCCACACAATTGATTTCTTTGTTTCATACTTGTACGAGTTTAAGTTCACGACGGGTCCACGTCATTGTTTATGTTTCAACTAGTCTCAAGTGCTCTGAGTGTGATAGAAATTCAACTAGCAAAGGAAGATATTCACGAAATAATTTGTAATTTACGTACGTTTCCATGAATTCTATTAAAAGCTGCGAACTGTTCCGGGCTTGCTCGAGATCTAGATTCCATCCTATACAAAATATTCACTTCATAAAAGGTATTCTTCATTGATAAGCAAGTTCTTTATCATTTCGAGTCACAGGTATTTAAAATGACATTTTGCACTGTATTAATATAATAAACTATTATTAAAAGAAACTTACATGTATAACTTAATATAATATATGTTTTATCTAAGTTAAAAAATTCAAAAACAAAGTTCCGCCCGCGCACTATAAATACAACTGTGATTTTGACGTAGGTTTGACGTCTGTAGGATCGCTCACCATAGACTAAAGTATAAGTTTTTTCGAACAACGTCGTAGAACGAGCGATCGACTCATTCATTTCATCTTGGCTACCGACTTAGCGCTTTCTACAATCGCTTACGCCGAAGCGTTATCGATCGTAGAAAGAGATTAGATACGAAGCGTTTGTAACTTGGCTAGGCCTACAGGTCCTTGATCGGACGGCGAGCTACCCATCACTCGCCGTCCGCAAGCCCGCGCCTACGGTGGCCGGACGTCGTCCCGCGACGTCCGGCCACCATCACCTTAGGGTGATGCAGAGACAAAATATAGTAGGTGCACAGGTACAGAATATTCCTAAGATCAAAATATAATAATAAATACTTAAACACATACAAACAAAATATACAAAGTAAGTAGAGAGTTAAAAATTCATAGGAGTCCAGTTTATATTGGTGACTATATTTTGCCCGCGACTTCATACATAACATCACGCCTGTAATCCCCGTAGGGTTAGGCAGAGGTGTACCCATTAGTACACCCACATTTCGCCAGTTATGTTTAAGTCCCATGCTAATAGGGGGCGAGCCTATTGCCATCAACCGGGCACAAATCCAGACTCCGAGGCTGCTACTGAGAAATTCCTGACGGAAAAACCCAATAACACTTTGCCCGACCTGGGAATCGAACCCAAGACCTCATGCTCAGCAGTCGTGCTTTGTGACCACTAGACCAACGAGGCGGAGGCTTTGCCCGCGACTTCGTCCGCGTAAATGTCGGTTATCACGAACGTAGATGAAGTGACTGAATAAAAAGTAGCCCTTAAGTAGTCCTTCCTTGGGATTCAAACTTACCCCGGACCAAATTTCATCAAATTCGGTACAGTGGTTTAGTCGTTAAAACGTAAAAGACATACTGATGGACAGAGTTACTTTCATATTTATAATATAATATTGAGGTCAATAATCGAGATAAAAACTATCCTGTCTTTTAAGTGTGACTAAATTACACACAGTAAGCCATATTTCATAAAAAATGGTTGTGTAGTTTAGGAGTCCATCCCGGACAAACAACGTGATGCGTAATTGATATATAAGTATGGATTAATAGTACCTAATATTGGTGATTAATGGTGATTGGTGATAAAACTCTTAACAGATGGGCGATAAAATCGCACATTTTCAATTTATTGTTCCAATATCCTGTTACCATAAAATGGTGTAAATCCAAAAATGTGTGTGACAAACACGTTTTTGTAATAATTTTAAGTTTGAAAACGGATTTTATTAAGGGATGAAATGGTTTAGCTGAGGGGTGGTATTTTGTATTTAAAAACGAAATCTTACTCAATCTTGTATGGTAAAGAAAAAAATAAATCTTACTCGATCATGTATAGAAAAGAAAAAAATTAATCTTGTTCAAAGAATAAAAAAGTTATTTATAATATTCTAGTAGGTACTTAAAGATTACTTAATAAAATATTTAATACTGTAAATGTTTATTTAAATAATATTTACAGATATATATCTATGTAAAAATCAATCAGAATAAAAAAAGGAAATAAAATTAATGGCAAAAAAAAATTCATCTGCATTTCGAAAAAAGAAAATTTAGTGAAGATTTTCGTGTTTTTTTTTTGGCAAACCCACCACACTTTTCCCAACAGTGGAGACCACCTGAAAAGCGCCGAGGGTATGAGGCTCGACGAGTCTTAGAGAAACGATTCAACTGTCTTGAGTCCCGCAACGAAATTAATCAGAAAATAATAGCGAAGAAGCTTTCGTCCGCGATTTCATTAGCATTTATTTTCTTACGTAACCCTAATTTTTTCGAAAATAATGTAAGGCTTAGTTATGTTACTCGCTGATAACGTAGCTTTCCATAGGTGAAAAAAAAATTAAAATCGGTTTAGTAGTTTTTGAGTTTATCCATAACAAACAAAAATACAAAATCTTTTCTCTTTATAATATTGGTTTTGAGATGGATATAAAAATCTAACGTACAGTTAAGAAGTAAGTAGGCATGACATCGAAGAAAGAAAGTCATAAAAATAATGTCACATAAAATCCGTAGATAAACTACTTCATCCGTTTTATATAGTCGTAAGTCAATGTGGGTAGAATCTATATAAATACAAAAGCTCAAGAGATTTTTGTTTATTTGATTGTAACATCACGCCTGTAATCCCCGAAGGGTTAGGCAGAGGCGTACTCAAATGTACACCCACATTTCGCCAGTTATGTTTAAGTCTCATGTAATGGGGGCAAGCCTATTGCCATCAACCGGGCACAAATCTAGACTCCGAGGCTGCTACTAAGAAATTCCTGATTTTTTAAAATTAACTTTGCTGTTTAGCGCTCGTACATTAATTTGCACCTACCATGTTATCTCTTCACCACCTTTGGTTGTCATTTAGAGAATGTCTAAGGCATTAAGTCCGCCTTTGTACTTTTTTGTTGCACAAAGTTTAAATAAATAAATAAATGGAGAAAATGGTCTTATAAAATAACAACACGCCTGTAATCCCCGAAGGGTTAGGCAGAGGCGTACTCATTAGTACACCTACATTTCGCTAGTTATGTTTAAGTCTCATGTAATTAATAGGGGGCAAGCCTATTGCCATCAACCGGGCACAAATCCAGACTCCGAGGCTGCTACTGAGAAATTCCTGATAAAAAAACACAATAATACTTTGCCCGACCTGGCAATCGAACCCAAGACCTCATGACCACCACTAGACCAACGAGGCAGTCAGTTTATTTGTTTGTTTAAACGCTAATCTCTAGAACTACAGGTACAGTCAGCAACAAAAGTTGATTAACATTTATGACTTTTAAATCCTAATTATTAAGTACAATAATAAAAGTAAAACGCAATGAATATAAAATTAAGATATAATAAACCCTTAGCTATTGCCTGAAATTCGGAAACCTAGTACATTATGTGTTTAGTGTCTGTTTAAATGATGTAAAAAAGTAACATTGTTAATCGACTTTTGTTGTTGACTGTACAATGTGATGTGAGAACAATGAAACAATTCGTGCACGGTAAAAAAGGTTTGGAGTAAAATATTACAGTAATGAAAACCATAAAAAAAATTGCCAAAGCAGCTAAGAGATGTCCAGTGGCTACTGAATGCACTATCGTGAACATGACGTCAAAGTCAAAACATTTATTTCAATTAGACCATTTACAGGCACTTTTAAATTGTCAAGGAGTCGGTCAGGTAGTCCGAAACTTAAAGCTAGTTGCTCGTTCCAAAACGGAGGTAGGTCTCTATGGAGAAGAACGAGGAAGCACACTAACACTCGAGCTTAGGTACCTAAGTACATGGATCATGTCTTTCTTTTCTTTATCGTGTGGGCAGTAAGGTCTTACAACCCCACACACCCTAGTGTCAGAGTTTCTAAACCGCCTCAAGGGCCTCTGACATGGTTTGAGTGGAACAGTAATAGGCTGGTATAAGTCCAGGTTTCCTCACTATGTTTTTCCTTCACCGATGTCAGTGATGTCCATGATAAACTTTAGAAAGTACGCCTTAAAAACTGGGCCATCACGACACACAAGGCTATGAATATAGACAGACGACTTTGACGACTCGTACAAATTCTCTCACACCAAAAGATTCCCAGATCCCACTTAATTGACTCATCAACCTAGACAAACTGTTCACAACCACAAAAAAACAACAACAAACGAAAAAACAACACTTGACAACCACCCATCCTTTTCCAAACCTTGCCAACTGACACTTAACCTAACAATATTTATCCACTTTTTCATTACCAACCCACTTGCCCACTAAAAGTATGACACGTGGTTCTAAAAACAAAAAAAAAACGTCACTTTAATCCCTTGCGCATGAGTCACTATGCCACCCAAAGAGTGAAATAGCGCTGTCTCTGTCTCGCGAATAGCGGTGTCCTAGTCGCACACTCGTTTTTTTCTCCATTGAAGAGTTTGCTGTCAAAATAAGGATTATAAAAGAAGTCTGGATGGCGTTATGCAAGAGTTTTTTTTTCTTACTTATCTGCTAGTTTAATGAAAAATTTGGATGGTGTAAAAGTCGCGACATCCTTCCAATCTTGATAGGAAGAGCCCTAGAGGCTCTGGGAGGCCTAGACCTATTTGAAATAATAATTAAATTAATGAGAACATCACTGACATCGTTCCGTGCCTCGAAAAGCATGTTAAGCCATTGGTTTCGGCTGTCATGCATGGATTTTTGACAGTCGTCAGAAGCCCGAAAGTCTGACAACCAGTCTTACTAAGGGGTATCGTATTACCCAGTTTCTGGGTTGTGAAAGTCAGATAGGCTGATGGGCAGTCGCTTCATGTCAAATACTGGTATTCAGCTGCATCCGATTGGACTGGAAGACGACCCCAACATAGATATTATGTTGTTACTTTCGTGAAAAATCTTTACCCTCCATTCCCCCCCCCAAACAAATAATTTACGGTCGGCCTAGGCCAAGCTACTCCACTAGTTACTCAACAATATACTATATCACATAAAACCATCCCGCGTGGCATTTACAAAAAAAAAATAAAGCTACGAGAATGCTGTGAGTGATGACTTAATTTTTAGAACGACTGGTAACCGGACACTGTACACGTCACAGACATATTGTCACCTCACGAGAGACTAGGGGATTAGGGGGGGGACCTACTACTAAGGAATAGATTCTGATCAGGTCATTCCTCTCTACATAGTATAAATAATAGTTTAAAAAACTAAAAAACACGCTTTTAGCACGCACAAAAAATTACAAACTATTTTTTTCGTATTCCTGACAGCAAACCCTTTCATTTCATACCCATATCGTGGGAGTGGATTTCAAACAGCCAGTCCGCCATCTTGGGGAAGCCGCCATATTGGATTTGTAATGACGTTTCTTAGCTAGTCATGTATTGTCATCAGAACTCAGAGCGTGTGCTTTCATCCTAATCGAAGACCGGGAAGTGGGTCAAATTAAGATTCCAAGATTTTCTTACATACATAGTTAGTTACAAGTTTAGTGAAGCTAATAAAAGCGTGTTAAGAGTAGTATATAGTAAGTGTGTCTTCATTATTAGATTATAAGATAACAAAAAATATAAATTGTATTGTTGTTTTATACATAATATATTTTATATACATATATTTTTATATTTTTTTTTATGATTCCACAATAACTTTTGTATAGCAATAACAAGCTGTGACGACACTTATTTATAGACATTTATTAATTTGAAAGTAACAAAAAATGTAATTGAAAATTAATCGGGTTTTCAGGGCTAAAATGAAGTGTTTTTTAGAGAAGTTTTGGAACTATTGGTTTATGTTGATTAAAACACATACATACATAAACTCACGCCTTTTTCCCATAGGGGTAAGCAGAAACCACAGAACGCCACCTGCTACGATCCTTACATACTCCTTTCGCCTCATCTACGTTCATACATCTCGCCATACAAGCACGCCGGTTACGAGTACTCCGCACCTTTCTGAAGAACTTCTCCAATAAGGTCAGTGTAGGTCTTCCTAGGGCGACCCCTCCCTGCGTTACCACTCACCTCTGCCATATAATACCTTTTGTTAATCGTCTTTTCACTCATCCACTCAACATGACCGAACCATCTAAGCATGTGGATTAAAAATCAAAGTTATCAATTATTTAATCGTCTAAAGAGGAACCAGTCTTGCCTGTAGGTGTACCTATCCTGTAACCGAACTCCGTGATATATCGTCTCTTCACACTAGCCCAAGACTTATAGCCTAGCTTTATATTAAAAGCAAAATGATGAATATAGCCGGCCCCAGTTGATGAAAATTAATAGCATGTATTTTTTTATATCAAACTCTTTTTTTTACGTATGAAAGGTTATTCGGTGTGGTCGTTAAAAAAAATATTCTGTCGTGATATTGTGTTTCAGATAGATTGACAGTAGTGTTTATTTTGATGGCAACACTTTTATTTTGCGTTGTATTTTTTTTTTTACATATTTTTAAAGGTTTCCAGAGGTCAGGTTCTTGTTTTAAATTAAAGATTTATTTAAATATTTAGATTCAAGTTTTTGGTTAACATTCTCTTTAGGGAATATTTATATGTATATCTCATCATCTGCCTAGCCTTTTCCCAACTATGTTGGGGTCGGCTTCCAGTCTAACCGGATACAGCTGGGTACCAGTATTTTACATGGAGCGACTGCCTATCTGACCTCCACAACCCAGTAACTGGGTAATACGGTACCCCTAGGTAAGACTGGTTGTCAGACTTTCAAGCTTATGACTACTCGTAACGAAAAACCAAAGAAAAACCATCACACTAATAAAAAAAACAAAACAAAATATTTTAAAAATGACTCACAGTATCACTACTTAATACTTAAGATATTATTTCTTATTTGAATAGAAAAAAAAAAACAACAGTAGCTCACACCTTCAAACCATTAAACTATCATACTCATCCATCATACATTAAAATGCTATTTTGACATCTGTCAAACTTTTTCAATATGGCGGTCGCTTTGACGGCTCGCATTTGGTAGTCACACAATACAAGATGTAATGGGATTAATAGGTCCTAATGGGTTAATGGGTATTTTTATTTGAATCTGGTTTTTTAAGGTTAATTTAGGGTACAAAATTAATGTGAATGTGTATTTTGGGTTATTTTTTGAAAAATAATTGAAAAAAGGCGGAAAAACTGATCATTTCGCCAAAATTATTTCAGTTACAAGTTTGTGACGATGGATGGATGGATTTAAATGAATGTTTAATTGTCACTTTTTAACGCTTTACCACGTTTTTCTGTTCTCATGGGATTATTAAGGATTTAAGCTTAATTCTAAAGTCTACGCACACGCGCCTCGCGGAGAGTAGTGTACATCTATACAAATACCTATATAAAATTTCAGTGTCAAAATAATAGCTTTTTATAAAATAAATATGAATGTTTATACAGTAGGTACTAACACGAAAAAGCCAATTTCTAAAAAAAATTGTATGTCTGTCTCTTTGTTATGCCTTATCTCCGAAACAACTAAACCGATTATGACGGGACTTTTACTGTGCAGATACCTGATATTATAAAGAGAAACTTAGGCTTTTCTTTTATTTTAGGAAAAAAGAATTAGTGTTCCGCTTAAAAAAACCTTGTTAACGCGAACGCAGTTGCGGGCATAACCTAGTCTATACTAATATGTATTATAAAAAGGAGAGATTTGATTGTTTGTTTGTTTGCATTGAATAGGCTCCGAAACCACTTAACCGATTTGAAAAATTATTTCACTGTTGGGAAGCTATACTCACTACATCCCCGGGTGACATAGGCTATATTATATTTTAAAAAATTAGGGATCTGTAAGAAATATCACGCGAACGAAGAGTGCTAGCCGTTAATAAAACAATCCATATTTACAACCGACACACCATTTGATCACCATATTATTTTTAATACCCATTCTCTATTTAGATCATAAGTATGGCGCATATCAAATTCAATTGTGATCTATTAAGTCACTTTTTAAAGTGGCGCCAACGAAAGTGGACGAATTTTTATTTAAGTCTTTTAACGTGGTGTGTGGCCAGCGTTATTAAATTTTATTGATATAAAACATTTTTATATCTTAAGGAAATCGTCCAGGTGGAGATATAAGATATACGGCGCTATTAGTTAGCTATGCTTTGATAAAGTTGAAAGGAAGAGAGATAAGATATTTATTACTGTTTCTCAGGTTGTTAAAACACCTTTGATGCTGTGGCCATTTTAGACGTATTTTATATTTATTGGAACGAGTCAAATACATATAAAAAGTAATGGTCTGTCTGTTTGTTAGTTTGGTAGCGGCACGGGTGCTGACTGTCTAAGATGCTTTGGATCTAATCTTATCTTATAATCTCATATAAATATATAATAGCGAAAGGTCACCCACCCACTTACCACAGTCACCACGAAATATCGAAATCCGCTTGACGTATAAAGATGAACTTTTGGCTGGGAGGCAGTTTATAGTTCGTAGACGTCTACTAAGAGAGGATTTCCCAAAATTAGCCCCTTAAGTTCCCTTAAGGGACTGAAACGAGTCCTAATTTTGTATGGGAATATCAAATTTGACCCGGACGAAGTCGCGGGTAGAAGCTAGTTAAGTATAAGTCAAAGTCAAAGTCAAAGTCAAATCATTTATTTCATTTAGGCCATTACAAGGCACTTTTGAACGTCAAATACAAAAGAGAAAGGAGTAGTTGCCCCTTCCAAAAGGTAAGTAATCAACGGTGGAAGATTTTTTTTAACTGACGCACTGGAAATCGTCACATAAAAATAATTTATCAATCATTGACAAATTTTATAACTCATCAAAAATACGACATAACATCATACTAAGATAAGGTGGTCAAAAATTATATTTAGTTATCTTTGAGTGACGTTTTCGAGTGCTGCTGTTATTACTGTACTGTAAAATTTTATTGCAGATGTCATAATAAAATAGGCGCGTAAAAAACGTAAGCAATAGATTAGGCAGTATCCGCCCGAGTACGGCGGCGTCCGGTGTTTGCTAAAACACTAAGTAATGATACAATCTATTCATCTTCTAAGTGATAATTACACTAATATTTTGGCGTCTAATATTTATTTAGCTGCCGCATTGGATTATTGGGTTGGGTTAAATTCTGCTAGAACGTAGGTACCAATTCACGTTTTAATTACTCTTGTTTTTTGAATTTATTGCAATAGTTTTGGATTAGAATTTTGAATCTATCCTAAACAAAACTTTTGAATGTATGTATAATGAATGTAACTGTTATTGCTAGACGTAAAACATCACGCCTGTAATCCCCGTAAGGTTAGGCAGAGGTGTACCCATTAGTGCACCCCCATTTCGCAATTTATATTTATGTCCATTGTAATAGGGGGCGAGACTGCCATCAACAGGGCACATATACCAAAGCACCAATATTCATTATTTTTTCAACTTATAGCTATCGCTTCGCACAGTACTGTGTGCCGTCCTAAATCAGTACATTTATTTCTGGTGTTGCCTCGCTATAAATCATATCTGTGTGTGTGACACTGCACGATGCTGTCACGCCGCCGTGATGTAAATATAGTGTTGCCAGAGTTTTACACGCAAAAAGAAATATAATATTTTTGTGTTTATCTGTCTTTTATAATAAAACTGAAGACATTTTTTTGTTCGTTTAAACGTGCAAATCTCGGGAACTACCAGTCAGATTGGAATAAAACTTTGTTATGTGATAGCCAGATACATGAGGAATAGTATTGGTTATTTAACATCACGCTATGACTTACGGGAGTAGAGCAGTAGCCAAAGATGTAACTCAACACGGGTGAAAAGAACCACGTAGTTAGTTTCGAATATTATAACATACATACATACATAAACTCACGCCTTTTTCCCATGGGGGTAGGCTGAAACCACAGAACGCCACCTGCTACGATCCTTACATACTCCTTTCGCCTCATCTACGTTCATACATCTCGTCATACAAGCACGCCGGTTACGAGTACTCCGCACCTGACCTTTCTGAAGAACTTCACCAATAAGGTCAGTGTAGGTCTTCCTAGGGCGAATATAATTACTTCTAAAATTGTTATTTTCTCATAATCTTCTACTACTCACTAGACCATTCCGTCACCGGCCATCACCGTCGCGTGACATGCTTTGACCGTCACCAATTGTCGATTGATACGCTATTGATACGTTCCATTGGGCATAGGAGTCCATGTCATGTTTATTTTCGTGCTTGATACGTTCATAGCACGGTCGGTACGCTCCGGTATAGTACAGATCCCTCCAGATAATAAGCTAGATGACATCGCCAATCAATTGACGTACTTTTTATGACCTGTCAAAACGCAATTCTTCCATAGATTTTGATTGATAAAAAAAGCTTGTAAAATAAAAATAAAACTTTTGAAAACAAGCTTTTTTAGTGTGATGTTACTAACTTTATCGTTTTCTACTCTTCAAGCCCTTTCATTTGATACCCATATCAAGGGGATTGAGATAAAAATTTTAATCCGCCATCTTGGAACGGCGGCCATTTTGTAATTATTACAATAAGTACTGAGTATTACTCAATGTATTGTATTTATAAATTTGAAAGCAATTAAAAATCAAGTTATACAGATCATTGAAAATTATTCGGGATTTCAGGACTAAAATAAAGTGTTTCTTTAGAGAAGTTATGTCTTGGAATTAATGGTTAGTCATCTAAGCAATTGTAAACAAACAGTAGTTTACAATAACAATCTAAAATATACCCATAAATTCTATACAACCACTTTACAAAATAAAGACCATTTTAAATTCAAACTAGCAACACTAAAATTCTAAATATAGTCCCACCTCTTAACATCGAAATGAATGACACACAGACATATTTATATCTCCGAATGTTTCTGTGTGTTTTATGTTTAACAAATCGCCGAGAAACGAGAAGGCAGCCACTCGGCAATAATTAGTGATAACTTACTGACAAATTAGTGTTCGCGCCACAAAACTGTCAAAGTCATTTTGACATTAGACTCGATGACATATGAATGACAGCTTTGTGACAATACATTGATGTGTGTGTCGTTAAATTGTGTGTGAAAGTTGGATGTTAAAGAGAAATGGTTATTTGAATTTGTTTTTGTGCTTAAGAATTATTTTATGTAGCTGTGAGCGGCGATAATAAAGAATTTGTTAGGAGAGTTGTAAACGATAAAATTTTATAACAGAACATCACGCCTGTAATCCCCAAAGGATTAGGCAGAGGTGTACCTACCCAAAGTACACCCACATTTCGCCAGTTATGTTTAAGTCCCATGTAATAGGGGGCGAGCCTATTGCCATCAACCGGGCACAAATCTAGACTCCAAGGCTGCTACCGAAAAATTCCTGATGAAAAAACCCAATAACACTTTGCCCGACTTGGGAATCGAACCCACTAGACCAACGAGACAGTCTCGAGTACTTCAAAATTATCTTAATCAACCAGATCAATCAAGCAGCAACATACCAAAACCCATTAAAAATCAAGAATTTACCATCGAACCAAAAACTATTCCAATTAACTTTTTTTTGTTAATTACTTTCGCCTTGGAGGCAAAGGCAAAAAATACTGTCAGCCTACTTAGCTACCATTGACAAATTGGAGATACTTTTTTCCTATCAAAATTACACGGTTCGACCGTTGATAAGTCTAAAACTGACGGATAACGGATAATACTGCAATTAATAACAGTCGCTGAGATAAATGGTCTGAGAGATTCTATTTAGGGTTCTGTAGGCAAAAAATAATTTTCATACAAAGATTATACAGGGTAATTGGAAAAATACCCAAAACCTTATAAGGGATCATTGTAGGTACTCATCATTATGAACAACTTTTACTATGGAACTAACCCTGAAATCATGAAAGAAAATCAGCTGTTCCCTACTAAAATGCTACACAACACGATCGTAATGTATGAAACAGCTGATTTTTTTTCATGATTTCAAGTTTGGTCCCATTGTAAAAATTGTTCATAATGATGAGTACAATGACCCCTTTTAAGGTTTCGGGTATATTTTCAATTACCCTGTATAGTATATATTACCTAAATTCAACACAAAAACTAACAATCATTAATAACTACACTACCGCATTGGGTAACTGTGATGGTAGATGTAAGGTTGATGTAAATAAAAAAAAAAAACAATTTTTAAAAGTTATGTTTGTCTGTCTATTTGCTGCGGCTACTCTAGGAAACGGCTGGATCGACTTTGACAGGACTTTCACTGGCTAGATATCTAATGATATAAAGAGTAACTTAAAGTACACTTCTCTACATAGTATAAAAAAAAGTCTCTTCCCTCCATCTGTGCGCTTACAACTTTTAAACTACGCAATGGATTTTAATGCGCTTTCATCAATAGATAGGGTGTTTCAAGAGGAAAGTTTATGTATTTACCTTGCACCCGTGCAAAGCCGGGCGGGTCGCTAGTATTTATTAAATTATCAAAAAAAAAACACATTCAAATGTTGTGTTTAAAAAAAGACGAGAATTTTTCTACATCATTAGTTGTAACCCACGTTAATTATATAAAAAGGTACAGAACCCACCAACCAAACACAGCCCACACTTAACACTTTGCCCGTTAACAAATTGAATATATCTCACACATTTTAAAACCCTATTTATTACGTGTTATCTGAGAATAGCTTGTGCGTACGGATTGGTCGATTCATTCACCGGACATTAAAATTATCGAGATATTTTTAACTAAGTGCTGCCTACGACTGTGTCCGCTTTAAAGTTCGGTGAAGGAAAACATCGTGAGGAAACCTGGACTTACTGTTCCACTCAAACCATGTCAGAGGCCCTTGAGGCGGTTTAGAAACTCTGACACTACTTAGGGTGTGTGGGGTCGTAAGACCTTACTGCCCACACGATAAAGAAAAAGATTTGATATATTATTCCACGGGAATACATTTTCAGGGATGATAGTCTATGTGGTATTCCAGACTATAATCTTTATCTGTGCCAAATTTTATCCAGGTCCGTTTAGCCGTTCTGGTTCGAAAACTAATACTTGTACGTCAACATAATTATTTACAATCTTCCTAAATAAACAATAAAAAACCGAGTTATTAAAGAAAATCGGATTCTACATAACAACAGGCCTGTTGGCTTCCAGTCTATCCAGATGCAGCTGAATACCAGTATTTTAAATAGAGCGACTGCCTATCTGACCTCCACAACCCAGTAACTGGGTAATACGATACCTTTTGGTAAGATTGGTTGTCAGTCACTTTGGCACTTGTCCGAATTCGAACACACAACCTCATGCATGAGAGGCGGGCATCACAACCACTGGTACAGTCGTGGTCATAAGTGGAGTAGCAATTTACAAAGCAAATCGATGTTAAACTTACGACCTTTCAACGTCGTGTGCCAATTTTAAGGTGTACGTAGGTACTGTGTTATTACGTTCAAAAGTGCCTTATATAATGGCCTAATTAAATAAATTATTTAACTTTGACTTTAACTTTGAATACATCACTTATACACACAGATGTAGATGTATGGCCTGTACCCCGTGTTTACAGCAATTTAAACTTTAGCATGCTACTGCACTTATGACCGCGACTGTACATCAAGACATAAAATAACGACTTAATCCTTCAAAAAATGCAAGCAACTTTCCCACACATCAGCTGTATAAAAGCCTGTCCGAGGATATTACCTCGTATGTCCACGCGTGGGCGTGGGCAGAATGGCTTTATAGACCTCACACGATGATGATATAGATGTCAATCCCGTTGTTGCACTATACAGGGTGGTGACAAGTTGTTTTGTTGTTTATCTTGGTCCTTCTGGGTTGAAGACTGGTTCTGAGTATGGAAAGTGGGTTGTTGTGGTTGCTAATGGTTGATTTTTCAATTGGGTTAAAGTTACTTTGATATTTTTTTGTGGGGCATTTTTACTTGTATAATAAACGCTTTTGAAGGATGTAAGCGCCGATGGGTCTTGTATGTTTTATTTAAAATACCTAAGTACTTCGACTGCCTCGTTGGTCTAGTGGTCGCAAAGCACGACTGCTGAGCATGAAGTCTTGGGTTCGATTTCCAGGTCGGGCAATTCCATCGGGGATTTTCCATCGGAAATTTCTCAGTAGCAGCCTCGGAGTCTGGATTTGTGCCCGGTTGATGGCAATAGGCTCGCCCACTATAACATGGGATTTAAACATAACATAACATTAGTGTACTAATGGGTACACCTCTGCCTAACCCTTTGGAGAGTACAAGCGTGATGTTATGTGAAAAACCAGTATTGTTGTTTCAGTTGTAAGACTGGGCATAGAGACTAGACTTTTCCGCAATAATAAGTAGGTACCTTATGGGTTATATGGGTATACTTGTAGTACGTCATAACAAATGCGGAATTGTATAGATACTATTATTATTGTACTGTACAGTTAGCAAATAAAGCCTTCGGAACATATATTTATTAAATCACAAGTCGTATGTGACTTTTTCAATTCATATAGTAGTTTCTAAGTTTATCTTGAACATCACTGATATCGGTGAAGAAAAACATCGTGAGGAAACCTGGACTTATAGTTAATATAAGTCTGAAATCGCCAATCCGCCTTGAGCAAGCGTGGTGATCAATGCTCGTGCCTTCTCTGTATGAGAAGAGGGCTTTGCCCTACAGTGGGACATTAATAGCTGGTAAGTATTATATTTATATATACGTATATGACATGTATTTGAATTTAAAAAGTAGATATTAAACATTACACTAATTAAGTTTAGTTTCAATCGAAGACATCCATCTATTTCTAAGAAAACTTCAACTATATCTGATTACCCTGGATACCTATCTCTATTTTTGTTGACTGTACCTACGTACCTAATTTCTTTATTTTATGACATTACTAGCTTTTGCCCGCGACTTCGTCCGCGTATATGTCGGTTATCGCGGACGCAGACGAAGTCGAAGTCGAATAAAAAGTAGCCTATGTCCTTTGTTGGGGTTCACACTTACCCTGTACCAAATTTCACACAAATCGGTTCAGTAGTTTAGGCGTGAAGAAAATACAGACAGACAGACAGAGTTACTTTCGCATTTATAATATTAGTTCGGATTTCTAGTAAGTACTTATAGTTGAAGACATTTCTATTTAATTAAATACATTAGATCAACTATCGCCATGAAAATACAGAATGTTGTTTTTTATAATGGTGTTCATAAACATCACGCCTGTTATCCCCGAAGGGTTAGGCAGAGGTGTACCCATTAGTCCACCCACATTTTTCCAGTTATATTTAGGTCCCATGTAATAGGGGGCGAGCCTTGCCATTAACCGGGCTCAAATCCGGTCTCCGAGGCTGCTACTGAGAAATTCCTGATTGAAAAACCCAATAACAGTTTGCCTGACCTGGGAATTGAACCCAAGACCTCACGCTTAGCAGCCGCGCTTTGCGTTCACTAGACCAACGAGGCAGTTAGTTATAATGGTATTCTTCTTACTCTATTTAATTAATTAACAATACTGCACGGTTTCACCAGCTTTAATTTTCTTCTTTGATTACTGCTCAGCTGCCATAGGTCGTAGTGTAATGTTATATACCTACTATAATATTCCTCGATAAAGGGACTTTAAGAGGCAAAAAGATTTTTCGAAATCGGACCAGTAGGTTCTGAGATATTCGCGTTTAATCAAACAAACTCTACAAAGTACTAAAATTTATTAGCTTTTTTTTGTGGTACCTTCTTTATCTTTGTCCGACCATCAAACGTCAGTGACAGGAAAATTACGTACATATTCAATTAAAAATAATTATTTTGCAACAAATAAAAACTCAATGCAAAATTAACTGCCAAAATTTAGCAACAGCCTGTATATAAAAACAATAAAAACCGCCGTCCATGTGCGCCCACGCATGTATTCGCAACAAACACACAAAACACGACAACAGTACGGCGCATATTATTTAATTTTACATTCACACTCATACAAAACGCCTCGTAATTGTTACCAGTTACTAATGTTTATTCTTACGAATCGTTATTTATTGAAACCGTTAACTTTTGCTTAGATTTAAACGTCCTTTTACGGTTTATAATTACCCCTTTCACAAATTTCTGTTTAAGCATCGCCTAATTAGGTAATGCCTAATCTAAGGAGATGACTAAATAACGGTTTTCTTTCAACAGCATTAAATGTTCATGTAACAATGGCCACAAGTGACCCCAAGCTAGTCGTTTTATTAATAATGGAACCGACTTATGTTTTGACAAATTAATTCTGCGCAAGAGTTTACCGATAATTATATTTTGTTCTAGGGTTGTCACGCGTAAGTTATGCTTGAGAGAATGTATCGTTTTTTAGGCCGCTATCGCACGGACTGCACCACAACAACCGCACGCAGTCTCTATATTCAACTGCATGCAGTTGTACGTTCGACTTCGTGCAGTCATGATACCAACTGCACGCGGTCGGCTGCATTCGTGGCTTCAACTTCACGCGGTCGGCTACAACTTCACGCGGTTGGCTACAAGTGTAGCCGACCGCGTGAAGTTGATGGCACGACTGCATACAGTTGATATTAACTTCTCTCGACTGCAAGCCGACCGCGTGAGGTTGAAGGCACGACTGCAAACAGTTGATATTGACTTCTCTCGACTGCAGCCGACCGCGTTCAGTTGGTATCATGACTGCACGAAGTCCAACGTACAACTGCATGCAGTTGAATATAGAGACTGCGTGCGGTTGTTGTGGTGCAGTCCGTGTGATAGCGGCCTTATTTTTTCAGTTCGTTTCATTATGATCATCATATCAACCGAACCACGTCCACTGCTGGACATAGGCCACCCCTAATGATAGCCACAATGACCAGTCCTGCGCTGGCCTCATCCAACGGTTTCCCGCGACCTTTACCAGGTCATCAGTTCTTCCAGACTTCTTAGACTTTAGACTATTTCTATCTTTTTCTCTTCAATAAAACAAGAAAAGGTACGGATATAAATAAGACCTGTAAAAAGTTGATCTCAAATTTTCATACTATTAAAACTTCAAGGAAAAATTCAAAGCAAAACTAATTTCACATCTCTAACTTAGTTCTAAGACTTCACCGGCCTTTTCTTTCGCTGTATGTTAGTACATACATACATAACATCACGCTTGTAATCCTCGAAGGGTTAGGCAGAGGTACACAGTAAGCGGTCATAAGTACAGTGGCATGCTAAGGTTTGGATAGCTGTGAACACGCGGTACAGGCCGTACCTACATCTGTGTGTAAAGTGATTATGTATTAACACAGTACTTACGAACACCTCAGAATTATCACACGGCGTCGAAAGGTTAAAGTTAGAAAGTGTCAATCTATTGCTTTTTGAGATTGCTACTCCACTTATGTACACTATTGTACGCAATAGTACACCCACATTTCGTCAGTTATATTCAAGGTATACAATTCTCTAATTTTAATTTAGTTAGTGAACAAGGGAATCGGCACCATTGACGAGTATTTAAATCTTTTCTACATTGTACTAAAGTACTATAAATAAATTCTATGAGTTCACAAAATAACAAAAAAAAAATAAGTCACATAAAATTTTTTAATCTAGTGCCAGCCCTAGCTTCACATCTGGGTGGCCCTTGCGTCCGATACCATGGCAGCTAAAATAAAACCAACGCGCCGTGCGAGCGAGACGCAACACGTTACGTCACAGACCTCTCGCTCGCACGCAGAACAACGATCTTTTTGAGTTATTAGTAATGGTTTTTACGCAGTTTTTTTTACAGACTAAGATAGAAATCTACACAACATCACGCCTGTAATCCCCGAAGGGTTAGGCAGAGGTGTACCCAGCACACCCAGATTTCGCTAGTTATGTTTAAGTCCCATGTAATATGGGGCGAGTCTATTGCCATCAACTTTCACAAATCCAGACTCCGATTCTGCTACTGAGAAGTTCCTAATGGAAAAACCTAATAACACTTTGCCTGACCTGGGAATCGAACTCAAGACCTTATGCTAAGCAGCCGCGCTTTGCGACCACTAGACAAACAAGGGTTTTTTTTACAAAATTAAACACAACCCCACAAATAACTAATGATTCGTAACGAAATTCATGATATCTACTCTCTACACTTGTGATCAAGAAGGGGAAGTATTTGAATTAAACATTTGTTTTACACCCTCGGGCTGTAGGGGGAACTCAACCCCGTCCCCTTCAAACTTCATCTGCAGCTGACCTGATAAAAATACTGATGGCTGGCACGTCCATTTTTGGACTGAAAATCATTTAATAGGAACATTTTGGAAATTTAGAATTTAGGAAAGTCCTTTCTTATCGGATGCCTACGTCATACAAAGAACACACCCTCCAAGTTTCAGCTCGTCCCAGCTTCGCACGGATGGACAATTTTTTTTAGGATGAGGCTATTTTTTTACACCTTAGGTTACACTATTGAACTTTTAATAGGGATCCCTAATTTTTTCTAGTAATAATTATAGCCTATACTTATACTTATACAGGGATAACGTAGCATTCTAATGGTGAAAGAATTTTTAAAATCGGTCCAGTAGTTTTTGAGCCATTTCGTTGCAAACATAACTACAAAAATACAAAAATTCAGACATAAAAATCTTTTCTTTTTATAATATTAGTATAGATAAAGATTAGTCTAGATCATATTCTACTGTACAATTATCTGAAAAAACCTTATATTATATTAGTTTTATTTCTTACGTGTACATATTACCTTTTTTTCTTGCTAATTAGTGAGTAAAAAACATGATAATTACCACTTACAGTTGTCAGTGCCCAGTTATCACACGTTCTAGGTGTTAAATACAAGTTTCATTAATTTATAATTGATTTAATTACACCTATGATATGTCAGAGCTATATTTTATATTTGTCTATGGTTTTTTTTTCTTACGTTGTCTATAACAGCGTATTATTTATACAGGTTGTTGAAATTATGAAGGTGATGTTTTTAATTATTACGTACTTAGGTAGAAACATATTTGTTGAAAAGTAGATGATTTATATTAGCAATTGATATCTACAAGCTAATTTATGTTATTGCCCATGACTTCGTCCGCGTTAAAATTGATATTTATCTCAAAGTTACCGTACATTTTTCCGGGATAAAAAGTACCCATATGCTATTCCAGACTATAATCTATGTTATATCATATAATCTATGCTAAATGTCATCCACATCCGTTCAAGCATAAATGAGAAACAAACGTCCATTCAAACGTTAGCATTTATAATAGTACTTAGTAAGATTTTATGCACTAACTTTTGGTCGCAGTTTCGTACGGATTCCCAATTTTTTTGTTAGGAAAATACAGCCTATAACACTTAGTAATAACGTAGCTTCCTATAAGCGAAAGAATTTTCAAAATCGGACCAGTAATTTCGGAGATTAGCGCGTCCAAGCAAACAGACAAACTTAAAAATTTTAGTAAAGAAACATCCTTTAAATTCTCTCTTAGTTAAAAACTTTTCCGTCATAAAATCATAGGTTTGCGGTAAAACATTAAATACTAAACAATGTCAAACACACATCCTTCTTCTCCATATACGAAACAATGCAGTAATCTTAACAAAACTAACAATAACTCTATAATCTTTAACGCTTACAAGCACTCAAATGGCGCGAAACTTGTAAACGTCAAATTTGACAGGCCGCCATCTTGAAACTGTGTCCGTTGCCAATAACCCCTGGGATAATTACTTGAACGATTAGTCAAACGCCTTAAGACGGATGTCTGTTACAATGTCGTGTATCGAGTTGGTTTATAAAAGTCGAATCATTAATTTCAATTAGACCATTTATGTGACGATAAAATAATGGTAGCGTGGCATTTGCTACTTGTGACCATTACAAAGTATTTAATGTTAGTACTTAATTTTAAAAAACGAATGAGATATGAATAATATTAACATTAATACATACACACATCAAAAAAGTCTAGGGATCAACATCCCTAACATTTGTTAGGGATGTTGATCCCTAGACTTTTTTGATGTGTATAGATATATTATATCAGATTATTTATAACGTGATCAAACAAGCAAGGTCTAGAAAAATTTAAACATAACATAACTTTAATTTATCTGTGGAAAACGCTGTTGATACCACATTTGTAAAACTTTTGTTACTTATAGTTTCTTTGTGTAATACTTAATGTGTTATTGTTTGTTTTTCCCAATAAATAAAATGAAATAAAAATAAAATAACATCAAGCCTGTAATCCACGAAGGGTTAGGCAGAGGCGTACGCATTAGTACACCCACATTTTGCCAGTTATATTTAAGTAAGTCCCATGTAATAGGAGCGAGCCTATTGCCATCAACCGGGCACAAATCCAGACTCCGAGGCTGCTACTGAGCAATTCCTGATGGAAAAACCCAAAAACACTTTGCCCAACCTGGGAATCGATCTCAGCAGTCGCGTTTTGCGACCACTAGACTTATAATTCTGAGACAGCGACACGTCGGCTTACGCTAAAAAACCAACGTCGTGGTAAATAATCATTAATCTTGAAGTGGCGCCTATTTCCGAGGACAATTAATCCTTATTTTTATTTAGATACCAATTTTAATACCTTGTTTTTGTTTTGGACTTTAAACAAAAAAAATATCTTACATAGGTTTCTTCTCTCCTTCACGTGAAAAAACAGTTTTTCTTTCTTTCGTCTAATTTACATGCCATTCGCGATCCCCGAATCATGATAATACCAAAGTACTACATACATACTACTTACCCATGGGTGTACGCAGAAACCACAGAACGCCACCTGCTACGATCCTCACATACTCGTTTCGCCTCATCTACGTTCACACATCTCGTCATACAAGCACGCTGGTTACGAGTACTGCGGACACCTTTCAAGACACCCCCCCCCCCCTTTTTTTTTCTTTTGTCTTTTCAAAGACATGCAAATACAACATAAACATTATACGCACATAAAGATAATCTCAAACACAACTTATTTACATCCGGACACGATACAATCTTTACAACAAAACTATCTTGTTACGCTACGGTGTGAATGCGGTCCTCGTTAAGGTCTTAAGTCAAAGGTAAGGAGGCAAGCGCATTGCCTTTAATTACACGTTTGTTTACGAGAATATCGAGTTACAATGTGCGAACGATGTTTATTGTCTGTTTTGTTAGATTTGTGTTCTATTGTGTTCACGTCAATAACTTATTTTGCTGTTAATTTGTTGGGACTAGGTTTTGTCCGCGGCTTTGCCCACGACTTGCTTGAGTAGCAGTCAAGTAAAAAATCCTACTAACATTACAAATGTCAAAGTTTGTGAAGATACCTATTAGATCGTGAAGTGAATACCACCTAATAGGTTTTACAGTTTATCTTTGCTCATATTATTAAGCTGAAGATGGGAAATGACTGAACCGATTTTAATGAAACTTCCTACACATAAGTAGGATACATAACTCTAAAAGTTAGTTGAGAACAATTTTGGTGAATAGGTTGTTAGAAAGAAAGAAAGAAAGAAAAACTGTTTATTCACGCGAAAATTACACACATATTACATAAAAGAAAAATAAAATTTGTACACAAAAGCAAAGGAGAAACAAGGTAACTTAAAATGAAATGAGACACCAACCGACGATTATCCCTGTATGCACTATTTGCGTCCTTTTGATGGCAATAGGCTCGCCCCCTATTACATGGGACTTAAATATAACTGGCGAAATGTGGTGGTACTAATGGGTACACCTCTGCCTAACCCTTCGGGGATAACAGGCGTGTGTCAGTCAGCTAGTCAGAAAATTGAAGGTAGTTGCTAGTTCTAAAACCTAGGTAGGTCTTCGTCAGAAGGACGAGTATGGTCCTAAAGTAGAGGATTGCATTTTATTGATGCATAAAATAAATTGGTCGTGACAATACATGAATCTTAGTTTATTAAGTTCCTTATTCGCACATAAGGTCGTTTTAATGTAATTGACAAGAACTGTCAAACATTTTATATTATGAAGTATTAGAGAATAGTGATATTATTTTTAACCGACTTCAAAAAAAGGAGGAGGTTATCAATTCGTCTGTATTTTTTTTTTATGTTTGTTAGCTCCTAACTTGCGACTGGGTGAACCGATTTTCATGATTCTTTTTTTATTTGAAAGCTGGTGCTTCCCGTGTGGTCCCATTGTCACCATTTCAATATCTGATGATGAACTTCGGAGATATGGAATGGAACTCCTCACAGAATCACAGCAGCAATATCGTAACTAGTGAAATTGCTTTGTTTATACGTGTAGTCGATGACTGACTGAAGGAAAAGGGGGGGGGGTACCTCAACCTACCAGTTTCCAAAATTAAATAAATCGTGTGAGGTATTGTTTGAAAGGGCTTTTTGTAAGGATTTTAAACATTAATACACAAGCACTAAAAAGTGAAAAATAAAAAGCTTCTTTACAAAAAAAGATAACCGCCTTCAAAAAGAGTCTGAAACGTTTTACCAACAGTCGATTGGTCCATGAACTATTGGCCAACAGAATCTTTAAACCATTAACTTTTGGATCCGTAACGAAATCAATCAGAAGGCAGAAGTTAGTTATTAACTCTTCAACTGTCAACTGTACCTATACGGTACAAAAGTGAACGCTTCAAATGTCGCTGTACCGCATAGGTACAAAACTTCAACGCGAACGGCCGCCATTGGACGATGATATTTTACGTTTATTTTACTTGTCAAAGTCAAAGTCAAAGTCAAGACTTTTAATTCTATTCATTGGCTTGACAGATAACGGGTTAATAGAGTTATTAGACTTTGTCTCTGTCAACTCTGACCTAGGCTAGAGTCAAGAATAAACCCATATTATATCTAAATACATATATAAAGCGAAAGGTCATACACTCATCACGAAATATTGAAAACCGCTTGACGTATGAAGATAAAATTTGGCAGGGAAATAGATTATTGTTAGTAGACAGTTAGCAGCCACTAAGCAAAGATTTTCCAAAATTCACCCCCTAAGGAGATGAAACGGATGTCCGACATTTACGCAGACGAAGTCGCGGGCAAATGCTAGTGAAGTAAAAGAAGGGGATGGAGGTATTCTAAGCCAATTGAATGTTGTTATGGTAAAATAAAAATTGACACCCAAAATCATATTACAACCAGTTTAATCCTACCATTTTACCCCTAAAATCTTGCCCCAACCCATCTCTTACCAAGACGGCCTCACCTAATTGTAACTAACTAATAAAATAAGTTAAAACAATAACAATTCTAATTACTTTCATCGCTTTATTAAGCGCTCGCTTCACGACGTTTGACTGACTTTTAATTGGCAAACTTGCGCCAATTGAAATTTCACTGCAGCCGAGGGGTTGAGTTGGGCCACGGAAACGGCGGGGTGAATGGTTGGGTGGAATTTTGGGCAGAAAAATCTATTTGTCTGTAGCTAAGTAGGTATACATGGTGATACTGTGAAAGGGATATTGGTGCCGATTCCCTTGTTCCCAAACTAGACTAAATTTAGAGAATTGACATCTCTTACTGACATACAGCGAAAGAAAAGGACGGTGACATTTAAGAACTAAGTTAGAGATGTCAAATTAATTTTGCCTTGAACTTTTCCGTATTTTTAATCTACACGTTATAGGATGTCAACTATAATTGTATGGATGTGTCAGATTGACTAAATTTGACAGCTCTTATTTACATTAAGTAGTCTCTTTCTTGTTTTATTGGATAGAAAAAGATAGAAATAGTCTAATTTTAGTTTAGTTTGTGAACAAGGGAATTGGCACCAATGTAACAGAGACATTTACTTAGTAAATGATTCTAGACAAAAACAATCTTCATCGGTTTTTAAAAATATATCGCCTGCGGCGCCTATTTGCCTGCCTATTCGCCTATTCGCCTATTTGCCTTCGCCCACGTGAAAATCAAATACACCATTAATTCGGCCCTGTCGCAAATTCTGTTCTTAGGTGATATACAGCAGACCTACAAACCTGACTAAAATCAGCTTCATAGTACTTAAGTAAATTAATGACATTTTGCTTTATACAAGGTTTATTGCATCCTTGTCTTTCAGGAGGTTATCATAAAAGACTGCCTGATTGGTCTAGTGGTCCCAAGCGCGACTGCTAAGCAGGAGGTCTTCGGTTCAATTCCCAGGTCAGGCAAAGTGTTATTGGGTTTATCCATTAGGAATTTCTCAGTAGCAGCCTCTGAATCTGGATTAAATCCCGGTTGATGGCAATAGGCTCGCCCCCTATTACATGGGACTTAAACACACGTGGCGAAATGTGGATGTAATAAAGAAAAGCTTGTAATAAAAATATCAACAAATTGATAACATTTCTTGACCGTGAACCAGGCAAAGCAGCGAGCAAAACCTATCAGTATTAACACTACATTTTCTGCCCCAATTTTTTTTTAAACATAAATACACAATACCTAATTACATACACGTACATACATATTACACTTTAAATACACACCAGGTGTGAACTCCTACCTACTTCGCACCTATGTTACAAGTAACAACTCATCATTACATATAATGAGCGTTTCTTAATTAAAGCTAGTGTAGTTATACTCATTAGAGGTACATATTGCTAAGAAATAATTACTGATGGCCACGGTAATTGTAACGTGGGTTTGTTAGCCGAATTGTAGAAGGAAAATGTAGCGTGACACGCTAAGTTCGAGTGATTGGAATTGATGTTAGCTTTTTTTTTGTGGAAAATTTAGTTGATAAAAATGGATAGGGATACCTATAATGGTGCCGATTCCCTTGTTCACAAGACTAAATTTAGAGAATTGACATCTCTTACTGACATACAGCGAAAGAAAAGGACGGTGACATTAAAGAACTAAGTTAGACATGTCAAATTAGATTTGCCTTGAACTTTTCCGTGTTTTTAATCTTTATGCTTTAAGATGTCAACTATAACTTCTATGGATGTGTCAGATTGACTAAATTTGACAGCTCTTATTTACATTAGTCTCTTTCTTGTTTTATTGGACAGAAAAAGAAAAAAATAGTCTAATTTTAGTTTAGTTTGTGAACAAGGGAATCGGCACCATTATCAAAGAATTTTGAGACAAATATACTTATATGTATCCCACTAGGTGCCTCGTTAGTTTAATGAGCATTAGCTCTTGGGGTCGATTAAATTCCCAGGTCGGGCAAAGTATTATTGGGATTTTTCATCATGAATTTCTCAGTAGCAGCCTCGGAGTCTGGATTTGTGTCCGATTGATGGCAATAGGCTCGCCCCCTATTACATGAGACTTTAAACTTAACTGGTAAAATGTGGGTGTACTAATAGATACACCTCTGTGTAACCCTTCGGGGATTACAGGCGTGATGTTATTTCTTTTTATAACTTCGTAATCTGTGATTGTCTTTACCTTTCTACTATCTTTTCTTTATTTTTTATTTTTACTCAATCATCTTTATGTGGACTTAAATGTTTATCTATTTTCTATTAATAGCTGTAACTTTTCCTGATAAAATAAAATGAATACTTAAATAAATTGTTTCACCTCAATCGACCATCCAATAAATTGCTTCGATTTTGACTTTGAAAAACCGAACATGGCAATGATACCATTTCCTTCAACGAAACAACTTTAAAGCAATTTTCCCAAACAAAAACTCACGACATTAAAAATACATTAAACTGTGAACATTTCCCTCTAAAACTGTGGAGTGTAAAAAACGATTTGTTCAACTATTTTCACGGGTTCTGCAGATGTATTGAAGAGAAAAAATGCGAAGACATCAAGAGCTAATCGTTTGGAATGAAATGCTTAGAAACAGTGCTGGGACTACGATTAGATGTCATTATATCGATAAATTTGACTGTCCTGTTGATCTCGTGACTGCTGAACGTGACTTCGATACCCAGGTCGGGTGTAAAAATGTGTACTGTGTTATTGGGTTTTTTCATTGGAAAACTTCTCAGTAGCAGCCTGCAGTTTGGAAATTGATGATGTGTCTCAGAAAGCACGTAAAGCCCACATTTCATCAGTCAATTGTTTAAGTCTTACGTGACAGAGGCGAGCCTATCGCCATCAACCGGGCACAAATCCAGACTCCGAGGCTGTTACTGAGAAATTCTTAAAAATCCAATAACACTGCCCGACCTGGGAATCGAACCCAAGACCGCTTGCTCAGCAGTCCCGGTTTGCGACCACTAGACCAACAAGGTAGTCAAGATTATTATTACTGTCACCCTCAAAGTCAAGACAACCTTAAATAATGAAAACAACACATTAGTTTGCCCCTCTATTCGACTAATTCAATCGAATAAACTCTTAGGGTGCGATAAGTGACTACACTATAGTCAATAAGTTAAGAGCAATCTCTAGTTTGAGCGTGAAAACATATGTTTAGGGGTCAGTAGAGAGGGGAAGATATCGATAAATCTTTTTTTTTAAGCGGGGGAAGCTATGATAATCTTAAAATGCAAAGGCCTGTATTTGGTATTTATTAATGTAGGTTTTCTGTGGGTCTTAAAGAGAAATTTCCTTATGGAAAAATCTAATAACACTTTTCCCAACTTAACTCAAGACTTCATGCTCTGCAGTCGCGCTT
The DNA here is from genome assembly GCA_949316365.1 of Hoplodrina blanda. NCBI lineage: Eukaryota > Metazoa > Arthropoda > Insecta > Lepidoptera > Noctuidae > Hoplodrina > Hoplodrina blanda. The sequence goes on along the minus strand of OX438573.1, from coordinate 1,957,070 downwards.
TGCGACCGCTAGATCAACGACATACACATACTTCTCACGCCTTTTTCCCATGGGGGTAGGCAGAAACCACAGAACGCCACCTGCTACGATCCTTACATACTCCTTTCGCCTCATCTGCGTTCATACATCTCGTCATACAAGCACGCCGGTTACCAGTACTGCGCACCTGACCTTTCTGAAGAACCTCACCAATAAGGTCAGTGTAGGTCTTCCTAGGGCGACTCCTCCCTGCGTTGCCACTCGCCTCTGCAGTATAAATACCTTTTGTTAATCGTCTTTCACACATCCTCACAACATGACCGAACCATCTAAGCATACCCTTTTCTATCTTTGTCACTACATTCTCTTTTAATCCGCAACGGCCCCGTATAACCTCTTTCCTAATAGACCAACTCAAGGCAGTCATTAAATCTCTTCAGTTTTATTATAATTAGTAATTGTTTGTTACCAAAGATTCCCAAGCTCATAATAATATCGTAATTATCACGAATACCAGACTAGCGTAGTCGATCACGCGAAACCGTAACAAAACCTACTTACCTAATAGATACCAACAAACAATTCTAAGCAAAAAACTTAAAACATAGACAAGAAAAAACAAACTACATCTTAAACCAACAGCCTATTGGCCTCACATGATATAATTAAACGTCAAGTTAATTACATCGAGTAATTAACAGCATTTCCAATCGATTAACTTTGAAATCATCGACTGTGCACACCTCTAGTGCTTCGGAATAAAGTTTAAAATGTCAAACCGCCATTTTGTAGTTTATTCGTATTTCGAACTTCGGAGTTCTAATTTCAAAATGCTGCTAATGAGTACAGTGTAGTACTAATTCTGTATAAAATGTCGAATATTTTGTGGTATTTTTAGATAAATTTACTTTTATGGGTTTAACCTGTAATGATCTGATTAGAGCTTAAATTATTTGTATACTAATTGAATTAGTGATACCTTAAATGGTTTTTAAAAATAATAAGGTATTTTCTTGATAACATACCATCACGCCTGTAATCCCCGAAGGGTTAGGCAGAGGTGTACTCATTAGTACATACCCACATTTCGCCAGTTATGTTTAAGTCCCATGTAATAGGGGGCGAGCCTATTGCCATCAACCGGGCACAAATCCAGGCTGCTATACTGAGAAATTCCTGATGGAAAAACCCTGATAACACTGCCCGACCTGGGAATCGAACCCAAGACCTCACGAGGCAGTTTCTTGATATTTGTTGTTATAATAAAATGCTTTGTCCTAAGTAAATGACTGATGGATCAACGCACAGCCTAAACCGCTGATCGTAGAGACCTGAAACTTGGAGACCTGTAACTCTGTTTGTTTGTCTGTTACCTACGCTTTCACGAACCGATTTTGATGAAATTTTGTACGGGGTCAATTTGAACCACAAGAAAGGACATAGGCTACTTTTTATTCGACTTCGACTTCCGACTTTTACGCGGACGAAGTCGCGTATAAAAGCTAGCAGACAATAAAATGAAGACACACTCCCGCATCTCTCATTATATCTCACGTCACACGCGATGCCTATCTTGCACTATTAGATGCGCACGCGCCGCCGCACTTCAAACGATTAATTATCGTAGATTGAGCTATTTTTAGATTGTTTTTAGAATAGATTCTATACAGGAAGAAGAAGAAGATTAAGAAGTGTCGTAATGGCCCAGTGGTTAAGAGGCCCGCCTCTCATGCGTGAGGTTGTGGGTTCGAAACTGACTTTTTCGTGACTTTTTCAATTCATATATTAGACTGTACTAAGTTTATCTTGGGATCATCACTGATATCGGTGAAGGAAAACATCGTGAGGAAACCTGGACTTACCTATCTTAGGGTGTTACCACACCAATCGAGCGATCGTCGATCGATGCCATCGATCGATGGTAGAATGGATTAGTCCAGGTCGATCGATAGTTTCTACCACACCAATCGATCGATAGCCGATAGATGCCATTGATCGATGGTAGAATGGATTGGTATAATCGATCGATTGGTTAGTCGACCGGTATCCGTCGATCAATTAAAGCTACCACACCAATCGATCAACGTCGACCGATGTCGATCGATGGATCGATTGGTGTGGTAACACCCTTATAAATTCGAATGTTTGGATGGATGATGTTTGTTACTCAAACAAGCCAGAACGGCTGAACGAATCTGGATGAATTTTAGTACAGTCAGCAACAAAAGTTGATTAACAATGTTACTTTTTAATATCATTTAAACAGACACTAAACACATAATGTACTGGCTTCCAGAATTTCAGGTAATAGCTAAGGGTTTATTATATCTTAATTTTATGTTCATAGTGTTACTTCTGATAATGTACTTAATAATTAGGATTTAAAAATCAAAAATGTTAATCGACTTTTGTTGCTGACTGTACATAGATAGGTTATAGTCTAAAATAGGTCATAGGCTACTTTTTATCCTGGAAAATATACGGGACCCATTAGCACCCTTTGGGTACCGACACAAATCCCCAGGCTGAGAATTTCCACCATGCCAAAATCAAAGTGCAAATCATTTGTTTCAATTAGGCCATTATAAGGACCTTTTGAACGTCACATGCAAAAAGAAAAAAGGAATTGAATCTTCCCCTTCCAAAAGGTATAGTTTTGTATGGAGAAGAATGGGCAAGAAACTGATTGCCTCGTTGGCCTAGTGGTCGTAAAGCGCGACTGCTGAGCATGAGGTCTTGGGTTCGATTCCCAGGTCGGGCAAAGTGTTATTGGGTTTTTCCATCAGAAATTTCTCAGTAGCAGCTTCGGAGTCCGTATTCGTGCCCGGTTGATGGCAATAGGCTCGCCCCCTATTACATGGTACTTAAACATAACTGGCGAAATGTGGGTGTATTAATGGAGGCACCTCTGCCTGACCCTTCGGGTATTACAGGCGTGATGTTTTGTTAAGAATGGGCAAGAAACTCCATACCGTACTCTTTTAAAATCTCTTTTAAAGTCAGACACAGGAATCGAATCTTAAACCTGAGACCAACGAAGCGTTCAGCGAGTATTATACGTACCGTGTTCCATAACCATATTAATTAATTAATATAGTAATTACACTAATTCGTAGCAATATAATCATAAGTTTTGCGAAGTATATTCACCTCAGAAGCGGCGAGATTTTACTTAAGATAACGTAATTAGCAGAATAATGATTTAATATCATTCATTTCATTACTGCCTCGTTGGTCTAGTGGTCGCAAAGCGGGACTGCTGAGCATGAGGTCTTGGGTTCGATTCCCAGGTCGGGCAAAGTGCTATTGGGTTTTTCCATCAGGAATTTCTCAGTAGCTGCCTCGGAGTCTGGATTTGTGCCCGGTTGATGGCGATAGGCTCGCCTCCTATTACATGGGACTAAAACATAACTGGCGAAACGTGGTTGTATTAATGGGTACACCTCTGCCTAACCCTTCGGGGATTAAGTATAGGCGTGATGTTGACAAAGAAAAACCCTATTGTAAACAATATGACTCATACATACCCAATTTGACCAATTAGACACGCTAATTGATTACCGACCAATCAAATAGAATCGAATCTGTTAATCGATTGTTCACACCAATCGGTTGTTTGTATTGTTTGATGGTGATACCTGTGCTGATAGATGTGGAATAGATTTTTATTTACAAAATGTAACTAAGTAATATGTACAATATATACAGACTTGATTATCACTACATAGTATAAAACAAAGTCGCTTTCCCTGTCTATCTGTCTGTCCCTATATATGCTTAGATCTTAAAAACTACGCAACGGATTTTGATGCGGTTTTTTTTAATAGATAGAGTGATTCAAGAGGAAGGTTTATATGTATAATACATGCACCCGTGCGAAGCCGGGGCGGGTCGCTAGTAAAAAATAAAACTATCAGAATAATAAAAAAAAAGAAACTAAAACTAAATGGCATCAAAAAGTTCATCCGTATCTCCGTCAACTGGAAATGTGCCCTGGCCACATTGCCACGTCGGATGGCAATGCTTAGCCTCTGGCCAAGGTAATAGCCAGCTCTTGGGTCACGGGAAGTGTCAACCAACAGTTTGAACAACTCCTTGAAAAGGCCATGGAAAAGGCCATGGGCACACAGACCCCACGACCCGAGGGTTTCCACCCCAAACGGCTACCAGTAATGTACCAGTAGTACTACTTTTTATTTACATAGATATATACCAGCTTATAACTGTCCCTCTGTAGGGCCAAGGCCTCTTCTCGTCCAGAGAGGGTAAGAAAGTCAAAGTCAAAGCCAAGGTATTTATTTCAATTATACCATTAACAGAGAATTGTCAGTTAGTCAGAAAGTTGAAGCTAGTTGCTCGTTCCAAAACGTAGGTCAATTTGCACTGGAATATAGCTGATATTATAAGAAGTATAATACGCGCCAGGAAAGATGAGACTTGACAAGCGTCAGTAATGGGGAGCTTGCGCAGGTATGGATGTACGAAATACTTATCCATAATTTGTGCATCCATTAAAGGATATTTCGATGACATTTAGATTAAAATTCTTAACAATATTATAATATTTATTTCTAAATAATAAAGTTTGTGTGGTATGCCAAGTCTTAGTTTTCGTGGCACGTAGGGTGACTTCGCCGGTTTGCCGGCCACCTCTGGTTTTCGGCCAGTTCATAGTTATATTAATATAATAAGAAAACTTTACCCTACATAATTAAAAGACAATGCCTACTTATTTCTTTGGTATAAACCCTATAACTCTTGAATTTTTTAGATTTTTAATGATCTAATTAATAAGTCTATAAGCCTCCGAAAGTTTTATAGTGCACGTATGTGTCAAAATTAACGAAAAAAATAGTGCGCGCGTTATTTTTGAAAGGGAAATTACATTGTTGTTTACCGGTTTATAAACATAAATTGTATTTCTGTGTATGAGAGATAAGTTGAATTAGTGTTATTTCAATTAAATCGAAGAAAGATTAGGTTATTTACATTTAAATTTAATGGCCGGGTAACTAGATAATGATTTAGAAGATCTCCTACTTCTCGGCCGGGAGGCCGAAAACTAGAAGAAAACCTTTTACATTTAATTGATTATTTTGAATATTAAAAAAGGATTTCTTTCAAAATAAATATTTTTTACACGAAGTATAACCCCTTCTCATTTGTGTGATTAGATTTCGGCCGCATGTTATCGAGCTAATTATGTGGTAATAACACTTTTTATCTATCTAGTTTTTGACGGCCGAAAATGAGAGATTTAATATTTACTTTTCGACCTAAGCAAATCCATATAGCCGAAAACTAACAATTTGATTACCGATTCTCGGCTAGTAAAAAATAACGGTAGTAAATGTTCATAATTGAACTAATTTAATGAAAATCTTCAGTCAGACGAATAAAACAAACTTATTTAATTGTCTTCCCCAAAATTTGTGTTATTAGCCAGTCAAAAAATTTAGCATGTTAAAGAACAATAAATATAGTACAGAGGCTGACTCGGAAATATTTAAAAAATAAATAAGGAAACGAGAATCAATATGAAGAAAAACTAATATTAAGAAGATTTTAGAAATAATGAAAGACACTAATATTTTCTCAGAGACGAAATTACAAAGAAAGTTATTATTAAAGAAAATGTGAATGTTCATATTTTTTTTTATTCTTATTTAATTTTCGTTTTGCCATATTATATTTTGTAAAGATTAATTTTCCTGTGATTTTGTACAAAAATGTTCCCATTTAAGTATTATTTTAAAGGTTTTAATTAAAATCGTTGATTCTTACGTATTATTTACTTGTTGATCCATTATAGAACCTATGCAGAGCAAATAGAGATGATTTTTCAATAGTAGAATAGTGGCCGAAAACTAGCAAAAATAAGGGCCGGGAACTGACACAGATGGCCGAAAACCGGCGAAATCGCTATTTTCACAGATTTTTATTTTTTGTAATTTTATTATGATATTTACGAGTAAAACATCTACAAATATTAAAACTACAGTATCTTCTGAGTTCAAAAAGATTTAAGAAACTAACCAGCGACTTTATTATCAAAGATAAAAATCGCCATGAAGTCAGACGTTCGCTTAACTGGCCGAAAACCGGCGGAGTCACCCTATTCTAACTAGCCTAAGTAAGAAATAAGTACAATCTTAGAAACTGGTCAATTTTACTTATCTTTAAACAAAGTGTCTTTTGTGTTCACAAAATTATCAATTGTAAGTTATTGATTGTGTTTGTTCGTCGTGCTTATTGTCACGTCGTATTATTACGCGCTATTATTAATAATGGACCCTTTATGAAACAATAATACACTATTACTGATGTACTTTCAACTGTTTAGTGTATTTAAAGTGTTGTGTCTTTATTGGTTATGCCTGCGACGTTGTTCGAGTCGTATATACGTATATAAAATCGATTTTTATATACGTGGAACCCTAAATATTTTTTAAAAATGAAAGCCTAAATTACTCCTCATAAGATCAGCTATATGTCAGTGAAAGTCCCGCCAAAATCGGTCCAGCCGTTTCGTAGACAAGCCGGAACAAACAGATAGACAGACAGACAAAAGATTTAAAACAAAATAAAATGAATAAAATATAAATTTGAATGTTTATTTACACGGTAATTACACGAAAAAAAAAACTATATTTTTATTTTTTTGTTTGTCTAAAAATCTAGTTCTGCTCCAGTCGACAACTCACTAAAACTATCGAAAGCAACAAAAAAAAGTTTATCGACACATTCCCATCTCTAAAAAACAATTTTTATTTTGTTCCCCTTCGGCGTCCCGTATACATATTTATCAGTTGCATTGCACAATGCTTAATGATCCCTAATTCTATTACGACGGTGTAGCCGTCTGTTTGTTTTGATCTACGAAACATGAAAAACTGTTTATTTGGTGAAAAATCTTGGTCTGTTTTAAGGCAATTTTGTAGTGGCCAATTTTAATGGAGAGTAGCCAAGTAAGCAAGAGATAGTATAGTGCACGAGTGTGTGCGCAAACACAGAAGGTGCACTCGATCCCTCTTCCCTTAGGCTATGGTCTCCTATTTTATGCCAAACGGTGGCGTCTGATGTTAGCGTCAACGTTTAATTCCGTTCCGATCGACGTCTGAATGCAACGCACAGCGTCGGCGGTCAATACATCCGCAGCAGAGAATGGCGTTTTAGTCGCTGCTTGCGAGCGGTCGCGTACGAACCTCATCATTTTTTATGACGCGAGAGACGACCTTCACGCTGCAATTGTTCGAAATGACTAGAGACGCGACGCACAGCGTTTAGATGCCGCGTACGGCGTCAAGACGCCAACGTCGACGTGTGAAAGAGACCACAATAGTACATTTCTATAGTAAACATTGTGACGCAGCGTACGACCTAACGGGACGCAGCGTACAGCATGAAATAGGAGACCATAGCCTAAGTCCGATGGGACAGTAAACCGACACGACCGGGGAGAGATCAGGCGCAGGACCAACGGCGACACGTGCTTTCTGAGGCACGGGAGTATCACACCATCAACCTCCAAAAAAAATCAAAGTCAAAAACATTTATTTCAATTAGACCATTTACAGGCACTTTTGAATTGTCAAGGAGTCTGTCAGTTAGTCCGAAAGTTGAAGCTAGTTGCTCGTTCCAAAACGGAGGTAGGCCTCTATGGAGAAGAACGAGCAAGAAACTACACGGCACTCTTTTAAATTAGGTTTTTACAAAATCCTGGTTACATTATTCTTGTTGATTCTACATGTGATCACAATGAAGATGAATTTAAAACAGTAGTAAAAAATAATACAAATAAAGATGTAAGCCATAGCAGTTAAGAGATGACCAATACCAACTGACAGCACTTGTTCACGAGCATGACGCATGGATCAGCACCACCTAGCTCAACCATCATGGAGGGAGCCAAATGATCCAAAACTCTGGGCAGCTACTGAGAAATTCCTAATGGAAAAATCCAATAATACTTTGCCCAACCTTTTTTAGGATTTTTTCCTTTACTTGTGCTATATTATTAGGGCATTGTTTCTTGCCAAATTTCATGATTCTAGGTCTACAAAAAGTCCCTTATGGGTTTTGCTTCGATTTCCTAGCGAGCGTCATAATATGCGCCATAAACGATCTTATCTTTAGATTGCGTTCACTTAGAAGTTTGATATTTTCACTGCTCCAAGGGGGAGAAGACTTTGAGTATTTGATATTAATTTCAGCTTGATACCTCCGCGCGTTCCTGAGAAAATTGGTCTAGACCGACGGACAGACGGACAGATTTTAACAAAGTGACCTTTAACACATTAACCGCCGCGTCGGGTCAACCGTGACCGACGCTAGTGGAGGTTTGACCTTCAACAGTTTTGGCCCGGCGGTGACAGTGTTAAGGGTTCCGATTTTGCCGACTGAGCAAAAGACGCTAAAAAACATAAAATATATACTAACTTTTCTTGAAACTGTGAAAAAGCAACAGAATTGGAAAGAAACGGGATTTTTTCCTGCTTCCACCTATTACTTTAGCCATACCTCCCCCTATCTTCAAAACTAAACACATGTTACAATCTTCTTACTGCGTAAATCGACCCTCGCCATAGGGTCCGCCCCCCTTATCTAACGCCGCACATCCCACGGGGGTACTTATCAAATTATTGGGTTGTGCTACATTGAATATTGTGGCAAAAGGGATGAGTTTAGTGCAGAAAGATTTAGTTAATCTTGTTGGTATGAGGGGTTGAGTTTTAGGGTAGCTTGTTAATTTGATGATGGTTGTGACATAAATACACCCCCCCACACACAAACTCATGCCTTTCTCCCATGGAGGTAGGCAGAAACCACAGAACGCCACCTGCTTCGATCCTTACATACTCCTTTCGCCTCATCTACGTTCATACATCTCGTCATACAAGCACGCCGGTTACGAGTTCTGCGCACCTGATCTTTCTGAAGAACCTCACCAATAAGGTCAGTGTAGGTCTTCCTAGGGCGATTCCCTGCGTTGCAACTCACCTCTGCCATATAAATACCTTTTGTTAATCGTCTTTCACTCATCCTCTCAACATGACCGAACCATCTAAGCATACCCTTTTCGATCTTTGTCACTACATCCTCTTTTGATCCGCAACGGTCTCGTATAACCTCATTCCTCACTCTATCGTTCAACATAAATAATACCAGTCTATTGTCCCATTGTAGAGCAATTGCCTCTTCTCATGCAGAGAAGGCACAAGCATCAGATGGTGATCTACGCTTGCGCAATCCGGATTTTTTCCTTCACCAATGTCAGTAATGTCTAAGATAAACTTAGAAAGTACATATGATTTGAATAAGTTACATTGATACCTTTAACCTAATGCCTAGCCTGTTTTATGGTTAAGGTATCAGTCTCTTATGCATGAGGTTGCGGGTTTGATATCGCCGAGTTCCATAGACTATGTTCTATTCTATGGTATACTTTATTTCCAGGCAAAGTCACAGGTCAAATCTATAAAACCGAAAACTCGTCGACTAAATAGGTATGAAATCTCGAAAACAACTAGACTTATAAAGTACGAATTTAACTTTGACTTCCACGCGGACTAAAGCTAGTAATGAATATATACATCAACCTTAAAAATAGTTTTTAACCCCTGATTTAGAACTATGAAATTCAATCTAAAGCTAGATTTGGACGAAGATATCATACGAAATGAACACGAAACGTTTAGATTGTATTCGTCGGTTAGTATCCTTGCTAAATGTACCTAAGTACAGTTGTCAGCACATCTGTTTAAGGGCCATCGTACACTAGAGACACGACAGTCTTTAGACAGTCTTGAGACAGTCTTTTTTCACATAGACAAGTCAGCTTTAATATTAAGAGAAACAGTTGTGTCTACCACACGGCGTACTTTTTATTATACCATAGTCTGTCTTGAGACTGTCGTGACTATAGTCTGCGCTCAGCCTAAACCTTTTTATTGTAAAATCGCTCCTATTTGATGCTGCAATGATTACCTTAAGGGACAGCTCACATCTGACGGAAGATACGTCGAACGTATCGTCTTTAGTATGGTCAACGCATCATCGGTTATGAGTGTATGGTTGGATATTTTATTATCTATTTGACTTTTCTGCATTACACGACTGACGATACGCGGCGTATCTTCCGTCAGATATATACCGACTCTAAAGCGCTGATGTCGTCCGTATAAGGTTTGTGTTCAAAACAAAATTCGTCGACACAGTACACATTATTACCTAGATATTTTAACTAAGCATCTTAGGAACAAGCATGAGTGCAACTGCAGTCATGCTTGTAATAAGTAGTTGATTTTTGAATTTTTCATATGATTTTTCCAAAGCTGGGCCTTCCAGCATTCCCTTCATCCCTACATCTTACCACTTCTAAAGGAAGTAGACCATGTCATCCAGCCATCCCTTTCGTATTTCGGGACACCAAGCTTAGCTTCTACGGGCAGACATGTCCAGACCAGTCCCATTTAAGCTAGGCAGTATTTTGAACGCTATTAATAGGTAATAATATTAACTGTTTTTGACTCACCGGAACTGGGTCGATCACTGTACCGTGTACAGTAGACCCACGCAGGCCAGACCATCGCGCCGTCTGCCATGGTGGTACCTGCAGACATTATGGTTACATAAGCAAAGAAACAAACGAGAGAGTACTAGAAGAAAGAGGTCATTACAAAATGGTAATGAGAAGAGGCAGCTTTGGAAGTTGTTCTGTTTCCAAAAACAAAGATATCTCTTTAAATATTTAAGGATTTAAAAAAAAAACATTGCACTCTGATTCTTGTGGTGTTCATAAGTTTAACCATGATTCGGTACTATTCAAAGCTTTGTTGAAACAAGCGGTGACGGTTGTGATCAGTTGAATTTAGGTGATGTGGAAAGACAGCTAACCTGCAGCACATTTCACCTTAATTCATCTAGGAAGATTACACAGACAGACTGACAGATTTGTATAGTTACATCAAGCTGACAATAGACCGGCTAAAAGATCAGAAGCACCAAATTTGAATAAACTTACGGAGTGTTTCCAGTATCTAGCATTTATAATATTTTAGTTCCTTGAATAAAAAGCCACTCAAAGTTAATGTGGCAAATTGTCAATCGCGCATGCATAAACTGCTGTAATAGTTGTTGATGATTCAGTCAACCAAACAGCAGCTTAGGCGCACTTTACAATTTGTCATATTCATTTTTCGTTCGAGCAACAGAATTTATGACTCTAAACCAGAGTAAGATTTTTGAACCAAGCTCAATAATAATTGTAATGAAGATTGAAATAGTGAAGAAAAAGACTCATTATTAGCAAATTTCTTACCGGTAGCCGAACTCTGACTGCTTCCACTATCTTCTCCTTTCGACAAGTCGATAGCCCCACTCTTTTCTCCAGGCTTCACCTCAGGAACTCTCGCCTCCTCAGGTTTAGAAGGAGACGTCTCTTTGACAGGAGACATCTTAGCCTCAACCCTCGTCTTCGATTTCCTCTTATTCAAAGGATCTGTAATCCTCCTCCCAAAATCAGCCTTCAAAATATTATCTATGCTGAATTTCAAACAATTCTGGTTAATAAAATCCCTCCCCGACTCGTTCTCTGGTGATTTTGGGGATACGTAATTCATTCTTCTGTTTTCGTCTGTTCTTCTCAACTCTTGATTTTGATTTTTCATCCTTAAACCGAAATTTAAGCCGAAAGGTTGGGGATTTAAGTTTAAATTGCTTTGAGGAACTGGCATTCGACTTTGAAGCCCTGATTTTAAGTCTACTTGGTTGATTAGTGGGTTTTGGAAAAGGAGAGGTTGGTTTAGGAACATTAAAGGGTTTGGAGTGATTGGACTCGGCCTTAGTAGAAGCGGTTGGTTCATGTTGATATTTTGGTTTAACTGTGATATTGCATTTAAATGCGTCTGTATGTGCTTGAATGACGTCAGATTCTGTGATGTTTCTGGACCTTTCTGCTCAAACGTTGGCAATGCTTCATTCCCAACAGACAGTACTGTATCATCACTGCAACAAGAGTTATCATCTATACTAATCTCTGCTCTAGATTCATTCGTACGGTCATCATCATCATCAATAAGGTCAGAAGTTCGGGAATTCTCGTTAACTTCTCGTAAATCTTCGTAATTCGGCGTGTTTTGTAACAACTTGTCAGTTGAGAAGACATTTTCCGGACTGTGGCTGTCTCTTTCTTTCTTTAAGACGTTGTGTATGGCGAAAGAGGATGAAAGTACGGGTCGTTCTTCTGCTTTTTCTTCATCGTGGTATTCTGGGCTGGTTGTGTCTCTCGTGTTTGGGGAATAAGGCTCGTCATCGCTGTGGTCTTGTATTTTGATTCTTGAGTCTTGAAGGTGGGCTGAGGATACCGCAGCCATATTGTTTTAAGGAATTTACGCCATCTGTCGAGGAGAAATTAAAATTAGAACTCATTTTTAAAATAACTGACAACTGCCTCGTTGGTGTAGTGGTCGGAAAGCGCAACTGTTGAGCATAAGGTCTTGGGTCCGATTCCCAGGTCGGGCAAAGTGTTATTGGGTTTTATAATCAGGAATTTCTCAATATGAGCTTCGGGATCTGAATTTGCGCCTGGTTGATGGCAATAGACTCGCCGCCTATTACATGGGACTTAAACATAACTAACGGTGTGCTAATAGGACACCTCTGCCTAACCTTTCGGGGATTACAGGCGTGATGTTATGCTTCAGCTTTTTACAAATGCATATGAATGTTTACATGGCACGTATATGAAAAAAATAATTGTCTGTCTGTTTATTCCTTTTAATCTCAATCAATAAGTAAATGAAGCATTCGAAACTTAAAATCAACTGAATTCGAAAACTTTTCCCATAACCTAACATAAACTTGTCCGTTACAAAACTGCACACAAATTAAATCCCTAAATATATATGCATAGGTATCTAATTAACATTAGCGTGTCTGATTGCTATTTAGAGCTACGATTAGCATTTAAATTAAGAAGGATCAAGGGTCATTGACTTGCATTGCATCACGTATTGATTGCATGACAATCTAGCGCTGCAGCGCTGTAGATCTGTGGCTTACGATTTGCACCGGAATAATGATAAACAAGATATTGATTGATGAAAGCGCTATTTCTAGAGATATAATTTCTTTAGAAACACTTTATTTTAGCACTGAAAACCCGATTTATTTTCAAGTAAGGGTCAGTTCACATCGAGACGCGACGCGACGCGACACAACGTGACGATACTCGAAGAGGCCAGTGACTTCGCGCTGCGCCGCGCGCCGCCGCGAGACGCATCGCAACGTGTCGCCGGCGTCGCCGCTCTTGCACGTCGCGCATACCGGCGATTCACCGCTGCGTCGCGATGAGTCGCTCTACGCCTCGTGATGCCTCGCGGCGTAGAGCGACGCATCGCGACGTAGTGCTGCGTGGTGTAACGTATTCTAAATTCTCACAATGAAATGTGTATCTTTTCGTGTAGAAAATAAAGTTATATTTGAGTCGCTCTTTTAAAGTGTGCACGCAGCGTCGCGTCGCGTCGCGTCTCGGTGTGAGCTGACGCTTACTTTGAAATCAATGAAAAGTATTCAATTGTTACGACCCCACACACCCTAGTGTCAGAGTTTCTAAACCGCCTCAAGGGTCTCTGACATGGTTTGAGTGGAACAGTAGGTAGGTAACTCCCAGGTTTCCTCACGATGTTTTCCTTCACCGATGCCAGTGATGTACAAGAGAAACTTTAGAAAGTACATATGAATTATAAAAGTCACATTGGTACTTGCCCGGATTTGAACCTACAACCTCATGCATGAGAGGCGGGCGTCTTATCCACTGGGCTATTACGACACATTGCCGTGTGGCGTAAACTCTCTTAAAACGGAACGCGTGAAGGTACAGTCAGCAACAAAAGTCGAATTACATTTATGATTTTTAAATCCTAATTATTAAGTACAATATTAAAAATAAAACGCAATGAACATAAAATTAAGATGTAATAAACCCTTAGCTAATTAACTGAAATTCAGAAAGCCAGTAAATTATGTGTTTAGTGTCTGTTTAAATGATATAAAAAAGTGACATTGTTAATCGACTTTTGTTGCTGACTGTACCTCACGCCTCATCTCTCTCTACATCTTATTACTGAGCTCATCTCACGAGGAAGCTGTTTACCTGTCATATTTTAACAATTTAAACGAAGTGTTTAACCATAAGTTTCTTACCATTTCTATTGTTGAACATATTTTCAACAATAGTGTAGGTACTTTTCATCAGAAAATGTGCGAAGAAATTACTTTTCTAGAGAAACTACAATATGAGTAGGGTTAACTTTCGTCTGAGTTTATGTGAATACTAGCATTTGCTATTGCATAAATATTTGCTACTAGCACTTTTCCCGCGACTGCGTTCGCGTGATTTTTCTTACGGATCCCTATTTTTTCTAAAATAAAATATAGCCTATGTTACTCGCAGATAATGTAGCTATCTAATGGTGAAAGAATTTTTAAAATCGGTCCAGTAGTTTTTGAGTTTATCCATTACAAACAAACAAAAATACGAAGTTTTCTTCTTTATAATATTAGTGCAGATAAAGGGTTATTGGCGATATAATCTTGTTTCTGTATAAAAACTTTGGACCCCAGTTTCATCCCCTTAGGGGGTGAATTTTGAAAAATTCTTTTTCCATGGACGTCTACTAACTATAAACTACCTCCCTGCCAAATTTCATCTTTATACGTCAAGCGGCTTTTGATATTTCGTGATGAGTGTGAGTGCCCTTTCGCTTTTATATACAAACTAGCGAATCGCCCTGGCTCCGCACGAGTGCCAATTTTCGGCATTTCCGGTGGATTTTCCACAAATTTTCTTCCATAAAAACCTTGTCAAGGAAATAACGAACACAACAAAAAAAGAATAAGCCAAATCGGTTCAGTCGTTCTCGAGTTTTGCGCTTAGCAACACATTTAGCGATTAATCTACATATAAGTACTAATATTATAAAGAAGTAACATTATTTTGTTTGTAAGTTTGTATGTAGGGGGTAATCTCCGGAAATAATGAACCGATTTTGAAAATTGTTTCACAAATTGGAAGCTACGTTATCACTGAGTGCTATAGGCTATATTTTATTATCAAAAAATTAGGGATCCGTAAGAAAAATCACGCAAACGAAGTCGCGGGGAGAGTGCTAGTATATTATAAGTGTAGAAGTGTAGATAAATTTGGGTTATTGGAGATCTAATCTTGTTTCTGTATAAAAACTTTGGACCCCAGTTTCATCCCCTTAGGGGGTGAATTTAGAAAAATCCTTTTTCCATGGACGTCTACTAACTATAAACTACCTCCCTGCCAAATTTCATCTTTATACGTCAAGTGGTTTTCGATATTTCGTGATTAGTAAGTGAATGACCGTTCGCTTTTATATACAAAACTACAAAACTAGCGAATCGCCCCGTCTCCGCACGAGTGCCAATTTCCGGCATTTCCGGTGAATTTTCCACAAATTTTCTTCCATAAAATCCTTGTCCAAGAAATAACGAACACAACAAAAAAAGAATCAGCCAAATCGGTTCAGTCGTTCTCGAGTTTTGCGCTTAGCAACACATTTAGCGATTTATCTATTCTATACTAATATTATAAAGAAGTAACATTTGTTTGTAAGTTTGTATGTAGGGGGTAATCTCCGGAAGTAATGAACCGATTTTGAAAATTGTTTCACAAATTGGAAGCTACGTTATCACTGAGTGCTATAGGCTATATTTTATTATCAAAAAATTAGGGGTCCGTAAGAAAAATCACGCGAACAAAGTCGCGGGGAGAGTGCTAATTTTTAACCGACTTCAAAAAAAGGAGGAGGTTATCAATTCGTCTGTATTTTTTTTTTTTATGTTTGTTAGCTCCTAACTTGCGACTGGGTGAACCGATTTTCATGATTCTTTTTTTATTTGAAAGTTGGTGCTTCTCGTGTGGTCCCATTGTCACCATTTCAATATCTTATGATGAACTTCGGAGATATGGAATGGAACTCCTCATAGAATCACAGTAGCAATATCGTAACAAGTGAAATTGCTTTGTTTATACGTGTAGTCGATGACTGACTGAAGGAAAAGGGGGGGGGTACGTCAACCCTACCAGTTTCCAAAATTAAATATATCGTGTGAGGTATTGTTTGAAAGGGCTTTTTGTAAGGATTTCAAACATTAATACACAAGCACTAAAAAGTGAAAAATAAAAAGCTATTTTACAAAAAAGATAACCGCCTTCAAAAGCTACAAAATAAAAATAACTTTAGTTTTGGAAGTCGGTGGCAATACTTACCTACATAACAAAAAACAAAACCAATGCCGCCGACTTCCAAAACTAAAGTTATTTTTATTTTGTAGCTTTTGAAGGCGGTTATCTTTTTTGTAAAATAGCTTTTTTTATTATAATATATAGACTACAAACGTCTTCGACTAACTCCCTGGCGATTGAACACTTAGGTTCAATCGCCAGTGAGCATTCCACAATGTTTTCTAGGTCTACAAGCAAGCACTTGAAGTAGCCAATCAGAGCACAGGTCGTCTGAGGTAAAGTTAAAGCAAATAATGATAAAACCTTAACATATCGTGGTGACGGTAGCAGCGAGCCGTGGAACTTGCTACATGCGATATGAGATGGAAGATGCTCTGTTTTGTTCAAAGTTAATGTCAAATCATTTATTTTAAAACCAATAAAAGGCATTTTTGACAAGAGAAAAAACAGAATTGAATTTAGTTGTAGTACCGCTTTCAAAAGGTAGTTTTGTATGGTCAAGAAACTCCATATTCAACTTAGTACTCTTTAGAAATAGTTCAACTATAGTTTGTTTGTATTAATTTGATTTTAGCAATGGTTTAATTAAATCGAATATAACTTTATTTACTTAGAAAGTACTTATGTTTACAAAATATGTATCGTTACAGTATTATTGTTCCTTGTAAAATCTATTTTAAAATTAGGCATGCTAATGTTAAAATTAGAACAATGATTGTGACTAAAATTTAAACAATAAATATTTATTTTTTCTCATAGTGGGAGCTAGCTTTTTCAAGGTTATTTATTTAAGTCTTTAGGCGCAATCAACGAATTTGAAGTAAGGTAAATTGTAAATAATCACAAGCAATTTTTTTGCGCAAATCATCAATTTGTTTTACATGCAAAGTGATTATGGCAATTTGCACTTTTAATGTTCAATTTTAGATGGTGACCGCTTTAATAAAAACCATTTTGAAAAAAAAAATACATTTTACAGTATTTTTTTTTCTTTTTTACTGCATTCTAAGGTAATATGTAGTAATTCAAAATGAACTCTACGGCTCAACTGTTAAGTATTAATGGTAGCAATTAAGTTAATACCGATGTGCTTAAATTAAATGGCATTAGCTTAACGATTTGACGGGGTAACCCTAAATACCGGATGATGGCTAAGCTTTTAAGTTAGAGGAAGACTACTTTATTTCGATATTTTAATGAAAATAGTTTAGGTATGTATATTAATTTATTAATTTATCTTTTTTTTATTCACTCTAAACATACAAATATCTTTACGAGCTAAACTGAATGCAATATCACAACACAATTAAAAATTTTATAGTAATAATTTATTATAATAATAACAATACCTAATATATTTTTTTGCAATCTCTAATTTATTTGTTTACGCTAGCAGTCAATTCCACCTGCCATGTTATCTCTTCACCACCGTTGGTTGACTGATAAAGAATACCTAAGGCAATTTCTACTTTTTTGTTGTAATAGTTTAAATAAATAAATTGTTCCAATGTAGGGCAAAGGCCTCTATACATCTAAAAAAGGCCCGACCATTGATCATAACTTTTGCTTAAATCGAATTGGCGATTTCAGACTTATTCATATGTGAGTCATTAAAATCGTAGATAATATTTAAAACACTAGAAAACTAGGTACCTATCTAAATTATTTAAATGACATGCTTTTAAAGATTTCAGATATTACTCTTAGAATTATTTTGACATGATTAATTGACACACCACTTAACATAGCACTTTATTTCTTAGAAATGAATCAAAAGCTGTCGCATTTACAAATTAGTCATGTAAAAGCTAAATCATATTACTGGCAGTTTATTTTAAGGCAAGCATAATTAATCTATGTATTAATATGTGAAGAGAAACTTTTATACGACTTTTTAAGCACGGACGATGTTGTGTGAGATTTGGCATATAGTTAAAGTTTATCATCATCATCATATCAGCCTAATGACGTCTATTGCTGGATATTGGCATCCCCTAAAAATAGCCACAATGACCAGTCCTGCCGCTGCTTGCAAAGAAATGTTTATATTATGAAGAAGGAATGAAAAAAAGGTTTGATAAAAAAATAGATAATAATGAATTACGGTTGAATTTCGAATATTAGGCGACTTTTAATTATTATTTTTACTGGTATATCATAGCAATGAATCGTTTAATTGTATGATATTTCTTACAGTGTCATAAATCACAAAGTTTATTTTTAATGATAAAAGGAAAATTACAATCTACTGTACAGTAGTAATTTACGTTATTAAAAAAAGCGCAAATCTTAAATTGCAAAAAGATTTTTAATCAATTTAAAATATGAATCACCAAAACCTGAAGGAAACAGACTTGAAATAAATTAAACTAATTACGGCCTTAAAAAAAATAATTCCTTCCGAATATTTTAAGTAGAGTCACTTTCCCACCGTTCCATCTTGAGACCACACACGATGAACGTACGCTCTCCGACCAGATATTCGTTTAATCCGACCACAAACTTACATTTACCGTCCACAAAATCACTTCTGTACGAACCGCACCTACATTATGCAGTTACACAACCGCAAAGTTAAAGTTGTCGAAGCACGAGACGAAACCACGATATTTTTCTACTTAAATTAATGGAATTCCGACCTTATTGTGAGTGCAGCAAGGTATCTATGAAATGTAAAGGTAAGTTGGTAAAAGATTACGCGTTCGAAGTGTAGCGAATTGTATTTTTTTTTTGTTTTAGTATCACGATTTCGCAATTTTCGAGGTGTTACTTGTATGTCAGTATTTGTAAGGTTGCTAACTCGAAAATTATCAGTTATCACACTTATTGCTAGTATTTCTAGGTTTATTTCAATCAATTGGTTTGCTGAATAAATCATTTCATTACGTTTTAAAGTAATAACACTGATTTGTGGTTACAAAAAGTATTTGCGGAATCATTGGAAATTGAGTAGGCAACTGACACTATACAGGGTCGGGCTTGCGGACGGCGAGTAATGGGTAGCTCGCCGTCCGATCAAGGACCATGCCCGGGTCGACGGCGCGTTCTGTTCGCGCGCGCCTCAAAGAGCTGTCAGCACAGGGACGGGGCCCCAATAGGGGCCAAACGCCTGCCGGGGTTGCGGGACGTCTTAACAGGATACCGTGGCCCCGGAACGTAAAGGGCAACAGAAGGAACAGGGTGGTTTTTTAGTCAGTAAAAGTCTGACAGTCCCTTCCGCCCCACCCAGGACGGAAGGACTCATTTGATGATTTTTACCACCTCAAAAAAAAAAAAAAAAAAAACACTATACAGGGTGTAGGATTTTTTCAAGACGATTTTTTATTAAAAAATCTCAGACTGTCTCGTTGGTCCAGTGGTCGCAAAGCGCGACTGCTGAGCATGAGGTCATGGGTTTGATTCCCAGGTCGTGCAAAGTGTTATTTGGTTTTTCTATCAGGAATTTCTAAGTAGCAGCCTCTTTTTTTTTTTTTTTTAGGTTGTAGAAATCATCAAATGACTCCTTCCGCCCTGGGTGGGGCGGAAGGGACTGTCAGACTTTTACTGACTAAAAAACCACCCTGTTCCTTCTGTTGCCCTTTACGTTCCGGGGCCACGGTATCCTGTTAAGACGTCCCGCAACCCCGAAACGTCCCGCAACCCCGAAGTAGCAGCCTCGGGATCTGGATTGCCCGCCCCTTATTACATGGGACATAAAACATAACTGGCGAAATGTGTGTTTACTAATACACCTCTGTCTTACCCTTCGGAGATTACAGGCGTAATGTTATGTTTTAAAAGCTGTATATTTACCGTTCAATCATTGGCTTTTAAATTGGGTAGGCAACTCTCATTATACAAAGTGTAAGATTTTTTCAATAGGATCTTCTATTAAAAATTCTAAGCATTATTTTCTTGGGAATCCTTGATCTGATTCTGCTTGAACTAAACTTTGTGCTGAAACTGAAAGTATCGTGAATTTCCAATAGGTTTCTTATAGGAAATTGTTTAGTAACTAAGGTAGAATCTCTCTTCTTAAAGCTGCTGAATAAATATCTTAGTTTAATAGACAAATTGGTTTTTCCTATTATATTTTCTAATAGAAACCATTATTGCAGTTGATATTAAAAATCTTGTTTTCGGTTGAATGTGTTTTAGTAGAATGTATGTTATGGATAACTAGCAAAGGAATCATTCATTTTTTAAAGTTATTTCAGGTTTTTGTGTTTATTAACTACAGCTTGTATAAGACACACAACATAATATTCCCCACAAAACATAATAAGTTATTAAATTCCAAATCTTATAACACGTAAACGACTGAGGAAAAATATTGTATTTTTTATAATTTTATACTTTTGTCTTTGTTAATGAGGTATAATCCACCTCGTAGGCCCAGTGAGTGTAGGTGAGCGACTGAACGTAACAATGTCTTTGATGTTTTTCGTCACCATTGCCGTGACGAAACACAGTAATGGTAACATTGGTAACGCAACTTCACCTCAAACAAACCTAACTCGCCTTTTCTTCCATTGGGTTGCCATAATTAATTAACAATTTATTATAACTGGTCACACAATTCATAATAAAAGCAGATTTGAAAGGACAAGTTGACACCATTCAACGAAGTTAATTGCAACTGACATTTTAAAATGGCGGCTGTCACCGGATTATTTACATAATTATCGCTTTTTGCACATGTAGGTAGAACATTTTAATTAAATAGTTATTGTATTGTGACACGCCATTTTCTTTTGTCACATATTTTTTATTGCAATAATGCCTTTAATTTTAAGCTTTACCATATAAAGCGATACTTTCCGAGGCATAATCGACCTCATAATTTCTTTGGTTAGCAAATTTTTATCAATTAATTGAAATTTTACTAGAACTATTTAACTGTCACATCATTGGTATTAAAGCAAAAATGGACTTTTAAGTTTAGGGTAGTAAAGCAAATTACGAGGTCGATTAGACCTATCTATGTTTCAGACACTTTCCAGGTAATCAGCCACAAAATATTACCTACTGATTAGGTAATGTAGTACGCACTAGTACTGATCTATGTAATATATACACATCAAAAGTGTCTAGGGATCAAGATGTATTTGGTAATAATAATATATTGATCCCTAGACACTTTTGATGTGTGTAGTTTTTTACTTTCATGAAAGAGGAAGGCTTTTCTGAACAGATTTCCTTACAGGTACCTTAATTTAGAACCGGTTTATTTCCTTTACTTACTTCGTTCACGTAAAGTTTTTTTTTTGCATGGAAACTTAATTAATTTTCTTAAACAAAAGTAGTTTAAGTAATATTGCTTTTTATAACATCAGTTATTTGCCAGATAACTCGTGCAGTCCCATCAAACATTCATAATTATATTCTGTAAAAAGTTGTTATTTTGACATTACATATAAACAGACACCTCAATAATTTTATATAATTGTATAGATAATCATGCCTTTATATTAGAGTCTCTGAACATACGGTAAAAAAAAAAATTGCTATCATAAAATGGAAAGATTATCCTAGTGCGAAAACTTAATCTTGATGACATTAAATTCAGTCCGACATTTACTTAAAGGAAAACGGGCAGAAAATAACAAAAAAGTTGACACAATAAATTTTTATCACACCCAACCCATTTTAATGTGTTACACGCGACACCTAGCGACACTACAGACCTCAAAAAGGGCAGTAACGGTCACAAACATACAACCATAGACTCATTTGACGTTTAAATTGGCGCGGAAAAATGCAAACGTCACTTTGACAGTTAACTTTTTTTTTTACCACCGCGCCCGCGTTCCGTTCACCGTGCTAATGTGTAGTGGAAACATTAAGAAGCTGCCTATAAGGAATGCCTACATTCAGCCTGTGTCCTGTTGCTAAACATATGGTAGCTTTTATTACTGCTAATTTTAAATAATATGATTTTTTTTAGAAAGAAAAATGTTTCAGCTGTTTCTGTAGAAGTTTTTAGTGAGAACGAAATATTTTTATGTCAATCCATAATTTTTATCTTTTTAATATTTCAACTTTGCGCGTTGTTAGTAATATGAACGCACCTTCTTTATTTAAAAGTTTATGTGCTTGTATGATAAATTGTGATAAGTCCAATACTTATTAGTGAGTACTTAAAGGTAGGTATAATAAAAAAGTTATATATGTAGGACTAGTTGTTTACCTCTTTAAGTTAGGTTTTATTAGTAATCGTCTACGATTACAATGTTGTAACGAGAGCACTCTGTATTTATAAACATAACAATAAAAGCTCTCATTTAAAATTGGTAGCTTTTACATGACATTTATTTTATAGGTACATCGTCTTCACATTCGTATAATTATGAAATATAAAACATTTAAATAGGTATTTTTGTTGCTAATTTGACTTGTCCTATGTAGTTTCTTGCCAATTCTTCTCCATACGAAACTATCTTTTGGAATGGGCAACTAGATTCAATACAATAGGTACATTTTTTTCTCTTTCTTGTAAATGACGTTCAAAAGTGCCATTTAATATTCTAATTGAAAAAATAAATTATTATTTGATTTTGATTATTTATACTAACTTATTTTCTCCTTACCAAATTATCCTGTTCAATGGTTTTTATGTTAAGCCAGCGGTACCTTAAAAATCATATTTTTCTGAATTAATTAATTACACGGTGATCGAAAAATCGATGGTTTTACAACAAAATTGAACACCATAATATTTTATGGTACCAATAAAAAAAACACCATCAAATTATACAATAAAATCATAAAATTCGCTAATTGAACTTTTTTAAATGTTTTAATCAATATCCTATTTGAATCACTAACGATTCAGAAGTGTGAAAATTGAATTTAATTCAACCTATGAATATTCATGAATTTTATTTTTATTTGGACTTGATTTGATTATTTCAGCAATATTTTCGGTATGGCCCAACTGCCTCTGCGACTGCCGAGCTGTTCTGAGTTTGACTCCCAGGTCTGGCAGTGTTATTGGATTTTTCCAATAGGATTTTTTTTGTTTTTTCTTCAGAAAGGTCAGGTGCGCAGTACTCGTAACCGGCGTGCTTGTATGACGAGATGTATGAACGTGAATGCGGCGAAAGGAGTATGTAAGGATCGTAGCAGGTGGCGTTCTGTGGTTTCTGCCTACCCCCATGGGAGAAAGGCGTGAATTTATGTATGTAGACTATACTGCCCGCGACTTCATTCGCGCCAAAATTAATATATTATGGGAACTGTACAGTTTTAGCCTGTATGCTATCCTAACTAATATTATAAATGTGAAAATACCTTTTTTTAAGGTGTTAAAAATCATCAAATGACTCCTTCCGCTCTGGGTGGGGCGGAAGGGTCTGTCAGACTTTTATTGACTAAAAAACCACCCTGTCTGTTCCTTCTGTTGCCCTTTACGTTCCGGGGCCACGGTATCCTGTTAAGACGGCCCGAAAACACTGCAGGCCATGTTTTGCATTCACGGCAACATTTTTAAAACGCATTTTTGATCAAACGTTATTACCCGACCAAGCGAAAGAAAGTATTTTAATAGCCAAATATAAGGCGTTAGAATAAATTGGCGTGAAAAAAAATGTGTAGGGGAGTGAGCAGTGTTCCCCTAAATTTATTTGAAGGTGTCATGTTAACTTTACATTCGACTAGCACTCTCCCCGCAACTGCGTTCGCGTGATTTTTCTTACAGATCCCTATTTTTTTATCCTAACTAATAATATAAATGCGAAAGTAACTCTCGCTTTCTGTCTGTCTGTCTGTCTGTCTTTTCTTCACGCCTAAACTACTGAACCGATTTGTGTGAAATTTGGTACAGGGTAAGTGTGAATCCCAACAAAGGACGTAGGCTACTTTTTATTCGACTTCGACTTCGTCTGCGTCCGCGATAACTGACATATACGCGGACGAAGTCGCGGGCAAAAGCTAGTAATAAAATATAGCTTATAGCACTCAGTGATAACGTAGCTTCCAATTTGCGAAAGAATTTTCAAAATCGGTTCAGTAGATTCAGAGATTACCCCCTACAACCTCACAAACTTTACCTCTTTACAGGTAATAACATAGCATAACATCACGCCTGTAATCCCCGAAGGGTTAAGCAGAGGTTACCCATTAGTACACCTAAATTTCGCCAGTTATGTTCAAGTCCAATGTAATAGGTGGCGAGCCTATTGCCATCATCCGGGCACAAATCCAGACTCCGAGGGTACTAGAAAATTCCTGATGGAAAAACCCAATGCACTCAAACGCCAAGAGTGACAGTTGCAAGTTTGATATAAGTGACAGAGAGTACTTCCGGCCGTTTTAGATCAGCACGACTTCCGGGGCAAAATGAAACCGGTGGCGGTCTGTGCTTTTTTATTTTAGGGTCAATTTTGTACCCGCTGGCGTTTGAGTATACTGCCCGACCTGGGAATCGAACCCAAGACCTCATGCTCAGCAGTCGCGCTTTGCGACCAACGAGGGAGTCGCAGTACAGTCAGCTACAAAATAATTATGTAACTTTGCCACCTCTGGGCAAAGCGTGATGGCCAATAAAACATGCCCAAACAATAATATATAAATTACAAACAGACAAACATTCGGACGTTTATAAGGTGTAGTAAAGTTTTGACTATTTGTTTACTAAAAGCAAGATTTATGATTTTGAAATCGTTGCAGTAGTTTTTTTTAATTAGTTTTTCAAATGCAAGATCGGCTTTACAGTTGGTTGTTCGTAGTCTGTTTACGCCTTTAGTTTCTGAATGGATTCGATGGAAGGTAAAGTTGTCGTAAATTTTAAGTTTGCCATAACGTGTGGCAAATTTAGAGAATAGCATAGTCTTTATGGTAAGAAAAATCTATTGCCATCAACCGGGCACAAATTCAGACTCCGAGGCTGCTACTGAGAAATTCCTGATGGAAAAACCCAATAATACTTTACCCGACCTGGGAATCGAACCCAAGACCTCATGCTCAGCAGTCGCGCTTTGAGACCATTGGCCAACGAGGAGGTCACCTAATTATCTGTGTTTTTGTAAATTAGTAAGTACTTATTCCTCACGCTCTCGGATGGTGCGGGTGACATTTGTCAAACTGTTGCTTTTCACTCTTGAACGTTACGGTGATTTACAATCATGATTGAATATTTTAACTGCACACTAATATCATACTTAGTCGTAAAATACGGAATCAGTAATAAGTAAGTAAATAACTAGTAAATTAAATAATGTCACTGATCTAGATAAGCGATTCTGACATCCATAGATGAATTTGCTGACATGACATGTGTCACCCGCACCATCATAGAACGTATGGAATATAGGTGCCCTTAAACAAATGTTTATAAAGATACCTAAGTACTTCATATTTTCAAGATTAATTCCCCAATTAACTCACATTAATAACTTACTCTTTAAACAAACACCGTAGCGTCACGACCTCCATCATTTGTTAGATGTGCGATAAACAATGCGCGTGCGACGCTCCAGGACGTTAGCGCCATCTAGCGGCCGAGGCGAGAGTTTGACGGTTCAAAATTTGACAGGTCGAAGTTTGAATTTGGTTTTTTGTTGTTTCTCTTTTTTGTGTTGCTTTTTTAAATTGTAGGACATTGTCTATGATAATATCCCGTTAGTCAAAGTCAAATTCAAATAATTTATTTCATTTATTTATTTAAAAAACTTTATGCAACAAAAGTACAAAGGCGGACTTAATGCCTTAGGCATTCTCTACCAGTCAATCAAACCGGTCATCATCATCTGTTTAGCATTTTCCCCGACTATGTTGGGATCGGCTTCCAGTATCTTACATGGTGCGACTGCCTATCTGACCTCCACAACCCAGTAACTGGGTAATACGATACGTACCCCGATTAAAAGGCAATAGTACATTTGAATGTCATACAAGAATAAAAAAGAGTTGAATCTAGTTGCCCCAACTATTGCCATCAACCGCGCACAAATCCAGACTCCGAGGCTGCTACTGAGAAATTCCTGATAGAAAATCCCAATAACACTTTGCCTGACCTGGTAATCGAATCCAAGAACTCATGCTCAGCAGTCCCGCTTTGTTACCACCTCCAAAAGAATATACCAACGTAACAAGGTGTTAAACATCACGTATTAGGTATCTGCCATATACTTATCTATATTTGAAACCATAAATTGTCTTATTAGTGTATAATATATGATTCGTCACACATCTAAAATGGTAATATGAACAGTTTATGCTAATTCGAGCTTTGTTTTCTATGTTCGATGATGTGAACAAAAGAATATCGTTGTTTTAATTAATGAATCTGCAATAAGGAAAGAAACACAATGCATTTTTGTGAAAATCAATATGGCTGCCAGAGGTACTTACAACGTATTTTATGAAAACAAATGTTGGAAAGGTATATGGGTGATGGTGTTGAGGTTCTTCAGAAAGGTCAGGTGCGCAGTACTGGTAACCGGCGTGCTTGTATGACGAGATGTATGAACGTAGATGTGGCGAAAGGAGTATGTAAAGATCGTAGCAGATGGCGTTCTGTGGTTTCTGCCTACCACCTTAGAAAAAAACGCGTTAGTTTATGTATGTATGTAGAATTTACATTACGAATTGGTATTTTGAAAATACGCGGTGTAAAAAAGCAAATTCTCTATAATTTCACATGTTAAATATAATAAGAATATCAGCCTATTAGTGTCCCACTGGAGGGCGAGTCCTGTGCTGTAGGTCTTCCTAGGGCGTCCCCTCCCTGCGTTGCCACTCACCTCTGCCATATAAATACCTTTTGACCCGTAGCGCACTAGCGGCCAGGCCGCAGCGGCCAGCGACTCGCACATGCGTCGTTCGATCTCGCTGGCCGCTGCGGCTTGGTGTGGCCGCTGGACGCGTGCGGCCAGGTGCGCGCGCTCTGTGGCGATTTCATACTAAGGTAGGTATATATCTCGATGGCCGCTGCGGCCAGGGCCGCTAGTGCGCTATTGCTCTTTGTTAATCATCTTTCACTCATCCTCTCAACATGACCGAACCATCTAAGCATAGCCTTTTCTATCTTTGTCACTACATCCTCTTTTAATAAAAAATAAATTTATATATGTATATATTTTTTTTGTAATAAGTCATAATAAATTACATCAAACAGAAGAATACCCCTAATGAGGCTCAATTGTAACAAAAGACATATTAATTACTTTTTAGGCTTAATTACAGCATTTGTGTAAACAAACTTAAATTAGGGTGAGAGACCCAATTAATGGTTAAAGTAATTATTTGGGGAAACGGGAAAATTATTTTCTTTGTGATATTCCTTTGTTGTTTTATTCGATCAATTCATATTTACAAGAAAGGGTGTAATTTAAAAGGAGCAATATTTTAGGTTGAAGGGTGTAATTTTATTTTCAAAAATTATTTTTCCTTTTTGGAATTTTAAGTTTTTTTTTTTATTAAAATGCTCTAATTGTGTGGTATAATCAACATTTATTTTTTAATAACGTCTTTATCATTGAAAAGAAACTAGGAATTATGAAAAGTTGCAGTTCCAACAATCCACAATGCATAGAAGTTAAATCTACTACTATTATTATAAAAGAATGATGATTAAAAGAGGATGTAGTGACAAAGATAGAAAAGGGTATGCTTAGATGGTTCGGTCATGTTGAGAGGATGAGTGAAAGACGATTAACAAAAGGTATTTATATGGCAGAGGTGAGTGGCAACGCAGGGAGGGGTCGCCCTTGGAAGACTTACACTGACCTTATTGGTGAGGTTCTTCAGAAAGGTCAGGTGCGGAGTACTCGTAACCGGCGTGCTTGTACGACGAGATGTATGAACGTAGATGAGGCGAATGGAGTATGTAAGGACCGTAGCAGGTGACGTTCTGCGGTTTCTGCCTACCCCCATGGGAAAAAGGCGTGAGTTTATGTATGTATGTGTGTGTTATTATAAATGCGAAAGTTTAGATAGATGAATGTTTGCAATCACGCCAGAACGGCTGAACGGATAAGGATGAAATTTGGCATTGACATAGATTATAGTCTGGAATAGCACATAGCCTACTAAGACACTGTAATAATGAAGCTTTCTATCAGTAAAAGAATTAAAAACCTCTTAAAAATAAAAATAAACTTTTCTCCTTTAAGCATATAAAAAGATACGTAAGAAGAATTACATTTCATACTTCTTTACGATCATAAAGCTATATTTTAAGTGAATCGTTGCAAATAAGTTTGCGGTAACAACACCCATTCATTGAAATTAAATTTACGTAAGTAACCACAAATGTAGTTTACAAAACATGTGAAGTTACCTTTCAAAATAATTTGTTTATACTTATTCAGTGGTTACTTTTTTATGTGGTTCCGTTTGTTTATGAAGAACAAGCTTAAAAAAAACACTGCCTCGTTGGTTTCCTGGTCGCAAAGCGCGACTGCTGACAATGAGGTCTTGGGTTCGATTCGCAGGTCGGGCAAGGTATTATTGGGTTTTTCCATTAGGAATTTCTCAGTAGCAGCCTCGGAGTCTGGATTCGTGCCCGGTTGATGGCAGTGGGCTCGCCCCCTATTACATGGGACTTAAACATAACTGGCGAAATGTGGGTGTACTAATAGGTACGCCTCTGCCTAACTCTTCGTGGATTACAGGCGTGATGTTATGTGAATGTGTACTTTAAAAAAATTCCAGCGGTCCAATGGCCATTGTTCGACAGTATCGCCAAATAATCGGTCGCTACCATTCCATTTCAATAACATGGGCTGTTTATTAACTCCACAAGTCCACAATTGTTATGAGCCAGTACGTAGGTACAGTAGCGGTCATAAGTGGAGTAGCAATCTACAAAGCAAATCGATTGACACTTTGGTTAAACATACGACCTTTCGACGTTGTGTGCGAATTTTGAAGTGTACGTAGGTACTGTGTTATTACGTTCAAAAGTGTCTTATAATGGCCTAATTAAATAAATGATTTGACTTTGACTTTAACTTTGATTACATCACTTATACACACAGATGTAGGTATGGCCTGTACCCCGTGTTCACAGCAATTGAAATCTTAGCATGCTGCTGCACTTATGACCGCTACTGTACCTAAAGACTCGATAATTCATCAAATAAGCTGCTTGCTTATACTCATTGTGATGTATGAGTCACTTCCTTCCGCTGAGTCCAACTAAACACGAGTTGACAACCATTACAAATAGGTGCAGAGCTATGCTGACAGCCAATGGTGTCGATTCCCTTGTTCACAAACTACACTAATATTAGAGAATTGGCATCTCTTACTAACATCAGCGAAAGAAAAGGACAATGACATTTTAGAACTAAGTTAGAGATGTCAAATTATAGTTTTGCCTTGAACGTTACCGTGTTTTTAATCAATGCGTTCTGACATGTCAACTAAACTACTACTAAAATTGACAGGTCTAATTTATTTTCGCCCCTTTTTTGTTTTATTGGACAGAAAAATATGGAAATGATCTAAATTTAAGTTTAGTGTGTGAACTAGGGAATCGGCACTATTTAAGTTTGGGTTTTTTGGGTGTTTGGGTTTTCTATTTGGGTTGGTTGTGGGTTTTGGGTCTGTACGCTGAGTTCTTCAAAACTACGAAACGGATTTTAATTCGATTTAGCCCTCCGTTCTCCTCAGATGAAGAGCATCCAATTTATACTTCTATACTAATATCTACTTATTATAAAAAGGCAAGGTTTGGTCCTGGTTTCTCTCAGTAGCAGCCTCGGAGTCTGGATTTGTGCCCGGTTGATAGCAATAGGCTCGCCCCCTATTACATGGGACTTAAACGTAACTGGCTAAACGTGGCTGTACTAATGGGTACACCTCTGCCTCACCCTTCAGGGATTACAGGCGTGGTATTATGTAGTTTATGAATGGCCTCCTAAATATGTTCATGTTAGTTAGAACCACAGAAATATTAAAAGCAGGAGAAGTGGCAAGGGGGCGTGTCGGTGACCACGCGGTGCTGAGCGTTTTGCTCAGCTATTGAAAAAATAACCGTCACCGCGAGTTAGTGTGTTGTCAACCGCGATCGTGATAAAACCGCTTAAAAAAAACGATTATGCCGTCTTGTTCAGTGGTTTCTTGTAAAAATAGAAGCCAAAACAAAAATTTCAGAAGTCATGGCATCAGTTACCACAGCTAAGTACAAGTATTTTACAATTTTTGTCTTAAAAATCACGAAAAACAACAATCCGTAAAATTATATTTCACTTGTACTACTTTATTTTTATTTTCTTATATTACTCCGACTGTATTATTTTTGCATTAAATACATTGCTCTTTTACAACCACCTCAGTCTGTCACTGAATGACTAAACAAGCAATGTAAAACTGACATAACGAAACCGCGATAAGCCGTAATGTCGCATGGTGCGTCCGCTGCTCAGGTCCGCAGCACTCCGCAGTATTGCTCCGCCCCCTGTGTCCCGACAACACACAATGATAATTGTTTTAGTGTGAGTAAATTATACGGAAAAAGTACGCTGTGGTTTAAGGAATAAGGTTTATATTTAAATGACTGAGTTATCGATGTCGCGTGTGTGCACTTGTTCGTAGTATTGTTTTGACAGAACTGTGTGTGCAATATTAGCGTTATGGAGGGGCAATTGTGGCTTCACCGGTTTTCTATACATTTTGAACTCCACGCCATATCTCCTTTTTTACTATATCTATGGTTAGAACCAAGCGATTTGTGTGAGGCATAACTTTGCCTAAAACAGGCAAAGTTGGCAGTGGAGAGAGTTGGTACAATACGCGCCACAAAAGATGAGACTTGAAGCAATACATTGTTATGTTATGTTATGTTATGTTATGTTATCTAAGATATATGCATAAATACATATTATAGTGTTAAATCTAGAGTTATGCAGTGTTTACTTATATTTTCATTAATTATTTATTAGCAGCTAATTAATAATGCATAGATTAAATCATTATATAACTACTAGCTGTCCGCCGCGGTTACACCCGCGTCTTTGGTTACTGCTCCGCTCCCGTAGGTTGTAGCGTGATGGTATATAGCCTATAGCCTTCCTCGATAAATGGACTACCCAACACTGAAAGAATCATTCAAATCGGACCAGTAGTTCCAGAGATTAGCGCGTTCAAACAAACAAACAAACAAACAAACAAACAAACAAACTCTGCAGCTTTATAATATTAGTATCTAGATTTATCACCCACAGATTAAAACATTAAGGTCAACCATTATTTATGGTATAAATGTGGGTAATCGCGGACGCAGACTAGCCTATGTCCTTTCTTGGGCTTTAAACTTACCCCGTACCAAATTTCATTGAAATCGGTTCAGCGGTTTAGTCGTAAACGCGTAACAGACAGACAGACATAGTTACTTTTGCATTTATAATATTAGTAAGGATTTAAATCACCCACAGAATAATATATTAAGGTCAAACATACCATATTATGTTACTATTTAAGTTATTTATTTTAATATTCTGAGGCTGACAACTGCTACTTGCACCCTATTGTATGACAAATTATGGATATACAATTGTATACATATTAAAGTGCGATTTAAATATTAATTAATGCGTTATTTTAATATTGTTAGGCCGACAACTGGTACTTGCACCCTATTGTATGACAAATTATGTATATACAATTGTATACATATTAAAGTGCGATTTAAATATTAATTAATGCGTTAAAATGATTAATTGGTTAAAAACATTATTTATTCATGAATAATTAACAGACCGTCGTTGTTTGTTTTGTTTTAAAAATGTATTATTATACATATTTTATTTTATTATTTTTGCTTACGCATGATTTCATTTAAATATGTATGTTTCATGTACAGTCAGCAACAAAAGTCGATTAACATTTATGATTTTTAAATCCTAATTATTAAGTACAATATTAAAAGTAAAACGCAATAAATATAAAATTAAGATATAATAAACCCTCAGCTATTGCCTGAAATTCTGAAAGCCAGTACATTATGTGTTTATTGTAGCTGTTTTATGATACTTATAAAAAAGTAACATTGTTAATCGACTTTTGTTGTTGACTGTACTAGCTTCTGCCCATGACTTCGTCCGCGTAAATATCGGTTGTTGGCGATCTAACTTTGGTTCCCCGTTTCATCCCCTTAGGGGGAGAATTTTGGAAAATCCTTTCTTAGCGCATGCCTACGTCATAATAACTATCTGCGTGACAAATTTCAGCGCAATTCGTTCAGTGGTCTGAGCTGTGTGTTGATAGATCAGTCAGTCAGTAACAGTTGCCTTTTATATAGGTATTTAAATTTATAGTATACATAAAAAATACATAGATAGATTAACCTACCTATATGACAACTTAACAAAGTAAAACTATTTATGTAATATGTACAATGAACAAAACAGATAGGTACCTAAGTAGGTACTTATGCAGGGTCGTCAGATATAATATAATAAACAGTTTATTAATGATACTAAGTTTTAATCGAAGACATCCATCGGTTTCTAAGAAAATTTCAACTACCTATGACGGCCCTGCATAAGTACCTCTTTTGTTGACTTAGGTACTTGGTACCTAATGCCTACCAATTCTAGTACCTATATAATACTGTCTAGACTCATTTATTCATTTTAGGTAGTATTTTAGGTAGTACCTAACTTAAAATAGGCAGAAATGTTTTTTTTTTAATAACAACTCAAAATGAACTCAAGAATGTAAGTATTCAGAAATATGTGTATAAAATAAACTGACTTTACCCGCGCCAGAATTTTCATTTGGATCCCATTTTTTTCTTACTGATAAGGTAGCTTTCCAAAGGCGAAAGAATTTTTAACATCAATTTATTAGTTTTTGAGTATAATATCTGTTAAAAACAAAAATACAAAAAACATAATTATCCAATTTAATTTTTCTTTTGAAAGAGCTTTTATAGGTATTATTATTTTTATTACGTCAAATCATAGTAACAAAAAAGCATAAAAACTTGTTTGGTTTAACATCCAAAATCTCAATACTAAAAATGAAACACAATAAATTATTGTTTGTTGTAAATTATCACTTTTTGAATATTTCAAAATGTTTTTGTTATAAGAAAAACGTCTCAATTATTATCTAATTTATTTCTTAACAATACAATTTGATGACAGTTGGAAAGATGGTCAACTTTTTCTCAAATATAAGTCTAAAAAAGGTTAAATCATATCGAATAACTTTATGGTCTGGCTTTTATGTTAATATGCATGATAATAAATTGATCAATGATAGGTATTTTGTTTAGCAAAAAGAAATAGACTTCGTCATTTGCATATAACTTGTTTATCAATCAACAAGCACTCTCCCCGCGATTTCGTTCGCATTTTCCTTACGGATCTCTAAATTGTTAGAAATATAATATAGCCTATGTCACCCGGGGATAGTGTAGCTTCCCAACAGTGAAAGAATTTTTCAAATCGGTTCAGTAGGTTCGGAGCCTATTCAATGCAAACAAACAAACAAACAATAGAATCTTTCCTCTTTATATTAATAATAATAATAAGTACCTATAGAGTATAGAAGTATAGATACTTATTCATGGCAAAAAAATATTTAGGTCCTTATGTTAAGATTTAGAAACTAAAAGCGTATTATAGGTAAACTAGCAATCCGCCCCGGCTTCGCACATGCAATGTACTTAGATACTAATTACGTATAAACCTTTCTCTTGAATCACTCTATCTATTGATGAAAACCGCATTAAAATCCGTTGCGTAGTTTAAAAGATCTAAGCGTACAGACGCAAACGGCGGGAAGCGACTTTGTTTTATACTATGTAGCTTTTAATCTGTCAAAATTTGTGCATTTTGACAGATTGACGTATAACTGTACACTAAGACCAAATAATTGTAATTTTGAGAGCTGTGAGTCCCGTTATTTACATAAAACTGAAACGGATAACGCATTTTGCGTCGCCATGTGTCAGAAACAAGACTTCTGTACCTATGCAAAAGAAAGGCAGTGAAAATTAGGTAGGCGACATGTGGCGAAATGTGGTCTGGTATTTACGTAGAGGAAGTCGCGGGCAATAGTACCTAGTATTTTATAAATTACTGTTATTTTTTTTGTGAATGTCTAATAGTCTACATTGCATTTTAATTATTGTGAAAAAACACAACGATAGCGTTTTAGGTAACGTTATTTTTCTAGTGTTATTTTGCATGGAGTATCTATAGATATAACAGAATTACTTCGCGTATCTGTCGCCGTTCCATATAGCGACGCAACGAGAAATCTGTCTTGTAAAATAATAAATCATAATATAAGCCCACACAGGCAAAAGCTATAAATCAAAAACGTAATAAATTAATTTACAGAACGCAAATGCTGTCATTTATTACGGAATTCTAATAGATGAATGAATCATGGTTTTTGTGAAAATATTTTGGCAATTGCTTTTTAAATTTGAAGTAAAATATTTCTTTAATACTTTTCTGTAAATAGTCCAAAGAAATCCACTGCTTTATTTATTTTTCGAATTTGATTAGAGGGCCTATATTGATAAACGTTAAGATAATAACAAAATAAAAATACTTACGTTTCTACAAAATTCCACTTGGTACACTAAATCAATCCTTCATATTATAACAATAATTTTCCTACCAAAGAAAACTGAACAAAACAGTCCACACACACACTGAACACACAGACACTAAACCGAACGCGCTTAAAAAATCTAAAAACAAAATTGTCAAAATCGCGCGGGAACAATAACATAGACAAAAAATAAATCCAGATAAAAAATCTTTTTTGACAGTTAATTGAATTTTTACAAAAGAGGTTTTAACGTTTGGAACGCTAACTCTATACGCGAATCGGCAGCGACTGGCGAATGAGTCTACCCACCCCCTCTCTAAAGGCGTGGCTTGAGCATACCCACAGCGGGGCGGGGCCCTGAATATTTTTTTTCCTATTTATACTTTCTTGGTTTTATTATATTCGTTGGCAGTTTATTATATTGTTGTGTCTGACTGTTTGTTCATCATTGTATTGACTCCGTGATTTTGCGCGTCTTAATTGAGTAACATTTTTTGTGATAGGACAAGCTTGCCGCCATTTTAAGTTTAAAGCATTGGGTGGCTTTAATTAGTATACTGTTGGTTTTGTTATCTGTGGTCCGGAAAATTTTATTTTTGGTTGTTTGTGGAAATGTACCTATGGGTTTGATGAATGAAAATGTTTAATGTAGGTTCCTACTGTTTGCAATATTTAGGTATTATTATTTATTGTAAAACTGATAATAATTAATATACATATATGACATGTACCTACCTATAGGATTTTTTTTTTGTCTGGCTTCGCACGGTTTGTGCATTCAGCCAATGTCAAGTTTACCTATAGGATTGAGTTTAATAATTTATATCAATGACAAAATTATTTTTTTTAAATTCGTAAATTATAATTTTAAATAATGGCGATTACTTAATTATTTTTTATAGTCCTATGTTTATATACCTACCCTTATTTTATAGTTCTTTTTAATGGATAGCTTACCTACTGTTACCTATTTTTTGTCAGTGTTTTTTTCAGTTACCTACTGTTACTTTCCTACCTAAAAAAGAAAAAGACAGTAATAATTTCAAATGAAAAAAATATGTATGTTTAAGTCACTTTAGGGATATAATTATGTCCAAATTCGTGGCTTATCATACCCAATTAATGCGACATGTAGAATACATACCTACTAATTGTTATAATAATGATAATGATAGATGATTTCTTTGGTACCTACCTATATACCTACTATAATTAGTATCAACAGGTATGTATAGGGTAGCCATTACCTAAATTTCCGACACCGGACAAAAATATGTAATATAAGTACCTACTTAGTAAGTATGGAGTTTCTTGTCCGTTCTTAGCCACACGAAACTACCTTTTGGAATGGGCAACTAGATTCAATATTATAATTTTTTTTTTCTTTTGTAAATGACGTTAAAAAATGCCTTTTAATGGTCTAATTAAAATAAATGTTTTGACTTTGAATTTGAAATTTCAAAAATCCATGACATTTGAGTGAAATTGTAATTATTACTCAAGAAAAAATAATTATACAATAAAAATAAAATTTATTGCTTATCTTTTAATTTAATAAATCGACATGCCCCGACACCTTCCTTCCGATCGACCCCCGGGGGTTCGAGAAATCCACGACAAATAGCAATCCTAAGCATAACATACATACATCCACGGTGTCTTCACTACTTCACCGTAAAAAAATAATTTGATTTATTCAATAGGTAGGTATAGGTACCTACTTAATAGTGATGTCAATTATCTACATTGAAACAAATATTAATTTAAACCATTCTACAAAACGTCATATTCGTAAAAAAACACTTCGTAAAAACCGTTTCTTTACAAGCAACATAATATCGGCTAGATGTCTCATCCCCTGCATTCCTATCCACCTGAGGGGGGTGAAGAGGGATGAGAAAAATAAAAAACCACCCCAAAAGAAGGGAGTTTTTTAATTAGTCACCTTTTTTAAGTGTTTTTAAGACGGATGCTGCGTTTGAACTGGATAGTTGACTTGAATCAGGATTTCGGGCTAGTCGAGAGATCGACAATTTTTTAAATCGTATTATAATAGTTTACTTTAAAATTACCTGACAATTTTAAGTCATTGCATTGTTATAATATAATCGATAGATATGTTCATCTAACATAATTAATGATATAATAACATAATTAATTAATGTAGGTAATTATTAGAATATTTTAGAATTATAATTAGAATATTTGTACGCCGCTGACGGCAAGACATAGCGATCATTTTTAGAAGCACTGACATACCTATTATAATTTTTTTCACCTATGATCTACAAATAAAATAATTTGATTTGATTTGATCTAAGTAAAATATAATTCTATCAAAACGAACCAAAACACTCTCAACAATTAAATTAATTACGTAAAACTAATTCAAAATGTGTCACATTACTATCCAGAAATAACCCATAACTTTTACTTAGCAAGTCATCATCATCATATCAGTACAATAATGTTTTTAGGATGCTGTTGAAACTACCCCGTTTCTGTAGCGCATCGGAGATGTTTGCTCAAAACCGAACTGATGGCTTCCATGCAGTGATTCGCAAAAAAGTCGCATCACTCGGAACGCGGGTCAGCGACAATAGCATCCTGAAAACAGTGGTGGTCCTTACTCCCCTTTTCTAAGGCACTATGTGGGGAGAATGGTCAAGTAACTCTTTTCTTGCTTTATAACTTTTTTTGTGTATTACTAACACTAGTTGTAAGGTATTTTACTAACACAATGGATTATAATTGTCGTCTGACATTAATAAATAGATTAAATTAAATTAAATATCAACCGAACCACGTCCACTGCTGGACATAGGCCTCCCCTAAAGACAGCCACAATGACCGATCCTGCGCTGCTCGCATCCAGCGGTCTCCCGCGACCTTTACCAGGTCGTCAATCCACCTCGTGGGGAAATATATGTAAAGTAAATCAGCGTAAATTACGCGATTATTAATTAGCGTAGTAACTGGGTTGTGGAGGTCAGATAGGCAGTCGCTCCATGTAAAATACTGGTACTCAGCTGCATCCGGTTAGACTGGAAGCCGACACCAACATAGTTTGGAAAAGGCTAAGCAGATGATGAATCAGCGTAAATTATCCAAAATCATAAATACAATTGCGGCGCGGCGGCGTGCTTGTATGCCGAGATGTATAAACGTAGATGAGGTGAAAGTAGTATGTAAGGATCGTAGCAGGTGGCGTTCTGTGGTTTCTGCCTACCCCCATGGGAAAGAAGCGTGAGTTTATGTATGCATAAATACAATTATTTTTTTTAAATGGGAGAAATTTTGATTCGTGTGACGTCGGTTCGTTTCAGCAAACAAAAAATCCAGTTGTGACTTCGTAAGATACTTACAATTTGCGACTACAATGCCATTATAAAATTATAAATTACTAAAGGTACCAAGCCATCTTTTTATTGTTATATTAGCTTGTTATGTAACCATAATAACAATCCACTTATATAACAATATAACACCTAAACAACTAGTTATAAATAATCGAAATTGGCACGTGATTGTTGAAAATTGAATAAGTTTTTATGAAAACCAATTTTGATTTTAATATGCATCGAATAGTGAGCCGTGAAACTACTTTTTTTTGTATTATATATTTCAAAATAGTTTTATTTATGTATTGTAATAAAAGTTTGAAGTGATGTAATGCTTTATAAAATTGGTTGAAGTTATAATTCAATCAAAATAGCTCAGAAATCTTTTATGTTTTTTCTGAAAGCGTAATTGTTAAAAATATTTTGTTTAATACTAGCCTTTGCCAGTGACTTCGTCTGCGTATACTTTGGAATTAAACTAAAGCCCTAAATTATCCCATAGGAACAAATAACTAAGATAGAAAACTATCTAATGTATTATTATCCTAAGATCAATACATATCTAGATATATTGAGTGCTACACTTCAACTAATTATAGAGACATATTTCAGCCGTTTAAGCATGGAAGAATAATAAACATCCATCACACATCCTCACAAACTTTTGCATTCATTAGGAAGTAGGATAGGACAGTAGGACTACATAATCATATCAATGTTATCCCAAATCCACCGAGAGACGGTTCGCGGATCTTGACTTCCATTCGGCTCTTTCCAGCAGATGTAGATATCTTTGCAGGAGTATGATGAACGGGGCAAAGGACAACATGTTATGACATAGACATTATCAATTTAAAAACCATAATCAATCTCAAGCTTTAATAACCTTCAATACATTAAAAAAAGGTTTCATGATGCAATTTTTTTCACACAACTTGATGATGAATTAAATAAATACTGTTTACTATATCATTAAGTAATTAGTTAACCAAGTGTAGTTACCATAACCCCTTATGTACAACTATAACACACTCCAACTGTCTCATTAACACCCTAATAATAATTAATCAGCGCGCAATCTTCTACTAATTAACGTTGCATCGCTAACACAATCAAGCAAACACGAAAATTGAAAAGTGTTGTCTAATGCAGTACTTACTTACTTATGTTCATTTTGAAGCTCATTCATAGTAAGACACTGTTGCTCCTCGTCTTTGCCTGCCTCCATCCTGAAAGGCGCAACTTTATTTCAGTGACAATCGATGTCAAAAAAAAAAGGAAAAATATAAGCATTTTTAGCACATTGAGAATGATACTAGATTGCGATCGTTCGTAAAAGTTAGTAGAATTGTCCCCCTGAAATCTTCGTCAAAATTCTATAGGTAGGTAGGGGAGAGGTGTGTCAATAGTAACAAAAAAAATTCAATTCTTAATAATATTTTAATTAACAATCACAGCGCAATCATTTTTGGTCACAATACAGTTGAGTTATCTAATTATAAAATCAAATATAGTAAACAACAAAAACGTCGATTAAATACTAGGAAATGGCACATAATGAGATCAACTAATAGTGTTACAATTGCTGCACTAAGAGGGTCAATTGTAACAGCAATGAGAGTCAATTGTAACATATAGAAATTGTCAACAATAATAAATAAATTTTACAAAATTTTGACAGCAGTTTACTCTAAACATCAAATAGAACTTAAAACACTTAAAAAAAATATTTAAAAAAATAACAGTCATTCTGACAAACAGTTTAAACACACAAAAAAGGGATCATTTTTTTGCACAGCTGGAGTGTGCCCATTTATGGCAGTCTCTGCATTATAACCAATCTTCCCTACTGGTTTTATAATGTTCAAAACAGACTACAATAATTATCATCTTCGTCTGCACCATCTGTGTCTTCATTTATATCTTCTTCTGTTTTCTCACGTTACAATTGCGCCTCCTGGTTTTGTTACTTTTGCACCACTACCGCCATTTTGCATTGAAGACTTAGTTAACAAAAATCTATAGTAAATTTAAACAAATCACATACCTGCACTTCTAGATTGGATGGTAGATTATCCTAAAATAACCACTGAACTATTGTAAAAGTGTTTTATTTAATTAAGATATCAAAAACTGTGAAAAACAATAATTTTACACAACTTGCTATAAAACAAACTATCTTTAACTGACCGTACACGCGCGAACTGTTTTACTTATAAGTTCTGTCGGTTAAACAGCACCTAATAAAGCTTCGATTGCCACGTAAAGCTACCGCAACTGAACGATAGATGTCGTTGAAACAACATTGTTACAATTGCCTCCCTGTAACAATTGACACACCTCTCCCCTACCTAATAAACACAGGTTGATGGGAATCCAATTAGATCTATAATTAAATTGCATTGTCAAATTATTAGTGGTGATACAACATACAACTCGATTCCTACCAGCTTCCGTTCGGAAGTTTGGTACAACAGTTATTTTACGGCCATTAAAAATGACAACTAATAATTAATTGTAGGTACTAAGGGCTAATTCTTCAATCGTCTGATAACTCTTAACGGAGGAATAAATATGGCGATTTGACAGCTTTTGTATAGAAAATATGTCAAACTGACATATTAATTCTTTTGATATAAAATTATTATTGAAAAATCAGTCCTTACTAAAATTAAGCAATTCTTACATCAACTTCCCTCTAACGGATACATATCCAAATAATTATCTAAAAGTCAAGCGATGGTTTACCTACTAGCGCCAGTAACTTGCCCAATGTAAACAGACCCCAAATATCTTAGCTAGTTGCGAATAAGTCTTATTTTCTCGTAAAACAAAGACGATGTTTTCTTTCTGCGCGTTTGTTAAAACATAGTTATGTTCGCTCCCTTTTTTAATTAAAAAACTTTATTTACAAGTCACTTTGGTATATTTGAGACTGCGTGTACCTAATGACGCGTTACTTTAATTTGTTTGTTTCTTGAAATTGTTTTTCGACATTTCTTTTCTGATTTTTGCTGATTTCATTGAAAATAATTAGGTAGGTACCTATTATAGGTATCTTATTGATGTTGAAAAGAGTATTTACGAAGTTTCTTGCTCGTTCTTCTCCATAGAAACCTACTGTTTAAAACTTTGACTGTATTTGGATTAAATGAATTGATTTGAATTTTGCAGTCAATCAAAGCGATAATTTGCTAAATAGGTGTGTTATAATTGAT
The DNA here is from genome assembly GCA_949316365.1 of Hoplodrina blanda. Classification (NCBI taxonomy): domain Eukaryota; kingdom Metazoa; phylum Arthropoda; class Insecta; order Lepidoptera; family Noctuidae; genus Hoplodrina; species Hoplodrina blanda. The sequence continues at coordinate 1,915,755 of OX438573.1, read as the reverse complement.
ATATTCTTAAGTACCTAACATGCTAATACATTTTGTCTTGTATTCATTTAACTTCGAGATTAGGTATCTACTCCATTTCTGAAAATAATCGATTTATAAGATCATTGTCAGTTACTACGGAAAAATATTTCTCATGACCTTTTGGCATTTACATAAGTAGAACACAAGCGGTTCTCTAGAATGATATATACTTATTTATAACCAATCTCATAGCTACCTACCTAATTTAAAACTCTAACAGGAAGTCTCACCTAGCAATTTCGGTTACGCACAGAAACAATAAAATAAATCTCAAAAAAATTAAATACGAACTATATTTCTCATGACTATTGCTTCAAAATTACTGCTTAGACTCTCATTACGCCTGGTTTTTCAAGAAACACCCGATAATAAACGTCAATTAGCAGTAATTGCTACTCTTCAACGCGAAGGCCTAATGAGGAATGCATAAGAACGAAAATAAAAGAAAATGGTGCAATAAAGAGTGTATTATTGAGTATAATAATACGTTCCGATGTGTATAATGTGATTCAATGAAACGTTTCGCCGACTTGTTCAGATATGTATCTTTAGCAGGCAATTTCCTAGATAATAATCTAGCTTGTTGAATGGATTGGTACTTGCAGCGCCATCTAGTATCGAGTGGATGAACTATTCTAGTTACAACGTCCAAAATGTAAAATTTAGAAAAGTGACATCTAGCGGCAAGTGGCATTAACAGTAACAATATAACCAAAAGTACTCTGTGATAAAAACCATTAGGTATATTATGTGGTTAGTACACAAAATAGAGGACAGATGGCGTTGGCAGACAAATAAAAATACTTTTCTTTTACAATAATTTTGCATTACTGAATTTATTTTTAGAAGCTTTATACCTAAATTGCATCATGATACTTTAAAATGGAAGAATGATTTCCAATGTTTTGAAAAGGAAAACGTATGACCTTATTGCTATCAAGGTACTATGCTATAATGACGGCTTGTAGGTATAATACCTACAATTTTATTGTCCTAACAATCGTAGAGTGCTATGAAAATAGTAGCAATCTATTTAATCAACATGGCACGGCACAGGAATAGCTGATCATAGAATAAAGATCGCAGACGTGTATCATCCACATTGCGCCATTAATCTATAGGTACCCATATAATAAAGCTAATGTTTTTTTTCTCTGTACAACATAACATTACGCCTGTAATCCCCGAAGGGTTAGGCAGAGGTGTACACATTTCGCCAGTTAAGTTTAAGTCCCATGTTATAGAGGGCGAGCCTATTGCCATCAACCGGGCACAAATCCAGACTCCGAGGTTGCTACTGAGAAATTCCTGATGAAAAAACCCAATAACACTTGGCCGACCTAAGAATCGAACCCAAGACCTCATGGTAGTAGGTTAGTATTTCGTCCAAATTTTCGTATCACTTGGATATTGCAATAAGTATATACCTTATTATATTGACTTAAAGTTGATTGTGTATTAGCGAAAAGGGAGCCAGCAATCGAGGCCGGCGCGCGTATTTACAAAGCCTATACTATTTGAGTCACGAGTCGGACTCTAATCGACTAGCTTTTGTTTATGTATATTACGCTACAAAACCTAATCTATTTCAGTAAAAAAAATGACTCAAATGGATTAGCTTTTGGCCTTGACATTTCAAAGAAAATAAACCGGTACAGTCGGCTTTGTAAATACGCGGCCGGCGCGGCGGCGCGCGTGCGGCGATAACGACCGTTCAAGTTCAATAGATAACATATCTGCGTTACATAATCTATGGTCACTTGTTTATAATCTGCGGCGACTTGCCGGCTATTCGGCCAGTGTTTTGTGAGGCGTCCTATAGAGAACTTCTAACAAAATGGCGCGCGTGAGTACATTAATTTTATATCTTACTAGCGACCCGCCCCGGCTTCGCACGGGTGCATGTATTATACATATAAAACTTCCTCTTGAATCACTCTATCTATTAAAAAAAACCGCATCAAAATCCGTTGCGTAGTAGTTTTAAAGATCTAAGCATATATAGGGACAGACAGACAGACAGACAGACAGACAGGGAAAGCGACTTTGTTTTATTCATACTATGTAGTGATAGTGATGATTGACACTATGGATCAATTGACATAATTATATGACCTGTCAAAACGCGATTCCACCATAATTTGTGTGGCAAAAATCCTAAATTGTGACGTCACAATTCTGCCAAGTAATTGGATTTCAAAGCAATTATAAATAAAATTTTACTGTTCATTGAAATTTAATTCAGTTTTCAGAGCTAAAATAAAATATTTATTTGAAATAGTTATGTTTTAGATTTATTTTAGTACTGTCAAAAACCCAATTATATTTTTCTTGAAATAAAACATAGAATTACGAAATATCGGAAATCGCTTGACGTATAAAGATGAAACTTGGCAGGGAGGTAGTTTATAGTTAGTAGACATCCACTAAGAATTTCGGATTTTCCGAAATTCACCCCCCAATGAAACGGGGGTCTGAATTTGACTTAGGCATAAAATTGTATTACCACGATTTTGAAACTGGTTTTTAATATTATTATTTTTTGTATTGTATAAAATATGTATTTAGATAGGTTACCTATCTTGAATTTGTGTAACCTAACGTATCGTATTATTATCTATATCTACCTATACTAATATTATAAAGAGGAAAGATTTGATTGTTTGTTTGTTCGCATTGAATAGGCTCCGAAACTACTGAAGCGATTTCAAAAATTCTTTCACCGTTGGGAAGCTACACTATCCTCGGGTGACATAGGCTATATTATACTTTCAAAAAGTTAGGAATCCATAAGAAAAATCACGCAAACGAAGTCGCGGGGACAGTGCTAGTCATCTATATCTTTACGTTAATATAATAAAGCAGAAAAAAATATATTTGTCTGTTTGAAAGCGCTAATCTCTGAAACTACCAGTCCGATTGGAATAAATCTTCCTGTTTAAGATAGCCAGATTCATGAGGAATAATATAAGCTATATAACATCACGCTACGACATATAGGAGCGGAGCAGTAAGCAAAAACGTAATTTAACATGAGTAAAAAAATCCTTCGGGCAAAATCGCTGGAAGCAGCTAGTGCTTTGATAAGTGCTTAATTATGCAGCTATTAACTATAATCGGTGCGACTACACCGAAGGCTGTATCTTAACTAGTTAATGTAGATGTAGATAGGTACCTACGTAGATTCAAACTAAGTACAATGCAATCACGTGCATTTTATAATTTACTGCCGACCCGCCACGGCTCCGTTCGCGTGGTATCCTAACCCTACCCAAACCCTACACTACCCCTACCCTACCGTACCCTACCGTATCCTACCCCTACCCTATTTCTACTCTACCCTACCCTTGAGACCGATTTTTCCGATTTTTAATTTTTTTTTTATTTCATAAGAACCTTCTCCTGACAAAAGCAAACAACAAAAAAATAATCTGCCAAATCGGTCCAGCCGTTCTCGAGTTTAGTGTTAGCAACACACGCGATTAATTTGACTGCCTTGGTCTAGTGGTCGCAAAGCGCGACTGCTGAGCATGAGGTCTTGGGTTCGATTCCCAGGTCGGGAAAAGTGTTACTGGGTTTTTCCATCAGGAATTTCTCAGTAGCAGCCTCGGAGTATTTGTGCCGGTTGATGGCAATAGGCTCGCCCCCTATTACATGGGACTTAAACTGGGCCATCACGACAAATAATGTCGTGATGGCCCTTTTGGGTACAGAACGCTAATTAAGCCACTCGGCAACACTCAAAATCAATTATCACCTAGACTATTGATTTAGTTTATTTAAAGTATGCTTATAAACAGTGGCGTGCCTTCCATAGAAGCCGAAAAGCCCGGCTTGCTATCAATAACTCGAGATTAATATAATTAATAAAAACACCTTTACATCAAAAAAGTCTAGGGATCAACATCCCTAACAAATGTTAGGGATGTTGATCCCTAGACTTTTTTGATGTTGTATTATAGTAGGTAAATTAAATATTGTCTCATACGAATAAACATTTTCAATTTCGCGCGTAATACGGCGCGCGCATCGTTGCCAAATTCACGCTGATAACGCTCGCAAATCGATAATCTCGCTGTGTATATTGCTATCCCGCCCGCACGCGTTGGCTTCTTATGTGGCTTGTCGGAATTACTGCTCATCCAGTACAAATTGCGAAAAATATATTAAAATCATTCATTCATTCCTTCGCCGATTTGTATGAAGAAGCAAGCCTGGCTTTTGGCTAGCATGAAGTTGCTGAGAGTGAGATGCTGACTGATTTGAATTGAATGGTTGGTTTGTTTTGGTTCAAAGTTTTGAGTCGTTTACGGACACGGAGCATTTTTGTTGTGATGTTTATTTATCCATTTTCAGATTTGTTTTAACGTTTGTGATAAGATTATCTTGTGATTAACGTTTCTTAATACCTATCATGCATTCAGAAACGCTTGCAATTGTTCCTTGTGAAGGATTAAAGTGTGTTCAATCCAGTGATGCCATATCTACCAACTTTTTGGTAGATCTACCATTTTTCACTTCAGTCTACCTATCTACCACCCTAGACCTAAAATCTACCTCTTTTTTAATTAGTTTGACATATCACCACTATGAATTATTTTATATCGACGAGCGTCGCTGCGATGTGTTGCGTGCGCCATGCGACGATGCGTCCGCCATGCGACGATGCGTCCAGCAACGCTAGACTAATATATGATAGAGTCCAGGACATAAACCACAAAAAAAAAACGTCAGCAACAATTCGCCGTTCGCACCATTTCGCGCCCTATACTGTTCCGTATTCTGTGGCCCATTCCCGATTGGTTTGTTGCGGAATCAATGGTGAATCTTTGCTCCTGTTTTGTGTTGTTTTATTGTTAAAACTAAATAACTTCCTACGTATTAACGGTGTCAATCCATATCCAATGTTTATGCGAATTCGTGAGAAAATTACTGGCACTTTGATATAGTAGCGCCAACGTTGAGAGATTGTTTTCTGCAATTAATAATATGAAAACCTTCCAGAGAAATAGAATTTGCACGGAGACTCTAGAAGGATTGTTGCGTACTAAAACGTATGACCAAAGCGTATGATAAAGTACAATTCGATATACTATTAAATAAACTTTACAACATAGGTATCCGAGGAAAAAGTCATGACTGGTTTACATCTTATTTAAAAAACAGAGAACAAGTCGTAGAAATAGAACACTACAATACACAAACACAACACATTGAACTAATTAGATCACAAAACATACCTGTAAACGCCTCCATACCACAGGGAAGTGTCATAGGATGCCTATTGTTCTTAGTCTACATAAATGATCTCCCTAACCACATAAATGAAACGTGCGTATTGTTTGCCGATGACGTCTCTATTTTAACATCATGTAAAAATAACCAAAACCTAAACCAAACACTAACATCTATACTTGACACCACAACATACTGGATGAACGAACATAACCTTGAAATTAACTTTAGTAAGACAAAAATAGTCACTTTCCACCCGCGACAAAAAACCCCAATAAATATAAATTTTGAATACAAAGGATCCAAGTTAGAAATAGTTAATAAATTCACCCTTTTAGGCCTAGACATAGATACACACATAGACTGGAAACCACACATACAGAAAGTTAAAACAAAGCTATCTAAATTTGCATATGCCCTCAGAGAAATAAAGAAAAGTACAGATCTCAAAACAGCAATAGTAACATACTATGCGTACGCGTTCGCTTGGCTTAAATACGGAATAATATTATGGGGTAACAGTACAGACGCACCTTCGCTATTTACAATACAGAAGAAACTTATAAGAACATTGGTTAACATAGAAGACACCGACTCATGTAAACCACACTTCAAAGAACTAAACATCCTAACACTACCCTGTCTCTATATATTTGAAATTTGCAAATTTGTAAGGAAGTACCCACAATTCTACAGTAAAAGAGAAGACATACAAACAGAAATCAAACTTAGACATGGAAATAGACTCAACCTGCCAACTTCACGATTAAAAATGCACTCCTCTAGTGCGTTTGTCACGTCAATAAAAATCTACAATAAATTACCTGAATACATAAAAAACACAGAAATAAACAATATATTTATAAATAAACTAAAACGATTTCTCTTAGATAAAACTTACTACACAATTGACGAATACTTCAAAGATAAATTCCTCCTAGAGAAACGAAGATAATTAGAATAAACAAGTAGTACCTAATACATCTATTTACCTTATCTACCGTGCAATATCTTTAATTACTTACTATTTAGTTAATAATAAATTACAGCTAATATAAAAATAAATATATAAAATAATTACCTAATATATAATTTAGTAAATATCTATTAATAATAAATAAATAAATATATAAATAAATAAATAAACAAATATATACCTAAATAAATAAATATAGAATTATTAATAATAAACAAAATTAATATAAATCTACTCATAAATAATATCTACTTAAATATCTAAATATAAGATTTACTTCCTTAATTTCAATATTATTATGTTTCAAACAAAAAGCGCTTCATCCTCTCCTCTAAAAAACTAACTTGCTGTGCCCGACAGGGTCCATAATTGTTTCTCATTAATTTACCTACCAGCCTTGTATACATTATGGAATGCAATAAAGTATTGAGTATTGAGTATTGAGTAAAAGATTCATAGCAAACAACGGGCAGCCTATTGCAGAACATTTCAATAAAAATATGTAGGTATAATTTCCAAAAATGAACATTTTAAGAACAGTTCATGCATTTTTTTAATCTTAAATTTTTTTCTAAATTGAGGTGGTAGATCTACCAATTTTGTATTTTACATTCTACCAACTTCTACCAACATTTGGCACATAATCTACTAATTTTCAAAAATTCGGGTTGGCAACACTGGTTCAATCATTACTCAGAAGGGTAAATACTTTTTGAGTTTTAGAGATAATTATCGTCTCGGTACTGTACTTCACTTACTCCTGATTGTTATTGTTTAGATATGTATTGTGTTGTTATTTCTAATCACAATTAACGTATTGACAACATTCAAGCCGTTTTTCAGAGGTTAGTTGATATTGTGTGCGTGTCATTTAGCGTATCATGAACATCAAAAAGCTTGTACCTACTTTAAAGTGGCAAATTGGCAACTTCTTAAAACTGTATCTTTGCTATCTAAATACGATACGATTCTAATACGATTTTATCTTAGACGAACATACACAACAACAATAAGGCGGTAAACCATCCAAGTATTTGTATAAACATCAAAATTATATTATTCATTCTATAGCTGATGTTTTTATATCTCGCATTAAAAACTCGAAGTTAAAATTTTAATTAAAAGAAATATTATTTTCTATCAACATCATACATATTTCTGCGCCATCTATTGGTCTGTGATTTTACTATCTGCGGTCGAACTGGACGAGCTCAGTGGCGCCGATAATGTTAATAGATGGCTCTTATATTAATTGTGTGTAAGTTCTATGTGATCGTGAAAAATTGTATTGGTTTTTTTTTCCTGAAAATCTGTCGGGCTTGCCCTAGCTATGACCCCTAGGCACGCCACTGCTTATAAAGATACTAGCGACCCGCCCCGGCTTCGCACGGGTGCAATGTAAATACATAAACCTTCCTCTTGAGTAACTTCTATCTATTAAAAAAAAACCGCATCAAAATCTGTTGCTTAGTTTTAAAGATCTAAGATACATAGGGACAGACAGACGGAAGCGACTTTGTTTTATATACTACTAGCTGACCCGCCGCCACTTCGTTCGCGTGGTATCCTACACTACCAATACCCCTACCCTAACCCTGCCTTACCCTACCCCTACCCTAACCCTGCCTTACCCTACCTTACCCCTACCCTAACCTACCCCTACCCCTACCGTACCCTACCCCAACCCTTTTTTGGATGATTTTTTACACCTTGGGTCCGAAAAACCCAAATATCTTACGGACCCCTATTTTTTCTAAAATAAAATATAGCCTATAGCACTCAGTGATAACGTAGCTTCCAATTTCCGAAAGAATTTTCAAAATCGGTTCAGTAGATCCGGAGATTACCCCCTACATACAAACTTACAAACATACAAACTTACAAACAAATGTTACCTCTTTATAATATTAGTATAGATATAGATATAGATGTAGTGATATTGCGCATGTGTGGTTTTTTACGTCTAGGTAAGTACTAAAATATTAAGAATCTAAACTACGAGAGTAGCTTTTGGATTTTTCCGATGTGAGTGTAACATGTAAAAAAAGACTATTCTTTTCCATCACGAGGAGCTCGTCGTGGCTATTTTTTTTTTTGACCTCGTGGCTAAGTAATAACAGCCGCACGAGTCGATCCGTCAGGTTAAGCTACTCTTGCCGGGGTTGTTCCGTGGATGGGTTACCATCTTTACACACCGAAGCTCCTCCGTACCTCGGAAAGCACGTTAAGCTGTTGGTCCCGACTGTCATACGTGGATCTTTGACAGTCGTTACGGGTCGTCAGAAGCCCGAAAGTCTGACAACCAGTCTTACCAAGTGGTATCGTATTACCCAGTAAGGGTTGTGGAGGTCAGTTAGGCAGTCGCTCCATGTAAAGTACTGGTACTCAGCTGCATCCGGTTAGACTGGAAGCCGACCCCAAGATAGTTGGGAAAAGGCTAGGCAGATGATGACTATTTAAAAAACTGCTGATTCTTCCCCTAATCTGAATCAATGATGATGTTGATTTATTATTATGATGACTTGAGTTATTCTGTAATCTTTGGTCGTTATCATCATCAACCTTGCATTTTCGACAGTAGCATATAATCAGATCGATATGTAATGTACCTACCTGGTGTAAAATGATAACACCACGCCTGTAATCCCCGAAGGGTTAGGCAGAGGTGTACCCATTAATACAGCCACATTTCGCAAGTTATGTTTAAGTCCTATGTAATAGGGGGCGAGCCTATTGCCATCAACCGGGCACAATTCCAAACTCCGAGGTTGATACTGAGAAATTCCTGATGGAAAAACCAAAGTCATTTGATATTTTTTTTATTGATTGCCTCGTTGGTCTAGTGGTCGCAAAGCGCGACTGCTGAACATGAGGTCTTGGGTTCGATTCCCAGGTCAGGCAAAGTGTTACTGAGTTTTTCCTTCAGGAATTTCTCAGTAGCAGCCTCGAAGTCTGGACTTGTGCCCGGTTTATGGTAATAGGCTCGCCCCAAATTACATGGGACTTCAACATAACTGGCGAAATGTGGGTGTACTAAGTGGTAAGACTCTGCATTTTTTTTTTAAGGTGGTAAAAATCATCAAATGGGACCTTGCGCCCTGGGTGGGGCGGAAGGGAATGTCAGACTTTTACTGACTAAAAAACCACCCTGTTCCTTCTGTTGCCCTTTACGTTCCGGGGCCACGGTATCCTGTTAAGACGTCCCGCAACCCCGGAAGCCCCTGCATAACCCTTCGGGGATTAAGTATAGGTATAGGCGTGTTGTTATGTTATTTTTTTCCTATTCATTGTCGATATGTAAGTAATACATGTTATATTGATAAACGGATATAGGTAAGCAATTCGATTAACTGTTTACAGTACCTACATATCTACTGATTACTTATCAATCCAGATAATACGTTATTACGTCTGATATAATCAAAGATTTGAGTATTTCAAATCATATATACCCGTCATTAATATCTTATCTACGTGACGCTAAAATATGATTTGTGCTTTCAATGTTTTCTTTTCACAAGTCATCTAAGTATTTAGTTTCGTCAATCATTTAACATTAACAAAAGGTATTTATATGGCAGAGATGAGTGGCAACGCAGGGAGGGGTCGCCCTAGGAAGACCTACACTGACCTTATTGGTGAGGTTCTTCAGAAAGGTCAGGTGCGCAGTACTCGTAACCGACGTGCTTGTATGACGAGATGTATGAACGTGGCTGAGGCGAAAGGAGTAGACAGACAGACACACTTTCGCATTTATTTATAACTAGCTTTTGCCCGCGACTTCGTCCGCGTATATGTCGGTTATCGCGGACGCAGACGAAGTCGAAATCAAATAAAAAGTAGCCTATGTCCTTTGTTGGGGTTCACACTTAACCTGTACCAAATTTCACACAAATCGGTTCAGTAGTTTAGGCGTGAAGAAAAGACAGAAGACAGACAGACAGACAGAGTTACTTTCGCATTTATAATATTAGTTAGGATATTAGTGTGGACTAGCAATCTCCCCTCGACTTAGTTCGCGTGATGCTTCTTACATATCCCTAATTTTTTTATAAGTAATATAATATAGCCTATGTCACCCGGGGATAGTGTAGCTTCTCAACAGTGAAAGAATTTTTCAAATCAGTTCAGTAGTTTCGAAGCCTATTTAATGCAAACAAACAATCAATCAAATCTTTCCTCTTTATAACATTAGTATAAAAGTAGCATGGATATTAATTAAAATCTATAAATATACTATATCTATGACTGTTTACGACTGACTTTCCAGAAATACATCTAAGTAAATACATAATATTAATCATGTAATTATCTCTAATTACAGGTAAACATCCCATCATTCAAATTGAACAATGGTCGGGAGATCCCAGCGCTGGGCTACGGGACGTGGTTGGGCGTGGGCTCAAAGGTAAGATAACTGCAATTGTCTAACTTGGTTGCTCGTGTGACAATCCAAACTGACAATAAAATACGCGCCATGAAAGATGACAATTGACAGACCACACAAACTTTATTATTTCGTAATAAATAGAAATATTATATTGTTAAGATTTTTTTTTATTTTTTTTTTATTTATTTATTTTTTTCCATCTTACATATATCATTACAGGAAAACCTATTGCGATAGTGTACATTTCTAAACTCTTATCCTAACTTACTTATTTCTAACTTTTGTAACTTATTACAAACAATGCATTTTTTGTGAACTCACTCAGAAGTATAGGTAATAGGTCCGTGTCACTTGCTATGATGTTGAGAGTGCGGAGTGCCCGCGTCAATGGCGCCTCACCTAATAGATTGGTCCTAATATTGTTAAGAATTTTAATCTAAATGTCATCGAAATATCCCTGAATAATACACAAATTATGGATAACTATTTCGTACATCCATACCTGCGCAAGCTCCCCATTACTGACGCTTGTTAAGTCTCATCTTTCGTGGCGTGTATTTTACCAACTCTATCCACTGCCATCTTTGCCCGTCTTAGACAAAGTTATGCCGCACGAATTATAAACATATTAGGGGTCATCCAAGGGGGCAACAAAGTGATATTGTGTAACAAGGGGTGGGAGGTGTCCTAAGAGTAAAATAAATAACTTATAGATAAATCTTCGTCTATCTCTTACTATTTCCATAATACCTATGTATACTTTTTTTTATTAACTTTACAATTTTCTTTTTTTTAGGTAGCTTATTCTAGAAATACTATAATCAGCCGTAGAAATGTTGGCAACCCTTACTTAGACCGTATAGATTAAAACAGATCTTATTTTATTGTGTATTTCTTTATTTTCTTTTATTGTATTTATTTGCATGTGTATTATATTTTTATTTCTTTTGCATATTATTTAGGCGTCGTCTAATCCGAATAAGCCGTTTGAGGTTAGTTATTACTAATAATAATTTTATGTTGTTTTGCCTTTGTCTTGTAACGTGTACTGCTTTCTAACCGACTTCAAAAAATGAAGAAGTTCTAAATTCGGATATTTCTTTTATGTATCATTACTCCGTAATTTATCAACCGATTTGGAAATTTCTTTTCGTATTTGAAAGGATAAACTTTTAGGTAAGTCCCATAGAAATTTCATCAAAATCGGTCGAGAAGTTTAGTTTTTAAATCAAAATAAATGAAAAATATATGTCATCCAAGTAAAAGAAATTATGTATTTTGCTTTCTTGTGACTGTTTTGTTAACTAACTGGTGGGGTATTCACACGGTTCGATTAATGAGCGTAAATAATGCTATTGTACGATATGCTGCATGCCCTGTCACCTGCACTCGTGAGAACCTAATGACTACGTCAGCAGAAAAAAAAATTTAATACAATTTTTCTTAATGACCAATTACTTTTCGCTGCCAAAAAATTATTGTCTTGTCTTTATTAACAACTATTTTTTTAATTCTAAAAAGGATTTGCCTATGCATACGTGAACTCTACAAATTAGAAACGATTACATTCAGTCTCAATCTGCCAAAAACCCCTCTTTGACTGACACTGAGATGAGATTATGACTTTATTCTGAACGTTTTAAATCGGTAGAATAAAATTTCCCTTCTGCTTATATTTTCTTAAAAAAATGGTAACGGGTGCTAAAATAAAACAAAAATATGGTGGTGGTTCACTCGTAACTAAATATCATACTCAACAGCTATTCAAAAATCAATTACAATATTTCCAGTTTGAATTCAGCGGCGAAGACATGCCCAAAATGATGGAAGCACTCTCTTACGCCATAGACATCGGCTACAGACACATAGACACTGCCCACCTCTATAGAGTGGAGCCGGAAGTGGGGAAGATCGTGAATCAGAAAATTAAAGATGGCGTCGTGAAGAGGGAAGACATTTTTATTACAACTAAGGTACCTAATTGTTCTTTTATCTATGAATTTTATCTATGAATTTTATCATGAATTATAGACTGCTTTGTATAGAGTAGTGGTTGCGTTGGCGTGAGGACCTGGGATCGATTCCCAGGGCTGGTAAAATACTAATAAGTTTTTTCATGGTCAGTGTCCAGTCTAACCCGATGCAGGTGAATACCAGTTTTTTACATAGAACGACTGCCTATCTGACCTAGTTGTTGAAAAACACGATATCCCTTGGTAAGACTGGTTGTCAGACCTTCGGGCTTCTATATTTATATATATTATATTAAATCTATGAATGTCAGCCAGGACCAACGGCTTTATGTGCTTTCCGAAGCACGGGAGTAACATATCACCAACTTCCTAACTCTGAGCTACTACTGAGTTTCCTAATAATGGAAGGTGGCCATGATATAAAAAAATTCCAAGAGCTTTCTTTGCTAGACTCTTCTCCACTAACATCCCAATTCTTCTGGTTCTTCTTCAGGTGTGGCAGCATTTCCACAAGGAAGCTGATGTGGAAGTGTCAGTGCAAGGATCTCTTCGTCGCATGAACCTGGATTACGTTGACCTGGTGCTGATGCACTGGCCCATGTCTATCACGGTAAGTTGAGAAAAAACTCACTTCATTAGAAGCTGTTACACTGTACGGCTGCATTTCATAAAAACTTTGAAGTCTTCATTTTTCGAAATGAATGAACCGAATTTGTTAAACTTCCTACGCATAGGCAGGATACATAGGTCTAATAAGATAACAAAAACTATTTTTGTTATACATACACTCATGTAACAAAAACCCTGTCAGATCAGTGTTGCCGTTGATTAGTTTTTATGTTTTATTTTAATTTAATTACTTCTTCTTTCTTCTTTTTTTTTTCACTGGGGAAAAATAATAATCTCAAATCCATTAAATGGTTACGTATATGTGTACGCAGTACGTTGCCGAATAATACCCTTAAGGATCGGACAGGGTTTTTGTTACAGGCTGTATTTCAAAATGTTTTTTCTGTCTATCTGTCAGCTTGTTCCGACTAAACCTCGAAACAGCTGGACTAATTTTGACGGTACTTTCATTGGCAGATAGCTGATAAGTGGAACTTAGGCTACTTTTAATTAAGAAAAATAAGGTTTTCACACCACGACAACAACAACAAAACACATAAACACCCCGTGATACAAATGAAAAAGAAAAACAAAAATAAAACCCCTTTTTTTTGAGGTGGTAAAAATCATCAAATGAGTCCTGGCGCGGAAGGGACTGCCAGACTTTTACCAGTTTTACCGACTAAAAAACCACCCTGTTCCTTCTGTTGCCCTATACGTTCCGGGACGACGGTATCCTGTTAAGACGTCCCGCAACACCGGCAGGCGTTTGGCACTCTTGGGGCCCGTCCCTGTACTTGATAACCGACATTCTTCTTAATAAAATTAAAATTCAAGCACTCAAAACTAAATTTCACCTTCCAGCAACATGGCGTCGACGAAAAGATCGACTACCTTGAAACCTGGCGCGGCTTCGAGACCGTTCTGCGCAAGGGCCTGGCCAAGTCTATCGGGGTGTCCAACTTCAACGTAGAACAGATGGACAGGCTCCTGAAGAACTGCAAGGTGCCGCCAGTGACTAATCAGGTTGAGGTGAGATATTTGGTTCCTTAGAAAAAACTTATGGGGTGTAAAAAATCATATCATAAAGCCTTTAAGCTAAGCATCCTGCGCGTCCGTCAAACTGAGTGACTTTCATCTCATCATCATCGCACGGGTCGATCCACCAGGTTAAGCTAAGCTTGCCGGGGTTGGTCCGTGGATGGGTGACCATCTTTACACACCGAGACTCCTACGTGCCTCGGAAAGCACGTTGCCGGTGGTCCTGGCTGTCATACGTGGATCTTTGTCAAAGATCGTTAAGGGTCGTCAAAAGCCCGAAAGTCTGACAACCAGTCTTAACATGGAGTATTATCTTACCCAGTTACTGAGTTCTGGAGATCAGACAGGCAGTCTCTTCATGTAAAATACTGATAATTAATTGAATCCGGTTAAATTGGAAGCCGACCTCAACATAGTTGGGAAAAGGCTAGACAGATGATGAGTAGAACCTGAAATCTCGCAAAAGTCCCTTCATATTACATCTCTTGCGGAAAAATCCTCATGAAACCATCCAATCATTTTCAGATAAACTTAAACCTTGGTCAAAATGAGCTCGTGGAGTTCTGCCAAAAGAACAACGTGCTGATCACTGCTTACTCCCCCTTCGGAACCATGGTGCCGTCCCGAAGTGCCCCGAACAGTCCCGAGCCCAAGCTCGACAACCCAACCATGGTCGCGATAGCAAAGAAGTATGGGAAGTCTGTTACTCAAGTCACTTTGAGATATCTGGTAAGTGATTTGTTGTGAAGCGGAGATATACGGTTCATTTTTCAGGATAAGTGGATTTTGGTGCCGATTCCCTTGTTCACAAACTACACTTAAAAAGAGAATTGGCATCTCTTACTAACATACAGCGAAAGAAAAGGACGGTGACATTTTAGATCTAAGTTAAAGATGTCAAATTAGTTTTGCCTTGAACTTTTCCGTGTTTTTAATCAATGCGTTCTGACATGTCAATTTTCAGATTAATTACTAAAATTGACAGACCCCTTTATTCATTAATAATAATAACTAAATTTATTAAAAAATATTTATTATTACAAGCTTTTATTTAGCTTGCACTGTTCGTATGTATGTAAATAAGTTGTCTTTTCAAAATTTGCAAACCATTTTTCGACCATTTGTTGTTATCCGATTAAGCTGAAATTGCATACACCTTTAGTTCTGATGACAATACAAAGTCCAATAGGTAGTCAATATTGTAATAAATTAAAGCTTGTTTTGAAAAATATTTTTTAAATAGTTTTTTTTTTTTCATTTACAGTACCAACGTGGAATCGTCAGTGTACCAAAGACAGTAACAAACACGCGTGTCCTTGAAAACGCGGCCATTTTCGATTTTAACCTGGACAAAGCTGATGTAGAAACTCTAGCTAAATTCGACAATGGTTTCCGTACAGTCCGTCCTTTCTTCTGGCAAGATTATCAAAATTACCCATTCGACAAAGTTCCACAGAAGATGGACATACCCGAGTCTCTTCGTATTTGGAAAAATGGAATCAATTTCGACATTGATTAAATAAAAACTGGTTATTGTCTACATTGCCCGGGTGTGATCAGCTCTGACCGAAATAAAAATTAAGATTTTACTTTTTTGACGTAATTACCTACTGTATTAAATTGTTAATTATGTTTTGACAAAAGTTCGTAAATATTGCCTGGGAAATTTGTAAAAATACAGTTATAAAATATTGTTTTCTATGTATACCTAGGTATATTTTTATTGAAATAAAATTTGTTGTTTTTATTTTATTTGAGTTTTATTTTAACGAAACTTTACATATATAAAAGGTCGGTTTAGCAGCCGACAAGCTTCTAGGCTGACCTTTTTTTTTGAGGTGGTAAAAATCATCAAATGACTCCTTCCGCCCTGGGTGAGGCGGAAGGGACTGTCAGACTTTTACTGACTAAAAAACCACCCTGTTCCTTCTGTTGCCCTTTACGTTCCGGGGCCACGGTATCCTGTTAAGACGTCCCGCAACCCCGGAGGTCCCTGCGAGATACCTTATCAAAAAAAAAAACTTAAAGACCATCATTATTTGACCACCTTTTGCCTAATAAATGACATACATATAGCTTCGAACTAATTTCACACTGACATGACCAGAGGGCTGGCCTTTTCTCAGGCCAAAGAATCAGCATTGCCATACAACGTGGCAATGCTGTCAGCCTTTTGGGCACTTGCCCCATTGACAGCGATGCGAACGAATTTTTTTATGCCCTTTCTTTCTTATTTATAAATTGTTCATAATAGATAGGTATGTACTTTATAATGTAATTATTATTCATAGGTATTGTGTTTAGGTTAATTATTGTATTTAATTTATAATCTATTTGTCCGAAATAAAATATCAAACAAGGAAATTAATACTGACTTGACAGTCAAAGCATATTTCGCATACTGGCCTACGCAGTAAGAAATAAAGTAAAACTACGCGATCATAACAATATATGTATAGCAAACAAAACATTGATAGTTTTTGCCCGACAACATTATACAATAACTTTATATCATGTAGAAGTAACGAAACGCGTTCACCTTGGAAGTATTTACAATACCGGACTTGATATAATGCGACCACTTAAATCCCAGACCGTGCGATTTTTGCAAACAAGCGAGCCAAGTAAATAAGGTTTTCCTAGTGACCACCAGATGGCGCTATAACTTTTTCCCATATAAAATTATAACGCGCTCGCAATCGAAAGTGAGTGAAAAAACGAACACTTAGCACTCTGATGTTAAGTATAAGTAAGTGTACAAACTTATTTATAGACATACATACATAAACTCACGTCTTTTTCCCATGGGGGCAGGCAGAAACCACAGAACGCCACCTGCTACGATCCTTACATACTCCTTTCGCCTCATCCACGTTCGTACATTGTTTACGTTGTTTTCGTAGATTAGATTAATTTATTTTATTTATTTATTTATTTCTTTGCTGATTTGCACTAGTTGCAATAGCTGAAGTGCTCAAATTAAAGTTGCTTAGTTACACCAAACAAATCCTTTGTAATACACCCCACATTTGAATTCAAGCATTCACATCTGAGTAATAAAGTTCAGAATCGAACAACTAAAGTTTAAAGCTAAAAAAGTTCCAATAACCTGCTATCATTTTAATTTTAAGGATGCAGACACACGACCAATTTTTTGTAGGACCGATTTTCGGATTGTTTTTTTTTAGTAGTTTTGTTGGACCGACTTTTTGTGGGATTTCTGCGTTGATATACTTACTTACGCATATTGGAATTCATATGATAATTTTTTTTTTCAACAAAATAACGGACACCGATTGTCTTTCGTGTTAAATACTAAACTTTAAGGCCTCCGCCATGTCAGAAAATCGATAACCGATTTTTGTCAGAGAAGTAAAACTCCGATTAAACCATTTACAAGCACTTTTGAATTGTCAAGGAGTCGGTCAGTTAGTCAGACAGTTGAAGCTAGTTGCTCGTTCCAAAACGTAGGTAGGTGGGTTCTCTATGGAGAAGAACGAGCAAGAAACTGAATAGCATTATGGGTCATACTCAGAAAAAGTGTACATTTGGTATCTTTTCTTGTCCCACTACTTCATATTAAAGTAAATATCCAAATTATGACAATGTTTCCTTTTTTACCCTCAAATTTTTATGTTAGTGTAATAAAGAATAGATTTATATGCTATTTTAACTTTAATTTTCATTAAAAGAGTATTTTTTTTGAATGTCAAAACATTGTTAAAAATTTCTCCATACATTTTTTTCGTGTCCCAATGACGATTACACATTTTCAGATATGAATTGTTACGAATATTCATAGCTTTACTTTACATAAACTGTGGCTATATTATTCTTGATGAATCAAGTAACTAAATAGGACCAAGTATACTCATCAATCATCTAGAGAAGAATTTATTTTTATTTAAATAACTTTGTCCCAAAATTATGAAGTTTTGTTACTCAGGGTTAGTACACGCAATGAAATATTGGAAAAAAATACTTTATTTTAATAAATACTTTTTCCTATTCTGGCGACACTATAACTTACGTGAAAGTCACTGTCGCGGCAGCCTTTACGTTTTCTCGGTAGTCGTGAAGTCGAGATCTATCAAGTGAATAGGTATTTACAAAAAAATCCTCAGGGTGATAAACGACTATTATTATGCTAAGTTTATTATATTTTTTGTTTACTTACTATGTTATTTTCTATTTTTATGTATTATCTTAACGAATACGCTCAGTGATGACATAGTATACACGTGGTTTACTTTAAAATATTTGTAGAGGTTAAAGTTTCTCAGATTTTATTCTCATTTTCGTTATTTTGCGTTACGTTACGAAACTGAGAAATTGTTAAGCTTAGTTCACAAAGACGAAAAGTACTTAAATTGTAATTATTATTACCGTCACGTAATTTGGATAAAGATTTTGAAGTGAGGGTAGTTCGCGCACATACAAATTCATACACTTGTAACCTACTTAAAAAAAAGAAGTTTTTTTTGTGTTTGTTATCTCATAACTCCTCAAGCTTTTATAATAATATAAGTAAATCAAGATTCGAAAGACATGTGGCGCCACCTATTCTCATAAGAACGTTATTGTTGTTTTCCTCAGTAAAAGTACCCTATGTCTGTTTTTGTACACCTGACAAAGTATATGCGAAATTTTAGGATGACCGGTTCAGTAGTTTAGGCGTGAAAAGGTAACAAACAAACAAACTTATATGACTGATTAGCCAAATATAATCACGTGTTTTATTCGCCCAATCCATGTGTACTATACCTTATGACATCAGTTTCGTGACGGAGATTCTCAGTATCGTTACCTATCAGTTTAGTTACAAATTTAAAATGTACACTTTTTCTGAGTATGACCCTTATAAAACAATTAAAAAAAGTAATAATGATATAAGCCATGGCAGTTAAGAGATGACTAATCCCTACTGTGCTCGTTCACGAACATAACGCGTAGATCAGCTCAACAAAAAATCGGTTGTCAGTTAACTGACGAATTTGGGCCTCAACATACGTCAGACTTTTTGTGAGTCGGATTATCGGACAGTTTTAGTAGTTTCATAGTCCTGTTGTACCGATTTCTTGTAGGACATCTGCATTGGTATATTAGAATTCATGTGTTTCATTCTCTCCGACAAATAAATGTCACCGATTGTCCGATTGGCAGGCAGGTTTTACCGCGACAGAAAATCAATAACCGATTTTTATCGGAGTGAAATAGAACAATGAATTCCAATATACCAACGCATCACACAAAAAGTTGGTTCTACAAAAAAAAATTAATCATCCAATCCGACAATCGGTCTTACAAAAAGTCGAACGTGCGCAGACGCCTTTATCGGTACAAACAATAGCAAAGTTCTATAAATAAGTGTGCTCATAGTAGCCAAAGTGAATGGCTCACTTGAAGTTAGGACTAGCTTAGAAGATGACGTATGTGTTTATTATTTTTACTATTATAACCGGAGTGGTAAGTTTATTTTCTTTACTAAAAACGTTGCCCCACACTAGTATTAAAAGCTGCGTTTATACTTAACCTGCCCGCGTGTCGCCACGCGTGGGAAAGCTACCGGTTTCATACATTAAGGGCCTTTCCATTGTCATGCGTCTTTGCGCCCGCATGCAGGCCAGGCCCGCATGCGTGCTGCGGACCGCACGCAGAGCATTATCATCGGTTTCTTAGAAAACTTCAACTATATCTGACGACCCTGCATACCTATCTGTGTACTACTAATGAAATCCGTATGTTTAAAAAAAAATATGGGATATGACCAATTATACGTAGGTATATTGGGTTTCTAGGGTTAATATAACAATTGCGGCCCGCCTTTAGTTTATTTTGCCACCTTGTGGAGTTGTGGCCCTTGCCTGCCAAAAGGTTGCTGACCCCTGCTCTAATCCATAGCTATCTAAGAAAACTCCAACTATATCTGACGAAGTGACGATCCTGCATAGTGCATACCTATCTCTTATGTTGACTGTACTTACATAATGTTTACAATTATTTTCTTTCAGTTGTGCGAGAACAAAGATGGCGGCAAAGCGTACAGAATACCATTGAACGATGGCAACTCTATACCAGCGTTAGGGCTCGGCACATTCTTGGGTTTTGATGAGGTATAACCTTGTATCAGTACAGTAGTATTGTTTTATTGAATTTAAAAAAGTTTTATACGATAACGTCCTATTATAAGAATGTTTTGAACTGGGGACGGGGGCCTACCGCCATCTCTTAAAACAATAATTAAATTACTTTGATATTACTTTGTAATTTCTGTTGTTGGATTTTTAACTCTTAGTGCTGAGCCGAGCGTTGAAAATCCAACATACACTGTTGGATTTTAATAAGGCAAAGTAATATTAAAATAACATTGTTTTAAGAGATGGGGTAGGCCGCCAGGTCACTGTGTTTTATTTTTTCTATTATCATCAATATACTTTTTTTTTGCAGAATGGTCAGAAACCCGTAGAGGAGCATGAGGTCGAGTACCCTGTCACCTGGGCGTTGAATGCTGGATACAGGTAGGTACAACTCATTCCATTGTAATCTACAAGTGGAGTCATTGTTATTTAAAATAAAACAACTGTTATATAATATAAAACAACTGTTATGCAAAATAAAGCCACTGTTATTTAATATAAAACAACTGTTATATGTATAACCATAAAACATCTGTTATTTAACAAAAATCAACTGTTTTTTAACACAAAAAAACTGTTATTTAACCTAAAACAACTGTTATTTAATTGGAATAACTGTTATATACCATAAAACAATTGTTATTTGAAATAAAACAATTGTTATTTAACATAAAACAACTGTTATCTAATTAAAAAAAACTGTTATATAACTTAAAACAACTGTTATATTTCATAAAACTACTGTCACTTGTCATACAACCAGTTATATAACATACAGACACAAGTATATAACATAGAGCCACTGTTACATGACCATAAAGGGCGGACTAAAAGTGTTGTTATGTTATATTGGCAGGATGATAGATACTGCAGCTGCTTACCTCAATGAGGACCAAGTGGGCGCAGGAGTGCGAGCGTCTGGAGTACCCAGGGAGAACGTCTTCGTTGTGACCAAGGTGAGAAACATCCCCATGTGAATTGATTTTAAAAGAGTACGTATGGAGTTTCTTGCCCATTCTTCTCCATACAAAACTACCTTTTGGAAGGGGCAACTAGGTTCAGTTCTATTTTTTTTTTTTCTTGTATAGATGTGACGTTCAAAAGTGCCTTATTATGGCCTAATTGAAATAAATGATTTGACTTTGACTTTCAATGACCCTACTCGCCACATTACAAAAAATAGATTTTATGATAAGACTAGAATGCGTGTCACATTTTTGACAGATTCAAGCTGCGTTACTGCGTTTATACTTAACCTGCTCCGCGTGTCGCTACGCGTGGGAAAGCTATCGGTTTTATACATTCAAGCCAAGACTCTGTAGGCAGTATTTAAATATGTTGGCTAAGAACACAAATCTAGATATCTGCCAATCTCTAGTAAGGTTTAAGAAATGTTTTATAGATTTATTATAGATTACTTTTATTTTCGTATTATTTTTATATCTTTATTTTATTTTCTTAATTCATATTTTTATTCATTTTATTATTATTATTTTAATTTTCCAATGTATGTATATTCTGATTTAATTTTTTCTGTTTCTTACAAAATTTTATTACTTAACAATATTTGTTAGCTAGTTATAAACTTTGTGCATGCTGTGGTCTACTTTAAGTGAAGGAGTACACTTATTTAATACCTTTTAATTATTAATGTTATAATTATCTTGAAATGTGTAGGTATATCTTTCATTGGAGATCCTAATAAATAAATAAAATAAAATAAAATAAATGCAGCGTGAACACGCTTCTCTTATGTGTGGCGTGTCTCATAAAAATAGACCCTTCGCCACTACAGAAAAATCTTATTTTCTATCTCTAATTTGCAGCTTCCTTCCCACGAATCCCGAGACGTCATATCTTCGTTGCGGAACTCTCTGGCCCGTCTCAACATGTCCTATGTGGACCTGTATCTTATTCATAGCGCTGTCACTTTTAAGGTTTGTTGATTTTTTTGATATTATAAATACTTTTTACAAGGGGAACCCAAGTACGCATCTTGGCCTCCCCTACTATTAAGAGCGTTTCTGCCGAACGGCATATCATACAAACTTTTAAGTTAATATTTTTATTTAGGATGTTTCATAAAAATGTGAAAGTAAGTTTGTCTGTCTGCCTGTTACGCTTTTACGCCTAAACCACTGAACCAATTTTGATGAAATTTGGTACGGGGTGAGTTTGAACCTCAAGGAAGGGCATAGGCTATCTACTTGTTATTCCACAAATTCGTCTGCGTCCGCGATAACTGACATTTACGAGGACGAAGTCGCGGGCACAAACTAGTGATATAATAAATTATTGGTAAAAAAAAAAACTTTTTAAAAACAAGCTTTTTTAGTGTGATGTTTCTAACTTTATCGTATTCTACTCTTCATTTGATACCCATATCAAGGGGATTGAGAAAAAATAATTATGTAATCCGCCATCTTGGAGCGGCGGCCATATTGAAATTATTACAATATTGAGGATTGGCCATTGTATTGTCATCAGAACTAAATTATGCAAAAATTCAACTCAATCGAGTATCGAAAAATGGCCGAAAAATGGTTTGCCAGACCACTTACATACATACGAATAGTGCAAGCTAAATAAAAGCTTGTAAAAATTAATCATAGTAAAAAATACGATTTACGAGGTTTTGACGCGTTGTCAACGTTATATTTGTATCAAAACAGTTGTTTTAATTGTCAATTATAGCATGTCTTAGCTTGTCTAGATTCTAGATTAGTAGATAAAAATATTTGTTTCATTAAAAAAAGTATCAAATGAGGAACCAACAAAATTAATTTGAAACTACGCTAATTCTTTTATGTTAACATTTTAATAAACATTTTATTTACATGATAAATTATCTTTTAATAACGATAATTAATTAAATAGACTAGCTTTTGCCCGCGACTGCGTCCTCATTAATAGCGGTTATCGCGGACGCAGACAAAGTCGCGGAATAAAAAAGCTTTTTTACAAAAAAAGACAACCGCCTTCAAAAACTACAAAATAAAAAATAACTTTAGTTTTGGAAGTCGGCGGCTTTGGTTTTGTTTTTTGTTACTTAAATAAGTAAGTATTGCCACCGACTTCCAAAACTAAAGTTATTTTTTATTTTGTAGTTTTTGTAAATCTTTTTTTGTAAAAAAGCTTTTTATTTTTCACTTTTTAGTGCTTGTGTGTTAACTAATGTTTAAAATCCTCAATAAAAGCCCTTTAAAACAATACCTCACACGATAAATTTAATTTAGAAAAATGCTCACAAAATAAAAAGCACTAAACCAAATCGGATGAAATTTTTATGGGACCAAATGGCAAGTCTACTGCATCGAACAAAAAAGAATCACACTAATCGGACTAGAAACCTCGGAGTAATCGGTGTACATAAGTACTTACATTAAAAAAAAAAACCGGCCGAATTGAGAACCTTCTCCTTTTTTGAAGTCGGTTAAAAAGTAGCCTATGTCCTTCCTTAAAACTAAACTAAACTAACCCCGTACCAAATTTCACCAAAATCGGTTCAGTGGTTTAGTCGTGAATGCGTAGATTACAGACAGACAGACACTTACTTTCGCATTTATTTATAATACTTATTATATTGATTGGTAAGGAAGTAAGGATAATAATCTTTTATATTTTTATCGTTGAAATGCATCTTGTTTTTGTTTTTAATTATTTTCCTGAAACAATATCCTTAATTACCTCATCATTGTTAAAAATATTTACTTAGTAGGTAGGTGGCAATAGGCTCGCCTCCTATTACATGGGACTTAAACATAACTGGCGAAATGTGGGTGTGCTAATGGGTACACCTCTGCCTAACCCTTCCGGGATTACAGGCGTGATGTTATGTTACTGACACAGGAAATACGTTTCCTCTTATAATTTTACTAGCGACTCGTCCCGGCTTCACATGGGTGCAATGTATACAGCATGTAACAAAAACCCTGTCCGATCCTTAAGGGTATTATTCGGCATCGTACTGCGTACACATATACGTAACCATTTAATGGATTTGAGATTATTATTTTTCCCCAGTGAAAAAAAAAAGAAGAAAGAAGAAATAATTAAATTAAAATAAAACATAAAAACTGATCAACGGCAACACTGATCTGACAAGGTTTTTGTTACATAGTGTATACTTATACCGTCCTCTTGAATCACTCTATCTATTGATGCAAACCGCATTAAAATCCGTTGCGTAGTTTAAAAGATCTAAGCGACTTTGTTTTATATTAGACTATGTACACGTCATAGTTGATTACTCCATACAAAATTTGGACCCCTATTTCATCTCCTTAGGGGGTGAATATTGGAAAATCCTTTCTTAGCGGACGTCTACGAACTATAATGTACCTCCCTGCCAAATTTTATCTTTATGAGTCACGCGGTTTTCTATATTTCGTGATGAGTGAGTGACTTTTCGCTATTGTACACTATGTAACAAAAACCCTGTCAGATCAGTGTTGCCGTTGAACAGTTTTTATGTTTTATTTTAATTTAATTACTTCTTCTTTCTTCTTTTTTTTTTCACTGGGGAAAAATAATAATCTCAAATTCATTAAATGGTTACGTATTATATATGTGTACGCAGTACGATGCCGAATAATACCCTTAAGGATCGGACAGGGTTTTTGTTACATGCTGTATAGGTTGTTTGGTGCATCGTTTGCCCAATTAAATTGGCCGATAGAAGAGGTAATATTTGCTATCTCTTCATGCCCAATAACTCATACTTTGCCACACCGGTTTTTTATTAAGAAAACTACTTATACGAGTTATTAAAAATGAAAGTAAACGTTACTAGTAATTTTGAATTTGATAGAAACAACAACAGTACACATAAACATTAGAAGACTATACAAATAACTTTTTTTTTAATTTGTAATGAAATGCTGAGTTTTGGATTTTTCAAAATTAAAATTTATAAGTTGTTATTGCAAATTACCTCTCCTATGGGCCAATTCGATTTGGCAAACGATTCACCAAACACCCTGTATGGCCGTTTTTCAATTGTTCTTTTTTCTTTACAGCCAGACCACAGCGGCTACGACACCATAGACTACCTAGACACCTGGAAAGCTATGGAAGAAGCCAAGAATTTAGGTCTAGCCAAGTCTATAGGAATATCCAACTTCAATATTAGCATGATTGAAAGGGTGCTAGCCAACTGTGAGGTGAAACCTTCGGTACTGCAGGTTGAGGTGAGAGGAATACGTTAAAGCATTTTTGAAATGTAAATAAATAAATGTAATAAGTAATATTTACAAACTTAATTTTAAAAAAAAACAATCAGAATAAAAAAAAAAGAAACTAAAATTAGATGGCATGAAAAAAACCATCCGCATCGCCGTCAACTGGAAATGTACCTAAAAGACTGGCTGCATTGCCACGTCGGATGGCAATGCTTAACCTCTGGCCAAGGTAATAGCCAGCTCTTGGCTCACGGGAAGTGTCAACCAACCGTTTGGACAACTCCTTAAAAAGGCCATGGGCACACGGACCCCACGACCCGAGGGTTTCCATCCCAAACGGCTCGTAAATATAGTTACCAGTACTATACTTACGCCGTTTTCAAATAAACCATTCTAAACTTTGCCCAGTAGTTAAGTCGCCCACCAAACATGAGTTTGTGGGTGCGGAATAAGGATATGACCAATGTTACTTTTTACAAGCTTTTATTTAGCTTGCACTGTTCGTATGTGAGTATGTGTGTAAATAAGTTGTCCTTTCAAAATTTGCAAAACATTTTTCGACCATTTCTTGTTATCCGATTGAGCTGAAATTTTGTTAAAGTCTCGTTTCGATGAGGTCGTGGCAAAGTAACATCTTTTATCACACCGAGATTCTTCAGGGCAGAAGAAAGCTAGATTTAAAAAAAAAAACTCAATCTCCCGACGCCGACCATCTTGAACAAATTTTCATCAAACATACGAGTAGCTAAGAACATTTCCGACTAATTCACCTTTTAAACAAAAACAACAAGTTCAAAATTGGTTCATCCGTTCGGGAGCTATGATGCCACAGACAGACACACACACACACACAGACAGGTCAAACTTATAACTACCCGTCGTTTTTGCGTCGGAAGTTAAAAAAAAGGATATACCTAACCTACATAAAATTTAGTTTTTTAGTGTTTTGAGAAAGTGCAATACAAATATTTTTGTGATGAATGATTGGAGTAGAAACAACATCCCTGAGATCGTCAGAGAAGATTACCTCTATGATCAAATTCAACATTTGAACTTATTTGCAAACTTAACCTTCCACTACCTTCAGGTAAACATAAACCTGGCCCAAAACGAACTGCTAGACTACTGCAAGAGCAAAGATATTGTGGTCATGGGCTACACTCCATTCGGATCCCTGTTCAGCAAGGAATCCGGCCCACCAGCACCCAGGGCTGACGACCCCACGCTCGTGGAGATAGCTAAGAAGTACGAGAAGACCACGCCGCAGATTGTGCTGAGATATTTGGTGAGTATCTTCTTTTTAAGCTGGTGATTGATTTGCATTCCAAGACACAAGTTTTTCAAAAAAAACATAACATAACATCACGCCTGTAATCCCCGAAGGGTAAGGCAGAGGTGTATACAGTAGTGCACCTACATTTCGCCAGTTATGTTTAAGTCCAATGTAATAGGAAGCGAGTCTATTGCCATCAACCGGGCACAAATCCAGACTCCGAGGCTGCTACTGAGAAGTTCCTGATGGAAAAACCCAGTATACCCATTTATAATGGATGGATGTTTATTTACAGGTACAAAGAGGAGTAGTTCCTATCCCGAAGTCGGTAAAGAAAGCTAGAGTTGAGGAAAATATCGATATCTTCGACTTCGAATTGACCAAGGAGGATATGGAAACTTTAAGTAAGTGCATCGTCTACGTCACTGATTCGTATCTGGACAGTGGCGTAAGAAAGAAAAAAAGAAATAAACAAAGAAAAAATCATGAATGAAAGAAAGGAAAAGTGTTTTAGACGGGCCGTGTATCATAATAAGTCTGGAAGCCTTTCTATTTCTACGATACTGATAAGATTTTGATGATGAGTTAAAACACAACACAAAAAACATATTACGCCGGTAATCCCCGAAGGGTTAGGCAGAGGTGTACACATTAGTACACCCACATTACGCTAGTTATGTTTAGGTCCCATGTAAAAGGAGCGAGCCTATTGCCATCAGCCGGTCACACATCCAGACTCTGAGGCTGCTACTGAGAAATGCCTGATAGAAAAACCCAATAACACTTTACTTTTTTTTTGCTTTGCACTTTGCCGTTGATGGCTTATCAATATTCATAATTAAACAATCGAATATTATAATTAAGAAACAGTAATTTATCTAAATTTTCGTCACGCAAATTGGCTTTTCTATCTAAATTTTCATCAGCATCACTAAATAGTTGTTCACTTGATACGCACGGTGGAGCCGACAAAAATTTCAGTGCAACTTTCCTCAGAGACAGAAATGGACTAGAGTTCCAGTAAGAATAAATATCTGCATTTCTTTGTAACCTTGGCTGTGTTAAATACGCTTGAATAGTTTTTTTTAGATGTGTAGAGTGGTCACTATCATCTTCTCTAGAAGTTTCTATCAATTGACAAGTAGATTTATCATGAGCGTCCCATAGCCCTTCTCCTTTTTCATAGGACACGATTCTAGATGAACAAGTTGGATAAGGTGCTCCAGAATAACAGCTTTCACTTGCTACGATATCCGTATGCATCTTCAAATGGTGTTCTATTTCCATTACGGCTATATCAACTTCATCAGAATTTAAATACGTGTTTTTAAATCTAGGATCCAAAAATGTTGAAGTGATTAAAGCAGGATGTTCCTTAACGTATGCAAATCGTCGATTCATGGATTCTTGCAACTGTATTTTCATATTTCTCATTGTTTCACTTTCATTTTCGTCTTTAGTTTGTAGTTTTCTATTCAAATTTGATAGTAAAGGGATCACAATGGATATGCACGCGTTATCAGATGTCAGATCGAGTGTTGCTTCATGAAAAAACTTTAGTACATCCGTAAGATTTTTTATAACTTCCCAGTCAGAAGCAGAAAGAGTTTCAGTACAGCCATGTTCCAAGCTGTATAAGTCTACAGCGGATTTCAGTTCCAATAATCTTTCTAACATGTTATAGGTACTGTGATTCACTTCTACATCTTCAACCAAAGAATGTGTTGCTAATCCACATTGTTTTTGACATTCAATAAACTTTCTAGAAGCCTGTTCGCTTCTTTTAAAATGTCCTACTATTTGTCTGCAAGTTTTGATTACTCTTTCGTGTTCTTCGTCTTGAAACAATGCATCTTTGACTACCAACTGTAGTGTGTGCGACATGCAGTCTAAAGATTCGTATTGACCACGCATAGCACTGAACATATTATTGTTAAGTAAGAGTAGAAATAGTTTGTTACTGATATTCCATTTTATCATCATCTCTCGTAGTTTTTCTTTAATGTACAATCCTGTGTAGTCGTTTTCAAGTACTTGTACACCTAGTATTACTTTAAGGCGTTTCGGTCCAACAATTAAATGGCCAGTGAGACTAAGAAACGAGCATGTTTTAGAAAGGTTTGTCCAAATATCACAAGTGCAACTAATCCATTCACATTTGTCAATCAAATCGTGTACTTTCTTCGTAACATTTTCATATGTCTGTAGCATCAGAGATGTTTTGAAATATTTTTCTGATTTAAAATTGTACTTTTGAGGAGCATTTGGATCTGTTAAATTAAGTCGTTTGAATGCTTCACTTTCTACTATAGAATATGGAAGCATATTAACAATGATTAAGTCCATGATGCTTTTATCAATTCTGCGTGATATCTCATGATGATCTGGCCACTTTGATGTTTTTGAAGCCTGCGCCTGTGGGATTGTGGTCTGCACAAATTCGCTACCACAACCACTGACTGTGCTAATCGCTGCAACCGACTTATCAGAAGAGCATCGCTTTAATTTAGCTTCTAATTTGAGTTCTTCGATTTCCGATTGACGTTTTAAATATTGTCTATGTTCTGTTTTATGAAATTTCGACAAGTGTAGCTTCAAGCCATGAATTGTTTGCCTTTTAGGCTCAAGGCTTCCGAGAGAATATAATTTGTTGCATTGTTTGCATTTAGCTTTGGATGAATCTGACGGCCATTTTTCGAAGAACTGCCAAATATAATTTTTATACGACATTGTTTTTTCAATGTTCCGCCAATGCTCCTTGAGCAAGCGTGATGATCAATGCTCATGGCCTTCTCTGTTTGAGAAGAGGCCTTTGCCCTTCCGTGGGGCAATAATAGGCTAGTATATTGTATCTATATATTGTTCCTTCATCGATGATTGAATACTACAACAAAAAAATCATCTCCTATTAGGTCCAATAAATTTTATTTAAGTCTATTGCATGTTAGTTCTATTGAATGAACATTAAACTATACGTATAAAATTATTATTGTACACTAACTTAAATTAGTAAATTAGCGACCCTCCCCGGCTTCGCACGGGTGCAATGTAGATACATAAACCTTCCTCTTGAATCTCTCTATCTATTGATGAAAGCCGCATTAAAATTCGTTGCGTAGTTTATAAGATCTAAGCGTACAGACGCGGTGCGAAGCGACTTTGTTTACTATGTAGATACTCTGAATCTTAAATCTATTCTATATGTATACATGTGGGAGTGGGAATGGAGCGTAAAGTGAGCGAAAGAGATAGGATGCTATGTGTGAGTGAGAGGTGAAAAGAACGATTTGAAATGAGAGTGGAAGGAAGGATTTGAAATGACAGTCAGTAGTCGATAGACGTGGCTCATATGACGATGACGTTAAAATAAAAGAAGAATTTTTGAAGACGAATTTTATTTCAAGAACCTGATATCCCACAATTTTGGGGGCTCGTCCGGGATAACAAAAAGAGAGAAAAAAACGATTAAATTTACAAGACGGATTTTCTTCGGAAGATAATAAGACACGACGCAAAGAAGATGGAGGACGACGACGGTAAGAGCCGCAATTTTAAAAACATGGCGGCGATGATGTTTTTGATGAACGGCTCAAAATTTAGCGGCGAAGACAAGACAGTATCATCAGGTAAATGGGCGCAGGATTTAGAGGACAATGCTGAGATTTATGAGTGGAACGAAAAACAAAAGCTCATCATTGCGCGAAAATCCTTAACGGGTACTGCAGCTCTTTGGCTGAAAAGTGAGAAAATCTTTAGGACGTTTGATGAATTAAAATCAGCCCTACAGGAAGAATTCCCAGATTCTGATTGCCCGCTGAAAATGGAAAAGATGGCGGCGGCGAGTTCAGACTTGGCAGGTTTGAACCAAACAGTCGAGCATGCGTCGACATTGGACATTCGGCAGACTTCGGGCACAATTGGAGGACCCGAACGAATTTCAAAGGTTGGCACCACTGACAGTGACGACGCAAATGACAACAGCTGTCATTGTCAACAAAATAAAGAAGTGCAGATTGTAAACAAACATATTAACAAGAAGTCAGGCAAGCCGGTTTTGAGTATTTTTGTTGAAAATACCGAAGGAATGGCGCTCATTGACTCGGGAAGCGATGTCAACCTAATGTCAGAAGACTTCTATGACGTGATCGGCCAGCCAAAGACGACTGAAGATGGTGTTGTGTTGTCGGGTCTCGGACTAAAACAAGTGCGTTCATTCGGGAAGTTTACGACTTGTGCTGTGATAGACGGACGATGTTACGACGGAGTTACATTCCATGTTGTGCCTAAAGACTGTATGCCTTATAGTTTAATATTAGGTCATGAGTTTCTCGCCAGTGTGACAATGATTATGAATGAAGGAAGTGTGTTGTTGTTACCCTCAGGTGAAGAATGGATGAGAAAAATTAATTGTTTTACGGTAGGTTTGAGTGTTGTTGTAGGTTCCACAGTCAGCCCAACTGTCAAAAAGCAGGTTTTACAGTGTGTGGATGACTACAAGCCGGTCCAAACAAAAGAAGCACCCATACAACTGAAAATTATCTTGAAGGACGACATCCCAGTGGCTCAAAAACCAAGAAGATTGTCACTAAAGGAACAGCAAATAGTTGAAGATCAGGTAAAAGAATGGTTAGAAGTACCTAAAAGTATGGAGATGAATATTCTGAAGCGAATACACAGCATTGGGCATTATGCTAAAAAGAAAGAGAAAGAGTTTTTAGAAAAAGAGTTTTACATAAAAGGAGTTAAGAAGAAAAGAATTAGAAGATAATATATGAAAACAAGGAATCTTAGTTAATTATTTTGATATGTTCAGAGTTGTATTTAAGTTTTAGTTTCAAGTTTTAAGATGTTTTATGTAAATTATATTATCATAAGATTGTTAGGTATAGAAAGTGGTTTGAACTGTGATGATTTGTTATGTAGTGATGAATGTAAGCATGTAAGAATGAAATGAGCAATGGAAGTCAGTTTAGCATGTCTGGGGACAGACATGAGTGTCGGATGGCCGAATGTGGGAGTGGGAATGGAGCGTAAAGTGAGCGAAAGAGATAGGATGCTATGTGTGAGTGAGAGGTGAAAAGAACGATTTGAAATGAGAGTGGAAGGAAGGATTTGAAATGACAGTCAGTAGTCGATAGACGTGGCTCATATGACGATGACGTTAAAATAAAAGAAGAATTTTTGAAGACGAATTTTATTTCAAGAACCTGATATCCCACATACATACATACATACATACATACATAAGCTCACGCCTTTTTCCCATGGGGGTAGGCAAAAATCACAGAACGCCACCTGCTACAATCCTTACATACTCCTTTCGCCTCATCTACATTCATACATCTCGTCATATAAGCACGCCGGTTACGAGTACTAAGCACCTGACCTTTCTGAAGAACCTCACCAATAAGGTCAGTGTAGGTCTTCCTAGGGCGTCCCCTCCCTGCGTTGCCACTCACCTCTGCCATATAAATACCTTTTGATAATCGTCTTTCACTCATCCTCTCAACATGATCGAACCATCTAAGCATACCCTTTTCTATCTTTGTCATTGCATCCTCTTTTAATCAATTCTATATTTCACTCTTATAAGTACAAAAGGACCACCGAAAATTGGCTAATAGTGACTTATATTGACCGAAAATACTCATTTAAATACGTAACCTTTATGTTATACTTAGGTAAAGTACTAAACCCTGCGCATTATTGTTATTATCTAGCTATTAAAATGTAATTATCACATCAATAGCGAAATAAAAATTACCTGATTCGAAATGATGTTAAATTCACTCGCAATTTCACAAGAAACAAACAAACAAAGTGAACAACACTGTGAACGCTGACGCGGCAAAATGACACTTCGATTGCAGTGTATCGAACTTATACGATCGTAGTACGAAACCTCCCGAATGTAGTACGGTTTCCGGATAGCAGCCGAAACCGAAACTAGGCCGAAACTCCTTTTTTTGCCGATACTAGGCCGAAACCGGAACTTCGGTCGAACGCTATTCAACCTGCAACGACGTATTAAAATCAGTGCACTTTATTTTTTTTGGAGGAGCTTGTGGTTAAGTAAAAACAGCTGCATGGGTCGATCCATCAGGTTAAGCTACGCTTGCCGGGGTTTATCCTTGGATGGGTGACCATCTTTACACACCGAGACTCCTCCGTGTCTCGGAAAGCACGTTAAAGCCGTTGGTCCCGGCTGTCATACGTGGATCTTTGACAATCGTTACGGGTCGTCAGAAGCCCGTAAGTCTGACAACCAGTCTTACCAAGGGGTATCGTAGTACTCAGTTACTGGATTGTGGAGGTCAGATAGGCAGTCGCTCCATGTAAAACACTGGTGTTCAGCTGCATTCGGTTAGACTAGAAGCCGAACCCATCAAAGTTGGGAAAAGGCTCGGGAGATGATGACCCTTTCTTTTTGTTTTGTTTCGAAGTGGAAAGTTCTCAAGAATGTGCCCCGTTTTGGGAAGGCCGAAGTCAGGAGTGGTATGTTAAACTCTTATCGCCTTAAAAAAGACTACCCTGGTGTTCCCTTTTCACACTTTTTTTTTATGTTGTAAAAATCATCAAATGACTCCTTCCGCCCTGGGTGGGGCGGAAGGGACTGTCAGACTTTTACTGACTAAAAAACCACCCTGTTCCTTCTGTTGCCCTTTACGTTCCGGGGCCACGGTATCCTGTTAAGACGTCCCGCAACTGGCAGGCGTTTGGCCCCTATTGGGGCCCCGTCCCTGTGCTGACAGCTCTTTGAGGCGCGCGCGAACAGAACGTGCCGTCGACCCGGGCATGGTCCTTGATCGGACGGCGAGCTACCCATTACTCGCCGTCCGCAAGCCCGCGCCTACGGTGGCCGGATGTCGCCTCGCGACGTCCGACGCCCTGGGCGTCTCCCGCGGCGGCTGGGGCGTGAGGTGGAGGATGTTCTCTCCCTCACGCGGCCCGCCTCCTCCTTCGCTAGCATTACTGCTTCGCAGAAGGAGGTGACTGCATCCCATTCCCTCTCGCCCCGGAGCATGGCCTGAACCAGGTCCGGACGCGAGAGGTCGCCGCCGCCTATCGCCTCCGTGAGAACACGGCGGTGCTCTGCCCAAGCGGGGCAAACCGGCACCGTATGCTCCACCGTGTCCTCCGGGCGGTCCACACAGCCCTTTTCACACTTACACCGGAATCTCTGACTGACGTTGCGGGCCTCCTCAGCTCAGGGGAAAGCGAGATTAATTCCCCCACAACGTCAAAGAGGGGCGCGCGCTAGAAATCTCCGCCTCGATAGCAATTGAATCAGCAGCGTCCAGTTGAATTAGTTCCCTATATTTATTTATTTAAACTTTAGGCAACAAACAGTACAAAGGTGGACTTAATGCTTTGGGCATTTTCTACCAGTCTACCTTAGGGTGATGCAGAGACAAAACATAGTAGGTGCACAGTATAAATTTCCGAGAATAAATTATAATAATCAATTTCACGAATAATCATAACAGTCAATTTTAGAAAAAGAACGTAATTGTGCAACGCCATCTATCGAGCTTAGAACAAGCTTTCATCAAACGTCAAACTAGGAATAAGCTCTGTGAAATGCAGAATTTCTTAATTTCAAAGTCAGCCACACTTCAATAAATTATTTTTGAAAATGTTTCACTTTAAAATTCATTGATCCCCGGGTCGGTACCGACCAACTAGAGAATACCATCCCGCTTCTCCAGTTGGTTGGTACCGTCCGTGTACGGCACTAATTTGAGTACGTATGGAGTTTCTTGCCCATTCTTCTCCATACGAAACTACCTTTTGAAAGGGGCAACTTGATTACATTCTTTTTTCTTGTATATGACGTTCTTAATGCCTTAACTTTGGCTTTAACTTTGACTTTGACATTGACATTGGCTTTGTCTTTGACACCTCTCCAGCGCTACAGCAGTCTGGCACCAAGCTTTTAAATAGAAAAAATACCGGTCCACGTCTCTATGCTGAGTACCTCAATAAACTTACGATTTTATCATTTTAATTTCAGGCAAATTCAACAAGAACTACAGGGTAGTTTTCCCTAGTTTCTGGCAAGACCACCCGTACTACCCCTACGAACTGGTGGATGTACCGGCTCCCGATCTTTTCTCAAAAAAAGAAAGTAATGAATCATTGAATAACACTGATGTGTCGCAAAATGGCGAATAAAATCTTTATATCAGAGTTCTAAGTGTGAGTTTTTTCACTTACGTTCGATTGCGAGCGCGTCAGTATTTTGTATGGGAAATAAGGTTTTCCTAGTGACCACCAGATGGCGCTATAACTTTTTCCCATATAAATTCTAAAGCGCTCGCAATCGAAAATGAGAGTAAAATCTCACACTTAGCACTCAATAAAGTCGCAGTTTCGGCAACATTCCGTATCAATGCAGAACTGACACTGAGAGTACTGTGTCGTCACTGACACTGAGAGTACTGTGTCGTCACTGACACTGATAGTTGTGAACGCGTTCATAGAGAATGTATAATTAGAATAATTATATCACTGTGACGGAACGATGACGGAACGACAAATAATAGTTATCATAATATAAGTTTTCATCAAATTATTAAAAGAATTGTGAACTCAAACCTAGACCACTACTCCACGCTGGTTCTATTGTTAGGTAATAGTACTGGTACTACCAAAAAGGACATACTGGATGGTGTCGACACCTTATTAAAGCTAAATATAGGGAAGCTAATGTTGTGTGCTTTTCCTTATTCTGACACTTTGTCAGATTTTGAAAATAAACATATTTATAAGTTGAATAGTATTATTCATAGGTTGACATGTTGTCATAGTGACAAATTATTATTTTTCGACACTAATAAATTTGTTAGTGGTTTTAAATTAACTCAGGGAACTTTATCCCTGTCAGGAGAATGTAGACATTTAATTGCTATGTTGATAGCATATAATATTAACACTGTTATAGCTAATATAACAAATTGTAGTATAAGTGACGAGACTGTGTTGTATAGCTCTGCTAACAACACAGTGATTGATTGTTGTGAAACTTTGATTTGTACGAAGGAGTGTCCACCAGTAATACCAATATCTTTAGAATACCAGTCAGCCACTACCAGTCAGATAGGGTATTCTCTCTCTGCTGAAACATACACAGGGATTTTGAACTCTTCGATTGAGGTTGTGGGGGTCACTCCGGATAACTCTTTAAACTAAATTGTGAGACAACAGAAGTTACCTCTTCAAATAATCACTTATTGTTACTGAATAATAAAAAGGTATCTTCTGGCAAGATAGCATGTAAGGGAAAGCAACATACTTTAAAATTGTTTAGTCAAAATATTCAAGGTTGCTCTTCCAAATTACTAGAAATAGAGATGTTTCTAGAAAAAACCAAGTTTGATATTGTTTGTTTTACCGAACATTGGCTTAAAGATAACCAAGTAATGTCTATTAATTATGAAAATTATTGTGTAGTTAGCCATTTCACCCGGAAACAGATGATACATGGTGGCTCATTAATACTTATTAAAAATTCAATTAAATCTAAAGAACGTAAAGACATTGTAAGACTATCAGTTGAACACACTATTGAATTGTCCTGTGTTGAGCTTGATAAGCATGTTATAGTTTGTGTATACAGACCTCCCAGTTACCAGAATTTGTCTGTGTTTGATTCTGTAATGGAAGATGTGTTAAAAAAAGTTAGTATTGGTAGTAAATCAATCATTATATGTGGTGACTTTAATATTAATTTGTTAGAAAATAACTCCAGTAGTATCAGATTATTAAGTCTTTTCAAATCATTTGATTTGTCAAATGTTTTTAGTGAGCCTACCCGAGTGACAGCTTCTTCTGCCACTTGTATTGACAATATATTTTGTAATTGTGAATACCTACATAAAGAAATTGTAAATAGGCTGCCATCTGATCATAGTGGACAATCATTTACGTTTTGCGCCTACATACCACTACAAAAAACTCAAATAAGGTTTAGGCCAATTACTTGTAAAAGTTTAGAAACATTTAATAATTCTTTGTCTAATAAATTATGCACTCATAGTTTTAATAATATAGGTGACCCAAATGAGTTTTATGCCGATTTTTTTTCAATTTTAAAAAACCAATTTAATGACAATTTTCCGCTAAAAACTAAAAGTATTTACACGAAGTTCTTATTTAGTGACTGGGCGACCCCAGGTATTCGTAAAAGCAGAGAAAAATTATTTGAACTTTATGGACTGAAGCAACATACAATTAATACAAGTTTTCATAAGTATGTTTCCAAATATTCAAAGCTTTTCAAAAGTGTTTGTAAAATAGCGAAAGCTCTTCACATAAGTAAAAAAATAAAGTCAGCTGATGATAAAATAAAAACTACTTGGCAAATAATAAACAATGAAACAGGTAGGACAAAACAGCGTAATACTGAATTTAATTTAGAGACTGCACATGGCCCTATAAATTCAGATATAGAAGTAGCCCAGGAATTTGAAACTTTTTTTGCTAATATTCCCCTTCAAACTACTGAGGCTTTAAATTCCTCCCCCACTCTTTCTGCTGCCTTACTTAAAAAAAATGTTAAGGCTTGTCCTGTGGAATTTAGATTTCAACATACGAACCCCCAGGCTGTCATAAAAATTTTTAAAGATCTTAAAATTAAATCAACAGAAGATCTTTGGGGAATGTCTGTAAAAGTTAGTAGGTCTATTATCGAAACTATTGCGCCCTATTTAGCCGTAATATTTAACACCAGTGTAGACCAAGGAGTCTTTCCCGATCTGATGAAACACAGTAAAGTCGTACCATTGTTTAAAGCGGGTGATAGTAAGGAACCCAACAATTATAGGCCTGTGTCGATTCTACCAGTTCTCAGTAAGGTATTTGAAAAGTTAATGCTCAATCAAATGTTACGTCACTTTAATAAAAATTCCATCTTTCATGAACAACAGTACGGTTTCACCAAAGGGCGTTGTACAACTGACGCTGGTGTCACCCTACTTAAGAACATTTTTAACGCTTGGGAGGAAGCCCAAGATGCCATTGGAATCTTTTGCGACCTCTCAAAGGCGTTCGATTGCGTTAACCATGAGACACTTTTGATGAAGCTGGAGCACTACGGGATTAGTAAAATATCTCTTGGTTTACTAAGGTCATATCTGATAGGTAGACAGGCTAAAGTTCAGGTAAACGGCGTAAACTCATTAGGGTCTGAAATGACTATGGGCGTTCCTCAAGGTTCGATATTGGGTCCATTTCTATTTCTAGTTTATATAAATGATTTACCTCAATTACTGGAAAATGAACCGAAGATGGTGTTATTTGCAGATGACACCTCATTGATTTTTAAAATAGACAGGCGGTCACAAAATCTTGACGATGTGAATAACTCTATTCTTCAGGTCCAAAATTGGTTTACAGTTAATAATTTAGTACTAAATGAAAAAAAAACTAAATGTATTAGATTCAGTTTACCAAACGTTAGAAGTAGCGAATGTGATATAATATTGAATGGAGAAAAACTGGAATTTATTAATCAAACAGTTTTCCTAGGAATCACGCTAGACGACAAATTACAATGGAGACCTCATATAACATCTATTGCGGGACGGTTAAGTTCAGCAGCTTATGCTGTTAGAAAGATTAGACAGTTGACAGATGTAGAAACTGCGCGATTAGTCTATTTCAGCTATTTTCATAGCATTATGTCTTATGGCATTTTATTGTGGGGTCGGGCTGCTGACATTGAAACCATTTTTATTTTACAGAAGAGAGCTGTCAGAGCCATTTACAATCTACCTCGTCGCGAATCTCTTAGGGAACTATTTAAAACGATTAATATTATGACAGTGCCTTGCCAATTTATTTATGAAAATATTATGTATGTGAGAAAAAATCTAAAACTTTTTAAGAAAATATGTGATAGACATAATATTAATACCAGAAATAAAGATAAAATAGCTCAACCATATTTTAGATTGTCTAAAGTAAATACATCTTTTATGGGGTACTGTGTTAAATGTTACAACAAAATACCTCCTGATATATTAAAATTAAACGAAAGAAAATTTAAGACACATATTAAAAGTACACTTTGCAACCAAGCATATTATAAATTAGAGGATTATATTCAAGATAGGACTGCTTGGAAACATGCTGGTCCTGCTCCATAGGACAATTACTATTAATTCCAGACAAAATCAAGCTTGTTAATATTATTATTTTATTTTTTTTCTCTTTTGACACTTATTATATTTTATTTTCTATTTGGTTTTTACTATGGAATTGCACAGGCTCACACACTGTTGCATTGTTGGTTGAGATGTTGAGAGTGGTCGTCTACAATTCCAATATTTGTTAACATGTGAACACTATGTAACTTTAAATATATTCAATTATTCAATTATTCAATTCCTAATTTGTAATATAAATTCTTTTTGTGTGTTATTATATAGTAGTTTTTATATAAGGTACATTGCATTCACATGTAATTACGTATGACTCTGTATACAAATAATAATATTGTAAAACATTGATTTTAAAAGAGTACGTATGGAGTTTCTTGCCCATTCTTCTCCATACAAAACTACCTTTTGGAAGGGGCAACTAGATTCAATTCTAATTTTTTCTTGTAATGACGTTCAAAAGTGCCTTATAATGGCCTAATTGAAATAAATGATTTGACTTTGACTTTGACTTTGATGCCGGAACTGTGATTTCACTGATATGTGTGACGTTTAAAGATGGGAATTAAAAAAGTCATTTGTAAATAGAATTGTTTTTATTTACCTTAAAATCTTATTAGAGCATATTTTTTTTAGGATACAACAAAATTTATAGTCTATGACTACAATGTTCCTTCCAAATATGGCATAACATATAACATCACGCCTGTAATCCCCGAAGGGTTAGGCAGAGGTGTACCCATTAGTACACCCACATTTCGCCAGTTATGTTTAAGTCCCATCTAATAGGGGGCGAGCCTATTGCCATCAACCGGACACAAATCCAGACCCCGAGGCTGCTACTAAGAAATTCCTGATGGAAAAACCCAATAACACTTTGCCCGACCTGGGAATCGAATCCAAGACCTAAGCAGTCG
The DNA here is from genome assembly GCA_949316365.1 of Hoplodrina blanda. Lineage (NCBI taxonomy): Eukaryota > Metazoa > Arthropoda > Insecta > Lepidoptera > Noctuidae > Hoplodrina > Hoplodrina blanda. The sequence goes on along the minus strand of OX438573.1, from coordinate 1,875,842 downwards.
CGCTTTGCGGCTAATAGACCAACGAGGCAGTAAATGATAATGTATTAAAAATATTTTGGAAACTGTTTAATAATGCTTTTTCTGTTTCTTAAAAGCGTTTATGTATTTTTTTTATAAATAAAATGATAAATATGCTTAGGTACCTACCTTAGCATAAGTATTTATAAAAAAAATTTACTAAATATTATTTAATTTAAACGCTGCAGAAGTCTGCAGTGTCAAAATCAGAGAAAAGACAAATACAGAATGTTCTTTTTTGTCATATTCAAATTAAATTAGGTATACATAAATACCAAATATATACGAAATATGTGATTTTATATGTGGTTTTGTCAGAATTAATTGAAACAAAATCTTTTAAATACATTTTTTTTTGCTGTTTATTTTTTATAAAACATTATTTTTTTACACATTATTGTAAACATCGTACTGTACAAGCGGGGGTAAGAAAATGTATACTTAAATAAAGGTACAATAAAATACTTAACATAATAATTGTATAAAAATCAGTATTTTTAACATGTTTTAAATTACAGAATTACTATAATTTAGAAGATCTACAGACAAATTGAAAAAGGAAATCTGCCAAAGTTGCGTAAAATAAATGGTCTCAGATTTCAGAGTAATAATAGTAGGAATATTGAAAAGTCATTAAATTATTGCCAAATTCGGTGGCTTAAAGGTAGCATTCCGATGTGAGGCGACCGCGTACGGATCGCGCGACTCACTGCTTTGCATGAATTTGTAAGGAACCTTGTGGCGCGATCTGTGGTCGCGACCCATACGCGGTCGCCAGTCGCGGTCGTCGTCGGTCGCGGTTGCGCCAACATTGGAATGATACCTTAACATATTTCTTTTTGCTCTGTGAAGTTTGATAAGATGTAAAAATGTCACCTAAGGATTTTTTGTATAGCATTTGGCGGATCTCCTTTACATCTAGTCACTGAAAGGATGATAGCACAAAATTGACTAACACAGTCAGACTTAAAATAGCCGATTGGTTGACCGAAGCGCCAATCAAATCACTTGCTTCAAGATTTGATAGCGAAGTTAATAGCTTTCAGAAACCAGAGGTACTTATAACAATAATTTATTCACCAAAAAAAACTCTGCACTCTGCAAAATGACTTACACCTTATTTATAAATACTAATAATACTCATTGCAGAGATGCACAGTTATTTTTTTTTTATTTTAGAGCATAAATAAGACAATATATAGAGCGAGCGTTAGAATTGGATAGTTGTCCATTAACCAATAATTCCAAGACCTAACTTCTCTAAAGAAACACTTTATTTTAGCCCTGAAAACCTGATTGACTGTCAATTAACTGTACAATTTGATTTTTAATTGCTTTTAAATTGTTAAACAGTTAGTCAATTGAGTATAGACATAAAAGTTACGTCACAGTGTTCTTAAACAAAATCTATGGTAACATCGCGTTTTGACAGGTCAAAAAAAGTACGTCAATTGGTGGTGTAAATGAGCGCCAAATTATCTGTCAGACAGATGTCAGTTAAGAGCTGTTATTTTTCGTACATTGTCTGATACATTCTGATCTGATTCTCTTTCTTCTGATTCTAATTTGGCACGAAGTGGTCATTATATGGAACTTGGAAATGATTATGGTAAAATCTATCACTTGTTATCGGTTATAAAAATTTCATGTTCAACAATAGAATAATTAACAGTAGGTACACTCGAACAAGCTATTTGATATACAGGTAGCAAACTTGCAACTACTCTTAAACAATATTACAAGTGTGTCAATTCTTTTAAACAAGAATATTGTAACCAAATTGTATTGTAAAAACCTAATTTCAATTAGGTTTTTACAATACAATTTCAAACTCCACGGACACTCTTTTCAAAGAGTGTCCGTGGAGTTTCTTTCTCGTTCTTCTCCATAGAGGCCTACCTCCGTTTTGGAACGAGCAACTAGCTTAAACTTTCTGACTAACTGACAGACTCCTTGACAATTCAAAAGTGCCTGTAAATGGTCTTGAAATAAATGCTTTGACTTAAGTACATCACTCTAAAAAGGTTTCAAAATTATTGCACACCACAAGCTTAAAAAGTGGACACAACGAATGGCAATGGGGCAGAAAGATATTATTGTCATCTGTAAACCAAATAGCTTGATCAACCGTACAAGCTTTAATATAACAATTTTCTCGATTTAACTTAAAAAGGAAAATTATATTTTAAAACAGGCTATTTGTTGAATGAAAAAAATAAAACACTGCATAAAAGTCTTAAAATGAAAGCTCTAAAGTCTGCATTACGCTCTAAAAGTCATCATAAAGTCTGCAGATTTAATAAATTATGGCTCGTATTTTATGAATTCACTTTTCAATTCGTCTTCTTGTAATAGCACGCACTTGGAATTGGCTTCGAAGTCACACTGTTGGGTCTGGTCGTTGAAGAATAGTCCATCGGAGCAGAACGCTACCTGAGGAACTCCTGCGACGCACCTCCAGTATCTTTGGCAGTCACCCCTGAAGAGGACAAAAGAAGTTTTCTTAGATTCGGAAGAAATCAGAGAGTCACGGACATACCGAAGTACTAAAATGCTGCAGAAAAATCTGGATTTGGGTTCTCCTGGCCATAAGTTAGGGTATACCCTAGCAGAAAGCTGCTACTTCGGCTTCATACCGATCGACATAGACGATCGACACCTTCAGGTGCAAAAAGCACTAATTTCTATATCATCATTAGTAGATAGGTACAGTACAGTCGACTGCACGTCCCAAAACCAGAATACCTTTCCCACTTCGTCTACTATTTCTTGTACAGGCGGGAAACACCTCACGCACCTTACTCTCGGGCTTGTCTGATGCCGAGTCTGCCGTCCGCAGGGTGACCAGAGATCGATTTGCGCCAGACCAGCGCCTTGTGCGAACACCCCACCATCCTTCCTTCTCTCCTCTTTTCTCACAGACCAACACATGGCCAAAATGGTACTACCGACACGAGGTCTTACAATTGCTACTTACTTGTAAGGCTCCTGTCTCGCTGCAGCATCGGCTCTTGCGCAGTTGATGATGCCGTTGTGCCTGCCTTGCATTGGGGAAATGGGGCGCACGCTCGCTACAGTGTCTGCAAAGTGAAAACGATCTTATTACGAAAAGCTGAAAGTTTAGAATGCCTTGGTGGCCAGTTCAAGGAATCCTCTTTTAGAAATATATCCTCAAACTTTCAATGAGGATTTTCTCTGCATTAGGTATTTAGGATCACATCAACAGGGCTCTAGAAACTAGAATTATTTAAGACCACTTTCTGCATCAAGCCGATTCAACTGCAACCTTGGCTATTGCTTGCGGTTTCACTTGCATCCTAAGGAAAATACCTCATAAATCCAGGTTTCAAGTATCCTATGTTTTAGTCCAAATCATGGTTTATCAATGTGCCATATTTCATCCAAATCCTTTCAGCTGTTTACAAGTGATTGGGTAACAAACATATTTTATAGCTTTTTTTTTTCGCACTCGTGTTAAGCAACGTTTTTGGTTACTGCTCCGCTTCCGTAAGTCGTAGCGTGATGTTTCATAGCCTATACAATTCTTCATGAATCTGGCTATCATATACAAAAAGATTTTTTTAAATCCGACCGGCAGTTCCAGATATGCACGTTCATACAAAAAAGACCCTTTAGCTTTATTAAATTAAGTATAGATTAGTTTAAAGTTATTCTCACCAACGGCCTGCTTCTCCAGCTCATCAGTGAAGATTCCTATGAGGTTGTCTGCCTCGTCCCCGGAGCCCTCCTCTTCATCTTTAGGTGTCCTCAACTGGCAGGTCGTGGCCCACGCCCAGTTGCAGGTCTGACAAATGAACAAAAAAGAAATATTATGTAAAGTACATCTAAGGCTGTAAAGCATATAAAATATAACAGAACATCACGCCTGTTATCCCCGAAGGGTTCGGCAGAGATGTCCCCATTAGTACGCCTACATTTCGCACAATATGTTAAAGTCCCATGTAATAGGGGGCGAGCCTATTGCCATAAACCAGGCACAAATCCAGACTCCGAGGCTGCTACTGAAAAATTCCTTATAAAAACCCACAACACTGCCCGACCTGGGAATCGAACCGCAGTCGCGCTTTGCGATCACTAGACCAACGAGGCAGTCACTGAACTCATAAATTTTGGCAAAAAGAAATATTATTATAGATTACCTGAAGTTGAAAATCGAAAATCAGTCCTCCCGGACAGAGGAACTCGACCTCTTCACCGTGAGCGCACATGTAGAACTTGGAACAGTCGGAGAAGTGAGGCAGAAGTAAGAAGATCTGGAAGAAGATAAACGTTGTCATAATTAAATACGCAAAGCAGCGTTAAGCGTAGCCTGTGGCTAAGTAATAACAGCCGCACGGGTCGATCCGTCAGGTTAAGCTACGCTTGCCGGGGTTGGTCCGTGGATGGGTGACCATCTTTACACACCGAGACTCCTCCGTGCCTCGGAAAGCAAGTTAAGCCGTTGGTCCCGGCTGTCATATGCGGATCTTTGCCAGTCGTTACGGGTCGTCAGAAGCCCGAAAATCTGACAACCAGTCTTACCAAGGGTTATCGTATTACCCAGTTACTGGGTTGTGGAGGTCAGATAGGCAGTCGCTCCATGTAAAATACTGGTATTCAGCTGCATCCGGTTAGACTGGAAGCCGACCCCAACATAGGGAAAAGGCTAGGCAGATGATGATGAATTAAATACGTAGAACAAGGGAAAGAGAGCCCTCTTTAGACAGTTGGATCAAGAGATTCAGAGATTTAGAAGGTAAGTAACAAATCAGGCCTGGAACAACTACGTGTTCCATGTGGGAATCGAACCCGCAACATGCAGTCCAGCAGTCAATAGTTCAGCCACTACGCCAACCGCCAATGATGGTGATGATGAAGTTGGGGTCGCACATCTACGCGTTAACCTCGGGAACAGCTTAACTTCGCATATATTTTTTTGCTAGCTTTCTCTGTCCTACTCCTTGGCAAGGCCTCCCTCCATTCCTTTCATTTCCTTCTGTATTGTGGCTCATATCGCCAGTTCCTGAGGTCCAAGGCATCCCACCATCGTCTCCTCAGTCTGCCGCGGCCCGCCTAACAGTGTTAGGGCTCCAGTCTGAGGGCCCACCGCCAAGCCGGTCAGACATGGCCATTATTAGGCCTTCAACTGTTCAACACCAAAGCATTTGACTTACATGTCCTGCAGGATCGCAGCTCAAGTCGTTAGGGTCTACATTTTCAAAGGCCCTGAAGTTGGCAGCCTCTGTGGAGTTCTTCTGGGGTATCTCTGCAGTGAGAGCTACGTTCAGAAGCACCACGATGGTCAGAAACTTTCCTGTGGACAAACAGAAACGAAGAATTACTGTGGGTGGAAGTTATAAAGCTAAAAGTTTTTTATCTATACAATACATACTAACATACGAATAAATATTATTGATATGTCTGTTGGTAATCTTAAAATACATTTTTTTTTACAAAATATTTAAGAACTAGCTTCTGCCCGCGACTTCGTACGCGGATCCTGTTGCTTATGCCAGCGACAACGGGGTCGTCAAAATCGAAGATCTGAAACGTCTGATGTAGAATTCTAAGGCCCGGGGACGGAAAAACAACGGGATGAGCGAGACCATTGGAGTCGTTTTAGATCTTTGATTTTTAAACGTCAACAGAGAGTGCTCATCAGGCTGAACAACTGTTGCTAAGACGTCATTTCTATATTATGTTATAGTGTAGCTGGGCGCTTGGAATTTCACAACGTGTGTGCCAGATCTTCAATTGTTAGACGTCAACAAAGAGTGCTCATCAGGGTGAACAACTTTTGCTAAGACGTCATTCCTGTATTTACTCGTATTATAGTGTAGCTGGGCTCTTGGAGTTCCACAACAGGTGTTCCAGATCTACAGTCTTTATACGTCAACAGAGAGTGATCATCAGGCTGAACAACTCTGGCTAAGACGTCATTCCTGTATTTACTCGTATTATAGTGTAGCTGGGCTCTTGGAGTTCCACAACAGGTGTTCCAGATCTACAGTCTTTATACGTCAACAGAGAGTGATCATCAGGCTGAACAACTCTTGCTAAGACGTCATTCCTATATATGTTATAGTGTAGCTGGGCTCTTAAAGTTCCATATCAGCTGTTCCAGATGTTCAAATTTTATACGACAACAGAGAGTGCTCATCAGGCTGAACAACTCTTGCTAAGACGTCATTCCTATATTTGTGATAGTGTAGCTGGGCTCTTGGAGTTCCACATCAGCTGTTCCAGATCTTCAAATATTATACGACAACAGAGAGTGCTCATCAGGCTGAACAACTCTTGCTAAGACGTCATTCCTATATTTGTGATAGTGTAGCTGGGCTCTTGGAGTTCCACATCAGCTGTTCCAGATGTTCAAATTTTATACGAACAGAGAGTGCTCATCAGGCTGAACAACTCTTGCTAAGACGTCATTCCTATATTTGTGATAGTGTAGCTGGGCTCTTGGAGTTCCACATCAGCTGTTCCAGATCTTCAAATTTTATACGACAACAGAGAGTGCTCATCAGGCTGAACAACTCTGGCTAAGCCGTCATTCCCATATGTTATAGTGTAGCTGGGCTCTTGGAGTTCCACATCAGCTGTTCCAGATCTTCAAATTTTATACGACAACAGAGAGTGCTCATCAGGCTGCACAACTCTTGCTAAGACGTTATTCCTATATTTGTTATAGTGTAGCTGGGCTCTTGGAGTTCCACATCAGCTGTTCCAGATCTTCAAATTTTATACGACAACAGAGAGTGCTCATCAGGCTGAACAACTTTTGCTAAGACGTCATTCCTATATATGTTACAGTGTAGCTGGGCTCTTGGAGTTCCACATCAGCTGTTCCAGATCATCAAATTTATTCTCTTAGCAGAAAATGCTCATCACGTGAAACAATTTTTGCTATGGTACCATTTTTGTATCTCTTATAGTTTAGCTGGTCTGTTGCGGTTCTGCATCAGGTGTTCAAGTTTCCAAGATAAATTATAGCCTATATGTTGCCCAGACTTAATACCTATACAACAAAAAAAAAATTATTCAAATCCGTCAAGTAGTTGCGAAGATTAGCGTGTACAAACAAACAGACAAAAAGACAAACAGACAAACAGACAAACAGACAGAATTTTTTTTTTGGTTTCGTGCTCTATTACTGTTTCTAAACCCACCTCAATTATTTTTTTTTTAATATATTCAATGTACAGACACAGTTTTTTTACTGTTTTATTATATGTATAGATAATATATTCAATGTACAGACACAGTTTTTTTACTGTTTTATTATATGTATAGATGTTTACGAGGTAATTACAAAAAGAAAGTCTATCTGTCTATTAGTTACGGGTGATCTCCGAAACTGCTGGACCGATGACAGAACTAAACTAGTAGATAGTTAATATTATAAGTAACTTATACACTTCTTTTATTTTTTAAATTGAATTAAGTGCGTTTACGCCATAAGGCATTACATACAAACTTTCAAGTCCTAACTTTGGGAAATGGATGAACCGATTTTAATGAAATTTGCTACACATAAGCAGGATATATACGTCTTAATAGTTAGTTAAGAACATTTTCAAAATGTCTCATTCAAAAAAAGATAATTAGAAATATCTGTTTCTATAAAAAACAATTCGGTCTAATTAAGTTGTAACACAATTTTTTGAAAAGGTTCTCAACTAACTTCGCCAGTAATGGGTAGCTTGCGCAGGTATGGATGTACGAAATAGTTATCCATAATTTGTGTATCTATTCAGGGATATTTCGATGACATTTACATTAAAATTCTTAACAATATTAAAATAAGTATTTATTACGAAAATAGTAAAGTTTGTGTGGTGTATCAAGTGTCATCTTTCGTGGCATACATGTATTGTAGTGTAGGTACTAGCTATTAACCGCGACTTAAGTTAATGACTATATAAATAAAAAGTCTTATTCGTAATTTCTATTTCGAAACATTAACACATGGTTTCGTCACGTTCCTCGCCTATTTTTGTCTTATCAAATAGATTTGCCTATACCCGGCTTTTCCCACAAATTGACGTACCTATATCTAGGTATTTAGATAACGCGATTAATTGATCGATGTTCGTAATAGATGTAGCGCCATTTTATAATCTAATTATTACTTATTAAATACTAGCATTCGCCTGCGAATCGTCCATTTTTGCGGGATAAAATTTCCATTAAGTAACATGTACTTAATTTCCATTAAGTATATTGATTCATATTCATATTTATTTATTTTGTATACTATAATGTGTTCATAGATGTTACAAAGGGCTTAAAGCTAAAAGTACAGTTATGGACCCTGTTAGAGCACAGCAACATTGTACCTAATAAAAACAAATTTTTTTTAAAAAAAATAAAGAAAAAAAAATTATTATAAAGTGTGAAGTTCTAAATTACTTTAGCTTTAGTTATAACTTTATTGAGATCATTTTAAACATTAAAAAATTAGTAGCTTAAGTACTATTCCAGATTATAATCTAGGTATCTCTGTGCCAAATGTCATCCAGTTCTGGCATGACTGAGTAGCAAACATCCTTTCGTTTACGCCGCCCGCCGTACTGCATTTCAAACAAACTTTCAAGTCATTATTTTTCGAAATGAATGAACCGATTTTATGAAAGTACAGCCTACGCGTCAGGAAAAGGTCCAAAAGTGGAAAACTTTTGCCCTAGAGCAGCGGTCGGCAACCCGCGGACCCGTGGACGTCTTAGTTGCGGGCGTTGCGGCCTTGCGGCCCGCGAATGTTTGTAAAGTATAAAATCAGTTACCTATTTAGGTACTTTGTAGTTTTTTTTCTAGCTCTAAAGCCCAAATAAATGTAATAATAAACATTAATGTACATACATAAGTATTACGTGTACGAATGAAATCCGTATGTTTAAAAAAAATATTTATGGGATATGACCAATTACGTACGTATATTGGGCTTCTAGGGTTAAATCACAATTGCGGCCTGCCTTTAGTTTATTTTGCCACCTTGTGGCCCTTGCCTGCCAAAAGGTTGCTGACCCCTGCTCTAAAGTTATGGGATATCAAAATCATCCATAATGAAAGTTGTTTATATTCACAAATAAATGTAGGTAACTGTAATTATTGCAAATAATATTTTAGAATACCTACACGGAAAAACCATTAAAATTTACAGAAATAAAATAATAATAAAAAATACGTCTTTAAGTAGATTAATATCTATTAATGTACCTTCTAATAATTGATAGCTGTATAGATTTACAAAACAATAGATTGTTATCAATAAATTGGTTCGACTATTAACACGTTTTATTTTCTAAGATTTTACGAATTGATTGCGAATCGCGTGTTAACAGCTAAAAGTACGCGTGATTCTATATCTAAGCTCTAAGCTAACGGATCCAGCGAACTTCATACAACATACATACATACATAAACTCACGCCTATTTCCCATTAGGGTAGGCAGAAACCACAGAACGCCTCCTGCTACGATCCTTACATAATACTCCTTTCGCCTCATCTACGTTCATACATCTCGTCATACAAGCACGTCGGACGAAGTCGTGGGCAAAAGCTAGTCTTTATTATAAAAAATAAGTTTTTTACAACACGTACGTACCTACAATGGCGTAGCTAGGGGGTGGCGTAGGGGGCGGTCCGGTGTAAAAATTAAAAATAGAACATACAAGGGGGTGGTTTAGCCACCCTATATTTAGTAACTTACGTTATCACATTTGCTACATAGAAAATGCTTCTCTAAAATTATATTTTAATTATGAAAGACACATTGTGTAATAATTAAATAAATTCGTACTTTACGTTTACCGGATGTTTATTAATTTTAAGTTACACCACAGTTATCCGCCCCGGATGCCACCCGTGCTACGCTGTACGTACTTACATAATCATGTTAGCATAAAAGCGTTAAATCTTGCTTTCATACGAAGTAAGTATTTTTTTTTCTTTTTCTATGACTAAACAATTTTGGATTACGTGCTTAGGTATAACAATCGTATAGATAAAATAATCTAAACTATTTGTTTTATCTATCAAAATCTTTATAGTTAGGTACCTACCTACGGTAAAGCAATGAAACACTAATAATTAAGCTTAAAGTAAATGGTTTGATTTCTTTTTATTTCATCATTACAATAAATAAATTCTTATCGCAGGTTTTTTATTCATAAAGTTTAATGGGCCCAATAGCTAAACATTTTATTGCTATTAAGATTTTTTAATGATAAGGCAATAGACAAGAGTTGTAGCAATTAGAGGATAGATGAACTGTCAACCATCTGGAGCTCTTCGCGTGGGTATCAAAGTCAAAACATTTAATTAAATTAGACCATTTACAGGCACTTTTGAATTGTCAAGGGGTCGGTCAGTTAGTCCGAAAGTTGGAGCTATTTGTTCGTTTCAAAACGGAGGTAGGCCATGAAGAAAAACGGGCATGAAACTCCACGGCACTCTTTTCAATGAGTTTAGTATTTTTTATGTAGCGGATTTCGGAAACATTTACCATCGCAAAATTAAAACAAGCATTACTGTTAGACTGTAGAAGATCTCCCATGGCCCAACGCCATAACTGACCTATAGACAAGGTACATACATCAACCTACATGCAGTTCCTGTTAAATTATAAATAAACCAATTTATTCACCCCCGATTTACCTAAAGCAGACAAGACGCGAATCCATGGATGAAAGTTTACACGCCATTGTGTGGTGTGTCACTGTGAATCTTATCGCCCTCTATCCGTGTACTTAGCTGAATATCCACAATAATCTTTTTGATAAGAATATCACGTATTGAAAAACACAAAAATAATTATGAACGCATCCATTACGCGTTTAATTATTGCAAGATTAAACCGAAAGCAGGAAAATTTTGACACTTTATTTATTGGTCTGGAAAAGTCATTTTTAACTTTCCTGTTTCCAGATAACTAGCGATAAGCAATTTTAACAGAAAAGTATGGTTTTTCCATCAATATAAAAAAGTTGATTTTAAACCACCACACTAACAAAACGCAACAAACAATGACGTTTCCTGTAACTAGAGATGTCCTGCAGACTCAGAGTCAGTGGCAGTTAAAGATCGATAAACCATACATTTTAAGCGTGTTTTATAAACAAAACTAATTATACGTGGTCTTTGTGACATATTAATGAACATACCTATTGGAAAAATTGTATAATCAGCTAATTAAAACTGAGTCACTATATCAAAATAACGTTGATGTAATAATTGTTTTCCCTTATCAAAATTACGTAGGCACCTATTTATTTAATATGCGTTTCTAAATAATTATACTTAACCAAATTTAAATATCACCATGACACTATCTTATCCACAACATTGTTTTCTGAAATAACAGAATTAGTGAATTATCGATAAATTCGACAACAAAGGACGCTTTTTATTTTGACATCACTACATACTTCACATTATTTGAATTTGTCAATGAGTGTTTTTAAATTGTGATTTGTGTTACGTTGTTTAAAAGTTAATGTATTCGTGATATAAACTGTTACGATGTCTTCTTCGGACTCCGAAGACGATTGTTACGGAAACATAGCTCAAAAACTACAAAATATCAAGAAAACATTCGTAAAAGAAAAAGTTGAAAACATAATTTCTAATGACAGTACCGAACACGTCAAAAATATTGAAACATCGTCAACAATCTTTGAAAATAGAAATGGAGAATCTTCACAAATAATCGTAGAAGATTTAAATACAACTGTAAATAGTACAGACAATGATGAATTCTCTCTGGACGCGATAATAGCTAAGAATAGTAAGGCGAAACCAAAAAGGGGTCGAGGAGGGAAACGGAAGACGGCTGGAGAGGCTTCTGAGCCCGTTGAGCGGGAAACGAGGTCTACCAGACGTAGAACTTCAAATAATTCCAACAGAGGTAGGACTAGTCCTGTAAATCCAGCACCTGTGGTGGAAAATTCTGCTCCTGAACACGAAATTCCTGATGTTGTACCACGCGGGCGAAGTAGAGCTGGCAGGGGTCGTGGTAGAGGGTCTCGAGGCAGGGCCCGAGGCCGCGGGAGCACCAGAAGACAGCTATGGGCTATATTCGACAATATGTTCGGACATTTGGCGAATGCAAATCCATTATCTACCTCAACTTCAACAAACTATCCTACGTACAGCGTTGGTAACACCGATGAGTACCCAGACCAGTCTGATAATCAGCAGTTGTTCTCAACACGACCTGTGACCAATGACGTTCAAGTAATCGATGATGAGGAGCAGGTAGATGATGATAACGAAGAAATGTCCGTTAAAGTATACTGGCAGAATTTAGAAATATTCAAATTCAAAATAAGAAAGTACCAGAAACTAACACAAATATTTGATTACTTCACGGAGAAAGAAGGTGTGAGTAACGATAAGTTATTGTTTACGTATAACGATAGAATACTCAAAATTGATGATACTCCAGACTCAATAGACTATAGCATAGCGAAATTTATAGACGGAGGTATCGTTAATCAGAACGTAACACAATTAGCACAAGAACGTAGTAAAGAGAATGAAAATCATGGGCTCAAAATCAAGTTCCAATGTCAGAATAAGAAGAAACCGTTTGAAACTACGTTGAGACCGCAAGATAAGCTTGCGTTAGCTATGATGAAATGTGCAGAGCATTTAGAGACTCCATTGGAGAGATTAAAGTTCTATTTTGATGGAGATTTAATCACAGGTGCGTAGTTCATTTGTATATCCCAACATTAATATATTTTTAATTTCAGATAACAAATACCTACCCACAAATTCTTTCTAAAATCTATACTAATAAATAAATAAATATCTTGGGACAACTCACACACGGCCATCTGATCCCAAGCTAAGCAGAGCTTGTGTTATGGTAACAAGACAACTGATATACATACTTATATAATTTATAAATACATACATATTATAGATAAATTACACCCAGACACAGAACCAACAATTATGCTCATCACACAAAGTTTGTCCTGGGTGGGAATCAAACCCACTACCTCCGGCTTTGCAGTCAGCGTCACTAACCACTAGAACAACGAGGCAGTCAAAATAAATGCGAAAGTAACTCGGTCTGTTACGCTTGAAATGCAGCAATTTTTATGATACAAGCAGAGTATAGACTAGTCTCTGGTCAGTCAGTAATAATAATAAAAAAATACCAGCCTATATTATTATTGTCCCACTAAAAGGCAAAGGCCTCTTATCATACAGAGAAGGACAACACACTTGCTCAAGGTGGATTGCCGATTTTAGACTTTTAGACTTCTTCACGATGTTTTCCTTCATCAATGTCAATGATGTCCAAGATAAACTTAGAAAGTACATCACTACATAGTATAAAACAAAGTCGCTTCCCTGTCTGTCTGTCTGTCCCTATATATGCTTAGATCTTTAAAACTACGCAACGGATTTTGATGCGGTTTTTTTTAATAGATAGAGTGATTCAAGAGGAAGGTTTGTATGTATAATACATGCACCCGTGCGAAGCCGGGGCGGGTCGCTAGTATGATATAGAAATAGTCATATTGGTACTTGCCCTACCCAGTATCGAACCCAGTCTTGTGAATGAGAGACGGGCGCCTTAACCGCTGAGCCATCATGACCTTATAGTAATTGCTTTTTAATTTCTCTTTTCAGGCAAAAACACACCACAAGACCTCGAATTGGAAGGCGGAGAGTGCATAGATGTTAAGATAAGTAGTTGATAATAAAAGTATTACCTATTTTTTAAAACTTTGTTTGATTTTAATCAAAATATCCATAACATCACGCCTGTAATCCCCGAAGGGTTAGGCAGGGGTGTACAATACGCTCCACGAGAGATGAGACTTGATAAGCGTCAGTGATGGGGAGCTTGTGCAGGTATGGATGTACGAAATAGTTATCCATAATTTGTGTATCTATTCAGGGATATTTCGATGACATTTAGAATTAAAATTCTTAACAATACTATAATATTTATTGCGAAATAATAAAGTTTGTGTGGTGTCAAGTCTCATATTTCGTGGTATTGTACCCATTAGTACACCCACATTTCGTCAGTTATGTTAAAGTCTGGTTAAATGTAATAGGGGGCGAGCCTATTGCCAACAATCCAGACTCCGAGGCTGCTACTGAGAAATTCCTAATGGAAAAACCCGACCTGGTAATCGAACTTAAGACTTCGTGCTTAGCAGTCGCATTTTGCGACCACTAGAACAACTAGGCAGTAAAAAAACGATTAGAAAATACATATAAGTATTATAGTAGTTCCAGGACCCTACACTACCTCCCACTTTGAGAATAAATTATTTTCTAGCGCCCCCATTTTTCCACCTAACTTAAAAACCGCCTAGTAGATGAAATTACAAATTGCTCCCCAAGCCCCAAGCACAATGCCCCGATTTTTTTCTGGGTCTCTTACCGCCCTCTTTAGGCCTGCAGCGCCCACAAGGGGGCGTTGTCGCCCACTTTGGGAAAGGCTGCTAATGGATAATCCTGCCCTGCTGACCATAAATACAAAGGTTATCAAACCCTGTCAATATCTAGCTGTAAAAATTATAACAGACTGATAGCACAGATATATTACGAGATTTAGCTAAATACTTTTTGCACTAAACTTTTTGATCTAGTTTTATTTTATGACTGTTGTTATTATTTAAGTGATTGTTTTGAGTGATTGTGACGAATCGCGCGATTATATATAACTTTAATTCAGCCTCCATCTTTAGGGTTCCGTACTCCAACAGAAGGAACAGGGTGGTTTTTTTTTTTAGTCAGTAAAAGTCTGATAGTCCCTTCCACCCCACCCAGGGCGGAAGGACTTATTTGATAATATTTACCACCTTAAAAATAAAAAGGGTTCCGTACTCGAATTTTAATTATTTAGTACTTGTGTACGTTTAAATTTATTTAGATTTTTGTTTTTATGATTTTTAAATATTTTATTTGATTATTTCTCATGTACAATTTTTTGCACCTGCTATGTTATCTCTTCACCACCTTTGGTTGACTGGTAGAGAATGCCTAAGGCATTAAGTCCGCCTTTGTAATTTTTTGTTGCATAAAGTTTAAATAAATAAATAAGGGTGCTACCGGGAAGCCTCCGCTGTCCATCTGTCCGTCCGTCAGTCTGTCAGCGGCCTGTATCTCTTGAACCGTAATAGCTATAGAGTTGAAATTCTCACAGAATGTGTATTTCTATTGCTGCTATACCTACAAATATAAAATAAAATAAAATAAAAGTTAAAAATGAAAAAGGGTCCTCATACAAGAGACCTGTTTTATTGCTTTTTTAGCTCGATACTCCAAAACTCGCACAAACTTGACCGGTTTATGACTTAGCACGCACTGCGATTAAACGCGCGCGGTTTAGGAATAGCTGAAAAAGCAAAAACGCGCATCAACACGCACTAGCGTTTTGCTTAAATTTATTTCATTTCACCATGGATTTCGGGCGAGATTTTTTCAAACCGCGGTAAAAACGTAACAAGTTGCGTTTTTAAAATCAGTCACTGAAAAAAGTCACTAATGCGTGCGCTTAGAAAGCTATTTGCGGTTTCAGACCTGCGGTTTTACGCGGGCGTTTAATCGCAGTGCGTGCCTATGGGGTCATCCATAAATTACGCCACACCAATTTCATGATTTTTTGCCCCTCCCCCCGTCCTTGTCACAGATGGTCACATTTGTGAGACTCCCCCCTCCCTGTCACACAATGTCACACTTCGTTGACCCCCTCCCTCCCCCTTAACGTGTGACGTAATTTATGGATGGCCCCTATTTGTTATTTATGTTTGACAGTATTTTAGAATAAACCTCTTTCAAAGATCAGAATCCGAATCGGCCCGTTGCGTATGCGGGAGGTAGTATCGCGCTAATTCAAAAATCACTAACTAAAAATAAAATGTATGTCGTGATGGCCCAATGGTTAAGGCGCCCGCCTCTCATGCATGAGGTTGTGGGTTCGAATCCGGGCAACTACCAATGTGACTTTTTCAATTCATATGTACTTTCTAAAGTTTATCTTGGACATCACTGACATCGGTGAAGGAAAACATCGTGAGGAAATCTGAACTTATAATTTAATATAAGTCTGGAACCGTCAATCCGCTTTGAGCAAGCGTAGCAATCAATGCTCATGCCTTCTCTGTATGAGAAGAGGCAAAGGCCTGCAGTGAGACAGTAATCGGCTAGTATTATTATTAAAAATAAAAAATAAGTCCTATTTACCTATAGTTATACTGTTTACCTATAGTTCCGAGACAGAGACACGTCGGCCTACGCTGAAAACCAGCGCCGTGGTTTCGTGCCATCGTGTGTGGGCCACGGCATTATGCTGAGCGTCGGCCGTATCGGGCGGTAGTGGCGCAATCTTTTTTTATTTTATTATTAAGTATTTTTTTTTTTTTTTAGATTAAGTACCAACTTGTATGGGCTGTTGAAAAAATATTTTGTATGCGTCACTTTCACGTGAATAAAAAGTTTTTCTTTTCTTTCATTTATTTTATTATTGATTCGTGTTGAGAATCAATAGCATAGTTAGTTACTTAGTCAATAAAATATAAGTCTGAAATCCCCTTCTTGAGTACCTAACCGTGGTGATCAAAGTGCCTTCTCTGTATACGTGTGTAACTGTGTATCATAGACTGTTATTACAAGCTTTTATTTTTAATTACTACAGGATATGCGCAAGCCCGTTATCACACCTCTAACACCTAGGTAGCAAAATCTATTTTTCCATTAAAAAACTACCAATAGCGTTCGAGTTACCTATCACAGACGAGATTTTTCTATTATAATCGTTCTAATCCCTAATTATAAGAACTGATTAATTAACGTCGTGAATCACGTTTTTGACTTGGCAACATCTTATTTAATTATGTCGTAATTTTATTCTACTTATTTATATGGCAGAGGTGAGTGGCAACGCAGGGAGGGGTCGCCCTAGGAAGACCTACACTGACCTTATTGGTGAGGTTCTTCAGAAAGGTCAGGTACGGTACGGAGTACTCGTAACCGGCGTGCTTGTATGACGAGATGTATGAACGTAGATGGGGCGAAAGAGTATGCAAGGATCGTAGCAGGTGGCGTTCTGTGGTTTCTGCCTATCCCCATGGGAAAAAGGCGTGAGTTTATGTGTATGTTTATCTACTTATATAGAGTTGGTATGACACCCTTAATTTTAATTCGTTGCAAATCTTTCAGGGGGTGAATGTACTCATGAATATGAACAACTTTTATTAAGGGACATAGTACGAATGTGAAAAAAAAAAACAGCTGATCCATACAATAATGTAAGTACTACATTACGATCAAAATGTATGGATCAGCTGTTTTTTTTTTTCACATTTCGTACTATGTCCCTTAATAAAAGTTGTTCATATTCATGAGTACATTCACCCCCTAAAAGATTTGTAACGAATTAAAATTAAGGTTGTAGATATAGGTACGCGCCACGAAAGATGAGACTTGACAAGCATCAGTGAGCTTGCGCAAGTACCTACTTAAGGATGTACGAAATAGTTATCCATAATTATTTGTGTGTCTATTGAGAGATTTTTCGATCACATTACCAATAAAATTCATAACAATATTATTATTAGGTATATATTAATTACGAAATAATAAAGTTTGTGTAGTGTGGCACGTATTATACCTACCCAGCGTTACCAGACGTCATGATTTTGGCGGGAAAGATGGCCTTTTTAGAAGCGCCATTAATCAAAAATCAAAATGAGTCTAGCTCTGGACATTTATACATACCTCACCACCTCACCTATTTATATCCAAATATTATATCCATTTTATTACGTGAGGCGATTTTGGCGTTTTTACTACCTGCCTCCTCTCCCCTTGGTGAGATGTCGTGACATTTTGCTCGACCCCCTCTCTCCCCTAATCTCACGTAAGTTTTTTCAAAATGTGTATTTTTTATTTAAAAGTTAGTTTGTGCTTGATTGCGTTTGATTTACCAAAAAAATATTTTTTTTCTTAATTATTTTAACTTTTTACTTTTTTTTATTATAAGTACTTAAAAAAAACTTAAAGTAGGTTTTTATACTATAAGTAAAAAAAACTTTTGTAGGTTTAAGTATATCCATTAACTTTTTCCTTGGAAAAACTCTTGCAGCGCATTAATTCGACGAATTAATTAAAAAAAAAAACTCCCAAACTAGGCGTAACTATACCTGTATCTTAGGGGTATAGTAACATTTATTTATTAATGAAACAATCAAATTCAACTTACCGATCATTTTTAAATTCGATGCAGTTGCACAAAGATATTAAAAAAAAAAACACTTTTTTTTCACGGTCGCACTAAATGTAATAGGTACGGGACAGGCTCCTAAACAGTCTAATGCTGTGTATTACTGTCTAATTATCGAGTACTAATCAACTACTTTTATAGAAACAAGCTAACAAGTAATCAATAAAAGATTTTGCTATCAAAACAACAAAAATACATTTAAAAACATGCCTTATTTAGTTTATCGTAAGGGCTTTTATTTTTTAATTAAGCTGTCAATAAGTTTGTACAGATAATATCAAAGGAGGAAGACGAATTTATTGTCGGAAAGATTAATAAAATACCTACAATCAATAGATAAATAGGTACCAGTTTATTGTTTTTGATAAAATGTCATCGGCATTGTGTCTGGGTCATTTTTGTCTATAGTTGGTCGATTAATATGCTCCTCTTCTCCAATGGGCATTCTAGGCAAGTGCTCAGATACCGAACGCCTGGGGCACCGGCTTGCACTAAAAAAAATCATTTATTTGCAGTCCGCTCTACTCCATTAGCACCTGATTTATTGACAAAGTATTTAATTTGCAGCACGATTTACGATAACTTTTTAGCCCCAAGTTTATGACACATAACATAACATCACGCCTGTAATCCCCGAAGGGTTAGGCAGAGGTGTACCCATTAGTACACCCACATTTCGCCAATTAGACACACCACACAAACTTTATTATTTAGTAATAAAATTAAATGTTTTCGTATATTGTTAGGTATGAATTTTAATCTACATGTCATCAAAATATCCCTGAATAGATACACAAATTATGGATAACTATTTCGTACATCCATACCTGCGCAAGCTCCCCATTACTCGCGGGCTTGCGGACAGCGAGTAATGGGTAGCTCGCCGTCCGATCAAGGACCATGCCCGGGTCGACGGCGCGTTCTGTTCGCGCGCGCCTCAAAGAGCTGTCAGCACAGGGACGGGGCCCCAATAGGGGCCAAACGCCTGCCGGGGTTGCGGGACGTCTTAACAGGATACCGTGGCCCCGGAACGTAAAGGGCAACAGAAGGAACAGGGTGGTTTTTTAGTCAGTAAAAGTCTGACAGTCCCTTCCGCCCCACCCAGAACGGAAGGACTCATTTGATGATATTTACCACCTCAAAAAAAAAAAAAAAAAAAGCTCCCCATTACTGACGCTTGTCAAGTCTCATCTTTCGTGGCGCGTACTATGACTATCCCGTAAAAAAGACATGCAGTAAATAAAAAGTCGGCTTTCATAAATTTTTTGATATTATTTTGAATGGAATAAAGCGTTATCATGTTTCATTCTTCACGTTTTTCTTGAATGACTATTTATGTTGCAATATCGGATAGCAAAGTATGAAGCCTGAATGTAAAATGGATGGTGATCTAATTTACATTAATTTATTATTGCTACGGTTGCCGCAGTGGCTGAACGATTTACTGCGGCGCTGCGTGTCACGGCGGGTGCGATTCCCGCGCGACACAAATATTTGTATACCTAGCCTACAGGCAGTAAAACCAGTTGGTTAAAAAAAAATCTGCTGTTCTATACAATCATTATGATCGTGTTGTGTAGTATTTTTGTATGGAATAGCAGTGTTTTTTTATTTCATAATTTCTGGTTTGGTCCCATAGTAAAAGTTGTTTTCGTACCACTTGCTCAAAAAAGTGACATTCTATGCCACAAAAAGCGAACATAACAATAGTCATTATTAATCTGTCAAAAACAGGGAAAGAAAATTGTACTGAATTTCATTTATCCTCTAGGGAGAGAATGTGATTTAAATTAGGAATACTTACCGAAATTTATACTGCACTACATCTGTGTTTACACCATTGAGTTCGTATATAAAGCATTATACATCTTTTTGAAAAAGGAATACGCATTTATTGTGCAGTTATGATTATTAACCCGCCACTTGTGACGTGAATTTGACTTACTTCTTTGGTGACGCCGGTCCCAGGCACCGGGATTTTCAACCTAAGGTTTTTTTTTAAGCAATACTCCATGCTACTTTTACTCGGTCAAATATTAAAAAGACATGTTTTTTTTATCAATAAAACAAAGATGTATCGTAAAAAAATAACGTTTATTAATCTTTACTGTATTATACTTATAACACCGAAAATTAATCGAATTTTTTTCTAGACTTACGTTAAAATATAGAAATTGTAACAAAAATCAATTTTTCATTGCTAAATCAGCCTTTGGCAGTCTTATGACATTATGTCCTAAGGAATTATAAAAATTAAACAAAAATCAAAATCCTGCCAACAAATTTAACTATGACTATTTGACTTACGTAGTCTGTAACTCCGGTCTCACGCACCGGGTTGGCGCCAAAATTCCAAGACGTCGTGTGCGCATCGCCGGCGCGGGGTGGACTAACGGTGGGGGACGCGCAATGACGAAAGTACACGAAATCACTACTTGATTCTATAGCGGATAAAAAAGTTATAAGACTTTTTTGAACTACCCGGTCTTACAGACATACACGTCACAAATGGCGGGTTAAATAAAATTACGAAAACCGACGAGGCCGTATGAGCTTGATGCGTTTGCTTTTCCGACAAAAAAATATTAGTCTAGGAATTTGCCGCGTTTTTGTTTTTTTCATACATAAACGTTAAGTTTATTTTAATTTATTTTTATAAATAACTTAATGTTCTAAAATGCATATCTCATATTATTATTGTGTTAATTTTTTCGCAAGTGGTACGAAAAGTAGAGTATTTTCCTCGGTGATAAAGCTGTCTTAGTCTTGGGTGAACTTAAATCCCTCGCTACACTCAGGACTCTTCTTAAATCCCTCGCTTCGCTCGTGATTTAAGTTTTTAACACCCTCGCTACGCTCGGGAGTAAACCTCGAGTCCTTCGTTACGCTCGCGATTTAAATCGTCACCCGCGACAGAAGACACTGCTTTATCCCCTTGGTTAATAATCTACTATTTCGTACCACTTGCTCAAAAAAGTGACATTCTATGCCACAAAAAGCGAACATAACAATAGTCATTATTAATCTGTCAAAAACAGGGAAAGAAAATTGTACTGAATTTCATATTTTATCCTCTAGGGAGAGAATGTGATTTAAATTTGGAATACTTACCGAAATTTATACTGCACTACATCTGTGTTTACACCATTGAGTTCGTATATCATTATACATCTTTTTGAAAAAGGAATACGCATTTATTATGCAGTTATGATTATTAAATATAATTACGAAAACCGACGAGGCCTGATGCGTTTGCTTTTCCGACAACAAAATATTAGTCTAGGAATTTGCCGCGTTTTTGTTTTCTTCAAATACATAAACGTTAAGTTTATTTTAATTTATTTTTATAAATAACTTAATGTTCTAAAATGCATATCTCATATTATTATTGTGTTAATTTTTTCGCAAATGGTACGAAAAGTAGAGTATTTTCCTCAGTGATAAAGCTGTCTTAGTCTTGGGTGAACTTAAATCCCTCGCTACACTCAGGACTCGCCTTAAATCCCTCGCTGCGCTCGTGATTTAAGTTTTTAACACCCTCGCTACGCTCGGGAGTAAACCTCGAGTCCTTCGTTACGCTCGCGATTTAAATCGTCACCCGCGACAGAAGACACTGCTTTATCCCCTTGGTTAATAATCTACTATTATAATAATGAGTGCAATGACCCCTTTTCAGGTTTTAGGTAAATGTTCAATGATCCTGTATAGCAAAGTGGAAAAATAAATGATTTATCTTTTAAACTGGCGATTATTTTCAACTACATAGGTAAGTAACTGCAAAATTTTGTTTTGTTATCAAATTTCCAAGAATATTTGCTAAAAAAGAATAGTAGTAGGTACTTCGTCTAACACAAATAACCTAAACCATTAACCATAGTAACCATTTGAACCGAACTTGTGTTGCAGCTGCAGCTGTTGCAGTTAATATAGAAATTAGCTCCGCTTTACGGCTTTGCATCGACCTTCCAAACACCCTGATTGAATTAGGTAGTTTGTCGTAATTAATTCAATATCCGAGAGATTGTTGATTAACTTTCGGTAGAATTAAAAAAAACAATCGTCAAGCGCGCGTGCTGTGATTGGCTGTAGATAATAAAATCAACCAATCGCGCGCTTGACAATATGTCACAAGATTTTTTCGTTCGAGAAACAATATGGGGATTAAAAAAGTACACTGGTGTTAATCCATGCTAATTTATTACAGCTGAAGAAATATTTTGTTTGTGATATCTCTGATACTACCGCTCGAATATTGGAAAAATTCTTCTTTGTATAGAAAATAATAAGGAAAGAAAAACTATTTAGGTATTCCCGCGAAAGTGACGCAGATCATAGGTTTTCAGTGTAGCCGGCTATATAATAGCCAATTTCATGAGGAATGTATAGGCCATATATCATCACGCTTCGACATACGAGCGTCGAGCAGTAACCTAACACGGATGAAAAAAAAAGACAACCGCCTTCAAAAACTACAAAATAAAAAATAACTTTAGTTTGGAAATCGGCGGCTTTGGTTTTGTTATGTACTTAGGTATTGCCACCGACTTCCAAACTAAAGTTATTTTTTATTTCAATTGTAGTTTTTGAAGGCGGTTGTCTTTTTTTGTAAAAAAGCTTTTTATTTTTCACTTTTTAGTGCTTGTGTGTTAATGTTTGAAATCCTTTATAAAAGCCCTTTCAAACAATCCCTCACACGATATATTTAATTTAGGAATGTGGTAGGAGGGGGGTTGACAAACCCCCTTACCCTCTTTCTTCAGTCAGTCATCGACTACACGTATAAACAAAGCCATTTTACTTGTTACGATAGTTCTGCTGTGATCCTATGAGGAATTTCGTTCCATATCTCCGAAGTTCATCATCAGATCATGACAATATTTCTTTGGGACCTATTCGAAAGTATACTCTTTCAAACAAAAAAAGAATCATCCAAATCAATTCGTAATTTGGCGGAGTAATCGTGTACCTAACATACATACAAAAAAAAAATATATGCGCCGAATTGAGAACCTCCTCCTTTTTGAAGTCGGTTGAAAATCACGCGTAGGTACGCAATCGCAGGAAGCAGGTAGTACTTACATACACGTAGTCTTTCGTGCCTAATATCACAAAGAATTAGACCCCTTATCGTTTATCATAGTTCTCGCTGGCGGATGGATTAACAGATTTATCGTGTATATACCTAAGCATAGGATTTACCTTATTATTGTACGTAATAAATAATAAATATTCAAATCCTTTGTTAACACTGACACCTAAATATTATTGGATTGTTGAATTTTTTATGTGTGTTGTAAATTGAACGCTGTACTTCTTTTGTGGGGAACCCTAATTCTGAAAAGTAACTTTAGTTAGTCGCTATGACATCAGCTATGTGCCAGTAAAAGTCTTATAATCAGTCCAGCCGATCAAGAGATTAGCTGGAACAAACAGACACAGAGGAAAATATTAAAAAATGTTTCATGTTAAACATTCATAATTATTATTAAGTAAAAAGCTGTTATTACAAGCTTTTTTTTACATTCCAAACAGACAATTCAATTTGCCATCCAACGTGGCAATGCAGCCAGTCTTTTGGGCACATTTCCAGTAGACGGCGATGCGGAAGAATTTTAAGAAGCCATTTAGTTTTACCTAGTTTCTTTTTTTTTTATTCTGATTGTTTTTTTTTTATAATGAAGCCTGTAAATATTGTACATATTACCTGGATAAATTCAGTACCATTCAATTTTATTTATTTGTACCTATGTACCTAAGTAAGTATAGATTACATTTAGGGATTACCTAAGTAAGTAAGTTATAAAAATTTAAATCAAAAAGGAGGAGGGAAGTAAGAAGAAGGAAGGAAGGAGAAGGAAGGGGAAGAATCAGTTTAAAAGGATCATAGCAGGTGGCGTTCTGTGGTTTCTGCCTACCCCCATGGAGAAAAGGCGTGAGTTTATGTATGTAAATGAAATGATGCGCAGTTAGATTGGTGATGATTTATAATTGTTATTGTTTACCGTTAGTACTTGTTTTGCATCAAAATAAACAATTACCTACTAAAAGTACCTATTTAAATTTTCAATGAATCTTCAATGTTATCGCAGATAAACTTTATTCAATTTACCTGTACCTAAACATGTTATTTTTTACAACACAAACAAAAAAATGTTTCCCAACTTTTTAATCACGTGTTTGTTTCGAGATTTCCCGATAAAATTCTGAGCCCTTATTCGTCATTCAATGGATATTTACTTTGTTGACTTTTCCTGTTATTTTTTAAACAAAATTCTCAAATGTTGCAGCAATTTTTATTTTGGGACAAGTCCGCCACACTGTTCCCACCCACTGCAACTCCTGAAAGCCAGAATCAACAGTGGAGGCCACCAGAAAAGCGCCGAGGCAATGAAACTCGAAGTTGCAGCTACCTTTAACCTCGTGATTTTCGAGATACACCGATTATTTCACAGCCTGTTATTTCTTTACGATCTATCAGGTTAAGCTACGCTTGCCGGGCTTGGTCCGTGGATGGGTGACCATCTTTATACACCGAGACTCCTCCTTGCCTCGGAAAGCACGTTAAGCCGTTGGTCCCGGCTGTCACACGTGGATTTTTGACAGTCGTTACGGGTCGTCAGAAGCCCGAAAGTCTGACAACCAGTATTACCAAGGGTATCGTATTACCTAGTTACTGGGTTGTGGAGGTCAGATAGGTAGTCGCTCCATGTAAAATAATGGTATTCAGCTGCATTGTTAGACTGGGAGCCGATCCCAACATAGTTGGAAAAAAGCTAGGCAGATGATGTCATATTAATTCAGGAACATTCCGAACATTGCTCTTTCATTGCTATCTAACAAGGTTGAACCTTGGCTGTGAAATTAATTATTAATATTACGTCAATATTACCTACAGCAAGCATCGATAAAATCATCAAATAGTAAAATCATGTTTAGTATATTTTTTTATTGAAAAAAGCACGTTTTATACACTTATCATATTCGCTGATCATTGCGTATTTGAAAATAAATTGTGTAATTCAATTATTTGTCACAAAAAGTAGATCTTATCAATTAAAAATTGTAGATACAATCGTAGTACATACATTTTTTAATTTTATTATACAATTGTAAAGTTCTTTGATCGTTATCTTCGGTATTTAATTGCACGTATGTCTAGATAGTGGGTCTATGCTAAAGAAATTGTTAAAGGAGACTGCCCACTACATCGTGACCGTGACCGTGTGTCTATGACCGTGCTCAGGCGCAGATCCAGATTTCAAAAAAGGATGTAATGTCACGGTAACGACCGTTACGTCAAAAAAGCAAAAACGTGCCCTCGGCGCCAAGCTACGAATTCAAATCTATATAATTGGTGCTAGTTTTTGTCATCTCATGTTAATATAGATGAAATATAAAAAATGGGAGTCATGCCGTCTGTGGCGTCGTCAGCACTTTTTGATTTTACGTCCATAGACGTCCCTGGCGGTCAAAGGGTTAATATGTTCAAATATAGCATTACTATTTTTACCCGACAACGACGAAGCAAAAAGGAGGGATTACTTTTTTGACGTGGCGGTTAAAAGGTTAATAAACTGCCTCGTTGGTCTAGTGGTCGCAAAGCGCAACTGCTGAGCATGAGGTCTTGGGTTCGATTCTCAGGTCGGGCAGTGATATTGGGTTTTTCCATCAGGAATTTCTCAGTAGCAGCCTCGGAGTCTGGATTTGTGCCCGGTTGATGGCAATCGGCTCGCCCCCTATTACATTGGATTTGAACATAACTGGCGAAATGTGGGTTTTCTAATAGGTACACCTCTGCCCAACGACTATATAATATACCTAGATTCCTAATAACAGACGACCGATGTCTGTCAACACATTAGGCATAAAAGTCTTATAACCGTCGTCATTCACCAATAGTCACCAAGTTCGTATTAGTTTCGACCACTCCTGTGAGCCGTAAACATGCACTGACCTTGAGTTAGCCAATCAGAACGCAGTACCCAGTCCCCCTCGTACCTCAGCAAGTTGGCAGAATAGTTTTCGTGCGTTAGATCGTGTATTAGGCGTCTATAGACTGTATGGTCGTTGCCTCTGCCTAACCCTTCGGGAATTACAGGCGTGCTGTTATGGTATAAATAATTAAATAAAACAAAAACAAATTAATTTCTTTAAATACTTTAATAGACTAAACATTTTGATTACGTCTTAAACTACAATAAGATTGAAAACAATTTGATCGCTACATTTCTTACATCGACATTACAACTAGGTATATTAAAAATTTTAAATTTTTACTTATCTACACTATTATCTAGATTTTTGATTCTGGCAACCCCATTTATGATTCGGGAAATACAAATAAAAGATGGCCGTCGGGGACGCCCGGCGGATGTGAAACATCTATGGTAATATTAGAATTCAAAATAAGAATCTACAACGAAATATTTATTAAAATAAAGAAAGCATGATAGCGTCACGCCGCTTCCCGTCACGGCATTCGAGTCGGTTTTACTGCCAAGATGCACCAAAAGATGTTTCACATAAAGAAACAAACAAATAATTGAATATTTTTATTACATTTTCGCGATATTAGTCATTCATAATTGAGATCTTCTAGCAAGCAGTTTAAAGTTGCTTCTTTTAAACTCTTATAGTTTCTGCTTAGCCTCATGTTAGGAAGGCGTGAGTCTACTCCGCATAAGACATTATGTTTGCAGTTTAACCAAACACTGATAAATAAAAATCACAATAATTTTTATTATATCTTCATACTTCATCTTTTGTAAGGTACTTAAATAGATGTCTAACCCCTTAAATTAAGATATTTTAAAAACAGGGATTAGGTACACGATTCATTTTTATACCTTTCAACTTGGATGAAACAACCAAATTGGATCGTGTAAACATAAAAGTGCAAATAATCAATGTCAGCCAATTTACTGTTCAATTATGTACCTTTCAATCAAAGTAAACCAATTTGGTTGAACCGTGTTTTATTGGCTTAATCAGACTCTTTGATAGAACTAAAATCACCGCGTCAAACTGTATTTCTTGTTTTTTCTTGCGAAATACTTCTTATCATTGTTTAAATTAAATCGTCTATGATGGAAAAGGGAGTCAGTGATAGTATGACGGCTGACAGGACGGAATGGAAGAAAAAAACGTGTTGCGCCGACCACAAGTAACATGGGACAAGGGCAGGCAGATGATGATGATGATGATCTATCACAGACTTTAACCAGCAAACCAGCCGTATTTAAAACCGGCCCGTCTGTTACTAGCTATAACCGCGCTTTCACACACAAACAAACGCAAACAATACATACACAACGCATACGCAACGATCATTCAATAATTTCGTAGGTACTACTCGCGCACGTGCCTAGCCACGCTCGCGCTCCCGCGCGCTCATTAGTTATTGCCCGGTACTGTATTTTCAATTGATTATTTATGTCTTTTAGGACAACCACCTGAAATTTGACGAGGATGCAAAACAACATCTTGTAAGTGACCTATGCTTTTGCTTTACACTTAGAGAAATACAAGCGCGATGATATTTTTTCAAAAGAGTCTTGTGTTGATATTAATTAAAATCTCAATTTGAAAGACCCTGCTCAATACATCTTTGGAACACCTTAGAATTTTTCTGCTTACCTCCCAAGAGATGAGGCTTGAAGATACCACATTTAAATAGCAACAATCAACATCGAATCATAAACAGGCGATCATACAATCTTGAGACCACATAAATTATTTAAAACAAATAACGTTTTCACATTTTTAACTTCCGAATGTATTTGATAATGGAAAAATCATGTTTTAATACAAAAAAAACGTGCACACGTTAATCTTGGACATAGGATAACATCTGACAAGTTTATGTTGTTATTATGATATTTGGAAAGAGACTAAATTCTACAACGCAGTACTTTCTGTGTATAAAAATCATATTTGGGGCTCAAGTGGTAATGGGCAGGGCACATAGCTCATAGATCAGACGCCCATTGGGGTCGTAAGGCTCTCGGATGGCGACCACGTACCGGAAGGCGCAGTGTGGGAAGGCCCCCACGAGGAGGACTGACGATCTGCTAAAGGTTGCAGGATACCGCTGGATGCGGGCAGCGCAAGATCGGTCATTATGGCTATCTTTAAGGGACCTATGTTCAGCAGTGGACGTCGTTTGATATGATGATGAGTGTAAAGCCAGTCCTATAGTTGCACTGTTGTTCATTAGATGGCGTTTAGAGCAAGTAGATATTTTATAGTCCATTAAAATAGCCTCGGGTAGTGGCCATACCTGCTTAAATTTATGTCGGGCGTACCCTGGACAGCCTCGTTATCGTCTCTCTGACTACCTACACCAAGGCATGAGCTTTTCTCATACAGATAATTCGATGCCGATACAAGAATGATTTAAGATATTTCCTAATATAGGAAATATTTTCAAACTAAAAGTCGTATTGAAGTTCAATGAAAAATAAAGATGTATGGAAGAAAAAGACATGCGGCATCAAATAAGCATAGGGGAAACTTTCAACACTCATCAAATGCTAAGTACCGTTTTACTTATAAAAGACAGAATTAATCATAAGACATCAATTAAATTTGATAAATGTTTGTCAAATACTTTTGGAAGTTAAAACTTTAATAACATTTAATATAATAATAGGCGATAAGTAGTAATAGTTGATGAATATTTATTTTTATATTTTATTAGTATATTACATTGTATTTTAAATTGTGGATTTAATCTTAGGGATTAGGTGCGGTTTTGTTCAAAATTGGCATAAAGTCAGTAACACACGGTTCACTGCGACAAAAACAAAAGTGACGACCATTCCTGACATTTCGACCTTTCAACCAAAATTAAATAATTTGGTTGAACCGTGTATTAGTGCCTTAATGGATGGAGTAGATGTTATGATCATTATTACTTAGTGGCAGCGTGCTAGACATTATTGATATTGGTTAGCAATTGTGATGAATTTGTAATGGAGAAGTATTTTATTTGTTGTAAAAGCACACGATGATAAGATGTTTTTTTAGAGAATTTGTGTCTCGGAATTACTGGTTAAAGGTGTCAAATACCCAATTATCATTTTGGTGGAAGAAGCTAGCTAAGAACAGCAGAGAAGAATGTGGCAAGACCAAAAAATTCGAGTGTATAATCAGAAGTACTACCAAAGGTAAGTTTTTTATTTTTTTAATATCACTTTGTACACTCTTTATTCAGCGCGTGCGCTTAGCACGTGCAATATAAAGTGTTCAAGGTAAAAATTCTTCTAGTAAACTGGAAGTATCAAATATAAAAATGGTTTAGGTATTTCATATTTGGACGTATAGTCAATACTATATTGCAATTTTAATAGGAAGGCTATATCTCTGAACGTAAAAAACAATCTCCGTACAGTTTTCAGGTATTACCAACATTTTATCATTCTCCAATGTTGATCAAAACCACAACTATGATTAGTCTAGCTACTGTATAACATACGTTAAAAAAATAAATCAAACATTCGACGGTAATACTTGTTTCAGAATTTTTGTAATTTTTTCCGAAAAAATTTGTACACCATTTTAGGTGTACCTAAATAGGCAATTTGGCTTCTCAGATCGAATTTATCAGACTTATACAACTGAAAGTCATTGTGAAAAATAAATAAAATGAAAGAGTAAATCTTACTGTCGATCTAGTCAAATATTTGATATAATTTTAGTTATTTGATATAACTAATTAATTGTTTTCGGCTTCACAAAGCCCGACTTGCTTTGAATTCATTTTTAGTTTTAATACCGCAAGCCTAAAATATCTACAAATAGTAATCCATTTCCGAAATAATAACACAATATTAAATAATTAATTATTTTACAAAGTACATATTTGATTAGACTGACAGTATCAATGCGTCGCGTTATAAAATTATAAATTTTAATTGAAAATAAATAATAAAAAAATGATTTCTGAATCGATATAATTTAGGAATAACATTATTTTTAGTAAATTATTGATATGTTAACTGCTATAATTGTAAAATAGATTATGAATACATTTTTTTTAAATATTATTCATAATTTAAAAAATATGATTTTCAATTTATGTAGGTATTCATACCTACATAAATTAAAAAACATATTTTTTTCATTTCTTTTTGCGTGAATACTCAAATCACATACAATATTATATTTCATCTATGTATTTAATAAGTATAACATAATAAACAAAACACTATATGTATAAAAAAAAGAAATATTATTTCCGAATACCGATACGGGAATCGATTTTTCAAATTAATACATATTTTCAAAATAAAATAATCAAAATCCAAAAAGATTTTGTTACATTTCATAGTAATTTAAATGAAAAATAAATAGCAGTTAAAATATCAATATTATCACCTAGCCATAGACAAAATCAGTTTTATTCTAACATTATAAAAAACGTGATGATGACATGTTTATAAAGCCTATCGATATTTTTTTATGACAATAGCTCAACTACAAAAAACACATAATTATAAAAAAAATTGGACGTACATTAATTAATAGTAAAAAAAAACTTAAATAGTACTGTAAAACACATTATTTGAGAATGTGTAGAATAAATTGTTTTTGGGATTGAGATACGAGACATTTAAGATTGTCTATGGGCTGCAATACCTCATAACATCAGACACTCCGCCAAATTGCTTGCCACAGAATATAAAAAAGAAACATTCTTAAAAAATTAGATTACTGATTAAACATAGTTCCATAATATTAGATCTTTACTCATAAATAATAGTAACAAAAAATCGATGTAAATACATTTAAAAAAAAACTCACCGAATTCATAAACTCCTCCATTTTTGAGGTCAGTTAAATATGACTTATACTTCATAAAAAAGCTAACATGCGTATAACGGTAATATACGTTATAAAAGTATAACTTTATATGTATAAACTATTTTTAAATATGAATGTCGGTTATCGCGGACGCAGACGAAGTCGCGGAAAAAAAACTAGCCTATGTCCTTTCTTGGGGTTTAAACTAACCCTGTACCAAATTTCATCGAAATCGGTTCATTGGTTTAGTCGTGAATGCGTTACAGACAGACACGAGTTACTTTTACATTTATAATATGGATTTTAAAATAGCTAGGTAAAAAAAAACGATCAAAATACCTTCATTATTCCACACATCCTCAAAATATACACAAGAAAAAAAAGAAATACAAAATATAAGCCTTACTGTGTACAAAAAGTAAAGTCAAAATAATAATAAAAAATGTTTAGCACCTCATTCGAGTTCGCTTATATATCAAACAATAAAATATATAAAAACACTTATTGCTTAAATTATAAACAATTCATTTTTGTATTTCATTTACACAAATCTGGGATAAATTTAATAATATTAGATGTTACTGCCTCGTTAGTCTAGTGGTCGCAAAGCGCGACTGCTGAGCATGAGGTCTTGGGTTCGCATCCCAGGCAAAGTGTTATTGAGTATTTCCATCAGGAATTTCTCAGTAGCAGTCTCGAAGTCTGGATTTGTGCCCGGTTGATGGCAATAAGCTCGCCATCGCTATTCCATTGGACTTAAACATAACTGGCGAAATGTGGGTGTACTAATGAGTACACCTCTGCCTAATCTTTGGGGATTACAGGCGTGATGTTATGTTGATTGGTTTCTTTATTGTTAATTAACAAATAAATAAATTAGCCATAATGCGTGATTGAGTAACGTACACCCATCTATCAATACTTTCTCATTTATAATCGTATATTTGTACTTTTAATTCTATTCAGTAACTTGACAGATAAAGGGTTACCAAGTTTCTACAAAAAAAAAGATAGTGAGGTGGTGTAAGAATGAACGAAATTGAATGAACTTAAATAATGTACCTAACTTGGTATTAAACCATTCTTATCATTCGTTCCTTACGCAAAATCGTTCACTACCCCAACACTATTAGTTGTAGTATGGTAACATTATTTTTCTTTGAACTGTCAAGTTACTAAATAGAATTAAAAGTCGAAATATAGTAAGAAGTATGATTAATTGTTTTATTCCAACTAGCATAATATTTTGCAGTCTTACCAAGGTATATCGTATTACCCAGTTACTGGGTTGTGGAGGTCAGATAGGCAGTCGCTCCATGTAAAATACTGGTATGCAGCTGCATCCGGTTAGACTGGAAGCCGACCCCAACATAGTTGGGAAAAGGCTAGGCAGATGATGATAATATTTTGCTACCATATTTGTGTAAATGATTACAAAAGTCATTATTTTTATAAAATTAATTTAATCATTGTGTAGACATAGCTTTTAGATTAAGAATAAAAAATTAAACTTACGAACATGTATGCAATGTGAATGAAATGTAAAAATCAATAGTTTAATATTGAGAAAATTACTATCTCTATACACGCTTACTTTTAGGTCGTTCTTAAACCGAAAGCCATAAACTCGATCATCAAACTCAAAACGATTGGGACCATTTTTTTTCAAAATTAACAATAAAAAAAAACAGCTGTTCAGTACATTTATGTTCGTCTAACTCGTCAAAGTGTACTGAAAAGCTGTTTTTTTTGTTGTAAAAAATGCGCCGGCGCACCCAAGACAGACAACCACTTCGGTGATTGGCTAAAATTTTCATCTTGACTTATTTGGAAGAAATAGTAATTTTCTCCAATTAAACATACAAACAATTAAAATATATAGGCGTATATCAATTACTTAAAACATTAACTGCAATAATCACAATCGGTCATTATCAACAATGGCCGGTCACAACGAATACCTTAACATTATTGGTTATTTTACACAATAACTAGACTTTTAACAAGTAAGGCTATGTCTACGCAAGATTTGGGGGTGCATCCATAAACAAGTAGAGAAACACAATTCAAAACAAAATCATAATCACAGATTTGTAACCCAATTCGTTTGCATTTGATTTTTTTTTTAAATAATTTTCGTCAAATGCTTTAAATAATTACTTTTTAGCTGTTGGAATGAGAAGAATTTTAATTTATTATTAAATAAATATAATTATAGTAATAGCAGCCTATGGTGTACATGCAACAAAAAGAGATATATTTCGACTTTTAATTCTATTCAGTAACTTGACAGTTAAAGGGTTACCAAGTTTTGACAAAAAAAATATAGTGAGGTGGTGTAAGAATGAACGAAATTGAATGAACTTAAATAATGTACCTAACTTGGTATTAAACCATTCTTATCATTCGTTCTTTACCCAAAACCGTTCATTACCCCCACACTATTAGTTGTAGTATGGTAACATTATTTTTCTTTGAACTGTCAAGTTACTGAATAGAATTAAAAGTCGAAATATAGGTATGCAGGGTCGTCAGATATAGTTGAAGTTTTCTTAGAAACCGATGGATGCTTTCAAATGTAATTTAATTTAAAAAGTAGATAATAAACAGTTCATTAATTAAGTTAAGTTTCAATTGAAGAAAATCAATCAATCCATCGTTTTCTAAGAAAACTTCAACTATATCTGACGACCCTGGATATCCATATCTTTTGTTGACTGTACTAACGGATACACCTCTGCCTGACCCTTCGGGGATTACAGGAGTGATGTTTATCAACGGAAAGTTCTTTCGAAGTGTAGTATTAAGATTTGCAATATTTAGATTTCAAACTTTCAGGATAATATTAGGCTGGGCGCAAACGTCCGGTTTCCGGATCAGGTTTCCGAATCAGGAGGCGTGTATGTACATACACACACATACATAAATTACACATACATTCTTTACATGTGTGTGTATGTACATACACGCCTCCTGATTCGGAAACCTGATCCGGAAACCGGACGTTTGCGCCCAGCCTTATAAATACCCGGCTGCCACGGTCAAACTCATAATAATTCTTATTACAACAGCCAAATGTGAAATACTAAAACTAAATTCAATAAAATCTATTAGTATGCCGATTCCATTTTTATTTTTTAATCTTTAAATAATAAATTAATCTATATTTTAGAATATCTTCACCTAAATTTAAGAAATAATTATGAATTTATCGAAAAATTTTGTTTTTAATATTTTTTTTTATCACTAATTTTGGAACTGTAAGTACATTTTGGAGAATTTAAACATTTGATAATAAAATGGAATATTTTATCATTTATTACTTGTAAACAAAAACTAGATTCCAAGCGAGTAATAAGAACATAACACACTTTCTTTAAAAAAAGAATGTCAACACATTATCAACATTACCCGGTCAATCTACAAAATTATACTTAAGTTCTACATAACGTCCATACCTTAACATAATTCTCCACTTTGGCCGGCGATTCTCCGAAATGTCCGTACAGTTGATATAGTACAAATAGCTGTGTCGTAGCTCTTAGTCCGGTGGAAGGTAGCTGAATAGTTTGTATTTGTCTCTGATATAAGGACGTACATCATCTTTCTGTGGGAAAGAGAGAGAGAATATTAGTAGTTGTTAATGGACCGCCTCGGTGGTCTAGTACTCGCAAATCAGGAATTTCTAAGTAGCTGCCTCTTAGTCTGGATTTGTGCCCGGTTGATGACAATAGGCTCGTCCTCTTAAGGGTCCTACACACAGTGCCGCCGCAGTGCCTGCCGGGCGTTTGTGCCGCCGGCATGTCCGCAGAAACTTGCACAAAGCCGCGGAGCATCATTTCTGAACGACCCTGACCCAGACCCTGAACGAATTCGCTTATGGTTTAGCGACCGACCGCAAGTGACAAAACAGGAAAAAAAAACTTGAAAAACTTAGGTAGGTTCTTAAGTAAGTACAGAACTCTAAATAGGGGTTATCTTTAGGGTTCTGTACTTACTTAAGAACCTACCTAAGTTTTTCAAGTTTTTTTTTCAGCCGCAAAGTGTAAACAGATACACAGTTTTTGTTTAAAGTTTTACTTACAGTTGCCAGATGTTCCAAGAAAGGAAGCAGCTTCAACAGCTCGTTGTCACTTCTGTCCACGAACCAGCTGTCGATAGGAATGCCGTTCTCGAGCTGATAGCCGAACGCCTGCAGACAAACGTGCAATATTTAAGAAATGAGTGATTATGCAATATTTAGATAAAACTACTATAACATGGCGCGCCCCTCCACAAATTCAAAACGTTTGAAAGTATTTACAAGACTCACAACGCATGTGTGCGTACTGAGACGGCTCTCGAATCAAAAACAAATCATCGATTTGTTGCTCGACTAGCGGCGTCATTGATTACTCATTATTATTAGTATGGCGCTGCACTGACATACTCTATGAAAATGACAAGTGCGTTGTCTTGCGCGGTCGGCTATTTATGATTAGTTGACCAACAATTCTGCCGGCCTGCTACTGAAGACGAATACTTACAACTACATAGAAACTCTTTCATACGGATATGAATATACACATTGTGTGGAAATTATAGGGACGCCTCAAGGAAACTTCAAAAACTTCTAGTCAATCTTGTATTGCATCAATTGCGATCAAAATGAAAGTGAGTAAATAAACATGAGATGCAAATAAGTACAGAGATTATGAACTACTTATGCTAATTACACGCACTGTTGATGTGCTCATTAAAATCGAGCAGGCGTTGGGCTCGAACACACATTGAATAGTAATATGGAGGGGCGCGCCATGTTATAGTAGTTTATCTCTACAGTGATTATGACGTCATGAACTCATATGACTGTATTTATAGATAGTATTGCAACTCACCTGTGGACTATTATCCACAATAACAGTCTTGCGGAGATCGCGGCCGAGGATTGACAGATCCTTGACATAGTTGCCGTTGACGAGTAGACAATGCTCGCGGAATAATCTGGTGACAAATAATCAATCATTAAAACAAGAATATTTAAATTAAAACAGTTATACAAGACGCCTGCATCGTTGGTCTAGTTGTCGCAAAGCGCGACTGTGAGGTCTTGGGTTCGATTTGCAGGTCGGGCAAAGTGTTATTGGGTTTTTCCATCATGAATTTTTCAGTAGCAGCCTCGGAGTCTGGTTTTGTGCCCGGTTGATGGCAATAGGATCGCCCCCTATTACATGGGACTTAAACATAACTGGCGAAATGTGGGTGTACTTATGGTTACACGTCTGCCTAACCCTTCGGGGACTACAGGCGTGGTGTTATGTTGACTTTTAGACAAAGTAGCAGGTAGAGATAAACTACGACAAGTTGGCGCGCCCCTCCACAATTCAAAATGTTTGAAAGTATTTACAAGACTCACAACGCATGTGTGCGTACTGAAACGGCTCTCGAAACAAAAACAAATCAGTGTGTCATTGTTGCTTGAGTAGCGGCGTCATTAATTGCTCATTATTATTGAAATAGTAATATGGAGGGGCGCGCCATGTTATAGTAGTTTATCTCTAGAAACTAGTAAGGCAGTTAGGCCCGCCATAGACGGACCGCATCTTGCAGTCGAGACCGACTGCTCTAGTGCAGTCGCGTTGAAGTCGTACACGACTGCAATACGACCGCATAAGGGTCAGTTCACACCGAGACGCGACGCGACGCGACGCTGCGTGCACACTTTAAAAGAGCGACTCAAAATATAACTTTATTTTCTACACAAAAAGATACACATTTCATTGTAAGATTTTAGAATACGTTACACCACGCAGCACTACGCCGCGCTGCGCCGCGCGGCGCCGCGAGACGCATCGCGACGCAGCGGTGAATCGCCGGTACGCGCGCACAGAATGACGTGCAAGAGCGGCGACGTTGCGATGCGTCTCGCGGCGGCGAGCGGCGCAGCGCGAAGTCATTGGCATCTTCAAGTATCTTCACGTTGCGTCGCGTCGCGTCTCGGTGTGAACTGACCCTAATGCAGTCGACTACGACTGCTTGGAGCAGTTGTGTTCGACCGCAAAATAATACTGATGCGAGTTCATTTACAAGATGGATTTCGATGAAGGAGCACTGGAGTGGCGCGCGGTCGGCAGCAACCGCTTGTAGCGGTCCGTGTATGGTAGGTCCGGCAGCTCTAAGCAGTCGACCGCACGGCGAAACTCGACCGCAGAGCGACTGCTAGAGGTGGGCGTTGAATCAACAAACTGTTTTTTTTTAACGACTTTTCATTCGTCAACGAGTTAACTATTATTCATCAATGAAATAACAGGTTGAAAATATTTGCTGTTAATTTACGTCAACATGTCTTTACTTACACATTACTTTATTCATTTTCGAAAAAACTGAAACGTCAACACGTCTTTACACATTACTTTATTCGTTTCCGAAAAAACTGGTTGAAAATATAAGCTGCGTCAACGGCTCAACGTACTCAAAATTAGCTAAATATAGTTTGTCAATCAACGTCAACGTCGTCAACTTTAAAAATCTTCTACCAATAAATTTTAATTTAATAGTCCTAATATTCTTCAATAAACTGTTTACAACAAAACGTTACGTTAACTCATGGAATGGCATAACATTAATAATATTGACGCAATACGTTAACGATTGAAATTTAAAAACCTGTTAATAATTTAACAGTTTTTTCAACCTGTTGACCATTGATGATTAACAGTTAAATTACGTTAACCATATAAAACCGTCAATGACACACGTCTAGCGACTTCTCCGACCACTCAGGAACTGCTCGAGCGGTCCGTGTATTGCGGATATGAATTTAGTATGGAAACTGCAGATCACCGTGCGGCGACCGCATCTTGCAGTCTGTCTCGACGGCGGGCCTTAGAGAATGACCCTCACCTATATTTGATCCACCGCCGCGCCGGGTCCAGTAAGTTGAGCAGCCTGTCCGCGTACACTCGCTTGCTGGCTGTGAACAGGATCACTTCGTACAGACGGGACACGCGCGACAGGAACTCTGCGAAGTGCGGACGAGTGCGGACGAATACCTGTAGGAAGATAATTAAATTATTATTAAACTTAATGAAATAAAACATAAGATATAAAAATATCGGTTAACGTACACGTTTTACAATAGGATTTGTTCTGGAAAAAACTTAACAAAATGAATAACGTTGACTGCTGACAGTTGTCGTTCAGAAACACGATGGCGCGCGAATCGTTTAGTAACGGGTTTGTGTTCAATTCCAATAAAACTAACTTATACCTGCGACTTTGTCGCGTGAATGTCGGTTTTCTGCGGGGTTTTCGGCCCAGCCGTTTTGGAGATTAGCCAGAACAAAGTGATGGACAAAATTTTTTTTTCGTGTACTTTATTTGTAAAAATCTTCAAAAAAAACACTTTTTTTTGTAGGGATTAAAAAAGCACATACACACATGTACTTTCTAAATTTATCTTGGACATCACTGACATCGGTGAAGAAACACATCATGAGGAAACCTGGACTTGCAATCAATATAAATCACATCAATATATTTCACAAAAGCAATACTATACATATGTGTTATGTTATTTAAGCTTATAAGTTAATAATTATTTATGTTTGATTAAAGACCACTCTACCGCATTAGGAATTTCCTGTAATGGTAGCAGTGTTTGTGATAAATAAATAAATAAAATAATTAAAATAAATAAAATAAATAAATCTGAAATCGAAAAAAATCAATGCTCATGCTTTCTCTGTATGAGAAGAGGCCTTTGCCCAACAGTGGGAATATGTATAATAAGCTGTTTATTTTAAAGCTATAGGTACTTACGGTGTATCGGCAGTCTTGGAACAGCACCGGGAAGTGGAAGCTCGCGTCCGGCAGCTCTTGAAGCGAGCAGTGCACCAGTGTCTCGTCTAAATCCAAAACCTACAGAATAAAAAACAAAATTGTCATTCATATTCGTAAGTTTTTGCCCGCGACTTCGTCCGAGAGAATTTCCTTACGGTTACCTATTTTTATAAAGGGGGGCGAAGCAGTAGCAGAATTGCGGTGTATAGCTAGTTATATCATATTACATCTTGCACATAATTTTGAACTCTATTTATATTGACTTAGAGTTCATTATCAATAAAAGATTATTCGAGTATTTTGTTACTACATATCTTTTTACATAGTGTTACATAATTAGTGTAATACACAGTCGCTTCCCGCCTTCTGTACGCTTACATCTTTTAAACTACGCAATGGATTTTGATGCGGTTTTCATCAATAGATAGAGTGATTGAAGAGGAAAATTTATGTCTCTACATTGCACCCGTCCGGGGCGGGTGGCTAGTATTATCGTGTACTTACAAGACTGAAGTCTGGACTGGTCCTCGTCTTGAGAGGCAGCGCGGGGTAGCGAGCTCGTAGTGCACCTGTCGCTACAGTTTCCAGCGGCGGCAACTATAACAATACATGAACAATAATTAAAATAGAATAAACCAAATTAATAATAATACATAACATCACGCCTGTAATCCCCGAACGGTTAGGCAGAGGTGTACCCATTAGAACACCCACATTTCGCCAGTTATGTTTAAGTCCCGTGTAATAGCAGTCGAGTCTATTGCCATTAACTGGGCACAAATCGATACTCCGAGGCTGCTACTGAGAAATTCCTGGTGGAAAAATCCAATAACACTGCCCGACCTGGGAATCGAACCCAAGACCTCATGCTCAGCAGTCGTGCTTTGCGGCCACTAGACCAATGAGGCAGTTAAAATAATATGCAGTAAAAATCTGGTTATTTTTAAGAAAAAAGTTACCCTACACTAGGAATTTTTCCTATTTCGTGAGTGCGCTTACAAACATGCAGGCAGTAAAAAGTCACATCACATTGCCTTGTACTAGTGTCCGACCGAAGCTTCGGCTTCGGCTTCGGCTTCGGCCACCTTCGGCCAAAAAAGCACCTTCGGCCAAATCTTCGGCTTCGGCCAAAAATTTGCCGAAGGTTTGGCCGAAGCCGAAGGTTTGCTAGTTGTCAAAATTTGAAATTTACTGAACGATGCTAGAGCGAGACGGAGAGTGTGCAGAGCAGCAGAGTTTCGCCGCGCCGCCGCACCGGACCAAACGAATCGCCAATATTTTATTACCTACTTGTATATGTTGGTCACTCGGCTCGTTATTGGGCTAAATCTCTAAAGCTCTCACAATATGTATCTAGTATATTCTGAGATCAAAGTAACTATCGTATTTCTCAAGGTCAATGACACCTTCGGCTTCGGCTTCGGCCGAAGGTTTTGGTGAATACCGATTAATCGGCTTCGGCTTCGGCTTCGGCCAGAATTGCACCTTCGGTCGGACACTACCTTGTACGTAGTTAACTACGCTTAATGCTCATCCAACTAATTGAGCTAGCGTGGTGATCAATGCTCGTGCTTTCTCTGTATGAGAAGCCTTTGCCCTGCAATGGAAACTTTTAAACTTTATGCACATGTCAAAAACTACACTCTACAAAGGCGGACTTAATGTCTTAGGCATTTTCTACCAGTCTACCTTATGGCTCATTTTCACTAGTCGATAGGGCCCGCATGCGGGGTGCGACAGATTTCTGGAACGCATGCCACAGGGCCCGCATTCGGTGAACCGTTTTCATTAGTCGATAGGGCCCGCATGCGGGGTGCGACAGATTTCTGGAACGCATGCCACAGGGCCCGCATTCGGTGAACCGTTTTCATTAGTCGATAGGGCCCGCATGCGGGGTGCGACAGATTTCTGGAACGCATGCCACAGGGCCCGCATTCGGTGAACCGTTTTCATTAGTCGATAGGGCCCGCATGCGGGGTCCGACAGATTTCTGGAACGCATGCCACAGGGCCCGCATTCGGTGAACCGTTTTCATTAGTCGATAGAGCCCGCATGCGGGGTGCGACAGATTTCTGGAACGCATGCCACAGGGCCCGCATGTCGATATCATGGTCGGTAAAAAGCATGCGCGGCGGATCCCCGCATGCGGTGTAACGCTTGTAACTTTCATTGGTTGTTATGTCGCATGCGGGGACTCGCCGCATGCGGGCCCTATCGACTAATGAAAATGCGCCATTAGGGTGATGCAGAGACAGAGTAGATGCACAGGTACAGAAAAATTCCAAGAATAAAATATAATAATAAATACATATTTATATACTTATACATATTTATTTTGGTAATAAAGGTTACCTGTTTAATAAACAGATATGGGTCGAAGGCGTCGACCCAGGACGATATCTGCTCACAATCCACGCGGTTGCTGCACGAAGATATCACGTCGGCAGCTTCCTCCTGCGAAAAATAGGTTATTTTATTATATTTATTTCTTGTAGCGCCATCTACCTTGTCCAATTGTAAATTTAAACCATCCAAAGATCCGCTCAAGCAGACACAAGTGGAAATTAAAAACGGTCGTAGACGGCTGGATCGATTTTAATTTCCACTTGTATCCGTCTGATCTTATAATGTTTATGGGGGACGTCTCGTATGAAATAAAATTAAAGAACCACCAACCTCTATGTCTGTCGGCGACTGCTCGTCGTGGTACGCAAGCGCAGCTTCATCGACGCTGATATCGTTCCCGTTCTGTTGACAACACAATCATTTGCTAGTTTACCAACTTCTTGATGACTTTCATACGTACCTACACTAGTTAATAACATAACATCACGCCTGTAATCCCCGTAGGGTTAGGCAGAGGTGTACCTATTAGTACACCCACATTTCGCCAGTAATATTTAAGTCCCATGTAATAGGGGGCGAGCCTATTGCCATCAACCGGGCACAAATCCAAACTCCGAGGCTGCGACTGAGAAATTTCTGATGGAAAAACTCAATAACACTGCCAAACCTGGGAATTGAACCTAAGACTTCATGCTCAGCAGTCGCGATTTACGACTGTATAATAATTCAAAGAGATGGTAATCTACACATAACACTCTAACATTAATCAAAATATTAGAACACGACACAACAAAGATTTTTACAGAAAATCACTACTGATTTACTTATATCCATCCTTGTCTTTCAAACATAAAGTCCTCCTAATAAGAAAGAGACAAACTCACCGTTACATGGGCCTCTGCAGCCAAACTCTGACTGATCTCAGCGAGGAACCCGGAGCTAGGACTGCGAGCGGACAGGGCTTCAAGACTCTCTATAGCGGTCCCTTGAGTGTCGCAGGTTGAGGATATTTCACATTCCGAGTCCCGAACGTAGCCGTCTTGCTCTAACATTGTTACGAAGTCGGGCTGTGTGAAAGAGACGGAGTATTATTAATGTGTGAAGAGAAAGAGAGAGAAAAGAAAATCTGAATTTTGTTTGAACAAAGTGCACAGTAAATTTTCCAATTTAAATGTAATACAATTTAAAAGTATGTTTTTACTTAAAATGCCCTATTACTTCCTTCCTTCGGGGTCATCCATAAATTACGTCACACGAATTTCATGATTTTTTGTCCCTCCCCCGTCCTTGTCACAGCTGGTCACATTTGTGAGACTCCCCCCTACCTATTGTGACGTCACATACTTTGCAAATTTACATTTAGAAATTATTGAATGAAAACAGCGGTCCCGAAATCAGTTTTATTTCCATTCAATTTTTAATAAAATTAACATCAAATCAAATAATTAACAAAACAAAAATCGATTAATCGACCGAAAAAAAGTGACGTCACAAAATTTAGAACCCCTCCCCCCCTTGTCACACAATATCACACTTCGTTGACACGAGGGAGGGAGGGGTCCCTCCTCCTTAAAGTGTGACGTAATTTATGGATGGCCCCTTCCTTTATTCTTTTTATTTTCTTTTACTTATCTAATTATTATAAACTAACTACTAACACACATAATCAACCAGATCAGGAACAAGTACTTGTAGGCCATACAAATATTTGTTCCGTGCGAGAATTGAACTCGAGACACGCAGAAGAGCAGCCAATCTCTCAGCCACTGTGCTTCCAGGAAATTTAAAAAAAAATTCTCACCTGAACATATTTCTCCCCATTAGTCAAGAAATCAGTGCAATTATCCAAATCATCTGTCGTAGAAGTCGGCTGGTACATCTCCAAATCATTGCTTGACTTCCTGCGTTTCATCACTCGCTTATCCACAGAATTAGTCCTGGAGGCAGTCCTCTCCTCTGCCTTCTCCGTAGTCATGACCCTCGCTGCTTTATCAGCTAAGAAGTTAATGTCTTCTTCCGTAGCTGGCATATCCTCATTGATCAGATGAGCACACTCTGCTATAGCCATGAAGTCGTTCAAACAGTCATTTGGAAGACAGAGCTCTGAAGATTCTACTTGACCGTCCGAATCAGATTCTTCAGACTTTGGCGTTGGGAAGTCCACGAAAGTCGTTGTATGGGCTTCATACATTGTAACATCATTATCTTCTGGGTAGCAATTAGTTTCTGGCACAACCGGAGCTTTCTTCGTTCTCTTCTTTGGACTCTCATTCGTTGAACTGACCGAGGACTTTGTTAATTTAGGAGTTATTATCCCAATCTGACGGACTTTACGTATTGGTGAACTGTTTAAGGACGCTGACTTGTCAGTTTTGTCCATACGTCTTGTCTTCCGTGGTGAGCTTATCGCTGAAGATATCACTTCAGTCTTCTTAAGCTCTCGATTCAGCGAACTGTGTCTAAGCTGAACACTCTTCGTTGTACGGACCTCTTTAGTCTTAGATGTTGTAGTGATCTTATCGTTCTGTGGCTTCTTTACAGCCGTTGAAGAGGACACGGGATCTTTAGTTGAACTCCGTACAACGGTCTGGAATATTGGTTTCTTTGTGCGGCTATCATCTTTGTGCTTTGCCTTCTTGTGCATTGTCTCTAAAGGTTTCTCCATGCTGAACTTGGTTCTTACAGGACGTGTTTTTAGATGTTTCTGTGACCGAGTGATGCAGAATTGCGGTGTTTCAGACACCACATTTTTTACTTCACGTTTGAGGATATTCTTCCAAGCGTTTGGTGGCTTAGTTAGAGGCTTGATGGGCTTCTTCTTTAGCTTCGTTACCTTGGAACTCCGTTTACTTGAGAGCGGTCGCTCCCTCTTCCGACTTCTTAGCCGCATCGCAAGATAAG
This sequence comes from Hoplodrina blanda, assembly GCA_949316365.1. Classification (NCBI taxonomy): domain Eukaryota; kingdom Metazoa; phylum Arthropoda; class Insecta; order Lepidoptera; family Noctuidae; genus Hoplodrina; species Hoplodrina blanda. The sequence goes on along the minus strand of OX438573.1, from coordinate 1,831,695 downwards.
AGGACAACTTAACCTGTGAAAAAGAAGTGATGGTGAAGGAATTTACCTGATAAAGTTCTAGCAGAATGTTAAGATGATAGACAACAGCGTGTTATACTGACTGACATACAAAGTATTTAGGTATACTAAGTAATTATACTGAAACAGGTTTTTTTTTTTATTAAGTATCATGGGGAAACCTAGACTTATCCATACTCATACTAATTTTATCAGGCTGAGGAGTTTGTTTGTTTGTATGCGATGATCTATACTACTGCTCCTTGGAAGCAGAGCAGTAATCAAATGCGAGCGAATTGATTGGGTATTGTTAGTATTTAATGTAAGTCTGAAATCACCAATCCTTAAGCAAGTGTGGTGATCAATGCACATGCCTTTTCTGTATTAGAATAGGCCTTTGCCATATAATGGGGCAATAATAGTACTTCCAGAGATTACCCAGTACAAACACCCATACAGGGCCCGATCTAAGGAGGGGCCAGCCAGGCAAATGCCCAGGGCGGCAAAATTGAGGGTGCTGGGTGGTTGCACAAAGTCCAACATTCTCTCATGAATTTTTGTATACTTCTTCAGAATACGTAGTAGACTAACATATGTGAATATTATACAATTAAAACAATATCACATAATTATATCATCCCATCTTCGGAATAGCAAGCTCATGACATGGTTAGGTTAGGTTAGCTGGGCTATTTCCGCACTTAGCCTCTTTATTGGGCCATTGTACGTGACCAAAAAGCTCATGACATAATATATGGTGTTAGTGTACAGGGCAGCGAATATTACTTTTGCCCGGAGCGGCTAAATAGCTAGATCAGGCCCTGCACTCATACCTATTTATTTATAGTATTAAGTTATAAATATACGTGCATCCATAAAGCGTGAAATAGTTCCGATAATCAGGTGAGATAAAAAAGATAATGGCAGTGGACGAGTACCGCATTTCTGTGTAAATGTGAATGCTGTAAAGAACATTTCAAAGTCAAATTAAGTAGTTTAATTACACCATTAAAGGCTGGCCATTGTCCACTGAACAAGCCCCTATTTATTTACTATAGGTGTGTCAAAGATCCTTCTGCGCAGAGGATGCATGGATGCAGAAGAAATGCCGCTGCACATGCTTACTCCCTAGCATCGCATCCTGAAGCCTGTAGCAGTCTGAAAAGGCTGCTAAAATCTTCTAGGTTGGTTAGAGTAACCTTCCAAAAGGTGGTTTCGTAAGAAGAATGGGCAAGATGGTACAATGCTTAAGTGCCTAAGGCATTAAGTCCGCCTTTGTACAGTGAATTTTGTTTACCTGTGCATAAAGTTTTAAATAAATAAATAAATAAGTGGTAACAGTTAGTTAAGGCCGTCTGCATTAGGTATGTGCCCTATGCAGGGCCGGATTATGCATTAAGTAGTGTAGGCAATTATTATTGCCTTGAAGCCCCGAATTGGATAGGGAGCCCTGGGAATGAGAAAATATTGAAAATCTTTCTTCAATTAAATCTTCATTTACTCTTTTCTTTTTGTAACTCAGAATCCCAGGATCCCAGATCTTTGAAAGGCTTACCTATGAGGAGCAATTCACAGAGACCCTTTAGACTAGGCGGCGGCTTTAAATTTTCATAAGTATTAAGGATTTTTTTTTTTAAGTATGGTATTGATGGCCCGGTTCCTGGGACAGCAGTTCTGACAACAACTATGAAGGTATGAACAGAATTAGAAGCCTAAAGACAATAGAAAAAAAAACTCCACTGACAGATGGGCAAAAACTGATCTTTTAAGGGTTCCTTGTTTTCCTTTAGAGCATCAAACCCAAAAAATGATAATAACACGAAACATGCCAACGTCACTAAGAAAATATGATTTGTTTACATTTTTCTGTGAAAATAATATTGACAGTGTTATCTTTTAATGTCATTGACATCCATGGGTATTCTCAAACTCATTTTTGTAAGACTAACAGAAGTTATTGGAAAAAAATCATGAATTGATTGTATGTTAATCTAGTATTTTTAAGTCTACGAAATTACCTAATTCAGGAAATATGTACTTACATGAACTTAATTTTTAGAAAGTATTGTTTATTTCATTTGCTGTACGTAATACATAACCGGAAAATTAATTATAACACCAGTTCGATGTGATGCACATTACGCTTTGGAAGAATCCTTTTGTTTTAATAGATGTAATTGTTTTTTTATTCCTGTAGGCAATTTCGGCAACGGGCTATTCGCGCCTTTTTCCAGATCCACTTTTTACCACATAACACTGTCAGTTTCCAGTCAAAACACAATTAAAACACTTCATGGTGAATATAAGATGTATTTTAAATAAGTTTAGTAGATATTTTAGTAAAATAACACGAACATTTCTAACGCGAAAGTTAAAAAGCGGCACTGGCACATTATCGATTTTTTCGTTGCTCGACGCATGCGATTCCCACTGATGCGTTGGATTTTATATATCCAAATTGCCAGCGAAACAATTCGATAGCGGAAATATATTGAATAATAACTCGTAATGAGTAATTACATGATAACTTTTATTGTAGAACACAAAAGCCAAACAAATGTCAAAATGGCGGCGTTTCTTTTTTAACTACTACGTTTTTCTGCAGATGGCGCCGTGCCTGGCTGTGCGCATGCGTTTTGAGACTGCTTCTAAAGTCGATACCGGGAGTTGGTCGTTCGTTGGGTAAAGTTAGGTTGAGCTCGAGGGGTTGAGGAATCCAAAGCAGGGTGTGTATTTTGGGTGGTAAATATAATATTTTTTAACAAGTTTTGTTTCTAGTTAAAATGTTAAGTATTTCCTTTATCTTTATGAAAATATCTTGATATGCAACTTGAAGGACAATAGTTTAGAAGTCATAATATTTTTATTTTCATGAATGGTTTTCTTCCTAGCAGGTACCTACTTCAAAATCTTCAAATCGTCGCTGTGCTTGCAAAATCCGCTATGGAAAAAAACCCAACTTTTCAGGAGAAGCAAAAAACTGTTTATTTTTCGACCTGGTGATGACTTTTTAAAACTAAATATGCAGAAAATTAGACTTTATGTCGAGACATCCAGATATATAAAATTTTTGACGTTTACTATGTTATTATGGGGGCTAGAATTTTTTTAAGTGAATTTGGGCACTTAGCGGTTTTATTTTGAGTCGTAAATACCTCTATGTGACTTTTTACCACTGGTTTTTCTGGTTTTGAGGTACTCTTTCAGCATACTCAAATGGACTCAAACGTTACTTGACGCCCTGGATAGGTGGGTCCATACATTGCTGATGGCATATTGAATGCGTCACCCACGGTCATCGAGAATGAGACTATATAATAACATGAAATTGGGTGATCGTAGTCGATCGTAGATCGATTTCCTTGGAGCTGACGTGGACATGCACCGAGATGTGGTTGCAGTAGATAAGAGCTTCACCCCGCTCTCCTTGGTTAATGAGAACGGCACAGGCCTGTAGGATTTGAGACTAAAGATCGCGAGGAAGTATGGCAGAGCAAGGAGCTTCACGTTTTCCATGTAGCATGGGCCCGATGTACATTATTTAGCATCCTTATCCTGGCTTCGATTCGGTGACCTATTTGGGTAAATTGAGGGTTTTCTCTGTGGACGAAGTTATTATGACGAATAACTACCGAAGATTTATTGTGAAAGATGGCACGGTTGTCATTTGTCGGCATGCCACCGGCCGAGAGAATCAGTCTGTCAGATTACCTCTATGTTCTTGTTTAGCTAACGAAGAGTACTTGCATAGGCACAACCTTGTAGCCAGGGTTATCTATCAGCAATACTTGCTCTATACTGCCTCGTGAAATCGGAAGTACAGTATCACAGGTATGTGCCCGGCCCAGTTTTTGAAAATAGCAATGTCACACTGTACTGGGATCGTCACCACGGACAGGATTATTCTGGCCAATAAGCCTGATATAGTGGTGATGGATCGCTTAGAGAGGCACCCAGTGATTGTTGGCGTAGGCGTCCCACTTGACGTGAACCTCGTGAAAGTCGAGAAAGATATAAGCAGATAAAGAATCTTGATTTGTACCGCATGGTTGTCGACGGAGGATGGGATGTTAACTATTGGGCAGTAGTGACTTTATTTCCCGGGAGAAGTCATCTCCTCATCTCTGGCTTGCCTTCATTGGCCGGCTAGGGAAAGGAAATATTCCAGTAAGGCGCTGGTAGGGAAGTACTAGACCGTACTTCCGGGATTGTCCTGATAGCCGTGAAATACCTCTCCACTTCTCATTCTCAAGCATCTCAAGATAGGTTACCCCCTTGTCGCTTCATCAACACGTGCTAGCGAATGTTTTAGGGGGCCCATTGAGTGAGTGTGCAAGTTACCCCTTGCCATTTTATCCGTGTAAACAAGTATTGGTCAGGCAGGGGCCTTAGTCCTGCCATAGTACCAGTTAATCAGTCCCAAATCCATAGACCCATTCTTAGTTACCATATCCTGCAATAGTCCTGCGCCAACCATCAGGGGTTATCCTTGGATGCACTTGCATAGTGCATACAGGGATAATTGTCAGTTGGTGTTTAATTTCATCTTAAAGCTATCTAAGGGACATCTGCGAGCTGGATTCGGGTCCCGAGTTACATAAATTAAAATAAAATAATGACAATAATAATAGCCTATTAGTAATAATAATAAGTATTACGCAAAAACAGGTACCTATAATGAGTTTTGTAACACTTTAAAACACCTGAAAATATTTTCTCTGTTGACCAAACCCGCTATGTGTCATTTCAAAGCGAAATTTTAAACACACTCTAAAAGACTCGCTTTGAAACGAAAATACGCTATGTGTCTCTTGCACACATAGAGGGTTCTTCAAGTCCATTTTTTGACCAAAATAACATAGCTGATTTTGTTATCTTCGGAACCAAATGAGTTATTAGAAAACGGACTTCACAGGCACATGCGGCTTGAGAAATACTATAAAATGGCATCAAAAACCGAAAATCAAAAAAAAACACATAGCGGATTTTGCAAGCACAGCGACGAAATATCAAAAGAAAATATAAAAAATCAATTTTAAAACGCGTTTTTAAGGATTACGTAACAATTGCATATACTCCGTGAAATGAACCGTAAACGCAAATTCTAATGTCAAAATGCATCGAACATCGATTGACAAAATGATAACAGTTGAGTGCTGCCACATATAAATGCTTTCCAACAGTTATTGCTAATAAGCTACCCTTCCCAAATTCTAAAATTTATTGTCGTTTTATGTAATTTCAGTTATTTTTTGTTAATCCAAATTAACCATAATTTGTTCAGCATACAATTTTTTTATGTAAATGGGTAGTTTTGTGTTCTACTTTCAGAAAAAAAACACGGTAGTTTTGAATGTTAAGTATAGCAACACTAGACCAACCGCCAAAATAAAGGAAACTTCTTTCTTTCTCCTGTTGTTTTTAAAATAAACAAATCAAACAAAACTCTTGGTAAAAATAACAGACAATTATTAATAAAAAAATGTCTAGCGCCTCTGTGACTTCGTCTAAGCGCGAGGTAGGTAAATTAAGTTTTGTTCTGTACAATAAGCCTCCCAAGTTGTATCAGTTAGTTTGATCAATCAAAAAATAACAACAATAATTACTACTGGTCATAGATCAGTGATTTAAATCTTTACTGGTCAAAATATCTTCTATAAGCCAGCGCCTGTCGCCCTAGTTTACAATTTCAGTCGCAAACGTATTTGAGTAGATTCTTTCGATCAGTTTTCGAAAATGTCATCTGTGTACAAACTTAGGGTCACTCACAGCCCCGTACATCCAGGATTCCCAGCCCTGCTGACTCCGAGCCACGATACGAGCTTTTCTCAAAAAGTTTAGGTTGAGCTTTTGTCATTTTTTCATAGAAATTATTAACTAAAATAATGCACATTCGCCCTTTTTTTCGGATTGGGATCTAGTAGTTCAACTTATGAGGTTCTCGGTTGTTTCATCAGACTTTCCTGTAGTACCTTAAACAGTGAGGCCTTCAGCCAGGGTTTACAATACCAGTTGGGGGCGCGGATCATGCGTAAAGCGAATACCGGGCTCCCGACTTATGGTAGCAGGAGGAACCGTGGGGTTTTAGTCGGTAAGAGTCCGACATACCCCTCCGTTATCCCCAAAAAAACGGTTTACAACTCATAAACTGACCAACGAGAGTGGAGCAGTAACCAAAAACTTAACTTATGCATGTGAAAAATAAAAGGTGCCTAGTTTCAAATAAATTCATAGTACACACAACAAAAGAGATAGGTATGCAGGATTGTGAGATATATTCGAAGTATTCTTAGAAATCGATGGATGTTTACAAATGTAATTTAATTTAAAAAGTAGATAATAAACAGTTCATTAATTAAGTTAGGTTTCAATTGAAAACATCAATCGGTTTCTAAGAAAAATTCAACTATTTCTGACGGCCCTGCATCTATCTCTTTTGTTGACTGTACATAATTTAAAATTGTAGAAGTTTCTCTTCTTTTTTTTTCAGAAAGTAACCACAGAGCTGACTCAAGAAATAGACTCTGTTCGAGCAATGAACAGCAGTCTTAGAGCCTACTTGGAACATTTGAGAATGTTTAACAAGAACCTAGCGGCCATGTATGATAATTACTCACAAATGAATAAAGTAAATAAGGAATGGGTGGACACGTTGAGTAGTTTAAAATAATGTTATAATATTTTTTTAGAAATAAATAATTTTAAGAATGTAAAATAACATGATTACTCTCCTTATAAAATGTAATTTTCTGACCGATTGTATTTCATACACATGGAAAAATAAAACTTCATTTAAAATACCAAAATTCTTATTTTTAATTTTCACCGTATTCTTAATTTTTACATATTTTGTACATACATTTAAAAAAATAATTACAAATATTTGTTATTTTTAATTAAAAAAATAATAATATAAATATGGTGCCCCGCCCGCAGCGAGTTGGTAAAACCCGAGCTGACGGTGGTTAGGGATCCAGAGAGAGGAGCCTCCTCACTATGCGTGCCGTGTCCAAGACGACCGCCTTCGCCGGATCATCCTTCCAAAAGGTACTTTCGTATGGAGAAGAACGGCTAAGAAATTCCATACTTCCATACTTACTCTATAAATAAATGTTTTAAAATATTTTGTAGACAAAATTACTCGTGAATACAATGTACAATCAAAAAAAGAAATAGGTATGCAGGGTCGTCAAATATAGTTGAAGTTTTCTTAGAAATCGATGGATATTTTCAAATGTAATTTAATTTAAAATGTAGATAATAAACAGTTTGTTAATTAAGTTTTAATCGAACACATCCATCGGTTTCTAAGAAAACTTCAAGTATCATACCTATCTCTTTTATTGACTGTACCTTGCATACAAACTACCTTATAATATGTACATAGTATTACAAATTCCGGCTATAAAGGATGTTTTTATGAATAAAGAATGTATTTATGATCTTTTTCAGCCTTCACGAGGTTCTCATCATGGGAAATAGTACACGACGGCGACGCAACAACCGATCTAATAACACTAAATACTATAATAATATGAGGCTTTTAAACAGGAATAAACCTATTTCTTTTTATCCCTGTGTTATAAGTTTGACGTGTCTGTTTGTCTGTCTGTGGCATTGACACAACCGATTTTGAATTTCTTTTTTATTTGTTTGAAAGGTGAATTTATTACTCGGGTGCTTGTGTTATGTTTAATGAAAATCGGTTCAAAATGGCCGCCGTTTTTACAAGCTTTTTTTAAATTATTAATTTATTGTTATTGCTATAGTCAAGCGCTCTCATATCCGTCAGTGGTGATGCTGATTGGTAGTTCTGTGGTACCCACGGTTGGTTGTAGCTTCTGTAGTGGAATGACAGGCTGTGATTTTCGAGGTTTTTCTAGAAAAAAAAAAAAAAAAACAAATTATGATAAGAATTGGGTAGTTGACACCAACCAATGATTCTAAGACAGAACTTCTCTAAAGAAAATTTTATTTTAACCCTCAAAACCGATTTTTAATTTAGCGGTAAAATTAGATTTTTAGTTGCTTTGAAAAAGATAAATAGTTAATCAATTGATTGGGTAAGTGACGTCACAGTAAAATCTATGGGGGGAATCACGTTTTGAGAGTTTATAAAAAGTATGTCTTTCAATTAATTCACTGATTGAATTTGATGACACGGTTAGCGCAATGGCTGAGTGATTGGCTACTGCGCTGAGTTTCGCTAGTTCGATGTATACACGGAACAAATATTCATAATTATGGCCACTTACATTAGCCGTAAAAAAAGCGGCCAGTGAAAATTTAAAACTTTGAAATAACTGTGGCATAAAACGTCACAATAGCGTGTCGGTGACGCGAACTCATGCATTTTCTTTACAAAAAATCCTTTAACGCGGCTAAAGAAGCTTTCACTAAAAAAAAGACTGATTGGTACAATGAATGGCCTCAATGTAAATCTAGTTGTGTTAGTTGTACAGCACTAAGCAATATTGCTGCTTACCTATCATACAAATAGAGTACTGTGCCGTGTCACATGGTAGACCATAAACCAAGCCAATGAGGTGATCCTGTCTGTCCAAGTTCAGGCAGGAATTATCCATCGTGAACTCCTCATCTGCCCACCACGGCGGCACCTAGTGGGAAATAGAAGAACTAATTAGAAAACCGCCATCTTTGAAATTGTGAACAGAGACATCTAGCGGTAAACGAAACAATTTCTTTAATTACTGACATCTAGCGGGGAGTAGCAGAACTGCTATGTAATAGAGTTGATGGATTCTAGTGTCATCTAGCGGGGAATAGTAAAATCAATAAGGAGAATGGTTTCTCTAGATATTTTTTTAGAAACATTTTTTATTATAATTTGGATGTGTTTTCTTGGTCAAAAATAATTGAAAATACAAAATATTGAATACAATATTGAAAATATTGAATGTAAATTTACGGATATCGAATATGAATTAATTAATTTCACTTCTCATACGCCCGTAAAAATAAATAATTTAATTATGTAGGTACTCACATACGTCCCAGGTATAGGCTCCTCCACTGCTTTAGGGCTTGGGATGCGTTTCCCAGTGTTGGGATTGTACCAGCTAAAACTGACAGTGTCTGTAGAAATGTCCTTTGTCATATTCAGTCGACCAGCGATCCAAACGTGTTCAATAACTGGAAAAAAAACAAGAAACAAAATGAAACGAAATGTTAGGAGTGATCGTCTATCTATGACGGTGACGACCTATCGCTTTTGCTGACTGTAGGTACATTTGACATAAATTGAACACTCCTCGTTCGACTCTCTGACTGCCTTGCTGCCGCAACTACTGAGCATGAGGTCTTGGGTTCGATTCCCAGGTCGGGCAAAGTGTTATTGGGTTTTTCCATCAGGAATTTCTTAGTAGCAGCCTCGGAGTCTGGATTTGTGCCCGGTTGATGGCAATAGGCTCGCCCCCTATTACATGGGACTTAAACATAACTGGCGAAATGTGGGTGAACTATTCGGTACACCTCTGCCCCCATCGGGGATTACAGTCGTACATGTTAACTTTATTTTGGTGTTTTCTTAAAATAATAAATACTACTTAAGTAAGTATTTTTTCACGACTTTGGGCTGCGGGCATGCCCATCTTGCCCACAACGGTGGATCTGCGCTTGGACAGCAAGGGGACAGGCTTGATCAGACACTTATGTTAGTAAAAACTTACGTTCCTCTTTATTCTCGCCCATCACCAGTAACAGCTGTATCAGAATATCATTATTGTCCAAACTGGCGAGGGTCCCGTTCATCTTCAAGCAGTTCTGGTTGGCGTGTTGCCAGTAAAACAGTTGCCTAACTAGGACGTAGTAATACAAATCGTCGTTAGGTGTCTCCCCAGGTATCATTTGGAATGGCGTTCCTGCAATGTTTATAAAAAAGATTTAGGTAGATAAGTCATGGGTAGTAGGGCTGCCATCCGTCCGGGTTTCCCCGGATTTGTCCTAGTTTAGAGGGCGTCCGGGGGGACATCCGGAAGGGGTTGTCAAACCCCTCGTCGGACGGGGGGGGTTGGGGTTGTTGGGGGGTTGGGGGTGTTGGGGGTTGTTGTTGGGGGGGAGGGGTTGGTGGGGGTTGTGGGGAAATGTCCGAGGAATCCCGATTACTTAAAAGAAAAGCGATAATTATATCAAAACAAATCTTAGTTCCTTAAAAAATATCTTAATAATATTTTTATATTGTAAAAAAAAAAATTTTCTGTATTTCTCCCAAATGTCCGGTGTTTTTGAAGTTTTTGTCCGATGCTGGCAATTCAGATGATATGGCAGCCCTAGCATGCTGGATCTAGCTATTTAGCCGCTCCGGGCAAAATAATATTCGCCGCCCTTCACACTAACACTATAATACCTAAGTCATGAGCTTGCTATTCCAAAGATGGGATGATATATAATATGTGATATTGTTTTAATTGTTTAATATTCAAATACGTTAGTCTACTACGGTTTCTGAACAAGTTTACAGAAATTCATGAGAGTATGTTGGACTTCGTGAAACACTCAATTTTGTCGCCCCTCATTTTTGCCGCTCTGGGCATTTGCCCGGCTTGCCCCCCCCCCCCCCCTTTGGGGGGCTCTGGGTGTGCGTTAAGCCTAATGTCCTTTACAATAAGGTTCAAATTGGTCTACACCTCGCGTTAGTACATAGGAAGGTACTTACCCATTCGCCGGACTCCATTATCAAATTCCACGCCATATTGTACTGAAACCAGTAACCTAGATTTAGTTTAAGGATTTTTCATTATTACACAAATAATTTGCCATTCAAAATAGAGCTTTACATCGTGTGCATTAAGATATACTTTTAAATGACAAGATCAAAAAGGTGACGGTTCGCTGGCGGCGTGCTGCAGCTAACAGTTTTTAAGTGATTCAACAACGTGGTAAAAGTTTTTGTTACGAGGTCTTTTCCGCCTCGTATTATACTTCTATAATAGTACTTTCTGGGACTAAGGTGCTTCATACTTACTACAAAAAAAAAATCAGTTTCTGTCTAACAACCAAACATCAAAACAAAAACGAGCATTTGGAAAAAGAACTTTACCACCTACACATAAAGTTGAATTTGCCACAACATCATCTTCATAATTTTCATAACTTTCAACAGTACATTCTAATATCAACCTAATTTAGACGGACATAAGGTTTTTATTTGTATAAGTGGCAATAAGATCAATTGAAAACAAGGATTTGAATAGAATTTAGGGTCAAAGATTTTAAGACCGGATGTTCCATAAACATAATATTACTCACGTTTGTATTCCCAAAAGGGATAGGCAGAGGACTCAAGCAGGTAGATCATAATTCTGTTAGTTGAATTACTAATTGACGGACGAGAAATTTCGGGAAGAAAAACCAGCCAAGTTCGAACGGGACACGCGTAGTGTAGAGTTCCGACTTTCCGAAATTAAAGCTATTTTTTCAATTCAAAAATTTCGCTTTTTATTAGTTTGACATAAGGCGCACAGACTTGGTCTTTGACTAATTCTCAGAAGTCCAAAATCGAGGTTTGCCAACGAGCAATGGAGCGCAGTATACCTACTAGGTGTTAAATTAACGGACCGAGTTCGAAACACGATACTGCGCTCTAAAACAGGGATAGCTGACGTGGCTCAAAAGGTTGCTCAACTTAAATGGGACTGGGCAGGACATGTCTGCCGCATGTCGGACAAACGGTGGGCCCAAATAGCGCAGAACTAGTGCCCTGAAAGTGGGAGTCGGGGCCGCGGCAGGCCACGAAGGAGATGGCGGGACGAACTGGATGGATTTCTCCAAAACTGGAGGGATGAGGCACTGAATCGGAAAGGATGGAAGGAGTGGAGGGAGACCTTTGCCCAGAAGTGGGACAGAATAGGCTAACAAAAAAAATTAGTTTACCTATTTAGTTCTCTTAAGTCTTACCAAGGGGTATCGTATTACCCAGTTACTTGGTTGTGGAGGTGAGATAGGCAGTCGCTCCATGATAAACACTGGTATTCAGCTGCATCCGGTTAGACAGGAAGCCGACCTCAACATAGTTGGGAAAAGGCTAGGCAGATGATGATGACCTACTTATTTCTCTTTTTGAAGTCAGTTAAAAAAGCAGCCTCATGTTACTTACCAGCTGACAGAAAATCACACCGATCTGTTGCTCTGTTGCTACGTGAAAAAAGGACAAACAAACAAACAAATTTTCCTTCTAAAGGACGAATTTCACCCAACTTTTTTTTTATACTTACCAGAATAAGTGTTTTATCTATCACCTGCCAAGCCGTGAAAACTGATATTCACTCGAATGAAGTGACGGACGTAACTAGTTACATACATACATACATAAACTCACGCTTTTTTCCCATGGGAGTAGACAGAAACCACAGAACGCCACCTGCTACGATCCTTACATACTCCTTTCGCCTCGTCCACGTTCATGCATCTCGTTATACAAGCACGCCGGTTACGAGTACTCCGCACCTGACCTTTCTGAAGAACCTCACCAATAAGGTCAGTGTAGGTCTTCCTAGGGCGACCCCTCCCTGCGTTGCCACTCACCTCTGCCATATAAATACCTTTGATAATCGTCTTTCACTCATTCTCTCAACATGACCAAACCATCTAAGCATACTCTTTTCTATCTTTGTCACTACATCCTCTTTTAATCAAGTTCTAGGTAAAAAAGTTAAGTAATTATGAACTAAGTATAGAGAAAAAGCAAATACTGTACCTTCATAACATATAAACTGCATTTTCCTCTCACATCTGGCTTCTAAGAAGACAGGAGGGTGAGATGCGTGCCTGTCCAGTTGGAGACAGCCATTCTGCTTTATACTAGTTCTGTCCCTGAAACATGAACGAAATGTGCAAAACGAAACTATCTTTTAGAAGGGGCAAAGGCGCCCGCCTCTCATGCTTGAGGTTAAATGTGGGTTCAAATCCGGGCAAGTACCAATGTGACTTTCAATTCGAATATGTACTTTCTAAAGTTTATCTTGGACATCTCTGACATCGGTGAAGGAAAACATCGTGAGGAAACCTGGACTTACTGTTCCACTCAAACCATGTCAGAGACCCTTGAGGCGGTTTGGAAACTGACACTAGGGTGTGTGGAGTCGTAAGACCTTACTGCCCACACGATAAAAAAGAAAGACGTGACTTGTGCCTACCGTCGCGCGACGCCCTCGTACCACAATGCCCAAGGCAGGAGCGACGCACAGTTTGGGAATCCCTGGTCTAATAAAAAAATAAAACGATTTGATTTGACTTTGATTTTTTAAAGATTGTTGCCACCGAACTTGGCTCCTTTTTTTTCAGTTATGGTTTTTTTTGGGATCTATACTTACATAAACTCACGCCTTTTTCCCATGGGGGTACGCAGAAACTACAGAACGCCACCTGCTACGATCCAAACATACTCCTTTCGCCTCATCCACGTTTATACATCTCGTCATACAAGCACGCCGGTTACGAGTACTACGCACCTGACCTTTCAGAAGAACCTCACCAATAAGGTCAGTGTAGGTCTTCCTAGGGCGACCCCTCCCTGCATTGCCACTTACCTCATAGGGGGCCAGGTACTTGCCGGTGCGTCAAACAAAGCAGGTGTTTGGAACAGGCTAACCCCGGTGTCGATCCATGTCCAGCGACCTAACACCCCTTTGGCGCCAATCCACGCATTTTCAATGCCTGTGGGAGTTTGTGGCACATTATAATAATAAATAAAATTTTATTGAGACAAAAAAAGAAACATGTAACATTAACTTAAGTATAACTAGCGACCCGCCCCGGCTTCGCACGGGTGCAATGTAGATACATAAACCTTCCTCTTTAATCGCTCTATCTTTAAAAAAAAACCGCATCGAAATCCGTTGCGTAGTTTTAAAGATCTAAGCATATATTGGGACAGACAGACAGCGACAGCGACTTTGTTTTATAATATGTAGTGATACTTACTCGGTCGATTTTTCAGCATAGTCATGCCCAGTTTTTTTAAGCATTTAAAAGAAGCTATATTTGCTAGCCTGTGAACAATAAAATAGTTATAGATAAGAGTAATAATGAAATAAAATAAAAAATAATTTATTAAAATTTTGTGAGGATGGATGGATGTTAATTTGTATTTAACTCTTCCACGCTAAAATAGCTAAACAGAATAGGCTGAAATATAGCACAGATACTGATCTAGCTTAACACGTAGGACTCTGTGTATACTCGGGATAATAGGTAAAGGTATAAAAAGTTTTTTGAGAAACTTAGACTAATGTTATTTTAGAAAAACATTGACTATTTATAGATTTCAAAACTACAAAATATCTCATTTTACAATTAAGTAATCGGGTTTCTGCTGAAACATAGTGATTATTTTTTAGAAATTATTAAGTCTTGAAATTAAAGGTTTATGGTTTCAACGATGAGGAACCGCACAAAAGATTCTCGCGAACGAAGCCACAGGCATTAGCTAGTCCGGGGTTGCGAGACGTCCTAACAGGATACCGTGGCCCCGGAACGTAAAGGGCAAGAAGGAACAGGGTGGTTTTTTAGTCAGTAAAAGTCTGACAGTCCCTTCCGCCCCACCCAGGGCGGAAGGACTCATTTGATGATTTTTACCACCTCAAAAAAAAAAGGCATTAAGTAAATAAAAAATTGATGTCTTACGCCATCCCCCTCAGTACGCAGTATGCGGCTGCTTGGTGCCAGTCCATCTTGCCGTCGTACAGGCGATAGAGACCACCCCTGCACCGAATCGTGTTCACCTCTACCACATGATCTGTTTCTCTCACATCTGTAGATATAAAATAAATAATAATCATCATCATCATGACGTCATCGTCGTCATATAAGTAGTCGTTACATGTCGTCAGAAGCCCGAAAGTCTGACAACCAGTCTTGCCAAGGGGTATAGTATTATGCCGGCCATCCACCATCCAATCTATCGTCCAATCGGCAGGACGCTACCGATTGGATCATGCCGATTGGACCGTGGATGGGAGTGGATTGGCATGATAGTTATAATTGTCATGCCAATCCACTCCCATCCACGCCGATTGGACGATAGATTGGATGGTGGATGGCCTGCATTACCCAGTTACTGGGTTGTGGAGGTCAGTGCATCTGGTTAGACTGAAAACCGACCCCAACATAGAAAAGGCTAATGATGATCAGCGATGATATTAAACAGCGGACCCCGCTGAAGATAGGTTCTTAGCAAAGTAAACAGTAACAGAAGCACACCATTTAATTTGATACCTAAGGTAGGTAAATTCTTGCAAAAAGTACAATTAAAATATAGCCCTACTGCTTTGCCTGCTTGGCCCTAATCGGGTAGAAAAGTTTCATAGTCTCGCACTCACCTCTCTCACAGGCAAAGGCTCGTTCCAAATGGCAGGGCAGGTCCAGAAACACAGGCTGGTCGTGTTTAACCCTCTCTACGGCCACGCAGTCAGCTCCCATCTCCGGCACAGGCACGTGGGTTCTGTTCAGCCACTAGGAAAATAGTAAACGGGTCAGCGAAAACCTTGCAATTTTAAACTCTATTTACATAACCAAAACGTTTTATTTTGAGAACTTATGGCGCAATTTCATTAGTCGTTAACTCGTTCGGTATACAGCATGCGGGGAGTCCCCGCATGCGAGATAACAACCAATGAAAGTTACAAGTCGTTACACCGCATGCGGGGATCCCCCGCATGCTTTATACCGACCGTGATATCGACATGCGGGCCCTATCGACTAATGAAATTGCGCCATATTGAAAACGGTTCCCCGAATGCGGGCCCTGTGGCATGCGTTCCAGAAATCTGTCGCACCCCGCATGCGGGCCCTATCGACTAATGAAAACGGTTCACCGAATGCGAGCCCTGTGGCAAAAAAAAAAAAAAAAAAAAAAAAAAAAAAAAAAAAAAAAAAAAAAAAAAAAAAAAAAAAAGCGTTTCAGAAATCTGTCGCACCCCGCATGCGGGCCCTATCGACTAATGAAAACGGTTCCCCGAATGCGGGCCCTGTGGCATGCGTTCCAGAAATCTCTCGCACCCCGCATGCGGGCCCTATCGACTAATGAAAATGAGCCATGATATCGACATGCGGGCCCTATCGACTAATGAAATTGCGCCATATGAACACGGTTCCCCGAATGCGGGCCCTATGGCATGCGTTCCACAAATCTCTCGCACCCCGCATGCGGGCCCTATTGACTAATGAAATTGCGCCATAAAGGATCTTTAATAATCATAATAGGATAAAATGTTTTCATGGCCTGTGATTGAGAACCCAGCTATCATGCACGAAGTTTTCATTCACATGTACTATCCAAGTTTATCTTAGACATCACTGACATCGGTGAAGGAAAACACACATAACATAAAATCACACCTGTAATCCAAGAAGGGTTAGGCAGAGGTGTAGGTACCTATTAGTACACCCACATTTTACCAGTTATGTTTAAGTCCCATGTAATAGAGGGCGAGTCTATTGCCAAAAACCGGGCACAAATCCAGACTTCGAGGCTACTACTGAAATATTCCTAGTAAAAAAAAACCAATAACACTTTGTCCGACCTGGGAATCAAACCAAGGCCTCATGCTCAGCAGTCGTGCTTTGCGACCACGACTATAAACTATTTATATATTTATTTGGTCTACCTACAATAAAGATCATTCTACTCTACTCCATTCTCTACTCACCATCGGATAATGTCTAGCCACGTTCTCCTCTTCCTCATCTGACAGGACATCCAGTGCAGTTCTTCTGAGCTCCAAGCCAGGTCCCCATCGGTAGCCTGCAGCATCCTCTGCGGAGTCACGCCTGGCTCCGACCCATACCGATGTCAGGGCTGTATAATAGAATGCCATCAAAAACAAAACTTGTAAAAAAAAACAAGTCTCGCAGTTGGTGTATCTAGAAAACTGGACTGAAATTGCAAAATATTTTAGTTTTTCCTTGATTTATACACTAAACACTAATTGCATTCAAAATTTGAAGCTTCTATGTCTACTAGAAGTGCTTTAGAGTTTTGATGATCGGTCAGTCAGTGACTGACAAAATTTAAGAACTTTGACTAGTTATAATTCTTAAATTACTGGTTAAAATTGAATGAAATTTGAAATATACCGTGTTTATACAATGCTTGCTTGGTTACTAGAAATACAGGCTTATAGTTTAATCCACAACGAAGTTATAGGGAGTCGAAAATGGCCTGAACTGCTTCGAGAAAAGGATGGTACGGCCGGCCGTGCCGCTTTTGTTTGCTCGACTTGGCGGGGGCACTGCCGATTCATACACAACAACATACACGCCTATAATCCCTGAAGGGTTAGGCTGAGGTGTACCCATTAGTACACCCAAATAATAATAATACCAGCCTATTATTGTCCCATTGCAATTAAAACTACTTTCAGAAAAAAATGTCGACCTAAGAAATGGTAAGTACTAACGGAAAAATAGTTTAGTGTGCAGGCAGCTAGCGACATCTGTATGCTTTGCGGGTGTACTAAACTATACTGGTGATACATAAAAGAATATAGATGTGTTTCTATATGTTACAAAATATGTACTTACAAAACTGTGACTCAGATAACGCTTCAGCTAAAAATTCAGCTTTATCTTTTGTGTTTAGGATAGCTAGACTCCCGTTGTGGTAACCCCTGTAACAAAATACATAATATCACGCCTGTAATCCCCGAAGGGTTAGGCAGAGGTGTACCGATAAGTAAACCCACATTTCGCCAGTTATATTTCAGTCTCATGTAATAGGGGGCGAGCCTATTGCCATCAACCGGGCACAAATCCAGACTCCGAAGCTGCTACTGAGATATTCCTGATGGGAAAACCCAATAACACTGCTCGACCTGAGAATCGAACCCAAGACCTCATGCTCAGCAGTCGCGCTTTGCGACCACTAGACCAACGAGGCAGTCAATTCATTATCCAATTCGTTTTATTTATTAGAATAACTTCTAAGGCCCCCAGCACACGGCGTATTTTAAACGCGCAGACGACGCGCGTTTCAAAAACACGCGTTTTCTGAGCCGTTGATACCGATATTTGCGTTTTTATAAAAACAAACGCGAGTAAAACGCGATACAAACGTGCGTGTGAATCGCGTTCGAAACTCGTTTGAAGCGTGTACAAGGGGTCGGAGTAGGGGTAGAGGAGGGGCAACTGACGAGGAGTCTCTGACCAAAACGCGGAAGCTACGAGCGACTAGAGCGCGTCTGTATCGCTGTATCTGCGCGTATACGCGCAGTTGACGCGCGTTTCACGATCGCCCCGTGTGCTTAGGTTACAAGGTTGCGTTCAAAATTCAAGGTTGTTTGAAGCGCGTATACGCGCGTCAAATGCGCGTCGTCTGCGCGTTTAAAATACGCCGTGTGTTAGGGGCCTAAAACATTATTTAGCTGTGAAAACTAGGCAGAAAATTCATTAGGAAGACCACAAACGTCTAGAGATCTAGTTTATGATGATTATTAGTCAAACCAACCGGCACAGGATCTTAGCATTCTCCCAGCTGACAGGCAAAACCTGTATGATGTACTCTTTATTGTTGAATATATAAGACTCCCACTCCGGAGAACTCGATTGAGGAACTGTAACAAAAATATTCGTGATGAATAAACAAAAAGGCACTTTTGAACGTCGTTAACAAGCGAAAAATATTATTGAATCTAGTTGCCCCTTCCAAAAGGTAGTTTCGTATGGAGAAGAATGGGCAAGAAACTTACTTTTATACTTACTAAATATCTTACTCTTTAAAAATAGTTTTACAATGCTGCAATACTACTGTGATTGATCAGTAAAAAGTAAGTATGGAATTTCATCTAGATTCAATTATTTTTTCCTGTATTATACGCGCCGCCAAAGATGAGACTTGACAAGCGTCAGTAGTGGGTAGCTTGCGCAGATATGGATGTACGAAATAGTTATCCATAATTTGTGTATCTATTCAGGGATTTTTCGATGACATTTAGATTACAATTCATAACAATATTATAATATTTATTACGAAATATGCATTAAGTTGTATTATTAACATTACGTTTAAAAGTGCATTTTAATGGTCTAATTGGAATAAGTATCTTTGACAAATCAGATTGCTGCAGATAACAGCTACTAAAGTCTCAAAAGATGTCGTCATTCAGACAGCTGTGACGGGTAGTTGACAAATGTACCATCTGACATGTGTGCCGCCTTCTTCTTAGCCTTTATTTGAGGCTTCAGTCTAAATCCTTGTAAGTATGTAACTGAAATTCAACTCTATATTCCAATATATAAGTTAATATAAGTTTTGTTGTTTTAAATCTTTGGATGCTGTTCGCTAATAAGTGATCAGAATGTTAGGACTGAAGTGTGGTGCTCATCTGTTGTTGACTACATTTACTTCTACCAGTATTAAAAAACAAGAAAAACAGAAAGAGTAAAACAAATGACTAATTGCAGACTAACAAACAAACTAGAAGACCAACGAACGAAAAGAAGACAAAATACAAACATTTAGAATGTGAGAGAATACTCTAGAAGACCAAGACCAAGTGCCAGCATACAAGAAGAACTACATCAACAAAAATGGATGTCAGTGCAACATAGCACTATTAAATAAAATCCCTACCTTCGGAAGCATTAGCTGGCACTAAAGATGTTAAAGGCAAATTCTTTGCCGCACGCTGCGCCCTGCAAAAAATCTTGGAATGGGTAGACTGACAAAAGACTATGTGAACGGGGCCTGGTGATGCGATGGGACGTCTGCGCGCCACCGCAGGTGTCTTGCCACTGGCACGTCTGCCACCATGACGGTGCGCCGGGCAACTGCAGTTTCGCGCATGCGTACGATGCAACGGTGTACTCTGTAATCGTCGTGACTTGTCTTCTACGCTCCGGTCAACGCGATTGTCTGAAGCAGTAAAGATCTCTTTACAGAAGACCTGGCATGGCATAAGTAGGGCTACCATCCGTCCGGGATGAAATTCGCCGGTTTTGCCGTACGTCCGGGAGTCGTCCAGAAGGAGTTTTATAAAGTATCCGGGTGCGACCCTACACTTTATGTGTCCGGAAAACCCGATTAGTTGAAACAAAAGCATTGAATAAGTAAAAAAAAAATGATTTCAAGGTAAAAATATTTTTTTCCAGACCGTCCGGGTAAAAATCGCAGTTTCACTCAAATGTTCGGGGTTTTTGTAATTTAAGTGATGGCAGCCCTACGCATGAGCGGCGTGGGTATTGGTGTCTACTTATATCTAAGTAAGTTTATCATATTTAACAAACAATACTAAAAAAGCAACTAAATAGTACTCGTATCAAGAAATTCCTCCGCATCGCCGTCAACTTTCAGAGAAGAGTTTTTAGTCAAGCTGTGACTTAGCCAAGTTTAGTGCAAATGTGCATAGTCTACGTCATAGACAGTCCAACGCGCGTGGACTTTCAAATATATAAGGTGGTAACCAATTTATTTGGTCAACTGTACTTTGGTTAACAAAGAAAGGTTCCAGTAGGTACCTACTAAATCGTAACTTTAAATAAATGAAAAAAAAAAAACTGTTAGAAACACTAAAATGAAAAAACAAAAATTAAAGTGAAATAAAGGTTTTTTGATGCTTTAAGTTATCTACTTATGTACTTTGAAATTTTATTATTTATTTTATAAGTTTTGTGTAGGACAATTGTTATATTTTAGGGTCCATTCAATTATTGACGCTTAATTACCCACAAATGCATAATAATCACGCCAAAATCAATCGCAACCGTACAATCTACGAAAGTATTTTCTATTTAAGAGGTACCTAAATAAAATCATACCTACGAGTTCAAATAACTAAACCAAAAAAATTATATGAAAAAAACACTTTTAATCTCTACATAGTAGGTATAAAACAAAGTCGCTTCCCGCCCTCTGGTACTCTTATATCTTTTAAACTACGCAACGGATTTTAATGCGGTTTTCATCAATAGATAGAGTGATTCAAGAAGAAGCTGTATCTACATTGCACTAGTGTGAAGCCAGGGCGAGTCGCTAGTTAAAAAACAACAACTACTTACAAAAAAGACACAATCCAGAGAGTGCAGATTAAAAAAAAAAACACAAAAAGTAAAAAAAAAGAATTGTAAATTACCTCTATATTGTTCATGATAACTGGCCAGACACGGATTAAAATATAACAAAAATAAAATTAAATATTTCGTTACAGACGCCATAGCGCAAGCACGTCTAACCACGAATGAACTAAACATGGCTGCCGTCAGCCACATACGATTAATACGGAAGTTATTTCGATTAAAATCTAATACGTAGGAAATGTTATTATTAATACAAAACGTAAGTTCAATGGTTTATTGAATTTTACAATGGCAATATTTTGAAAATAAAGTATTGCGTGGCTCTTGCATAATGATGCAGAAATCCTGGTAAAGCGCGGTAAACCTTAGCAAGTCATAGACAATATACAGGGTGTAACGGAAAGGGTATATACATACCAAGAGCAAGGCTTCTTTGGATGATAACTAACGATATGGCAAGGTTTTTTTAATCCTATCTCTACATGTTCGGAAATTATGATCAACAAAGAACACTGCCTGCAGTAGGCTACTATGCTGTACTAGGCGTGCAGAATTACGGAAGAGAGTTATCGTGATATTAGGCAAGTAACGTGGAAAGTTTTTGATCCACGCAGTGCGGTGACACGTTTGTTATGATTTGAATTTAAAAAGAAACATACCTATGAAACCGAAAATTTGGTATCAATTCTTAGAGTATTTTATATTGAGCTGAAACCCTTGCCATATCGTTAGTTATCATCCAAAGAAGCCTTAAGTACTCTTTTTATGTATATACCTTTTCCGTTACACCCTGTAGAGATGTAATAATAATCTTAGTGCCTAGTTATTTATTGTTTATGTGAAATAGAAAAATATAAAAAATTGCAGCTAAGTTCGTGTCGAACGTTCTGGAAGGGTTCTGTATTCTACTTTTTTTTACCAATCGATTTTAATCTTCTTCTTAGCGTATTGATGGAAAAAATGGGTTTTTAATAATTATACATATTTTTGGAAAAAAGTTGTTAAAGTAGTCTATTACTCAGTTACAACAATAACATCATTTCAATAAAAAAGGGACTGTTCGAGCTTTTCAGTAAATACCTAATTATGTAAAATGTTGTGTGTCTACTAAAGTACCCGGCGATAAATATTGCACATCGACCTTTATCGTATTTCGTATTTTATATAAAGAATAAAAAGAATTATCAAAAGAAGCAAATCATAATTTTATTGTTTTAACAGCTCCTAATAGATACCGGACTGTTTGTATTTCGTGCGACAGAGATAACGCTCTACGAAGTCGAAATTAGCCGGTTGTCTCTTTCCAAAGGTCGATGTGCGATATTCATCGCCGGGTACTGTAACTAATTTGTTCAAGAGGTACCTAACGTTGTAAAAAAGTGAGACAAAACAACCCCTCAATATTGAAACTAATTAAATATGCAAAGAGTGTCAAAATCAAGTGATTTATTTAAAAAAAAAAACAAGTATCTTCTTTTAATAATTTCGCAATCATCATGATCAGGCGTAGGACGTCCACTGGTGAACATAGGCGTCCCCTACAGATTCAAAGTCAAAGTCAAAACATTTATTTCAATTAGACCATTTACAGGCACTTTTGAATAGTCAAGGAGTCTGTCAGTTAGTCTGAAAGTTGAAGCTAAGTAGTTGCTCGTTCCAAAACGGAGGTACGAGAACGAGCAAGAAACTCCACGGCACTCTTTTAAATTAGGTTTTTACAAATTTCCAATAGGACCGGTTGGAAGACAATCATCATTGTTAATTAATTACCTACACGTGCTAATTGATATGCTGGCTAAGCAAAGTATCAAAATACATAACGTTTGTCTACCAACCTGCCAACAAAAAGGGTGTCAATTTCAAGCAAGTATGTAGGATTTAATTTGCAAATAACGTCATATTTTTATTCAATTTAAAACAATAGATACAATAATTAACCTAAACGTAAAACCTAAGAATATATTTGCAAATTGCTCAACTTATTTTGCAGTCAAAAATCCCTGCCTAACTAAAACATTCAGATTTTTTACCAAACTTTTCCATATAAATCAGGGGCGGATCTTGAATTTGCGGGGCCTTGGGTTAATACCTACTGCTTAGGGGCCCTACCTAATTACTCAATCAATTGCCATTTTGTCAAAAAACTGTTTTCTGTAGTGATGTAGGTATATATAATTTGATCGCAGTGTTGCCAAACTTAGAATCGTTTTTTTTTAATTTAAGATAATTTTTATTATTGACAATATCGTCTATTGTTTTCAGTCCAGTTGGGGGCCCTCTGTATTCACGGGGCCCTGGGCTGCAGCCCAAAAAGCCTTTAAGTAGATCCGCCCCTGATATAAATAGCTAAATTATAATCACAGTGAAACGATCAAGCGGCTTCAAATAAAGCAAAATAAATCGCACAAAGAATATTGAAATAAATCGCTGTAAAAATTATTATCTTGTGCCTCTGTCGGGATGGTGTTATGCAAGAAATATTGTTGGGTAAAGAAAATAATTAAAATTCATAACATCACGTCTGTAATCCCCGGAGGGTTAGGCAGAGGTGAACCCATTAGTACACCCACATTTCGCCAGTTATATTTAAGTCCCATGTAATAGGGAGCCTATTACCATCAACCGGGCACAAATCCAGACTCCGTGGCTGCTACTGAGAAATTTCTGACGGAAAAAACCCTGCCCGATCTGGGAATGGAACCCAAGACCTCATGCTCATCAGTCGCGCTTTGCGACCACTAGACCAACGAGGCAGTCAAGGTTTCTATTAAAGGTTTTGTTATGGCAAAAAGGACCCCTAGTATCAACACGTGGACAGACATACATACGTGCAAACATTCCCACACATTTATTTACTTTTATTATTAGTTCTTATACATTCACAATGCGCAAGCGACTATACTGTTTTGCATTCCATAGTGTGAACTGTGTGATATAACGGGTGCAAAAAACTCTTAACAAAACCAAGAGTTACATGGTTCTTCCCATTATTGCGATCGTTTTAGGGGGCCCTGGGGAAAGTGGCGCCAGTGACAGAAAAGTTGAAAGGAAATCGTTTGTCTTGGTATGGGCATGTGAAGAGGAGAGTTATGAATGTGAATGGATGGAGAGCAAGAGGAAGGCTAAAGAAAAGATGGATGGATTGTGTGAAGAATGATATGAATGAAAGGGGAGTCAGTGATTGCATGACGGCTGACAGGACAGAGTGGAAGAGGAAAACGTGTTGCACCGACCCCAAGCAGGGGCGGATCTTGAATTTGTGGGGCCCTGGACTAATACTGCTTAGGGGCCCTACTTAATTACTCAATCAATTGCCATTTTGTCAAAAAACTTTTCTGTAGTGATGTAGGTGTATATAATTTGATAGCAGTGTTGCCAACCTTATAATCGGATTTTTTTAATTTAAGATAATTTTTATTATTGACAATATCATCTATTGTTTTCAGTCCGGTTGGGGGCCCTCTGTATTCACGGGGCCCGGGGCTGCAGCCCAAAAAGCCTTTAAGTAGATCCGCCCCTGACCCCAAGTAACATGGGACAAGGGCAGGAGGATGATTACCTCAGTTGGGAGAAAGAGAACCCTAATAGGATCATTGTTGTCCGTCTGCCTGTTCGTCTGTCAAAACCTTTTCCTCAAGGAGGCTTGGAAGTATCAATCTGGAATTAATATCAAATACTCAGGTCGGCTACCCCTTGGAGCAGTAAAAAAAAAACTAAATAAACTAAAAAAAAAAACTTCTAACATAACATCAAGCCTGTAATCCCGAAGGGTTAGGCAGAGGTGTACCCATTACTACACCCACATTTTGCCAGTTATGTTTAAGTCCCATGTAATAGGAGGCGAGTCTATTGCCGTCAACCGGGCACAAATTCAGAATCCGAGGCTACTGAGAAATTTCTGATGGAAAAACCCAATAACATTCTTCAACATACATTTCATACAAACTGTGAATGTACCGATTGTAATTACTTATTTAGAGAATATTTTCAAAAAAATGTGTGACAGCTTAATTCTTTATAGGACTCAGACCAACAAAAAAAGAAAGACGGCGCGCCGCGAACATCAAAAGTGAAGCCACCTTTTTATCTATGTGTGTATCGAAGGGTTGCCATTTGTTAATAGAGTAACGATGTTATTTCATGTACTTACAAGTGAAAAGTGATTCCGTGAGACTTTTTATGTGATTTGCTGTAGTTTTTGCAACTTTTCACTACACAGGAAGGCATAACTCTATGTTTTAAATCTAAATTTACTTGACGACTACTCGGGACGTACTAAGAGCGATGAGCATGGTTTTAGTGTAGGTGTGTGCGTGAGCGTGTATGTATACATGCAAGAGCACGGTTTTATGGCTTCACTTATGATGTTCGCGGCGCGCCGTCTTTCTTTTTTGTTGGTCTGAGTTATAGGACTTGAAATTTTGTATAAAGGTGGAAACGCTCTTAACACAAAAGAAAACAAAGTCGCTTCCCGCCGTTTGTACGCTTAAATCTTCTAAACTACGCAACGAATTTTAATGCGGTTTTCATCAATAGATAGAGTGATTCAAGAGGAAGGTTTATGTATCTATATTGCACCCGTGCGAAGCCGGGGAAAGTCGCTAGTTTAAAAATAAAAAAGTAAAACTTCTTGGTTCCTTACAGTATAAAACCGACCAGTTTTGTCTGACAGTGTATTTTGCATTAATATTGAAAAATGAAACCATGTTGCTTCTTACTAACAATGTATCAAAATAGGTGGGGATAACAAACTGTAGACCATAGGCGCAGTGGCTGAATGAAGCCTTTTATACTACGGAGTCATTGGGTTCGATTCCTGCTCGGAACAAAATATACTTACTTTAAAGTCTCTGTTTTATCTAGTTTATATACTAGCACTCTCTCCGCGGTTTCGTTTGCGTGATTTTTCTTACGGATCCCTAATTTTTTGATATTAAAATATAGCCTATAGCACTCAGTGATAACGTAGCTTCCAATTTGCGAAAGAATTTTCAAAATCGGTTCAGTAGATCCAGACATTACCCCCTACAACCTCACAAACTTTAAATAACATTAGTATTGATTGTGGGTTGGCATGTTTTGGCAGTAATAAGCTCATTATTTTATTCAATTAAGGACTAATTTTTCAATCGTCGGATAACTCATAACGGAGGGATAAATATGGCGGTTTGACAGCTTTTGTATAGAAAATATGCCAAACTGTCATATTTATTCTTTAGATAAAAGTTATCTTACTATTGAAAAAGCAGCCCTTATACTATTAAATATTGTACATTTACTTACTGAAAAACAAATGAATATTTTAGTTTAAATAAAAACTGCTCAAACAAGATAATAATTTTTGCTAAAATTCGACTTTGTTGCTTAATAAATACAGAAAAAAAATCACCAGAGACAATCTAAGTACTTAATTCCTTTTTTGATTTGTCTTCAGAACTATTATTTTAGTTGACTTTTTTGTAATCTAAAATCGTTAAAGTACAAATCTCATTTCGTTTAATGAAATAAACTTTGCAATTTACATCAATCGTTCTATTAAGTTTAAAATTTTCATTTCGTCAAAATGAAAATTGCATTTTCATACACAAGCTGACCGGCCCACGCGTTGCTGTGGCTCAGGTGCAATCAAAAATATTAAGACCAATAATTGAGATAAAAACTATCCTATCTTTCAAGTTAGTTCAATCTGCACATGGTGTGCAAATGATTAAAATCGGTTAAGTAGTTTAGGAGTCCATCCCGGACAAACAACGTGACGCGTAATTTAATATAGGTACATAGAGGGAGGAAACGCTCTAGGAAGACCTACACTGACCTTATTGGTGAGGTTCTTCAGAAAGGTCAGGTGCGCAGTACTCGTAACCGGCGTGCTTGTATGAACGTAGATGAGGCGAAAGGAGTACGTAAGGATCGTAGCAGGTGGCGTTCTGTGGTTTCTGCCTACCCCCATGGAAAAAAGGCGTGAATTTATGTATATATGTATGTAAAAGAGAGAGTCTCTGCATTTCCCACTTCAGTTACAGAAAATATTTCACAAATTGAAAGCGACATTATTACCGAATATAATAGGATAATAATATGTTTTGTGCTACATTTGACTTCCACGTAGGCGAAGTTGGGGGCAGAAACTAGTTTTGAATAGACTTGAACTCAACCCACCTACTATGTCAGAGATCGTACTGTATTAAGGCCTACATACATTTAGACGGTGCCTTTCGTAACATCACAAAGTCATTATTACTAAAGATGATAAAATTGACGCAAATAAATGGTTTATCTATATTATTATTTCATAATAAAACTAGTTGTAACTGTAGATTGAATCATCAAAATTTAGCTCTGAGTGTAACGAATCGCAATTAACTGACTACCTCTGGTCTGCTGGCATTCCTTTAGTGTTTGTAACGTTGCCTGGGGCCCTGCTCACTGTCTTAGTGTAAGCCGCCGCGGGAGACGCCCAGGGCGTCGGACGTCGCGAGGTGACATCCGGCCACCGTAGGCGCGGGCTTGCGGACGGCGAGTAATGGGTAGCTCGCCGTCCGATCAAGGACCATGCCCGGGTCGACGGCGCGTTCTGTTCGCGCGCGCCTCAAAGAGCTGTCAGCACAGGGACGGGGCCCCCCAACGGGGCCAAACGCCTGCCGGGGTTGCGGGACGTCTTAACAGGATACCGTGGCCCCGGAACGTAAAGGGCAACAGAAGGAACAGGGTGGTTTTTTAGTCAGTAAAAGTCTGACAGTCCCTTCCGCCCCGCCCAGGACGGAAGGACTCATTTGATGATTTTTACCACCTCAAAAAAAAAAAAAACTAGTTTACATCCGTGATACGTCACATACTTAAGGTCTAGTTAAAAACACCATCAGGCATAAGTGGTCTGGCATTTTATGCTGAACAGGGTCTTGGCGCAGCTGTGGGGCACACAAAATGTTTTTTTCTTATTTTGGTTTTTTATTATTATTTTTGTGAGCACATGGTCTGTGTCAATAAACATCTTTTGGGGTGAGCAATGGGTAGCCCGCCGCCTGTTGAGGACCAGGCCCAAGTCGACGGCGCGTTAGTGTTCCACGCGCGCCTCAAACAGCTGAAGAAGAAGAAGACACAGAAGAAGAGGACCGCTAGGGCCAGTGCTTTCCAGCAGGGTTGCGTATTTTTTTCCAAAGAGTTACCGCGGCTCTGGAACGCAAAGGGTCTGTTTGTCTGACACTCCCTTCCGCTCCGCCCAGAAAGAGTCATTTAATGATTTCATTTAAAAAACAAAAAAAAATGTTTGTTACGTATGAACCAGCCCTAAAGAAGTGAGTAGCATCTGTATTAAGATTTTTTACGCACGACTAGATTCTGTGACTAGACTTAGGAAGCTGTCCATGCGTTTATGAACGTGTAAAAGAGATTCTCAATTCCTACATTCGCGATTCTTTTAAAAATACGGTAGCGAGTCCCAGATATGACGTACCGCATACCTATTGGGTACTTGTAAGAGACTGAATTGCACCTTTTTGAAAGTCAAAAGCTATAGTAACTTAATTAATCTTGACCTTGCACATTGCACTGTCTTATATTGCAATAAGATAAGATAAGACATTTGTTTGTAAAAACCTGAGTATACATACAGATTACAGATACAAGACATGCAGGTTATTCATAAATTCTGTCATGTTCTTCAAGATAGACCACTACAGTTTCCGAACGTTCTTCTTCTTTATAAGTATTTTGTTTTATTATTGTTTTATATTAATCTTTATTGTTTTAGAAGCAACAAGAATAATGTAACCAGGATTTTGTAAAAACCTAATTTAAAACAAAATAAAAAAATAACAAACAAAATAAATTTTACAAAATCTTAATATATAAACTAATATAATAATAATAAAAAATAAAAAAAAAATCAAACAGCACACAAGTATGACAAGTTATAATTAGTACCTATCGTAAAATAGCATTTAAAAGGAACAACCTGTATCACCTTCATACACCTCCACTACTACTTTGTAATGAGATTGGCGGTCTCGGGTCAGTTTGGTTGCCGATGTCCGCCCGTCAATTTGATAAAACGTAGTACTGTATAATTTTCTTATACCCTCTTTCTGTTGTGTTATGTTCTTAGTTAACGTTGCGTGTTTTACGTTTAGTTGATCTTAACCATGTAGTCGATGATTATGATGCACGGTAAAACTCTAATGAGTTTATGTTTGCGTCATCTCAAATATGTAATACCATTGTGTCTCTAACAAACAAATAAATAAATAAATAAAATAATAATAAAAAGAGTGCCGTGGAGTTTCTTGCTCGTTCTTCTCCATAGAGGCCTACCTCCGTTTTGAAACGAGCAACTAGCTTTAACTTTCGGACTAACTGACAGACTCCTTGACTATTCAAAAGTGCCTGTAAACGGTCTAATTGAAATAAATGTTTTGACTTTGACTTTGACGTTCTTTCGGCTACGGAACACTAAAAACGGTCACCCATCCCCACTAAGTGAAGCTTAAGTTTACAAATCGATAGCTTAAACTCCTGAAATGTCACAATCTATTTTTAACCATGATGACATGAAAGTTTTTTTTTATCGTACTTAATTATTATTTAACACCTGATTTGATCCATAAAAATCAGACTCAGATCATGTGCTAGCCTTTTTCAACGAATACTAAAGTGCTCCGCGAAACGCTGTAATTATCAAGTACGGTGGTGCGTTTGTGATTCGCGGACAGAGAATGGAGTGGAGTCGAAGTTTGGTGTATTTTTTTTTTTTAAGAATAGTGTATATGTGGCGACTGCCTCGTTAGTCTAGTGTACGCAGAGCGCGACTGCTGAGCATGAGGTCTTAGGTTCGATTCCCGGGTCGGACAAAATGTGGTTTTTCCATCAGGAATTTCCAATTGGAATTTAGATTTCCCTTCGGATTTCCCTTCGGAGATTGTATGCGTGATGTAAGTATGTTGATAATCCTATAATTATTAGAAGCAAGGACATTATTATTTTGATTTATTCATGTATTATAATAAATACATTTTTCAATAATTATAGCAAGAAAAAACACAAGAACATAAAAAACACATTAAAATATAAAAACTGCCCACCAGCATCGGGAACAGGGTCCAAGCTATCGGTATAAGCCCTTGATACAACCGCCCAACGAGAGCCTCCTTTTATTTAATAAATAATACAAGACACCTTATAATTCTATAATATTTATAAAAAAAATATTGTAAAAAAGTTGAACTTATTTTTTTTTTCAAAATCTTTAGACCAAACATCATCTCCACAGTTTTTCCCGCCCACCGTTCCCGCCCACCTGTAGCAGGCTGTATTAAACGTAGCGCGCTTTGCCTCGCTCTCATTGACAGCCTGAACATCCAGCAGAGAGCAGCACTTGCAACACCTGGTCGCTGGCACCATTGCAGCTAAAACACAGGTCAGTGGGGAATTTTGTGAAAAGAGGTTATAGATGATGGAGACTTTTTGGTAGTATTTCCTTTTATTTGTCTGTGAAAGCTTGAAAAATTAAAAAAATATTATATTTTTGGCGTAGGCATAGAGAAATTACTTACCTACCACAATATTGATTTAAAAAATATTGTTGTCCTTACTTACTTATGGTACGTCTTAAAAAAATTAAGACAATAACATACAATTAAATTAATTTTTAAACAAAAAATATCGCGATGAGGAAAAAAAACAATTAAAAATTATATTTTACGATTTTCTGTTTAGGTAGATATACCTACTTATGGCATTTTACAATATTTTTAATAGGGAAATATTACGTTTTTTTTTTAATTAGGCAAGTATAATAAAATTTAGGTTAATATTTTAAATCTACGTAATAATTCGAACATTGATATCATTTTCCTACATTAAAATAAAGATTAATACTTAGTCGTATTCTGTATACAGGTAGGTATCCGAAATTATTATTTTTAATTTCTCATGATTTATGTTACTTACCATATTTTTTCGTCAATGCCAAGATTTTTTAGGACTATAAATCATAAAGAACAACTCAGTAATTTAGCCAGAAACCTACAAAATAATGTAACACGCGCAAACCAACAAAAATATTTAAAAAAAAAACAAAATATCATTTGGTTAAAGATTTTTTCTAATAAGTAAAATAAAATATATAATAAAAAAATCTGATAAAATAATTATTTCATTCATTAGAAGTTCCAAAAGCATATTTTTTAAATTCTCTGCCATAAATATATCGGGTACCTATTCACTAAAAACTCTTTTCAAAAACTATAAAATTAAATATAAGTAAACCACTTTATTCCAAATTCAAACGAAGACCCTCCATTTTGAAATCGATTAAAATGGCGGGACCTTACCTTTGTCAAGCTTACGGCAGAATATAAAATTATTTCGGTAATTAAACAATATTTACGACTAGATGATTGCCCTAACTTTACTTGAGTCCAGATTTTTTCTGTATATTTTCTTTCTATTCCCTTTCTTGCATAATTTAAAATTATTAGAACGATAAATCATATTTATGTCTTGTTATTTAAAGTTACAGATAACTCTTAGGTGTAATAAATGTCGTTGCTATACAAAAATGGCGGTTTTATCTTGGATGGGTGTTTATTCTTCGGTTTTTTACTCGTTTCGGTGCAAATTATTTATTTATTTTAAACCAGCGACCCGCCGCGGCTTCGCACGGGTGCAACTTACTCAACGTCAATTTTTTTTTAATGATTTATTTTTATACATAAACTAGCTATCCATCTTGGATTCGTACGGGTGTTATGTAAATCAGATAAACCTTCCTCTTGA
This sequence comes from Hoplodrina blanda, assembly GCA_949316365.1. Classification (NCBI taxonomy): domain Eukaryota; kingdom Metazoa; phylum Arthropoda; class Insecta; order Lepidoptera; family Noctuidae; genus Hoplodrina; species Hoplodrina blanda. Next base: position 1,799,895 of record OX438573.1, on the reverse strand, counting down.
ATTTTTCCATCTAAGTATTGATGAAAACTGCATTAAAATCCGTTCCGTAGTTCAAAAGATTTAAGCGTAAGTACAGACGACGGGAAGCGACTTTATTTTTAACCGACTTCAAAAAACGAAGGAGGTTCTCAATTCGGACGGTATTTTTTTTTTTTTATGTATGTACACCGATTACTCCGAGGTTTCTAGTCCGATTAGTGTGATTCTTTTTTTGTTCGATGCAGTATACTTGCCATTTGGTCTCATAAAAATTTCATCCAATTTGGTTTAGTGCTTTTTATTTTGTGAGCATTTTTCTAAATTATATATATCGTGTGAGGTATTGTTCGAAAGGGCTTTTATTAAGGATTTCAAACATTAACACACAAGCACTAAAAAGTGAAAAATAAAAAGCTTTTTTACAAAAAAAGACAACCGCCTTCAAAAACTACAAAATAAAAAATAACTTTAGTTTGGAAGTCGGTGGCAATGCCTACATAACAAAAAACAAAACCAAAGCCTCCGTCTTCCAAACTAAAGTTAATTTTTATTTTGTAGTTTTTGAAGGCGGTTGTCTTTTTTTGTAAAAAAGCTTTTTATTTTTATACTCTAAAGAGATATAATCCAAATCTTTGACATATTCAAAGAATTTTTCAAAAAAATCTTTCACAAACTTAGTCCTGACAAAATACCTACAAACAATAAAAAAATCAGCCAAATCGGTCTAGCCGTTCTCAAGTGATGATCTTTCATATTCGCGCCAATCCAAATTCAAATTCAATTCATTTATTTCAATTAGGCCATTACAAGGTATTTTTGAACGTCATATATAAAAACTTTTTTTAGATTTTATTTATACAACGTGTAAGTAATTAAATAAACTTAAACCGCCATTTTGGATATTTGAAAGAGATTTTATTCTTTTTCGAATTTCTCAGTAATAACCAAAAGATTTGTACTAGATTCGTTCCTTACTATATAGGAGTATATAATATATAACTAGTGGCATGTACCACCTACACCTGTTCATGTTATACGTAATTGGGCTTAAAAACGGGACGACGTCAAAGCTACCACCTGCAGCTACAATAGACACATACATACATAAACTCACGCCATTTTCCCATGGGGGTAGGCAGAAACCACAGAACGCCACCTGCTACGATCCTTTGGTATAATGTACATACCCCTTTCGCCTCGTCCACGTTCATACATCTCGTCATACAAGCACTCCGGTTACGAGTACTCCGCACCTGACTTTTCTGAAGAACCTCACCAATAAGGCCAGTGTAGGTCTTCCTAGGGCGAGGGTATGGCCTACCATGGCCATACCCTCCATATATAATTCACTTTAATTAATCGTCTTTCACACATCCTCAAAAAATCCAAAAATATGTACTTAATTTTCTTTTGACTTTGCCGTAGTCGAGAAAAAAAAACTCAATTCAAACACAGACTGGATAGAAATTCCAGTGTTACCAAAGGACAAAAAAGTTTTAAAAAAATGTCCGGACTTGAAAGCCCGCGTGTCATTCCCGGTAACCAAAAGAAAATTTATGACATCCATTACTGGTAGGGGGTGTAAAAACTACATGTTATTGACTTTTCACATATTAATTGAGTAGGCGTAGTGGTCAGATGGTGGTAGTTGAGTGCATAAAGCAAGCATAAAGGAGTATGCCCACTACACCGTATTCATATTCATTTATTTGAAAGAAAAGAAAGAAAAACTACTTATTGACGCGAAAATGACGCACATAATATAAAATAAAAATTGAACACAAAAGCAAAATTAAAACAAGCTGGTATTAAATCTAAAAAAATAAAAACAAGTAAATACAATTAAGAAATATGCGCCACTACCGCGCATTTCATAATTTGTATAAAAGATGTTACATAAAGCTTAAAGCTAAAGCACAGTTAAGGACCCAGTCAGGGCACAGCAATCATTTGAAATTGACAAAAAAAACACAGTATTCATCTAAAATTAAAAAAAATACATATATGTGAACTTATAAATTACGTACGTATTAAAAGTTATAGATGGAAATTATTTACTTATATAATGTTATAATTTTACCAGTTTTTGCCCGCGACTACGTCCGCGTGGAACTTGTTTATATCGTATTTGCATACAAACTTCCACCCCCCTTTTCACCGCCTTAGGGGGTGATTTCCGGGATAAAAAGTATCCTATGTCCTTCCTCGGATCTTAAACTATCTCCATGCCAAATTTCATCAAAATGAATTAATTGGTTTAAGCGTGAAGAGGTAACAGACAGACAGACAGACACACTTTCGCATTGATAATATTAGTATATATGGATTGAGATCATTTTATAATTATTATTATACTTAACGTGACCATTTTAATTATTACTTAAAACGGAACACTGTCAAAAATACGGTGACAGTGAAGTCGCAATCATCATCATCATATCAGCCGAACGAGGTCCACCGCTGGGCATAGGCCGCTCCTAAAGATAGCCACAATATCGTAATATTAATATAAATCTGTGACGGAACGTTTATAGTGTAACGGCATTATACAAAAGTCAAAACATTTATTTCAATTAGACCTTTACAGGCACTTTTGAATTGTCAAGGAGTCGGTCAGTTAGTCAGAAAGTTGAAGCTAGTTGCTCGTTCCAAAACGGAGCAAGAAACTCCACGGACGCTCGTTTCATAGTCTCATACCTTTCAATACAAATAATATTTTTTGCGTGACACATTCCAGGCACGATCGTTTGACGCGGTGTAGTGGGCAGAGTCCTTTTAATAAAACTGTATAATTGACAAAGGTCAGAGGACTTAGCAAGAGTGTGCAGAATAAACGTAGTTACCTAACGGAAATGCGTTCGATTTTCAAATTTGAAATATCCGTTTCTCAGACGGAGGATTTTTATTTAAGGGTATTTGACACCACCGGCAATAAAATGACATACTTTTTATGTGTTGTCAAAACGCAATTCCCGCAAAGATTTTTGTAAACTGTGACGTCACATTTTTGCAAAATCAATTGACTAACTATTTTTACCGATTTCAAAGCAACTAAAAATCTAATAGACTTAAATAAAGTGTGTTTTTAAAGTAATAGTGTTTTGGAATGATTAGTTACCTAATTTAATTGTATTATTCATAAATCAATGGGTGATACTAATTACTGTGTCCTACCAATATTATAAATGTGAAAGTTTGTGAGAATGCATGAATGAATGAATGAATGAATGAATGAATGAATGAATTAATGAATGGATGTTTATTACTCTTTCACGCTTAAACTGTTGTACGGAATTTGCCGTGGCATACATAGGTATGTGTGTCGTGTTTATATTCCCGTGGGATATTTTAAGACTTGGGCTTAATTCTCTAACTCTACACAGACATAGTTGCGGCCGCAGAAGCTAGTTTGTCGTATAAAATGTAACCAAAATGCTATAGGATAGTCCTATTTCCAATTTTTTTTCTACAACTTCGAAAGTGTGTTCTTTTTACAAGCTTTTATTTAGCTTGCACTGTTCGTATGTAAGTATGTATGTAAGTAAGTTCATCATTCATTCTCCTGCCCTTGTCCCATGTTACTTGGGGTCGGCGCAACATGTTTTCTTCTTCCACTCTGTCCTGTCAGCCGTCATGCTATCACTGATTCCCCTTTCATTCATATCATTCTTCACACAATCCATCCATCTTTTCTTTGGCCTTCCTCTTGCTCTCCATCCATCCACATTCATATTCATAACTCTCCTGGTCACATGCGTTTCATCCCTCCTCTTCACATGCCCATACCAAGACAAACGATTCCCTTTCAACTTTTCTGTCACTGGCGCCACTTTCAGACTTCCTCTTATGTACTCATTCCTGACCTTATCCATTCTGGACACTCCGCACATCCATCTCAACATTCTCATCTCCGCTACATGCAATCTTTTTTCATCCGTCTTCTTCGCGGCCCAACATTCCGATCCATACAATACGACAGGTCTTATCACGGACTTGTAGATTTTCCCCTTTAACTTGAGGGGCATCCGTGGGTCGCAAGTTGTTCCAGAGACCTGTCGCCATTTCATCCATCCTGAGTTGATCCGGTGCGTTACGTCTCGGTCTATCTCACCATCACCTTGGACAAGCGACCCGAGATACCGAAAGTCGGAGCAGATCGGTATGGGCGTTCCAGCGAGAGATATTGGCACAGAACTAGAGAGACCGCCGAAATCGCAAAACAAGTACTCTGTTTTGGTTCTGCTCAATCTCAGGCCAACACTCTCCAGTCTTTGCCACCACACCTCCAATCTGCTCTGGACCTCAAGGCCACTCTCGGCAACCAGCACTATGTCGTCAGCAAACAGCATGTATGTAAGTAAGTTGTCCTTTCAAAATTTGCAAACCATTTTTCGACCATTTGTTGATATCCGATTGAGCTGAAATTTTGCATGCACCTTTAGTTCTGATGACAATACAATGTCCAATACTCATTATTGTAATAATTTCAATATGGCCGCCGTTCCAAGATGGCGGATTACATATTTTATCTCAATCCTCTTGATATGGGTATCAAATGAAAGGGCTTGAAGAGTAGAAAACGATAAAGTTAGTAACATCACACTAAAAAAAGCTTGTTTTAAAAAGATTTTTTACCATTAATTTTTTTTCATTGTCATATTCATACACCTATTGGCATACCATAATGTGGATTAAAGATGTTACAAAAATCTTAAAGCTAAAGTACAGTTATTGGCCTCAGGGCACAGCCACATAGGATTATCTTAAATTGAAATACCTATAAAATTAAATAAAAACAATTCTATAAGGGTTATCCCGTCCTGTTTCTTTTCAAGTCTTTGGTTTGGCTCCCTTAAATGTAGCCTGATATTATACTATGTCTAATGAATCTGGCTATCATATAAAAATATTCCAATAGGACTAGTATTTTCAGAGATTAGAGCGTTTAAATGAACAAACGAAAAATCTGTTCAGCTAAATTGTATTAGCATAAATTACTTACTTTCACCTGGAATATACGCAATAAATTACAAATCAACCATTATATTTATAACCGATACAATTTAAGCGTGAATTCCGCTCTTCAATGGAAAATCTTTCACACTTTTTTTTTCTTTGTTTGCATCAATAAATTGTATTTTTTAATCTGTGGAAAACAATGGCCGCTGTTTCCGTTATTTCATATCACGGCGGCAATCAAATTAATTTACTTTACAATAGGGATTGATTTGTGTAGGATGTTTAAAAATAGCAACAATAAAAAACGATTTCTATATTTGGTCAGTAAATTTATTCATTCGTTTATTTTATTAAGCTTTTGCGGGACATACTTAAACAAAATTAATAAAGATTTGGTATTGACGCACTTGCACCATGGAGCGCTAAATACATTTAGCACTGAAAGGATTTAAGAGTAGAATAGTACTGCATCTCTGTCAAATTACTTGAAGTTGTCAGAGACGGAATGACTTTACACATTACAGGGATAATAAATCCTTTGTCTTGTTATCGTGATGGCCCAGAGCCCAGAGGTCGCCCATTTCTAATGCACGAAATTCTGGGTTCGCAATCGGGAACAAGCAACTACCAATGTGCCTTTTTCTATTTCATAATGTACTTTCTAAGTTTATCTTGGACATCACTGACATCGGTGAAGACAAAGACATCGTGAGCAAACCTGAAATTATAATTAAATATAAATCTGAAATCGCCAATCCGCCTTGAGCAAGCGTTGTGATCAATGCTCTTGCCTTCTCTGTATGAGAAAAGGTCTTTGCCCTGCAGTGGGACAGTAATAGAAAAATAGAAAAGAAGTCACGCAATTAACGAGTCTATATTTAGCGCAACAAATAAAAATATAACTTCAAAATTTTATTTTTTATTGCCATTCCTAAAAGCATAGTTGACCTACTCAAACAAGCAGTCCAGAAAAAACATTATAATAACCATAGCCAATAAAAGTCAACAAAAAGGAGGTTCCACTTTAACCACAGACAAAAGAATTCTATATGTCAAATAAATAAAAAGGGAGTAAGGAAGGAATCTATTGTTGGGAATATTTTTAGATTGATGATTAGGTCAGATTTTATTATTTGATTGTGAGTACAATCGGTAAATTGAAGATGGCTTTTGAGTAGGTCATCTTTTATTTGTTTGTCGGGTTTAAAAAGGGTAAGGGGGCTTTTCTCTGAGGGTAGTTAATACTTATGTTAATACTTGACATTTGGTTTCTTTTTTCTACGACTTTATTTCACTGATTTTATTGATATTGATTAACCGACGAAAAAACGAGGAGGTTCTCAAGTCCACGCGTATATTTTTAATAGTTTTTTATTTATTTATTACCTACTTACAAGCGACCCGACCATGCTTCACACGGGTGCAATGTTCAGATCTATGTATATTTCTACAAATTAACACAAAACAATTTTAAACTAAGTATATGTACGTAAAACCTTTCTCTTGAATCACTCTATCTATTGATGAAAATCGCGATGAAAATCTAAGCGTCCAGATGGAAAGACGGCGGGAAGCGGAACGTTTTTTTTTTAACTATTTAAAGAAGTAGATTAAAAAGAGTTATCAAGTTACTTGTCAACTAGCTTCGAATTTGAAAAAAAGAAAGCTTCACTGACTTCAAAAGTAGGTATTTATAAAAGCTTGTTATCTATAATATCTTCTATACTAATATTATAAAGAGGTAACATTTGTTTGTAAGTTTGTATGTTTGTAAGTTTGTATGTAGGGGGTAATCTCCGGATCTACTGAACCGATTTTGAAAATTCTTTCGGAAATTGGAAGCTACGTTATCACTGAGTGCTATAGGCTAGATTTTATTTTAGAAAAAATAGGGGTCCGTAAGATATTTAGGTTTTTCGGACCCAAGGTGTAAAAAATCATCCAAAAAAGTTCCTTATTTGGCGTACGCCGCCTAAACTATAAAAGATAGAACCATAAAATGTTCTAATTAATTAAAGACCTTAAAAATATCTACAAAAAAGTCCGCGACACACCATACCTATCTATTTCGAGTTAAACACAACAACCATTTTTTTATTAAAAAATCTTGAATTTTTTTTAGGACTTTATTTAAACGCATTTATTTTACACATATCATTACTCCTTATCAAAATAAACAATTTTGTCACAAAGTACTGTTTACGTAAATAAGTAATATTTAGTCTTCAATTCATTAATATTGGACGTTTGGTTTGAAAGTTATGGCGAAATCAATATAATACTATTTCTGCGCTCCGCGGCCCGTGGCGACAGGCGAAGTAGGCGTCACCAAGGCGGGGTTGCGGATGCGGGAGGGGAGTTTAGGTCTATGAGTAAGGTACCCGCGCGACTCAGACGCGTGGTCAGCTCCTTACGCAATAAATGCGAAAGTCTGTTTGTTTATCTGCCTGTTTGTCGGCTAAAATGCTGAATTTACTTTTGAACACATGGGATTAAACTTAGGCTTTTTGTAGCGGTAATCGACATCCACGCAGCCGGAGCCACGGGGGACCGCTATAGGTTATATAAATCAGAATAACACATAGGCTACTTTTTGTCGCGAAAACCGACATCCACAGAGGCGGAGCCGCGGGCGACCGCTAGAAAAAAAACCCTCTTTTTGGCAGTCAGGAAATAAAGCACTCAGTACTAACCGAACCACACTCATAATTTCATCACAAGTTAAAATGTTTACCGCCCAACGAAGTGGGCACGGGTCAGCTAGTCATTCAATAAAATAATAACACAAAATAACTCGGAAATCAAAATGAAATAATTATGCTAACGCTGGGGATCAAAAATTACTGTAGGTATCCATGAAAAGGTTTTGTTACAATTTTCCAGCCTGTAATTCCAGACTGTAAGTTTAGTTTACTAAAGGGCAAAATTTTTAAATCGTCAGATAACTCATTAAGGAGGGATAAATATGGCGGTTTGACAGCTCTTGTATAGAAAATAATTATGTCGAACAGTCATATTTATTCTTTGGATAAAAGATATCTTAGTTGCCTTAGGCATTAAGTCCGCCTTTGTACGCTTTTGTTGCATTAAGTTTAAATAAATAAATATCTAACTATTGAAAAATCAGCCCATATCCATGTAAGGGTTAAAAATAAAAGCACACCTGAAACAATCATTAAGTATTAAAACGCCAAGCCAAACACAAAATACTTAAAATAAAGCCATAAGGCCCCATTCGAATGGCTGCCAACTCGTTTTCGAAACACAAGTAATTAAATTGAATTAAACAATTAATTCTAAATTAAGACTCTCACGGTGTAATGGGAGGGCTGTAAAAGATTTAACTGGCATGTCTTTCGAGACTCTAATGTGGGCGAATGTGTTTTAAAACAGTGTGTTCAAGATACACATTTGTTTTCCATTCCGTTGTACGTAAAATGGCGTGCGTTGGTACTTATTTTTTTAATCATCTACCATTTTGGTAGTAAAACTTATTTACTAAGTTCTTTTCTATTCTATCTCGCTATATAGATCTTCTTCTATATCGTGTGGGCAGTAAGGTCTTACGACCCCACACACCCTAGTGTCAGAGTTTCTAAACCGTTTTCTGTTCCACTCAATTTCACTCAAACAATGTCAGAGGCCCTTGTAATCCCTTGAAGGGTTAGGCAGAGGTGTACGCATTAGTAAACCCACAATTCGCCAGTTATGTTTAAGTCCCATGTAATAGGGGGCGAGCCTATTGCCATCAACCGGGCACAAGTCCAGGCTCCGAGGCTGCTACTGAGAAATTCCTGATGGAAAAACCCAATAACACTTTGCCCGACCTGGGAATCGAACCCAAAACCTCATACCAATATTACTTACTTGAAATATTAAGAAACTGTGGGTTGGCTTTTTGACAGAAATAAGCCTAATTATTTCAGATATTTCATCCAAATTGTCCTGATTAAACCTTCAAGTAGTGTCGCCCCAGAGACAATTTAAAGCTTCATTGCTTCAAGCTAAGGTAACTTGACTTTACCGCGAATTTTTAATGGTAACAGCGACATATCTCGAGGGTATCATTAAAATGTGACGACTTATAAAATATCATTTCGTGTGTAGTCTGTTTTAAGTGACATAAGTATATTTAGTAAAATCTTTTGATTTTGGTTTTAATTATAACATTTTAGTGACACCGCTTACAAAATTGTGAGAAAAAGTATTCGATAAATTGAATAATTATTAATTACTAGCTGTCCGCCGCGGTTACACCCGCGTCTTTGGTTACTGCTCCGCTCCCGTAGGTCGTAGCGTGATGGTATATAGCCTATAGCCTTCCTCGATAACTAATCTATCTAACACTGAAAGAATTTTTCAAATCGGACCAGTAGTTCCAGAGATTAGCGCGTTCAAACAAACAAACAAACAAACAAACAAACAAACAAACAAACAAACAAACAAACAAACAAACAAACAAACAAACAAACAAACAAACTCTGCAGCTTTATAATATTAGTATAGATAAAGTATAGATTCAAGTCCCACGTACAATACGGCCGTTGTATCTTGGCGGCTCTGAAGTTAGCCGCAGGCTGCGCAGTAGACAATTTCATTCCTAAAAGATTCATTGCGCAGCTAAACAGCTAACTTCAGAACCGCCAAGATACGACGGCCGTACTGTAATGAGACACAATTGATTTTCTATTGTTCTGTCATACCGGTATGACAGCTAGGCCTTGAGCGGTTAAATAATAATATAAATAATATACAGGGTGTTTGGTGCATCGTTTGCCAAATCGAATTGGCCTATAGCAGAGGCCAAAATTAAGTGCTTTTAAAAAAAGTTTTGTCTTGGAATTATTGGTTAACACTTTAACTGCCGTGCCAAAACTGTTGAAGGTCAAACCTCCACTAGCGCCGGTCACCGGTGACCGACGCGGCAGTTAATGTGTTAATAGTGTATACCCAATTCAATTAATTAATTATACAGGGTATTCGGTGCATCGCTTGCCAACTCGAATTGGCCCTTAGCAGAGGTAATTTGCTATCTCTTCACGCCTAATAACTCATTCTATGTCACACCGGCTTTTTTATAACAACTTTTTAATTTGAATTTTGAAAAATCAAAAACTCAGCAATTAAGTTTAAAAAAAAAAGTTATGTACTTCTTCTTCTTCTTCTTGTTCTTTAATTTTAATTTTTATGTGCACTGTTGTATGTTTCTATCAAATTTAAAATTACTTGTAACGATTACTTTCGTTTTTAATAACTCGTAAAGTTTACGTAATCAAAAAAACCGGTGTGACAAAGAATGAGTCTCAGAATTGAGTCTCTCTCAGAATGAAAATCCAATAAACAAGACAACTGTGACGTCACTTTTGTGCCGAGTCAATTGACTAACTATTTATTAATTCGAAAGCAATAAAAATCAAACTTAACAGTTAATTAAAAATTAATCAGGTTTTCAGGGCTACAATAAAGTCTTTCTTTAGAGAATTAAAGTCTTGGAATTTTGGTTAATAGTGTCTAATACTCAATGAATCTATATTTGTCTAAGATTAATAAAGTAAAGGCTTTCGAAGACATTTTTCTTGAACTAAATTGACCAACCAATATGTAAAACTTAGTATAACTTTAACTACTTATATTTTAAATCAAAATAGATATAAAGCCATTTATTTATAGCCACAAAGATGATAATTATGTAAAACTTTATCAAAAAGGACGAACGTAATTAACACTTACTTGTAAAACTACAACTTGTAAACTGTTTCGCGAAGTTGGCGGGAATTCATACCACGCGCCGCCATCTTGCACGTTCCGTTTCTAGTTACTGTGTTGCCGAGCGTGAAAATAATATCCGTCGCGGTGTGAATACAGCCTTTGAGACTGGCAACACCGTTGGCTGTTTATTATTCAAATATTTTTGTTCGTGCGTAAGTTTTACAGAAAATTATTGAAGTTAAAACGTTTTGTTAATATTAGATTTATATGTTGTGTTTATAATAAGATTTGGTTATTAAATGCAAATGGCGTTACACGATCTGTACTTTGATATTTCGTGACGTGTTAGGTTTTAGTAGAATATAATTTGAATTTAAGAATTAACCAGTCACTGTGCTTGTCATTCTAAAAGCTATTAGCGCTTATACTTTATAAGTAGGTGTCAATTGTCAATAGAAGTCAAATAGTAGATTATTAACCAAGGGGATAAAGCAGTGTCTTCTGTCGCGGGTGACGATTTAAATCGCGAGCGTAACGAAGGACTCGAGGTTTACTCCCGAGCGTAGCGAGGGTGTTAAAAACTTAAATCACGAGCGAAGCGAGGGATTTAAGGCGAGTCCTGAGTGTAGCGAGGGATTTAAGTTCACCCAAGACTAAGACAGCTTTATCACCGAGGAAAATACTCTACTTTTCGTACCATTTGCGAAAAAATTAACACAATAATAATATGAGATATGCATTTTAGAACATTAAGTTATTTATAAAAATAAAATAAAATAAACTTAACGTTTACGTATTTGAAGAAAACAAAAACGCGGCAAATTCCTAGACTAATATTTTTTTGTCGGAAAAGCAAACGCATCAAGCTCATACGGCCTCGTCGGTTTTCGTAATTTTATTTAATAATCATAACTGCATAATAAATGCGTATTCCTTTTTCAAAAAGATGTATAATGCTTTATATACGAACTCAATGGTGTAAACACAGATGTAGTGCAGTATAAATTTCGGTAAGTAAGTATTCCAAATTTAAATCACATTCTCTCCCTAGAGGATAAATGAAATTCAGTACAATTTTCTTTCCCTGTTTTTGACAGATTAATAATGACTATTGTTATGTTCGCTTTTTGTGGCATAGAATGTCACTTTTTTGAGCAAGTGGTACGAAAAAAGATTTTTCTAATTAACATCACTATAAATATTTTAAATTTAGAATAGAATAGAATACGTCTACTCTCTATAATTGTAACCACACAGAATAAATAAAAGCCCACTGTTGGATTTTTAACGCTTAGCTCAACGCTGCCGCTGAAAGTTTAAAATACAATAATCCAATAATATTTTGGAAATACACTTGGGAGGCCAAATCTTGTAATTCTAAATTTTCAAAATCTAATCGTAATCGCATTTGACCGACAAACAATGCCAAAAAAAGGAAAATTAGAGCAATTTTTGACAGATTATGACAGATTAGATTCCGATTTTTCCTAACAGTTAGTAAAATTGCCAAACAGGTGTTGCCTAGTGTTTAACTTATAAAACGTATTTAGCACAATATTATAAGTTAGACCACTACAACAAGTCAATGTACTCCAAACCATAAACAAACATTATCGTCTATCACAAACTTTTTAAACAACAGAAAGGTAGAAAATTGGCATCTGCCCGTATCCACCCGCAACTACGCATGATGAAAATTGTGGAGCCCCTCCATTGTTCTGAGGGCGGCAAATCATCTGCGTAGTGATGGGGTGTTTTCATATTCCATGACTATCGACATCGATGAAAAAATCTTAGGTTTGAATTTGTAAGACAAGTTTTTATTATTAGTTAGCTGAATTTTAGATGTATGCGTTTTGACTGCTTTCAATTGGGGTTAATTCTGCCAGAACGAACCAAACCACGTCACTATTGTTATCACCCATTTTTCAAAGCAATTTTTGTAATAATTAATCGCTGATTCATTTAGAGTTTATTCTAAGTATGTGTCAGTTTGTGACGCGTCATTCAATTTTTTGACATATTGATTGGTTTTATTATATTATAGAGTTGTTGTTAGGCCTTTATGTAGCAGTACTAAAGTAAATTATACAATACAGGAAGATGAATGATATAAGTTTTGAAGTTATTTTAGATATCTTAACAGGATTACAGAAAATATCGTTTCAACATAAAAAGCAGTAACTTCAATTTAACTTCAATCAACATTTTTCGCAAACAATGAGTTAATTAATATCATATTCTGTCTTCACATTACAAAAACTAGTATTGCTCGTGATAGTATTATACTCGTAGCTAAGTAGTAAAACAATTTGAATTTACCTAAGAAAAAGTACATCTTCATCGATGTCGATAACTTTCCTTCTACGTGTCCCATCTCTAAACCACTTGTTGTACGTCGACGGGTAATTTTCCCGCGTGGATCCATTGAAAGGCGCGGTAAATGTTACCTCAAGTTTACCGGTAAACACCGACATTTTGTTAGCAAGTTATTTTTATAAAATGGCCGTTATAAATTGTTTTGGTAAATTAAACGTTAAAGGTTTTTAGCACTTCTGATTTCGATTCCATTGCTGGAAAATTGAATTAAAAGACAAGTGCGAGACGGACTTTCAATCGAACGGTTCCGTAGCACTATACAATATTTGACTCAACATACCAAAAAAAATTAAAGTTTCATATATGGGGACTCCTTTCATTTCTAACTTTATGTTTTTGTTTTTATAGTGGCCTTAGTAATGTTTTTGTCGTTACGGGTCGTCAGAACCCCGAAAGTCTGACAACCAGTCTGACCAAGGGGTATCGTATTATCCAGTTACTGGGTTGTGGCGGTCAGATAGGAAGTCGCTCCATGTAAAATACTGGTATTCAGCTGCATCCGGTTAGACTGGAAGCCGACCCCAACATGGTTGGGCAAAGGCTAAATAGATGATAAGTAGTACCTACGCAGAGAATTTCAGTTGTCTGTCTATTACAGTTCAAAAGATATAAGCCCTGTGACAAACGAACAGACGGACAGACAGTAGAGTCCTACGACTCTGCTTTTACTAATAATAGGGTGCCATTTTACACCTTTTGGGTAGGGACTATAAAAAAGTAACATAATTATAAAGTCTTTATCCAAACAGGTTCTAAGCTACCTATTTATGAAAATTCATTAAGATCGGTTCAGTGGTTTTAACGTTATGAGGTACAGACACAGACGAAGTTTCTTTCACATTTATATTAATATTGATGTTTATATTAGACACTGTGATGGTTTATTGTAACAAACTCTAAGCTAAATATTAAAGACCGATATATGCCCGCGAATTTTTGAGCTTGAATTTCAGTAATCTGTGGGGTTTTTGTTGTTTTTGTGCGCAACCCTAATTTTTTTTAATAAAAGTAAGTTGAAGTAGCTTGCTTCTTATAACATCAGCTAAGTATCTGCCAATGAAAGTCCCGTAAAAATCGGTTCAGCCGTTTTGCAGATTAGTTGGAACACAGAGACAAATAATTAAAAACGGTGTTTTGGTGTAAGTGTCATGTAAACATTCTTAAACAAAATTGTAAAAATCTGTTATATTTTAAAATTACAAACAGACTTCAACTTTATTTATTTATTTATTTGTAGATATATATTTTTAATCTCCATACTAACCAATCTTTTCTTAAAACCAGCCTGCATAAAGAGTAAAAACACTTTTTGAATGAAACTTGTTTACGTCACCCAAAACCAAGATGGCGTTCATAACATCTTTGAAGTTTATAATTAGTTTTGAAAAGACATCTGAATCGTTTACCTTTTAAGCATTAAGCTGCCCTTTTTGAAGATTTCACTTTCAATCTTTTAATCAAATGCATTTTGTTGTTATTTGGAGTGGAAAAATGTAATGAAGTGCAAAAAACATGGGGATAGAATATTATTTATTTTTTCATTTAAAACATATAATCATCACAGACTTACCTAAAATATTATAATAGTTTACAAAGATTAGACTTACTTAATTATATTATTACTAGCTTTTGCCCGCGACTTCGTCCGCGTATATGTCGGTTATCGCGGACGCAGACGAAGTCGAAGTCGAATAAAAAGTAGCCTATGTCCTTTGTTGGGGTTCACACTTACCCTGTACCAAATTTCACACAAATCGGTTCAGTAGTTTAGGCGTGAAGAAAAGACAGACAGAAAGACAGACAGACAGACAGAGTTACTTTCGCATTTATAATATTAGTTAGGATAAACAAACAATTAAATAACAAAATACGATACAATTATATTACAACAATTTATTATACATATTAAGTATATAATTTATAACATTAGTATGAATTATAAATTAAATACAATAATTAACCTAAACTGAAAGTAAAAGTAGATAAACGGTACAGCGATTTATTGCTATGAAACATAAAAATACTAGCTTTTGCACTTTGCACAAAAGTAGCCTATATGCTACTCCAGATTATAATCTATCTCTGTGCCAAATTTCATCCAGATTTGTTCAGTCGTTCTGACGAGATTGAGTAACTAACATCTATCGTGTAATTTATCTATTACATGTATATTTTATAAATTATATAAGTATGTATATCAGTTGTCTGGTTACCATAACACAAGCTCTGCTTAGCTTGGGATCAGATGGCCGTGTGTGAGTTGTCCCAAGATATTTATTATTTATTTATTTATTATATAATATGTGTATACATAAACTCACGCCTTTTTCCCATGGGGGTAGGCACAAACCACAGAACGCCACCTGCTACTTACGATCCTTACATACTCCATTCGCCTCATCCACGTTCATACATCCCGTCATACAAGCACGCCGGTTACGAGTACTGCGCACCTGACCATTCTGAAGAACCTCACCAATAAGATCAGTGTAGGTCATCCTAGGGCGACCTCTCCCTGCGTTGCCACTCACATCTGTCATATAAATACCTTTTGTTAGTCGTCTTTCACTCATCCTCTCAACATGACCAAACCATCTGAGCATACCCTTTTCTATCTTTGTCACTACATCCTCTTCTCTCTTTCATACATCAACCATGACTGTTTCATTCTCCCAGACTTCAGAAAACCACTCTAATTTTTACAAGCGACACTCAAACAACTAATTGATATATCACAGCCCACACGAGACTTAAAAGATTACCTAAACATTATAAACTAATCAAGATAGTCACAATAAGCTGGGACTATCGATAAACACAATATCGATAACTGATAGATAGAAGCTTTGATGTATCTGATATTTATTGTCGACTAGCTTCAATCCGCGACTTTGTACCTACGCATGGCAAGTCTATGGCGATTCACACACTGCCCCGCATCACGCAGCGTAGCGCGGAAGTGCGTGTTCTTACGTTGTTTGCAAGTATCTGTGTTTGTATAGAAACACACAGAAAACGCGTTCACGCGCGGTGTTGCAGTGCGCCTGCATGCGGGAAACACGCACACCTGCGCGTGGCCATAGCATGACTATTATTATACTGCCGCCCTGCGAGTTTGTGCGGGAAATCTGCACGATGATGCAGATCGCACCCGCATGCGTGACTCCGTCGCCACGAAACATGCAGCATGGCGCGGAGCAGTGTGCAAATCGCTTAACTAATCTTGTTTCTCCATACAAACTTTAGACCCCCTTTTTATCCCCTATATAGAGATGTCAGCATAGTAGACGGGGCCAAAAACCAGTGCCTGCCAGGGTTGCGGATTTCTTCGAAAGATTCACCGCGACCCTGTAACGCAAAGGTATTAGGAGGAACACGGATCTGGGTTTAAGTCAGTAAAAGTCTGACACTCCCTTCTGCTTCGCCAAGAACGGTTGAAGAAATTTAATGATTTCCCATCCTTAAAAAAGGGGATGAATTTTGGAAAATCATTTCTTAGAGCATACCTACGTCATAATAACTATCTGCGTGCCTTTCAGCGCAATTCGTTGAGTGGTTTGAGCTGTGTGTTGATAGATCAGTCAGTCAGTGACGGTGGCTCTCACAGATATAGCTATATCTGTGGTGGCTCTAAACTATCTACTAATACTATACACATCAAAAGTGTCTAGGGATCAAGATGTATTTGGTAATAATAATATATTGATCCCTAGACACTTTTGATGTGTGTATAAATGCGAATGTGTGTCTGTCTGTCTGTTACCTCTTCACACTTAAACCGCTGAACCGATTTTGGTGAAATTTGGCATGGAGATAGTTTAAAATCCGAGGAAGGACATAGGATAGTTTTTTTCCCGGAAATCACCCCCTAAGGCGGTGAAAAGGGGGGGTGGAAGTTTGTGTGCAAGTACGATATAAACAAGTTCCACGCGGACGTAGTCGCGGGCAAAAGCTAGTATTATTAATGCGAAAGTAACTCTGTCTGTCTGTTACGCTTTTCACGACTAAACCACTGAACCGATGTTGATAAAATTTAGTACGGGGTCAGTTTGAACCTCAAGAAAAGACAGGCTACTTTAAAAAGTAAATGCCTTGACTTCGTCTGCGTCCAGACGAAGTCACGGACTAAAACTAGTTTATAGATAAGAACAGCACTAGTTTACGACCCCCGATAGTGGTAATTAGAGTTGCCAATCTAGTATTAGTGTTGTAAACGGTAATCTGACGGTTTAACGCAATAAAACTCATAGACAATTTCTCGGCATAGATTATTTTTGAGTGTTTGTTGTAATTGTTTAGTTTTTAATCCTTTTATTTATTTTATCATGTGAACCAATCATGTAATGCGAGGTAAGTATATATTTAATTAATTAAAAAAAAGAATGAAATGGTGGTTTGACATACTGTCCATATAAAAGCTGTCAAACTGTCACATTTATACTTCAGATAAAAAATTTCTGTCGTTTGAAAAAAACTAATTAAAAATATTTTTAAAAACAAACTTTAATTTAAAATTATTACAATTTTGAGTCTAAGGCCCAAAACACACACAAGCGACGTAAGGCAGCTGGCGTGGAACAGGCGCGGCGCAGGCGTGCGCCGCTTCAAAACGATTTCATACAAAATGTATGAAATATACATAAGTATTACATATACCTACGAACAGTGCAAGCTAAATAAAAGCTTGTAAAAATAAGCCCTTAATATTATTATCAACAATAGGCTATTGACACCACCATCAATTGACGTACTTTTTAAGACCTGTCAAAATGCGATTCTCCCATAGATTTTGTAAAAGACAACTGTGACGTCACTTTTGTACTCAATTGACTGACAATTTATTTATTTGAAAGCAATTAAAAATCTTTACAGTTAATTAAATATTGGCAACGCAGGGAGGGGTCGCCCTAGGAAGACCTACACTGACCTTATTGGTGAGGTTCTTCAGAAAGGTCAGGTGCGCAGTACTCGTAACTGGCGTGCTTGTATGACGAGATGTATGAACGTAGATGAGGCGAAAGGAGTATGTGAGATTCGTGGCAGGTGGCGTTCTATGGTTTCTGCCTACCCCCATGGAAAAGAGTGTGAATTAATGTATGTAAATATTAATCGGGTTTTCAGGACTAAAATAAAGTGTTTCTTCGAAGAAGTTATGTCTTGGAGTTATTGATTAAATAAAAATGGTGTCAACTACTCAATTCAGGAAACTGCACATGAGGCGATTAACACACGGCACCGCGCACCGCCGCGGTTCGCGGTGAAGCGGATCTCATGTCGCATTGGCCTCTAAGGCGCCCATTACACGGTAGGGTTTGCCATGGCAAAACCATGGCAGAAATTTTGACTGACGGAAAACCTATCGTCTAATGCGATGATTGACGTTTGCATGAAGAAAATTGTAGGCGATAAAATTCCGTCATTCACCATCAGTCATGATTGATGGAAATGTGCCATGGCAAAACCTACCGTCTAATAGGCGCCTAAGAAATCCGTTGATGCCTAACACACGTTCACCGCCCGACCGCGCGGTCGAATGCAATCCGCTTTACCGCCACCGCCCTCCGCGGCGGAGCACGGTGCCGTGTGTCAATGGCTTCACTCCTACGACCAAAATAGCCCACGTGTATTCACAAACTGCATTGTTAATTTTAACGCACACGTTTTGGTCCGATCGAGAGCTTTACAAACACGACGCCATTGTGTGCGAAGCTCTTGACAGTTGCCTATAGACAATCCGGTTATTTAATTATCTATGGATATTTTTGTTTTTATGCTGTATTAAAATGTGGGTAATTTATCGATTATTTAATATTCCATACATACATGCATATAAATAAAATTGTAGTGTTTATTTGTGTTTTTTTTTGGCGTGCTAGTATGACGAGATGTATGAACGTAGATGAGGCGAAAGGAGTATGTAAGCATCGTAGCAGGTGGCGTTCTGTGGTTTCTGCCTACCGCCATGGGAAAAAGGCGTGAGTTTATGTATGTTTATTTGTAATGTCCAAATAACAGCTTAATATAGATATTTAGTAAAAAGCTGTCATAAGAATGTTTTAATTTTTTGTCGGTCTGTCTGTTCGTACCAACTTATCTCCGAAACGGCTAGAACAATTATGATGGAACTTTCACTGACAGATAGCTGATGTTGTAAGAAGGCTAGGCTAGTGCAGCCAAAGCTGCTACTGCGAAATTCCTAATGGAAAAACCCAATAACACTTTGCTCGACCTGGGAATCGAACCTAAGATCTCATGCTCAGCAGTCATTCTTTGCGACCACTAGACCAACAAGGCAATCAATGACGCTTAAATAAGTATAATTGTTATTAGCACAGTGAACCCCGAAATAGGCATCGCCATATCTTTGGGGATCAGAGTTATTTCTGACAATGTTACCTTGAGATATCTGGATATTACACTGAATTTGATAGTTTGGAAGTATCCTTTGAAATTGTTACAAAGTGATGACGTAAGTACCATTAAATAACTCAAAAGCATCTCAGGAGTGGCCCGTACCTAACAATGGTTTATTAAGATGGATTTGAAATGTCAAATTCGGGAATAACAGCTCTGTTTCACATAGGTTTCTTTATGGTCGGTTCACATCTGACGGAAGATACGTCGAACGTATCGTCTTTAGTATGGTCGACGCACTAACGCATCATCGGTTATGTGTGTATGGTTGGATATTTTATTATCTATTTGACTGTTTCTGCGTTACGCGACTGACGATACGCGGCGTATCTTCTGTCAGATGTGATCCGAGCCTTAGGTCGAAATTTAGGGAGACGCCCAGGGCGTCGGACGTCGCGAGGCGACATCCGGCCACCGTAGGCGCGGGCTTGCGGACGACGAGTAATGGGTAGCTCGCCGTCCGATCAAGGACCATGCCCGGGTCGATGGCGCGTTCTGTTTGCGCGCGCCTCAAAGAGCTGCCAGCACAGGGACGGGGCCCCAACGGGGCCAAACGCCTGCCGGAGTTGCGGGACGTCTTAACAGGATACCGTGGCCCCGGAACGTAATGGGCAACAGAAGGAACAGGGTGGTTTTTTAGTCAGCAAAAGTCTGACAGTCCCTTCCGCCCCACCCAGGACGGAAGGACTCATTCGATGATTTTTACCACCTAAAAAAAAAAGGTCGATAATTAAAAAACCCTTTACAGCTATACTGCTTAATTGAGTCCTCTTTCTAAGTTTATCTTGGACATCACTGACATGGTGAAGGAAAACATCGTGAGGAAACCTAAACTTATTAGTTACTATAATTTCTCCCCGCTATTTTGTCGATTTTTGGCAATCTAATCTTGTTTCTACATACAAACTTTGGACCCCCGTTTTATCCCCTTAAGGGGGTGAATTTTGGTGAATCCGTTCTTAGCGGACGTCTACTAACTATAAACTATACCTCCTTGTTAAATTTTATCTTTATGCATCAAGTGGTTTTCGATATTTCGTGATGAGTGAGTGACCTTATCTATACTATATACTATACTAGCTTCTGCCCGCGACTTCGTACGCGGATCCTTATACTTATGCCAGCGACAACGGGGTCGTCAAAATCGAAGATCTGAAACGTCTGATTTAGAATTCTAAGGCCCGGGGACGGGAAAACAACGGGATGAGCGAGACGATTGGAGTCGTTCCAGATCTTTCATTTTTGTATGTCAACAGGAAATGCCCATCAGACTAAACAACTTTTGCTAATTCCTTAATATGTTATAGTGTAGCCGGGCTCTTGGAGTTCCACATCAGCTGTTCCAGATCTTTAAATTTTATACGACAACAGAGAGTGCTCATCAGGCTGAACAACTCTCAGTATAGCTGGGCTCTTGGAGTTCCACATCAGCTGTTCCAGATCTTCAAATTTTATACGACTACAGAGAGTGCTCATTACGCTGAACAACTCTTGCTAAGACGTCATTCCTATATATGTTATAGTGTAGCTGGGCTCTTGGAGTTCCACATCAGCTGTTCCAGATCTTCAAATTTTATACGACAACAGAGAGTGCTCATCAGGCTGAACAACTCTTGCTAAGACGTCATTCCTATATATGTTATAGTGTAGCTGGGCTCTTGGAGTTCCACATCAGTGTTCCAGATCTTCGAATTTTATACGACAACAGAGAGTGCTCATCACGCTGAACAACTCTTGCTAAGACGTCATCCCTATATATGTTATAGTGTAGCTGGGCTCTTGGAGTTCCACATCAGCTGTTCCAGATCTTCAAATTTCATATGACAACAGAGAGTGCTCATCAGGCTGAACAACTCTCAGTATAGCTGGGCTCTTGGAGTTCCACATCAGCTGTTCCAGATCTTTAAATTTTATACGACTACAGACAGTGCTCATTACGCTGAATAACTCTTGCTAAAACGTCATTCCTATATATGTTATAGTGTAGCTGGGCTCTTGGAGTTTCACATCAGCTGTTCCAGATCTTCAAATTTTATACGAAAACAGAGAGTGCTCGTCAGGCTGAACAACTCTTGCTAAGACGTCATTCCTATATATGTTATAGTGTAGCTGGGCTCTTGGAGTTCCACGTCAGCTGTTCCAGATCTTCAAATTTTATACGACAACAGAGAGTGCTCATCAGGCTGAACAACTCTTACTAAGACGTCATCCCTATAAATGTTATAGTGTAGCTGGGCTCTTGGAGTTCCACATCAGGTGTTCCAGATCTTCAAATTTATTCTCTTACCAGAAAATGCTTATCACGCGAAACAATTTTCGCTATAGTACCATTTTTGTATCTCTTATAGTTTAGCTGGTCTGTTGCGGTTCTGCATCAGATGTTCAAGTTTCCAAGATAAGTTATAGCCTATATGTTGCCCAGACTTAATACCTACACAACAAAAAAATAATTATTCAAATCCGTCAAGTAGTTCCGAAGATTAGCGTGTACAAACAAACAGACAAACAGACAAACAGACAAACAGACAAACAGACACACAGACAAACAGACAAACAGACAGAAATTTTTTTTTGGTTTCGTGCTCTATTACTGTTTCTAAACCCCCCTCAATTTTTTTTTTTTTAATATATTCAATGTACAGACACAGTTTTTTTACTGTTTTATTATATGTATAGATTACTATATATTAATATTATAAAGCTGCAGTGTTTGTTTGTTTGTTTGAACGCGCTAATCTCTGGAACTACTGGTCCGATTTGAAAAATTCAGTGTTAGACAGATTAGTTATCGAGGAAGGCTATAGGCTATAAACCATCACGCTACGACCTACGGGAGCGGAGCAGTAACCAAAGACGCGGGTGTAACCGCGGCGGACAGCTAGTGCTTTTATATAATACTAGCACTCTCCTCTCCCCGCGTCTTCTTTCGCGTGATGTTTCTTACGGATAGGTACCTAATTTTTTTATAATAGAATATAGCCTATAATAATAGCCCGTTGTCACCCGGGGATAGTGTAGCTTCCCAACAGTGAAACAATTTTTAAAATCGGTTCAGTAGTTTCGGAGCCTATTCAATGCAAACATACAAACAATCAAATCTTCCCTCTTTATAATATTATATAGTATAGATTTAGAAGAAGAAGCTAAGTCAAGGTTTCCTCCTATGTTTACTATGCTTGCTCAAGGTTTATACAATAAAAATCAGGTTACTGGAGTTATCTGTGCTACAAGCTGTAGCTGTAAAACAAACTCCTGATTGTCAGCAGCGCTGAGCCGGAACCAGTGATACTAAGCGGATTATTTCCTAACTTCGGCGTGATTATGATAACAGCTACGCGTCACCACGCATTCGTGTCGCACGATTTTAACTGTGCAATAATAACACGAAAATAAACGATTCCTACATACTTAAGTCATCTTTTCGAATCAATGCGAACGTCAGGTGACCTCCACAATCAAGTAACTGGGTGATACCCCTTGGTAAGACTGGTTGTCAGACTTGCGGGCTTCTGACGACCCGTTACGACTGTCAAAGATCCACGTATGACAGCCGGGACCAACGGCTTAACGTGCTTTCCGAGGCACGGAGAAGTCTCGGTGTGTAAAGATGGTCACCCATCCGCGGACCAACCCCGGCAAGCGTAGCTTAGCCAGATGGATCGACCCGTGAGGCTATTATAACTTAGGCACGAGATCCTCCTCATTATCAGGTTGTATGGTAATTAAAACAATGAAATCTGTAAATTAAGTGTGGTATTTAATTATACGCGACATTTAATTTACAGATCATATAATTTACAATCGTCAATATAATTCTCTAATTTATAATTAGCCGCAAACGTCATGTTTTCATTGAATAGGCACATTCACGGATAAATCCTTATATACAATTAATTTTTAACCGAAAACTAAATTCAAATTAGTCTAAATTTCTACAAACTTAGACTAACTAACTTTTTAACTCAGTCCTTCTTCATTTTATTCCAGTCAAAATGCGTTTCCTGCTCTCCGCCATCTTACTGCTGTCAGCCATATTGTCGTGCGCGACGCAGGCGCAGTACCCGCGCCCGCGCCGCCCCGAGCGCTTCGACACCGCTGAGCAGATCTCCAACTATCTGAAGGAGCTTCAGGAGTATTACTCTGTGCACGGGAGAGGAAGGTGGGTAAACAAGTTTAAAATTACATGTTTACTATTCTTAATTCTAAAATGTCAATGTTCCTAATTATAATTTTAGAACGAAGTTCTATCGCGTGTTGCGAAAGGGGGCTAAACAGAAAAAATTAAGACCAAAAGTTGTAACGACACTTTTTGCTATAGTTGTAAGCCGTGCGGCGTGCGCGTGTTTCTCTGTCTGTCTCTCTCTCTCTCATATAACTTCGTTCCATCCGGGAGTCCCTTGACACCTCTCAAGTTGAATAAAGTGTAACAAACAAATTGTATAACAACTGATTTAGATCCTATATTCTAGCAAATAAAGGTATTATTCATACACCCAAGTATAACCTAGCAAAATGGGGGATTATAGATCCCACCGATACCCAGTGCGAGTGTGATGCTCCTGACCAGACGATGGCTCACTTACTACAGTGCGCAGTGTCTCTACACCTGCACTTTAGAGTACGTTAACAATGCTACTGATGCCGCGATAAACGTGGCCACATACTGGGACCAAAAATTATAGAAAATAAAAGAAGGGATTATCTTAAATCGTTGACTCGAAAAGAAGATGTCACTAGTAAGAGTTTGACTCACTTGTTGGGTTCAGGTTTGCCGAGCATAAATCAATGAACTTGTCACGTGGTGAAGTTCAAATAATAAAAGAAAATTTTTATATTCTTTATTTTTGAATTCATGTGACGTAAGTACATTAAAATCATACCAAAATGTAATGATAACAATACGTGTGAATTTGCACCTGCAATTTTATCTCTTCAGCGCCTTTGGTTGATTGGTAGAGAATACCTAAGGCATTAAAGTCCACCTCTGTCCTGTTTTTGTTGCATAAAGTTTAAATAAATAAAATATTTTAAGCTAACAGTTGATAACATTAAAGATATTTAAAGACTATTTTTTCAGCAACAAAGTTAATAAATAAAGAACTAAACAGTGTCCCACGTTGGGCGCCAAAATAGAACGAAGTATTTTTTGTACTTATTTCATTTTGTTTTGTATGTTTTTAAATTGTAAGGAAAATTCTAAATATGTTAACGTTACGTTTTATAGAAGTATTACTCTCGAGTAGAGAGAAGGTCAGAAATATTTTTGAAACTTGCACTAAATGTCCCATGTTGGGTGCCATTATTTTACTTAAGCCCTCGTTGTTGGTATTATTTTTATTTAGCTTTGTTTGTACTATCCATTCCTAAGCATAGTTTATTCTAAATCTATTTCTAGATGTCAAAACAAACAAAAGTTACCTGTTTAGAAGAAAACAAAAGTTACCTTTTAGTTTCACTACTTGACGCTAGATGTCTCTGTTTGAACAAAACAACGCCATCTACCATATTTATACGGAACTTTCGAACATTAAAAGCTGGCAAAGACATCAAAAGTTGTATCACTGACTACAATATAATTAGAAACACATTATGAATTGAATAAGTCACATTGGTACAGTAGCGGTCATAAGTGGAATAGCAATCTTACAAAGCAATAGATTGACATTTTGGTTAAACTTACGAGTTACGACCTTCCGACGCCGTGTGCGAATTTTGAAATGTACGTAAGGTACTGTGTTAATACATCACTTATACACACAGATGTAGGTACGGCCTGTACCGCGTGTTCACAGCAATTCAACTTAGCATGCTACTGCACTTATGACCGCTTACTGTACTTGCCGGTATCGAACTTACAGCCTCGTGCGCGTAAGGCGGTGAGCAGCTTAGCTCAACCATAACGCCAACACTACTTTGATGAAAATAATTAAAAAAAAATTGTTTCTTTCAGATATGGCAAGAGACAAATGCACATAGCTGATGCATCAGTCATCTTCCGAGAGAGTCCATTCTTCGAGCACAATCTTAACGATGAACCGGCTTTCAAAAACCTTGGCTATAAGTAAATAAATATAACAATAATCACCATGTACATTAAAACCGATTGTAAATTTTATTATTTATATTTTGCTAATTCAATTATTGAGCTGGAACTTTTTACTGTTATTGAACTGTTTCTGAACTGTTATTGAACAGAACTGTTTCTGAACTGGATGTATTGTGTTATTATTAAGAGATGGGAATGGTTTGTTTTATGATTAATGTAGCAATGATTTTCTCAATAATTTATTAGAATTGTGTGCCTAATATTGTTTAAATTATAATAATGTCGTCCAGATAAACAACTGTATCGCTTTTGTAAGACCAAGTTGTACAAAAATAAATTGTATGAACTAAGTGCAAGAGTAAAATTGGTATTAACCTCTCGGAACTCAGATATGCGCTCTAATTTTTGTACCCGTCGTCTGCCGGAACGTAGATCTACGCTTATAATATTGTACTACGCACTAATTATTTTACTGCGCGGCAGATGGTGTATAAATGTTTTAAAATTGATTTACCAAAGATTGGGCTTTCCATCTCTAGCAATTTTTATTTACAATATGATTTTTATTATAACATAGTAAGTACGCTTTTAAAAATAAATGTTCTAGTCACATTACAACTACTGAAGATCCGTTTTATTATTCTAGTCATTTAAATGCTTATTTTGTCAAAAACAAATCCTAAAAATAGTTTTCAAGCTGGGTGAATGACTATTTTTATGGATTTTTTGTTTTAATTATCACATAACTTGTAATGTAATATATATAAAATAAAACTTATGTAATAAATACACAAAAAATAGTGTTAAACAAAATGTATGTAGTATTTATTCAAAATGCAAGATTGTTTCATGGCCTACGTATTTTATTTGACGTCTTAGATCCTGATTTTCTTTGAACAGTCTCATGGTGCCTTTGACTGCTACTTAGTCTGGTGGTCGCAAACCTGACTGCTGATGTCCTGGGTCCGATTCCCAGGTTTGACAAAGTGTTATTGGGATTTTTCCATGAGGAATTTCTTAGTTAGCAGTTAGAGTTTGGAAATTGGTGGTCTAACACCCCCCCGTGCCTCTGAAAGCACGTAAGGCTGTTGGTTTAAGTGTTAGCACTATTCTTAAGGCCCCTCTAGAGGGTTGCTAAGCGCTGTTTTACAGGTAAAACCCAGGCTCCACCCACCCAGGCACCCAGGTACCTGCACCCAGGCACCCAGGTTTTGTGGTCCTGTTTGGGAAAACATATACATATAACTAATGATTATTATAACGCTTGTAAATATGATCAATAATGATCATACTTCAATTAAAAGTATATAACATAAACATAACATTACGCTTGTTATCCCCGAAGGGTTAGGCAGAGGTGTACCCATTAGTACACCCACATTTCGCCAGTTATGTTTAAGTCCCAGGGAATAGGGAAATATATAAGTATATATTTTCAAATAGATGGTGTCGGCGTACGAATGGCTATTTTATCAACAAAAACATAGCGGCAATAGGAATACACACTCAGTGAACTCTCTAGCTATTACTGTTCATGAGATACAGAAAAATGCTTGCGTTATGTACCCACTAAGTATGCGTGAGGAAGAGAACATCCTCCACCTCACGCCCCAGCCGCCGCGGGAGATGCCCAGGGCGTCGGACGTCGTGAGACGACATCCGGCCACCGTAGGCGCGGGTTTGCAGACGGCGAGTGATGGGTAGTTCGACGTCCTGACTTCTTAATAGGATACCTACTGTGGCCCCCGAACGCAAAGGCAACAGAAGGAACAGGGTGGTTTTTCAGTCAGTAAAAGTCTGACAGTCTCCTTCGCCAGGGCTCATTTGATGATTTTTACCACCCAAAAAAACAAAAAAGTACCTACTAAGTATTCGTTTTCATCTTCCTGATTAGCACGTAAACTGTCGGTATCTGCTAGTATAACCACTATTACCTCCCTCCATTTTAAAACCTCCATCAATTAAGTTTTCCATTAAAGGCAAAGTGATCAAATGACATCACAGGCGAATCGTTTAACATGATAAGTACCTAAAAATGATTACGGTAAGGTTAACTTTGGGTTGGCAGCTTTTGATGGAACTGGTACAACGTATTTATCTCTTCTCTTTTGTTATGAAGAAAGAAGTTTGTTTGTCCCTTTGTCTCTAATATAAGGTTGAAATGGTAGACAGTTGCGGAAAAGAAATTATGTATGTAGGATTGGAAACCGAAATGAGACGCTTGAATCTTCAGAGAATTCTTTTATTGTTAAAATTTTTAAATTAAAAATCAGCAAGCAACCATCTTCTTTTACTTTCCGCCATCTTGTATCCTCTCTCTCGCACACTCATCCATCTCCTTCTCTCTAGGCTTCGTTCATAACCTTAATTATTAAATTTAAACAGATAAAATATTCCTACATGTATAACGTTCAAGAGTGCCTTTTAATAGTAATAGAAATAAATGATTTGATTTTGACTGCTGTCATCCCACACTAAAATAGAAAATAATCAGATTTTAGGGACTTTAAAGTTGTTGTTTATCCGTCTGTAACTATCTAAGCTATAAACTACGCACTGCACGTACCTTTACGCATCATAAGCCGATACAATTTCTACTATTTGAATTACTAAAAAATAAAATACATTTAAGTACTTAGGTATTTCAGACAAAAAAGTCCAAATGCACGGCAAGGTTGTTGGTACTAAAAAAATTGTTTAAACTAATGTTAGTAAGTAATTAAAAATAAAAGAAAATTAGAGATTAAACTGACTACACTGTGTAAATTAAAAACAAAGTGTAACTAAAACTCTTTCTTTTCTTTCAGAATAAATAAGTCCATATTATTGAATTTCCTGTAAAAGCTTCTTATAAATTGCTGAACTGTCAAATAAATGTAACTACAACAAAAAATCAAATAAAACTTAAACAGAACCGCGGTATCATTTAGTATTGATATCATATTTCACACAGTTAACTGCAAACCTTCACACAAAAGGAATAAGGTGTATATTACAATAACAGCGCAGTGTAAAGAGAGGATGTCAAATCGAAACTAAGTGGATTATAAACAGACTGCGCGCGCAACTGCGATGTTGTGGTGTAATGGCGGAGAGCTCTTTATGGTAGACACACTGGAACAGTTCATGGAACAGTGATATTGGAACTGTTAACAGTATTACCAGTTCTTTTATAACGGTTCTCCAATAAGTTCCTTTTTTAATCGTTTTTTGTTTCATAAGATTAAAAATAAAAACACTGGACTCTTTAAAAAACAACTGTATCATACATTGTACTTGAATCGAAGTTTGAACTGCTAACGTGATAAGTGTTTATTTACCCCTCATTTCTTGAAGAATATTTTTTATATAATGGCGCCCAATCTGGGACCACTTAGAAAGTGGCGCCCAACTGGGACACTGAAGATAGTGGCGCCCAACGTGGGACACCAGATTTGTTCAGCCAGTACGACTCAATATCATGGCATTATACAGATGTGTAATTGGTCAATACAGCTGAACTCTGTAACTTTAAAAATAGGAAACGCCAATTTATTTTGACACAATAAAATGACCATTCAGTGTAGGTATTAAGTCACAATTTTTTCACGTACGGTCACCACCATATTTCTTTCATAGGGTTCGTATTCGAAGGGTGCCAAAAGGACCATATTACTAAGCTTCCGCTGTGCGTCCGTCTGTCTATCATCGAGCTATATCTCAGGACCCGTAATAAGTTGAGACTTGAGAGTTCTTATAGAGTGTGTATTACTATGGCCGTATAGTATAACAACAAATAATGAAAATAAAACAAATTCAAGAATTAACAAACACAGAAATGATAGTTTTATGTGTAGTGTTGAATATCGTACAGTGGTACGGAACCCGTCGTGTGCGAGTATGACTCACACTCACACGACTTTTTTGTTCAGATACACTACGCCAACCATACTAGGTATTAAAAAATACTAATATAAAAATAACAGTTCA
This sequence comes from Hoplodrina blanda, assembly GCA_949316365.1. Taxonomy (NCBI): domain Eukaryota; kingdom Metazoa; phylum Arthropoda; class Insecta; order Lepidoptera; family Noctuidae; genus Hoplodrina; species Hoplodrina blanda. The sequence continues at coordinate 1,770,440 of OX438573.1, read as the reverse complement.
GTATTATCGATAATCACAAGAACCTGTTCTTCTAGATACCTGTTCTTCTTCACAGCCCTTTGACAACTACAGTATTGCTATCAAAAAGAGCCCAGTTGTCGCGTTATAGGAAGGCGGGCGACACGGCTTGTTTTTTACTAAAAAAAAATCCTATATTAAACTAAATATTTAGCGAAAGTGACTATTTTATACACAAATTTTCTACCTGAACCATATTTTTGAGAGCGACATCTATATTTATCGAAGTATTTGTACCGTTTGTTATCTTAAAACCCATATCAGTGAGAAGTGATTTTGTAATGTGTTTTTGAGTCTGCCAAAGTGTTTTTCAATTATTTCCCTACCGATACATAAGGATTTCAAGGTATGTTAACATTTATAATACATAAAGCATGTTATATTTCTAGAATAATCGAAAGTTATCGAATGAAAAATAAGAAAAACGGCTACTCAGCTGTTACTATGCTTGCGGTGCCTAGTAAAATTGTTACCATGCCGGATTACTACGTAAATAAAAAAGTTGAACCTAAAATAAATAAATAAAATAGCAGAAGATTATCGTTTCAATTCGGAGGACAGAAATAAAATCGTAATATTTATTATCTGATGTAACAAAAAAGCTAAAAACAAATGAATGTGTTTACTTTCAATTTTTTTCGTTTCAATATTATCACTTATATATATATATACAAGTTATATTCACAAGAGGATTCGTCAAAGTGTACTGAACAGCTGTTTTTTTTAATTGTTATTTTTGAAAAAAAATGGTCCCAATCGTTTCGAGTTTGATGATCGAGTTTATGGCTTTCGGTTCAAGAACGACCTAAAAGTAACCGTGTATAACTGTCATCCATGTCCGGTGTCTGGAGAGGCTGGTAATATGTCATACAGGTCTCTTAAGTAGCATAAAAACACTTTAGCAATTGAATGTGAGTAAATTAAATAGTTACATCAAAATAATCAGTAATAAACATATCTATTTATATAAAAACTAGCTGATCCAGCGAACTTCGTACTTCGCCATAAACAATATACTTACCAATTTTTTTTTCATTTTCTTTCATATGAACCTTCTTTTGACATTATCAAACACAACAAAAAATGAATAAGTGAAATTGCTCCAGCTGTTCACACGTGATGCCGTGACCAAGGGAAATAGAGATTATTTTTTATATATATACATACACATACAGTAACAAAAACCCTGTCAGATCAGTATTGCCGTTGATCAGTTTTTATGTTTTATTTTAATTTAGTAACACCCCCAATAATCGACACTTTAACGTGCGCAAACAAGCATTTTTTTAAATATTTTCTTACTTTATGATATTATAAGGTATTTTGGAGCATTGGGTAACGCTTCAGACTTCGTTGCGTAATATTTGAAAGCAAACATAAGTTTCATATAAATAAATAAAGTAATAATATATCGAAATAAATTAACGTTTTTTGGTCTAGTGATCGACAGCAGAATTCTATTTTTCGACACCCGGTAATCGACATGTTCCAGTAATCGACATCCAATAATCGACATATTCCTAACACTTCTAAACAATAAATCCCAATAGAAAAGCCGAGATAATCTAGTATTATATGTGACGAAATAAAAACTTAGTCTTAATCAGTATTTTGATCATTTTAATCAACAAACAATCTTATAATAAACAAATAGTGGCTAGTAATTCGTAGGTTTCTAAAAAAATACACTTTTGCAATATAAGTAATACTTACATCTCTTAAATGTTAAACAATAAATGTAGAAGATGTGTCATTTGGTTTCGGTTTTAGTATCAGCCTTTTCTTGTTTTTTTATTGTTTTTATCTGTTAGTTTTTTCTGTTTTTTGTTTTTCTATCTTCCTCAATTTTAATCGTTTTCTTTTTTCTCTTTCCTTGGATTTAATTTCTAATTTTTTCACCTTTCTGACAACTTCTATTGCCTGTATTATTTGAAAAAGTGTGGATTTTTTTTTTTGGTGCCATAAAAAACATTTAATGTCGATTATAGGAACATGCGAAAAAAAAAACTCCAGTTATCGACAAGCGTGTTTTCATATTATATTATTAACTTACAATTGCAAAGACATTACTAAAAACTAAAGAATTTGGGTTCTAACTTAATAAATAATTTACTTGCTCGGGCAAGCAAAACAATTAAAAGTTATGGGCATTATATCTTGCTCACCTCCTTAGCGATTTCGCTAATGAAACGGGAATTTATTTAGAGATCTCTGCCGGTTGGTATGTTCAGCTACGCCATTTTCTTTAAAACAGCCGAATCTATGAAATATCTTTCGCAATGATAGCTAGATAATCCTCAACTATGTTTATGGTTCAAATACGTTCCGTAGCGAGACTCAACTCTTGTTTTTTTTCGTTAACTTTTTAAGTGTCGAACACTGGGTGTTTTACCTTAATTACTTCTTCTTTCTTCTTTTTTTTTCACTGGGGAAAAATAATAATCTCAAATCCATTAAATGGTTACGTAAATGTGTACGCAGTACGATGCCGAATAATACCCTTAAGTATCGGACAGGGTTTTTGTTACAGGCTGTATATGTACGCGCATAACTTCCAAACAACTGCACCAAATTGAATAATAATTGGCTATCTTCTGCCCATGACTACGGCCGCATCAAAGTTAGTTTCTTCATACAAACTTTGGACGCCTGTTTTATTCCCTCAAGGGGTAAATTTTGGAAAATGCTTTCTTATACGATGCCTACGTCATACAAAGAACACACCCTCCAAGTTTCAGGTCTCTACGATCAGCGGTTTAGGCTGTGCGTTGATCTGTCAGTCAGTCATTCAGGACAAAGCATTCTATAATAGAATAGAAGATTATACATAACTAGCTGCTCCCCGCGACTTCGCACGCGTAGCTTTTTTGTACCCTACCCTCCCTTACCCTACCCCCAATCGGGGAAAACAGGCATGACCTAAATATGTAATATTTTTGTTCACAGCCAGGAACCGATTTGTAAAATGCACTGACCTAGTTTCAGTGTACCTATCAATTATTTAGTTCCATCTAAACTTCTCTGACATTCCAACATTAGATTGTTTTACTTCCGTATGAGAAAATCGATTCTAGGTCTAACCTAGGTTTTGTAATTCATAATGTAAAACGTACAGGCTGTAGTGATGGTGGGGGGGCGTCATTTCGCTCTTGCTCATGATCTATCTTCTATCTAAAATACCTATATAAAAGCGAAAGGTCACTCATCACGAAATATCGAAAACCGCTTAACGTAAAGAGATGAAAGGCAGAGATATAGTTTATAGTCAGTAGACGTTCGCTAATAAAGATTTTTTCAAAATTCAATAAAACGGGGGTCCATAGTTTGTATGAAGAACGCGTTTGAAAAAACGAACAAATAACAGGAGCTAGTATATAATACTAGTTTCTTCCCGCGACGTCGTCCGCCCGGGTTTAGTCACAAACATTAAGTTATACAGGGTAATTGAAAGTATACTCGAAACCTTAAAAGGGGTCATTGTACTCATCATTATGAACAACTTTTACTATGGGACCAAACTTGAAATCATGAAAAAAAAATCAGCTGTTTCATACATTACGATCGTGTTATGTAGCATTTTAGTAGGGAACAGCTGATTTTTTTTTCATGATTTCGGGTTTGGTCCCATAGTAAAAGTTGTTCATAATGATGAGTACAATGACCCCTTTTCAGGTTTCGGGTAAATTTTCAATGACCCTGTATAGTAGGCTAAACTACCTACTATATTTTTAAAGGCATCAAACTCAAAGCAATTATATTCGCGTATATATAAGCGTAAAAAGAAACGTCAATAACTATTTCTGGACATTATTCTGGTATTCAAGTTTCATCATTTAGAAACTACTATTTTTGACAGATAGAGTTGACAACCCTATATATAATACTAGTTTCTGCCCGCGACTTCGTCCGCCCGGGTTTTTTCACCTACTTTAAGTTACGTCTTGGGTAGTTTGGTTACTGCTTCTCTCCGCTGTATTTATTATCCCGATATTGCCGAATCATCGGATCTTTTTCCAATCCAGCATAAAGTTCCAGATATTATCGCGTTTAAACAAACAAACACAGTACAAAAAAGCAGCCTCATTAGTTTAGTATAGCTTTGACTTCTAAACGAACGAAATCGCGAGAGGAAGCTAGTTAAAAAATAAATGGAAGAACAGGCCATGTCGTCATACATCCTGCAGGATAACACACAACGATCAACCCAATGATAATAATAGTTACTCTAATAAATCAGTAGACGCGGCGAGGACCAATTTAAATCTCTTGGTCAAGTGATTTGATTCCTATAGATAAACTACTAAAACATGGCGCGCCCCTCCATATTACTATTTCAATGTGTGTAGTCACATCCTTATGAAAGAGTTTGTATGTAGTTGGTATTCGTCTTCAGTGGCACGCCGGCAGAATTGTTAGTCAACTAATCATCTAGCAAGACCGCGCAAGACAACGCACCTGTCATTTTCATAGAGATTAGAGCTGCACTGACATAAGCGCTCAGCACACGCACAGTTCGGACCGCGGGAAACAGCACGCGCCTCGCTCCGAACTGTACGTGGGATTATGGATACGAGGGATTGGAAAGGCGCGTGCTGTTTCCCGCGGTCCGAACTGTGCGTGTGCTGAGCGCTTATGTCAGTGCAGCGCCATACTAATAATAATGAGTAATCAATGACGCCGCTAGTCGAGCAACAAATCGCTGATTTGTTTTTGTTTCGAGAGCCGTCTCAGTACGCACACATGCGTTGTGAGTCTTGTAAATACATTCACAAATACTTTTAAACGTTTTGAATTTGTAGAGGAGCGCGCCATGTTATAGTAGTTTATCTGTAGCGGAGTACCTTTCGTCATATGGTCCGGTACAAAGTCAGTCTACCGCGACATATTGAGAAATGAAGATGTCTACGTGGAACTTCTCGTTGCGCAGGGTAAAGGTGATTTCATATCGGCGAGGTGAGCAATGGAGAGGATAAGCGAAAGTCAAAATTTACAAATAATAAACACTTTATTTTTGCAACAATATTGTTCAATGTTGTACGAAAAAATATTTCAGTTCTCGTTTCGCCAATCTTTGGTGTAAAAGTTCTGGATTCGCGAGGATGTGCGAGGCAAGAATTGAAGCTTTTGTTCGAATAACAAATTATATTGCTGCATGAATAGAGTATTTATTATTTTACAAAAGTAATACACAAATCTCGCACGAGCCGGCGCTTTGGCGCTGTACGTAACTACGGACATCTTTCAGTATGTCAAGGGTCAGCGTAATTTCAATTCTCGCCTAGCCTCGCCGGTTTGAAACCACCTTAATTTTACAACAGTGTATTTTACTGGAAAACGATCGTCGCCTGTTTTTTTTTCGACGTCGACCAATGGTGTGGTCTGCAGTGTATTACAATAAATCAGGAGTTTTAGATTATGGATCACAGCGTGACATAGTCTGGATAAATTAACTTTTCTTGTGCAATTGACTGCGAGAGCAAAGGGGCAGGTAAAACGTAGTTATTTTGTGTTAAAATGAAGATTTTGTTTCAGAAAATGGCACCGGTGAAGTTTGGTTTGTTCAAAGCTCGAAGCAGGGATTATCAGGAGCAGCCTTCGACGGAGAATCTGCTGCACACCAGTCATAGCAGTGACCAGTGTGAGTTTAAAACTTCTTTTTATCATTTTCTATCAGCTTTATTTAGGGCTGATTTTTCAAAAATCTAGTATTTTTATAAGAATAGGTAGTTAGGTACTTAATTAATTGTGGCAGTTTAAAAAACATATTTTTCGCTTTCGCTAATCTCCAGAACTCCTCGTCAGGTTCTGAAAATTCATTCGCTAATATAGGAAGCTACGTTATCCCTGAGTGTTATAGGCTATATTTTATTACCCAAATATTAGAGATCCGTAAAAAAAAAATCACGAGAACGAAAGCTAATAAGGATACTAAATTCTGCCCGCGACTTCGTCCGAATCAAAGTTAATAATATCATCCCACCGGAACCGTAGAGTTTTCCGGGATGGAAAGTAGCCTATCCGCTATTACAAAGTATTAATCTTTCTCTGAGTCAAACTTCATCCGGATCTGTCTAGGAATTTCGGCGTAATTGAGTAACATACATCAATGCATTCAAACTTTCTCATTCTTAGCAGTAAAATAGATGCTCGCGAAAAACATAACCATCTTGGCAGTCGGGTAAAAAGCCTCTCAACTTGACTTTACATCTTTATGCCTTTGATCTTGTCATCAATGCCCGAGGGTATTAATCTCAAGTAGTTGGAAGCGTGCCTAAAGAGGGGCCGGCATTGAAGATTCTTTCAAGTTTGAATTGGCCTTGTCTTCCACACTTATCAATCAAGGTTAGGAGTTTCTGATGATCAGAAATTATCAGTTTTTAAATATGGTTTGTTGGAAGATAATTCAGTGTCATAAAAAGTTCTTGAATGTTATTTTATCTATAAGTACTTTACTTTTCTATACTAAATATTCTATAGAGGTAAAGTTTTGTTAGTTTGTGAAGTTGAGAGTGTTAGTCTAATATAAAGCTGAAGAACATAACATAATCCCCGAAGGGTTAGGCAGAGGTGTACCTATTAGTACACACACATTTCGCCAGTTATGTTATCCAATGTAATAGAGGGCCTATTGCAATCAACCGGCCACCAACCCAGGCTCCGAGGCAGCTGATGCAAAAATCCAATAACACTTTGCCCGACCTGAAAATCGAACCCAGGACCTCTTGTGCAGCAGTCACTTGACGACCACTAGACCAGAGCTAAATCATAACCTAAAATAAACTTCGAAAATAAGAGATATTTTGTTTTTTTATTAGTTAGTTTAATTACATCTCTGCCTACCTACCCGTGGAATACTGTCGTGATATAATTATGTTATAACAACAGTTGTAACGGAAATAAAGTCGGTGCAGAGGCTGTGCAGTTGTTACTTGCGTTGTCGGAATCGGAGATGAGATAGCATTGGAAGTTGTTATCTTACACACTCAGTGAATATACACGGTTACTTTTAGGTCGTTCTTGAACTGAAAGCCATAAACTCGATCATCAAACTCAAAACGATTGGGATCATTTTTTTTTCAAAAATAACAATTAAAAAATCAGCTGTTCAGTACATTTATGTTCGTCTAACTCGTCAAAGTGTACTGAACAGCTGCTTTTTTATTGTAATTTAAAAAAAAAATGGTCCCAATCGTTTCGAGTTTGATGTTCGAGTTTATGGCTTTCAGTTCAAGAACGACCTAAAAGTAACCGTGTATAAAGGTCAGCTCACAACGCCACGCGGCTCGATGAGGCGCGCAGCTTTTAAGATAGCGATTTGTTATAGAACTTTATTTGTTATAGAGGTTGAGTGATAGAGTTTCATCATCATCTGCCTAGCCTTTTCCCAAATATGTTGGAGTCGGCTTCCAGTCTTACTGGATGCAGCTGAATACCAGTATTTTACATGGAGCGACTGCCCATCTGACCTTCACAACCCAGTTACTGGGTAATACGATATCCCTTGGTAAGACTGGTTATTTAAACATACTTTACTACATAATATATATTTTTTCAATTGTTTGCAGTGGGCAATCTGGGAACACCATCTTCTCCCATACCTTCGACCAGTAAGGGGGGGTTGGGAGACACAGCATCAGCTGATCTGGCGGTACTGAACATTGATAGCGAAGACGATGTAAGTATTGGTTAAAATGCGATTTTAAAATTCATTGTCCAAATCCAGGTCTTGGATTCGATTCCCAGGTCAGGCAAAGTGTTATAAGGTTTCTCCATCAGGAATTCCTCAGTGGCAGTCTTGGAGTCTGATATTGTGTTCGGTTAATGACAATAGGTTCGCCCCCTATTGCATGGGACTTAAACATAACTGGCGAAATGTGGATGTATACTAATGGGTACACTTCTGCCTAACCTAAGCTACCTTTTGGAAGGAGCAACTACTTAGATTCAATTATTTTTTCTTGTTCACGTAGTTCAAAATGCCTTATAATGATCTAATTGAAATAAATGATTTGACTTTGAATCATTTATTTTAAACAGACCATTTCCATAAACTTGTTTTTTTATTGCAGGACACAATTTCACAGCAAAACATTGTAACTCGACGCGTCAGTGAAACAAGTAGAGTTGAAGAACCACAGGTAAATTACCTACACAATATTATTATATTATCTGGGACAATATAAGCAAGTTCTAAGAAAAAATCCTTTTTTTCTGGCTTTATCAACAGACAAGCTCTGTGAAATTATTATATTTCATTGTCATATAAGTAATGATGTTTTACTTCTCCGAGTCAGCGACACGCCGCCGGCTTACGCTGAAAACCAGCGCCGTGGTTTCGTGCCTTCGTGCACGGACCACGGCATTACGCTGAGCGTCGGCCGGTCGCGCGGTAGTACCGCATATTTCCATTATATTATGTATTGTTTTATGTTAAATTTTTTCTAACTTAGTACTTGTTTTTTGGCTTGAGATTTTGTAAACAAGAATCACTTTCGCGGGAATACTTAGATAGTTTTTTCTTTCGTGTAAATAGCACATTTAGGTACTTACGTAAAATTTTAACTTAATCGAACACCGGGAAGTGGGTCAAACTTAACTTGTAATAAGGCGGGTAGACAATTCGAGAGCTCTCTATTCATATCGCCTGTCTCGCTCTCGCACCTGCGTCCACGACGCCTTCCGAGAATAGCCGAGCGTGTCTACGTAAGTAGACTGTAGTGATACTCTAGCTAGGGTAGTCTCGCTATGTGTACACGTCGTAGATTGCCCTATGAGACTCGCTCTACGTTATTTTAATCTATCGTGGACGAGGCGCTTTAGATTTGAACCACAGACACCGGGATAGGTGAAAGTAAATAAAAGCTTATAATAGGTGAAATTACGGCCATTTGTGCGGCATTTTTTAAAGGTAGACATAACACCCGTCTGGTCGAAGGATCCTCCCTTTTCAACTGAGGGTGAGAAACTTTACACCTTGTTTCTCATACCTCTAAACCATTTTCCTTTCAGGTAAACTACCAGCCCCTAAAAAACCAAGGCTCCACGGACGCTACATCCATGTCCACCCTGAACTCCGACCCAGAAGACCATGACAACACGCTGATAGACGATGGAGACGGCGCCTCGACGACCTGCGACGTCCTCTCCCTACAATTTGACGAAACATCAATAGCTGCCAGCGAAGACCTGTCGGTCTACTGCGGAACCTTGAAGAAGACGAAGAAGATTAGGAGTAAGGAAGAGAAGCAGCTTAGGGACCTGGATATGTGGCAAGCTAGCAATGTTGAAGTTATGCAGGTTAGTTTAATTTTCGGAACCAGTTTGATACAAAAGAGTTTTATGCGGTGACAGTAGTAATTATTCAGGATTATGAATTTGATTTTTCAAATTATTACGTAGGAGAAACGTCAAATCCGACCTCTTACATCGCCGAAAGTATAATAAAGTTACAAAATGTTTTTGCGTCAGGTTTTTGTCAAAAACATGTTATTGAAACATTTATTTTTGTTTCGCGGTGACCAAGGGGCAAACGTTTATTTTTGAGGTAGGTGGTAAAAATCATCAAATGAGTCCTTCCGCCCTGGGTGGGGCAGAAGGGACTGTCAGACTTTTACTGACTAAAAAACCACCCTGTTCCTTCTGTTCCCTTTACGTCAGGGGCCACGGTATCCTGTTAAGACGTCCCGCGACAAGGAGCAAATACCTCAGACCAACAAAGTGGCAGATTATAGCAATTGCTGTAATTGACCGTTTATTCTTAAGAGGAGCAATGAACCTTATGTACAGTTAACAAAAAGAATAAGAGGCCGACAGATATAAAATTGTTTCTTTTTAAGTACTTGAAAAGAGTGTCCGTGGAGTTTCTTGCTCGTTCTTCTCCATAGAGGCCTACCTATATTCCTCGCGCTCTAGGATGGTGCCGGTGACATTTGTCAAACTGTTGCTTTTCACTCTTGAACGTTACGGGGATTTACAATCATGATTTAATATTTTTACTGCACACTAATATCATGGTCGTAAAATACGGAATCAGTATTAAGTAAAAAAAATAACTAGTAAATTAAATAATGTCACTGACAAAATTATGCGATTCTGACATCCATAGATGAATTGCTGACATGTGTCACCCGCACCATAATAGGACGTATGGAATTATATATGTTTTGGAACGAGCAACTAGCTTCAACTTTCTGACTAACTGAACGACTCCTTGACCATTCAAAAGTGCCTGTAATCATGGTTTAATATGGTTACCATTAATTTCAAGACACACAACTTCTAAAAAAGCAAACTTCATTATAACAGAAACCCGATTAAGTAATTTACAATTTACTGTAAATTTAGATTTTTTGTGGCTTAGAAATCAACAAATAGTTGGTCAATTGAGTTGGCAAATAAGTGACGCCACAGTTCGATATTGCCATAATAAAATCTATGGAAGAATCGCGTTTTGACAGGTCATAAAAAAAGGAAAAATGGTATTTAAATGGCAGAAGTGAGTGGCAACGCAGGGAGGGGACGCCCTAGGAAGACCTACACTGACCTTATTGGTGAGGTTCTTCAGAAAGGTCAGGTGCGCAGTACTCGTAACCGGTGTGCTTGTATGACGAGATGTATGAACGTGGACGAGGCGAAAGGAGTATGTAAGGATCGTAGCAGGTGGCGTTCTGTGGTTTCTGCCTACCCCCTTGGGAAAAAGGCGTGAGTTTATGTATGTATAAAAAGTATGTCAATTTATTGGTGTTGCCCACTACCATAATTGAAATAAATGCTTTGACTTCGACTATTATTTCAACAGCACCTCCTTAGCAGAAGCGGCACTCTAGATGACCAAATCAAATGGGAAGCTATCGCCACAGCTCGAGGACTCTGCACACTCAAAGACAGCTGTACTTGCGACGATTGTGTAAGGGCGAAGTACCTCGCAGGCGTCGCGGACGGCGACGGAGGCCTAGGAGCTGCGCCCCTGTTCAACGCCATAAGTGTCGGCTGCATTGTTCAATAAAAAGTTTTGAAACAAAGTTTAAAAAGGACTGGTTGAAGCCAGAGTTTTGCAAGGACGTTGTGTATTTTTTTAAGGTTGGTAACATTGATGAAGATTGTGTGGTATTGTATTTTTTGTGCTAGCAACTCTGCGGTGTAAGATCTGTTTTATAAAACTCTGCAGATTCACCTTCCTTTTTGTTTATTCATAAAATTATTTCTCAGTAAGTAAAAACACTGCATTCTGATTTTGTAGTAACTCTGCAGAATTACAACAAAAAGAATAATGCAGAGGCGATACCTGCAGAGTTTTATACAACAGTGAATTAATGGCTAGGCTAGGCAATATAAAAATACAACTACATATATAATTATGTGGTATAGTAAAATAATTAGCCTTATTTTAATCTCTGCATAATCACTTATACTGTATACAAAATGTTGTTTTTTAACAAGCAATTGTAAATGGTGATTGAACATGTCTTAAAGCCCGAAACCATGAATATAGCTCCTTGACAGAACACATACTTAAATGGAAAACTATAAGTCTGTGTATAAAAGGACAATGGGCATTTTTGTATGAAACCTGGGCCCATTTTTCAACATTGCCCAATAGTGATAAAACCCATGTCAGTTTTCTTTTTAAGTACTCGTATCAAAATACCGTTTACGCGTTGTTTTTGAACATACTGCCATAAAACGAAATTAGGTACACTTTAAAAGCTTTTTTATGTCATGGGTTTCATCACTGTTGGGCAATGTTGAAAAGTGGGCCCAAAATGCCCCGCGGTCTTTTCAGTCTCCGGTTCATAAGATACGCAATAAAGCCATTTATAATGCTTATGTGTGAGATATATGTTAGTCCGACAGCAAAAAAAAGGAATATAATATGTATACATAAGGTGGCATTCCGATGTTGGCGTCAGCGACCGACGACCGCGAGAGGCGACCGCGGCAGGGTCGCGTGATACACTGCTTAGTATGAATTTATATGAAACCCTAAACAACTCAAGCGACCACAGGTCGCGCGGCCGGCGCGGCGGTCGCGGTCGCCAACATCGGAATACTACCTTTATATAAATATACTAAATATTGTCATTTTATTAGTCTGATATTTACTGAAGGCTCGCCTTCTATGTAGCTTGTGATAAATCAGTGTTTAGTCAATTTAGTTATGTGTTATAGTATTAAAATGTACTTTTTAATAATGATATCATGTGTGGAAAAATTCAATTGTAAGCATTTGTAGGTAGGTATATTATCGGTACTTTTTTATTCGCAAAATGTTCACCACGATCTGTGGGCCTAGCATGAGCGTGCGAACGTAAACGTATTATATTTGAAGCGATTTTTTTTAATTGCAAATAATTAATTTGATGCGTGAAAAGGGTATTTTTACTGACGCCGTGACTGGGGTCTGTGCTTTGGATATAAAATAAATCGTTTCTTTGGAAAAAATATTTGTTATCATGAGTACAATTCGGTCACCAGTTACTATAAGTTGTTAAATATAAGTAGTTAATCTAATGTTTTGTGTAGACAGGACACTTAGACACTTATTACGTTTATCTGGTATTCATTATTATGTTTCTAAGAATTTTAGCATAGTTAAATTTTTACTGCATTTGTACTAAAAATAATTAAATTTTAATTTATAAGATTAGCTTAAATTACCCTTTTAAATTGTCAGAAATTTATATTTGCAAGCGCATGTCAAAACTGCAAAAGTCATTGTTTAATGTTAAGGTGTGTTTCCATTAGCGGCTGCAGACTTTAGACCGCAACTCTGCCGTTCACAAAACTTGTGATGTACGGCTGCAATGGTAGATGACACCGCCGATCAATTGACGTACTTTTTATGATCTGTCAAAACGCGATTCTCCCATGAATTTTGTACAACTGTAACGTCACTTTTCTGCCGAGTCAATTGACTAACTATTTATTCATTTGAAAGCTATTAAAAGTCAAATTTTACAATTAATTGAAAATTAATCGGGTTTTCAGAGCTAAAATAACGTGTTTCTTTATAGAAGTTATGTCTTGGAATTATTGGTAGATGGTGTCAACTACTGCAGCAGTGCTTTCAAAATCATACCTGGGTCTTTATGAATTTTCCCAAGTATGATATTATGTATTATTATTATATCTATGTATAATATAAGAATCACGTGAATTACTTTCAATCTTCAAGTGATTTGACAAAATGGCCTCTGTGTAAATCCGTGTAAGACTGAAATATACTCACTTATAGTGTAAATAGTAGTGATGTGCCGGATATCTTATCCGTATCCGCGGATATCCGAGGGAGAAGAAAGATCCGTGTTTGCATCCGTTACTTTTTGGCGGGTCTTGTACGAATCTTTTACATTATTAATTTTTTTAACACTAATAATGAAATTTGATGTTTGTACGTATTATCCCATTTTTGTTGTTTAAAGTTTGCCTTAATTTTATTTTTATCGTTTGTAAAGATGTTCCGAATGTGATGCAAATCGAACCAATCGTCTGACGCCCTGAACCGCATTAAGTCCGCCTTTGTAGTTTTTTGTTGAATAAAGTTTAAATAAATAAATAACCGCACGCCAGCCTCGCTGGATGTAAAAGCACCTTGAGACAGTTGAGGTCTGTATCCGTATTCTCGGAACTAGACACCAATGATCCGTTTTCGTATTTGTATCCGCGGATATACATTTTTAACGATCCGGCACATCTCTGGTAAATAGGGAGGTATGAGTGTGAAAACCATTGCGTGTTGGCTATTTTGCAGTGGTGAATGTAACGGCTTTATGTATCAGGGAAGAAAATCATTGGCCACTTTTGACTGCAATGCAATTAATAGACCTTTTACTCTAGCGTCTGCCCTCATGTGGGTTTAATTATGTCAAAACGAACCAACTTACGACAAATCTAAATAAATATAACTCAAAGGTGACTGACTGACTGACTGACATAGTGATCTATCAACGCACAGCCCAAACCACTGGACGGATCGGGCTGAAATTTGGCATGCAGGTAGATGTTATGACGTAGGCATCCGCTAAGAAAGGATTTTTTTAAATTTACCCTCTAAGGGGATGAACGGAGGTCCGACATTTACGCGGACGAAGTCGCGGGCAAAAGCTAGTTTCTCATATTTTTCAAAGTGATTGACTGGTTGCAACAAAATTTAAAATATTGATTATCATGGTTTGGCGTAAAAAAATGAATAATTGAGAAAATGTGGGTTGGCTCGTTTTGACAAAATCAAGCTCAATAGTATAAGTACTGTATTCTAGTATAGTAAATAGAAAGTAGTGCCCTTTTAAAAAAACCGTTTTGGGAAATTCTGACACCTTTATTAGGTATCTACTTTTGGCACTATTTCTGGCATTACTTCCTCTTTCGAAAAATTGTGTTACATCTCCGGTTACCGATTTTTAGTTTTCCAATTATCTTTATTTTTTTTAAAGACATTTCGAAAGTGTTCTCTGATAACTTTTTAGACCTATGTATCCTGCTTATGTGTAGAAAGTTTCATTAAAATCGGTCCATTATTTTCGCAAAATTAAGGACTTGAAAGTTTGTATGAAACCAACTCCCATTTTCATCACATTTTAAGATAAAAATCCCACTTCGTAGACTGTAATTCGAGAGAAAATTATGTAAGTTTAAACTTCTAGTCTAGTTTTTCAATTCACGGGGCAAATGCTATTGTAATAAGGTCCATAATGTATTCCTGCTGGCGGGAATCGTACCTACAGTACCCGGCGATAAATATTGCACATCGATCTTTATCATATTTCGTATTTTATACAAAGAATAAAAAGAATTATCAAAAGAAGCAAATCATAATAATTGCTCCTAATAGATACCGGACTGTCTGTATTTCGTGCGACAGAGATAACGCTCTACGAAGCCGAAATTAGCCGATTGTCTCTTTCCAAAGGTCGATGTGCAATATTTATCGCCGGGTACCTACTGTACACGTAGTTGTTTTGATTACAGTTAGGTTAAGAAGTCATGGAGCAATTTACAAGCGCCTGCATCGTGTCCTGGAGGCAACCATCTCTTAAAACAGTATTATTTTAATATTACTTCGCTTTTGGCACTGCTGGATTTTCAGCGCTCGGCTCAGCTCCGAGAGTTGAAAATCCAACAACAGAAATTACAAAGTAATATTAAAAAATACCATTGTTTTAAGAGATGGCGGTAGGCCCTCTGGACAGCGTGAAATATGGAAATGTTTGTCTAATGTATTGGTATACAAAAAACTTAATTTCTTTCTTTAATTTATATTTTACTAGCTATTCCGCGCGACTTCGTTCACGTCAAAAATAATATACAACGTGTAACGTTAAATGCGCAAAACCTCAGACACCCCAACTGATTTTTAATTAATTTGACCTAAGTATTTCAGAGAAAAAAATAATTATTAAAACAAAAGTAAAGGTTTTATGTGCTGATTTAGTTTTACTGGCAATTCTGATCGTTTCTTGCGTCTGCGACGACGCTCTATCGAGGGAGAAGTCGTCACCGGGCCGGCCGCTGCGTGCCGGATGGCTTGACCTACTAATAAATAGACGGCAACGTTTTTAATGAATATTTTTTGAAAAATGTGACCTATATTAAAAAGTGGTTCAATAGATTCTGCTCGTTATTCTGATCAAACTATTTTCAGGTTTTGCGCATTTAACGTTACACGTTGTAGATGGCCGCATCGAATAAACTCGCAAGAGCCATTGCATGAATTTTTTTTTTGTGTTTCGATTCCTTTGCCCATCCTCCTACCCCCTAATTTTTATACATTTTAGTCCAAAAAGAATTAAGTAATACATTGTATGATCTGCTTACATGGAACCCCGCGTTATTAAGATTTAAACGTTCTTATTTTCTCCTATAAAGTTGACTTTTTTCACTTGCACGTTTATTCGATGATGGCATCGATATCCCACGGGAATTGTACATTTTTCCCAGAAAGAAAAATGCCAATACTTAACAATTTTGTTTTCTTAAATGTCACCATAAGAAAGTGTCGTGAATGCTAATTAAACAACATAACTAATTTAACGACCCACGAAATCTTTTTTTAAACGCTGTAGGTAAACTAAATTAAATGCACACACATTTTCAAATTGTGCGCTCATTTGTTGTAGACATTTTTGAATCTAGGTTTTTTGTGTATCAATTTCTCAAAGGCAGTGGCCAAAGTAACTCACGCTCGCGGCGCGTATATATGCGAGGTTATAATTGCCTCATGAAATCTTGGACCTCGTAAACTTCACAAGAATCACCTGCAGGTTAGGTTTTCTTAAAACGTGTAGCTATATATGTGTTAGTACTAATATTGTAGGTTTTTCATGAATGTTTATCAATCCTGAATATTACAGAAAGTAAAGTATATTACCTACTTATGGTACTATACTATTTTATGCCTAGAACGTGGATTTGCAAAAGAAAATTTAATGGCATCGTGAAAAAATATTAGGCAACTATGCTTTTAAGCGTCTCATCTACAAGAGAGGAATTTTTGGGTACTACGGTAAGTGAACTGCATTACCTGACGTTTTTTACGAATAAGTAGAGAGAAAGATGGGATGACTCAATGGTATAATAGTCTCGGTCTCGGGCAAAGTGTTACTGGGTTTTTCCATCAGGAATTCCTCAGTAGCAGCCTCGGAGTTTGGATTTGTGCCCGGTTGATGGCAATAGGCTCGCCTTCAACATGGGACTTAAACATAACTGGCGAAATGTGGGTGTACTAATGGGGACACCTCTGCCTAACCCTTCAGGGATTACAGACGTGATGTTATGCTATGTTATTTCGTTTGAAAAACTAGGATTTAGTGCCGTCTTTCGTTGGTATACCAAAATCATTGCGTTGTGGATGAGACGTTTAAGAGCAGCCATATTTAAGAGCGAACGTTCATAGGCATTTATATTTAAAAAAATATATGCTAACCCCGCCTTAACCCGAGTATTACTAAGTAATGATAAATGTATAACGGTTTTAGACTTATAAATATTTCATGAATGTTATTAATTACTAGAAATTCTTAAGCCCAATGTACACCCTTTTTTCTTTACCTTTTTACTCCTTATACAGCTAAAAGATACTAAATGAACCACAAAATATTATGGAAAAAAATGTCTGACGAGAATGAGTGGATCAGATTGTAAAGAAATGTATTTTTACATGTAAACTTATTGTAGTTAATCAACGATTTCTGATTATAAATGTGTGGTATATGTATAATTCATTGAAGGACGCTTTTAGACAATCGTGTTTAGACTAGAATTATTAGTAAATTGTGCTAGAACGCTAACCTACTCTGTTTCAACAAGGCTGTTGTTTCGAGCTCAAACAAAAGTCATTATTCAATACAATAGCATCGCTCCGACACGACAACTGGCAACCACACATCGCCTCGGAAAATCCGGCTTTAGCACGCCGCCCGCGAGCTGTCACCTTTTTTATATTGTCATTGTAAAAAATACTTTAACGCACACGTTTTAAAGCCCTAATTTGAATGGCTTTGCTGTATCGGAGCCGTGTTGTTATATTGATAAATAGAAACAGGGAGGTAAGCTTACAAAAGGACTGTCTGAAAAAAAATCCGTAAAAAAGAATCAAAGCGTCCTCTCAAACAAAAAAAAATAGATAAATTCACAAATTAAGGTCATAGCTCATTAGGGCCTCCCGTCACCCGACCAGCACCGCCTTGCCTTAAGCGGTTAGTATTCTTTGTATGGAGTAATATGGGTATACGCTTACTACATCAACTCCGGAGCGGTCGACCGCGGGCTGTCTACGCGCGACAGCGAGTTGACCACCCGTTGCTCGCACGCTTGCCTTGCATTGCCCACGTGCAGGTCCCGAATGGATGCATAGTGATGCTCCTTGACAGTTGACAAGGAGTAGACATTGCGTAGTCCGCGAATAGATGAGTAGTTACTCATCTATTCGCGGACTACGCAATGTCCACTCGTTGACCACGCGACGATCACGGGTTAACATGTGGCATCCAACCGTAGACCTGTCGACAACGAGTGGACACTGAGCGGCTCTGGTCGCGTGTCGGGTGGCTGTAATGGGCTATGACCTTTACTCAGTAACTAAATGTCACATAATAAATGTTATATTATGTATTATACAGGTAGTTATACGTATTAGTATAGTATACATATGTATATTATTATATGTAGGTACCTTTTTAGGTATACTTTCATACTGTGTGTTTTGTAACGATCTGGCTCGATAGTCGCCATTCATACCATGTGTATTGGGATATTTTTAAAGGCACGTTTATACTAAAACTAATTGGGTTTAGATTTTGGGATTTGGGATGATTAATTTTAAATCTAAACAATTGTTTTTTAATTGTTTATTAATTTTATTCTTATCATAATTTTTGATGTAAATTGCACTATTATTTCTAAATAACAATAACAATTGAATAAGTTTGACTGCTGAATTTAAAAAAAAAGTAACTTAAAACCGTTATTTTGTAAAAAAAATCCTTCGAACAGAGAAAACTGAATGCTTAATGGGAAACAAAACTTCATATTGTAACTTCTTCTAAAAAAATATAATTAAAACGTGTTCAAACATAAACTAATTGAATAACTTTATCGAGCCACATCAAAATTTTAGTATTTAATGTGTACCTAACTTATGATAAACAACTTACAAGCCTTTTAGTATGGTTCCTATACAATTTCTTACTGTCAATATGTGAACATTTTTCTATAATTCTATAGTTGTGTCAGTAAAAATAGAGAGTGAAAAAAAACTGGTTTTAAAATAGTCTCAAATTGTTATCGTTGTGGTTTTTATTGATAAACACAAATATTTATTGCGACTTGCGCGGATCATACGAATTTAAAAATGGCGGTCCAACAACGGAGGTTATCGTGCCTTTTCACTCACTCGCACAGTATAGCGAGTGAATGAGAAGACATGTTACCCGCCCGCGATTTTTAAACGGTTTCTTAAATAGCACAGTCAAGTTTTAGCAAAAAAAAACATTTCGTGCTGTGTTTTTATCTCATAAACACAACAACAAATCAAATTACTTTAGACACATCAATTTTTGTCATTCAATAATCACACAAACAAGCAATTTTACTCTGCAATGATGTTTTATAGTTGTAAAGATTTATGAATATTCCTGCTGTTTTTGTTTTAACAATAAAGTGTCTAATAATTAGTCAATTCTACAAAAAATACCTGTTTTTATTACATTTTAGTGCATTTTATGTCACCCACACGCACCAGTGGCGCCATCTCTTATTTTTAGCTACAAACTTAAGACAGTAAAACTGTAGAGACTCCGACTCTGCAGTTTTACTTCCAAGAGTGTAATAAAAATCTTATTGGCAAATAAATATTGTTTATTCATAACACACCTACATAAATCTTCTGCAATATTATGTATAAATTTGTCCGTCGACGTATGTAACGACGTAGGTAATACTTATTTGTTCGCATAAACATAATTGTGTTGTAATAATATTATATTGTGCTGTCAGATTTCACGTGTGTTTTATTTATATTTATTTCCATAATGAAGATTCATTTTTGATAATTTCGCGCGCCACTGTAGTGTAGCACAGCCTTATAATTTCATAGAACAGAAT
Organism: Hoplodrina blanda; assembly: GCA_949316365.1. Classification (NCBI taxonomy): domain Eukaryota; kingdom Metazoa; phylum Arthropoda; class Insecta; order Lepidoptera; family Noctuidae; genus Hoplodrina; species Hoplodrina blanda. The sequence goes on along the minus strand of OX438573.1, from coordinate 1,750,823 downwards.
CTCGCAATCTTACTTGCGTTCCTTTACGCGGATCCATTTCAACAGAATACAAATATAATTGATCAAGAAACATTTTTGGTGATGTAGGTAGGAAGGTAGGAGCTTATATCTGAATATCTTATCTGTAATCGTAATCAACTATAACACTTTTTCGCAAATACAGAAAATCCTTCTAAACTTATTTTCATCATTTTGTTTTCGCATTTCTTTTCACGCATGTCTATCGGGTGCGTTCCAGCGCAATTTTTATTAGTAGCATTATAGCTTTTGGAAGTATTGTGGTCCTTGATGTAAGCTCTTCATCTAAAGTGAAAATGTTTTCTCTTGTTACAAGTTTTTATTTGTACAATCATAACACAGTGCACAGATAGTTACTTCATATAATGTGCAACTTAAATCTAAATCCACAATTATATTTTTTCTACTGTTCATTTATGCTTAAAATTCAATTTATAGAGAGACGAAACGACTCTTATATACCAAGTTTATCCACAGATTATCAAAAATATTTCAGTTTGGTGGTGATCAACAAAAACGGCATCGCGCCGAAACTGTCCCAAACCCAATAAAATATCATTAAAACTCACAAAATCTGAGATAAAAACAGAAAAATGAGCGGTCCTAACGGAATGCTGTACGGTGGCGATGAAATAGGCGCGCTAGTGTTCGATCCTGGGCATCATTCGTTACGCGTTGGTTATGCCCAAGAAGATACTCCGAAGGCTGATATTCCCGCTGTGGTAGGCGTAGGACCTGCCACACACATTCCTGATGCTGAGGAAAAGGTACCAGACGGGAATGTCACGCAATCTGGTAAGATTTTCTATTAAAATTGTGAACAAAAACTAAGAGTCGTTTTTGTTGTGATATCCATTAGAATCGTTGATTGAGGAAGATGAGACAGCAGTTCATGTGCTTCTGTACTTCCTTGAGGCCTCTATAACAAGGGGAAAGTACTTCGGTAACCTAGGTACCCTCCGACAGAGCGTCAGTAACGTTAAGGCGTTGTTGGTCTTTTTAAGTTGGAGTTGATAGAATGATCTATTTAAAATACCCTCTGAAATGTAAAGTCTAAGGTCTCAGTGATGTTGACACCACCAGGAGAGTTACACACATACATATATAGTGCATTGGGGTAATTACGACAACCGGGTAAATTCCGATTTCTATTAATTTCAATCAAACGCTGCCACAGATTTAAACATTGCCATGCATTGCTAATAAATAATTATACGTGTTTCATCTTTAAAACATTGTCAAAATAAGATGTGGTACGTAAATGGTGCAAATTAATAAAATCGGAATTTACCCGGTTGTCGTAATTACCCCAATGCACCTTACTCACGCCTTTGTCCCATGGGGGTAGGCAGAAACCACAGAACGCCACTGCTATGATCCTTACATACTTCTTTCGCCTCATCCACGTTCATACATTTCTCTCTATATTTTGTTTACGTTTATAACTTTCTGAACCATAAAATCCATTATTGTACAGGCACAAAAGCAGGTGGAGAGCTCCGCCATTACATAGATGTGACCGAGCTCCATGTCCCACGCGCCGGCATGGAAGTACATACATATATGAAAGATGGACAGGTCGACAACTGGGATTTGTTTGAGAAGATGCTTGATTACTGCTATGCTAAGGTATGGACACTGAATTGTTAATATCTTCTTCACAAGATTCCAACAATCAATCTGCCTAGCCTTTTCCCAAATATGTTGGGGTCGGCTTCCAGTCTAACCGGATGCAGCTGAATACCAGTATTTTGCATGGAGCATCTGCCTATCTGACTTCTACAACCCAGTAACTGGGTAATATGACATCACTTGGTAATACTGGTTGTCAGACTTTCAGGCTTCTGACGACCCATAACGTCTGTCAAAGATCCATGTATGACAGCCGGGACCAACGGCTTAGTGTGCTTTCGGAAGCACGGAAGAGTCCCAGTGCGTAAAAAAAACACTTTTGATGGTCAGGTCCTGACATTGATATTACACTAGGACACATACAGCATGTTATAAGATAATATGTATAATAATTAGGTATTCGGCGACGCGTAGTGTTCCACGCGCGCCCCTCTTTAACGTCGCGGGGTCAAACACCTCACTCCCCCTTCTGATCCGCGGGCCGGGGATCGCGGTAGGCTCGTACGTTCCTGGGATTCGCGGCGTAAATCTGTGAAGGGTAGTTTTTAGTCAGTAAGACTCTGACAGAACCCTGCGCCAGAGCCAGGGCGGTGGACACTGCCTACCGTATAAGCTGTTCAAACCATGTCCTGCATCTTCCAGGTCATCCGTTCCCCTTCAGAGCACCATCCAGCCCTCTTCACCGAAGCGGTATGGACCACACGACCAGCCAGAGAGAAGCTAGCAGAGCTCCTGTTTGAAAAGTACCAAGCGCCAGCGTTCTTCTTGGTGAAGAGTGCGGTGTTGGCTGCGTTCGCTAACGGCAAGTCTACTGCGTTGGTGGTGGATGCTGGGGCCAGTCAGACGTCTGCTGTGCCTGTTATTGATGGGTAAGTGTATTTTACCTGCTTAGCCTTTTCAGTTATATCTTATCTTTTCAGGGTTGGCTTTCAGTCTAACCGGATGCAGCTGAATACCAGTATTTTACATGGAGCGACTGCCTATCTGACCTCCACAACCCAGATTGTCATAAAATAAAATGTATAGAACCGATCTGGCATGTCGACCAACCGCCATTTTTTTTTCGGAACAATGATAGTGGAATATAGGACATAGACGAACAAAATTCAAGATGGCGGTGTGTCGATATGCCAGCTTTCATACAAAAAAGTTCGAACCCCTTTCCAATTAATAAAAACCAAATGGCTTGATAGAGCGTCATGCCGCTTACCGTCACGGCAAACTGGTCGGTTTTACTGCCAATAGTGATTCACATCAAAAATTTTGCTGATAGAAAACTACAGTACTTGACGAAGTAGCTTGCAGTCATCATCTGCCTAGCCTTTTCCCAACTATGTTGGGGTCGGCTTCCAGTCTAAACGGATGCAGCTGAATACCAGTGCTTTACATAGAGCGACTGCCTATCTGACCTCCACAACCCAGTAACTGGGTAATACGATACCCCTTGGTAAGACTGGTTTTCAGATTATCGGGCTTCTGACGACCCGTAACGACTGTCACAGATCCACATATGACAGCCGGGACCAACGGCTTAACGTGCTTTCCGAGGCTCGGAGTCTCGGTGCAGGGGCGCCGACTCCGTGGGTGCTCGGGTGCTCCAGCACCCAGCACCCACAATTATGAATATCTAAAATAATTCTCTTTCTCATCCTTTAAGATAAATAAGATATTTAGTAACAGGTGCACAATGCACATGTCAAACTGCTGTGTAATACAATAAATTATCTTTTCTAAATATCTTGTATTTTCAACCGACTTCAAAAAGGAGGAGGTTCTCAATTCGGCGCCTTTGTTTTTTTTCTTGTGTCTATTAAATAACAAAAATATATACATATAACTAGCTAGGTATGTCATTAAAAAAGCTGGAGCACCCACAGGAATTTTTAAAACTCGGCGCCCCTGTCTCGGTGTGTAAAGAGCAACGGCAAGCGTAGGTTAACCTGACGGATCCGACAGGTACGGTAACTTGCAGTAAGTTATAAAATAAAATTTTCAGATATGCCCTGGTCAATGCAGCAGTTCGGTCCCCGGTGGGGGGCGACCACCTCGCCGCGCAAGCTAAACACATGCTGACCAATTTGCACATACAGATGTTACCTATTTACAGCATACAGGTTAGTTGCACATGAATTCTCCTTGATTACATATAATTATTTTTTTTAACAGCTTTAAAAACTTAAAGTTAATATCCGTTATCTGCGATTATTTTGTCTATGATAGTCCTTATGTCACCAGTTATATGCTAGTAAAAGTCCCGTCACAATCGTTCTAGCTGTTTCAAAGATTAACCGGAACAAATGGACAGACAAACAAAAATGTCCTTTTTTGATATAGTACCATGTAAACATTTAGTAAAAGTGCATTCAGAAAAATCTGTTATTTTAATATTAGAAACAGAAATTTCAATTTCATTTACTTGTATAGGTTTCTGGTGCCATTCAGAATATTATGTTCCTCTCACAACATATTATATAACGAAATTACATAAAAATGGACTTGTCTGTTATTCTTCTTGCGAATATGTAAATATTTCAGAGTCATCATCATCTTCCTACCCCTTGTCCCATGTTACTTGGGGTCGGCGCAACACGTTTTCTTCTTCCACTCTGTCCTGTCAGCCGTCATGCTATCACTGACTCCCTTTTCTTTCATATCATTCTTCACACAATCCATCCATCTTTTCCTTGGCCTTCCTCTTCCTCTCCATCCATCTAAATTCATATTCATATCTCTCTTGGGCACATGCGTTTCATCCCTCCTCTTCACATGCCCATACCAAGAGAAACAATTCCCTTATTGAATATTTGATTTTTCAGAGTAAAGAAGTAATAAGGGAACGGGAGCGAGGTCGTTACACGCTGAAGACGCTGCCCGCCGGCCTGACGCACTCCTGGCAACAATACATGCTGAAGAGGCAGTACGAGGACTTCTGCCATTGTGTCGCACAGGTATACCACTCACTTGTATTTGTGGACAGGCCCTAACTACAAAAACCGACTAACTGCGGGCTAACAATGAGCAAAAAGCGCTGAAAGAATTTAGATGGGTTTAGAATTGATGCTATACATATACAGCTGGCCGCGCACAATGCTTGCTGCTCGAGTCTCGATACTCGCACTCACTCTCAAAGAGACAGATATAGAGAAGATTTTCCGAACGCATTCGACTCTAATTATAAATATATTTAAAGTTAGAGTGAACTGAACATGCTTCTTCTGGGTTAGCTCACTCAATCAGCGACTTTGTCTCGACCTAGACCTAGGGTTAAGAGAAAACCCATCTATAATTTAAAAAAAAACTACTAAAATACAAAATGTCAGACACACACAAAACACATCTTTTAAACTCCATAGATACTCAATACCTCTATAGGTGAATGATGTTTTACCTATGGTCCGAAACAGCGACACGCCGTCGGCTACGCTGAAAACCAGCGCCGTGGTTTCGTGCCTTTGTGCACGGGCCACGGCATTATGCTGAGCGTCAGCCGGGTTTTTAATTTTCTTCTTTTGTTTTAATATCAACTTCTTTTTTGCTTTGGAGTTTTTGTATACAAAATGTTTTGTGCGTCCCTTTCGCGTGACCAAACAGTTTTTATTTCTTTCTTTCAGATATCAGAAAGTCAGTACGAGGAACGTCAAGCAGCATCAGTTCCCTTCAGCCACTATGAGTTCCCGGGAGGCTACCATCAGGACTTCGGTCCTGAGCGGTTCAAGCTGACCGAGTGCCTCTTCGAGCAGACTTTAGGAGCACCGCATTTAGGTAAGTGGCTTAGGTTTTTGAGAATGATGGGGGCAAATTAATCTGTTCAAAGTGGACGGGCTTCTTCTGGATAATCTCACTCCATCGTAGACTCTCTGTTATCTCTGACCTAGACTAAGGTAAATTGCAAACCCATCTTATTAAAAAAAAACTGGTGTAAAAGTCAATTTAAAAATTAAAAATTCCCGACTGCCGCCATATTGAATTTTATTGTCATGTATCTAGTGACACTCGCGAGATTAAGACAAATCGATTGACGTAAGAATCATTAAAATCGGCCCACGCGTTTTGTCTCTAGAGCGTTACAAAGGAACAAACATACATACATACGCTGATAAACACATTACCCTTTGCGTTGCGCTGTTGAGTAAAAGAACACTTAACGATGCGGAAAGTCATAATTATGTTCTTCTCATTATTACGATCATTTTTTTTGTTTTGGACCCTGCAAACCTATTGGTTACGGAGATTTTGATAGTGAAAGTTCTATTAGTTATTACCTTAATCCGCCATTTTGTGGCGGCGGCCATCTTTTCATCAAACATCTCGACCACTCCCGACTAATTCACCTTTCAAACAAAAAAAAACAAAATCAAAATCGGTTCATCCGTTCGGGAGTTACGATGCCACAGACAGACACACACACAGACACGTCAAACTTATAACACCCCGTCGTTTTTACGTCGGGGGTTTTAAATCCTAATAATTAGCTACAACATTCAAAATGTGTGTTCCAGTCTGCGCAGCCGCGGCGGCGTGCGACGCGGACGCGCGGCCCGCGCTGTGGGGCTCGGTGGTGGCGTGCGGCGGGCTCGCCAACACGCCCGGCTGGCTGGAGCGCCTCGGCAAGGAGCTCGCCGCGCGCGCGCCCTCCTCGCACCGCCTCAAGAGCCACGCCGCGCCCAACTCCACCGAGAGACGGTTCGCGGCTTGGATAGGTGAGACAAAAACTATAGTATACTTTTTCTTAGATTTTTGTGCCACGACGTCACGATTTTATGCATTTTTTTGGTGTAACGCACTAGGACCGCCCAATACTTTCAATATTTGTTTTGTGTATTACGATAATTTTTTTTTTTAATCCGGTGTCCGTCGCTTCTAAATCCAGTATCCGGTAGGATACTAATATCAGGCCGGATACTAGATAGTTGCCGGATATATTTCTGTTATGTTGTTATCTATGATAGGTACCTTGACTTGTCAAAATATATGACGTGTGTCAGTGTGCTACCAGCAAGCTCTGTGTTTCACTTATTTCCTTTAATATTATTTATTCGCATACTCATCATTGGCGACGAGGACCCACGATTTACAAAAAAAAAGGGACAATGTCTCATTTCGGGATTTTGTCGAGTTTTGACCACAATACTCATGTGTGGCAAAACTACAAACAACGAATTTTACAATGGTTCATTGCGAACGATATTGACGATGTAAAGGATCCAATGGGAATTAAAAGACGAGCAATATTGCTGAGCGCACTCGCCGACAGCAGTTACAAACTCACGGCTGATTTAGCGTTACCGAAAGAATTGACGCAGGTGCCATACGAAGACATTCTCATTCTTCTTGACAGACATTTTACGCCAAAGAAATGTGGATTTAGCGAGCGGTATAGTTTCTATGCTGCTACGCAAGGTCTAGAAGAAACATTCTCGCAGTGGGCTGCAAGGCTTCGTGGACTCACCACGCATTGCGGGTTTCTGAATGTAGAAGAAGCACTGCGTGACCGGTTTGTTATGGGTATGCTGTCGGGACCGGAAAAGGACAAACTATTCGCACGTGACCTTCAAGAGTTAACACTGGCAAAGGCAGTGGAGTTGGCGGAAAGCGTGCGCAGTGCACGCAAAGGAGCAGCAGCATCATCATCGGCGTTGGCGCAAGCGTTATCGTCAAGCGAGCCGCTGTTCAAAATCGCGACTACCGCAAATGAATCCAGTGCTAACAAGGAAAAATGTTCCGTGTGCGGGTTTAAAAATCATAAAACGGCTCAGTGTCGGTTTGCAAGTTATACTTGTAAAAAATGTAATGTAAAAGGCCATCTACGCCGAATGTGCAAAAAGATTAATTTTGTAGGAACTGGCGGGTCGAGCGTGAGTGACGATGACGGTAAGATAAATCAAATATGTTCATATAGGGGTGAACCTATGACTTTGGTAGTTTCAATACAAAATTGGAAACTAAAGTTTGAAGTTGATACCGGATGCCGGCAGTCACAGCGATTTCTGAGAATATGTACAAAAAATATTTTGAATTGATACCATTACTGTCAGCGACAGATCGATTATTTACGTATACAGGTCGTGTTATCCACTGCTTAGGTATAGTGCAATTGCCTATTACATACATGGATAAAACACACGTAGTTAATGTGCGAGTAATACCCCATACAACCAAATCCGGTCGTGGTGACTAAAATTTCGGTAACAAAATAATCGACTGGTTGCAATGTCGTAATTGTTACTACGCTTTGTGCCTGCGTGAGGTTTAGCCTCAAAATATTGTAACAGAGTATACACTTCGCGACTGAAATGTGTCAAACTAACTTTTGGTAACAATGTTTCGTAAATATGTCCACCTTGTTACTACGTTATGACACCAAGAACACAACTATCCAAAAGTGCTTACACTGTGACTACTTTTTTTTCCTAGAATGTTACTAAACTTTGTGTATAAATAGTTACAAGTAAATGTGCACCTTAATTAACTTGGTTTTGTAACATAGTCGAAACTAGTACACAGTTCTAGAATATTCGATTCCTTTTAAAAAAGTTCAGTGTTACTCAAACATTTCATCTGATAACTGAGTGCTAGTACTAGTATATATTAACAATTAACAGTATGAGTAAACCTTTTAGACATACAACTAGTTATTACAATCTCAATATAAATTCTACATTAAAAAACTATGAGCAAGAAGACCTACAACTATACGAACTAAATCAAATAGTATGTAAACTAATTTCAATAAGGGATAAGAACATTATAATATTTCTACCTATACTTGCAACACTAGACGTTTTAAAATCCCTGCACTACCTTTATTTATTATCACTCATAGAAATAAACGTGGAAATGAATAAAACTTTTTTATTTTATGTAGGTAGTATTATTTATTTATTATTTTTAATTATAATCACTAATTGGTTTTTAATTACAATCAGTCAGTAAATCCCAGATTATTGTTATGCACATACAGTAGGTATGTAAAATATTTTTAACACACATAAAAATTTCATCATGGTTACAACATTCTTGTTGCTTCTTCATGTGAAATCAATCTTCATTGTAGATTAATTTATTATTATAAAATAAAGTAATAATAATAATAAAGATGTTAGCCATGGCAGTTAAGAGATGACCAGTCCCAACTGACAGCGCCCGTTCACGAACATGACGCGTGGATCATCAGCACCACTTAGCTCAACCATCTTGAAGGGAATCAAATCGACGGGACGGCATTGAAAACAACTGAAAATAAATAACTTGAGGCTAATTAATAAATATACGAATCTGCATGACGACAGCACATAGTTACTTGATACATGTTTGGAACCACTGGCCTCGGATTATTCCGTCGGCCATAATAGATTTTGTTACTGAATCGAGCAATATGTACACTTTGTGTCGACTTAGTAACTGAACATTGTGTAGCCTTACAAAATCAAATAAGTTGAAATCAAAACAATTTAAATACACGTTTTTGCAATTATTATTGTATCCTAAAATAAATATTAGATCTAAATAATTTAAACTTTCTAATTAGCTACAATGACACCTATGAAATATTAATTTTTCTTATCACAAAATTAACAAAAAAGTAAATGTTTTACCTTACTTCTTTATAAATCGCCGGCGCCCTTATTATTTGGAATTATCTTCCAAATTCCCTCGACAAACGAACTTGCGCACTTTGTAAATAACTAGGTATAATGTTTAAAACTCAACATAAAATAAATAATTATAATAACTTGTAGGTGATGGCTGATGACATTGACATAATTTAAAGTAAAATGGATGTCAGATTTAGGTTGCACTATACGTTCAATCATTCGATATCGTTCATTCAAAACCGTAAAAATTATAGTAACAATGTTACTATAATTTTACGAAACATCTTTTCTAAAATGTAACCACTTCTATGTTTCTTAAATTCCCCACTTTTGGTCAAGGTGTCGAAACTAGGTAGACACAGCTACTATATTTGTTACCAGTGTAGTAACATAAATAAGTAACAGTTTCTACACTACAACCGAAATGGTTGTATGGGACGTGATGGTGGACCTCCAATATTAGGCAGAGATTTTATTTGCTTGTTTAGATTACAAATGTTGCAAGTAAATTATTTAAAATCTAATAATTTTGCCGAAAAGTTCAAGTTGCAATACCCATCAGTTTTTTCTGACGAACTGGGTGTTTTTACGAAGTATCGGGTCAAGCTACAATTAAAAGATGATGCAAAACCGGTATTTTTCAAAGCTCGACCAATAGCATTTGCACTTAAAGATAAGATTAACGGCGAACTGGATCGTTTGGTACGTATAGGTGTACTAAAACCGGTAAAGTTCTCCGAATATGCTTCACCTATTGTACCTATATTAAAACGCGATGGCTCAATCAGACTATGTGTAGACTACTCCGTTAGCGTAAACAAACAACTGGTCGTTGAACAGTATCCGTTACCGACTGCTCAAGAACTTTTCACTAAATTACACGGTGGACAGCAGTTTAGCAAATTAGATTTAACGCAAGCTTATTCACAATTTGTTTTAGACGAAACATCTCAAAAAATAACTTGTATTAATACTCATCGTGGATTGTTTGTTTATACGCGTTTAGTTTTTGGTCTCGCTAGTGCACCAGCTATTTTTCAACGGGCAATGGAGTGTTTATTGTCGGGGTTAGATGGTGTTATGTGTATGCTTGACGATATTTGTGTACAAGGGCGGATCCAGCCTTCAAGTCAGGGGGGGGTCATACAGGGTGACCCAGATAAGGACGTCCAAACGAAAATTTTGGACTCCTCTCTTCTTGGGCTATCCAAAGCACCCCCATGTGTGTTTTACCATTTTTTACTGTTTAGGAGCTAGACTACATTTTAATATTTTTTTAGAAAATTCTTCTTTACAACAGATTTTGTAGATTTTCTCTTTATGTGTCGCATTTTTTGGAAATATTTTTATAGATAATTAATCCTGGAAGTATGGTCTTCGATAGATAAAAACAACTGTGTCTTATTGTCACCCGAAATTACTTAAACTTAGTTCAAAGCCAAAAATGATGTTTTGTTACGTTGCAGATTTTCGGCTCTTAAAGAAAAATCACAATAAGGGCCCAAATGACCTTAAGTTTCAAAAACTTCCATTGTGTAACAGGAGCAACTAAAGAACAACATTTAGATAGATTGAGCGCGGTCTTGCAACGACTACAAGACGCGGGTCTAACACTTCGTAAAGACAAATGCGCGTTTTTCGAAGATGAAATCGAATATTTAGGTTATACGATAGATAAGAACGGTCTAAAAAAATCAAAACAAAAGGTTAAGGCAATTGTTGAGGCACCCATACCGACAAATGTGAATAAGTTACAGTCGTTTCTAGGATTAGTAAATTATTATAGGAACTTTGTCCCGAACGCGTCATCAATATGAAGTCCGCTTTATTCTTTATTGCAAAAAAAAAAATCAAAACAAAAGGTTAAGGCAATTGTTGAGGCACCCATACCGACAAATGTGAATAAGTTACAGTCGTTTCTAGGATTAGTAAATTATTATAGGAACTTTGTCCCGAACGCGTCATCAATATTAAGTCCGCTTTATTCTTTATTGCAAAAAGGCAATAAATGGAAATGGGAAGGTACACATGATGAAGCATTTAATGCAATAAAGCGATGTTTAGCCTCGAATCAGGTTCTTGCACATTTTGATCAAAATGCTAAAATAATATTAACTGTAGATGCATCACCCAGTGGTTTAGGAGCAATTTTATCGCAAATAAGTTCTGATGGAGTGGAACGACCAGTCTCATTTGCCTCTCGTACACTAAATTCAGCTGAGAAGCGGTATTCACAATTACAAAAAGAGGCTACAGCTATTATTTTTGGAGTACGACGTTTCCACCAATATTTATATGGGAGGGCGGTTCCCTTCGTTCTTCGAACGGACCACAAACCCCTTTTATCTATTTTTGGTCCATATCGTGGAATTCCAGAGGTTTCTGCTAATAGACTGCAGCGTTACGCGATGTTCCTTAGTGGATATAATTACTCCATTGAATACATACGCAGCGCTGACAACAGCGCAGATTATTTATCGCGTGCCAGCCTACCTGACGAAGAGTGAACGGCACTGAGTGGGGGGTGTGGCTATGAAGCCGATGGCAGTTTAGTACCGGTAGAAGATCGCGCTTCGTATGTTAACTTTGTTATTGACGGCAGTTTACCCGTTACGCTTAGCGAAATTCGTGATGAAACTCATAAGGATGTAATATTAAATAAAGTAATATCCTATATTGTTAATGGGTGGCCTGACCGATTATCAGATGCATTAATGAAACCTTATTTTTCATGTAAGACCCAGTTGTCCTATGAAAGTGGCTGCATTATGCGAGGGCACAAAGTAGTTATACCAGAAACACTTAGAACTAGATTATTATCTGAACTTCATAAATCACATTTAGGTATAGTTAAAACTAAAGCGGAAGCTCGCAGTAGGTTTTGGTTTCCAGGAATAGACAACGCCATAGAAAAAATGATTGCGAATTGTGAGGTTTGTTTACAATTAAGACAGTTACCAGCACGCGCGCCGCTTGCGCTGTGGCCACATCCACCGCAATCATTTTATCGGATTCACGTTGACTTTTTAGGGCCCTTACATAATCGTTCGTATTTAGTCGTTGTAGACGCTTACTCAAAATGGGTAGAAGCTTATGATATGGGGACAAATACATCGTCGTTGTCGCTGATTAATAAATTGTATGAATTCATGGCAAGATTTGGCTTACCGCATACTATAGTCAGTGACAACGGCACACAGTTTACATCCTCAGAATTCAAAATGTTTTGTACATCAAACGGTATATCGCATGTGACGTCGCCGGCTTATCACCCGGCCAGTAACGGGCAGGCAGAAAGTTACGTGAAGGTGGTGAAGAAGGGAATTAAATCTAGTATTTTAGGCAGTAGTAATGACAAGGGAATTAATAACACGTTGTTAAAATATCTATTCGACTATCGAAATTCCGTTCATTCTTCAACAGGCTGTTCACCTGCCCAGTTAGTTTTTGGTCAGAAACTTCGATCGCGATTAGATTTGATTAAACCAAACTCAACTCTTCCGGGGTCTGTCGCTCTCACTCGCAACGCCGAAAACAAACAGTGTTTTCAGTCTAAGGGGCCAGAGGAGAAGGCTACTAAATGTTTTACGGCTGGAGACTATGTTATGTATAAAAAAAATAATATAAATAAACAAGGTTCATGGCTAAAAGGTATAATAATAAAAAAAATCGGTAAAGTAATATACATAGTTAAGGACTGCCTAACTTCTCGTAGTGTTAAAAAACATAAAAATCAATTAATTGCATATAAAGGAACAGCAAGAATTATTCCCGGATCAGGTGATTGCCCAATTGAAGTTGAAGATGTTACTCCGCAAGAATCTTCACCACCAAGCCTGATACCAAGCCTGATACCCCCAACGGTTGATAATAGATCGGACACGGCGGGGGAGGGAAATGATAAGAATGAAGAAATAGTGGAGACAGAAACACGTACTGGTAATACAATAGAGGATGAAGAATTTTATGAGGCCACAGAAGATCCTCTCAGTGAAAATGCAGTAGCGTCTGGCTCAGATCAAATACCGCAGCCAGAAAGGCAAACTGAAGACGGTAAAAAACTGCGACCAATACCAAGGGTAGATTATAAACGGTTCTATTAATGTAAATAAATTATTGTATTGTCAAGCTACGGGGAGGAATGTTATGTTGTTATCTATGATAGGTACCTTGACTTGTCAAAATATATGACGTGTGTCAGTGTGCTACCAGCAAGCTCTGTGTTTCACTTATTTCCTTTAATATTATTTATTCGCATACTCATCAATTTCTATATTTATTGTGTATTACGATTACGAACATTTTATCATCGAAAATTCACCACGTATTAATCCAGTATCCCAGCAGGATAGTAACTTCAGGCCGGATACTGGATAGTTACCGGATATTTGTTTCTTTATTGAACTTGCACATTTCTTATTCCAGGTGGATCGATCTTGGCTTCTATCGGCTCATTCCAGCAAATGTGGATATCCTCGCAGGAGTATGATGAAGGCGGCAAAGGACAACTTGAAAGGAAATGTCCTTAGAATAGCTATTTATATAAATATACGATAATATTGTTGGGGATAGCGTAGTAAGTATTCGGTAACCTTTTTGATCGCGGCGGCCAATATCAATGAAGACTAGCCGTGTGCTAGCTGTGTGCGCAACACAGGTGCACTCCCTCTGTCCTCACTCTCATAGTCGTCCTATCAGACTATGAGAGTGAGGAGGCCATCCGACACGACCGGGGAGAAATCAGGCGCAGGAACAACGGCGACAAGTGCTTCCCGAGACAAGGAGGTGTCACACCGCCAATTTCCAATCCCGGACTGCTACTGAAAAAATCATAATGGAAAATAGCCAAAAACACTTTGCCTGACCTAGGAATTGAGACCAACGCCGAAATCAATTGTAAGTGTAGCAAATATTTTAAGTTTTATAACGTCGTCCTTGTCTTTCTTACGTGTGTCTCTTTCTAATTCACAATATGTCTTAATAACGCGCGGTTACTGTTATCTATTTTTGTGTAATATTGCACTATCGTCAACAATATTATTAAGATACTTGGTAGGCAGTGAGGTTTCCGACGGATTTTTAACTAAACTTTTACCTTTTTTAACCAAGATCTTTATTGAAAACAGTAGTAACGTACCGCCCATGCCTCACAGAGGGTCGACATGTCTTTAAACATTGGGATTTCTGTACTATATCTAAATTTTAATGTATTCGACATAATCAGCTTCCGAAATAAATTCTCCAAATGATGGTGAACACCGCATAAAAATTTCTTGCGTCATTGTGAAGTACGTAACGGACAAAAGAAACACGAAATGTGACTTTATTTTGTACTAGCTCTTGTCTATGACTTCGTCCACGTGCAAATCAAGTATACCATAAAAGCCATAGCATAGCCTTGGCTGTAGTATACCTTGCTGACAGTGAAATATTTTATGTAAAAATTTTAATGACGATAAAATATCAGCCACTCTCTACCTATTTTCTATCATAATTCCCAATCCATTTACTAACGTCTTCCATTCCCATTCTATTCCATTTGAAGTAAAGTAAAACCTAGTTAAAGTAATTTTACAACAGGTCTAAAGTTTTAACTCATCGGGCCGCATAGTAAGCTTAATGGGACCGCAAATTTTTGTATGGAACGCCTCACTGTTAACCGTTAAATGTTAAGATTGTAGTTATAAAATGATTTTATATAACGTCAGTGTGAATGATTATATTTGTATTATAATTAAATGGATTTTTAATGACTGAGAATAAATAGATTTAAGGCGTTTTTTTGTTTAATTTTAAACTTTTGTCCGCTAATTCATCGGCGTCAAAATTGATACATTATCCTACGGGAGCCGTTAATTTTCCCAGGATAAATGGTAGACTATGTGCTATTCCAGACTACAATGTATCTCTGTGCCAAATTTCATACAGATCCGTCAGAGGTTCTGGCTCGATTGTAACAAACATTCATCAGTCCATAAAATATCATAACTTCATGCATGAGGTATGTACGTACCCAAGACCTCATGCTCAGCAGTCGCTGCCACCACTAGGCTTGTTAAAATTACTGCCTAAAAAAAACTAACAATTCAATAATGAAAACATTTATTTTACACAAGCATTTATATCAGAAATAATCCTTATAATAAACTTTGTAGCAAAAATGGCGCAGCTTTGGCTTTCAATTATATTATATTTAAACTTAAACATAAAAAAAACTTAATTATGTAGGTAGATTTTTTATTATATTAGCAAAACTGATAGATTCTATATATAGGTAATAGATATAAGAAATCTTAGTACAGTATTTTAAAAAGCCGATTCTGTTATATTATTTAAAACTAATTAAATGCAAAATGTAAATTGACTAGCGATAAAGTGAAATATTCAAAAACTACATAATATTAATGATAATCATAATTACGAAGTTTTCAGAAAATTCTCTCGATGTAAAAGGAAACTGCAATACTGGCAATCAGACTATTTTATCTAATTTTGTTATATTCTATGACTAACAAGTTAAATTAGAGATGAAACGGATATGCACCAAGTATCCGGCCGGAAAGTCGCTCAGTATCCGGCAGCCAACATTGCAGAAAACCGAATATTCAAACGCATAAGCCAAATATCCGGTTCGCCAATGGCCGGATATTCGACTAAGCAACAATCCGTTACGTCTCTAATATTGTTTAATCTAACGACAATAAGCCATCACAACTATATGTTAAATCTATGCACATTTATTTATCCAGAGATTAGGAACTTACAAAAAAAAGCTTAGAACTACAATACTATTTTATAGAATACATTATAATACAGTGATGCTCGACTAGTACTGTTGACGAGCGGCCCAATGAGCTAAAGTTGGGCCCAAAACTTTGAGAAACCGTGGATTGGTTTTAAAATACTATAGAAGTAATTAAGTAGATTTAGTAGATAAGTAATTTTATCAACGTTTTAAATTACTAGGGAAAATTAGCAGCTTTTTCAGTAAAATTATGCGCCCACAAACAAATCTTGAGTATCACTGTATTATTTTCACATTGAGGCGCCATAATTAAAACACACAATAATTAACACTAAGTTTCAATAAATATCTACTTATGCATCTAACAAGGATGAGATCATTTTAATTAACAATATTTCTCACTGTTTTACTAAATGTAAAGGAACTTCATTATTTTGAGTGCAGCTTTTAATGTGGAATTTGAAATATATCTTATAATTATAATATACATTATAATTCTGCTTCAACCCCTCCAGGGAAGCAATTCTACCAACTTAGAAACGATCGCAATCTAACCTCAGTTCCATCTGTCAAAAATCCCTTTTAATTTTCTACATTTTTTAAATTAATTGTTGCTGAGATGAGATCACGACTAGATTTTAGAACCTTTTTTTATTTAGTAAAATTGGATGTATTTACGCAAAAGGATCTAATTCGCAAAAACCCAAAATTGAGTTTTACATATTAATACATCGTAAAGGTCGAAGTTTTTGTTCAGTAAAAATGACCTAGAGATAAACAAAGATATGACGTTTATATCAACATAATGTACTAACCAACATTTGTTTAGTATGTATAACTATGTAACAGAATTTTGGGGTTTTGTGGGTTGAATCCTTTTTGCATAACTACATCCAATTGACCTTCTAATAACTTTAGCCAGTAAACTTAATTGGCAGATTTTTTATTTATCTTGTTAATTGTGAGTATCCGTTAGTATCCGGCCATTATGTATCAGGCCCTTAAAGTCTAATTACAAATTAAATTTTTAAGTACTTATAGAAACATAATTAATTGGACATTTCGTTGAAATGAACACATTTTAATTATAGAATTTAAAATATTAATAAATATAAAATATTGAAATTGTAAACAGAATTACATTATATTCAAAAAACGCTAATTTCACTTAACTTATATATAAAATTGCACGGATTAACTTTCATAAGATTTAAATAAATTATTCCTATTTTAAAATCAGGCAGCGCTTTTGTATATTTATTTAATATTTTTTGTAAACAAAGTCAAATGGACATTTGCTCCATATGTCATCATCATCTGCCTAGCCTTTTCCCAATTATTTTGGGGTCGATGCAGCTGAGTACCAGTATTTTACATGGACCGTCTATCTGACCTGCACAACCCAGCAACAGGGTAGATGACACCACCAATCAACTGACGAACTTCTTCTAACCTGTCAAAACGCTATTCTCCCATAGATTTTGTATGGTGTAAATAACTATGACGTCACTTTTGAGTAGACTCAATTGACTAACTATTTATAAATTAGAAAGCAATAAAAAATCAAAACAAACAGTTAATTGAAAATGAATTGGGTTATCAGGGCTAAAATATAGTGTTTCTTTAGAGAAGTTATGTCTTGGTATTATTGGTTAGTGATGTCATCTAACCTACTGGGTAATACGATACCCCTTGGTAAAATTGGTTGTCAGATTTTCGGGCTTCTGACGACCCGTAACGACTGTCTCCATGTAAAATACTGATATTCAGCTGCATCCGGTTAGACTGGAAGCCGACCCCAACATAGTTGGGAAAAGGCTAGATGAATTTGTTTGAATAAGTAGGGATACAGGTAGGCTTGCTAACCGTCCCGCGAAAGTCGGGACGTTCCGTTTCTAGAGCTATAGAGGATGCGTCATTTGTCCCGTTTTATCGTACCTACGGGCCTTATATGCCAAAGTAAAACATTCAATAACATAACATCACGCCTGAAATCCCCAAAGAGTTAGGCAGAGGTGTACCCATTAGTAGGTACACCCACATTTCACCAGGTATGTTTAAGTCCCATGTAATAGGGGGCGAGCCTATTGCCATCAACCGGGCACAAATACAGACTGAGGCTAAATTATAATACATTTGTAAACATCCATCGGTTTCTAAGAAAACTTCAACTATATTCTGCCGACCCTGCATACATATCTGATTCTATGCAAATAGTTTTAATTATGGGGTGCCGCTACTTTTAAATGTTGCATTAGTTAAACTATTATCTTTTATGTGCTTTAGCTGAGCCGTCGATTCGCTGACTGTCTGTCGTTTAGTTATAGATAAACTACTATAACATGGCGCGCCCCTCCATATTACAATTTCAATGTGTGTAGTCACATCCGTATGAAAGAGTTTGTATGTAGTTGTAAGTAATCGTCTTCGGTAGCAGGCAGATTTGTTTGTCAATTAATCATAAATAGCCGACCGCACAAGACACACCAGTGTCTTGCGCGATACGCGTGATAGAATATGTCAGTGCAACGTCATACTAGTACCTAATAATGAGTGATTAAAAACACAGCTAGTCTAGCAACAAAATCGCTGCTTTGTTTTTGTTTCGGGAGCCGTCTCAGTACGCACACATGCGTTGTGAGTCTTAAATACTTTCACAAACACTTTCAAACGTTTTGAATTGTGGAGGGGCGCGCCATGTTATTGTAATTTCTCTCTAACCGCTTTACCAAGTAAAGTTAATAACCTGTTGTTATATTAAACCACGGTTAACTTTAGTTAGGAAAGTTAATGGTGCCGATACCCTTGTTCACAAACTACACTAAAATTACTGAATTGGCATCTCTTACTAACATACAGCGAAAGAAAAGAACGATGACATTTAAGAACTAAGTTAGAGATGTCAAATTAATTTTGGCTTGAACTTTTCCTTTTTTTTAATTAATGCGTTCTGTCATGTCAATGTTCTTAGCTATGTTTGATGAAAATTGATCCAAGATGGCCGCCATCGGGGGATTTTAGATTTTTTAATTTATTTTTGATTGGACAGAAAAAGTTAGAACATAATATCACGCCTGTAATCCCCGAAGGGTTAGCAGAGGTGTACCCAATAGTACACCCACATTTCGCTAGTTATGTTTAAGTCCCATGTAATAGTGAACCTATTGCCATCAATCGGGCACAAATCCAGACTCCGAGGCTGCTACTGAGAAATTACTGCTTTTTTTAGAAATAGTTTAATTTTATTATAGTTTGTGAACAAGGGAATCGGTACTAAGGTTTTTCTTTTACTGTATGCTACAAGTGATGGGGTGGGTCAGCAAATAGTTCAGCAGTACGGGAGTGCCTGCAGCCACCTCCAGCTGCAGTTTATCCTCTTCATCCTGCTCCGTTGTTGGCTCATCAGACGACACAGACATCTTCTGGTCTATCAGCATGTCAGTTGATGTGTTGTCACCAGGCACTGTGTCTATGAATACCTGGGGGAAAAAAAATCTTTATTTTTTACTTTTTTTATGAGCCTGTTTTGCCCCACTATATTCCGTGCATCATCTTTTCAGTTTTGGAAGAATACATCCAACTCAATCCGCCATCTCCTTCGTGGCCTTTTTTTTTTGTTACAGGGATTCGAAATAATTATCTGTATCATACAAATTGTTCCGTGCGGGGATGCCGTGCAGGCCTTGGGTACATCACGGGTCCCCTGACTTTTTTACGAATTATAATAGTTGACAAATCAAGTTTTTTTCAATGTTCAATTGAACCTAACTAAATAATATAAAATCAATTAAAAAAAACATAATATTTCATATTTCACAAGCTTTTGGTTAAAAACCGTACTGAAAATCAAATATTTTGCCGATAAATCGGGTCCTAATATACCTACGTAGAGATGGTACCTAGCTACTAATAATTATTTTGAGGGTAGGTCGGGGCCCCCGGCGTTCGTGGGGTCCTGGGCACACCTACCTACACCGAGATGGGGCAGGGTGGTGCAACTTGCACCACCCTGCCCAATCCTGGCTACGCCCATGGTCGTACCTCATCATCATCGTCGTCAGTCTCCGGCTCCTGCTGGTGCTGCGCCTCCATGGCCTCCACCACGTAACGCGGCACGTAGCTGTCCTCGTCAGAGCTGTAGTCCTCGCTGTCCTCGTCACACTCGAAGTAGCGGCTCTGGAAGACGACAAAAAGTTCATTAACAGCACAGCTTCGACTCGACAAAAATAAATTGCCATTTAAGTTAGGACTTTAAATCGTGAGCGTTAAAATGTTTTTTATAATGACTGGATTTCAATGGCAACGGCTCTCATGAGGCGTTGACAGTGGCGTAACTAGCATGGGTGGCACCCGCGGCGGATAACTCTGGTGTCACCCCAAGAATAAAAAAATAATAAACATCCGGTAAACGTAAAGTACGAATTTATCTAATTATTACAAAATGTGTCTTTCATAATTAAAATATAATATTGTGATAACGTAATAAGTTACTAAATACAGGTGGCCCAAATAAGAACGTCCAATAGAAAATTTTGGAAGCCTCTCTTCTGGGGCAAATTCACTTTATTTACTTGACCCGGAAATTAAACCAAGACAGTAAAAAAAAACTTAGATCTTTTTTCTAAACAAATACCTTACATTTGCCTTACATTCAAAAATCCACCTTTGCATTGTCGAAACAGAAATTTTACAAAAGTTATTTAACTTTTGTAAAATTTATTTTTTACGTTTTAAAACGTAAAAAATAACTTGTAGGTACGTTAATACGACTTGCATGCATAGATATCTACGCGCCAAAATAGTCCACAACGTAAATTACCAATATCTGTTACTTTGTTATAAATATAAATGCGTAACAATAATCTAAATGCCCGAGGAAGTCCCATACCCGCACGTGTATGGTCATAGGTCATTAATAAGTACTATAATCTAGGTAATTGGCACGCAAATAGAGGCTGATCTCATCCGTGTTCGTGTCAAGCAATTCAAAAAAGTATATCGCGAGGTTAAATCCATTGCCGCATACATTGATGGTTCTTTGTCGTTTGGAAAAAAGTTTTTCTCATTTGGTACGCAATGTATTACGAAATACAAGGACGGCTACAACGCAATGCATTGTCATTTCTTTGACAGTTGACAGATAAAGGCTATTTACGTAAGGTTGGCTAACCTGTGTAGTGAAACTACGTTCCGTTCAACATTAAAATGGCGATGTAGAAAATTCTTTAATGTTTTTACAAAGTATTTTTTATAATGCGCATAATTTTAACACAAAATCGTTGTCTTTTGACTATAAAATATTCGTATGATTCTACTTGAGCTACAAAAAATAAACAATTAAAATAAGATTTAAAAAATATTGTTCTACAAGCTAAGGCAAAACGGAACGCAACTCCAAGTCGCCAACATACAAATGATTACAAACAGGAATTTATTCAGAGCTGTCAAACATGACGATAATAATTCTGTTGTGAAAAAAATCTACGAATCACTATCAAAACATTACTGAATCGCTGTGGAAATGAGACATAATCTTAGATAACAGTTGTGTGCAACATTCAATCAATAAAAACAGACAGTGATATTGCAAAATTTTACGCAAAATTTCCGCAATGTATTGTTGACATCCTTTGTTGAAAAATAAGTGACCATGGCTGCTGCCCTAGCAAATGACTCGCCTAAATACAGGAACAGCATAATCTGCTGCAGTCCAAGCGTAGAAGCGACTTCTAGAACATCAACTTCGTCTACATCTGGTTGTGTTTCCGTAGACGAAGGCTACGATTCAAATTGTATCCCAAAGTCTATTGCGAACAAAAAATTAAAGATACACAGTTCTGCAACAAAGGAGGAGTTAGAAAAAGCCATAATACAGTGTAAGGAGCTCGTTTTAAGCAGTGTACAATGTTCGGATGAGCGAAAATGGCTCGTAAGGTATCTTGTTGAATTGAGACTGCGGTTAGAAGATTTGAAGGACAATAACGGCCTCGCTAGGGTCCAAGTTTCAATAAAAGGTCACCATTTTCAACAGCAAACGAATCCAAGTAACCGTAAACAGTACTGTGATCATTGTAGTGGAGTTATTTGGAGTATCGTTCAAGGGTCATACATTTGTACTGATTGTGGATACTTATGTCATTATAAATGCGTTGACCACATATGCAGGGTCTGCGCACATGTTGTTATGACCGAGAAGGGTAGCTTCGAAATGAGTATATGTCCCGAAAAGGGGTTAGCAGCACAAGATTATAAGTGTGCGGAGTGCCAAACAGCGTTGACCTTCAAAGATATGTGGAACGAACCGCGTTTATGCGATTACACTGGCCTATATTTCTGTACCACTTGCCATTGGAATGATCAAGCAGCGATACCAGCTAGAGTCATACATAATTGGGACTGGGAGAAGCATTATGTGTCGCGAATAGCGTTTCAAATGCTGAATTTATCTTGGACAAGACCGTATATTGACATTGAGAGTATAAACGCCAAATTATTTAATTTCATTGCGGAGTTAGAATGGGTACATAAAATGAGGAAGGACCTGGAGTGGATGCGGAGATACCTGTGCGCATGCGCTGACGGTACCAACTTACTATCACCGCTATTCGTGCAGCTAGGTGACGTGAACAAGAAATACAGTATGAGCCATCTACAAGCAATCAACGATGGCTCTTTAGAAACGGAGCTGACCGAACTCACAGAAATATGCCGTTCACATATAACGAGCTGTGATCTTTGTTCGGGCAAAGGATATTTGTGTGAAGTCTGTAAGAACAATGAGGTGCTGTATCCGTTTGATAGCGGAGCTTTAATGTGTGATAAGTGTAACTCAATGTATCATAGGGGGTGTTGGTTACGTAAAGGGCAGAAATGTCTCAAGTGTGTGCGTTTAGAGGAACGTAAGAAGACCGTTGAAGATGTGCAGGTAGATACTACGGACACATTAGAGTATGATATTGACAAATTTGTTAATTGATCTGTTTTCTATGTGACTTTATTATCTGTGTTAAATTTTTATTTTTGGCAACAACCGCTTGCGCGTTGGTGAAGATGTGTCAAATAGACTATTGAGGCCTCCGCACATGTCAGACAATCGTTGACCGATTCTTTTTGTCGAGAAACGGAATGTCAATTCCAATATACAATGCAAATATCCCACAAAAAATCAGTTGTATGATACTATTAGACTAATATATAAGTATGGTCCAATAATCGACCTGACAAAAAGTCTGACCTGTGTAAAGGCCCTAATACTATCAATAATTATTAATACGAAATTATATTTTGCTAAATCAATGTTAATTAGGAATACTATGTTAGATTTTAACACAAAAAATTTATCGATTTGCCACAAATCTGCAATAAGCTTTAGGTAATGTACATATGAGATGAATGGGCTTATAAAATATTAAAATACTATATTGTGCCTATATCCGCGATGCGTTTTATATTGTAGCTTTACGACTAAATAATCGCTTATATGCGGACTTAAACATGTACCGTTTGCAAACGTGTATTGACAATCCCAGAGGAATAAGCCAGAAATATTGTAGTTATATTGCTTCAAAAGTAATAAATCAAATAAAAATATTAAATTCAAATCTTCAATAAAGGTTTTTATGGAAGAAATACCACAATTTTACTAAATATAAGTACAACCCTAATATAACTGTAGCGACAGCGTTCGGCGCGATGTTAGCATTACCTATACAAAATCCCGACAACAACCGTCGGGCAGTAGCCCACCAGACACAACACCCGTCTGGTTGGAGGATCCTCCCTTTTCAACGGAGGATGAGAAACTTTACACCCTGATTCTCATCCCCTAGAAGCCTTCATTCGTAACAAATAATACTAATAAATCGTTGGTATAACGAATATTGGTGCCGATTCCCTTGTTCACAAACTATACTAAAATTACGAAAATTGGCATCTCTAACTAACATACAGCGAAAGAAAAGGACGGTGACATTTTAGAACTAAGTTAGAGATGTCAAATTAGTTTTGCCTTGAACTATTCCGTGTTTTTAATCAATGCTTTCTGACATGTCAAATAAAATTGCATCTAATTGAAAAGTCTAATTTATTTCCGCCCCTTTCTTGTTTTATTGGACAGAAAAGGATAGAAATAGTCTAATTTAAGTTTAGTTTGTGAACAAGCGAATCGTCACCATTTTCTAACACTTAGGGATTTGTCACACTGCATGCGTTCTGCGGTCTCCGGTCAGGTCAAAGCGACAATGTTGTTCTACAAGATGCGGGCTGCGTTCGTTTTGACCTGACCGGAGACCGCAGAACGCATGCAGTGTGACAAATCCTTTAGTGACCATTTTTAAAACATCCGCAAACAAAATTGTAAATAAACTAACATACTTTTTTGCTAAAATGCAGTCAAACCAGTTTTTAATCTGAATTCAAGTTAATGTAGGTATGTCTGCGACCGATTTCAAATAATGTGAATGACATCTTTACATATATTATTGACATGTAACACAATACAAAAGTACCAATGTATAATTTTCTTTTATTACACGGTTTCCTTGTTTGAGCGGTGATCATGACCTGCTTGGGGTCTGGGACCCCTGATTGGGTAGTGTCGGTATGTCCCGACAAAATCGGGACGGGAGTGTCTGACAACGCTGCGTCGAATATAAGTTGGTGATTCCTGCCTGGCCCCGAAAGTCTGACAACCAGTCTTACCTAGGGGTATCAGTTACTGGGTTGTGGAGGTCAGATAGGCAGTCGCTCTATGTAAAATACTGGTATTTAGCTGCATCCAGTTAGACTGGCAGCCGACCCCAACATAGTTGGGAAAAGGCTAGGCAGATGATGATTCCTGCCTGGAGTGAGTATGTGGTGCTGTTCCCCAAACAATAGAGCACCTGTTATTGTGTTCTGAGTGCCCTGATGCCTGCACTTATTAGGAATCGATGGACGCCAATCTCGTGGCCAAGTTCTAGACCGACTTAATAAAGCCTTCTATCGAAACGCAAAGAAGAATGTAAGACAACACTGTTTTTTGCCCCAAATAATTTAAGTATAATACGTGCCGAAAGATGAGACTTAACACACTACACAAACATTATTATTTCGTAATAAATATTATAATATTGTTAAGAATTTTAATCTAAATGTCATCGAAATATCCCTGAATAGATACACAAATTATGGATAACTATTTCGTAAATCCATAACTGCGCAAGCTCCCCATTACTGACGCTTGTCAAGTCTCATCTTTCGTGGCGCAATGTTATGTCAATTACTAAAAGTTCAAATAGCCGACACTTTGTAACAAATGTTCGTTACAATAGTGATCCCTTTTTGCATACTTGAGGTGCTAACTTGACTGGGTTGTGGTTCTGCGGATATCGTGCGGTAAAAACCCGCTGGAGGACAATCTCTGCCTACCCCATCGTGATAAACAAACATATCTAATGACTAGCACTCTCCCCGCGACTCCGCGTGATTTTTCTTACGGATCCCTAATTTTTTGATAATAAAATATAGCCTATTAGCACTCAGTGATAACGTAGCTTCCAATTTGTGAAACAATTTTGAAAATCGGTTCATTACTTCCGGAGATTTTACCCCTACATTCAAACTTACAAACAAATGTTACCTCTTTTTTATTATAGTATATAGTAATTAGTATACTAGCTTTTGCCCGCGACTTCGTCCGCGTAAATGTCGGACCCCCGTTCATCCCCTTAGAGGGTAGATTTAAAAAAATCCTTTCTTAGCGGATGCCTACATCTACCTGCATGCCAAACAACCCGATCCGTCCAGTGGTTTGGGCTGTGCGTTGATAGATCACTATGTTAGTCAGTCAGTCAGTCACCTTTGAGTTATAGATAGTATAGATTAGTATAGATGACACATATTTTATAAGCCCCCCGATAAAAAATAAGTATCAAACGTCATATTTTGTCCGTCTGGCTTTAGATTACTCATGATAAACCGGATGCTCTGATTAGTCAATAATGTATCAAGTAACAATACCAGCCTAAGTATTACTGTAGAATAATGTAACCAAGATTTTGTAAAATCCTAATTGAAAAGAGCAGTGCCGTGGAGTTTCTTGCTCGTACTTCTCCATAGAGGCCTACCTCCGTTTTGGAACGAGCAACTAGCTTCAACTTTCGGGACTAACTGACAGACTCCTTGACTATTCAAAAGTGCCTGTATATGGTCTAATTGAAATAAATGTTTTGACTTTGACTTTGACTTTGTTCTACTGCAGGGCAAAGTCCTCTTCTCATACAGAGAAGGCACGAGCATTGATCACCACGCTTGCTCAAGGCTTTCAGACTATTTCATTCAAAGTCCATGTTTTTTCACCATGTTTTCCTTCAGACTGCCTCGTTAGTCTAATGGTTGCAAAGCGCGACTACTGAGCATGAGGTCTTGGGTTCGATTCCCAGGTCGAGCAAAGTGTTATTGGGTTTTCCATTAGGAATTTCTCAGTAGCAGCCTCGGAGTCTAATGCCGGCCATCCACCATCCAATCTATCGTCGTCGATTGGACGATAGATTGGATGGTGGATGGCCTGCATAAAGTGCCCGGTTGACGGCAATAGGCTCGTCCCCTAGTAGGCTAGTACATAGGACTTAAATATAACTGGCGAAATGTGGGTGTACTAATGGGTACACCTCTGCCTAACCGTTCGAGGATTACAGGCGTGATGTTATGTTATGTTTTCCTTCACCTTAGATGTCAGTGGTGTCCAAGATAAATTAAGAAAGTACATAAGAAATAGAAAAAGTCAAATGGGCACTTGCCCATACCCGGTTGCGAACCCACAGCCTGGTGGATGAGAGTTCTTCGTTTAACCACTGGGTCATTATGACATTATTTTCAAACAACACAGACATAATTAATTTAAAATTAATTACTTACCTACACCATGTTTTGACAAACTCCAGACCAGTCGAGCGTCGATCGTGTGTTTATCTATATCGATACGCTTATGTACCTATGTACAATCAACAAAAGAGATAGGGTACGCAGGATCGTCAGATATAGTTGAAGCACAATATAAAGATAATCAGTAGTTGCACTCGGCCGTAACCTTGAATTAAGTACCTACGACTTCGTGCTACGTACTCACGCGTTAGGGCTGCCCGCACATAGGTAGTATTTTAATTTCATCAACCTATTGAGTTTCTTTCTAGTTATGTGAATAAAAATATATTTTTTTTAGTTTAAAAAAATAATTCATTGTGATTGAAATAGTGTTAAATAAAAATACATGTTGCGTTGTACTTACAGTGGGTGGCCAAATTATTAGGGACAGCGCCGAGATCTTAATAATTTCTAGTTTGTTTAAATTTTTCAGGGAAATGGGTTGTCTTAGGCCCCACGGATATTTTTATTTAAAGGATTTATTAATTGAGGTAATAAAAACATCAAGTCTGTAGGCAAAACTATTTACTTATTTTTGGAAAAAAAAAATATACGTTATTTGATTTCTAGAAGTCGTTGGTACTGGTCCTGCCTCATGTTCCCTTCGACGGTCACAACGATGTATAGGCGCCTTAAATGCCTTTCGAAAAGGTCACAGACCACACCATGGTACTTATTGGGTGTTTAGCCCCCCCACAAGGCAGTTCATGCAGAGTCTGTATGAAATAAATTTTGTCGAGCAAAATCTGAAATATTGATTTATCGGAAGCATACCTGAAAAAATATTACAAAATCGCAATACAGTGACAAACACCACGTGCTGTTCTATTAAAAGACATATTCTTACCCGACTCCAGCCTGCAAAAGAAAAAATTCGGTGTTGTCTGGCCCATTGAAGTCGTCTCTTCTTCATGTTCTCTGTGAGGCGTGGTGTCTTGATTGGCCGACGACCTATCAAGTTCTCTTCGGCCAACCGCGCTTGTACTGTCCTTTCGAAAACTCCTTTTCTTTCATCGTTCATCATCGTAGACAAACGGGCAACACCCGTTTTACGATTTTCAAGGCAGATATCTCTGATTTTTCGATCTGTACGGAGAGTGGTGATCGTTTTTCTGCTACATTTTTTCACACGGCCTACCTCCAGAGTATTGTTCTGCTCAGTTTATATTTTTATTAGAATAACTACAAACCTTAAAACACTTGCAATTGTTGCTATACCTCTCTGGGCATGTGTAGAGTGCAGTATTAATGTTTTTATTTCTCTAATTTTTCTTGAAGATGTGTCTGAAACCTTGCCCATACTAGAAAAAAAGTAATTTTGAGGTTTTCAAGTTATAACTTTAATAACATTAAAATTCAAGTATTAAGATTAAAAATAGTACCACTATACGAAACATTACTCACGTTCTGACTACGGTAAGCTGAAATAAACTTGCAATGTCAATCTGATTTTTTTTTTACACTGCTACAATAAGAGTAATTTTCAACAAAAATCAACTAAATGAGAAAGTCACATCACTTTTCAAAAAAAAGGTACCAGCTCTACAATTTTTTCACATCAAAACATAATATTAATATCAGTAATAACATCAAATAAAAAAAAACCCGTATAAATCTATTACTTTGTTTAAAAATAATGTTTCAACTAGATAATACATTTCTATGAGCGCTGTCCCTAATAATTTGGCCACCCATGGTATAATTCAAAGATTTAATAAAAAAAATTCGCCGAAGGAAACCAAACTCCAATCCTTACAAACTTCAACATCTACTTACTCAACCAAAATGAAAGAAACATCTAACGAGTAATTATAAAATCTGTTTGCATCCCAGCTTATTAACGTTCACATTACTAGCTATAGCTACAGCTAGGAGCACTTTGGTCACCCATCCAATAATGTCGCACTGCTGCAAACGTTATTTAATATCAACCATCTCATCGCGTGTGCCGTATCTACAGCAATGAAAATCTCACTAAGTAGGCAGGTATCATTACCAGGTAATAGGTTACCATTAAGGTATTACTCTCATAATCATTTCATAATGATATTTCGTCTATGGTAAATACCTAATTATTTAAGTAACTAAGTACAGATAGCCGAAACCTAGGTACCAGTTCTACGGGAACGGCGTAGTTAGGTCATTCGTATCACTTTTTAGTTTTACACCCTATCCACAATTTATTTATGTATTTTATTAAATTATTAGTAAATTATCAAGTATATTACTCGGTGGAAAAAGCGAAATGTGTAGTTATATAAGTATTAAAAAAATAAACAAATTACGTATACGTAATAGTAGGTATAACCCGGTTCATTAAAGAATGGAATCTTAAATGGCGGCGCTTATCATGTTCTCTCGCTCGCACACTAGTGCCGTCTATAGTCACTCCAGCGCGTACCGTAAGCAGAAAAAATAATAGTCTTGATTTGCTTCCTTTTTGTAGGTACTTATAATGTCTCATTTTTTAAATTTAACATTCCTTTTATGATGTTGTTTAACGTTTAAGTTTGATAAAGATAGTTTTGAAAGAAATGTTACGCGTTCAAACAATAAGTCGTTTAATTTAATTACGACAGGAACTTGAAAATGTGATTTTTTGTTTGTTGAGATATCTTAACGATTTTGGTGTCAAATGAAAGGTATAGGTCTACAACCATTTTATTCGTTTAAATTATGTAAATCGGTCCAAGTGAAAAAAAACTTTAACTTGAAATTTTATATGCTGACTGTACTATCTGTCAACGCAAGTACATGCCACCATTTTAGATTCCATTCTTTAATGAACCGGGTTATAGGTAAGTGTTTAATTATTGTTCTTAGTCTTACTTTTCGTATTTTAAAAAATGTTATCTCTGGGTGCGTTATCGAAGAATTCAAGCGACCAAACACTGCACAATATAGTTTATAATTTCTCCTTGCCATGTTGAGAAATCGCACGCTCACTGCTTACAAAAATATTACACCATCCATTCCTTTATAAAAATGTACTCTGTGATCCATTCGTCACTACGGCGCGGCGGCGCGGCGGCGCAGTCAAGACTGTTTGTGTACCGAGAGTGTACCGAACTCGACGCGCGTAGGTATGACTCGCGTTGCGACCGTTTCTATGAAGATCACCTACTGTAGTATTTTTATACTGTGGTTGAAGTTTTTTTAGAAACCGTAATTTCAAGACATACTTAATTTCTTTAAAGAAACACTTTATTTTAGGCCTAAAATCAAATTAATTTTAAATGAACTTTAAAATTTGAATTAATAAATAGTTAGTCAATTGAGTCGATATAAAAGTGACGTCACAGTTCGATATTGTCATACAAAATCTATGGGAGAAACGCGTTTTGACAGCTCATAAAAAGTACGTCAATTGATCGGCGGTGTCATCTACCCTGTTACCTATATCTGACGACCCTGCATACCTATAATCTCTTTTGTTAACTATACCTATGCTACCAACACAGAGTTTAAATTATACAACGTCATTTGTCCGTCTGGCTGCGTAAGTATTACTCATGATAAGCCGGATGCCCTGATTAGTCAATAGGTAATTCAACAACTACCTACCTACTTTTCGCGACATACAGAGTGCTTAAATCGAACACGTTAAACAATGGGAACTTTCTCATTATCTAATCTTGACTGCGGTGTGACACAGTCGTGTTTTGACGAGCATTAAGAAGTCTGTCTGTTACACCGTACACTTTCGCCCAAAGAGTCTTTGTGTATGAATAAGACAAGCTTCAAAGTGGGGATTCTAAAAGTCCAGCCCAAGTGGGGATTTTGGGATTTACTCAAGCGCAGCAGTTTATTATAGGGGGGGATACCTTGCACCCTGTTAAGTAACTCCACCATATAAGAATAAATAGGCCCTGTATATAGGGCCGCGCGTCTAGTGCAGCGGAATTTACTTTTCAAACCTTCAGATTGAAGAAGTCTCTGCACATAATTGTCAGATTTTAGGTCAGCACGACAAGGACATCAAGCTGTATATTTATTAATCTGACGTGCTCGAGTATGCCAATAATGTCATAATTTTATTTTTCTCGACTTCTAAGGAAGGGTTATTAGTGTTTACTTTGCTAAAAACCTACCCTCAGCGAGGGGTCAAGCCCTCCCACAAATGATAATCCCGGATCCGCGGCTTAACTACTATATCTTCACTAACCTGACATTCCAGACAGCGACAGCTCTCTCTGTAGGTGCAGGTGTTCGTCAGCGCGTTGTCTATTTGTCGCAGGTAGATCTCGTCGTTGGACATCCCGCGGCGCTTGCGACGTGCCAGCGACCACAGCAGCGCCAGGAGCGTGCCTCGACCCTTGGCGCACTTCGTGGGACCGCTGTCAACAGAAGATACCTAGTTATTTATGCTAACTACCTATATTTATTAATTTATGGTGGTCTTGGGTTCGATTCCTAGGCCGGCAAAGTGTTGATTAGGTTTTTCCATCAGGAATTTCTCAGCAGCAGCCTTTTTTTTAAGGTGGTAAAAATCATCAAATGAATCCTTCCGCCCTGGGTGGACACAGGAACCTCCCGAAACAACCGTGTCCGGTGAGGACCTGCGTCAGGCGGAAGGTGAGGACGCCGTAGCGCTTCTCCAGCCACTCCTCAAAGAGGGGTCTTACCGCCGCGATTGGAATCTGGGTTTATATGGTACATAACTGGCGAAATGTGGGTGTACTAATGGGTATATCTCTACCTAACCCTTCAGGGATTACAAGCGTGATGTTATGTTATGTAGAAGAAATCAAGAATTACTTTTTCGCAGAAAATAAAGTTGATGTAGACAACCTTTATATGAAACTTCGGCTGTTTTGGCTGGTTCACAAACTGACGGCACGGTTGGCGCAGTGGCATTTCGCGAGTTCGATTCCCGCTCGGAACAAATATTTTTATAGCCCACAGATAGTTGTTTCTGGTCTGGTTATTTGCGTATGTTATAAAATATGTAAATGATGGAGAAGAAATTCCTAGTGTGATATGTGTAATGTCTTAAATAAATAAATTGCTATTATGCTATGTGGCCATGTTGATGGTAAGAAGGTACTCAGGTAAGTAGTGACATCGTAGATACTGTTCCGGATTCTAGTCCCTAAAAAGTATATGGTATGGGGGATTTCATTTTTTTTGGTTAAAAGTCTTCCTTACATTTTGACAGTTTAGGTATTGCACATGGAACACCTGTTTTTGCTTTTAAATAACCGACGAAAAATTTCAAGGCTGGATTCTTGAATACTAAAAGTATTTACTCACCTGTTTCCAACATTGTTCAGTAGCGCCGGTTTCATGTCCTCCGACTCACACAGAGCGGTAGTACTCTGTCGTCGACGTGAACGAAGCATGCTTTCTGATTTCTCTTTCTCGTCTGTTACTGTTAAAGAGAAAAAAAGAAATGGTAATGGTAAAACAAAACTTATGAAAAACTAGCAGTTTGTGAGACAATTAAAAACTGGAGTTGCAGTTGTAGGTATAGTATGACTAAGTTTAGGCTGGGAATAAAATATAAATTTTAACCAGTTAGTTAAAAAGTACTAGAGTACTTTTTGATTAATAGTTAAAACTTAAACTATCTTTAATTAGTTTAAGTTTCAACTGTTCCGTCTACGATGACGTATGGCTAATAGCTCATTTACTGTTGAGGGGTATATTTGTCAAAGTTGCGGAAAAGGTGACATGTAAAAAGGAATATCTGAAATTGGTTAATAAATTATTTATTGGTATAAACAACCGCGCCGTCGCTCGTATAGAGAAGTAATCGATAGTCAATCAACCATCGTTTGTTTGTTACTCGATCTTGACTTCAAATAAAAACAGTCCACCTTAAAAAAACGTACCAGAAACTTCCTGATCGCAATAGCCCCACCGCTCGTTATCATCTCTCTTCTGATCCGCAGGCCACAACTCCTGAACCGATGGGTTCTGGTAGATGGTCTCAGTGGAAGCGTTGCCGTTTTCCGCGTCGAAATTCGTCTCGGGTTGGTTCAGGACCTGATGAAGAAGATAAACTATATGTATCTAAGTAGAAATACCTACCATACCTATTTCTGCCGCAAGGCAGCGATGCTGTGTTCCAGTCTTAAGGGTTTGGGTGCCGGTGTAATTACAGGCACTTGAGGACGTCAACTTTTATCCTGGGATGGCAACGCATCTGCAAGGCTTCTGGTATTGCAGATGTCTATAGGCAGCAGTCACCACATAACGTCGGATGAGGCGTCGGCTTGTTTGGTATGCAATGATATAAAACAGTGGATTTGATTAATCTAAATAATCGGATATTCAAACGGTTCCAATGGGACCCTATTAATATAAGCCTACGCTGTCTGTCTATGATAGGTTTATATCTTTAGAACCATACACGTTACCCAGTTGAAGTTTTGCAAAATACATGTGTGGCCCATACCTAAATGATTCGTGAATTTAAGTAGTTCTGCAAATTGTTAAGGTTCTATACCTACCCATAGGGTGCCCAAAAGGAAGCTTATACCATCCTTTCGTCTATCTGCCATAGGTATGTTACTGTAAAGCGGGACCTAAGCCGCCGTCTCTCCATATATTTTTCATATGTTAGCTATGTCCGCTATCATGACCAAAAATCGTTTTATTTCTAAGCAAAATAACAACAAAAATTGCAAATAGACCTTCTACATACCAGCCTTTGTTCTCATTTTACAGAATGTTTTACGTACGGCGAACATTAATGGAGATACAGTGAAGGTGAACGTGTTACCCTACTTTGGTTTCCGCAAGGTGATTTGCGAGTCATCGTAACATCCGTAGGTTTATACACGGTCGAAGGGACAACGACAAATTAATTTTTATTATGTGTTCAGTAAAGATTCTAGAGCTGCAATATTAGGCATGTTACTTAAAAAAAAAAAGTTGTTATTCTACACAAAGTGTACAAGGTTAAGATGTATGCAACAGTTTTTTTTTTTAATATGACGCAAACGGTCGTGATGGCCCAGTGGTTAAGGCACCCACCTCTCACGCATGAGGTTGTTCGAATCCGGGCAAGTACCAATGTGACTTTTTCAATTCATATGTACTTTCTTAAGTTTATCTTGGACATCACTGACATCGGTGAAGGAAAACATCGTGAGGAAACCTGGACTTGTAATTAATAGAAGTCTGAAATCGCCAATCCGCCTTGAGCAAATGTGGTGATCAATGCTCATGCCTTCTCTGTATGAGAAGAGGCCTTTGCCCTACAGTGGGACAGTAATAGGCTGGTATTATTTTTTATTATTATTTTATGACGCAAACTCTGCTCTGAGGACCTACCACCACCTCTTAAAACAGTACCATTGGATTGGATTTTCAACTCTCGGCGTTGAGCTACATACATACATACACCTGCTACGATCCTTACATACTCCTTTCGCCTCATCTACGTTCATACATCTCCAAATTAATTTTAAAATAATAGGTATTTTTTTAAGAGATGGGGTTAGACCCTTGATGATCTAGAAACATGTACTGAATCCATGGTAACAGAATGTCCGTCGATGACCTTCGACTTGTATTTCTGGCATTATCTTTTCTCTATATATTAGTATAAAATAAAGTCGCTGCCCGTCGTCTGTACGCTTAAATCTTATAAACTACGGCACGAATTTTAATGCAAATTTCTTCAATAAATAAAATGATTCAAGGGGAGGGTTTATGTACTACATTGTATCCGTGCGAAGCCGGGGCGGATCGCTAGTTTTTGGAACGAAGTTCCTTGTTTATAAGAAAAGAAAGAGTAAATTGAAAAATCAGTACTTTTGCCACCTTAGTGCATTAGAACAATACCCTGTTTGAAGCTTGTCTTATTCATACTCAAACACCCTTTGGGCGAAGGTCAATACAACAATTTATTTATTTAATTTAGGTATAAAAATATCTACCTGATAGTGCGCTCGCGTGCCTAGAAAGAATACTGCACCGGAACCGCCAGTTGCCATTTTATTCTGAAAATACAACAATTTTTTTTTATTTCCGTCATAAAAAAATATACGGATGACTAAAAAAAACGTAACGCGATATTTAATTTGTCTTGTTAATTTATTAAACAAAAAAATGCTTAGTAATGTTGATAAGTCATTATTTTAATTACTTAAAGTTTATTTAAATGTTATTTATTTAGCTGTTTATACTGGAAAAACGAAAGAATTAAAATTAATAATCATGCGTTTGACTACAAAACATTTAGGTACACGAGCGCTACTCATTTATTCACGTAATTAGTACTCTATTGATTTATATTTTGATTTAATTAAAGGAAACAATAATTATTAAAGCCATAGTTAACTGGCTTAACAGATTAATTGCTAACAACACGTATTAAATTAAGTAATTAAACTGATTCACACTATGTCCGTAAAATCGCAAAAAAATTGAGATTTACCTCAACAGAAATCCTTTTTTAACAGTTTCTTAAAGAATAAACATAAAATACTCTAAAAAAAACTACACAATTATAACTGAATACGCTTGAGATTAATAATTAATCATTTTCAAAGATTTTTGTTGTCGCATTGTCGAACTTTGACAAAATACGGATTTGACATAGTTTTGACTTGCGCAGTACCTACTCACCCCTAAACTTTTGGGGTTGTCATAGGCACGCGGAAAAATAATATCTGGGAGATGTTATGTTTTTTTGAGATAACGTTTTAATAATAAAAGCAATAATACAATTTGTATGGTAAAATATTGTAAAGCAACAGATTTTCAATGTTTTTATTGTATCGAAGAGCGCCATCCAGAATCTTATAAGAGAAATTAGTTTAGTTCAAACTGTGTTCCGCTGGTTTGCGTTTTACTTACCATGTTGAATAAGAAACCTAAGTACCTACCATGTTGAATAAGAAACCTCTTGTAGAGCACCACAGATGTCGTTACAAAAGGTACGTTTTTATTATAATTTCAAACTTTTGCTCTGTCCGAGTTTACATTTTGACTTTCACTAATGAATACGAATACAACAGATAAAGAAAATCAAAATCTTATTTGTTTTTTTTTAATAGGAAATCATTATTTAGTATTTTTGATTCTCTTATGAAAACATTAAATGTTAAAAAGAAAATAAAACCGATGTTGAAGCCCAATATTGATCTGACTCAAAATTTTATAGAATTCAATTTTGAGTCTAATAATTTTCAACAATTTCAACACTAGTTCATAATTATCATTTGTGTTGTTTTAACAATCATTTATCAAATTAAGCACATTAAATAAATAAATTGCCAAACAAATTATACTTTTTTATCTTTTTCACTAATTAAAAAAACATTCCAAAAAACAAAAACAAACTTTAAAAAAAAGGAGTCAAGTTAACCACACAGGTGCTGTAAGCATTCAATGTCAAGTTCAAGCATTCGTCATTCTCCTGAGTCGCGGGTATTCCAAATACAGTCTAGCAATTTCTTCTAGTCGACAGAATGGCAAATGTTGAAGTTTGTAATTGCGACTGAGATCGTGTATGTCAGAATATTATGGTGCTGCACACTTGATTGAAAGTGGATGCGCTGTATGTACCACTTTACCTTGTGGCAGCGGACTCCCTGTGGTACAGAGTGAAATTGTAGTCCATGTTCAAAGCGGTGCGAAAACTTTGATTGCGCGATTCAGGATTGTAGGTTAGTTGGAGAGTTCAGAGAAGACAGTTCCTTTTTTGTTTTTTTTCTTCATAAGTAAGTTAAAGGGTTTTTTTTTATGCAATGATAAATAGGAAATAAATTCTAGGTGGAAACTATACTAGCTAACTAGAAAGTCACAACGAATCTTATGTAACTCTACATTAGGTTCGAGATTCTATCTAGCCTCGAATAAGAAAGTCTATAGTTCGAACTAGAAAAATAATAATAAGGTGCAATTTTGCAACCTCGCGAAATCGAAGGAGTTACTATGTTAGTGATTGATAAAACGAATCAATATTAAAACATAGATTTTTTACGCCACGGGCGATTTTATTCTTTGAAAGAGGGGTGTTCTGAAATACTGTCAAACATAATCAACAACAAAAAAAAGGATTTATTGATTTTTGTTCAGGTGTCGTAATTGTATTTGATTCCAAAGTAAACAAAAAAACTTTTGAATCGTCAAGCTTTTTAATTATTGCGGTTTTGGATTATTAATGTATTTTATGCAAACCTCCTTGAATTTGACGAGGTTGCAAGACTACACCTTCTATTAAAACGTAACCTCTGTCTCAACTACTCTGTAATATCCCGTAGTAGAGGGGTGGCAGTCAGGTTTTATGAATGGACACCGTTAAGGCCAAGTTACACAATAGCTTTACAATTAATATAAATGTAGAGTCGTGTATTGTGATGTGTGGCGTAAAGAACGTGATGATAATAATATTGCGCAGTCCTTGGAGATTATAAAACAATGGAACCAACACCTAGCACTTACTTATTGGCAGACACTTCAATATTATATCGTTATTTTTTTTTGTTCTACTTCTTAATTTTAAATAATACCAAACAGCAATTTACTCTATAAAATAAGCAATAATAAATTAATTGCATGACGAAATTACGGTGTAAATATAAATAATTTACATGCTTGCTTGAATGCAGTGACATTTAGGTTGTAAAGTCTTTCCTTGTAAACATTGTGTTTTCTCATAAATTAACATAATAAATAAGTATTACCTTAAATTCGTTTTTTTCTCTTGAATATAAGAAACTAGCTGTCCGCCGCGGTTACACCCGCGTTTTTGGTTACTGCTCCGCTCCCGTAGGTCGTAGCGTGATGGTATATAGCCTATAGCCTTCCTCGATAACTAATCTATCTAACACTGAAATAATTTTTCAAATCGGACCAGTAGTTCCAGAGATTAGCGCGTTCAAACAAACAAACGAACAAACACTGCAGCTTTATAATATTATAAGTATAGATCTTGACATTTTATCTGGCTTCTCTTAGGTCGACCTGT
The DNA here is from genome assembly GCA_949316365.1 of Hoplodrina blanda. Classification (NCBI taxonomy): domain Eukaryota; kingdom Metazoa; phylum Arthropoda; class Insecta; order Lepidoptera; family Noctuidae; genus Hoplodrina; species Hoplodrina blanda. The sequence continues at coordinate 1,713,004 of OX438573.1, read as the reverse complement.
AACTAACTATGTAATGAAACCTTTGAATCATCTTGTAAATTGACAGTTATTTTGAACTAGCTATATGTATACCCCGCGGTTTCATCCGCGTTAGATTACGTCTTTGGTTACTACTCCACTCCCGTGGATTGTAGCGATAAACGAGCTAAATAACACAAGAGGTATTTCAAATCGGGTCAGTAGTTCCTGAGATTAGAGTTAAAACAAACAAATATTTCAGATTTATATTTATAATTAATGTAGAGTAGGTAGTCATGCCTTTAATAAAAATAAATAGAGCGTCTCGTGGAAGCATGCGTCCGTGACTCTATATGTCGGAAAATGCGCGAACGTGTTTCATACCTATCTATTAACTATCGTTTGGCGTGATAATTGGTCAATTCATTAGTTTGGGCTTATTTTTTCGTCATTCTCTGCAAACATATAGCAAGAAAGCAGCATACTGTAAGGTTTTTATTTACATACAATTGTTTCGTTATTCATTTATACAACTTTATATTTTCTGAAAAATTCGCTTAAATCAGTGATTTGGCCAGTTCGTAGCTTAGATGGCGTAGGTACCTACAATCGAATTTCTAAATTGGAAGGAATATTTTTCTTTCCAATTCGGTCCCTTCCAATGATAAATAAAACATAAGTAAGATTGCTGGATTATAATTTTATAAAGAGTTAAAAGTTTAACCATTTATTACAATTGGGAGTATTTACAGGCACTTTTGAGAAGACGCCTTTGCCCAGCATTGGGACAGTAATAGGCTGGTATTATTACCGCGAACAACCTACAGATGATTAATGATAGCTAAGACATTTTACTTAAACCACTCAATTTTAAATAATTTTCAAAAATTGAATTGTTTTTTCTGTAGGTACATATTTTGTTATTGATTATAATTAATGTGCACGTGTAAGAATGCAATGATTCATTCAATCTCTACGCGGCTCTAGCTGATATTTATTGATTTGCGATATCGATATCTTGCCAAGCTATTTAAGGTATACAATGCCTTGTCAGACAAGGAAGGCAGACGGACGGTTTTTTATAAGTTTTATAATATACAAGGTGTAGTTTTCCATCGTCATCAAATTCAAGGATTGCTAGTGATGCTAGTGATACTCACCACAAATCAATCATATTTTTATTTTATTTTATCAGGTGTTTTCGAATTCAAACTAGCCATCTTGCCGCTGAGTTTAGGCACACGGTGATATAGTCTTGCGACACTGCCTACCTGCATACGCAACAGTGCGATTATGTCCTTTGAAAGAGGTGTATTCTAATTTACTGTCAAACATGAACAACTAAAAAAAACAAGTATTTTATTGACCAGGTCTCGTAATTTTATTTGATTATTTATGTCTTTCAAGGCAATCTCATGAAATTTGACGATTATCCAAAACTACACCTTGTATATCGCTCTAAGTTGTATTTCACACCGGCTCTACGTAGAGCAGTGACGTTCATGCGATCAATTTCAGCCGGCTACTCTACGTCATCCGCTTTGCAAGGAAACTGTGATATGTAAGAAAATTTATGTTTTTTTCAATTGAAGGTTTTCTTTTGAAAACTGATGTAAAAATAGATAGAGCGGCCGGAAAGTAGTTCTTTAACGGAATAATGTTTGCTTAGATGTCAAGGAGAACGTTCTCGTATAGTTATTTGGATGTTTTTGCTCAAGAGTGTTAGACATAGGTATTCAAAACAAAGATCATGGTTCAAAGTATACAGTGCGATGTTTTAACAATAATGAAACACAAATTTAGCATTTCTTTAAGTACTTCAAACAACACCTTTATACAGCTAATGAGTGTACCAAGTACTTTCTAGTGCCTCTTATGCAACATGTAGCAATATTTTTATATTCGTATAAGGACATTGGAAGGACAACCATCGAACTGGTAAAGGTTGAGGGAAACCGCTGGATGCTGGAAGCGTAGGAACGGTCATTGTGGCTATCTTTAGGAGAGGCCTATGTCCAGGAGTGGACGTCGTTCTGTTGACATGATGATGAAAATGAGGACATTTTTAGTCCCTACCTACTGAAATCAAACATACTGCAGTAATTTTTATAAAATACGTAATTTTTATTACTATTTCTATTGAGCACTATACGAAGCTATTAAATGCTCCATTTGTTATGGCTTAATTGGATTCTATAACGTAAGAACGTTTGTAAGAAGTTTTTGTAGTTGCAAAATGACATTGACTCTCAGTATTGAACCCATTGTTATTTGATACAGGAAGTTACAGTGAAGGGCGAGGATATTATTTATAACTTCGTGGGGTTGTGCTAAGGGTCATGCACAAAAAAGGGGACTTTTCGACGAACCATAAAAAAAACCAATAATTAATTGGACCTGTTTGGTGCAGCTGAGGGGCATACACCGTATTTTTTTTTGTCTTTTTATTTAAATAACCTTATTTTATTATTTTGAACTGTGTCAAATAAACATGTTTTCTTTCTTTACTTATTTTCAATTACATGCATGCATTTATGCATCAAAAAATGAGTGAATGTTCATTGAGTCTACCGTTTTCTTTTTTACGTGACTAAGAATTAGGAATTACTAGCTTATGTAGGTTTACTTAACCGATAAGTTATTAAAATTCAACTGTAAAAGCTTTTAGCATGGAATTTATCCTTATAAACGAAAAACTAAACACAAAAACGAGAGTTACTCATCTTTCCCTACCGGACATAAACATTCTCAATATCCGATCCTCGACGCAGCACTACGTCACGTGCACCGACCAATCAGTAGTCCAGGCCTGCATCGCGCTATCAAAGTTTTCACCCCCGTTAGCATATATACAAAAGGCTCGGTAATGCAGTCGGGAAGTCCATTGCTACACGGGTAACCGGTTGTGGCGGAGGGCCGGTCTAAGCCTCCGCCATCTGAATATGTCGTCTGTATAGATGTCATGTATGGGTTTAATATAAAATGTTTAAAGGATAATGTTCAATCATTCTGTTCAATGAAAAACGAGAGTCCTTCTCACATACACCGAAGTAGCGCCTTTGACTTCCTTTTTACTTTTCTTTTTTGTTTTTCTTTATTGGAAGATAGTTAGAAATTGTTTTTTAAGCTTTTTTCTTATATTTTTCCAATGAGACTCGAAACGCGATCAAAATACAAATATCTTTTTTTTTGTAAATTAATATGAAAAACTAATATGATTAAAAATATATATATTTTGAATTTATTATCAGATTCTAGTTAGTTCAAGTGTTCTTAATTCAAATCACCCTGATCACCCGACTCTACAAAAAAGAAAACATAAATAATAATTTTAAAAGGAGAATTGACTCATTGTTAACTTGTAATTTGATTCTTTAAAAACATATAGATTACCAGATTTTAGGAATCGATAACAAATTACTGTGTTTCGCAGTTGCATGCTTTTGTTATTTCCATTGCAAAACGGAATGTCAAAGAAAGTTCAATGACCGGGAGTGCTCTTGTATCAATGACCTGTTATAGAGCTAAACGGGTGTTTCTTGGTCATCTATAAATAATCAATTGTTGCACTTTTTGTTTGTAAATAGCATAATATAGTAGTACTCTTAATTTAAAAGAGTTAATGAAATACTTCTTATGCGACTATTAGTCTTATTGTTATTTAAAGTACTTAGAAGATTTTAAGAAGAAAAAAGAAAGTTGAATCAAATTGAATTCGTTTGTTTTAAAATGATTTTTTATAAAAACAAAACAAAAATACCACTAAATACTTCAAAAAACTTAACAAAAATGCAAAAAGAGGGTTTTAATGTTTTTTTATATAATTACATAAAGGAAAAAAGCTGAATAATTATCATAAAAGGAAGTCAAATCAGCTACTAGCGTGTGGATGAGACCTAGTCTCTCTTTATCATTTTTCTTGACATATTTGACATTATATTTTACCATTATATGATTGCTTATACGCTTCAACATATCTGATGACAAGGAGTTAGACCGGTTCCTTGTCAGCACCGGCTTACGTAGTAGCTACGGACCTCCCAATAACGCAAGCCATAATACCGCTCGTGCTCTAACAGACGTGAAAACTTTAATTGCGCGATGTAGGATTTCAATTTTAAGATTTTTTTTCTCAAAAACGACTAAATCTACCTCTATTGTTACTTTGGCAAATATGTTTGAAGTTTGATAAAGTTTCTTATATTATTTTTTATTTTTGTGTAGAGTTTGTACTTATTTGTTTTGTTGAGGGTTCCAATTTTCCGGCTGCTCTTATGAGAATCCTATAAGAGTAAAAAGGACAAAGTGTTCTCGTTCGCGCTGGTGATACCTGTTTCCAATTGGTTGCATAAGCTCATCTGTTTACCTTTTTGGCTCTACCATTGCTCTACTACGTCAACTACGTGACGTCCAGCCATGAGTTGAGCCATGAGAAAGACAGAGATAGCAATATAAACGTACAGTAATAAAAAGAGAAACAGTATTATTTACGCAACTATGATTAACGAGTTGCAATTCTATTTTGGAAAAAGATAAAAATACGATATCTACCTTTTATCTTAAATAGATATTTCAATAAAGCAAAAAAAAAAATACTATTGAGAATGATCAATTCTTTCTAATTATGTAAATTACAAGATAAAGAAAACTATAACGTTGTTAATGTGTTAAAATTAAATCAATCATAATTTATTATCTTGCTTATAATTAATTTAAAAACTAAAAATAATCGATTACTTATTTTCCGGTTTTCATTCTGAGGGTAAACAAAATTCCCGCTGGCAACCCTGGCAGAATGCCGAGATGTCTTTGATGTCTTTCACTCGTAATTTACAAAGAAAAAAACATTTTATTTAATGGCGTCGCCATTTTCGTTCGCCAACTCAACTCAATTCGCATATTCGCATAATTCAACGTGCTATTCATCTTGTAGACGCTTATTTCAGTGTAATTAACCGCTCAATCCCCGCGCACATGCGGGCCGCGATGACGTAATGACGACGTAATTTGACACCAGTCACAAAAAATGCTCGTAAGTGTTTCGACTTCGTCGTAGAGCGATAAGGGCGACTGTTTTGAGATCGTAGATAAACAAAGCACGTAGTTAAGTAACAGCGGTCGCCCTTTGTCTTTGTTCCTTTTGTAAACAATGGATGTAATCTGAGAACTGACCAAAATAAACAATGTTATCGTATTGTTATTGTTCTATGTCGACTGTTATAAAACTAGAGTCGCTATGTACACCGAACTTTGTAAGCTACATTATGAATAAACAAGGAATGTAACAACAGCGTTTTTTTGAGAATCATACGTACATTTTCATAATATTACAACTCAAACTTCATAGCGCGCGGCGCCATTTTATATGTATTTATACATATGTAAATATGATTTTGTAAACACTCTAATCCATGTTTTGTACGACGTACTGCGATAGCAAAACCTGTTTTGTGATGGAAAATAACCAGAGAACATACTTATCTATAAGCGATAACCGTACCATAGTACGGTATTTCTATTTAGTAAGGTTTTATCAGAGAATGGCTAAAAGTACACATGTTCTTGTACTTTATCGATTTGTGATAAAACTACTGTAGCTATGTACACAAAACTTTGTAAGTTACATTATGAATAGACAAGGAATCTAACAACAGCGTTTTTTTGAGAATCATACGTAACATTTTCATAATATTACAACTCAAACTTCATACGGCGCGGCGCCGTTTGTAGGTATTTATGTAAATACGTATATATTATTTTGTCAAAGTGATTTTATGATGCTATTTCATGAAAGTATTGTCTAGAACGAAGTAATCACTCGTTGTAAATGAATATTACATCTATTTTCTGTCGATTATGCACTAAAACAGCGAAAATTCTTTGAAAAAAGTTTACGATTTCTCACGACTCTTGTCAAATCAAAAAAATCAAATTTTATGATGCTATTTCGTAAAAACATCACACATAACGGTGTCCTAACTAATATTCTACGTAAAAAACACTGCACTTACCTTCAAATCACTACAATAAATCACAAAACACAAAAAATGTGGAACAAAAACCCGCATTGTTGACAAAATTTTGAAGTGGGCCAGATGTCAACTTCAACATTTTTTTTCTATATTGTTTATGGATATTTGCGTTCCGAGTGATGTTTTTATGCAAGGCAACATCTTTAGCATACAGATTAAAAATATTCTGAGACAATATTCGACTAAATTCATATTAAAAACAGCTGTTAAAGCCGTTGACAGATGAAAAAATCTCATGACATACCGGTGTGTCACGCGGGGCTTGACCGGACTTCATTGTTGCCATTAAACGTGAGTATTGATTGTTGCAATAATAAAATTAAAAATACATCGCCATAGCATAGAAACACCGCATTTATGAATTAATTTGGTGTTGCAAGAATTTTTGACAAACATTTTGATTGACGTTTATTTTGTTTATTATTTATTGGAAATTAGGAATAACTCGTTTATTTAGCTATAAATATGCTGTAGGTTGAATCCATGGTGGAAACTATGACCGCATGACCTATCTGTCGTGTCTTGGTGCCTGTCAGACATTTCACAATTACAATTTTGTTTCAAAGTCGTCAGTTTACTGATACTCCCTTTGACCGGTTTTCGCATCAATCAATACACGAGCAGCCCCCTTCATGCAGGGTAATCTCACTACTATTATAAATGGATGGATGAAATTAGCACAGATATATATTATAGCCTGATATGCTACTTTTTTGTCTCAGAAGAATGTACGGATCCCGTGGGATACTTATTAAGTCTGACGCGGACGAAGTCGCGGGCAGAGGCTAGTCATTCAATAATTCTTGTCTAGTTACTTAATCACTGAGTCATACATCTTCTAGTCTTTATGGAACTAACAAGCTGCTTGTAGAATCATAAAAAAAATACTATTACTCAGTAAAAATACTAGAAACATGTACTTAAATGATCTTAGGTAATGTAATCTCCGGGGTTGCGGGACCTCTTAACAGGATACCGTTGGCTCCGGAACGTAAAGGGCAACAGAAGGAACAGGGTGGTTTTTTAGTCAGTAAAAGTCTGAGTCCCTTCCGCCCCACCCAAGGCGGAAGGACTCATTTGATGATTTTTACCACCTCAAAAAAAAGGTAATATAATTTGATTCTGGAAAGTGGTAGGCTGGTTGGGGAGACGACCACCATGGTTCATGTAGAATTTACATCAAGGACTATGTCCGGAAACAGAGTTTAACATAGAACATAGGTCTTGTAAACCAATTATGTATGGCAAACAATGAAAAGCCAAAATTATAGCATATCATAATTGTTTTGGTTCTGTACCTCAAAAGGAAAAAAACAGAAACCTTACCTATAGGATCACTTTGTTTTCTGTCCGTCTGCCCCTTTATCTCATTTTATGATTAACCTACTAGCTTTTACCAATAACTTCATGCTTGTGAAAGCCATTTATTGTATAAGCAGACTTAGTCATGAACAAAAAGAAGCTTATTTCCTTGTTGTCATTCCCAAACTATCTCTTTGTCAAATTTCATCATGATTATCATCAATTCAATCGTTGGTCTAGTGGTTAGTGACCCTGACTGCAAAGCCGGAGGTAGTGGGTTTGATTCCCACCAAGGACAAACTTTGTGTGATGAGCATAATTGTTGGTTATGTGTTTGGGTGTAATTTATCTATAATATGTATGTATTTATAAATTATATAAGTATGATATCAGTTGTCTGGTTACCATAACACAAGCTCTGCTTAGCTTGGGATCAGATGGCCATGTGTGAGTTGTCCCAAGATATTTATTTATATTTATTTATTTATTATTCACATTTATAATGGTTAGCATGTGAATTTTCAGACCTAACTCATCATGTCTGACGAGGAGGAGGTGACCGTTGAGACTACCGATGGACAGATCCTCTCTGCGGAGTACAAGGACGGTAAGCATTCAAGCTGATAGCACTTTGCCTTTATCTCAATCTCCGGGCTGTATTTTCCCATAAGCCTGTCACGTTTTTTTGCGTAAATGTGGGTTATCACAGGGTTTTTCTTTTTGCATGGAACCCTAATTCTTTTTTTTTATAAAATAAAATTAGCTTTAGTTACTCCCTATTTTGTCAGCGAAGTGCATGTGATCGCAACTAGATTAAAAAAAACACAATTATTATGTTCTTTTAAATTATGTTCAAAAGTACCTTTTCATCATCATCTGTCTAGCCTTTTCCCAACTATGTTGGGGTTGGCTTCCAGTCTAACCGGATGCAGCTGAATACCAGTATTTTACATGGAGCGACTGCCTAACTAACCTCCACAACCCAGTAACTGGGTAATTTGATACTGATAAACCTAAGAGTAAGACTGGTTGTCAGACTTTCAAGCTTCTGACGACTCGTAACGACTGTCAAAGATCCGCGTATGACAGCCGGGACCAACAGCTTAACGTGTTTTCCGAGGCACGGAATGATGTCAGTAATGTCTAAGATAAACTTTAGAAAGTACATATGAATTGAAAAAGTCACATTGGTACTTGCCCGGATTCGAACCCACAACCTCATGCATGAGAGGCGGGCGCCTTAACCCCTAGGCCATCATCATTAAAAGTACCTTTTAATGTTTTAAATTATTTATCTCAATTAGATGAGAAAAATAATTTGACTATCATGCTTGTGGTTGTACAGGCCAGTTGTACTGATCTATCTGTCTGGGTCTTTGAGATACAGTTTTTCTCATCTGCTGGATATATTTTCAGGTCAACTACAGATAGTGGAAGTGACTCCATTTGAGAAGGAACGGGTAAGTTTATTTTTGCAACTCAATTTTGTCTATATGGTATTCAATCAACTGCCTCGTTGGTCTAGTGGTCGCAAAGCGCGACTGCTGAGCATGAGGTCTTCGGTTCGATTCCCAGGTCGGGTACAGCGTTATTGGGTTTTTTCATCAGGAATTTTGCAGTAGCAGCCTTGGAGTCTGGATTCGTACCCGGTTGATGGCAATAGTCTTGCTCCCTGTGACATGGATCTTAAACATAACTGGTGAAATGTGTGTGGTACACCTCTGCCTAACCCTTTGGGGATTACAGGCGTGATTTTATGTGTAATATTCAATCTATGTGACTATCTATGGTAGTTTGTCATTATTACTTACAAGCACTCTCCCCACGACTTCTTCCGCGTGATGTGTCTTACGGATCCTTAATATAGCCTATGTCACCTAGGGATAGAGTAGCTTCCCAACAGTGAAAGAATATGTCAAATCGGTTCAGTAGTTTCGGAGCCTATTCAATGCAAACAAACAATCAAATCTTTCCTCCTTATAATATTAATAATATAGATTATTTGTTCTCCCTTCCAGCAACAAACCCATATCCTGCCAGACATGGGGGAAGGGGAGGATCAGGAGTCCAAGTACATGCAAGTACTGGACTCCGGCAAGGGGTTGGTGCAACTGGATCTATTGAATTTGACACTTGTCAGGTATGTAAATAAATAAATCTTTTATTTTCAAGTACCAAGACTCATAGTGTTAGAGATAAACTACTATAACATGGCGCGCCCCTCCATATTACTATTTCAATGTGTGTAGTCACATCCATATGAAAGAGTTACTATGTATTTGTAAGTATTCGTCTTCAGTAACAGGCCGGCAGATTTGTTGGTCAACTAATCATAACTAGCAAGACGCGCAAGACAACGCTCGTGTCATTTTTACACGACTGCCCCAAAAAAAGGAGTGTTATGTGTTCAGGGTTAATGTATGTATGTATGTATGTATGTATGTATGTATGTGAGTTTCTTTATTCCACCATAACTTTTAAACGCCTGAACCGATTTAGATGTATGGGGTATCGTTACAATCCTTGCATCGTTCCGAGTAACATAGGCTAGTTAAAAATAAAAAGAAAGCGGTGTGGTCACTTTAAAAAGTAAATTAATACCAGCCTCAAATTATTTTTTTAATGAATCTGGTCGTGTCTATGTTTATCGTCTAGAATTTGGCAAGTAGATTTAAAAAATATATAACACTGTAAATAAAAAACGTCGTAAAAAAAACTGACGAGTAAACAAAGTCTGTGCAATTTTTTTGCAGTCGTGTTTTTTAATTTTTTAATTATAGTAGCTTGTCATAGAGTATGTCAGTGCAGCGCCATACTAATAATAATGAGTAATCAATGACGTCGATAATCGAGCAATAAATCGCTGATTTGTTTATCGAGAGCCGTTTCAGTACGCACACATGCGTTGTGCGTCTTTTAAATACTTTCACAAATACTTTCAAACGTTTTGAATTTGTGGAGGGGCGCGCCATGATATTGTAGTTTATCTATAACTGACTAGTAAGCTAGCTATTACTAAAATAGGCTAGTTGATACCACCATCAATTGACGTACTTTTTATGACCTGTCAAAACGCGATTCTTCCATAGATTTTGTATGGTTATAGGAAACTGTGACATCACTTATTTGGCAACTCAATTATCTCAATTTCAAAGCCACAAGAGATCTAATTTTTCAGTAAATTGTAAATTAATCGGGTTTTCAGGGCTAAAATAAAAAAAAAAGAATACTGTTTATTTTCAGACAACTACATAGTCCATAGAAATAAAAATAAAGTGTTTTTTTTAAAGTTATGTCTTGGAATTATGCATTTCTATTGCAGATGCCAAGACGGTGAGGAGTCATACCAGCTGGTGGCAAACACAGGCACGTCTGACGGTGAGATGTCTTCTGATGCAGCGACAGTAACTTGTGTGCTGCAGACGAGTGATAATGAAGGTACTTTCTTGATACTTGACCTAATAAAACACATGCAAAAAAATTTGGGCACTTGGCAAAATTAATTTTCTTATAGACTTTCAATTGAAAGTAGTCAAAGTCTTTGGTTTCTGCTCCGGTCCCGTGGGACTTAGCGTAATGTTATATACCTTTTACTATTCCTTATTAACCTTTTGAACGCCAGAGTATAAACTTATCGCCGTACACCTGACGCCAGGCCACTTTTTCTGTCAAATGACCTTCATAAAAAATAGGGATTCCAAAACTTGATTAAATTGTTTATTTCATAATATGGTGCGACGTGTATTTTGTCATATATTTGTGACGTTGGCGTTCAGGGTCAGATTTCGTTTGTCACATAAATGTGACAATGGCGTTCAAAATCTGGCTATCATACACAAAAATAATTATTTCAATCCGATTGGTAATTTCAGAGATTAGCGATCTTAAACAAACACAAAAAACCCCTTCAGCTTTGCTAAATTAAACACATAAAATCATCACGCCTGTAACCTCCGAAGGGTTTGGCAGAGGTGTACCCATTAGTACACCCACATTACGCCTGTTATGTTTAAGTCCCATGTAATAGGAGGCGACCTTATTGCCATCAACTGGGTACAAATCCAGACTCCGAGGCTGTTACTGAGAAACTGATGGAAATACCTAATAACACTTTGCCCGACCTGAGAATTAAACGCAAGACCTCAGCAGTTGCGGTTTACGACCACTAGACAAACGAGGCAATCCAGTAAAATTATTAATTACACAAAACTGACTTTTACTGATAAAAAGCTATAATTGTCTCGACGGCGCGTTCTGTTCGCGCGCGCCTCAAAGAGCTGTTAGCACAGGGACCCCCGCCCCAATAGGGGCCAAACGCCTGCCGGGGTTGCGGGACGTCTTAACAGGATACCGTGGCCCCGGAACGTAAAGGGCAACAAAAGGAACAGGGTGGTTTTTTAGTCAGTAAAAGTCTGACAGTCCCTTCCAGCAGCCCCACCCAGGGTGGAAGGACTCGTTTGATGATTTTTACCACCTCAAAAAAAAAGAGGCTATGTTTTATGGCAATCACTTCCATGCAGGAGAAGTCGTAGGCAGAAATTAGTTAGTAACAAATAATAACAATCATTAGTTTTAGACCCAGATAACCAAGATTCTTACGTGATGGTGGAAAACGAGGACGGACAAAATTCCCTGGTCATACTCAAGTCTGCGCTACAACAAGTCACTGATGTACAGAAGAAAGTTGAAGCTAAGGTACGTAGTAGAGATAATCTACGATAACATGGCGCGCCCCTCCACAATTCAAAGCGTTTGAAAGTATTTGTGAAAGTATTTACATGACTCACAACGCATGTGTGCGTACTGAGACGGCTCTCGAAACAAAAACAAATCAGCGTGTCATTGTTGCTTGACTAGCAGCGTCATTAATTACTCATTATTATTTAAATAGTAATATGGAGGGGCGCGCCATGTTATAGTAGTTTATCTCTAGTCCGTAACGCGTTATGGCCACTTCTAGCTTTGGAAATAGTACATTATGATACAAATGAGATAAATTGGTCATTATGGTCAAGTTTGGATTTCAGCCCATGCAGGAGAGGGCTTTGCGAGCCGAGAGTAAAATAAGTGCAAATTTATAGTTGCAACAAAGTGAATTAAAGATGATGTAAAAAGCACGCGTGCGTTCCTACATTATGAGCTTAAAAGCGGTGCAATAACAGCCACTTTATTACTAAGTGTGTTGAAAATATAGTTTTGTAATGGCTAAAACAATTTATTTTGTTTACAGAAAAGTTTGTCACCAACAGAAATATTAGAAAAGGCGAAATCACTACAAAAGGCTAAGTAAGTAAAAAATATACACAAATACACATAATATCACGCCTGTAATCCCCAAAGGGTTAGACAGAGGTGCACGATTTGTTTTTGTTTCGAGAGCCGTCGGCTCTGTACGCCCACATAATTAATTTCAAACGTTTTGAATTGTGGAGGGGCGCGCCATGTTATTGTAGTTTATATAGCTACTTAATTCGATAGGCAGTTTGCGTAGTTAACGTGTATGTGGTATGTCTTTTTACAAGCTTTGATTTAGCTTGCACTGTTCGTATGTATGTAAGTAAGTTGTCCTTTCAAAAGGATGTCAACAGTATCTGCCCAATTTTGTTCAGAAGGTACACTTAGTGGCATAAAATACACTAGATTACACTGAATAATATTCAGCACTCTTAAATTATTTATATAGTTGCCCAGGGAAGAGAATAAAATAACTTTTAATCGTAATAAAAAGCACGCCATTTTGGCACTATATGAAATAAGCACCTAAAAAAACTGTCAAGTTGACAGACGAGTACGCCGAAACGCAGAAACGAACGGAATGACATGTGTCAAGTGTCAACAAAAACAAAACAAAATGACATTTACGAAATGTCAACCCGAGTGACAACCAATTAAAACGCAATCGTGTATGCAAAGTTGCCACATGTTTTAATTGTATTACAGGTTATTAGGTTATATTTAAATAATTTATTAAATAGTTAAAAATGATTTATGAATTCCTCTATTTTTTCTCTACGATTTGGTGCACGTGTACTTCGAGGAGGTACATATTTGAGCAAACTTGTACGGGATTTTGTTGACCTCCTTTGCAAACCATTTTTCGACCATTTGTTGGTATCCGATTGAACTGAAATTTTGCATACACTTTTTGTTTTGATGACAATGCAAAGTCCAATTTTCAATTAAAGATTGTTTTTAAAAATATGTTTTTAATTAGTTTATTACACCCTTATGTTATTTCAGAGCGCTCCTAGCATCGTCTTCGCGCAGTCGCTACCGTGGTCGGAAACGGAAGAGTGACCTGCCCCCACCGCACGAGCTGCTAGCCTCCCCCAACTTCAAGCTGTATCTGTATAGTTGCAAGCTGTGCAGCTATAAATGTAATGCAGTCAAGGATATGTCTGCACACAAGGTATTCTATATCAATACAATCTTATCTAAATATATATATAATATTAATGTTTCTTCTTCAAGCAAACACAATGTGATTCGTCTAAAAAAAGAGTTTTATTTATTAATAAAATACAATTAATCTTTTTTAAACCAAATGTGAACAAACAAATGAACACTTACTAACCTAAAAAAAGAGAATCAACAAATTAATGTTCATGCTTCCTTGCTAACTTAGCATTTCTTTTACTACGTACGTACGTATCAACGAAAACAACTTTTAACAATCACGTACATAAAATTAAATTATTAAACCATATTATGAAATTATTACATCCTATGACAAGGAACACGAGAAAAAAATCAATAACCAAGTCAGTGTCATCAATATGTCAATGTCAAACTTTCACATCACCCCCCTCCGAAATGCAAATTTTTCCAACAAGTTGAGTAAAATTTAGCTGTAAAACCTAATCAACAAACATAGGGATGAGCTTTATGACATGATATAGTCCAATAGATCTTGATCCACGGCCGGTATTTATTTTAAAAACCGAATCCGATATTTTTTCTTCAATTTCAAACGGACCAATTCTTATTTCATCCATCTTCTTTTTGTTCAATTTATTTCCATAGTCAACATATACTTTATCTCCTTTTTTAAATTCGTATTGTATTCTGTTTTTGTCAAATAAAGTTTTATTGTATTTGTGTGATTTTATTGACCTTTGTAATGCTATTTTCCTGTCTTCTTCCAAACTATTTGTTAATAACTGTTTTTCTTTTACTTTATCTGGTAACATATCTGTGGACTCCCCGGATAGCAAATATTTAGGAGAAAATCCTGTTACAGAATGGTTTGTTTCATTGTATCTATTTCTACACTCTTCTGCTATTTTTGACCAATTTGTTTTTCCTTTTGATTCATTCATTTTGCATCTTATTTTATTTACAATAGTCTGGTTTAGTCTTTCATTTAAACCGTTAGAGAATGGTGCATCTACAGCTGTAAATATTAATTGAATATTTCGCCTCTTGAGGTAATTTTTGAATTCAGTTGAATTAAAAGCTGGATATTGATCAGATAATAAGATTTCTATTACTTCTTCTTTAGGAATTTTTCCTATAAGTTTGATGAAGTCTCGAGCATGTTGATTCTTAGAACATAGGATATATGCATACCTAGTGAAGTGGTCCACTAGTAGGTGTAAATATCTTTTAGTTGAACGTTGACCCCCAAATCCTCCTATGGTATCCAATGACATTATTTGAAAGGGTCTGTTAGCTGGACCTAATTGCGACATCAATCCATATTTTCTATTTAATCTTGTTTTATTTTTAATGCATATCTCGCAGTTTTTGCATATATTTTTAATATTTTCTGATAGATGTGGTGCGGTATAAAATGGTCTTATTTTCGATTCTGTTTGATTAATTCCAGTATGACAATATTTTTCATGGGTCTTTTTATTATTGTTTTGCTGTAATCTTCACTTAGAATTATTTTTCTATTTTTTCCACTTTTCTTATAATAAATTCCATCTTCTAATTCAATATTATTTTCAAGTTTTATCATTTGCATATTTTGAGCTTGATCATATTTTATGTCATAAATATCAATAGTATTTACCGTTCTTAAGTTATCTTCATTATTTTCATCAATATCCAATACTGGATTTCTGCTCAGACAGTCTGCTTCTTTATTATTTTTTCCTGGAGAATATTTTATTTCGCAGTTATACTGTGACAGATAAAGTGTCATATCACCTAGCTCATCGTCAGGTCTGTTTCTTTTATTTAACTTCTCTAGAGGTTTGTGATCCGTGTAGACAGTAAAATAGTTTCCAATCAACCAATGTTGCCAGAACTTGATGCTCTCTTTTATGGCTAAACATTCTAAGAATATTGCTTTTTTTTTCTTTTGTGATTCATTTATTTTTTTAGAAAAGTATGCTACCGGTTTTTCTTCGCCATTTTGTTGAGTTTGTTTCAATACAGCTCCGATGCCTATAGCACTGGCATCTGTATAAATAAATGTAGGTGCTTGTGGATCATAAATAGCTAGTATAGGTTTGGAACAGAGATAGTCTTTAATTTTCTGGAATGCATCCTCACATTGTTCTGTCCAATTAAAATTTTGATCTTTTCTCAACAATTTATGTAAAGGATCCAGAACTATTGATACATTTGGAATGTATTTCCCATAAAAATTAATCTTTCCCAAAAATTGTCGTATTTGTTTTCTATTTTGAGGAGCAGGAAAATCTTTTATTGATTTCAAATTATCTTTCAAAGGTGTAATTGTATTCTTTTGTAATATGTGACCTAAATATTTAACAGAATCACATGCAAACTTACATTTTGTTAATTTAAGTCTGAAGCCTTCTTTTCGAATAGCCTCCAGTAATCTCTTCAAGTGTGTTATGTGTTCATCAAATGTCTTCGAGAAGATCAATATATCATCGATGAAATTAACTGTAAATCCTGTCAGGCCATTTTGCCTTATAATATTTCCCAAGATCCGTTGAAATATAGCTGGTGCTGTCTTCAGGCCAAAGGGTAAACAGGTCCATTGATAATGACCTTCTTGAGTGACAAAGCCAGTTTTGTATCGGTCGGTAATCTTCAGAGGAATGGACCAAAAAGCTGAATTTATATCCAGAGTTGTAAAATAATTACAATTAACCGTCTTTGTTATTAAGTCGTCTATTAGCGGAAACGGTTGTGATTGAGGTATAATTATTTTATTTATATCTCTGAAGTCAATGCATAATCTACTCTTTTTTCCTTCGTCCCTTTTAAAAGCTAAGGTAACGGGTGCTGCAAATGGACTGTATGATTCCTCAATTAATTCATGTTTTAAAAGTTTAGAGATTTGATTTTCTATTTCTATCTTGTCTTGAATTGAACATCTATATGGTCTTTTATAACAATATTTTTCAACTTGCAAAATAACTCAAAGGTGACTGACATAGTGATCTATCAACGCTCAGCCCAAACCACTGGACGGATCGGGCTGAAATTTGGCATGCAGGTAGATGTTATGACGTAGGCATCCGCTAAGAAAGGATTTTTAAAAATTTACCCTCTAAGGGGATGAACGGCGGTCCGACATTTACGCGGACGAAGTCGCGGACAAAAGCTAGTTAATTATATACTAGCACTCTCCCCGCGACTTCGTTCGCGTGATTTTTCTTACGGATCCCTAATTTTTTGATAATAAAATATAGCCTATAGCACTCAGTGATAACGTAGCTTCCAATTTGTGAAACAATTTTCAAAATCGGTTTAGTAGACCCAGAGATTACCCCCTACATACAAACTTACAAACAAATGTTACCTCTTTATAATATTAGTATAGATAAATTACGCGTCACGTTGTTTGTCCGGGATGGACTCCTAAACTACTCAACCATTTATGAAATATGGCTTAGTGTGTGTAATTTGGTCAAACTTAAAAGATAGGATAGTTTTTATCTCGATTATGACCGCAATATCTTTACTTACTTCCAAGCCACAGCAAAGCGTGGCCGAGTCAGCTAATACTAATATAAATTAGACTGCTACGTTGGGCTAGTAGTCACAAAGCGCGACTTCTGAGGTCTTGGGTTCGATAACCCAGGTCGGGCATTGTTAAAACAAAATTTACAAGAATTGAGATTTTTTTTACACGACTTCGACTGCCCCAAAAAAGAGTGTTATGTGTTTAGGGTTAATGTATGTATGTATGTGTTCCGAGTAACAGGCTAGTAAAAAATAAAAAGAAACCGGTGTGGTCACTTTAAAACGTAAATTAATACTAGCCTCAATTTATTTTTTTAATGAATCTGGCCGTGTCTATGTTTATCGTCTAGAATTTGACAAGTAGATATAAAAAATATATTATAACACTGTAAATAAATAACGTCGTAAAAAAACTGTCGAGTAAACAAAGTACAAATATGTGCAATTTTTGCAGTCGTGTTTTTATTTTTTTTAATTATAGTAGCTTTTTAAGGAAAGAGTGTTAAATATTGTACGGTTGTACGGAATCATTCGTGTGTGAGTGCTCAACGTAGGGGTTTTTTTATTGTTTATATTGTGTTTCTGTACCAAAAAGCATGTACCTACATACTTCCCCGCAGGCTCGCGAGCACGGCAGCGGCGCGGGGCGCGGGCGCGCGGGGGGCCGGGGAGCCTCCGTCACCTTGCAATGTGCACGATGTCCCTTCAGAGCCTCCACACATACGCAGGTAACATTAAAGAATATAAAGAATATTATTTACAGCCAATTTTGATGGTTTATTTGAAATAAATCATCATCTGCCTAGCCTTTTCCCCATTATGTTGGGGTCAGCTTCCAGTCTAACCGGATGCAGCTGAATACTAGTATTTTACATGGAGCGGCTGCCTATCTGACCTCCACAACCCAGTAACTGGGTAATACGATACGCCTTGGTAAGACTGGTTGTCAGATTTTCAAGCTTCTGTCGACCCGTAACGAATGTCAAAGATCCACGTATGACAGCCGGGACCAACGGCTTAACGTGCTTTCCGAGGCACGGAATGATGTCAGTGATGTCTAAGATAAACTTAGAAAGTACATATGTTATTTGAAATAAATGATTTGATAAAATGAACTCTCTTCTGTTTTGTTTCAGCTAATGAAACACGTGCAAGAGAAACATGTGGACAACTGCACCAGTAAGTCTTGAGATGATACATACACACATAAGACTCAAACATAAGGGGTTAATTATTACTATTTTTGAAGTAATAGCGAACATTGCATACGAAAACACATTTCTTATTTAGTGACCTTCAATTTCTTTTTACTTTTTTAACCGACTTCAAAATAATTTACTGTTAAAAAAGTTTTTTTAAAAGAACAAGCTTTTATTAAAAATTATTACAATTTTGAGTATTGGACATTGTATTGTCATCAGAACTAAAGGTGTATGCAAAATTTCAGCTCAATCGGATAACAACAAATGGTCGAAAAATGGTTTGCAAATTTTGAAAGGACAACTTATTTACATACATACATACTTACTTACATACGAACAGTGCAAGCTAAATAAAAGCTTGTAAAAAGGAGGAGGTTATCAATTCGACTGTATTTTTTTTTTATGTTTGTTAGCTCCTAACTTGCGACTGGGTGAACCGATTTTCATGATTCTTTTTTTATTTGAAAGCTGGTGCTTCCCGTGTGGTCCCATTGTCACCGTTTCAATATCTGATGATGAACTTTGGAGATATGGAATGGAACTCCTCACAGAATCACAGCAGTAATATCGTAACAAGTGAAATTGCTTTGTTTATACGTGTAGTCGATGACTGACTGAAGGAAAAGGGGGGGGGGGGGTACGTAAACCCCCCTCCTACCAGTTTCCAAAATTAAATATATCGTGTGAGGTATTGTTTGAAAGGGCTTTTTGTAAGGATTTCAAACATTAATACACAAGCACTAAAAAGTGGAAAAATAAAAAGCTTTTTCACAAAATAAGATAACCGCCTTCATAAACTACAAAATAAAAATAACTAGTTTTGGAAGTCGGTGGCAATACTTACCTACATAACAAAAAACAAAATCAATAATTTTTATTTTGTAGTTTATGAAGGCGGTTATCTTTTTTTGTGAAAAAGCTTTTTTTATTTCTATTATTTGTTATTATAGCAACAATTTGAAATACACACTGTGACAATTTTAACACTCTACCTATTACGGTTCTTAAGATAGATAGTACAGTCACCATCTTTCAGGTACGGAACCTTCAAAACCAAAATGTTTTTAAAAAAAAAAAACGATAATCTATCTATCTATACTAATACTAATATACTAATAATATTATAAAGAGGAAAGATTTGTATTTTTGTAATGAATAAACACAAAAATAACTGCGCCGATTTCAAAAATTTTTTTCAACATTAGAAAGCTACATTCACCCTGAGAAACATAGGCTATATAATATTATATTGGAACGAAGTTCCTTATCACGCGTTGCGAAAGGGGGCTAGACGGAAAAAATTAAGACCCTAAGTTGTAACGACACTTTTTGATAGCAAAAAGTGTCGTTACAACTTTGGGTCTTAATTTTACAACTATAGAGTTGTAATCCGTGCGGCGTGCGCGTGTTTCTCTGTCTGTCTCTCTCTCTCTCATATTACTTCGTTCCATCCGGGTGTATCCCTTCAAATCCCTTGACACCTCAAATATTTTTTTTTTTTTTAATAATGGGAAATCATCAAATGACTCTTTCCGCTCTAGGCGGAGTGGAAGGGAGTGTCAGACTCTTACTGACTAAAACCCATTCGTGTTCCTCCTAATGCCTTTTGCGTTCCAGGGTCGCGGTGACTCTTTCGAACAAAATCCGCAATCCTGGCAGATTACCCTTAAACTTGATAACTTTACTAAACAACAATACAACAATAAATAACAATATTTGTTAGCTATATACATATACTACATACATATACATACTACTATATACATATACATATACTGTTTGTACACACATACATACATACTATATACATATACATATACTGTTTGTTGCATATATATATATATATATATATATATATATATATATATATATATATATATATATATAAATATAAAAATGAATCCCTGTTTCCCTTGGTCACGGCATCACGCGTAAACGGCTGGACCGATTTCACATATTTTTTTTGTTGTGTTTGTTATTGTCAGAAGAAGGTTCTTAGAGAAAAAAAAAAAAAGTCGGAAATGTCGGTCTTAAGGGTAGGGGTAGGGTAGGAGTAGGGTAGAGGTAGGGGTATCGGTGGGATAGGGGTAGGATACCACGCGAACGAAGTTGTGGCGGGTCAGCTAGTACAACAATAAACAACAATATTTGTTAGCTAGTTCTTTATAAACTTTGTGCATGCTGTGGTCTCCTATAGGTGAAGGAGTACACTTAATACCTTTTGTTTGTTTATGTTATATCTTGATATTGTGTATATTTTTCGTTGGAGATCCAAATAAATAAAAAAATAACTTCTCACCAATTTCAGACACAGTACACTTAGATACAGAGGAGGTGGAGGCAGCGGACGTGCTCGTATGCGGCGCGTGCGGCTTCGAGTCAGGCTCAAGGTCCGTCTTCAGAAAGCATATCGAGGAGGAGCATGGAGCGACCACGTGTTGAAGGTAAGTACATAAAAAACACATACATACATAAACTCACGCCTTTTTCCCATGGGGGTAGGCAGAAACCACAGAACGCCACCTGCTACGATCCTTACATACTCCTTTCTCCTCATCTACGTTCATACATCTCGTCATACAAGCACGCCGGTTACGAGTACTGCGCACCTGACCTTTCTGAAGAACCTCACCAATAAGGTCAGTGTAGGTCTTCCTAGGGCGACCCCTCCCTGCGTTGCCACTCAACTCTGCCATATAAATACCTTTTGTTAATAGTCTTTCACTCATCCTCTCAACATGACCGTTATTTTAGTCTTATTATTTTATATAATGAGACCTCGTACACCCGTATGAAGTCTTGCGCTCATTCCGTTACACGTTGTATAATATAATTTATTTGTTTCGCTATGTATAAAATTAATACTTAAAAAAAAATATCTTTGTTTCAGATTCCGGTCTATATATTCAGAGACGTAATCATTGTTCATTTTAGAGAAGGCTATAGTTTCGTTCAACGTAAAGATATTGTATTTCACGAGTGCGTGTGATATAGCTCTTATGTCGTTGTATTAAGGTAGGAATTTGAATAACGCGCGTTCGTGAAATTCAACATTATTTTAAACGGTGTGGCAGAGACATTGTAACACAGACTTATAGAAAGTTAAAGTCACAAAGTCAAAGTCAAAAAGTCAAATTGTTTATTTTAATTAGAGTTTAGGCCATTAAAAAGCTTTTTGTAAAAACGTAATTTAAAAGAGTGTCTGTGGAGTTTCTTGCTCGTTCTTCTCCATAGAGGCCTACCTCCGTTTTGGAACGAGCAACTAGCTTCAACTTTCGGACTAACTGGCAGACTCCTTGACAATTCAAAAGTGCCTGTAAATGGTCTAATTGAAATAAATGCTTTGACTTTGGAATGTTAACAAGACATATTGAATCTAGTTCATGTTGATTTCCACCTATGAAATTTTTCTTCATATTTTGTTTGTTTGTCGAATTGGAAAAAAATCTTGCCAAATTCATGAGAAATAGTAGGTATAGCCTCGTAAGGACCAACGACCTAACATAAGGAAAACAAAAAACTAGTCACTCTGGCCCAAGATAGTTTTCAAAATAATTAAATTACGGCCCAGCGACCTAAAATTATGACATGATAATTATTTAAACCCTTTTTTTAGCCCGGTGACCCAAAATAGGAAAAAATGATTTTAACATTTTTTTTTCATGGAGTAGTAAGGGGTATAGGAAGGTATTAGGTATTGGGTATTAGGTAGAAATACCACCTAAGATTAATCAAATCAAAAGCATTGTATTAAACACTTTTTAACCAAATCAAAGTTCTGGGCCGCAACTACTTGCACTTATTTTTAATACATTGGGTCCTAATTTATATCGACTTAAATTTAGTTTGGGCCTTACGAGGATAGGCTAGATAACATCACGCTACATCCCAAGGGAACGGGGCAGTAACGAGAAACAAAGGCGTAACTTACGTGGACGAAGACACGGGAAGAAGCTAGTTAAAAAATAAATTTTGTCACAAATTGTCATTCTACCGTGTATCTTATATCTAAGGATGCCTCGATACGCCTTTTTGCCGATACGATACGATACCGATACCGATATTCTTATAAAAATATCGGCGATACTGATACCGATACCGAAACGCTTATTGAATTCAAAAAGGAAGGTAGAATAAATAAAGCACAATAAAATTAATTAATAGTTTTAGTAATCAAAATTAACATTTATAAAATTTTTATTTAAAAAACAAAGTATTCTTAAGTTTTGCGGGCAAAGGCGATTTCGCAAGTCTGTTTGAATAAGACCTGCGGTGGAAAATAGTCTCTCAGATGCGACAGAACTCATTTGGAAACTAAAGTACTTCTGTGCCATTTTTTTCAAGTTTGGGTATAAGACGTCATGGCGCCAGAAAACGAACGGATTTGCGTCTCTCGATATACACTTGAGAGCAATAAAATCGTACACCTTGACTTTTTTTTTGTTAAGGCAGTTTTTTTCATGAATCTGAATAAATATTTATTTTATTAACCAAATTACAAGGGGTGTGCGATTTTTTTGCCCTCAAGTATATTAGGAAAAATATCGCCGATACCGATATTTCGGCAAACCCGAAGTATCGCCGACATATCGGTATCGGTATCGGATGCATCCCTACTTATAGCTTACTACTATTATAAATGTGAAAGTTTGGATGGATGGATGTTTGTTACTCAATCACGCGCGAACGGATGAAAAGATCTGGATGAAATTTGGCACAGAGATAGTTTATAGTCTGGAATAGTACATAGGCTATTTTTATCCCTGTAATGTATAATTCCCGTGGGATAATACAACGTGTAACGTTAAATGCGCAAAACCTGAAAATAGTTTGATCAGAATAACGAGCAGAATCAATTGAAACACTTTTTAATATAGGTCACATTTTTCGAAAAATCTTCATTAAAAACGTTGCCGCGTCTATTTATTAGTAGGTCAAGCCATCCGGCGCGCAGCGGCCGGTGACGACTTCTCCCTCGATAGAGCGTCGTCGCAGACGCAAGAAACGATCAGAATTGCCAGTAAAACTAAATCAGCACATAAAACCTTTACTTTTGTTTTAATGTTTTTTTTTTCTATGAAATAGGTCAATCAGTTGGGGTGTCTGAGGTTTTGCGCATTTAACGTTACACGTTGTATACACGGTGTAAGGGACATCCCTCCGAAAACTTACAGGGTGAATTCAGTAAACCATATTAAGATGACCGGTACATGAAATTATTTCAGGAACGTTACGGGAATCCACTAAACCTGATTTGTTTAAATACCTTATAAGCAATGTATCGTTTTCGTGGCAAAACCCAGCGAGCCTCTGTAGCTAGGCAGAAAGTAAACATCTGATTTCACGCGTCGTTTGTTTCGAGTATTTCAACATCCATTGCTGGTTTTTTTTTATTTTAACTGTATTATTTACATAAATGGAGTGCTGCGTACAGATAATGTAATTTTACATTGAAATAAGGAATACTAACTGAAAAAACGGAAAAAGATATGGAAATTTTCCTGAGGAAAATTCCCGTGGAATACGATTCAAAATAAGGAGCTGAATGCACCCTGTAAGTTTTCGGAGGGATGTCCCTTACACCGTGTATATAAGCGGACGAAGTCGTAAGCGGAAGCTAGTATATCAATAAAATAAATTGATGTTGTATTTCATTCCAAAATCATTATTACGTAACTCTTAATAATAGAATATTCAAGTATGTTGTTTATTTGATAAGTAGGTAAGTTAGGAGTGTGGTTAGAAAGACGATAAAAAAATAAGTACTTGATATTATGTAATCTGCAAAAAAAGTCCACTAACACTGGTCTGTATTCGATAAACTAGTTTTTAGTATTTCTTGTAATAGCTAAGAGTTAATATTCAAATTATTTATTTGTAAAACATAGGTACAATACAGCATGTAACAAAAACCCTGTCCGATCCTTAAGGGTATTATTCGGCATCGTACTGCGTACACATATACGTAACCATTTAATGGATATGAGATTATCATTTTTCCCCAGTGAAAAAAAAAAGAAGAAAGAAGAAGCAATTAAATTAAAATAAAACAAAAACTGATCAACGGCAACACTGATCTGACAGGGTTTTTGTTACATAGTGTATAATAATATCTAATTTCAATGTCTGGATCGCTATGTATTACATTGTATTCTTTTAATTGTACATCTTTTTCATACACTATGTGACTATACACTTGAAAAACGTTTAGAAAAGAGTGTTTGACATTAAGAAATTCAGAAAAAGAAACGAAAAATAAAAATGTTAAAGAGGTTTTGCAAATTTTTTTTTTGCTCAATAAGAAGAAAAAGTGTCGTCACGCTTCAAAACAGATATAATTTCGTCCCGTTGTTGTTGCTACATTTCCATTCGTACGCCGAATTTTCGTCGCCTAATTTCAGCAGGCAGCTCACTAACCACACTCCCGCTTCGCTTAATTTAGTACTTACTTAAACTTATTTGTAAATAGAAATTGTCGTTGTTCCTATCATGTTTCGTTGTAAATGTCAACTATTAGAGATAAAGTACTATAACATGGCGCGCCCCTCCTTAATACTATTTCAATGTGTCCATAGAGTATGTCAGTGCAGCGCCATACTAATAATAATGAGTAATCAATGACGCCGCTAGTTGAGCAACAAATCGCTGATTTGTTTTTGTTTCGAGAGCCGTCTCAGTACGCACACATGCGTTGTGAGTCTTGTAAATACTTTCACAAATACTTTCAAATGTTTTGAATTTGTGGAGGGGCGCGCCATGTTATAGAAGTTTATCTATTACTCAAGTAATTGTAAGTTATACAAGGCATAATATTGCATCCTTGTTAAAATTCAGGAGTTTGTCATAACACACAAATTAGAACCAGCCTAATATTGTCCCACTGAAGTTCAAAGGCAATAATTACTTTTATTTTTAGTTGCTTATGTTTGACAATCAATCTGCCTAGTCTTTTCCCAACTATAGTGGAGTCGGCTTCCAGTCTAACCGGATGCAGCTGAATATCAGTATTTTACATGGAGCGACTGCCTATCTGACCTTCACAACCCAGTAACTGGATAATACGATACCCCTTGGTAAGACTGGTTGTCAGACTTTCATGCTTCTGACGACCCGTAACTACTGTCACAGATCCACGTATGACAGCCGACACCGTTTGACAGTATAACAGAAAAATGAACTTATTTATTTTATTATTGATTTGTGTTGAGAATCATTAGCATAGTGTACCTCTTTTTTGACCAGAATGCAAAATTATACCTTGTATATTATTTTTTCAATAAACTGTTCAAAAATGTTTTAATTTTTTATTTGATAGTACATAATAGAAATGGAATTCGATCTGGTTATTTTATTCGTCCTCTAAAATGAACATTTCCTAATGTCCCCCTTGCACCACCAATCGGGAAATATATATGTCGAAACTGTTTTGGGTAAAAGGCAGCCATCTTTTGTCGGACATCTGCGTTGGTGTATTGAAATTCATATGTTCCACTTCTCTCCGACAAAAAATCGGGTACCGATTGTCTGACACGGGCGTAGGCGCATATCCCGACCGTGGCGATCAAAAGGCTTTTAAAAAAATAGAAATAAAACAACAAAATGAAATCATATTTCAATTTATTCGAGATTACATAATTTAATAACGAAATCTTAGCGACTTGACGCCTTTCAAATCTAAATTATTTATTATATTAACAAAAAACCATTTGCAGCTACTTATCCCTTTTATACGCCATCTAGTGTTTGAAGATGTAACTATTTTATTACAGATCCTTACTAATATTATAAATGCTAAAATAACCCTAACCCTGTCTGTCTACATTCCGCTTTCAAGACGAAACCACTGAACCGATTTTGATAAAACTTGGTACAGGGTAAGTTTGAACCCCAAGGGGGGATATAGGGTACTTTTTATTCCGCGACTTCGTCTGCGTCCGCGATAACCGATATTTACGCGGACGAAGTCGCGGGCAAAAGCAAATATTTTATAATTATTAAAACATTTTATGCATATCTTCGTTTTGACTGAAGACGGGTTATTTCGACTGTAATTCTAAGTAATAGAAGAACTATACAATACTAGTTCTGCTTCCACAGTCATATTGGGTAGATACCATAAACCAATAATTCCAAGATACAACTTAAAAATCCAATATTATAGCAAGAGAGAAATTTCTAGAATGTCATAAGTACCGCCTAAGTACAATCAACAAGAGTTAGGTATGCAGGGTCGTCAGATATAAGTAGTTGACGTTTTTTTTTCTTAGAAACCGATGGACGTTTTCAAATATAATTTAATTTATAAAGTTGATAATAAACAGTTCATTAATTAAGTTTCAATCGAAGACAACCATCGGTTTGTAAGAAAACTTCAACTATATCTGACCTCTCTCTCTGATCTCTTTTGTTGTCTGTACATAAGCGCACGCGCACAAAAAGCCGACACTCAACGGGTAAAATTAGACTTTCTTGTTTCTTTGAAATCAAATAGGCAATTGAGTTGGTTTTACTATTGACAGAAGTACGTCAATTGATTGATGCTGTCAAGTACCCAATTAAGTACCCCAAAGTCGAAATGACCCCGTCCCAGACTTTACAGAAAATAAATACCTAAATATTTTGTATTAGAAGATATTTTCTGAAACAAAATTAAATATCTTAGCACCGTTCATTAATTTGAGATCTTTCATTCATGCATAAAAACTAAAGGAAATATTAATGGTGCTAAAATATTTCATGTCATCAGAAAATTGTTACAATTTTTGTTTTTTTTTACAAATTCATGCAATATGACATTTTCTGCATTCAGCCATTTTCAACCATAGATAGTTTGATATAGGTACAATTTTGTTTAAAAATAATGTCAACAATATCATCTATTACATAATTGTATGTAGATATTATTATGGCCTTTTTTTACACGATTTTATGTGAAGAAGATACTAAAAAATCACCAAATATTATGTGTGTAGTACCGGGTAAAACGGGGTGAATAGAAAGGCAGGGGTGA
Organism: Hoplodrina blanda; assembly: GCA_949316365.1. NCBI lineage: Eukaryota > Metazoa > Arthropoda > Insecta > Lepidoptera > Noctuidae > Hoplodrina > Hoplodrina blanda. The sequence continues at coordinate 1,685,609 of OX438573.1, read as the reverse complement.
ATCGAGACGGAACTTTAAGAGATTTTAACGTTAAACAAATAAAGTTTGTCACCAACAAGGAGACCAATTTGTAAATTACAAGTCAGTGAAAACAGTAGTCTTTTTTGCCAACAAACTATATTATATTAACGTTAAAATCCCTTTTAAAGTTCCGTCTCGATTCACCCCTGCCTTTCTATTCACCCCGTTTTACGGTACCTAATTCAATTCTTGTAACATAAATCAATTACATTAGATTTTCAAAATTAAACCGACGTAAATACATGCATTCAGTTAATTCTGATACGCGCCACGAAAGATAAGACTTACACAAACACAAATTTTATTATTTCGTAATAAATATTATAATATTGTTCAAAATTTTAATCTAAATGTCATCGAAATATCCCTGAATAGATACACAAATTATGGATAACTATTTCGTACATACATACCTGCGCAAGCTCCTTTACTGACGCTTGTCAAGTCTCATCTTTCATGGGGAGTATTTTGCCAAAATTAGCTGAGACAGCTTGGTAAACTGGGCTGGGACCCAGGGTTGTCTCTGCCGACAAGTTACCTTACAGATTCAATGATTTTTTGGCCAACCCTATTTGATGTGACTAATTAAAAAGCTGTGATTAGTCGTCTATTAAATAACCACAGCAGTTGACGCGTTTGAAAAACTAGGGGTTAGTATGTATTTCGTTAATCTCTTGACCGCCAGTCATGTATAGATGACAAACCAACATGTGCCCACACGCCACGGTCACGATTACAATACGGCCGACGTATCTTGGCGGCTCTGAAGTTAGCCGAATGCTGCGCAGTAAACAATTTCGTTTCTATAAGATCCATTGCGCAACCAAACAGCTAACTTTATAGCGCCAAGATACGTCGGCCGTACTTTATATGACAGACTAAATACGTACTCATAAAACAATAAGTACCTATTGTTTTTTTTTTTTTCCTTTGCTAATTATGTTCCTTGACTAATCCTTATTATTAGATAAACTCTTTCTTTACATTTCATCTATAACATAAGATGACAAAAACTAATATCAATTATAATGTTTCGAATTCGTAGCATGGCGCCGAGGCGCGAGGGTACGTTTTCGCTTTTTTGACGTGGCGGTCAAAATATTAATAATTATTAGTATTTTTAATGATTATAAGGGATAAAGTAACTGCGTACGTTTGCAACATTAAAAATCATTGACAAAGTTTATATAGAGACAGCCAGAAGACACGACAGATTGTACTAGAGCAAGCCTATATCAATAGGCTTTGTTTCAGTCGGGTAAACCAGATAAAATATAGAAGCGGAGCTATCGAGGACCGCGCGGTGCAATCAGGGGCGGATCTACTTAAAGGCTTTTTGGGCTGCAGCCCAGGGCCCCGTGAATACAGAGGGCCCCCAACCGGACTGAAAACAATAGATGATATTGTCAATAATAAAAATTATCTTAAATTAAAAAAATCCGATTATAAGGTTGGCAACACTGCGATCAAATTATATATACCTACATCACTACAGAAAAGCTTTTTGACAAAATGGCAATTGATTGAGTAATTAGGTAGGGCCCCTAAGCAGTATTAGCCCAGGGCCCCACAAATTCAAGATCCGCCCCTGGGTGCAATCCGCTTTGCCGCCATCCGCAGCGGTGCGCGGTGCCGTGTGTTATTCGCATAACTAGATCGGGTTGTAAGTGTTAACTCACAAATTTTGTTGGATAAATACAAAATTCATACCCTCTTTTCGGCTTCCGCCGCAGTTGGGTAAAATAGTTATCCTCAGACCTTCGTTTTTTTACATATAAATATTTGATAATTACGTCGTGTCAGTCTGGCTTGTCCATTTCAACTAAGTATCCTAAATACCTCAAACTTCATCTGTTTGTAAGCCGAAGTTTTCAATGATAACCGGCGTTAGTTTCATTTGACTTTAAACTCTATAGTCTTAGAAATAAAGTAGGTTTGAAAAGTTATATAAGATTTGCACTTAAGACCTTTTGGCTGACAAGGTCGTGGAGGGATATAACTTATTGTGAATAAATTGAGCTTAAAACGTGCAAAAGTTTTTCAAGTCAAATGTAACCAAAATCGATGAACATTTTTACAATTACCCAATTGTAGGGTAGTTCGACATTCGACGCAAACCAACTACCATAATTAAAGATATTTTGTTAATTCGAAAAAAATAAATCCACAACGTGTTTCATTAAGAAAATCTTAGAAAAATCTAAAATATATTTTTTTAGCTAATTTACAATGCCATAAATATAGGATTTTCTTGCAAAATTATATTTTTTTTGTCGATATTAAGTTTTAAGGTCGGTAGCTAACACAAAAAAACTATTTTTATCTATAGATTCAATTAAAATGCGTTCTTAAAAATCTGATAATTGTCGATATTCAAATCTCTGTATATTTGACCATTCAAAATACGTCGAATAATAACATATCACTCGTATTCGTGAAGTGAATGAAAGAACGAATGAATACCGCATTGGAATACGAACTACATTCGCTAGCACAACAGACCATACATTTTTGTTGTAAAATCGCTCTTATTACAACCAGATAAGTCATCGCAGTGTTTTCCTCAAAGTGCTGTTCTTCGTATGTTTAATTCATTCTCATATTATATTAGTTAAAATATGATAATATTACCAAACGAATATATTCGTAATAGGCTATTACGAATATATTCGTTTGGGGACCGTTATTGATCCGTATTAGCGATTACTAATAGCTAATACGGATAAATATCGGAATTAACTTATTTTTTATTTGAAAGCCAACTGGTATTTGGTATAATTTTGCATGAAAACCGTATATAAAGCCGTGGGCTGTAGTTTTAACCGTAAATATTAACTAATTTACTACCTAAGCATTTTGTGGTTATGCACAATTGGCCTTGCAAAATGTATGGCCTAAGCCATAGACAATGCCATTCAAATCTTATACATATCAAGCTTTTTTAAGGCCCTGGCCAAAAACAAAAATGGCCGAAAGTCCATTTTGTGGCCTCATTGCTACAGTCCACGGCCTGTTACTCATTAAAGTGAACACTAATCATTGTGCTTGCGCATCACAATGAATTATACTATACAGGTACTTATTCCCGAGCGATGTTTGCCAGACATTCTTTTATTCCATATTATTATTTGTCTGTTAGATTTGTTACTAGATATAGGGTGTGTCTTTAGTTATAGCACCTGTTGAGTACACAGGGTGAATTTTAATCCACTGTACATTTTTTTTTTACAAACAACTTAGAAATATAACATAACATCACGCCTGTAATCCCCGAAGGGTTAGGCAGAGGTGTACCCATTGGTACATTTCGCCAGTTATGTTTCAAGTCCCATGTAACACGGGGCGAGCCTATTGCCAACAACTGGGCACAAATCCAGACTCCGAGGCTGCTACTGAGAGATTCCTGATGGAAAGACCCAATAACACTTTGCCCGACCTGGGAAACGAACCCAAGACCTCATGCTCAGCAGTCGCGCTTTGCGACCACTAGACCAACGAGGCAGTCCTCAATAAATATACATACATACATACATAAACTCACGCCTTTAAATATGTTTTATATTAATGACAGATCTAGTAACAAAACACAGAATGGTTTTAACAGACAAAAATAATAAAGAATTCAATATTAAAGTTTTCAAATAATTACAATGTTAGAAAGACCACTCATATACTCCATTGTTTTTGAGTTTACATGCCATTATGTAGTTGACACCATAAACCAATAATTCCAAGACATAACTTCTTAAAAGAAACACTTTATTTTAGCACTGAAAACGCGATTAAATTTAAATTTACAGTAAAATTAGATTTTTGTGGCTTTGAACTCAATAAATAGTTAGACAATTGAGTTGCCAAATAAGTGACGTCACAGTTCGATATTACCATACAACATCTATGATAGAATCGCGTTTTGACAGGTCATAAAAAGTACGTCAATTGATGGTGGTGTCAACTAGCGTATTAATTTAATTCAAATTAATTACTTTTATTTAGAAATTAATTGCAAGTACTAGAGAATCACAATAGAATAAAAATAATAACAGTTTATTTAAAAAAAACATAATTTAATTTATTTTTTTAGATTTAATTCCAAATTGCATTGAAATGATACAATTTTACACTCAATATTTTGATTTTAGGCGCATGCATGCGCGAGCGCCAGTCAGTTATCTGCTAGTTAGTTGCTAACACTGGCCATTATGTATGACAGAGTTGGCCAACCGATCAATATTTATTTACTTTCACCTGTCCCGGTGTCTGTGGCTCAAATCTTACAAGTTAAATTTGACCCACTTCCCTGTGTTCGATTGAGCTGGAATTTTGAATACATATGTACAGTCAGCAAAACAGATAGGTATGCAGGGTCGTAAGATATAGTTGAAGTTTTCTAAGAAACCGATGGATGTCTTTGACTGAAACTTAACCTAAATAAAGATCTATTTATTATCTACGTTTTAAATTAAATTACATTCGAAAACATCCATCGGTTTCTAAGATAACTTCAACTATATCTGACGACCCTGCATACCTATCTGTTTTGCTGTGTGTACATTGCATTGGTCTAATCAATTTGGCCACCCTTGATAAATGACCTATAGAAATCCTTGTTTCCAAATGTTTTTTCCATTAAAAAAACAAACTTTTACACAAGTGTAAATAGAGTTCATTTTAGAATGACTAGTACTATTCAAAAAGTCATTGAACTTGCAATGCAAACTAAACTTTATGTAAATGTTTTAAAGTTATATTTCCAAGTACACATATTTAAAAACAGTATAGCTCTGAGCTGGATTCATAAAAAACGATTTGAAACATAATTTTGAATCGAGCAGAATTTCATCACATTGCAATTTTTCAAAACTCACTCCGCGTTCACAAATCCCAATTTTTTTATAATAATTATGTATGTAGTCTTAAAAGTATTTATATTCTAATTATGTTAAACTATGAATTACAATATGAAAAATAAGAAATCTAATTTCATTATTATGCTTTATAATTAAGGCTGATTTCATTACTTTCTTCATTTATATTTTATTGGATGTTGGGCAGAATACAAACATACAGAAAATTTTTATGACCTCTGTTGAAAATTGAAATAAATACCTATTGAAATGTATTTAAGAATACATCTGTCAAAACGTGGTATGTCCGCCATTTTGAATATCAAATACCAATATGTACTACAGAAAAATCCTTTAAAAGATTTCAGATTGGGTGGTTAAATAAAATTAGCGCACTTTGGCAGTAAAATCAACAAGTATGCCGTGACGGAAAGCGGCATGATGCACTCTCATGCCACCGCTCTCGGTTTCCTTGCGCGCGCGCATACTATACAGTCCGTTGCTTCTCTGTATGAGCTGCTTAATATTTTTTTATTGGTTAATATTTACTGAGACGTTTTCACATCTGTCGGGCGACCCGAGACGGCCATTTTTATATTTATTAAATATTCTAAATAACTGCCCAACAATCCAAAGATCGTAATTCTCAACACCAAGCCGAGAAAGTAATGAAAACGTAACGACACAAACTAGCGACCACATTGAAAACATTCAGTGGACTGATTGACACTCGCCAAGTATTGGATCAGATCGCTCTTTTGAAATTCAGACTTAACTTTATAGGTTAAGATTGCTTTTTCATCAGGACTCTTTTCCCGGAAGGCAGAAGGTGCCTTTTGTATATTTCGCCAGTGGTTTTTGTTTGAGTACTGTCAGTCTCATGTATTAGCGCTCTTACGCACTAGCGGTTAACCGCTTTTCCAGTTGAATATGCAACCGCTTTTGATTTTGTGGCGGTTTAGTGCGTACAATCATAAGCGGTTGCATATTAAGTATTGTGTGTAGTGTGAAACATGGGTTTATTACATGAACGAAAAGCACTCACAGATGCACTCAGCCGAGATAACACCAATTGGTGTAATCGATGTTAGATGTCGGTGACTCGTAAGTGCCGTCTATACAACGTTAAACGTTAAATTTACGTTAAATGCGCAAAACCTGAAAATAGTTTGATCAGAATAACGAGCAGAATCAATAGAACCACTTTTTAATATAGGTCACATTTTTCAAAAAATCTTCATTAAAAACGTTGCCGTGTCTATTTATTAGTAGGTCAAGCCATCCGGCGCGCAGTGGCCCGGTGACGACTTCTCCCTCGATAGAGCGTCGTCGCAGACGCAAGAAACGATCAGAATTGCCAGTAAAACTAAATCAGCACATAAAACCTTTACTTTTGTTTTAATGTTTTTTTTCTTCTCTGAAATAGGTCAATTTAACTAAAAATCAGTTGGGGTGTCTGAGGTTTTGCGCATTTAACGTTACACGTTGTATACTCACCCAAACTGGTAAAGTGGCTAGCCGCGCGGTTAGCCGCCCCTGCGGTTAACCGCTAGTGCGTAAGAGCGCTTAGGGCGCGACCTTTTTATCATCAACCGGGCACAAATACTAAATGAAGGTATAATCCTAAAACTTCTATGCAATTTTAGTTGACATGCAAACATCGTGAGAAAACCTGGACTTACTGTTCCACTCAAACCATGTCAGAGGCCCTTGAGGCGGTTTAGAAACTCTCGACACTAGGGTGTGTGGGGTCGTAAGACCTTACTGCCCACACGATAAAGAAAGAAGAAGTTGACGTGTCAGAACGCATTGATAAACACACAAAGAAAAGTTCAAGGCAAAACTAATTTGACATCCCTAACTTAGTTCTAAAATGTCACTGTCCTTTTCTTTCGCTGTATGTTAGTAAGAGATGACAATTCTCTTATTTTAGTGTAGTTTGTGAACAAGGGAATTGGCACCATTATCTCATCCTCACGCCTGTATTTCTTTGTGGGGTATGCAGAGTAGTTAGACGGCAGATGAATAGGTATATCCACCTCGTTCGTTATAAGACCTACACTAGAGGATAACCCCGGTTTCTAACAAGGCAAATTAACGTGACAAAGTTTTAAGCAAGCGTTGGTCGACTGAATTAGCAAGATCAATTATAAACGCATAGGTTTTTTGATTATTTTGTCCTTTTTTTTTGTTTTGTGTTTTTTTTTTAAACCTTTCTCCACTATAGGATTTTTTCCTGTATTGTGGATGCGTTTACAAACATTGATCTCTAAAATACCTCCAACTCTAAAAGATAATAAAATGTTAGTCTCATAAACATAACATAACGCCTGTAATTCCAGAAGGGTTAGGCAGAGGTGTACCCATAAGTACACTCACATTTCGTCAGTTATGTTTAAGTCCCATGTAAAAGGGGGCGAGCCTGTTGCCATCAACCGTGCACAAATCCAGACTCCGAGGCTGCTACTGAGAAATTCCTGATGGAAAATCCCAATAACACTGCCCGACCTGGGAACCGACCACAAGACTTCAAGTTCAGCAGTCGCGCTTTGCGACCACTAGACCAACGAGGCAGTGAAATCTTCAAGATAATATTCTGCGAGCATCACTGATCCGACTTCCGAGTTCTCTCAGTCCGAATTAAGGAACTACTACGCGATATTATTATAATGAAACAATTACTTGTGGAAGTATTTTTTAAAATTTTATCTTGTGGCTTTGACTTTAAAACGCAGTGGTAGTAGCATAGAAATCAGTAATTTATACTAATATTATAAAGCTGCAGTGTTTGTTTGTTTGAACGCGCTAATCTCTGGAACTACTGGTCCGATTTTAAAAATTCTTTCGGACCAGTAACCGCGGCGGACAGCTAGTATACTATAAACTAGTTGTCCGCCGCGGTTACACCCGCGTCTTTGGTTACTGCTCCGCTCCCGTAGGTCGTAGCGTGATGGTATATAGCCTATAGCCTTCCTCGATAACTAATCTATCTAACACTGAAAGAATTTTTCAAATCGGACCAGTAGTTCCAGAGATTAGCGCGTTCAAACAAACAAACAAACACTGCAGCTTTATAATATTAGTATAGATATTTCGACTTTTAATTCTATTCAGTAACTTGACAGATAAAGGGTTACCAAGTTTTGACAAAAAAAAGATAGTGAGGTGGTGTAAGAATGAACGAAATTGAATGAACTTAAATAATGTACTTAACTTGGTATTAAACCATTCTTATCATTCGTTCCTTACACAAAATCGTTCACTACCCCAACACTATTAGTTGTAGTATGGTAACATTATTTTTCTTTGAACTGTCAAGTTACTGAATAGAATTAAAAGTCGAAATACAGTATACCAGTGTAGCGCGTAGTAGTGTAGCAAAAAACCAATAACTTCAAGACACTTCTCTAAAAAAACACTTTATTATACCTCTTCTTTTGCTATGAAACATTTATTGACAGAAATGTCGACGATTTTGCCGTGACGGAATACGGCATGTCGTTCTCTCATGCTCCCTTCTCTCTTGTGTGTGCTCGCATACCCTCTGTTGCTGCTCTGTATGAGTTGCTTAATTTTTATAAACCTTTTGATCGCCAGTCATGTATAGATGACAAACCAAAATGTGCCCAGCACGCCACGGTCACGAGTACATGACAGACTTAATACGTGAATAAAGCTCATAAAACAATATTGCTTTTTTTATTTCCTTTGCTAATTATGTTCTTTGACTAATAAAGTGTTTCTTTAGAGAAGCTATGTTTTAGAATTATTTGTTAATTGTTTCAACTACAATTGCCAATTATGTTTCAAACGTAAAACATAACATCACGCCTGTAATCCCCGAAAGGTTAGGCAGAGGTGTATTAGTACACCCACATTTCGCCAGTTATGTTTAAGTCCCATGTAATAGGGGGCGTGCGTATTGCCATCAACCGAGCACAAAAATCCAGACTTGATGAGATGTTTAGTAAAAGATGTAATTTAATTGCTATCAGACAAAAAGGGAGTCGTATTGATAATTATTTTGCCTGTAACGGGTTAATATGAAAAATATCGAATTTTAATTATCTTTGTGAAATTTTTACCGCCATTTTAGATTTTTGTTTTAGCCTTGGCAATACTTTTTTTGCACCTACTACCACTGGTCAAGTCCGAACCGATACTTCAATAATTAATATGTATATTATTTTTATCATTTGGATAATATTATATCACAAATATATTGCTACTATAATTATGTTTATGTCATGGTCTGAAACTAAGAGTTTGAGCAACTAAAAGATTAAAATATTTAGGACGCGTTTAGACTGTGCGACTTTTAGTCGCAGTTGCGTTTCGTTGAAAAACTGAACATGTAACGTTGAATTTAATAAAAAAACTTGAATATGGCGACAAAATCGCAACTGCGACTAAAAATCGCAAGTCCACACAGAACCTAAAACAGTATAGTATGTAACTGGTGTAAGAAAACTTAAGATTCCCTTAAGAATTCAGTTAATTATTTAATAATAAATTGTCTAATTACTATTTTAAATGAGAAGAAAAAACAAATATTTTTTTATAATTATTTTTAAAGACTAAGAGACTAAATAATTATATTTTAACATTCCATAATGGAAAATCCGTTTTGTTTGTAACTTCAGATAGCACGACGTTTTTTTTTAGTTAAAAAAAAAGTAGAATCAGTTGCAAAATTGTTAACGTTAATTTACAAAAAAAAAAACAAAAAAATATTACACTAACTAGTTGCATTATAATTTTGCCATTTTTTAAACTTAAAGATTCTTGTGAAGGTTTACAAAAAGGTCAGCCGTCATAATTTCACGTTTGCAATCCCGCATAACATCGCGCTACTAGCCACGGGAGCTAGCAGTAACTGACGTGGGTGACAAAAAAACACGCAGTTGAAGTCGCGAGAAGAAGCTAATCTTAATTGATTAATACCACTCTGGCGCAGTGTATCCGTGCCACGGAAAGCACGTAAAGCCGTTGGTCCCGACTGTCATACGTGGATCTTTGACAGTCGTTACGAGTCGTCAGAAGCCCGAAAGTCTGACAACCAGTATTACCAAGGGGTATCGTATTACCCAGTTACAGGGTTGTGGAGGTCAGATAGGCAGCCGCTCCATGTAAAATACTGGTATTCAGCTGCATCCGGTTAGACTGGAAGCCGACCCCAACATAGTTGGGAAAAGGCTAAGCAGATGATGATGATGAATCAGTTGCAAACAAATGTGCGTCTATAGTATAGAAATTACTCATTAGAAGAAGGTCGTAAGTTAAAACAATGTGCCAATCTATTGCTTTGTAAGATTGCTACTCCACTTTTGTCCCCGACCGTACATTTGAATACCTACATTATATGCAAAACGTTATATGTATTTATCAGTATTGCCCCACGAAACAAAACTTGGCTGCGCCAATGTTATTAAGACGGTGCCTTTTTGCAAAAACCTTTACAGAAAACCCTCGAGAACTTATTTACATAATAAATTTTGAAGCAAGTAAACAATTACACATTCCGTGAAACATTCATGATTATTTACTACGGTGTCACTTTCGAGGTCATCCGATTACTTTCGGGCCCATGTACCGTGGTATAGAGTCCGAAAATAATCGGATTTTTGTGTAAAACCGTATTTTTCTTTACTTATTTAATTAAATTCATGAACACATTATATTTTTGCAACATACTATTAAAGTATATTCTAAATGGGGTCTTAGGTAGATCATACACAACCGATTTTTAGGATATCCGATATGTGTGACAACCTACAAAATGTAGGTTACCGTCATAATCCAATCGAGTCAAATACACATTACAATTTTATCTAAGATGTCCGATATACTTCCGAATTAGTCAACCTACAAAATGTTGGTTACCATCATTTTTTAATCGACCTAGACGTTGTAGGTCTTTGTCGAATACACATTACGAATTTATCCAAGACGTCCGATATATCTTCCGATATGACATGTGAGACAACCTACAATATGTTGGTTACCAACTCTCGACCTACACAATGTAGGTCCTTGACAAATACTCATTAAAATTTATCCAACATATAAATCGGACACCAACAAAAAATCGGTCCGCGATCTACCCATACCGAAATCGCTTGGTACTTTTAATTAACACTAAAATTTGTCAACTGACATCCACTTTTGTCACTTCACTAGAATTGTGTCATTATCACTTTAGAATTTCACTATCGAGGTCCTAATTGTTGGTACAGTCCATATTTTAGTTTAACCATAGATGACGCTGTGTGCGCCTTTCTGCTTATGCCAGAAAGTATATTAGCGTTGTGGTGAATCAACATGTTTGTGGATACAGATTATTTTTGTCAGTTTTTAAAAAAATTGCGTATTTTTTGTCTTATTTGTGTTATTCCCCAAATTTAGGTTTGAGTGTCAAGATTTTTGTAGTAAAACAAAAACTGTTTATAATACGACTATGGCAGTGTCTGTAAAAATAATCTCAAATATTGATCACTGACGCAAAAAAACTGTATCACAAATCATTTTATTCACCGCTACAGAGGCTCACAGTCCCCCCTACTCCGCTAAGTCCCCCACTTTCCACACAACGCCACCTACCGGCTACAAACCCCGGACCTACTAACTATTATAATCCTTATCACACCGGTCGTCATGGTCCCAATATTTAGTGTTTCTCGGAACTTCTGTCACATGTCGCCTTGGGGGAGTTTTGGCAGTTCCCCCCTCTTCCTCCCCACTACTTCTACGGTTCATCCTTGCTGGTCTACCGTCTCTGTTTCTGGATGTAGACCTGTCTTTGTATTTATCTTTGTCTTCGTCCTCACTGACGTTGTCTTTGGACTTCTGTCGCGTCCAATTCCGTTGTCTATTCCTATTAGGGTCTTCTTTGACTTCATTTTTTTCTTTTCTCCAATTTTCTACCGGACGTCTAGTGCTATTTTTCTGTATTTCGTTGTTCACGCGTTCTGGGATTGGCTGGGGCGGGGAGCGTTCGTTCACCCTTTCTACTACAGGTGGTCTTTCAGTGTTGGTGGGGGGAACGGGGGTTATTTCAGGAAAATTTTGGAAGTTATCACCTCCTTGCTGGTTAAAAGCTACAGTTGTGTACTGACTCTGTATGTACGTCCCGTCCCCTTGCTGTAGGTAGTTGACGAAATTTTCCGGGTAATTGAACCGGCTAACTGGGGGCGGGTAATCAGGTACAGGGAAAGTCTGCACGTTTGGGGGTAAAACTGTCTGGTTGTACTCTATTTCATCTTTCTTCTCATCCTCTTGCAGCCGCCATGAATTCAAGTCATATCTCTTGTTTAAATTATTTTTTGCCGTCCAAGTTTCAAATGTATCTTGGCTTACTGACAGCGCTTGTTCTTGTCTTAACAACCCTGCGCCTGCGCCTAAAATCGGTCTTAACTTCGGCTTGGTATCTTCGTTATTGTTCAGGCTAATTTGGGAGAGGTTCTGGCTAACTTTCTCAGCAATATCATTTGTATCGGATCTATAATCTTCCTTTTCTGGACTCTTCTTCCAAGAACCATAGCTAACTTCGCTAAAGTTTTCTTCTGTGGTCAGTTCTAGGTGTGCTGCGTAGAATTGCTGTAGCGTGTTTGGTAATGGTAAGAACTTGTTGAGACACAAGTCTGCTGATAGGAGAAGCCATATGGTGCTGATTGGCGGGGGCGAGAGCAGACGGAGACGAATGGAGATGGATAATTCGTCTAGCTCTTGTGCTAGCACTGAGAGAAGCTCGCGACCATTTTGCATTAGCTGGAAAAGAATTGGAAGGTTTCAGTTAGTGTGTCATAAATTTTTGACAGAAAGAACTTAAAGACCGCTTTAGTGTGGTCAGTATAGGGTTCCGTAACCGCAAGTTTTTAATGCGACCCTATTACTAAGCCTCCGCTGTCCGTCTGTCTGTCAGCAGTATAAAATAACTTGTCCGCCATCTTGGATTTACAATGACGTCCCTTAACTCATCATGCATTGTCATCTAAACTAAATGTGCATGCAAAATTTCAGCTCAATCGGTTGAGGACAACTGCTTTAAAATTCAGTTGCAAGATTCGACCCGAACAAACATACATTGCAAGTTATAGATAACATGGCGCGCCCCTCCTCAAATTTAAAACGTTTGAAAGTATTTGTGAAAGGATTTACAAGACTCGCAACGCATGTGTGCGTTGAGACGGCTCTTGAAACAAAATGATTTGTTACTCGACTAGCGGCGTCATTGATTACTCATTATTATTAATATGGCGCTGCACTGACATACTCTATGAAAATGACACGTGCGTTGTCTTGCGCGGTCGGCTAGTTATGATTAGTTGACCAACAAATCTGGCGGCCTACATACAAATGATACAACTCTTTCATATGGATATGATTACACACATTGAAATAGTAATATGGAGGGGCGCGCCATGTTATAGTAGTTTATCTCTAAATAAAAGCCTGAAAAATCCTTACAAAAAGCCCTTTCAAACAATACCTCACACGATATATTTAATTTTGGAAAGTAGTAGGAGGGGGGTTTGACGTACCCCCTCCCTCTCTTCCTTCAGTCAGTCATCGACTACACGTATAAACAAAGCAATTAAGCAATTTTACTTGTTACGACAGTTATGCTGTGATCCTATAAGGAGTTCCGTTCCATATCTCCGAAGTTCATCATCAGATCATGACAATATTTCTATGGGACCTATTCGGAAGTATACTCTTTCAAACAAAAATCAGAATCATCCAAATCTATTCATAATTGGCTGAGAAATCAGGTAACATACATACAAAAAAAAAACACGCGCCGAATTGAGAACCTCCTTCTTTTTGAAGTCGGTTGAAAAACGGTTAAGCATATACCTGTGTGGCTAGACTGCGGTGTGCCCTGATATCGTCGCTACCCAGCAACGCGCGCATGTATTGGAGCAGCGGACTCGCTAGTATGTGGACTTTGTTGCCGTTGCATAGGCGAGCCTCTGAAATGAATAAAAAAATTACGATTTTTATCATTTACATAAGAAATGTCACCATCTATAATAACGTATAAAGCAGAAGATTTTTTTTATTTGTTGGTTTGCTTACACATGCTAATCTCTGGAACTGCCAGTTAGCTTGGAAAAATATTTTTGTATAATTATGATAGTCATGAGGGATAGTATCAATAATATCTAAATATAGAAAGGAAAAAGGTCGTTCACTCACTCACTCATCACGAAATATCGAAAACCGCTTCACGTATGAAGATGATATTTGGCAGGTGGATTATAGTTAATAGACGTCCGCTAAGGATTTTCCAAAATTCACCCCCTAAGGGGATGAAACGGTTTGTATGGAGAAATCAACTTTAACGCGGGCGAAGTCGCGTGAAAAAACTAGTTTATTATATTACTGTCACACTTAAACCATGTCAGAGGCCCTTGAGGCGGTTCAGAAACTCTGACACTATGGTGTCTTACTGCCCACACGATAAAGAAATAATATAATAATAATATTGTAATAATAGTTTTAAAATTACCTGCAAAATAGTCTCCCATTAAGTTAGCAGCATTTATCAAAAACAGTGGGTTTGACCGCTCTAGCACGTCCAGTTCTGAAAGCAAATGCAATGAAATATTAGTAGAGATAAACTACTATAACATGGCGCGCCCCTCCATTTCTTCGCTACTATTTCAATGTGTGTAGTCACATCCTTACGAATCAGTTTGTATGTAGTTCTAAGTATTCGTCTTCAGTAGCAGGCCGACAGATTTGTTGGTCAACTAATCATAAGTAGCCGACCGCGCAATTTCAACGGCTGTAAACCTGAACCTAAACCCAGCCCTGCAAAATGTTATTGGGCAGCTAAAGTCCCCGGTACGAGAAGCTATAAATTATGTAAATAAAGAACTTCTACTAAGTTACGTAGCGACAATATAATCGACAACAAATAAATTCAATCAACTCAAAGTAACATACGTGTAATACGAAACTAACGAGCAATTTCACTTGATCGGGTTATATTATAGCGATGTAAAGCGCTTTCGTCTAACGTTTTGTGGTACTGGAACGCGTCTGACACATGGAACGTAAACATTTGGGCCGTCATTTTGAAGTAAGTTCATGCTGACGCAGTATTTAATGTAAAGGTTGCGATCCCCTGAATAAGTGTTCACAAAATGTATAGCTTCTCGTGACGAGGACTTTAGATTCAATCCTTTCTACTTACCCATAACGTTCAAAAGTACCTTTTAATATACACATCAAAAAAGTCTAGGGATCAACATCCCTAACAAATGTTAGGGATGTTGATCCCTAGACTTTTTTGATGTGTGTAGTTTAATTGAAATAAATGGTTTAATTGGTTCTGGCGAAATGTGGGTGTGCTAAAGGGTACACCTCTGCCTAACCCTTCGGGGATTACAGGCGTGATGTTATGTTAAAAAATGGCTTACTTAATTTTGAGACCAACTGGGGTGTCTAAGAAAAAAATAGTCCAAGTTTGCACTCACTAGCGAAGGTCCCCTGCATGACGACGTTGAGCAGCGCCCCGCGCAGCAGCTGCTGGCGCTGCTGGCGCGTGAAGCTGGCGCCCACGGCCGCCAGCTTGCGCGCCGTCACCGGGTTCAGCAGCGCCGCCGCGCGGAATGTGGCGAACGCTTGTCTGGAACGACAAATACATCGTGTTTTTAATGTATGTTTAATGCAGGTTCAGATATAGTTAAAGCTTTCTTAGAAACCGATGGATATTTTAGAATGTAATTTATAGTAGGGGAGCCCAAGATGCTAAATGTGGATTTACTCCAGCGTAGTGGGGACCTTTTGGATTTTGAAGATTAGATGCTAAAAGAAAAATGGTTACAGACTGGTGGAAGGAGCGTGTAGATGCAGATTTTCAAAATGAAAAAGAAAAAAACACAAATAAATACTCGAGCGTGTCAGATATTAATAGTGTATGCGCCTCACGTGTTTCTGATATCGGAGGAATATGAATCTGCCGGTTTGCATGGGGGGGGTGGCCGTACAAAGGGGTTGAAAATAAGAGAAAAAATTATGACTTTGAAATACTCGAGCGCGTCAGATTAATATACAGACAGTTCAGCTTGATGTCCTTGTCGCGCTGATCCCTAATCTAACAATCATGTGCGTCCCTGCAAGCTGAAGGTTTGAAAAATAAAATATATACAGGGCTTATATACGGTGGAGGTACTTAACAGGCTGCAAAGTATCCCCTTATATTAATCTACCGCGCTCGAGTAAATCAAAAGATCCCTTCTTGGCCTCCCTCCCTCCTACCCCTTTGGTTTCGGTACCCTAAAATAACAATTTTTGAAAGAAAAATGATTATTGGTTTTTTTGGCTCGAGTTATGAGTTATAGCAACAATACTCACTGCAGACGCGCTTCATCTGGGCACATGGAAGACACAGTAGTCTCAAAGTGTCGCAGCTTCCGGTTGAACTGTATGCCGTCCTCGCCAGGAGAGAACTGCTCCAGCTGAAGACAAAGGTGAGTAAGTTTAGATCCCATCTATACTTATCATCTACACTAGCACTCTCCCCGCGACATCGTTCGCGTGATGTTTCTCACGGATTCCTAATTTTTGTATAATAAAATATAGCCTATGTCACCCGGGGATAGTGTAGCTTCTCAACATTGAAAGAATTTTTCAAATTGGTTCAGTAGTTTCGAAGCCTATTCAAACAAACAAACAATCAAATCTTTCCTCTTTATAATATTATTATTATATTATTATAGTATAGATAGCATAACATCACGCCTGTATTCCCCGAAGCGTTTGGCAGAGGTGTACCCATTAGTAGGTAAACCCACATTTCGCCAGTTATGTGTAAGTCCCATGTAATAGGGGGCGAACCTATTGTCATCAACCGGGCACAAATCCAGACTCAAAGGTCTGAGAAATTTTTGATGGAAAAATCCCAATAACACTTTGCCCGGTCTACTGGTTGTAAATCGCGACTGCTGAGCATGAGTTCTTGGGTTCGATTCCCAGGTTAGGCAAAGTGTTATTAGGTTTTTTCCATCAGAAATTTTTCAGTAGCAGCCTCGGAGGCTGGATTTGTGCCCGGTTGATGGCAATAGGCTCACCCCCTATTACATTGGACTTAAACATAACTGGCGAAATGTGGGCTGCCTAACCCTTTGGGGATTACAAGCGTGATGTTCTGAAGAATAAATTACTTATGTTTGTGCAAAAAATGTAGAAGACCGCACTACCGATTTGGGGTAACCTGTTATGGTAGTTGTATGTGCCGGCAGCAGGGCCGCCGGCTTTATCCGGGCGTTTGTGCCGCCGGCATGTGCCGCAGAAACTTGCACAAAGCCGCGGAGCATCATTCCGTTGTTAGTTGTCCATAGCGAACTGTCCTTGCAACCCGCGCGGTACAACGGCATGCCCGGGCGGCCATGCCGGCGGCTCCTTTGTGCGGCAAAGCGTGCTGCTTTACGGTCCGTTCACACAGACCGGCTCGGAGAGCATCGGCGCGCATTTTTCTTTTCACACAGACCGGACGCAATCGGAGCCGATCGGCTGCGTGAACGAGAAAATGTACGCGATCGGAGCCGGTCGGCTCCTCTTATTATTTCACACCAAGCGCGTTCAAGCATTCTAAATGACAAAAGCAGTGCACATGCAAAAATAAACCTTACTACAAATACTAAAAACTCTGTTTTCAACGTGATAAGAATCTGCTCTCCTCTCCGAGCCGGTCTGTGCGAACGGTCCCTTAGAAGCTGCCGGGCGCACCGTGGCTTGGCCGGCGGCGGACCACACTGTGTGTAGGAGCCTTTATGGATAAAAATTAAATAAATTCTCACCAGCGTCAACAAAGGTACATATTGTTCGTCGACCCGCAGCATCTCTTTAAGAGTAGTGTCCTCTTCCACAGGCGACTGCTGCTTCTCTGGTTTGTCTGCTATCTCCTTCTCTATCTCTATCGACTCCCTCTCGCTCTCGCGTTTCACTTCCATTCTTGTTGGATCTGGAAAAGAGAATTTAAGCTTTAATATTTATATATTTTTTTTCTTCACCATCTTTGGTTGACTGGTAGCAAATTCCTAAGTCATTAAGTCCGCCTATGTACTTTATTGTTGCATAAAGTTTAAATAAATAAACTAATAAAAAAAAATATTTTTTAAAACAAGCTTTAATTTAAAATTATTGGACTTTGTATTGTTATCTGAACAAAAGGTGTATGCAAAATTTCAGCTCAATCGGATACCAACAAATGGTCGAAAAATGGTTTGCAAATGAAATGACAACTTATTTACATACATACGAACAGTGCAAGTTAAATAAAAGCTTGTAATAATAAATACATTTGTTACCTATTTTAAAAACACACATACCTGAATCTATTTCATGAATATCAGGTTTATTATTCAAAACCATTATCTCACTACACGGCACACTTTATTTAAAGCACGCAAAAAGTATGCTAACACTAACGACCCGCCCCGGTTTCGTACGGGTGCAATATAAATACGAACTACAGTACCCGGCGATAAATATTGCACATCGACCTTTGGAAAGAGACAATCGGCTAATTTCGGCTTCGTAGAGCGTTATCTCTGTCGCACGAAATAAAAACAGTCCGGTATCTATTAGGAGCTGTTAAAACAATTATGATTTGCTTCTTTTTTTTGATAATTCTTTGTATAAAATACGAAATACGATAAAGGTCGATGTGCGATATTTATCGCCGGGTACTGTACACGTATAAACCTTCCTCTTGAATCACTCTATCTATTGATGAAAACCGCATTAAAATCCGTTGCGTAGTTTAAAAGATTTAAGCGTACAGACGACAGGAAGCGGCTTTGTTTTATACTATGTTGAGATACACGACTTCTAGCGCCGGTGGTTCACGTGCTAATGACGAAAATAACAAAGAAATATTACTATTCTTTAGGGACATAACATAGGAGTGGACGGTTAGATGTTTTGTCTCTTTCATGACACACCTGTCGTATAGCGCTATCTCACTCTAACATGAAAACATTGAATAATGAGAAGTGTCATTAGATAATTGCTCCCAAAAGAGGTGAAAACAGGTAATTTGGTGATCACTTGATGTTTTGTCTCTTTCTTGCATGTACCAGCTAGTAATTACATAAAGTATAACAGAACTTTGTATACGGGAGCTACATCTGTCTGCCAACAAACTGCTGTACAGTTTGGCAGAAGTAAAATTAAATGTAACTAGCGACCCGCCCCGGCTTCGCACGGGTGCATGTATTATACATATAAACCTTCCTCTTGAATCACTCTATCTATTAAAATAAACCGCATCAAAATCCGTTGCGTAGTTTTAAAGATCTAAGCATATATAGGGACAGACAGACAGGAAAAGCGACTTTGTTTTGTACTATGTAGTGATACTGGGGATTTCACCACGAATAAATGCTTTTTAATTTTTTTTTTCAATATCGCTGTCTCACTCTTTCGCTATTGTTTTTGAAGACTATTTATACTTCTATACACTAAGATTTACTGGCTGTCTGCAAATAAACTGTTACCACACTGTCTTCTGTATCTTTATTTTGTGTAAGTTATTATTTTAGTACTTATTTTTCACTTAATGTTAATTTATTTATTTTAAGTAGGTATACATATATGCACCTTGTAGCCTGAAACACAGGTTCAATCTAGTTCAGGCAAATTAGCAACTGTGCTCTATTTTTAATTTTCAAGATATTTTATTGCAAATGTGTCCCTTTTTATAAATAAATAATTATAATTATTATTATTTTAAGATAAATATAAGGTAACGATATGGCGGGTGAAAAAAAAAAAGCGCGCGGACAGAAGCTAGTCGTGAAATACTTGACTAATATCACTCTTGATATTCTTTCTCGCTCGCACACTCATTGAAAAAGGTTTATGACATCATTGTAAACGGATTATGGTTTTACTAGAATTTTAACAAATACAGGTAAATAAATTGTCAAGTTCTTTTGTGACAATTGAGGTAGAGTCGTGTATTATATTTTAAACTAGCGTTTACCTGCGACTTTGTCTGCCATTTTTTTTGTGTCAGAAAAAGGTATTTCTTTCCAAGTTCAAAGACTTGCTAGTAAGGGTCAGTTCACACCGAGACGCGACGCGACGCGACGCTGCGTGCACACTTTAAAAGAGCGACTCAAAATATAACTTTATTTTCTACACGAAAAGATACACATTTCATTGTAAGAATTTAGAATACGTTACACCACGCAGCACTACGTCGCGATGCGTCGCTCTACGCCGCGCTGCGCCGCGCGGCGCCGCGAGACGCATCGCGACGCAGCGGTGAATCGCCGGTACGCGCGACGTGCAAGAGCGGCGACGTTGCGATGCGTCTCGCGGCGGCGAGCGGCGCAGCGCGAAGTCACTGGCCTCTTCAAGTATCTTCACGTTGCGTCGCGTCGCGTCGCGTCTCGGTGTGAACTGACCCTAACTGACCATTGTCAATAACAGATAGATAGAGTGAAGCTGCATCTTTGCCACACAAACACACACACTGATTTTATTAATTTGTAAACGGGGTGTAAAAAGAAAAGTAGAACAAATCACATACCCGTAGGCAGTACTCTATAATCCGACAAATTCGACAGTCTGACACTACCCTGCAAAACGTTCGGATTACGACCCCCCGTAATCCGACAAACGTTTTGCAGGGTAGTGCCACGTTATACAGGTATTATACCTATGTATATATCTATTAATATGTATAATCATCTTACCAGTGGATCTCGGACTAAGTTCGGCTAAAGTGCGTGCCGCAGCGTCGGACTCGGCGTCTCGATCGTCTCCGGGCCGTGGTTCCCGCAAGTGATGTCTACCGGTGTACCCTCTCCCGCGGCCAACACTCGACATTATAACTAGCTGTAATTACAAAGAAAAATAATGGTAAAAAAAAAACTTTTCAAAACAATCGTTTTCTTCTCTTCAAGCCCTTTCATTTGATACCCATATCAAGGGGATTGAGAAAAAATATGTAATTCGCCATCTTGGAGCGGCGGCCATATTGAAATTATTACAATATTGAGTATTGGACATTATATTGTCATCAGAACTAAAGGTGTATGCAAAATTTCAGCTTAATCGGATACCAACAAATGGTTTGCAAATTTTGAAAGGAAAACTTACTTACATACATACAAACTAAATAAAAGCTTGTAAAAAGAGGAATCAGATAAAAAAGTAAAAAAATGCGGTCGTGGGTCCCTAGTTCCTGACACCAGTATATAATAGAAAGAGAAAATGAGAAGAGAGGGATGATCGTCTGGAGGGGGTTATAACGTTTTTCCTTACGTGATGATTTTTGCCAGTTAACGCCTACCTTAAGCGCGTTTACGTCTTACGGCATTGCAAACAAACTTTTAAGTCCTTTTTTTTTTAAATGAATGAACCGATTTAAACCAACAAACACCCAAAAAAACTCTTGAGCTTCTATTGCTTCATAAGTAAATATAGATAGTCTATAGATATTGCTTTGATAAATCTTGCACATCATTTTCAACTCTATTCATCATACATTTTAGTTCATTATCAATAATAAAATAATACTTATGACCAGTAAAAGATATTGTATTATTTATTAACGAGACTCATTCTAAAGATAATACATTCGTCCAATCTTTTATGAAGTAACGCTATGACGTCACAAGTCAATGCAGAAGTTTTTATTATGAAATAAATTATCATACATTATCTAAGAGACCACAGAATATCTCGAACTATTGTTATTTGACAACCTTGACCTTGGAGATGGTAGAAGTTAGGGTGAGTTTACATAGAGAAGCGAGGCGAGGCGCTGCGCACTAAATGCGATACAATTGGATTGGGCCATTAACCAATAATTCCAGGACATAACTTCTTTAAAGAAACACTAGCCCTGAAATCCTCATTAATTTTAAATTTACTGTAAAATTTGTTTTTTTGTGGCTTTGAAATCAATAAATAAATAGACAACAATCGAGTTGGAAAATAAGTGACGTCACAGTTCAATATTGATTGATTTTGACAGGTTATAAAAAGTATGTTAATTGATTGGTGGTATCAACTACTTAATTTACGACGGCGAGGTTTCATAACCTGCCTGTCGGGGGAGCGGTAAATACTTATGCGAATACCGCACCCGGAGGCGGCATTAGAAGTCAGTCAGGGGTAGTTGCCCCTTCTAATGCCCCCTCCTCGAATTGAATCTAGTTAGATTTAATTCGTTTTTCTTGTATTTGACGCTCAAAAGTGCCCTTTATTGGCCTAACTAAAATAAATGATTTGAATTAGACTTTACTTCCACGGACGAGCTCTAATACTACTATTGAGCTTTTTTTTTTTTGAGGCGCGCGCGAACAGAACGCGCCGTCGACCCGGGCATGGTCCTTGATCGGACGGCGAGCTACCCATTACTCGCCGTCCGCAAGCCCGCGCCTACGGTGGCCGGATGTCGTCTCTCGACGTCCGACGCCCTGGGCGTCACCCGCGGCGGCTGGGGCGTGAGGTGGAGGATGTTCTCTTCCTCACGCGGCCCGCCTCCTCCTTCGCTAGCATTACTGCTTCGCAGAAGGAGGTGACTGCATCCCATTCCCTCTCGCCCCGGAGCATGGCCTGAACCAGGCCCGGGCGCGAGAGGTCGCCGCCGCCTATCGCCTCCGTGAGGACACGGCGGTGCTCTGCCCAAGCGGGGCAGACCTGCACCGTATGCTCCACCGTGTCCTCCGGGCGGTCCACACAGTGGTGACGTTTCCTCCCGTGCAAATACTACTATTGAGCTTTAAAATGCTCTCGCGCATGTACTCTTTCGTAAAGTAAGAAAGTTTTCAGTCTTTAAAAGTGCGAATATCATCGCATCGCTTTCGTCTCAGTGTGAGCTGATCTTACACTACATCTTGCGATGTTACTAATACATTAGTATACAGTGGTAAGTTTGTTTACTTTTTTGTTTGTTAGAGGTAATCTCTGGAACTACTGGACCGATTACAAAAATTCTCTCACTGATAGAAAGTTACTATAATGCTGTTACTTTATACCTGCAGGAAATGACGGACAAGAACACAAAAGAAGATAATTATACTTTTTTTAAATCCATGGCAATCTGAGAATGAAGGAAAAGCTGATTGTATTAACTGCTTATGATCTTGTGTGAGTTTCCGTATGTGTATTGTGTTGGAATTTTGAATTTCACTGTTAGGGCTCTTGTTAACGACCGTTTTTGTCAACGGGTAACGGGCCGACGCGAAACGGTTACCTTTGTACACGATCCGCTAAATATAACGTGAGCGCGTCGGTTGTTGTCGATATCAGTTCTGTACTTGAAGGGCGAAGAAGTGCACGTACGTTATGTCGAGTGCAAAGAAAAAGCTTATTCTAGCCTACTATTTATACAAAAAACAACAGCTACAAAAAAAAAGGAAGAGGCTATGGGTTCATCCTATTTTATTAGAAAAAGAGTCTTATGTAAAAACGTGCGCCCATCCGTCCTCGTCAACACACTTCTATGGAATGACGTGGTCCACTGCATCGGACCGACCGCCGTCGAGCCGAGGGGCGACGTTCGTGCATCCGTTGAGTTTCGTTGCAACGGGTATGTGCCCGTCGCGTTAACAAACGCCCACATTAAAATATTGAACACTGCGCGTCGGCCCGTCGCACGTTATAAAAATCGGGCCGTTATCCGTTGTCGTTAACAAGGGCTCTTAGGGTTGAGAGTTAAAGTTGAAAATGGCGTGCAAGACGTGAAAGCTTGCGTGCGGTTATGCAGTTTTAAACTCTGTTTCTATTGCGTTTCAGTTTATTTTCTACTAGCTGACATGGTAAACTTTATACTGACTCAGAATCAATTTTTTTTTTGTCAGTTCCGGAGACCAATCCAATTAATCAAAGATCACAAAAGTCTGTCCAGCTGTTATGGAGTTATGACACATAACATCACGCCTGTTATCCCCGAAGGGTTAGGCAGAGGTGTAACCATTAGTACACCTACATTTCGCCAGTTATGTTTAAATCCCATGTAATAGGGGGCGAGCCTATTGCCATCAACCGGGCACTCATCAGGACTCCGAGGCTGCTACTGAGAAATTCCTGATGGAAAAACCCAATAACACTTTGCCCGACCTGGGAATCGAGCCAAGACCTCATGCTCAGCAGTCGCGCTTTGCGACCACTAGACCAACGAGGCAGTATAAACCAACCAACGAGGAGCCAATGAGGAGTTATAAATGGTGTAAGTAACCTGACTTTGTTTTATATATATGTAATGTATAGATGCATAACATCATCATTATACAGGCTGAATTGGACATAATTTGATTCACGTTACAAATACCAATCTTAATACTTTATTTGTTCGTCCAATACAAATCATCAATTGTGGACTTTTGCCCGTTCAAAGCAGTTTGAACTAGTTCAAAGTACGGATATTAAATTATATTATTACCATACAACATTGGCAAAAAATTTTAGTATGTTTATATTTTACTAGCTACCTTCGCATAGCAATGGCGGAAATATTTACAGCTTTTTGCACTGCATTTTTTATTTGTTTGTTTCTTAATGATTTTGACGACATGCCCGTAATATTATTATAGCATCACAAGATAATAGGTAGCCATACATTTCTGTAATTCTTTCATTCAAAGATTGAGGTAAAAGTGTTCTGAAGAGTATTACTTCAGTAGTGTGTTAGATAAAATGAAAATGAGAAAAAAAAAACTTAAAATATCAAGTCCTAGGCTGAATAACGAATCTTTCCATTGACTTGAAAAAAAAAGCCAATTGCACATGTCACAGCGCGTGTGTTCAATTTATTTTGCGAGATTTTCAGCCTTGGCTCTGTATCTCGAAAACAACTATTTACACGTCTATTATCACTTAACTCCACATAATATGACGCTCGTTAAGATAAATATACACGCTGCAACACCTTTCCTTTACATTAAAATACGTAAAATAATAAAATTCATGACATGTAAACACGATGACAAGTTTATGTCACAATTTGTATGTTTTCAAAAATATACAGGAAAACCATCAATGAAAACTCAAAGGATATGTTGAAAAGGTTTTGTTTACAACGCTTTCGATTGTGATTTAAATATTTATAGGCTATGTAACTTTAAAAATTATCTTTGTTCGCCGGCTAATGCTATGATGACGATTCCTTGTATATTTCCATTTGTGAACAGCGCATAAAAATGGTTGATTTTCAGTGAAATATGTAAAACAATAGTTTAATTACTAATTTTGTAAATATTTACTCACCAAGTTAAATAATAGAAAGTATTTTTGAGTTATTTATTTCTTAGTTGTTTGGTCGCGCAGTAGTTGACATACGTTTCACTTCCATATTGGCGAGTATAGTGATGGGCATCGGAGTTTATAAACCTAAGTTTCATAGACTAAAAACCGGTAATAACGGTTTATTATTAAAAGTTTTTGATACACAACTATAATAAAAGGGAGTTTTAAAGTGACAAAATGAGGGGTTAAAAATTAAATATTTTTGCATAAAAATAATACAAATGCTATGTTCATTGTATAACGCATTTCTTTTGATAATGGGGCACCATGATGATTCTGGCAAATAAAATGAGTACTTATTATGATGATTCAATATTTGCTGATTTTTCTAAAATATTTCCAATGAGGGTTAGGTTTATTGTGTTTATGAATAAACGGAACTATTTTTTTTTAGTTTACGGTTTATCGACAAAGCGCTAATGCAATCCTTATCTGAATGCCGATCGAAAAAATGACATTTCAGTATCGGGGGTGAAGCATGGAAGAGGGGCGTGCGGTTTTGCTCGGGCGGATAATTGAAGAAATTGTATTTTCCATCTGTTCTACTTAATTTTTTAGTTTTTCATGACTTTACTGATAACAAAATAACGTCATACTACCATATGAATTTATCTATATACTACGAAGTGTTCCCCCGATCTTCAAATTTATTTTAATCGCCACTGCGGTTGTTTGTACTGCTGTTTTTATTATTGATATTTTTATTTCCCCATTCTCGTGAGCGATTATTGGAAGAATTCGTAAAAAAAATAAAGTGTACAAGTCTAAAAAGGTTTTAGCACAGAAAATCGTACATTCTAATTGAATTACTATTAGAAAAAATAAATTTAAAAATATAAAAATTCAAATATGTCTGACGGTCATGGAGAGCCGAATCAGCTGAATTCGAATAGGAAGGAGAGTGTGGCGGCCGCTAATGTACCAAGTGATAGTCCTGTGACGGACCCGGGGCAAGTGCGTGGCGGGAACACGGAGGCTGGTGCAGCTGGCAAGTTCGAGGGGCAGCGCGGGAAATCTGGCGCCTTGAAAAAATCCGCGAGATACAGGAGCAGATCATTATCGGCATCTTCTGCTGATTCTTACAGTTCCACATCATATACCGGTAAGTGAATTGCTCAAAATTAAATCACAGACAAATCTTTAATTTAAATTCTTGATACTTTCAGTTTTTATCCTTAAAAACAATGTTTGTAAACAAAGGTAAGTAGGTAACATTTATTTTTGTACCAAAGAATTTTTATTAAGTCTGATTGTGTTAAGATTGTCAAACAATGTGCCGTTTTGTGTTTTTACACCAAGCATCAAATGCACATGTCATGTTTTAACCATTCACAATATTCATAGATTGTAGAAACACTGATTCAATACATTAATATTTATAACACTAGCTATACACCTGGATACGGCACCAATATTCTTAGAAGTCCCTTCCACAGGATCTTATCACTGGTAGCTTGTACCCTGTTCCTCATACCGTTCGGATACATTTCTTTTTTAAAGAATTTTTGTAGTCATATTTAAAAATGTAATTTACATGCTAACAAATAGGTAAGTAAACAATAACACTCTGAAATATTTGATAAGCAAGTCTGCCAAATATAGCTGCATACACACTGGTTTTTTAACCACTAGGAGAAAATTACAGCAGTCTTTAAAATTTTGTTGCGATAAACTAAAAATAGATGGCATTATAACCACTGGACTAACAAAAGACAAAACTAGAATAAGAAAACTAAATATAAAAAAAATCCTTACTTCCTTACCAATATTATAAATGCGAAAGTAGGTCTGTCTGGTTTAGGGTTTGATTCATAGGTCAGGCAAAGTGTTATTGGGTTTTTCCATCAGGGATTTCTCAGTAGCTTCGGAGTCTGGATTTGTGCCCTGTTGATGGCAATAGGTAGTTATGTTTATGTCCTATGTTATAGGGGGTGAGCCCTATAACATAGGACTTAAACATAACTGGTGAAATGTGGGTAAATAAATGTACCTACTATGGGTACACCTCTGTGTAAGCTTTCGGGATTAGAGATGTTATGTTATGTAAAATGTTTGCAGTTTATTTATGACTCACTTGTTTACACGGTATGAGCTGGACTCATTTGATAAAGACTGGTACCAAATGATAATAGTAGATTGTATTGTATAATGAATGGACTAGTGTCCGCAACTCGTTGGCATGTAAGCCCGACAGAAATGTAACACATAACATAACATTAGAAATCATGTATAACATCATCTGCCTAGCCTTTTCCCAAGTATGTTGGGGTCGGCTTCCAGTCTAACCGGTTGCAACTGAGTACCAGTATTTTACATGGAGCGACTGCCTATCTGACCTCCACAACCCAGTAACTGGGTAATACTATACCCCTAGGTAAGACTGGTTGTCAGACTTTCAAGCTTCTGACGACTCGTAACGACTGTCAAAGATCCACGTATGACAGCCGGGACCAACAGCTTAACGTGCTTTCCGAGGCACGGAATGATGTCAGTAATGTCTAAGATAATCTTTAGAAAGTACATATATGAATTGAAAAAGTCACATTGGTACTTGCCCGGATTCGAACCCGGATTCGAACCTCATGCATGAGAGGCGGGCGCCTTAACCGCTAGGCCATCACGACATTTCAGAAATCATCAAGAAATCATGTATAACATGTCTGTTTAATGGAGGTGTTCTTGGCACCCACATAATCATAGTAGGTATACAGCAGGGGCTCCCAAACTTATTTTGTCTACTGCCCACTTTGAAAATAAATTATTTTCTAGCGCCCCCATTTTTTCACCTACCTACTTAAAAACCACCTAGTAGATGAAATTACAAATCGCTCCCCAAGCCTCTACACAACGCCCCGATTTTTTTTCTGGGTCTCTTACCCTTTAGGCCTGCAGTGCAGCGCCCACAAGGGGGCGTAAGGGTGTTACTACACCAATCGATCGATAGTCGATCGATGCCATCGATCGACATCGGTCGACGTTGATCGATTGGTGTGGTAGCTTTAATTGATCGACGGATACCAGTCGACTAACCAATCGATCGATTGCCGGTCGATGGCATCGGTCGACTAACCAATCGATCGACGTCGATCAATCCATTCTACCATCGATCGATGGCATCTATCGGCTATCGATCGATTGGTGTGGTAGAAACTATCGATCGACGTCGACTAATCCATTCTACCATCGATCGATGGCATCGATCGACGATCGCTCGATTGGTGTGGTAACACCCTTAGCGCCCACTTTGGGAAAGGTTGGTATACAGTAAGTGCGACCACGGCTCTACTTTGACCATTTTTGGATTCCTGTTTGAATTATTTTTTAGTTTCGTCCTTTTTAACCCCTTTTTTTACGCAGTCGCGTTATAGTTTTTAACTTTATTTTTTATTTTAAAAATAATTACGGTTCCGCGCAACTGCCGGTCTGCCGGAGGAGCGGTGAATGCTTATGCGAATCCCGCACTCCCGGCCATAGTCAGAGGTGGAACACTGGGTTTTAGCCGGTAAGAGTCCGGCACGCCCCTCCGTCCTCCCGGAGGAAGTCCGGAATTCCGAAGCGAAAAAAAAATGTGTTAACTGCGAACATTCACGCGAACTAAATCGTGGCAATAAACTAGCTTTATAGTATAGGGCTGCCATCGCCTGAATTGCCGATTCCGGGCAAAAACTTCTAATTGGAATTTATCCCCGGACACTCCCGAAAATATATTTTTTATAATAAAAATAAAAAACCAACGTTTACCTTCTCATTTTTTTATTAATTACATTTTTTTTCTTAAATTTCAATTAATTGGGATTCCCCTGACACTAAAAGTGTCCGGGTTTGACTCGGACACTCTTTGACAAGCCCTTCCCGACGCCCTCTAAACTAGGACCAATTCGGGGAAACCCGCACGGATGGCAGCCCTAGCTATACAGTACATCTCACGGGGTCCTCTTCCTCCAGAGATTTCCAGAGCAAAATAAGGTGAACATATTTATTCACCGTATAAATTCTCTCGGCGACACTTTATGTTAATCAAAAGACACCTCCATTTGAGTTAGAGATTTGTAAACAGGATTATTGTGGAGGGAGATAATGATTTAGAGCAGTGTCTTTCAATCTCTTTGAATACGCGACCCCGTTACAGGTTGAAAAATTCTGGCGACCCCCTTGAGCCATAGACAAAGAAAAAGTTAGTGCAATGGTAGACATTAAAACTAACAAGCTACTATAATTAAAAAAATTAAAAAACACGACTGCAAAAATTGCACATATTTGTACTTTGTTTACTCGTCAGTTTTTTTTTACGACGTTTTTTATTTACAGTGTTATATATTTTTTAAATCTACTTGTCAAATTCTAGACGATAAACATAGACACGACCAGATTAATTAAAAAAATAAATTGAGGCTGGTATTAATTTACGTTTTAAAGTGACCACACTGGTTTCTTTTTATTTTTTACCAGCCTATGTTACTCGGAACGATGCAAGGATTGTAACGATACCCCATACATCTAAATCGGTTCAGGCGTTTAAAAGTTATGGTGGAATAAAGAAACTCACACACAAACATACATACATTAACCCTGAACACATAACACTCCTTTTTTTGAGGCAGTCGTGTAAAAATAAAAAAAAATAGACTTCAATTAAAAAATGATTTGATTATTAACATTTCAAAAATAGCCCCACTATTTCACAAATTATTGAAAAACAAACAAGCTCATCCTTCTCACTGAAATTGTTTTTTATTGTAATTTAGTGTGGCAAGGTTTTGGGCCACCTAAATTTAAAAAAGATTGTCGTGCCAGCGACATAAGAAGAAGCTTGTTTTTTCCTTTTGCCGGCGACCCCCCGAGTAGGGCTTCGCGACACAGGTTGAAAAACACTGATCTACAGGGTAGGTAAGTGAGAACCATTTTTTGGGGGACTTAATAATGAAACTCGATGAAATTTTGTAGATTGAACTAGCTGACCCGCCGCGACTTCTTTCGCGTGGTATCCTACACTACCAATACTCCTACCCTAACCCTGCATTACCCTACCCCCTACCCTACCCCTACCCCCTACCCTACCCCTACCCTACCCTACCCCTACCCTACCCTACCCCTACACTACCCCTACCCTACCCCTACACTACCCCTACACTACCCCTACCCTACCCCTACCCTACCCCTACCCTACCCCTACCCTACCCCTACCCTACCCCTACCATAACGCTACCCTACTCCTACCCTACCCTACCACTACCCTACCCCTACCCTACCCCTACCCTACCCCTACCCTACCCCTACCCTACCCCTACCCTACCCCTACCCTACCCCTACCCTACCCCTACCCTACCCCTACACTACCCCTACCCTACCCCTACCCTACCCTACCCTACCCCTACACTACCCCTACCCTACCCCTACCCCTACCCTTGAGACCGACTTCCCGACTTCATATTAAAAGAGCTGTTTTAGGGACTTCGTTCGCGTGGTATCATGCCCCTACCCTACCCCAACCCTACCCCTACCCCATATTTTCTCACCTTCAAGCCTTCCCTAGACCTCCACGAACATTTCAAAATCAAAATCAGCTAAATCGGCCCAGCCGTTCTCGAGTTTTAGCGAGTTTACACCTTGGGTCCGAAAAACCCAAATATCTTACGGACCCCTATTTTTTCTAAAATAAAATATAGCCTATGTCACTCGCAGATAATGTAGCTTTCTAATGGTGAAAGAATTTTCAAAATCGGTCCAGTAGTTTTTGAGTTTATCCATTACAAACAAACAAACAAAAAAACAAAAATACAAAGTTTTCCTCTTTATAATATTAGTATAGATAAGGGCAGTATTTCTGTCTCGTGTGCCTTTGGTTCTTCGCCTGATTTCTCCCTGGTTGTGTCGGATTGTTGGCCCATCGGATTATGAAGTCCTCCCCTAACAACAATCTTGTATTACACACTGGATAAGGGCATTCAGTTCTAGGAGTTTTTGGGTTACAAAGAAAGAAAGAAAAACTGTTTATTCACGCGAAAATTATGCACATAACATAAAAAGAAAAAAATTGTACACAAAAGCAAATAAAAAAAAAAGAAAAAGGGCATTAAATCTAAAAAATTAAAACAATTAAATACAAGTACATACCTATATTTATTTATCCTTTATTTCAGGCTACTAAGGCCCCGGATGTGAAAGTCTAGACTACAGCTACAGTACATAAAATCTACTTTTTTTTTGTTTATTTTTTATTGTATCGGAAACCATTTTGTCGAAAATGCCGCAGTACTAGTCCCGTTCTTGTGGAAGCGCAATTCATCGTCCTTCTGCTCTCATTTCTTATCTATGTAGGGTCGTACACAGTAAATCTTTTTTCCATCTATCATTAGGTATGTATAGAAGTGAAGAGTCACTCATCCACTCACTGACTAAGCACGAAATCTCGGAAACTACTTGACCTATGAAGCTAAAATTTGGTAGGTAAGCAGTTCATGTATGTAGGAACAACATCAGATAAGTACGTATCTCGGTTTTTGCGACAGGACCGTGTTATGGGGTGTTTGATTTCCACGCGAAGACTAGATCATAACTTTACGCCTGTCAGGGGCGCCGACTCCGTGGGTGCTCGGGTGCTCCAGCACCCACGAGAGGTAAATGAGTGGGTGCCGAGCACCCACGACTATGAATATCTAAAATAATTCTCTTTCTCATCTTATAAGATAAATAAGATATTTATTAACAGGTGCACATGTCACACTGCTGTGTAATACAATAAATTATCTTTTCTAATTATCTTGTATTTTCTTGTATAAGTAGCTAGGTATGTCATTAAAAAAGCTGGAGCACCCACGGGAATTTTAAAAACTCGGCGCCCCTGACGCCTGTAATCTCCGAAAGGTTAGGTAGAGGTGTAGGTACCCATTAGGACAACCCACATTTCGTCTGTAGCGGCCTCGGAGTCTGGATTTGTGCCCGGTTAATGGCAATAGCCGTTTCGCGCGGTAGTGGCGCATATTTATTTATTAGTTTTTGATTTTTTAGATTTACTTAATACCAAATTGTTTTTATTTTGCTTTTCCGTACTATTTTTTCTTTTTATGTAATTTGCGTCAGTTTCGCGTGAATAAACAGTTTTTCTTTCTTTTTTTTACATGGGACTTAAACATAACTAGCGAAACAATACCGATAGCCTCCTTAAATAATTATGTAGGTACACGCGAGTACGTTTGTACTCTCAAGCTTGTTTTTTATTAAGGTAGAAGTATGCTACTTTTACGCGTCGAAAACACACCCACACTTTAATAGCCCTTAAAACCCGGCTTCTCATTTACCGAACCTCATTTATAGGAGGAACAAAAAGCAATAACTCCATACATCTTTCCTCGGCCTTGTCTTCACATTAGGGCTGCCAACATTCCGTCGGCTGATTAAAGTATTTTTCCATCAGGAATTTCTCAGTAGTAGCCTCGGAGTCTGGATTTGTGCCCGGTTGATGGCAATAGGCTCGCTCCCTATTACATGGGACTTAAACATAACTGGCGAGATGTGGGTGTAGTAATGGGTACACCTCTGCCTAAACCATCGGGGATTACAGGCGTTGTTTTACTATTTTGAGGTGTTCTATGATTTTTAAAGCTTATACTGAAAAATACTACTAAAGGAATGTTGACAAAATCAAATCAAATCCAACCCAACCCTAGCCATCACCCTAATTACTTACGTAACACGGTTACCGACGTAAATAGTTTCCATTTTGCTGTTCATTGCAGCTTTTGTTCTAAATCCTCCCCCCCTCCTCCCCTATCCTAGACAACCGGATTGAATAACGTAATGTATATTTGGTGGACTACTCTGTTGGTCCAGTGGACGCAAAGCGCGACTGTTGAGCATGACGTCTTGGGTATGGTTGCCACCTGTAGAAAGGACCCACACGGAAAATTTTTAAGAAATCAAGTATAGAGGTTAAAAGGAAATCTCAATCGAATCTTTCAAGCAGCATCTAATTAATACAATAAATTAATTGTTTGAATTGAAATTGTCGACAACGAGATGAACAGGTATAAACAGCGCGGCGCGAATGCGTATTATAAAAAAAAAACTTCAGTGGTGTCAAGGGACACCCGGATGGAACGAAGTTATATGAGAGAGAGAGAGACAGACAGAGAAACACACGCACGCCGCACGGCTTACAACTATAGCAAAAAGTGTCGTTACAACTTTTGGTCTTAATTTTTTCCGTCTAGCTCCCTTTCGCAACGCGCGATAAGCAACTTCGTTCCAAAAACCGGAGAAACTATTGCATTCCGGGAGGTCGGGAGGTTAACCATTATTACCGGAGTCTCCCGGGCAATCCGGGAGGGTTGGGAACCCTAAATCCCAGGTCGGGCAGTGTTATTGTGTTTTTCCTTCAGGAATTTCTCAGTAGCAGTCTCGGCGTCTGGAATAATACTATCGATCTCAAGTACCTTTATTAAAGAGCGTTAAAATGGCCTCTAAAGCCAACTTTATTGACTTTTCATTTGGTAACAAATTCTAAGGATTCCTTCCTGGGTCGCGGACGAGTAGCAGATTATAGATTTACTGACTTTGAAAGGCGATATCTACTTAAATAACGTTACGTAGACGTCCATTGATTGATTAGTGTGTACAAAGCAAATATTGGTGCCGATTCCCTTGTTCACAAACTATGTATATTTCAACTTTTAATTCTATTCAGTAACTTGACAGATAAAGGGTTACCAAGTTTTGACAAAAAAAAGATAGTGAGGTGGTGTAAGAATGAACGAAATTGAATGAACTTAAATAATGTACTTAACTTGGTATTAAACCATTCTTATCATTCGTTCCTTGCGCAAAATCGTTCACTATCCTAACACTATTATTTGTAGTATGGTAAGGGTAACATTATTTTTCTTTGAACTGTCAAGTTACTGAATATAATTAAAAGTTGTTTAGGCAGAGGTGTATTCATTAGTACACCCACATTTCGCCACTTATGTTTAAGTCCCATGTTATAGGGGGCGAGCCTATTGCCATCAACCGGGTACAAATCCAGACTCCGAGGATGCTACTGAGAAATTCCTGATGGAAAACCCCAATAACACTTTGCCCGACCTGGAAATCGAGACCTCATGCTCAACATCATCATCATCTGCCTAGCCTTTCCCAAATATGTTGGGGTCGGCTTCCAGTCTCACCGGTTGCAGCTGAGTACCAGTATTTTACATGGAGCGACTGCCTATCTGACCTCCACAACCCAGTAACTGGGTAATACGATACCCCTAGGTAAGACTGGTTGTCAGACTTTCAAGCTTCTGACGACTCGTAACGACTGTCAAAGATCCACGTATGACAGCCGGGACCAACAGCTTAACGTGCTTTTCAAGGCACGGAATGATGTCAGTAATGTTACCTCATGCTCAACAATATTATAATATTGATTTCGAAATAATACAGTCTCATCTTTCGTGGCGCGTATAATAAGACTATGATATTGAGTTAGTTTGACGATATTAATTGAATTATTGAGGGATTGTGTGGATTAGCTTATTCTAGCAAAACTAAGCACACTACAGCAGTTACATAACTTTCCTAACCTCGAAATAGAAATCAGGATTTCTGACTAAAACTCGTAAAACTGTTATTATTCAACTTTAGGTTTCATGAATGATAATAAAACCTCTTGATATTATTTGTTCGCATGCAAGGTTCGATTTTTGTGAAGGCACTTGTCGTATTGCGTACGGAGTAGCGACTGGCATTGACTATTTTCTTCAAGTCCAAAGTCAAATCATTTATTTCAATTAGAGTTACACCATTCCTACCTACTACCCTATGGATAGTAGGTTACAGTAGGTAGGAATAACGTATGATCTTCTATTGGTTATTGACTGTCATACGATATAGATAAATTACGACTTTTAATTCTATTCAGTAACTTGACAGTTAATGAAAGGGTTACCAAGTTTTGACAAAAAAAAGATAGTGAGGTGGTGTAAGAATGAACGAAATTGAATGAACTTAAACAATGCACTTAACTTGGTATTAAAAGCATTTATATCATTCGTTCCGTACGCTAAATCGTTCACTACCCCAACACTATTAGTTGTTGTATGGTAACATTATTTTTATTTGAACTGTCAAGTTACTGAATAGAATTAAAAGTCGGAATATAGCTCGATTTCCAGGACAGCTGGTTCAAGTGACGGTACGATTTTAACACGCTTTATATTAGCTTCACTTGTATGTAACTATGTAAGAAAATCTTGGAATCTTAATTGGACCCACTTCCCGGTCTTCGATTAGGATGAAATTTTGCACACGCTCTGAGTTCTGATGACAATACATGACTAGCTAAGAAACGTCATTACAAATCCAATATGGCGGCCTCCCCAAGATGGCGGACTGGCTGTTTGAAATCCACCCCCATGATATGGGTATCAAATGAAAGGGTTTGCTGTCAGAAATACGAAAAAAATAGTCACGTGACTTAAATCCAACATGGCGGACATCCAAGATGGCAGATTGGCTATTTGAAATGCACCCCCATGATATAGGTATTAAATGAAAGGGTTTGCTGAATGGGATACGAAAAAAATTAGTGCGTGCTATAAGCGTGTTTTTTAGTTTTTTAAACTATTAAAAAAAATATATTATTTACATTTATTGTCACCTATGTTCCAAGTTATCTATACTTACTAATAATTTTGTACTAGATTCTGCCCGAATTAAGTCGAAAAGTTGCTGTTCCAGAAATCCAGACATAAACATTCACCGCGTATAGTTTTTACAGCTTCTCTTCTTCTAATCTTGTTTCTCCATACAAACTTTGCCTCCCTTTTTTCACCCCCAGGTTGAATTTCGGAAAATCCTTTCTTAATTATTGGATGCCTACATCATACAAAGAACGCACCCTCCAAGTTTCAGGTCTCTACGATCAGCGGTTTAGGCTGTGCGTTGATCTGTCAGTCAGTCATTCAGGACAAAGCATTTTATATGTATAGATAGACGATAAAGACAAACATTTACCTACTTTTTCACTTGTAATACTTAAGTGTGTCTTACGTAAGTTTTCATGTTTCTATTCAGGACAAGTGCTTCCAACATAATACTCCGGAATCGCGGACATCCAAGCCTTGGCCTAAAAAATAATATCGGATTTTTTTTATGTTAGATATCTGATTTGCGATACGTACTTGTGACAGTTTTCGGATATTTTTTCTTTTCTTAGCTTCGTTTTTAGAGGTACCTTGCCCGTAGGGTGCCAGAGGTACTTACTGTATTACTAAGGCTGCGTTTATACCTAACCTGCCCCGCGAGTCGCCACGCGTGGGAAAGCTATCGGTTTCATACATTTATTTATATTCGTCACGCTCTAGAATGGTGCGGGTGACATTTGTCAAACTGTTGCTTTTCACTCTTGAACGTTACGGCGATTTATAATCATGATTGAATATTTTAACTGCACACTAATATCATAGTTGTAAAATACAGAATGAGTAATAAGTAAGTAAATAACTAGTAAATTTAATAATGTCACTGACTTAGATATGCGATTCTGACATCCATAGATGAATTGCTGACATGTGTCACCCGCACCATCATAGAACGTATGAAATCTATACTAATATTATAAAGCTGCAGTGTTTGTTTGTTTGTTTGTTTGTTTGAACGCGCTAATCTCTAGAACTTCTGGTCCGATTTGAAAAATTCTTTCAGTGTTAGATAGATTAGTTATCGAGGAAGGCTATAGGCTATATACCATCACGCTACGACCTACGGGAGCGGAGCAGTAACCAAAGACGCGGGTGTAACCGCGGCGGACAGCTAGTATAGTATAGGACTGATCACATTAGTCCCGCCCCGCGTGGCGTGGAGCAACCTGCTAAATGTATGAAACCGATAGCTTTCCCACGCGTGGCGACACGCGAGGCAGGTAAAGTATAAACGCAGCATAAGCGTCTATTGTTCGTCTGCCCGTCCGTCTCAAGGTCAAAGTTAAATTATTTACTTCAATTACACTATTAAAAGGCACTTTTGAACGTCATTTACATATCTGTCTGTCAGGCTGTATCTCATGAACTGTCATAGGTAGAGAGTTGAAATTTTCGCAGTGTTTTTCTAATGCTGCTGTAACAACAAATAATTAAAGAGTGTCCTCCTACAAGTAATGTGTTTATTTTTTATTATAGTGTTAAATATTGAACGAAAATTTCGGAATTTCTCAGTAGCAGCTTCGTAGTCTGGATTTGTGTCCGGTTGATGGCAATAGGCTCACCCCCTATTACATGGTACTTAAACATAACTGGCGAAATGTGGGTGTGCTAACGGATACACCTCTGCCTAACCCTCCGGGGATTATAGGCGTGATGTTACGTGTAAATATTGAACAGTGGTACTGAACACTTCGTCTGATAGTCCGTATCGTACTTGATCGGATTTTTATGGTCGATATCTGATTTGCGATACATGTACTACCAGCTTTCGGATATATTATTCTAGCTACGTTTTTTGAGATATAAATTCGAAACATACACAGTCCTCGCTCGGCGGAAAGTGCGCAGTAAAGACATTTATAGCTTTTCTATACATCGGTACATAAAGATATATGTACATATATTCAAGTTTTTTATCCTCTACTAACTTTTGCCCGCGGTTTCGCCGACGAAGTCGATGAATAAAATGTAGTCTTTTCTTGTGGTTCAAATTCAAACTGACCCCGTACCAAGTGTCACCAAAATCGGTTTAGTGGTTTAGTACTTAATAACAGAGCTGCACGGGTCGATCTATCAGGTTAAGCTACGCTTGCCGCGGCTAGTCCGTGGATGGGTGATCATCTGTATGCACTGAACGGACTTCCTCCGTCGCGGGTGACGAGCGGCAGCGGCATGCCGGACTCTTACCGGCTAAAACCACCGCAGTGTTCCACCTCTGCCTACGACCGGGG
The DNA here is from genome assembly GCA_949316365.1 of Hoplodrina blanda. Classification (NCBI taxonomy): domain Eukaryota; kingdom Metazoa; phylum Arthropoda; class Insecta; order Lepidoptera; family Noctuidae; genus Hoplodrina; species Hoplodrina blanda. Next base: position 1,647,551 of record OX438573.1, on the reverse strand, counting down.
GTGCGGGATTCGTATATGCATTCACCGCTCCAGGCACAGATGGTCTAGTATATAAGCTGAACTGGGCCGCCGCAGCTGTAGGGCACACAATTATATTTTTTATTCCAGCAACCCTTTTTTATTAATATTTTTGTGGACACTTGTTCTGTGACTGCTTCGTTACGGCGCGTACACATTAACGTCCGATTTACAGATCCGTTTAAACGTATATGTTATTAGCTTAAGTAGTTGTATGAGCGAGTTCATGTATGAGCGAGTTCATGTATGAGCGAGTTCATGTATGAGCGAGTTCATGTATGAGCGAGTTCACACAGAATACAGTAGCGACGAATCAGTTAAAATCGGTCCTGTAAATGCTGTGTGAAATTACCTCCAGTAGCGACGGATCAGTTAAAATGGATCCTGTAAAATCGGAAGTTCTATGTGTACGCGCCCTTAGTCTAGTGGTCACAAAGCGCGACTGCTGAGCATGAGGTCTTGGGTTCGATTCCTAGGTCGAGCAAAGTGTTATTGGGTCTATACATCAGCAATTTCTCAGTCTAAATCTAAGTCAAACTCTTCAGATTTAATATATTAGTATCGATTTTACCAAACACGCTTTATCGATTACACCTGACCTTTTGAAGAACTTTCCTAATTAGTTTACTGTATCTAGGCTATCTACAAAACGACATAAAAGTCATCAACTATGTACTTCAATCTAATATGACCTTTAACAACAATTATCTCATAAAACCCTTATGGTTTGTGTAGGCGGGCCACAATTAATCGCGCTGCAGCGTTTAAAAGTCGCCCGATCACAGCAGCTGTTAGCGTTGCCACCTTATTTAAGCAGTCAAATTCAAAATATTTATTCGAATTAAACCATTTCCAGGCACTTTTGAATTGTCAAGGAGTCGGTCTGTAAGTCAGAGGGTTGAAGGGAAAAAAATTAAAAGTACAGCACCTGAGAATAAAGTATTATTTATGGTGCATCATGCTTTATCGATGTAATCTGTTCCGTTACACGCAAAAAAGTCGCTTAACTTAGTTGTTTATTTCAGTAAACAATTAAATAAAACTTTCAAAAATCGGATTAGGTAAAATAAAGTACATGTAACATAACACCACGCTTGTAATCCCCGTAGGGTTAGGCAGAGGTGTACCCGTTAGTACACCCACATTTCGCTAGTTATGTTTAAGTCCCATGTAATAGGGGGCGAGCCTATTGCCTTCAACCGGGCACAAATCCAGACAACATTTTAGTTGCTGTAATTATGGCACGTCTAATCAGAACCTAAGCTTAATTAAATGTAGGCACGTAAAGTAGTGGGTTCCCCATTAATCAAGAGCATAGGCGCCAGGGTTGGAGTAATGTCTGGTAAAATGATGACACGTACGTATATGCTTCATTGTTTAAACAATGCGGGAACGATGGCCTTTGTGACCTAGTTCGGAGGCATTGTTGCTAATTCTGTATCTCCGGCTGTTTTGAATAATATAGATTACCTACTAGCTTTTGCCCGCGACTGCGTCCGCGTCTCGACTAGTGTACACTGCGTCGGCGCTAGACAAGATTTTTATCTTGTACAGCGCCGACGCAGTGTGCACTAGTCGTGTGTAGAAACGACACGAATTCTGCCATAGACCCGGCGATTTTTCTTGCCGTGGACACGCGGCCTTAATGTTGGAACCCCGTTTCATCCCCTTAGGGGGTGAATTTTGGAAAATCCTTTTTTAGCGGACGTCTACTAACGATAAACTACCTCCCTGCCTTTCATCTTTATACTTCAAGCGGTTTTCGATATTGCGTGATGAATGTATGACCTTTCGCTTTTATAATTTAGATTAGACTATCCTTATATCTACATATCGTCGCTGTGCTTGCAAAATCCGCTATGTGTTTTTTTTTGATTTTCGGTTTTTGATGCCATTTTATAGTATTTCTCAAGCCGCATGTGCCTGTGAAGTCCGTTTTCTAATAACTCATTTGGTTCCGAAGATAACAAAATCAGCTATGTTATTTTGGTCAAAAATGGACTTGAAGAACCCTCTATGTGTGCAAGAGACACATAGCGTATTTTCGTTTCAAAGCGAGTCTTTTAGAGTGTGTTTAAAATTTCGCTTTGAAATGACACATAGCGGGTTTGGTCAACAGGGAAAATATTTTCAGGTGTTTTAAAGTGTTACAAAACTCATTATAGGTACCTGTTTTTGCGTAATACTTATTATTATTACTAATAGGCTATTATTATTGTCATTATTTTATTTTAATTTATGTAACTCGGGACCCGAATCCAGCTCGCAGATGCCCCTTAGATAGCTTTAAGATGAAATTAAACACCAACTGACAATTATCCCTGTATGCACTATGCAAGTGCATCCAAGGATAACCCCTGGTTGGCGCAGGACTATTGCAGGATATGGTAACTAAGAATGGGTCTATGGGTTTGGGACTGATTAACTGGTACTATGGCAGGACTATGGCCCCTGCCTGACCAATACTTGTTTACACGGATAAAATGGCAGGGGGTAACTTGCACACTCACTCAATGGGCCCCCTAAAACATTCGCTAGCACGTGTTGATGAAGCGACAAGGGGGTAACCTATCTTGAGATGCTTGAGAATGAGAAGTGGAGAGGTATTTCACGGCTATCAGGACAATCCCGGAAGTACGGTCTAGTACTTCCCTACCAGCGCCTTACTGGAATATTTCCTTTCCCTAGCCGGCCAATGAAGGCAAGCCAGAGATGAGGAGATGACTTCTCCCGGGAAATAAAGTCACTACTGCCCAATAGTTAACATCCCATCCTCCGTCGACAACCATGCGGGCCAAATCAAGATTCTTTATCTGCTTATATCTTTCTCGACTTTCACGAGGTTCACGTCAAGTGGGACGCCTATGCCAACAATCACTGGGTGCCTCTCTAAGCGATCCATCACCACTATATCAGGCTTATTGGCCAGAATAATCCTGTCCGTGGTGACGATCCCAGTACAGTGTGACATTGCTATTTTTAAAAACTGGGCCGGGCACATACCTGTGATACTGTACTTCCGATTTCACGAGGCAGTATAGAGCAAGTATTGCTGAAAGATAACCCTGGCTACAAGGTTGTGCCTATGCAAGTACTCTTCGTTAGCTAAACAAGAACATAGAGGTAATCTGACAGACTGATTCTCTCGGCCGGTGGCATGACCGACAAATGACAACCGTGCCATCTTTCACAATAAATCTTCGGTAGTTATTCGTCATAATAACTTCGTCCACAGAGAAAACCCTCAATTTACCCAAATAGGTCACCGAATCGAAGCCAGGATAAGGACGCTAAATAATGTACATCGGGCCCATGCTACATGGCCCGGAAAACGTGAAGCTCCTTGCTCTGCCATACTTCCTCGCGATCTTTAGTCTCAAATCCTACAGGCCTGTGCCGTTCTCATTAACCAAGGAGAGCGAGTGAAGCTCTTATCTACTGCAACCACATCTCGGTGCATGTCCACGTCGGCTCCAAGGAAATATTCCCTTAGACTGCATATCTTGCGGTTGTGGAGGGACTTAGCATTTAAGAAGCTACGATCACCCAATTTCATGTTATTATATAGTCTCATTCTCGATGACCGTGGGTGACGCATTCGATATGCCATCAGCAATGTATGGACCCACCTATCCATGGCGTCAAGTAACGTTTGAGTCCATTTGAGTATGCTGAAAGAGTACCTCAAAACCAGAAAAACCAGTGGTAAAAAGATACATAGAGGTATTTACGACTCAAAATAAAACCGCTAAGTGCCCAAATTCACTTAAAAAAATTCTAGCCCCCATAATAACATAGTAAACGTCAAAAATTTTATATATCTGGATGTCTCGACATAAAGTCTAATTTTCTGCATATTTAGTTTTAAAATGTCATCACCAGGTCGAAAAATAAACAGTTTTTTGCTTCTCCTGAAAAGTTGGGTTTTTTTCCATAGCGGATTTTGCAAGCACAGCGACGATATACAGGGTAATTGCAAAAATAAACTCGAAACCTTAAATACAGAGAGCGTCTTTCGGGCCTCTACATATTTTATAATTATCTCTTAATAATATCTTATCCTAATATACGAGTATAATCTCTTATCCTGCAGTTCTGAGTAGAAGATGCGCTTCGCCACTCTGCCGTCAGACATTCGGGAGACATGGCCAGCCCACCGCAGCTGCCGCCGCATTATACAGGGTAATTGAAAATTTACCCGAAACCTGAAAAGGGGTCATTGTACTCATCATTATGAACAACTCTTGCTATGGGACCAAACTTGAAATCATAAAAAAAAAATCAGCTTCCCTACTAAAATGATACATAACACAATCGTAATGTATGGATCAGCTGATTTTTTTTTTATGATTTCAAGTTTGGTCCCATAGCAAGAGTTGTTCATAATGATGAGTATTTCAATTACCCTGTATAAAGCTGAGGAGTTTGTTTGTTTGCTGACTCGCGCTAATTAATCTCAGTTATATATCCCGTTTATTGAAGAAGGTTATCTATACATACATATAAAATACTTGATCATTCTAAGCCACAACTTCTCTAAAAACATTTTAGTTTAGTTCTGAAAAGTCGACTAATTTTCAGTTACTGAACTGTAACATTAGATTCTAAGTGCGAAATCAATAAATAGTTAGTCGATTGAGTTAGTATATAAGTGACGTGACGGCTTGCTATTGCGCAACAAAATTTATTGATGGATCGCGTTTTGATAGCTCATAAAGTAGGTACATCAATTGGTTTGTTGTATCTACACGCGTATTATTGTAATTTTATGAATGTTTGGATCCAATCTCAGTTTCAATCCGTAAAAACAGCTATTTATTTATTTATTATCAAAAATCTCCCTTACAGCTATCATTACAGGTTTATACCTAATGCGATAGAGCGGTCTTACAATAAAAAAATAATTTAAAAAAGAAACAATATTTAAAATAAAACATAACAACATAAAGCCTGTACTTTAATCTACCCCATAGCATAAAATAAACAATAGCTATATCATTTACTGTATTTTTTTTTAAATATTACTTTGATATGTATACCTAGTATAATATACATTCATACATATTATACAACCTGAATTTTAATCCGTTGTAAATCTTTCAGGGGGTGAATGGAATGTACTCATGAATATGAACAACTTTTGTTAAGGGACATAGTACGAAATGTGAAAAAAAAAGAACAGCTGATCCATACAATAATGTACTACATTACGATCAAATAGTATGGATCAGCTGTTTTTTTTTTCACATTTCGTACTATGTCCCTTAATAAAAGTTGTTCATATTCATGAGTACATTCACCCCCTGAAAGATTTACAATGGATTAAAATTCACGGTGTATACAAGTACCTACATACATACATAAAACTCACGCCTTTTTCCCATAAGGGTATTCTTGTATCGTAGGTGCTTTTACAAACATATATAAACTCACATACACAAACAGCCAGACCCGGAACAACTATCTGTAGTGTAGGCCATACAAATATTTGTCCCGTGCGGGAATTGAATTTACGACACGCAACGCAGCAGTCAATCGCACATCCACTGCGCCAACCCTGTCGGTGACGGCATACATAAACTCACGCCTTTTCCCCATAGGGGTAAGCAAAAACCACAGAACGCTGCCTGCTACGATCCTCACATACTCCTTTCGTCTCGTCCACGTTCATACATCTCGTCATACAAGCACGCCGGTTACGAGTATAAGCGCTGCAGGCGACAATTTTGTATAAAATGTCGTAGGTACAGAGAGTCTGTAAAGATAAGGATGTCATAAGGTCCTTAACTGCACTGATGGTCCACGCCCCCTTGGCTGGTTCCCTGCGCCCCCCAACGAGAGCACATGCAGAAGCAGCAGGATTTTGTAAAAACCTAATTGAAAAGAGTGCCGTGGACTTTCTTGCTCGTTCTTCTCCATAGAGACCTACCTCCGTTTTGGAACGAGCAATTAGCTTCAGCTTTCTGATTAACTGACCGACTCCTTAATAATTCAAAAGTGCCTGTAAATGTTACAATTGAAATAAATGTTGTGATAAGGAAAACATCGTGAGGAAGCCTGGACTTATATCAGCCTATTACTGTCCCACTCAAACCATGTCAGAGGCTTTTGAGGCGGTTTAGTAACTCTGACACTATGGTGTGTGGGGTTGTAAGACCTTACTGCCCACACGATGAAGAATTGAAATAAAGGCTTGGATTTTGACGCTTTCAAACACTCCATCCGTACAAGATTCTCATTTTCTCACCACGCACAATTGCAAATCATCAAGATGTGAGAACTGACAACCTCCTCATAATTACGTCGCACTGTTTTGTGGTATTGCTAATAATACTAATAGTAGTTCTGTATGTAGCTTGTTCACCTTATTTAGTTGGACGTCTTAATTACAATCTTCACTGTCCAAATTAACGAAATTTGACCTTGAATGGGCTGATTATGTGGTATGGTAACATGCTAACTAAAGTGGCTTTTAATATTGCATAATAACACGATAACTGAACAAAATTGTGGGTTTGAAACCGGGCAATTATACCAAGTCACTTTTTCAATTCATATGTACTAAGTTTTAACTTGGATCTTTGACATCGGTGAAGGAAAACATCGTGAAGACATCTTCAGTTATTTAAACTAATAATACCAGCCTATTACTGCCCCATTGCAGGGCAAAGGTCTCTTCTCAAGCAGAGAAGGCATGAGCATTGATCACCACGCTTGCTCAAGGCGGATTGGCGATTTCAGACTTGTATTCATTACAAGTCCAAATTTCCTTCCGATGTTTTTCTTCATCGTCAGTGATGTCAAAAATAAACTTAAGAACGTACATTTATTTAGATTTACTTGACTTCCACGCGGGCAGAAGCTAGTAATTAATATAAGCCTGAATTAAAACTCCTGACTTCTCTTTACGAAAAGAGGCCTTTGCACTGCAGTGGAACAGTCATAGGCTGGTATTACCTTAGGTGATCCGAAGTAGATCTTGGACACCATGACTGACAAATATCTGGAAAGGTCTGTGGAACAAAAATATGGTAACCAGCTCGTTTTTTTCTGTAGGAGAAGAGGCCTTTGCCATGCAGTGGACAACATGCTGCCAAGATATTATTTGATCAGTCTTAATATGCAATTTGAGCAAAAGGGATGGAGCATAGCATTACTGATCTGCAATGGTTTATAAACTCCTATCACCCAGTAAGTTACATCCCTTAAAAGGTCACTGAATTTAGTCCCAAAATGTTTCGTGCTTATGATAAAACTGCAGGTTAGGAAACTAGCAATATCCCCTCAATATTTTTGGTTCTAAACATCAGCAGAGGACCATGTCTTGAGCAGCAGCCATAGTTCAAAAGGCTTATCCAAAAGAAGTAACCGTCTCATTGTTCTAGTGGTACCAAGTGCGACAGCGATTCTTGAAGCCCAGAGTTCTGGAGAACCAGGTCAGTCAACGTTAATAGTTAATGAGGTTTAGACCTAAAGCACGTTGGAGTTGGCTTTCGCAAACAAGTAAATGATAAAGAACCTTAGGCCTGGTTTAGGTCGGACCGACAAACAACTCACAACTGGTTTGTGAAGACCCTGGGTCGTCACAAAGCAGTTGTGAGTTGGCTGTGGTAAAACGACGGTAACGACGGTGGTGTTCACATTAGGTCGGGTCGGCAGCTTTTTTTTAGGTTGTAAAAATCATCAAATGCGGCGGAAGGGACTGTCAGACTATTACTGACTAAAAAACCCTGTTCCTTCTAGTTAAGACGTCCCGCAACCCGGGACGGGTCGACAGCTTCTAGTGTGAACAGCAACACCCGACAGTCGGTCAACGGTAAAACTGTCGGTCTGACCTTATGTGAACCAGCTCTTACTGAAGAGTACCCTTTTACTGAGGAATCGAAGTAGCTCGATCACAATACTCATCTCACGCAGAGTGGCTTTCAACTGTCCATTTATTGGTACCTACTGATCACTGGCTTTAGCATCGAATCACGCGTAGAATTTGAGTGCTCGTCGTGGCTAGAGATGGGTAACCACCCGCGTAAAAACCCACGCATGGGATAAAACCCAGTGCCGAAACTGGTTATCACCCATTTCTGTAAGTGAAGATTCATTCCGTTAAAATTGAAAATAAAAAACCAACTAACTGAATAATTCAAAAAGGTCAGGTGCGCAGTACTCGTAACCGGCGTGCTTGTATGACGAGATGTATGAACGTAGATGAGGCGAAAGGAGTATGTTAGGCTCGGCGCAAATGGGCCACCGACCACAGCCACCGGTGGCTATCGTGCGATTCTGACACTCGAAATGTGGCGGTAGCGCGCGACAGCCACCGGTGGCTGTGGTCGGTGGCCCATTTGCGGCGAGCCTGGGTCGGCGCTGGCTCGGCGCAAATGAGCCACCGACCACAGCCACCGGTGGCTGTCGCGCGCGTCTGACACTCTAAATGTGGCGGTAGCGCGCGACAGCCACCGGTGGCTGTGGTCGGTGGCCCATTTGCGCCGAGCCTAAGGATCGTAGCAGGTGGCGTTTTGTGGTTTCTGCCTACCCCCATGGGAAGAAGGCTTGAGTTTATGTATGGTATGTAACGGAATAAGTTTTCACTTTCAGAAATCGGTGATAATCCGGGTCAAATGGTTGGTAACTGGGTTTTATACCATGCGTGGGTTTTTACCCGGGTGGTTTGGTTATCCATCTATTGTCGTGACGACCACGACGACCTCCCATACACGAGGCTGTGGATTCGCGACCGAGCACGACCAAATGCCAGTATGACTTATTTCTATTGCATATGTATAATTTCAAGTCTAATGGACATCACTGACATCGGTGAAGGTAAACATCGTGAGGAAACCTGGACTTATCAATAAAATTGTTTGTAATTTGCTTAAATGCACTTATAATTGGAACTGCCAGTCGGATTGGGAAAATTGTTTTTGTTTATGATAGACAGATTCATGAGAAATAGTATAGGTTGTATACAGGGCCCTTGAGGCGGTTTAGAAACTCTGACACTAGGGTGTGTGGGGTCGTAAGACCTTACTGCTCACACGATAAAGAAAGAAAGAAGAAGACAGGGCCCGATCTAGCTATTTAGCCGCTCCGGGCAATACCTAGTAATATTCGCCGCCCTTTACACTAACACCATGTAGTCATGAGCTTGCTATTCTAAAGATGGGATGATATATACCTATGTGATGTTGTGTTAATTGTATAACATTCACATGTGTCTACTACGGCTTCTGAACAAGTATACAAAAATTCATGAGAGTATGTTGGACTTTGTGCAACCGCCCGGCAACCTCAATTTTGCCGCTCCTCTTTTTTGCCGTTCTGGGCATTTGCCCAGCTGCCCCCCCACCCCTCTTAGATAGGGCTCTGGTTGTATACCAACACGCTAAGCAGTAACCAAAGACGGAAATAAACGCGGGAGAAAAAAACCACGCGAGCAGAAACTACTAATTAATATAAGTCTTAATTCACCAGTCCATCTTGAGAAATCTTGGTGATCAATGCTCGTGCCTTCTCTGTATGAAAAGAGGCTTTGCCATGCAGTGGGACAATAAAAAGCTAGTATATAATTCTACTAGCTTCTGCCCGCGACTTCGTCCGGTCCGTTGGACCCCTGTTTCATCCCCTTGGGGGAATAATTTTGGAAAATGGGTTCTTAGCAGACGTCTACTAACTATAATATACCTCCCTGCCTTTCTTCTTTATACGTCGAGCGGTTTTCGATAGTGTATGACCTTTCGCTTTTATACAGGGTCATTGAAAATTTACCCGAAACCTGAAAAGGGGTCATTCAGAATCAGCTGTTCCATACATTACCATCGTGTTGTGTAGCATTTTTGTAAAAAACAGCTGCTTTTTTTTTTCACGATTTCAAGGTTGGTCTCGTAGTAAAAGTTGTTCATAATGATGAGTACAGTAAGTAAGTAAGTAAGTAAGTAAGTAAGTAAGTAATTTATTTATTTGCATAGAATGTAGGTAAATATTACAATTAGGTGTTACAAAATGATTGGATCCTATACATTCTGCCTTTTGGCATGCAAAATTTTATTAACTTAATACTATTAGGTACTATAATTACTTCGAGCTTTCTAATTACTTGAACAGTTAAATTATTATTATTGAATTATTGTTGAATTATTAATTGAATTATTTATTTTAATGAACATTGTAAATTACTTAAATAGAATTGTCATTTAAAAAGTCTGATACAGAGTAATAACATTTTTGAACTAGTAATTTTTTGAGGTACTTTTTAAATCTTCCTAAAGGTTGCTCTTTAATAACTTTTGGTACATGGTTATAAATAAGAGGAGCCATACAGATAACACTCTTTCTCAATAATGCAGTTTTATATCCACCCATGTATAACTTGTCTTCGTATTGTGTTCTTAAAATTGTAGTTCTGTTTCTAGTATTTTTCAAAGTCGGGAATAAGTGATCGTTTGTTTTAACAAAGATGGCTATTTCTAATATATATAGGCATGCAAAAGTTAAAAGGTTATATTTTTTAAACATAGGTATGCAGCTGTCGGTCACTTTAAGATTAAAAATAGATCTAATACAGCGCTTTTGTGCCTTAAAAATATTTTCTCTCTCGCTACAGTTGCCCCAGAATATTATACCGAACCTCAATACAGAAACAGCAAGACTGTGGTATGCTATCAATACTGCCTGAATGTTAACTTTTTTTGATAAGCTATATAATGCATAAGCAGCTGAACTTAGCTTTTTGCATACGTTATCTGCTTGAGTTTTCCATGTCAGTCTGCTATCAATTGAAATTCCTAGAAATTTTGCGACATTGACTTTATCTATTGTTTGTCCATTATAATTTATATCCATATTTGTGTCTAATATTCTTTGATAAAAATGCATTACTTTTGTTTTCTCTACATTTATAATTAAGTTATTTTTATTAAGCCAATTTATAAATTTTTCAAGTGTACTATTGACATTAGCTTCATAGGAATCTTTATTATGACATTTAATTATCAGAGTGCTGTCATCAGCAAAAAGGACCATTGGGTTTGGCATTTGGCTTGGCAAATCATTTACATACAGTAAAAATAATAAAGGGCCGAGTACGCTGCCCTGTGGGACACCAAATTTGGTATTTCTTCTAGAAGAAGCATACTTTTCTTCTTTTTTTGTTTTTACACAGACTCTAGAAATTTCTGTAAATTGTTTGCGTCCTTTTAAGTAAGTTTTTATAAGATTAAGCACATTTCCTCGTATACCGTAAGTTTCAATTTTATTTAAAAGTATGTCATGATCTACATAGTCAAAAGCTTTTGATAAATCTGTAAATAAAGCACATATAGGAATTTTATTATCAACATTTGGCATTATGATATTCAAAAAGTCGAAAATAGCCATATTAATATTAGTATTTTTTCTAAAACCCTTCTGCTCGTCACATAAAATATTAAATTATTACAATATTACAATGACCCCTTTTCAGGTTTCGGGTAAATTTCCAATGACCATGTATATTTAGAAGATACTATGACGTATTGTTAGTTTCTACAGTAGACCGATGGGAAAAAGGCTTAAGTTCACGTATTTGCTGCTTAGCAAGACATGCAAACACTCATACTTAATTACGACCCTCCCATGTATCTAGGACGCACGTAACTTTAATATAAACGTAGATATAACTGCATATTATTGAAGGCAGGTCAAGGCGGACGTCCCGACCGACTGGCCACTGTTTTCCATTTGCACTGTGACATTGGGGCTATTAATAATTTTATGCTGCTGTAACGTGTGAGTTCCTGTCATGCTTGCATGATTCCCGAAGCTATTTATTGGTCGTGTTTTCTTGGTAATACCCATAATACTTACCTAATATTATAAAGAGGAAATATTTGATTGATTGTTTGTTTGTTTGCATTGAATTGGCCCCGAAACTACTGAAGCGATTTGAAAAATTCTTGCACTGTTGGGAAGCTACACTATCCCCAGGTGACATAGACTATATTTTATTATAAAAAAATTAGGGATCCGTAAGTAATATCACGCGAACGAAGTCGTGGGGAGAGTGCTAGTAATTAATATTTCTCGCATAATGAGTGGCTAAAATCGTGATAGTCTTCGGGTCTTTGGAAATGATCGAGGAGTAGAAGAGTTTGGGAGAAAACTTTTGGGTCGGGTCTCCATTAAAGTCATAATTTTATTTTAAAATAACGATACCATAATTAAAGAAACCCATCGAGTGGTTTGGAAGATATGAGGGAATAAAGAATATTAAACATACAAAGATAGGCGCGAAAAACATAGCCCTTTCCTTGCATTCGGGTAATAAGAGAGTGGAGGGGGGAGTAATCTGGTGAACCTCAAAATCCTCTGCTTACTTCCCTAGTACGCAGGAGGATTTTGGTATACAAATGACTATCAAATTGATAAAGTACCATTTTCAATAAAATGGCCATTATTTTGGGAAGAGCGAATTTTTTTGACGTATTGAAGAAGAAATTGTCGTAAAAATCATACACACAACTACCATCAAGAGGCCAGTGACCTTCAAAAAATTTCCCCTCCAACATAGGTCGTATAAATTCGTCACAACATTAATTTATGTGCATAGCCACCCAAGTAGTTGCAAGTAGTGACCGGCCGCGCGCGCTACGACGCGGTTCGACCAATCAATTTGCTGCAGTTGTGTATTGCGGACGTGCAAATTAAATGAACGCGATTCTGATATTATAGAGCTAACTAAAGAGTTTGTTTGAACGAGCCAATCTAAGGAATTACTGGTCCGGATAAAAAAACCCTTTTGCTTTATTAGTCTTTTATCGAGAATGTTAAACCTAGGCTTATAGGTAGCTGCTCCCTGCGATTTGGTCGTGGTTTTTTTCACGCGTGTTATGTTACGTTTTTGATTACTGCTCCGCTCCCGTAGGTCATAGGGTGATGGTATATCTATACTATAATTAAAGTTGAACAGATTTTTACAAGCTTTTATTTAGCTTGCACTGTTCATAAGTAAGTATGTATGTAAATAAGTTGTCCTTTCGCAAACCATTTTTCGACCATTTGTTGTTATCCGATTGAGCTGAAATTTTGCATACACCTTTAGTTCTGGTGACAATACAATGTCCAATAATCAATATTGTAGAATTTGAAATTAAAGCTTGTGTTTAAAAATATTTTTTTAATTAGTTTTTATTTGTTTGTTTAAACGCGCGAATCTATAGAACTACTAGTCGGATTGGTAAAAATCTTTTTGTATATGATAGCCAGATTCAAGAAGAATAGTATAGGCTATAAAACATCACGCTGTGCCCCACGGAAGCGGAGCAGTAACCAAAAACGTAACTTAATACCGATGAAAAAAAAACATGCAATGTCAAAAAACACCAAGAGACTTTTAGCCTTATATTTAGGTGTTTTATAAGATAGAATCGAGAAAATAAACGATTTGCGAAAATAACACTTGTTTGGCAATAAAATTCTGTCTTTTTTTCTCAGTGCCCCGTTACGTACAATCCAAACTAGTCCAAACCGCAGCTCGTGTAGGTATATTCAAATACAAACAATTGAGTTTATGAATAGAAGAACCCTTACGATATTGACAGAATGTCCACACGAGTAACGACCATAGTTTAATACAATGGTATTGGAAACATGTTCAAGTTACGTATTGAATTAATTATAATAGGATACGAAATAGGTACGATTTACTGCCTCGTTGTGTGACGTGATGGCCCAGTGGTTAAGGCGCCCGCCTCTCATGCATGAGGTTGTGGGTTCAAATCCGGGCAAGTACCAATGTGACGTTTTCAATTCATATGTAAGTACTTTCTAAAGTTTATCTTGGACATCACTGACATCGGTAAAGGAAAAACATCGTGAAAAAAATCTGGACTTATATCAGCCTATTACTGTCCCATTCAAGCCATGTCAGAGGCCCTTGAGGCGGTTTTGAAACTCTGATGCTAGGGTGTGTGGGGGTGTCGACGGCGCGTTCTGTTCGCGCGCGCCTCAAAGAGCTGCCAGCACAGGGATGGGGCCCCAACGGGGCCAAACGCCTGCCGGGGTTGCGGGACGTCATAACAGGATACCGTGGCCCCGGAACGTAAAGGGCAACAGAAGGAACAGGGTGGTTTTTTAGTCAGTAAAAGTCTGACAGTCCCTTCCGCCCCACCCAGGGTGGAAGGACTCATTTGATGATTTTTACCACCTCAAAAAAAAGGGTGTGTGGGGTCGTAAGACCTTACCTCACACGATAAAGAGGCTGACTCTTTGGTCTCATGGTCACACACACGACTGCTGAGCGTAGTCTTTTGGTTTGAATCCCAGGTCAGACCCTTCTTCTCTATTAGGCAGTCTGTGCAAATGCCCAGGGCCCCATGAAAGACGGGAGCACCGGCATGCCCTCAAAAAAAAATTTAGCACTATTAGTACCCAAACTATAGGTAGTACACATATAAAATGCTTTGTTCTGAATGACTGACTGACTGACGGATCAACGCACAGCCTTAACCGCTGATCGTAAATACCTGAAACTTGGAGGGTGTGTTCTTTGTATGACGTAGGCATCCGATAAGAAAGGATTTCCCAAAATTCACCCCCTAAGGGGATGAAACATACCAGGGTCGCGGATTGTCAGGGTTGCGGATTTTGTTCGAAAGAGTCACCGAGGCCCTGGAACGCAAAGGGCATTAGGAGGAACACGGATGGATTTTAGTCGGTAATGCAGGCCATCCACGATCCTTCCTATCGTCCAATCGGCAGGACGCTGCAGGCATGATCCAATCTGCAGTTCGTCTATATACACCACCCACGATCAGTTTAATTGTCCAATCGGCAGCAACGTTTAGTTGAAAAGTTCCAGCAGAGTGGTGCAAACAGTGGCTAATGAAAAAAAAAACAGTTTTCTCATACTAATTTATTAAAACAATTGAGGGCTGCGCCTCAAGATTATCTACGATCGCGCAGACCGCCATCCACGGTCCAATCGGCATGATCCAATCGGAAGGATCATGCCAAAAGAATCGAAATTCGATTATGCCGTCAATTATAACTGTCATGCCAATCCACTCCCATCCACGGTCCAATCGGCATGATCCAATCGATAGCGTCCTGCCGATTGGACGATAGGAAGGATCGTGGATGGCCGGCATTAGAGTCTGACACTCCCTTCCGCTCCGCACAGAGCGGAAGAAGTCATTTGATGATTTCCCATCCTTAACAAAAAAAAGGGTATGAAACATTGGTCCAAAGTTTGTATGGAGAAACCAACTTTGACGCAGACCAAGTCGCGAGCAGAAGCTTGTCTGAAAAATATAAAACTTGTACGAATACCTACGAACTAGTTGTAAGTCAAGAAAAAGCGGAAAAATATAAAAATACAGAAACAATAAAGATAGTTTGTTTCATTTCGTCGAATAGCCTCATATTATTGGGGCAAACATTTGGACTTTGTTAGGTTTCGCAGTTGGAATTTCGACCTTTGTGTTACGTAGCTATTGAGTTTGTTTTTGTTAGCTGCTGGCCTAGCGCGAACACGCTAAAGTAATATTCAATTTAAGTGAGATTTCCAATCGGAAGTACGATTAGGTACCTACATTTTGGTTTTCCATAACAACTTATTTTTAGTATTCCATACCCAAGGGCACAACGAGACAATATTACTAAGCCTCTGCTGTCAATCCATTTGTTGGTCTGTTTGTCAGCGGGCTGTATCTCATGAACATTATATACAGCCTGTAACAAAAACCCTGTCCGATCCTTAAGGGTATTATTCGGCATCGTACTGCATACACATATACGTAACCATTTAATGGATTTGAGATTATTATTTTTCCCCAGTGAAAGAAAAAAAGAAGAAAGAAGAAGTAATTAAATTAAAATAAAACAAAAACTGATCAACGGCAACACTGATCTGACAGGGTTTTTGTTACATAGTGTATATATTAAGCTATATTGTATTCACGTGTCATTATGTATGATTCTGTATGCAAATATTGATTTTAAAAGAGTAGGTACTATGGAGTTTCTTGCCCATTCTTCTCCATACAAAACTACCTTTTGGAAGGGGCAAATAGATTCAATCCTTTTTTTGTAGGTATATGACGTTCAAAAGTGCCTTATATTGACCTAATTGAAATAATTGATTTGACTTTGACTTTGAACCGTAATAGGTAGAGAGTTGAAGGTCTACCCCCCTCCCCATTTCTTCTCTATGCGTGTATAGGATAAATCAAAAAAAAATTATATATTTCAAACTAGCGAACTGCTGCCTTCGTACAGTTGCAAATTTTTGTCTTTTTCGGTGGATTTTCTAAAAAAATGTCTGTCATTAAAACCTTGTCCAGAAAATTACGAATACAACAAAAAAAGAATCAGCCTAATTGGTCTTGTCGTTCTCGAGTTCTGCGCTTAGGAACACATTTAGTCATTCTTTCAGATAGGTAGATAGAAGAAGAAGGTAGATCAACCATTTTCAGGCACTGACGAAAGAAAAGACACGGCCAGGTTGAAGCTAGTTGCTCGTTCCTAAGCAGTAAGTTTCTATGGAGAAGAACGAGCAAGAAACTCCATGAACACTCTTTCAAAATCAATCAAATACCTTTGTATTACAAAATATTTTCTTGCCCTCGATTTCGTCCACGCAGTTAATACATTATACCGTGGGAACCGGACATTTTTAACCGACTTCAAAAAAAGGAGGAGGTTATCAATTCGTCTGTATTTTTTTTTTATGTTTGTTATCTCCTTACTTGCGACTGGGTGAACCGATTTTCATGATTCTTTTTTTATTTGAAAGCTGGTGCTTCCCGTGTGGTCCCATTGTCACCATTTCAATATCTGATGATGAACTTCGGAGATATGGAATGGAACTCCTCACAGAATCACAGCAGCAATATCGTAACAAGTGAAATTGCTTTGTTTATACGTGTAGTCGATGACTGACTGAAGGAAAAGGGGGGGGGTACGTCAACCCCCCTCCTACCAGTTTTCAAAATTAAATATATCGTGTGAGGTATTGTTTGAAAGGACTTTTTGTAAGGATTTCAAACATTAATACACAAGCACTAAAAACTAAAAAGTGAAAAATAAAAAGCTTTTTCACAAAAAAAGATAACCGCCTTCATAAACTACAAAATAAAAATAACTTTAGTTTTGGAAGTCGGTGGCAATAATACTTACCTACATAACAAAAAACAAAACCAAAGCCGCCGACTTCCAAAACTAAAGTTATTTTTATTTTGTAGTTTATGAAGGCGGTTATCTTTTTTTGTGAAAAAGCTTTTTTTTCGAGATCAAAAGTAGCGTATGTGCTATACTATAATCTATCTCTGTGCCAAATTTCATCCAGATCCGTTCAGCCATTCTGTAACAAACATCCATCTAAACTTTCGCATTCCTAATAGTAATAAGATAGCAAAAAATCGATCGTTTTTACGTAACTTTTCCGCGCGTTCAAGCTAGGCCCTCTAACGTTGTATAAGTAATGACACACCTGTCGAAAAATACACGAAGGCAATCCGTCGTGCTTACGCCTATAATACTTTAAGCCGAATTTCCGTTGCGTAATTTTCAAGAGTCGTAACGGCTTCCCTAAATATACTGACAGTATTCACCCGGCCGAATTTGGCCAATCTTATTAAAGATCGTCTAAAATGAACTTTGTAATTGTATAAAATGCAAATTAAATAAAAAAGTCACGCGTCTTCCGAGGAATCTTAGCGCTTTCCCGAGAATTCCGCAAACGGGTAGTTGGTAGGTCACAGAAGTGCGGTGCCAAGCGTCTGCGAAACAGGTTGTATGATGCGTGCTATACAAATTCGCTGGAATGCGTGAGAAGTCTCGAGCATTCCCGCAAATTTGCGCGTCTCCTCGCGTTTTGACTCGAAATTGATGCTTCCATTCCATTCTGTGGCGGTGTAAATTGAGCCTAAGAAAGAAACACGTTTCTTATGGGAACCTTCTTCAATTTTTATTATTTGCTGTTTTAGCATCCATATATTCCATACGTTCTATAATGGTGCGGGTGACACATGTCAGCAATTCATCTATGGATGCCAGAATCGCAAAACTGGGTCAGTGACATTATTTAATTTACTAGTTATTTACTTATTACTGATTCCGTATTTTACGACTATAATATTAGTGTGCAGTTAAAATATTCAATCATGATTGTAAATCGCCGTAACGTTCAAAAGTGAAAAGCAACAGTTTGACAAATGACACCCGCACCATCCTAGAGCGTGAGGATTACAGTAACACACACATACTGTAAAAAAATTAATAATTTAAAAAACTAAAAAACACGTTTTTAGCACGCACTAAAAATTACAATTCGTATTCCAGACAGCAAACCCTTTCATTTGATAGCATATCATGGGGGTGCATTTTAAATAGCCAATCCGCCATCTTGGATGTCCGCCATGTTGGATTTAAGTCACGTGACTGTTTTTTTCGTATTCCTGACAGCAAACCCTTTCATTTGATACCCATATCATGGGGGTGCATTTCAAATAGCCTGTCCGCCATCTTGGGGAGGCCGCCATATTGGATTTGTAACGACGTTTCTTAGCTAGTCATGTATTGTCATCAGAACTCAGAGAGTGTGCAAAATTTCATCCTAATCGAATACCGGGAAGTGGGTCAAATTAAGATTCCAAGGTTTTCTTACATACATAGTTACAAGTGAAGCTAATAAAAGCGTGTTAAAATCAATAGATACAGCCGTGACCAACAGACGGATGGACGGACAGACAGTCTTACTAATAGGGTTCCGTAAGTCATGCTTGTGTAAAGAACCCAAAAAAAGCGTATTGGAACGACAGCTTATAGCAATGAATGTAACAAAAGGGCGTAATGCGACTTGCGTGCGACAGCCCCGATAAATTGGGATAAGCCATGATGGAAATATTGCTCTCTTCTGGGTCATGAACACAGAGTAGCATAATAATCGCCCAATTTTTATTTATCTACACAAATCTAGATATATCAATATATATCTGAAGTTATGTTTAAGTCCCATGTAATAGGGGGCGAGCCTATTGGCTTCAACCGGACACAAATCCAGGCTCCGAGGCTGAGAAATTCCTGGCGGAAAACCTAATAACACTTTGCCCGACCTGGAAATCGAACCCAAGACCTGATGCTGAGCAGTCGCGCTTTGCGACTACTAGAGCAACAAGGTAGTCCAGACAATGTTTAATACATTTTCCTTCGTTTCAAGTTAGTTTAGCATGTATTTTGTTTTTCTAAAGCATATTATTAACATAATATTCAACGAAGCATGTTTCTCTTTATAAATCATTTGCTTGAATATGTTATTTTTACTTACTTACTTATTCTGATACAACGTTTAAGATATTCGTTCATTCTTATTCATTTTGTGTTTTTTTTATTCAGTCCTAGCATTTATTTCAATAAAACAATTTACAAGCACTTTTGAATTGTCAATGAGTCAGTTAGACAGAAAGTTGAAGGTAGTTGCTCGTTTCAAAACGAAGGTAGGCCTCTACGGAGAAGAACGAGCAAGAAACTCCACGGACACTCTTTTCATTTTGTTTTTTACAAAATTTTGGTTACCTTATCTAAAAATCTGAAGTACTAGCTAAGCGCTTCGATTTCACCCGCATGACTTCTTTGGTTACTGCTTTGCACCCATGTGTCGTAGGGTCATGTTATACAGAAATGCTATACAACACGATCGTAATGTATGAAACAGCTGTTTTTTTTTTATCGTGATTTCAGTGTTGGTCCCATAGTAAAAGTTGTTCATAATGATGAGTAGGTACAATGACCCCTTTTCAGGTTTCTGGTAAATTTTCAATGACCCCGTATAGCCAAAACCAGAGGTAACCAATTAGTTTTATTGGAGGTCCGTATTTGATTTGATACTTTCAATTTGCGTCTCGCCTCGCCGGTTTATAACCAGCTTCGGAATCATATCACCCTGTCGTACTATCGACAAACCTCTTGACATAATTCGATTACATCAAGAAAACAACAAATAAACTATTTTTCGCGTTTTAGATACCAAACTACTTAAGATATGAACGTTAATCTAAATCAGGGGTTGTCAAAGTGGGGGGCGCGTCTCTTAATGGGACGCAGAGTACAGCAGAGTGGGGCGTGGACCAACAGTGTACCTAAGGTCTTTATTTACAGGTTACGAGCGTTTACACCATACGGCATATCATACAAATTTAGTAACATACTTGGGTTAAAAAGTTATACATTTAATTTTTTTATTTATTATTTATTTATTTATTTATTTATATATGCTTTATTGTACACCAGATTATATATGACTTAAAAATATACTATCAACTACAAAACATACAATTGGCGGCCTTATCGCTTACTGCGATCTCTTCCAGGCAACCATGGAATGGACAGTGAATTTTTGGACATGAAATGGGGGTTGTCAAAGGTGCAAAATAAAAGTATAATAGTACAATATTACTATAATAGATACACAGATACATACATATGCTATATAATAGATACATAGATACATACATACTAAATATGCAAGCAACGAAAATAAATGACGACTGTAGTATAGGTACAGTAAAGTTAAAAACAAGAACAAAATCACAACAACAAGTAATGTTCCTTCACAAGTCTTTTAAATATAGGCAAAGATTGCGCGCGCTTTATTGCAACTGGTAATGCATTCCACAAACGAGCGGCCTGGACAGTAAAGGATTTATCAAGAAAAGTTGTGGAATGCATTGGCATTTTAAGCTTCAAATTATCCGATGACTTAATTTTTTTATACTTATCTATTTAATCTTTGATACATACATACATAAACTGACGCCTTTTTCCCATGGACTAGGCAGAAACCACAGAACGCCATCTGCTACGATCCTTACACACTCTTTTCGCCTCGTCAACATTCATCTCGTCATACAAGCACGCCGGTTACGAGTACTGCGCACCTGACCTTTCTGAAGAACCTCACCAATAAGGTCAGTGTAGGTCTTCCTAGGGTGTCCCCATCCTGTGTTGCCAGTGCCACTCACATCTTATCTTTGATAGTAGCCTAAAATTATATTATCTGGGCAGGGGCACGAGTATTTTTTCTTTGTACAAAGGGGGCGCGTTAAAACTAACTTTGGGGACCCCTGATCAAGATAGTCGTGTGTTTTGACCGATAAACGGAACGCAATATTGTTGTGTATTGATCGCGTTCGTGAGTAATATTATTATCTTCCACTGTCACAAAAAAGTGTCGAAATGACACGGTGACGGAGGATATTTGTGACAATATTGTTTGCAGATATATCTCGTTGTATTTACCTTTTTTTTATGGATGTTATCATAATCATAATCATCAAATGACTCTTTCCGCTCTGGGCGAAGCGGAAGGGAGTGTCGGACTTTCACTGACTAAAACCCATCCGTGTTAGAGATGAAGCGAATATTATACTAGAATAGATCTAGGGACTAGGTATTTAACGAGACTAGGTAGCACCTATTCCAACTTTTAAAATACTCGATCCATCTAGTCTCAGTGCCTACAGTCCTACACGCTAAAGCCTGTGTATAGTATGAAGGGAAGATTACAATTCATTAGTACTGCATCCGTACCTTCACGTATCGGTGGTACGCAAAGACTTTAGACTAAAAACATACTTAAAAGTATGCATACTTCATGGACTAGGTGGAACAGGTATTTGGATCGAGTATTTGTACGGAATTGGACTAGGTGCACCTAGGACCAAATTTACCTAGTACGACTCATCTCTAATCCGTGTTCCTTCTAGTGCTCTTTGCGTTCCAGGGACGCGGTAACTCTTTCGAACAAATTCCGCAACCCGTGGCAGGCACTTGTATTTATTAGGGTAAACTAAGGTGGACCTAACTTCGCGTCCGCCTCCGTAAGTGCGGAACTTCCGCAAGAATACGTACCTCCGCCTCCGCAACATTTTTTCGCATCATGGCTGTATTTCGCGCTATTTCTGGGAACACTTAAAAAAGAACCCTCCAGTTTGAGAAGCAAGGGAAGCCTTTTGTTTGCTAAAGGCCGATTTTTCAATCGTTAGATAACTTTTGTCAGAGGAAACATAGCGGTTGGACATATTTAGAAAAATATCTGACGATTGAAAAATAGGCCTTAGAGCAGTGGTTCCTAACCTGGGGGTAATTACCCCCGCAGGGGTAAAACGGAGATTATAGAGGGGTAACACGGGATGGCACGAAATAGTATTAAAATAGCAATAAACCCTAATATTGTCAAACTTGCGAATGCAAAGCAATTTCAACCTTCACATTAGATATCTCCGAGATTTATATCGGGGGGCACGGAAGTGCCCCCGCCAAAGTCGAGCGCGAAGCAAACACTGCCGTACCATCCTTTACTGGAACCATTTCGCCGCATTTTAGGCCCCTATTTGAGAACCTCTGGATAAGACCAGAACGCAGAAATTTTCGTCATCCAGTAAGCTGTAATTATATACTTAAAATCCAAACTTTCAAGTCTATAGGTCCTTTAGTTCCGAAGTTAGGCTAAAGCAAAGTTTCGCATTTATGACACTCACTCACTCACTCATGATCATCAAAATAGAACTAGTACTTCCCATAAACTCAGAGAGCTGAAATTTGGTACAGAGTTAGGGTTTAATGGCCACATAAAGGGAAAACAAAACTATAAAAACTAGGACAATCGAAGATCTGGAGTACCTGGTGACCCCGATTAGAAAACACAAGAGCCCAACCAAACTATTAGAGATCGCGACATACCGCCTTTACAAAAAATATTCAACTTGGTGGGCCGCTTCATTAAAAAAAAAAGAAAAAAAAAACTGTCAAATAAGAAAATTTAATAAAATATATCAATATGCCCACGTTACTACAAAAAGAAGTGAAATCCCACCAAAAACATTCTGTAAAAAAACTAGCCAATGTCTCGATGGAGCTGCTTGTTTATCTCTAAAAAGTAATGAAATCTAAACAAAGTCGTGCCAAGTCTAAGGTTCCTTACTGCGATTTCTTTATTACTATAGTTAATGTTGTGTGACTTGGCCGTTGAAGGGTACAAAACCAGGTGCTCCATGACACCATTGCACCAATCTGTCGCCAGAACCGCTACCCAATGCATGTATTGCACAATCAACAACAGCCTAAAATGAGACACTAGCATCCAATTACCAATACCAGTATGGGCTATTATCTCGCTTAACAAACATAGGTAGTTACAACGGATATAACATTACGTGTAAATAAAATTGACTTGTACACACTAACGTATAAAGAATGTTCAACGGCCAAGTCACACAACATTAACTATAGTAATAAAGAAATCGCAGTAAGGAACCTTAGACTTGGCACGACTTTGTTTAGATTTCATTACTTTTTAGAGATAAACAAGCAGCTCCATCGAGACATTGGCTAGTTTTTTTACAGAATGTTTTTGGTGGGATATTACTTTACTAGTTAGGTACATAAACGGGCAATTTCTTAACATAATAAACATATTTTCGTTCAAAGTGTGGTTTTAATTATTTTAAATTAGCTAGGGGTAAACTCAATTCCCATACTTGTTCACAGGGGTAGTGACATTGAAAAGGTTAGGAACCACTGCCTTAGAGTAACAGCTCTTTATCTTGTTTACCTGAGTTCTGTTTCTAGAAATGTAAGCCAAGACTTATTGATTATCAAATGATAAATGGTATTTGTATCTATACTAATATTATAAAGCTGCAGTGTTTGTTTGTTTGAACGCGCTAATCTCTGAAACTACTGGTCCGATTTGAAAAATTCTTTCAGTTTTAGATAGATTAGTTATCGAGGAAGGCTATAGGCTATATACCATCACGCTACGACCTACGGGAGCGGAGCAGTAACCAAAGACGCGGGTGTAACCTCGGCGGACAGCTAGTTGTAAATAAGTTAAAAATAGCATTTTTACACGCATTTTTTTTATACTAGATAATATCGGTTATTCCCAGCCGACTAGCCGGAAAAAAAACGTAGTAAACAAACTCAGAGGTCAAGGTTTCTTTTAAAGTCTATAACCAGGGGTTCCCAATCTGTGACCCGACGCCCTGGGTGTCGTGGAGCTATCCTGAGGGCGTAAGCACAAGTCGCATTGATCGTATTACCTTTTTTTTTTTTTGTTTGTTACTGTCCCACTCCTGGGCAAAGGCCTCCCCTCATTCCTTCCACTTTCCTCTGTGTTGTGCCGCTTCTCGCCAGTTCCTGAAAAAGCCATCTAAGGCGTCTCGCCATCTCCTCTGTCTGCCGCGACCCCGTCTTACCGTGTCAGGGCTCCACCCTTGTGATATGCGGGCCCATCGCTTAGCGTCCGACTCCGAAGGCAAAAGGAGAAAGAACCACACATATTTTATTGGAGATGTACAGACGATGCACGCATAATGTCAATCATTGTAAACTCAACTTAAAACTAAAGGTATTAACTAGTTAAATCATATGATTAGCTAGTTCAGCGACGTTCGTGAACTGTCTGACAAAGTTACGATCGTTGGCTATCTAGTGTCTTTGTCACGAAGAGACGAAACGCGATGTCGGGTCGACGGCCTCAGTAAGTTAGGGCTGGCAGTAGCTAAAAACTAGTTCTAGGGAGTCTAGTTAGCTAAGTATGGTACCAGTCTCGCTCAGTCGGACTGGCTCCCTATTACATGGGATATAAACATAACTGGCGAAATGTGGGTGTACTAATGGGTACACCTCTGCCTTACCCTTCCGGGATTACAGGCGTGATGTTATGATGTAATACCGCAGTCTATATTTGTCTTACTGCAGGGCAAAATCCTCTTCTCATTCAGACAAGCCGCGAGCATTGATCATCACGCTTGCTCAAGGCAATTTGGCGATTTCTGACTTAAGATTTCCTCACGTTGTTTTCCTTCACCGATATCAGTGATTCCCAAAATAACCTTAGCAAGTACATATGAATTGGGAAAAGGTCCAGTGGTTAAGATGCCCGCCTCTAGAATGCCTCATGCATAATGAGGCTGTGGATTCGTAACCGGGCACTGGACATCACCGACATCGTCGGTGAAGGAAAACATCGTAAGTAAATCTGGATTTATAATAACTATAAGATTGAAATCGCCAATCCGCCTTGAGCAAGCGTGGTGATCAATGCTCGTGCCTTTTCTGTATGAGAAGAGGTCTTTGTCCTGCTGTGGGATTATTATAGGCTGGTATCATTATCATTGCTATCTACGTTTGATTTTGTTCGCCCAGACGAAACCCTGAACCCCAATAATTTTTTGGACTACCTTTATTGTAATCTTAAACCAGTATTCCGTTAATACCTGAGATATTATTCTTAGATTTTGCCATCGTCTACGATCAGATCCCACTTTATCATGTTTTTCTTTTGACAACCCTGCCTAAGCAAACAATAGCAGTAAATATACTTTGCGTGTACTTTGCATAGTTTTTACATGAAGGCACTTGATATGTGAGGATTATAGAGACCGTACATACTCGTAATAATATAAATAGTTTGCCTCGACGATGTCGTGTAACTGTGTTGCTTTTTAACCTCGATTATTTTGTAAGAGTTTTTGGGAAACGTTTATTTGATCTGCAAGTCTATAAAATCGAACAGTGGTTTTTGGAGTATTTAAGAGAACTTGTTCCATCTTTACTGGTTTAGGAAGTGTGTTGTATGTTGAAGCAGTGAAAGAAAGAAAGAACGAAAGAGGGAGATAAAGAGAAAGCGCGAGAAAGGGAGACAGAGAAAGAGCGTAAGATGGAGACACAGAGGGAAACAAAGAGAGAGAGGGACAGAGAGAGAGAGTGAAAGAGGGACAGAGAGAAAGAGAAGGAAAGACAGAGAGAAAGAGGGATAGAGAGAGAGAAACAGAGACAAAGCGAGAGAAAGTGTGAAAGAGGAAGTTTAGTATTTAAACTTTTTTGTTTCATTACTATTAGCTTATATTGTACTTATTAAATAGACACTCAAAATCATTGAAAAAAGGAAAAAACAATATACGTGTGTTGGTTTGTTTTGACAGAACCAAAAGCCATAAATATAATAAAATAATTGTTTTATTTTTTAATTTATCTAAGTGTTAACATGTGAAATATTTACAGTGTTGTCATCAAGGTGTCTTGTGGTTGTGTACTCATTTATCATTCGTTATCAGTTCTATCTATACGTTTAGGTATGTCGTTAGTTTTGCGGTCAGTCGGACGGTCTGTCGCTATGACCAAGTTGTGTGAGAAACATTTGGTGGTGCCCACCATTTTGGAGGAGGAGGTGAAGAAGATTGAGATTAGTGATGGTAAGGGCATTTTTTTTTTAAAAGACCCTTTAGTTTGGATCTAAGTGCGTAGTATTTTTTTTAATATAAGTACTAGAAGTTTTTCCTGTTGTCGTGGGTGTGTTTACAAACATATAAACTTAAAAAAACCAGACACGGTCAAGGGCAGATCCAGGGGAGGGGGAGGGCTATTTATTTATTTAAATTTTATGCAACAAAAAAAATTACAAAGGCGGACTGAATGCCTTAGACATTCTCTACCAGTCAACCAAAGGTGGTGAAGAGATAACATAGCAGGTGCAAAAAATTGTACATGAGAAATAATAAAATAAGATATGGGGGGATATGAGGGTTAATGGGGGTCATGACTACCCCCAGGTCTTACTATTTCCTTTTAATAAGATTTATTATTGTAATTGAAACGGAGCTTGTGATGCTTCTGACTAGACATTGATCATATATGACCAGTGGCGGCTGGTGGGTTATCGAACTGGTGGTGCACTTTACTAAAATATTAAAATTAGAAAATGCAACAAAACAAAAATTGACATAATATGTTTATTTTTTATACATTAAATCAATGCGACATTTTTCTGAAGCGAAATGTTCAATCACCTTTTTATTAAAATCGGGTATTAACACCATACACAGTATAGAATTAAAGTTCTCGAAAAAAATCGAAACAAAAACTAAAAACAATTACGGTAATATAAATAAACAATAATATAACGCGTCACACATACAGTGAAACTATACTGGTAGTCTGATTCGTCAAATATCGGGTGCTCTCGGCAATCCTCGGTTCGCACGTGCGGCGCTCGAGAACCCACTCATAACTCGGTACATTTCTATGAACTATCTTCTGTTTCACGCGTCAGGCGTAATAACTCGTATCTCCTACAAGTTATATTAGCAGTCCTCGTGCACTCGCCGAAGCGCACGAGAATTTGTCTTTACAGGAAAATAAGTCTTAATAGTTTAGTAAAGCGCTCAAACTGTTTCACCATAATTGGAGATTTAATTTTTTATACGTTTTTGTATGTTTAAAAATAACTATTAAAGTGGTAATTTAAAAATAAAGATGAAGTACTTAATATTTTGTAATTTTTATTTAGAATAATTAAAGTAATTTTAATTGGTGGTTCAGCGCACGAGCGCACTTAAGGTACAGCCGCCACTGTATATGACCCTCCCTTTCTGACTTGAAAGCTAGTTTCGCCGTTGGAACTGGTGATTCTTTAGCCGCCCGAGCGGTTCGCGTCACGGACATGCTACTGAAATATGTAATTTTTATAGTTGAATATTATACTTTATTATATAAGTTGAATACTTTTCATACAAAAGTCCTATTTGTACCATACGGCTACGCAAATTGAGTTGTTTACTTTTAGTTAAATATAAATTACGCGACTCACGACTCATAATTTGTTTCGTTTCTTTTTGTTTGTTTGGACGTCCAATTACCAGGACTATTACGTAAATAAATTTCCATCTTCAAACCGTGGCCAAAAGCGACAGTTTTTATAAGCGAAAAACCTTTTAAAAAAGTGAACAAACACGTAGCAAAAGACAAGTAATTGAATTTTTTTAAAAGGGTATATAACCGGTGACCTTTTTTTTACTAAAAAAATCTTCGCTTTCCCATCTCTAAAAGGTTGTCAATCACAAAATATAATATTTGTATAATAAATCAATAGCTACGACTATTTGCGGAGGAAAATATTGTAACATTTGCTGTGTCAGCAAATTGTAAGAATCTACGCACCTGCGGCAAATATCTGTATGTATTATATAAGTACCTATATTAGATCAGCAGATTTTTCGGAGGGAAAAAATACGGCTAAAAACGGTGTAAAGACTTGTTTGAGTTCCAATTTGTAGTACTGGCACTCTTTTTGACAGTTACGGTTTTTACCAAAAACCGTAACTGTCAACACGAACTCTTCTAGTTTGTTTATTCATTTCATGGCAAACCAACGGCTTTACATAAAGGGAATCAAACGACTTGAGTAGCCAATTACAGGTTTTTAATGAGGTATTTAAAGCATTTCTTTTTCAACTTGCTAGTAATTATTCTTGTGCTTTTCCTTTACCCTATTTAAGAGAAGTTGATGACATAAATTGCGCAATGTAAAATACATGCCTTGTTGGGTTTGACTAAACCTACAGAGTACCTACAACTTGTCGGTTAAGTTAACCACTAGGCCACCACACAGCGCTGTGACTAAGGGTCCGTTTACACAGACTGGCTCGGAGACGAGAGCAGATTTTTTTATCACGTTTTAAAAAGACTTTTGAGTCATTGTAATAAGGTGAGCAAATTTTTTATCACGTTCGAAACAGAGCTTTGAAACATTACATACATTGTAATAAGGTCTATTTTACATGTCACTTCTTTAATTATTGAGAGTAAACCTAAGGCGATTAACACACGGCACCGCGCACCGCCGCGGTTGGCGGTGAAGCGGATCTCATGTCGCATTGGCCTCTAATGCCGGCCATCCACCATCCAATCTATCGTCCAATCGGCAGGACGCTACCGATTGGATCATGCCGATTGGACCGTGGATGGGAGTGGATTGGCATGATAGTTATAATTGTCATGCCAATCCACTCCCATCCACGATCCAATCGGCATGATCCAATCGGTAGCGTCCTGCCGATTGGACGATAGATTGGATGGTGGATGGCCTGCATAAGAAATCCGTTGATTCCTCTAACACACGTACACCACCCGAACGCGCGGTCGAGCGGTGCAATCCGCTTTGCCGCCGCTGCCCTCCGCGGCGGTGCGCGGTGCCGTGTGTTAATCGCCTAAAGCGCTTCGAAATAATAAGAGTATCCGATCGGCGTACTCTTCCGCGCTCGCGCAGCCGACCGGCTCCGATTGCGTCCTCTTTCGCTCCGCGACCCGCATGCGCCTATAGTTACCGCTCAAAAACAGTGCTCTTTCAGACGATCTAGGTGAAACAGCTGTCGGCTCTGGCGGAGTTTCATAACTCGCGCCGGCCGGTGCTCTCCAAGCCGGTTCTGTGTGAACGGACCCTAAAGGCTTGGGCACACCAAAAGCAGTTGCAGTGCGGTAGCAGTGTGTCAACGTTAGAAAATAATGTAGTTATATGAGGGGTGACACACTGAACAAACGCGGGCCCGCTGATCCTACCGGCTCCGCCACTGCGCCGCGCACGCACTGCTCTTCTACAAAACTTTTGGACGGGAGCAGCGCAGGCGCGGGGCGGTGGCAGCGCAGGCGCGAGGCGGCCGCAGTGAGTACGCGTTGTATTACTACGTCCGCCATATTGGTTAGTCACACCAAAGCAGTTGAGCGGGACAGACGCAGCGCAGGTCGTAAACGGTTGTGTTTTTTTACAACTTTATTATCATGGAAACGAATCTTCGAAACCTATCTTCAAAAGATTCTAATTCCCGACATAGACGATGGTACTCCCCATATTCTTCTCTTCTCTTATTTACATCGTGAACCCATATTCTTTTTTTTTTTACTTAAAGCTAGAAGCAACAATAGCTCCTCTTCGTCAGAGTCAGAACCGTTCAACATCTTGAAGTGTACTGAGTGTGGCTATCGATACGACACACATAACGCAGTTATAAAGCAGGGGCGCCTTCAAACTGCTCTCTGACTGCTCATGCTTCTGGTGTGACATGACCGCGGCGCAACCGACCTGCCCTGCTAAGGTGCTGCGCCTGTCCTGCTTTTGGTGTGCCCAAGCCTGCGTTATGTGTGAAGTATTCCTCACCAACTCAATCAATTTTTCATTCGTTTCCATGATAAGTTGTAAAAAATCACAACCGTTTACGACCTGCGCTGCGTCTGTCCCGCTCAACTGCTTTGGTGTGACTAGCAATATGGCGGACGTAGTAATACAACGTGCACTCACTGCGGCCGCCCCGCGTCTGCGCTGCCACCGCCCCGCGTCTGCGCTGCCACCGCCCCGCGTCTGCGCTGCTCCCGTCCAAAAGTTTTGTAGAAGAGCAGTGCGTGCGCGGCGCAGTGGCGGAGCCGGTAGACGCACTGCTACCGCACTGCAACTGCTTTTGGTGTGCCCAAGCCTTTATTGTATATCGACTAAGTAGGTACTTGGTACCTAGCTATTTTTAGATCCCAGGAAATAAAGGGGCGCGTAGTACCTGCTAAATAATTCACCGTTCGTGCCACTGTTGCATTGCGACATATCGATCGCGATTCACCATAATCATTATAAATTATTGCAGGACAGAAACATGTTTTTGATGCGCAACATCTATTGGCGCGCCTTGACAGTAAAACTTGAGAATGACTTGACGGCAAACAGTATGACGCTATCATGCCTTTTTTATTTTACTCCATATTTTGTTGCAGATTTTTATTGTGAATTCTAATATTAACTGCCTCGTTGGTCTAGTGGTCGCAAAGCGCGACTGCTGAGCATGAGGTCTTGGGTTCTATTCTCAGGTCGGGCAAAGTGTCGTTAGATTTTTCCATAAGGATTTTTTCAGTAGCAGCCTCGGAGTCTGGATTTGCCTGGTTGAAGGCAATAGGCTCGCCCCCCATTACATGGTACCTAAACATAACTGGCGTAATATGGGTGTACTAATGGGTGCATCTCTGTCTAACCCTTCGGGGATTACAGGCGTGATGTTATGTATTCTAATCTGCCGGGCGTCCGTGACGGCCATCTTTTTTTTTTTCTTCGAAAATGTTTTTTCTTATGATGTGCACTGTAGGTTGTACCTGTCTACTTTCTGTCACATCAGCTAATGAAAGTCATTTAACAAAACAGATAAAAACATCAAGATACGCTACCTAAATATTAGTTACTTAATTAAAAACTAAGTATTTACCGATTTTAAAAATTCTTTTACCTTTGGCAAGCTACATTATCAGCGAGTAAAAAAGGCTATATTTTATATTTAAAAAAAATTAAGGATCGGTAAGAAAATGAACCCAGACGAAGTTGTGGCAAAAGCTACTACGGAATAAACAAACTGGAAAATCAATACTCTGATTTGAAATCGTCAACACGCAGTGATCAATCGTTGAGATCATTGCTCGCTTCTCCTCTATCCTCTATTTGCCCTACAATGTGACAATATTATTAAAGGCTCATATATTCATAATATAATATTACTTTTTTTAAAAACATTGCCTACTTTCTAAACTCGAATACGTACGATCATCCGTCACACACTTCAAGCGCGTTATACGAAGCGAACGTATTCGAAAAAAGAATTCGAATTTTAAATTTAAATCTTCCATGTGCAAGTGTTAGTGATGTGCTGTGATTGATTTTTACGGTTCAACAAAGCGTTTACGGTTTTTTTTGGAATTGGAATTATCGTTCGGTATTTTCGTCGGTAATAAAACGGGTACATTTTAATGTGTTTGGCAAATTATGTTGGTGTGTTAGTTCTTTGCTATTTAAAGACGAAAATATAGTTGCAGTCATACATTTTGTTAGGTACGGTGCAATAATGGCCGTTTGCTATACCGAATTCAGTAAAATGTAGAGTAATGTGTTTCAAATATTATCCGAAAGATTGATTTGTTCAATTGGTGTTTGTGAGATTGCTGAGCATGAGGTCTTGAGTTCGATTCCCAAGTCGGGCAAAGAATTATTGGGTTTTTCCATCAGGAATTTCTCGGTAGCAGCCTCGAAGTCCGGATTTGTGCCCGGTTGATGGCATAGACTCGCCCACTATTACATGGAACTTAAAAATAACTGGCGAAATGTGGGGGTATTAATACGTACACCTCTACCTAAATCCCTTTGGGGATTTACAGGCGTGATGTTATATGTATGTGTGTGTTTGTGATAAGAATCGTGTGATAAGATGTATGATGTACTAATTGGGATTGATTGCTTGGTTGGAAAAACATGTTTCCTTTATATTTCTAACTAGCTGTCCGCCGCGATTACACCCGCGTCTTTGGTTATTGCTCCGCTCCCGTAGGTTGTAGCGTGATGGTATATAGCCTATAGCCTTCCTCGATAAATGGACTACCCAACACTGAAAGAATCATTCAAATCGGACCAGTAGTTCCAGAGATTAGCGCGTTCAAACAAACAAACAAACAAACACTGCAGCTTTATAATATTAGTTTAGATTAAGAAACCTGCCAAGTGCGAGTTGTATTCGCACACGAAAGGTTCCGTATCAACATAAATATTTAACACTACATTAAAATAAATCGAAAGAGAGGAGAAAGATGCCCGTAGATGAGGCAAAAGGAGTATGTAAGGATCGTAGCAGGTGGCGTTCTGTGGTTTCTGCCAACCCCCATGGGAGAAAGGCGTGAGTTTATGTATGTATGTATTAAATAACCCGCCTCATTTAATAGCCTGCCTCGTTGGTTTGCGACTGCTGAGCATAAGTTCTTGGGTTCGATTTCCAGGTCGGGCAAAGTGTTATTGAGTTTTTCCATCAAGAATTTCTCGGTAGCAGCCTCGGAGTCTGGATTTGTGGACGGTTGATGGCAATAGGCTCCCTATTACATGGGACTTAAAACATAACTGGCGAAATGGTGGGTGTACTAATGGGTACCCCTCTGCTTAACCCTTCGCGGATTACAGGCGTGATGTTATGCTGTGTAGAAGTTGGTTTCAATTTATTTACCTTATCGATTTTATGGACTCCGATTAGGTAGCAGAGGCATGAAAATAGGAAATACGTTACGCTAGCTGATAAGGTTAAAATTTTCATAGGTGGTCTGTCTGTTTGTTTCACCTAAACTCCTAAACGCTAAAAGCTTACGCTGAAAACCAGCTCCGTGGTTTTAGTGCCTCCGTGCACTTGCCACGGCATTATGCTGAGCGTAAGCCCTTTAGCGCTGTAGTAGCGCAAATTTATTTTCGTATTTAAGTATTTGATTTTTATTTTTTTAGATTTAAACAAACTTGTTTCTACTTTGCTTTCATGTACAATTTTTATTTTTTCTTTTTAAGTTATGTGCGTCATTTTCGCGTGAATGAACGGTTTTTCTTTCTTTTTAAATGGCTGGACCAATTTTGACGTCCAGATAACTCATGTTATCAGGAGTAACTTAGGTTACTTCTATAAAAAAAAAAAGAATTAGATTTCCGCACAAAATAGAAACATATGCCGATAACTGAACTCAATGCGGGGAAAGTTAGGGCAGAACATAGTCTTGCTTATTATTTCGAAATGGTTTTGTGATGTTTTGTTGTTTATCTAGTTTTATAGATATTGGTATTATTGATAACTTTGATTTTAAAACGTAGTCTGTCAAAATAAGGCGTAATATACAATGCCTTAATCTCATAAAAGTAAACATGTAGATATCGTTCTTCAGAAAGGTCAGGTGCGCAGTACTCGTAACCGGCGTGCTTGTATGACCAGATGTATGAACGCGTGGACGAGGCGAAAGGAGTATGTTAGGATCATAGCGGGTGGCGTTCTGTGGTTTATGCCTACCCCCATGGGAAAAAGGCGTGAGTTTATGTATGTATGTAGATATACAAAAAAACAGGTCCCTTGAAAAAATAGTTTTCTTTCTTTCGGGCATAGGTTGTCAAATAAAATCGTTTGTATAATGGACGGCAGACATTTTGAACAATCATGGCCCCTACTGCTCAAGTCCAAACACTAATGATATCGTGTTAACGCTATTCGGAAATGCTCAAGTTATTTGCCAGTAACTAATATTGAATATCAAAGAGGTTCTCAAATTTATGTTACCCATTATCCTTTTTATTTAGAGTTCCGTACCTCAAAAGGAAAAACTAAGTGCGAATCGGACTCGCACGCGAAGAGTTCCGTACCAAAGTGCAATATCCTAACTAATATTATAAATGCGAAAAGTTTGTTTGTTTGTTCCTTCCCACAGCTAAACTACTAAACCGATCATCCTGAATTTTTGAATTTACGTTGCCAGGTGTACAGAAACGGACATGGCACCTTTCATAAAAAAAAGTGCTGTTCCGCGTGAAATCACAATAACGTTCTTATGATGATAGATGGCACCACAAGTCTTTCGAATTATGATCGAATTTAAATTTAATTTGCGAGCGAAGCCGCGCGCTAATGCTAGTTTAACAATAAATACAAAAAAGATCTACTTGTATAACCCCTTAATTTTTTTTAGTTGTTGTTATAGCGGCCATAGTATAATACACACTCTGTGAAAATTTCATCTCTCTACCTATTACGATTCATGACATACAGCCCGTTGACTGACAGACTGACGGATAGCAGAGGCTAAGCAATAGAGGCCCGATGGCACCGATCGGGTAGATCACTTTTTGTCCATTTATCACATAGCGGTTTTTTATCTAATGCCTGATGTCCCGAAAGCCTTTTGCTCCCCACACAAGTTAACCTGTGACCTGACCAAGATAATTTAGAATAGGCTAGTCAGATGATGATGAAAAAAGTCGAGTTAAAGTCTAACTAAAGTACTTCTACTCTACTTTTTTCCTTCTCTTTAGTGTTTAAGTAATTAAAGTTCATTTTCTAAGCAGTCGGGTTTTTGACTTTTTTTAATAGTTTTTATTTGTCACTTTTTTGTTATTCCCCTTTTTGTGTGTGTGTGACAACATACATACATACAGGTCAAACACTGAAACTCTTTTGGGCTTTGCCGCAGTCGGGTAAAAAAGAGACATATTTTACGATTATATTAATAGTATGTTTTTAATAAATAACAACAATAATTTAGTCGGTAACTTTCGGCAGAAACTATAATATTATAATAAAGAAGATATACGGAATAGAAATGCACCTATTGTCTTAATAAGTTCTCTTAATATTGGTAGTGGAAGTTATCTTATTCTTACAAGCTTTTATTTACTTTCACCTATCCCGGTGTCTGTGGATCAAATCTTACAAGTTAAATTTGACCCACTTCCCGATGTTCGATTGAGTTGAAATTTTGCTTAAATGTGCAATGTGCATGACAATGCAATATAATGATGTCATAGAGCTGGTCTGATGATGGAGCCGAAAGGTGGCCATTGGAATTTAATCAAATTTTACAAGTTAAATTTGACCCATTTCCCGGTGTTCGATTGAGCTGGAATTTGGAATGCACATTGCAACATAAAAAATATTTTTAGATAGAGCTTTTTATCTATGATTCAAATCAAGAGAACTTTCCAAAAAAATTAACAGCTAAAAAGGAATGGACGAAGAAATGAAAAAAGTTGACACCTTCATCATCATGTTCCACATTTAAATACCACCTAACAAAATATGGTTCTTCACGCCTTGGTGGTAGCATTTGAAGATCTCGAAGACGATTTCAGCGGCATCCTTTCCAGTCTTCGACTTACAGCTTTCCAGTACTTTCTTAGCATCATCCTTGTCGATTCCTGGAGGTAGTTTGGCCAGTGCAGTTTCAATATTCAGCTTTCCATTACCGTCGACGATGCCAGCTTTTTTAAAAAAGCATAAGGTGAATTTTTTAAGGTTTTCGTCTTCTGCTATCTGACCCTTCTTCGCGTCGGCGATGACGTCAGTAGATACTCCTGACTCTTTGATGCATTCTGCTCCTATTTCCTTCACTTTCTCTTGCTGGGCTGGAGGGAGAGTGACATTCTGTAAGAGAGAGACAGGTATAAGGTTAGAGATGAGAAAGGGGGTAAATTTTTCTGAGAGATTTTATTTAGTACTTTGAGAAATCACCGGGTCTCTACATAGTATAAAATAAAGTCGCTTCGCGCCGTCTGTATGCTTATATCTTTTAAACTACGTAAGTGATTTTAATGCGGTTTTTATCAATAGATTGAGTGATTCAACAGGAAGGTTTATGTACGAGTATCTACAATGGACCCGTGCGAAGCCCGGCGGGTCGCTAGTTTAAAAATAAAACGCTGTCAGTCCCCAACATGACTGACTAGCCTAACCCTTCGGGGATTACAGGCGTGATGTGTAATAACATACATAATTTCACGCCTGTAATCTTCTGAAGGGTTAGGCAGAGGGTGTACCTGTATTAATGTCTTATTTATTTATTTAAACTCTATGCAACAAAAAGTTACAAAGGCGGACTTAATGCCTTAGGCATTCTCTACCAGTTAACCAAATGTGGTGAAGAGATAACATAGCAGGTGCAAAAAATTGTACATGAGAAATAATCAAATAAAATATTTAAAAATCATAAAAACAAAAATCTAAATAAATTTAAACGTACACAAGACTATTTC
The DNA here is from genome assembly GCA_949316365.1 of Hoplodrina blanda. Taxonomy (NCBI): domain Eukaryota; kingdom Metazoa; phylum Arthropoda; class Insecta; order Lepidoptera; family Noctuidae; genus Hoplodrina; species Hoplodrina blanda. The sequence goes on along the minus strand of OX438573.1, from coordinate 1,611,160 downwards.
AGAGTCTTCTAATTATTTATTTACTATTATTATCTCAAAAGACATTATAATAATAATATTAATAAATTATGCTATTCTTACATTGCTTTAGCTTCTGTGATGGTAAGTTGACATTTAATTTTAGCATCTAGACACATTGACCATTTAACATCTGTCAAAGTAACCTTCAGTTACTACAGTAGTACCCATTAGTACACCCACATTTCGTCAGTTATATTTAAGTCCCATGTAATACTTATGGGGCGAGCCTATTGCTATCAACCGGGCTCATTCCAGACTCTGAGGCTGCTCCTGAGAAATTTCTGATGGAAAAATCCAATAACACTTTGTCCGACCTGGGAATCGATCCCAAGACCTCATGCTCAGCAGTCGCGCTTTGCGACCACTAAACCAACGAGGCAGTCAAACAATTATTTTGTAAAAGTATGGAGTTTCTTGCCTATTCTTTTCTATACAAAACTACCTTTTGGAAGGGACAACTAGATTCAATTTTTTTTTGTATAAGACGTTCAAAAGAGGCTTTTCATTTAACAAAACATCACGCCTGTAATCCTCAAAGGGTTAGGCAGAGGTGTGGCTTTTAATGTTCTAATTTAAATAAATAATTTGACTTTGAAATCCTTGAAAATGAAACATGATGGCAAACTATACTAAACTTTAGATTTAACAACTGCATTGTTTCATAGTGCATTGTATAATATTTTATTGCTGTCATAAAATATATTAAAAAACTGCGTTAGGTTTATGTTGCTAATAAAAATGATTTAAACTGATTACTGCCCGCGACTTCGTCTCCGTAGGCTTAAGAATTCACTCAAGTCCTAAATAACATAACATAATTCCCGAAGGGTTAGGCAGAGGTGTACCTATTAGTACACCTACATTTCGCCAGTTATGATTAAGTCCCATGTAATAGGGGCGAGGCTATGGCCATCAACCGGGCACAAATCCAGACTCTGAGGCTGCTACTGAGAAATTCCTGATGGAAAAACCCAATAACACTTTGCCCGACCTCGTGTTCGAACCCAAGACCAACGGCTTTACGTGCTTACAGGCGTGTCACACCACAAACTTAAACTAAAACTTAAACTCCGGGCGCTACTAAGAAATTCCTAATGGAAAAACCCATTAACACATTTTGCCCGACCTGGGTATCGAACCCAGGACCCTACGCTAAGCTATCGCGACCGCGAGACCAAACAGTTCTTCTTTATCTTTATCGTGTGGGCAGTAAAGTCTTACGACCCCACACACCCTAGTGTCAGAGTTTCTAAACCGCCTCAAGGGCCTCTGACATGGTTTGAGTGGATACAGTAAGTCCAGGTTTCCTCACGATGTTTTCCTTCACCGATGTCACTGATGTCCAAGATAAACTTTAGAAAGTACCATATGAATTGAAAAAGTCACATTGGTACTTACCTACCCGGATTTGAACCAACAACCTCATGCATGAGAGGCGGGCGCTTTACAACTGGGCCATCACGACGATAAACCAAAGGGATAAAGCAGAAAGGTACTCACCGCATATATCCCGACAACAGCGACCACACAAAATACAAAGAACGATTGCATCTTTCAAAAGTAGTTTCAATACTGTCAGAATTAGTCTCGACTGTGCATTTATATACCTTTTGAAGTCTTGAAGGAAATCCAGTTCGATATAACCTGCGCACGAGTTTGTTTTACATAGAAAAAAGTTCCGTACCATTAATGTGTACAATGTGGACTTTTTTTATGTTTGAAAAAAGAATATGGTCAAGTGTGAATTGTCTTTAGGCATTTAATGTTCTGTAGGTAGGTACACACGGCTACACATCAAGCTATACTTAACCAGTATAAGCTGACTTCTGATTGTACGAAAAGCATATACAATGCGAGGTCAGCTAAAACTGGTTTTGTATAGCTTGATGTGTAGCCGTGTGTACTTATATTGTTTATGGAATATTATAGAATGTTTTTTTTTATGTGAAATAATACTGGTCGTAAATATTTATTTTTATGTATAGAAATTGCATTGTTGCCATTGTGATAACTTTCTTTCAATTTAAAATTTGTTTTTTTTATGTTGACGATTTATTACCGATTATTTTTAAGGTTACAAATATAATGTTACACTAGTTTTTGCCCGCGACTTCGTCCGCGTAGAAGTCGAAAACAGCGGTTTTGGCTGTGCGTTGATCTGTCAGTCAGAAAATTTTAAGTGTTGTCGTTGTCCCTTACAAACTTTGCCCCCCCCTGTTTCATTACCTAAGGGGTAGGATATTGGAAAATCCTTTGTTATCGGATGCCTACGTCATACAAAGAACGCACCCTCCAAGTTTCAGGTCTCTACGATCAGCGGTTTAGGCTGTGCGTTGATCCTTCAATCAGTCAGTCAGTCAGAGATTTTATCACTGTGGCTTTGGGCCGGGGCAGCTGTATTTAGTTTGTTTTTAATAGTTTTTGAACTAGTAAAGTAGTTGTTCCGGGTCTGATTGTTTCTGTATGTGAGTTTATGTTTGTAAATCCAGAGCAATTCCTATTGTCGTTTTTTAGTAAAAAAAAAATAATTTTTTATAGAGGACTTCAAGTTTATATGAAATGCCGTGCGGTGTAAAACGCTCATAAGTGTTCCTTTCTTTTCGTACGGAACCCTAAACATAGTGATGAGGAAAAAGTTTTTAGTTTAGGTTTCGAGTTCCTTAACTTTGGTGCCTACTGTTTTAAACTTATTTGATTTTCTTATGTAAGTACATTTTTTTCGTTTTTTTATTCTATGTAAATACTTCAGACCTCGTGGTTATGAATATGAATGTGGATGGATGGAGAGCAAGAGGAAGGCCAAAGAAAAGATGGATGGATTGTGCTGCGTGAAGAATGATATGAAAGAAAAGGGAGTCAGTGATAGCATGACGGCTGACAGGACGGAGTGGAAGAAGAAAACATGTTGCGCCGACCCCAAGTGACATGGGACAAGGGCAGGAAGATGATGATGAGTTCAGACCTCGTGGTATGTCTTTGGTTTTCTTTTAAGACTTATGGATATAGAGGTTTTGACTGCCTCATTGGTCTAGTGAGGTCTTGGCTTCGATTCCCAAGTCGGGCAGTGTCATTGGGATTTTCCATCAGGAATGTCTCAGTAGCAGCTTCGGATTTGTGCCCGGTTGATAGCAATTGGCGCGCCCCCTATTACGTGGGACTTAAAACATAACTAGCGAAATGTGGGTGTACTAATGGGTACACCTCTGCCTAACCCCTTCTGGGATTACAAGCGTGATTATAGTTTTGTGTTAGATTGAGATCGTTCGTAAAAAAAAATTCTCTCCAACAGTGCAAATAACAAAATGGACAAGGAACCCAATGTTGCCAATTACTTACTAATTTAGTGTTGTACAGTAATATGTCTATGGTAACTTAATTTTAAATTGTCTTATGTTTGAATGGAATTGAACAAATATTGTTAACAATAATATTTGAACGTTTCTTTTTTTTATTACTTAATTAAGGGTAATTCGCTAAGGTAGGCCGAGAAATTGAAATAAAATTATCAATTTTTACAAATTGCAACACTGTTAACATTGTATGTTAATCAAAATTTACATGTGGCAATTATGATGATTCAATACGTTATGTAATTATATTTATTAAATTATGGTAATTTAAGATGTCAATATAGGTCTTAATTTTTGTATAGTAAGTATATTTGATGGAAGTTGGTAAATTTTGTCTCAGGCAGTGGTGGATCCAGGGGGGAGGGGGAGTAAGAGGCTTAAGCCTCGTATTCATGGTAAACATTTGTTTAGCAACAGTTGATCAACGTCCTTGATGAACGGCGAGAATGCTGCTGGAAACTTTGTTTAAATCGATATGGGTTGTCCACACACGTCAACATTTGTTGATAAACTGATGTTTTCGCTCGCCGGGCGTCAACTCTGCAACATGGCGTGATCAACTCTGCAACACAAGTGTTGCCCGCAATATGTTGACAGCAACTAGGCAACATGTTTATGCAACCATGTTGCTAAACAAATGTTTACCATGAATACGAGGCTTTAAGCCCCCCCAAAAGTATCCGGAGTTCTCCGGTGACAAAAACTTTTTTGCAAACATTTGTCATCAAATAATATTTTGTGCAAAAAAGGGGGTCGGCCCCCTAAGTATCATCAAAATCGGTTCAGTAGTTTATAAAGCGTAGCAGACAGAGTTACTTTCGCATTTAAAATATTAGTAAGTAAGTATGGACTGTACCTATGGATGAGTCCAGGTTTCCTCACGATGTTTTCCTTCTAATGCTAGTGATGTCCAGAACGAAGAGAAACGCCCGTTTCACGCCCGTTTTTTTGCCATATTTTGCCCATCAAAGTAATAAATACTAATTTAGTAACTTAAACATTGCTATAACTAATTTGTAATGAGTACACTGAAATCAAAAGCAGATTTTTTTCAGACACTAAATCGTTTATTGCATTGATTTTTTTATTTTGTTTATTGAAAGTACATATGAAATAGGTCGCGAACAGAGCCTCATAGCATTGCATAAGAGGCGCCTTAGCCACTGAGCCATTTCTGTATCTGAACGAGGCTAGTCTTAAATACATACCTATATATTAAATACCTATGGCATAAGTAATCAAAAAGTTCATTAGTCTAAAGTCTAGCTAAACGCGCGGTCATTGCTACTAAAAATAAAAAACCGGTAAGTGCAACGACTAATCTTACTAAGATTGCGTAATCGATATTATTCTTCCGTCCGAATTTCGATCACAGCTAGGGTTGCCAACATTTACATACATACATAAACTCACGCCTTTTTCCCTTGGGGGTAGGCAGAAACCACAGAACGCCACCTGCTACGATCCTTACATACTCCTTTCGCCTCGTCCACGTTCATACATCTCGTCATACAAGCACGCCTGTTACGAGTACTGCGCACCTGACCATTCTGAAGAACCTCACCAAAAAGGTCAGTGTAGGTCTTCCTAAAGCGACCCCTCCCTGCGTTGCGTTGCTATTTTTCAACTGACTTCAAAAAGGAGGAGGTTCTCAATTCGGCGCGTATGTTTTTTTTTTGTATGTGTGTTACCTGATTTCTCAGCCAATTATGAATAGATTTGGATGATTCTTTTTTTGTTTGAAAGAGTATACTTCCGAATAGGTCCCATATAAATATTGTCATGATCTGATGATGAACTTCGGAGATATGGAACGGAACTCCTTATAGGATCACAGCAGAACTGTCGTAACAAGTATAATTGCTTTGTATAAGCGTGTAGTCAATGACTGACTGAAGGAAGAGAGGGAGGGGGGGTACGTCAACCCCCCTCCTACTACTTTTCAAAATTAAGTACGTCAACAAAAAATAACTTTAGTTTTGGAAGTCGGTGGCAATACCTACATAACAAAAAACAAAACCAGAGCCGCCGACTTCCAAAACTAAAGTATTTTTTTTATTTTGTAGTTTTTGAAGGCGGTTTTCTTTTTTTTTTGTAAAAAAGCTTTTTCTACACCCAAAAAAATATAATATTAAAGTTTATTCTAAAACTTCTCAGAAAACGGATCATGATTACTTTAAACTATGAATAGCAAGAACTTTGTAGTTTAGTCCGGCACAGCTGTTTACACACTCGGCGGAGGGAACTTTGATCAGCTATGGGAATTACCAGACGCCATTAAAATCTACTTATCATTTATTATTATTTTGATTGAACGAGATCGTGATATACGAGTATTAACAGTTTATTAATTGAAAGAAGTTTCCTTGTATTCAAGTTATGAATAGTCATCGTACAAAAAACAGACATAACATCACGCCTGTAATCCCCGAAGGGTTAAGCAGAGATGTACCTATTAGTACAATGCGCGCCACGAAAGATAAGACTTGACACACCAAACAAACTTTATTATTTCGTAATAAATATCTATTATAATGTTGTTAAGAATTTTAATCTAAATGTCATCGAAATATCCCTGAATAGATACCTACACAAATTATGGAAAAAGAAAAACGACTTCCAAAACTAAAGTTATTTTTATTTTGTAGTTTTTGAAGGCGGTTACCTTTTTTTGTAAAAAAGCTTTTTATTTTACACTTTTTAGTGCTTGTGTATTAATGTTTGAAATCCTTACAAAAAGCCCTTTCAAACAATACCTCACACGATATATTTAATTTTGGAAACTGGTAGGAGGGGGGTTGATGTACCCCTCCCCTTTTCCTTCAGTCATCGACTACACGTATAAACAAAGCAATTTCACTTGTTACGATATTGCTGCTGTGATTCTGTGAGGAGTTCCATTCCATATCTGCGAAGTTCATCATCAGATATTGAAATGGTGACAATGGGACCACACGGGAAGCACCAGCTTTCAAATAAAAAAAGAATCATGAAAATCGGTTCACCCAGTCGCAAGTTAGGAGCTAACAAACATAAAAAAAAAATACAGTCGAATTGATAACCTCCTCCTTTTTTTGAAGTCGGTTAAATAGATGTTGGCCGATTCTCAGACCCACCCGTTATGCACACAAAATTCATAAAAATTGTTCCAACTGTTTCGGTGGAGCTAATTACCTAAGATTTTAAATGCGAAAATAACTCTCATCGTTTGTCTGTCTGTTGACTGCCTCGTTGGTCTAGTGGTCGTAAAGCGCGACCACTGAGCATGAGGTATTGGGTTTGATTCCCAGGTCAGGCAAAGTGTTATTAGGTTTTTCCATCAGGAATTTCACAGTAGCAGCCTCGTTTGGATTTCGTGATGTGTGAGTGAATAAGTGAGATTTTTCGTTTTTATTTATTTAGATTAAGGGCTGATTTTTCAATAGTCAACTTTTATCCAAAGAATAAATATGACAGTTTGACATATTTTCTATACAAAAGCTGTCAAACCGCCATATTTAATGAATAAATGAATGAGGACTATACAAATGCTAATAAATAATATTATTGTCCTCAAGTTTTGTTTAATTTAGACTTTAAATTCTCAGAAAATCCTAAACATCTATACTAATATTATAAAGCTGCAGTGTTTGTTTGTTTGTTTGAACGCGCTAATCTCTGGAACTACTGGTCCGATTTGAAAAATTCTTTCAGTGTTAGATAGATTAGTTATCGAGGAAGGCTATAGGCTATATACCATCACGCTACGACCTACGGGAGCGGAGCAGTAACCAAAGACGCGGGTGTAACCGCGGCGGACAGCTAGTAAGTAATAAAATAATTCCGTTTAGTCTGAAAGTTGTTTGCTATGACGTTTGCTTCTCGTTATTTTTTTCTTTACACTTATGTGTGGACTTGAAGTGCATTAAAATTATCCTTTACTAGCTTTTGGCCGCGACTCCGTCCGTGTAAATGTCGGTTATCGCGGATGTAGACAAAGTCGCGCAATAAAAAGTAGCCTATGTCCTACGGGCGCGGGCACACGGTGCGTTGCGGCGCCGCACCGCAAAGATTTCACAAAGAAAGAAAGAAAGAAAGATTTGCAGCGAGCGAGCGTGTGTAATTCCTTGTGACGCAAAACAACTGAGCGGCGCCGCTCCGACGTCGCAACGCATTCACCCCTCCCCGCCTCGTCTTGGTGGTTGCAAGTCCGGTGCGGCGCCGGAACGCATCGTGTGACATGCCACAGATATTTCTATGTAAAACGACGCAGCGACACCGCTCCGGCGTCGGACCGCCGCCGCAACGCACCGTGTGCTCGCATACTATGTCCTACGGGCGCGGGCACACGGTGCGTTATGCGGCGCCGCACCGCAAAGATTTCACCGTGTCGAGCGCGGGCACACGATGCGTTGCGGCGCGGCGCCGCACCGCAAAGATTTCAGTGAAATCTTTTTGCGGTGCGGCGCCGCAACGCACCGTGTGCCCGCGCTCTACCTTAGGATTCTAGCTTACCCCGTACCAAATATCATCAAAATCGGTTCAGTGGTTTAGTTGTGAAAGCGTTCAGACAGACAGACGAGAGTTACTTTAGTTTTGTGACCAAAAGCGTAACTTTATCTTACTTTATTATTTTCAAAGTCAAAGTCAAAGTCAAATCATTTATTTCAATTAGGCCATTATAAGGCACTTTTGAACGTCATTTACAAAAAGAAAAAGGAATTGAATCTAGTTGCCCCTTCCAAAAGGTAGTTTTGTATGGAGAAGAATGGGCAAGAAACTCCATACGTACTCTTTTAAAATCAATGTTTACAATATTTGTATACAGAATCATACACGACATGGCACGTGAAAGCAATGTACATACCCTATATAAAAAACTACTAAATTATAATAATTTGAAGGTATTACAAATTAAGAATTTAAAGGTAAAATATATGTTCAAATATACATAGTGTTCACGTGTTTACAAATATTAGAACTACAGACGACCACTCTTAACATCTCAACCAACATGAAATAGTGTGTGAGTCCGTGCAATCTATCAATCAAATACACTTTAAAATCAAAAATAAACAAAAATAAAAAGATAACAAAATAAGTATTAAGAAAAATGAAAAACATTAATAACCAGTTTGATGAGTGAGTCTAGAATGTGTCATTGTCCCATGGAGCAGGACCAGCATGTTTCCAAGATTATTACATGGTCATATATTGGTACAGATATTATTACATGGGACTTAAACATGACTGACGAAATGTGAGAGTATCTACTCTCCTACCTACCTACTACTATAATGGGTACACATTTGCCTAACTCTTCGGGGATTATAGGCGTGATGTTTTGTTGTACATATACACTTAATAGAACAATATATAAAACACTGTTGGTATAAGATGGAAGTCGTATCCCAACCTACATAGAAAAGTTTTTTTCCGTGGCTTTGTATTAGGTAATACGCAGAAACGTTGAGAGCAAAAACTAGGACAAAAAATACAATAATACGTTGCGCAATATTTGTTTAGCGGAGACGAAAGGTACTTAGGGGCAGTACCTACCTAGGGCTGCCATCCTAAATTGCCAATTCCGGGCAAAAATTTCAAAAACCCCGGACATTTTAGTGAAACTGAGATTTCTTCCCGGACGCTCCCAAAAAAAATCTTTACAGTGAAAATAAAAAAATCATCGATTACATTTTCATTTCTTTATTACTTACATATTTTTATTTTTTTCCTAAATTTCAATCAGTCGGTATTCCCCTGACTCTTCTTCACAACCCCTTCCGGACGCCCTCTAAACTAGGGGAAAACCGGACGGCTGGCAGCCCTATTCCTACCTAACCTAACGACGTATTATTGACTAGCATATGCCCCGGACTTCGTTCACATGAGTGCCGGTGACTGTCTCGTTGGTCTATTGGTCGCAAAGCGTGACTGCTAAGCTTGAGGGTTCGATTCCCAGGTCGGGCAAAGAGTTATTGGGTTTTTCAATCAGGAATTTCTCAGTAGCAGCTTTGGAGTCTGGATTAGGTGCCCGGTTGATGGCTATTGCTCGCCCCCTATTACATGGGACTAAAACATAACTGGCGAAATGTGGGTGCGTGTACTAATGGGTACACCTCTGCCTAACCCTTCGGGTATTACAGGAGTGTTATTAGCTTCACGACCCCAATAGCTGTCTGCTCTACGAGCTATGTGCCCTGCCCATTACCTCTTGAGTTATCACTGGGTTTTATTTGAACCATGTACTTAACTGTCTTAATATGTAGCTAGTTACTCCTTGTAACATCAGCTATCTATCTGCAAGTTAAAGTCCCGTTCAAATTGGTGCAGCCGTTTCTGAGATTAGCCGGAACAAACAGGCAGACAAAATTTGTAATAATTGGTTTTTTCGTGTACGTTTTTTGTTATTCATAATATATAAGTTGTAAAAAGCTTTTATTCTTGACATGACAAACAGACACCTAAGTTTTATTTATTTGTAGACATACCTACTAATATTATAAAAACGTAATAAGTGTAATGACAAAGGAAGTGTAGATCTAGGTCATCCAATTACCTAGTAAACCGGCGGCGATGTAAAACACCATATTTGCAAACATTTACCTACATTTTAATAGAAAATCAAGGTAAACTCAAACTGGTTTGGTTTAGACTTGTTAAGTATAGGTCCACTTGTGGGTTTCGTATACGCAAAAGGGTGGCAACGGAACCCTATTACTAAGTCTCCGCTGTCCGTCTATCTGGCCGTCTGGCTGTCTGTCAGCGGACTCTATCACATGAACCGTTATAGGTGTTGTTTTAAGTAGGTATGGGAAATCATCAAATGTCTTCTTCCGCTCTGGGCAGAGCGGAAGGGAGTGTCAGACTCTTAGGCCTGATTCACAGTCAAAGTCAAAGTCAAAACATTTATTTCAATTAGTCTTACGGCACGTAACTTGGCAAGAGTTTTTCGTAGTGGGGGAAGTTCGCGCATATAAAAATGCATAAAATTGTGCGTGCGCAAACTTCCCCCACTACAAAAACTCTTGCCAACTTACGTGTCGGTAACTTAGACCATTTACAGGCACTTTTGAATAGTCAAGGAGTCTGTCAGTTAGTCCGAAAGTTGAAGCTAGTTGCTCGTTCCAAAACGGAGGTAGGCCTCTATGGTGAAGAACGAGCAAGAAACTCCACGGCACTCTTTTAAATTAGGTTTTTACAAAATCCTGGTTACATTATTCTTTTTGATTCTACATGTGAAAACAATGAAGATGAATATAAAACAATTAAAAAAATATATATATATAAGAATAAAGATATAAGCCAAGGCAGTTAAGAGATGACCAATCCCAACTGACAGCACTCGTTCACGAGCATGACGCATGGATCAGCACCACTTAACTCAACCATTTTGAAGGGAGCCAAATGATCCAACACACGCGCCACCATCAGCGAGATATCAGCGAGATTTTGATTCACATTAGGTCGGACCTACAGTTTTACCGTTGACCGACTGTAGGATGTAGCTGTTCACACTAGAAGCTGCCAATCCGACCTAATGAGAACACCGTCGTTACCGTCGTGTTACCACAGCCAACTCACCGACCTGGGGTCGTTACAAAGTAGTTGTTTGTTGGTCCGATAAAACTGTAGGTTCCACCTAATGTGAACCAGGCCTTCCTGACTAAAACCCATCCGTGTTCCTTCTAATGCCCTTTGTGTTACCGGAACGTAAAGGGCAACAGAAGGAACAGGGTGGTTTTTTTAGTCAGTAAAAGTCTGACAGTCCCTTCCGCCCCACCCAGGACGGAAGGAGTCATTTGATGATTTCTACAACCTCAAAAAAAAAAAAAAGGCCGCGGTGGCTCTTTCAAAAAAATTCTGTAACCAACCATCATAAGTAGAGAGTTGACATTTTCAATAACAACAAATAAAATTAAAGGGGGTCCTGAAACAAGAAACAAGTTTTTCTGTATGTAGTGTTATACACTATGTAACAAAAACCCTGTCCGATCAGTGTTGCCGTTGCCGTTTTTATGTTTTATTTTAATTTAATTACTTACTTCTTCTTTCTTCTTTTTTTTTTCACTGGGGAAAAATAATAATCTCAAATCCATTAAATGGTTACGATACCCTTAAGGATCGGACAGGGTTTTTGTTACAGGCTGTTTATGTTGTAAATATTAAATAATATTGTACAATTTTACGGAACCTTTCGTTTGCAAGTCTGATTCACACTTACCCGATTTTTTTTTCCTTTAAAATGACCTTATTTTAACCTTAGTTTTAAGTGTTAATGTTGTCAGCTGATTATATGAACATGTGCATGGTTACCTTCTGTCGTTATTATGATGCTTTAGTCGATTAGTTTATGTGCAGACTAAATCATTATTAAAGTTGATATATCTACCAATGACAAGGACTCCATATAACTCAACTCCTACCCTTGGATGTTTCTGAACAATAGGCACTCTACCGCCATTGAATATAACATCAAAACATCACGCTTGTAATCCCCGAAGGGTTAGGCAGAAGTGTACCCAGCAGAACACCCACATTTCGCCAGTTATGTTTAAGTCTCATGTAATAGGGGGCAAACCTATTGCCATCAACCGAGCACAAATCCAGGCTCCGAGGCTGCTACTAAGAAGTCCCTGATGTTATGCTATGTGTGTTGTTAATGCCTGCGACTATCTTTCATTATCATCATCATATGAGCAGTAGGACGTCCACTGCTGAACATGGCCTCCCCTACAGACTTCCAGGAGCGGTTGGAAGCGGATACCGCGACTATCTTTACCTCAGCTCACTCCACCTCCTTCTGCGAAGCAGTAATGCTAGCGAAGGAGGAGGCGGGACGCGTGAGGGAAAGAACATCCTCCACCTCACGCCCCAGCCGCCGCTGGAGACGCCCAGGGCGTCGGACGTCGCGAGACGACATCCGGCCATCGTAGGCGCGGGCTTGCGGACGGCGAGTAATGGGTAGCTCGCCGTCCGATCAAGGATCAGGCCCGGGTCGACGGCGCGTTCTGTTTCACGCGCGCCTCAAAGAGCTGTCAGCACAGGGACGGGGCCCCAACAGGGCCAAAAGCCTGCCGGGGTTGCGGGACGTCTTAAAAGGATACCGTGGCCCCGGAACGTAAAGGGCAACAGAAGGAACAGGGTGGTATTTTAGTCAGTAAAAGTCTGACAGTCCCTTCCGCCCCACCCAGGGCGGAAGGAATCATTTGATGTTTTTTACCACCTTAAAAATAAAAAGCTCACTCCACCAAATTCACTAAGGGTGATTTTCCCCCAACGCACCACAGGTCAGGGTTTGCGTCCATTCCGCAGAAATCCATAAGCAAGACATTTTATCGTTGTGTACTTGATAAACTACACAGACAGTAATGGCGTCCGTCTATGTATTTGCACTGTCATAGTTAATGCGGTTGACCCATAAACGTCAAACGCAGTCTGTATGGCCGATGGCGTAATACAATCATGAGTATTTAGATTTTATGGCGTTCAGGCGGACTTTATTCGAATTATGGTGCGTTTAGGTGGATATTTCCGGGCAGTATGTCGTCTATTTTTTCTCAAGATGGTAGGTAGATAGGTATAAAATGCATGCCTTTAAGGGTCCCGTCTCCCGTACTCAATGGGTGCCAGTGGCGTAACTAGAGAGGGTTGGGTTGGGGTCTAGGGCGGCCCGCACCGGGTGTGTATTACGTTTGTCAACAATAAATAACTTAGCCTTAGTCATTTATTTTAAACAAAGTTATCCAAACCAAATAATTTAATTAATCGATTGTCATAATTTAAAAATGCATGTATTTTATAAAATAAATAATGTTCACGAAAAATACAACACGAGCCTACACGTCATATAAATTTTGATGATGTGTTTTTCTAAGTTTTTATTCTTGGGTGACACCACAATTATGCGCACCGGGTGCCACCCTTGCTAGCTACGCCGCGGATGGGTGCCGACAGGACCCTAGTTGGCCAAGTATTTTTATTTTTTCATTTATGTGTGATTGAGTAACACACATCCATCAAAACTTAAGCATTTATAAATAGTAATTAGATTGTCCAAAATTATTATTTAGAATACATTTTATGGAGCTCGCTGTCGGTGCAATCCCCAAGAGAGTTTATTGCTTCTATAAGTAGGTACTTCAGCAAAATTAGTTTCTCAAACTTTTTTTGGTGAATACAAATTGGATGGCACAAAGGCACAAATAACTTTTCTTCCAAGAAAGCTATGTACTCCCAGATATATTAGCAGCAGCCTCGGAGTCTGGATTTCTGCCCGGTTGATGGCAATAGGCTCGCCCCCTATAGACCTAAAGACAAAACATTTATTTCTATTAGACCATTTACAGGCACTTTTGAATTTTCAAAGAGTCGATCAGTTAGTCAGAAATTTGGAGCTAGTTGCTCGTTCCAAAACGGAGGTAGGCTTTTATGGCGAAGAACGAGCAAGAAACTCCACGGCACTCTTTTCAATTAGGTTTAAAAGCACACACAAGTGAAATACAACAAATTAATAGATTGGATTCGATGTCCAAATCGGGGAAAGAGTTATTGAGGTTATTCATCAGGGATTTCTCAGTAGCAGCCTCATAGTCTGAATTCGTACCCAGTTGATGGCAATAGGCTCGCCCCCTATTACCTACATGGGACTTAAACATAACAGGCGAAATGTGGGCTGACTGATCGGTACGTCTCTGCTTAACCCTTCGGGGATTACAGGCGTGATATTTGTTATATATTTCTATGTCGAGTAGGCCTTTACTCTTTTTACTTTATCTTTTTTTTTTCTTTTTTTCGCAGCTGTGGGGCACACAATAATAGTTTTTATTTTTGTTATTTTTATTCCATTTTTGTTTTAATTATTTTTATGTGCTTGCCTTGTCAAATAAACCCTTTTTTCTTTCTTTTATACTTTTTTACCCGGTAATGTGTTCCCTTAGGATAATAGTTCAACTTACTTTACGGAAAGTTATTTTTTACGCGGCCAAAGCCGCGGGCAGAATCTAGTATTATATAGTATGGGTAGGGTTGCCAGGTCGTCAAACATAGTTGCCGGACAGACCAGTCAGTTTGGCCGGACATTTGGGTAAGAAGGCCGGACACCCTACATTATTGAGGATTTTGTGTCTCAGTCAGTATTAATTTTTTAAATGTAAATTCAAGCTTTTTTATTATTACTTACCATAAATCTTGTTAAATTCTAATCTAATATAAATCAAATCGAATGCAAAATCAGTCTAAGTACTTTATTATTAATCAGTCAAATAAAGTCATCAGCCAAAATTAAATTCTAGATAAACATTTTTAATTAAAATAATAAAAGCAGGACAAGCCGGACACCGTTTATTTTGGCCGGACACGCAATCAAAAAGCTTAACTATGTCCGGCTTTATCCGGACGCCTGGCAACGCTAAGTATAGGTAAGACGTCTGGAGACGTTACGTCACATATTTCTTGTATCCATGACGCTAGCTGGTTTCGATCATATACTCTACACACATAGATTTTCTCAAGGTCATACGTCGACCAAGAATAGTTTATCGTGTAACTAAACTATGAATCAATAATACTTATGCCTTATTTGCATATGTAATGTAATTCTTATGGGGTTGGAAATGAAGATTAAAATCGTTATTTAGGATTTATTATAACACTATGGAATGACGGTTATAATAGAAAGAGCAGAAAGAAAAGAAAGAAAAAGTGTTTATTCACGCGAAAATGACGCAGATTATAACTTATAAGAAAAAATAAAAATTGTACACAAAAGCAAATGAGAAACAAGTTAATAATCTCTAGATTTGAGTACTGTCTCGTCTGGTTGGAGTAAGTATCAAGTAAAAAAATATATATAAAAATATATTACTAACTTGCTTATAATACCCATGACTTCGTCCGCGTAAATGTCGGTTATCGCAGACACAGGCGAAATAAACAGTAGCCTATGTCCTTGCCTGCCGGGGTTGCGGGACGTCTTAACAGGATACCGTGGCCCCGGAACGTAAAGGGCAACAGAAGGAACAGGGTGGTTTTTTTAGTCAGTAAAAGTCTGACAGTCCCTTCCGCCCCGCCCAGGGCAGAAGGAGTCATTTGATGATTTTTACCACCTAAAAAAAAAAAAAAGCCTATGTCCTTTCTTATGGTTCAAACTTACGCTGTACCATAATTTCATCAAAATCGGTTCAGTAGCTTAGTCGTGCATGCGTAACTGACAGAGTTACTTTCGTATTTATAATAATATTAGTACCTACAAAAGGAGTTTATATGGCAGATGTGAGTGGAAACGCAGGGAGGGGTCGCCCTAGGAAGACCTACACTGACCTTATTGGTGAGGTTCTTCAGAAAGGTCAGGTGCGGAGTACTCGTAACCGGCGTGCTTGTATGACGAGATGTATGAACGTGGACGAGGCGAAAGGAGTATGTAAGGATCGTAGCAGGTGGCGTTCTGTGGGTTCTGCCTACCTCCATGGGAAAAAGGCGTGAGTTTATTTATGTATGTATGTAAGAATGGATAAATTAGAGCGTCACAAAGGAACATACATACATACAAAGGCTGATAAACACATTACTCTTTGCAACGCGCCGTCGAGTAAAAAATTAACAAGAAATCACAGTACCTTCATTATCAAATTAATACATGCATATTTAATTGTTAACCGGAATAGGTAAATTGATCAATCATCACAGTCAATAGCAATCAATTGCTACATAAGCACACAATCAATTAGTGTTTAAAATTAAAAATGGAAGCTATAATTGAATTGAAGAAATCTAAACCATCAAAGAAGAGGTTTTCTATTGTTTCTGGAAGTGATGCTTGTAAGTATTTGGACTCTTTTTTGTTGTCTCTCTCTAGCTGTATTGCCCCAGTGTTGGGCAAAGGTCTCCTCCATATCCTATAACTCTGCAATGTGTATTGCCTTCTCTGGCCAATCTTCCATAAACGTCTCTAACTCATCAGATCATCAACGTGCTGTCACCTTTTTATTTTGTCATTGTAATCAATATTATAATGCGCACGATTTATAGCTCTAACTTCAATGGCAAATTATTTGTTGTGTCGAACCGAATCTGAGATGCAAATTTTCAACCATCCTGGCGGTCTGCCGGACTGGAGACATTTTGTTCCAACTCCATTAAACTCCATCATCATCATATCAGCAGAACGACGTCCACTGCTGAACATAGGCCTCCCCTAAAGATAGCCACAATGACCGGTCCTGCGCTGACCGCATCCAGCGGTTTCCCGCGACCTTCACCATATCGTCAGTCCACCTCGTGCGGCCTTCCCACACTGCGCCTTCCAGTACGTGGTCGCCACTCGAGAGCCTTACGACCCCAACGGCCGTCTGTTCTACGAGCTATGTGCCCTATCCACTCCCTTTGGACTTTCATGTTTGACTTAAACACACGACTTTTTTTCTTAGGGACTAAGCGTCAGCTCACACCGAGACGCGACGCTGCGTGCACACTTTAAAAGAGCGACTCAAAATATAACTTTTTTTCTACACGAAAAGATACACATTTCATTGTGAGATTTTAGAATACGTTACACCACGCAGCACTTCGCCTCGTGATGCCTCGCGGCGTAAAGCGACGCATCGCGACGCAGGGGTGAATTGCTGGTACGCGCGGCGTGCAAGAGCGACAACGTTGCGATGCGTTTGACATGATATCAGGTGTCCCACTGAAATACATGACAACTGCTATGGTAGAAATAATAATATAGAGAGGATTAAAAAACATTCGTAAACGTTCGCTGTCACTTGGCTTGGTCATATCTTAACTGCCTTGGATCCTGAGACCTGGTCATAAAACTCCACCATTTCGCAAATCCTCTAAACCTCATCCTCTATTGTTCCAGGGTCATCATCAGACGAAGACGAAGGAGTCCAGCCCCATGAGAAAGCCATCGCAGCTGGGACGCCTAACCCGGCGTACTGCGTCAGGAATGTTGAACAGCATGCGTTCGGGAGACGAGAGATTGAGATCGCTGAACAAGAGATGCCGGGCATCATGGCGCTTAGAGCGAGGGCCAAGGAAGATAAGCCATTGAAAGATGCTAAGGTGAATATATGAATCTTATAATCTCTAACCTTATCTAATCTAGTAATCTATTACATCGACAGACGATTAACAAAAGGTATTTATATGGCAGAGGTGAGTGGCAACGCAGGTAGGGGTCGCCCTAGGAAGACCTACACTGACCTTATTGGAGAGGTTCTTCAGAAAGGTCAGGTGCGGAGTACTCGTAACCGGCGTGCTTGTATGACGAAATGTATGAACGTAGATGAGGCGAAAGGAGTATGTAAGGATCGTAGCAGGTGGCGTTCTGTGGTTTCTGCCTACCCCCATGGGAAAAAGGCGTGAGTTAATGTATGTGTATGTATGTATGTCTATTACATAACATCACGCCTGTAATCCCCGAAGGGTTAGGCAGAGGCGTACGGATTAATACACCCACATTTAGCCAGTTTTGTTTAAGTCCCATGTAGCAGGGGGCGAGCCTAGCCATCAACCGGACACAAATCCAGACTACGAGGCTGCTACTAAGAACTCCCTGATGGAAAATCTCAATAACACTGCCCCACTTGGGAACCGAACCCAATCAATTAATTTGTTGTATTTCACTTATGTGTACTTTTAAACCTAATTGAAAAGAGTGCCGTGGAGTTTCTTGCTAGTTCTTCTCCATAGAGGCCTACCTCCGTTTTGGAACGAGCAACGAGCTTTAACTTTCTGACTAACTGACCAACTCCTTGACAATTCAAAAGTGCCTGTAAATGGTCTAATTGAAATAAATGTTTTGACTTTGACTTTTGGCGATGAGACGGCAATCCGACACGACCTGAGAGTGATCAGGAGCAAACCGCAGCTGGTCGGTCTAGTGGTTGCAAACCGCGACTGCTGAACATGAGCTCTTGATTTGATTTCCAGGTCGAGCAAAATGTTCTTGGGTTTTTCCATCAGGAATTTCTCAGTAGCAGTCTCGGAGTTTGGATCTGTTCCCGGTTCTCGCTCCCTTTTGCATGGGACTTAAACATAACTGGCGAAATGTGGGCGTACTAATGGGTACACGTCTGCCCAATCCCTTCGGGGATTACCCGCGTGATGTTATGTTATGTAATAGTTATGTGTTTACAAATTACTACAATTTTTTTAATTCCATTTTTCTGAGTTATAGTTGGTCAATCAAAACTGGCACAGTTTCAGTCAACAGATTGAAAGATTGACAGATTGATTGATTGAGTACACGACTGAAGTTGTTTGATTGATTGACCAATCAACCGATATTAATGTAGGTCTAAAGTTGATTGTGTTATTGTACTCGTTACGTCGATGATTTATACAACCTAGAGCTTTTTTACGTAACTAGCTTTTCTCGCGACTTCGTCTGTGTGAATTTTTTGAGAATCCCTTATTTTTATGATAATCTTCTTTCTTTCTTCTTTATCTTGTGGTAAGGTCTTACAACCCCACACTAGTGTCAGTTTCTAAACCGCCTCAAGGGCCTCTGACCTGGTTTGAGTGGGACAGTAATAGGCTGGTATAAGTCCAGGTTTCCTCACGATATTTTCCTTCACAGATGTCAGTGTATTTTTTTTATAAAAAAAAATTGGTATAAATAGATATCAGAGAACAGTTTCGAAATGTCTTGTTTAAAAAAAGATAATTGAAAATCTCTGTTTCTATGGGAAACTTAAATCTCTCGAATTTCGCCGTATATTTCACATTTTTAGAAAATGTTCTCTTATAAGTCTTTGTGTCGTGATGGCCTAGCGGTTAAGGCGCCCGCCTCTCATGCATGAGGGTGTGGGTTCGAATCCGGGCAAGTACCAATGTGACTTTTTCAAGTCATTTGTACTTTCTAAAGTTTATCTTAGACATTACTGACATCATTCCGTGCCTCGGAAAGCACGTTAAGCTGTTGGTCCCGGCTGTTATATGTGGATCTTTGGCAGTCGTTACGAGTCGTCAGAAGCTTGAAAGTCTGACAACCAGTCTTACCTAAGGGTAGCGTATTACCCAGTTACTGGGTTGTGGAGGTCAGATAGGCAGTCGCTCCATGTAAAGTACTGGTTACTCAGCTGCATCCGGTTAGACTGGTAGCCGACCCCCAACATAGTTAGGAAAAGGCTAGGCAGATGATGTTCTCTTATAAGTCTTTAGACCTATGTATCCTGCTTATGTGTAAGAAGTTTCATTAAAATCGGTTCATTAATTTAGAAAAATTAGGACTTGAAAGTTTGTATGGAATGCCGTACGGTGTAAACGTTCATAAGTTAAAAAGCATAGCATTCATTTTAATGTTTGAAAACTTGTGAATACGAGTTAATGAGGTCTGTGCAACTAAACGACAGCTAAACTTAATGGGTAGGTTATGTATACAAGTTTTACTAGTAGTCCAAGATCCCAGATCGTATTTTCTTTTAGTTTTTTAGTTAGTCTCGTTGCTCGTCTAAATCAGTATAATATCTCCATAAGTCAGTATATATAATCCTAAAATGTCAAGATTTCATGAAATAGTCATTCTTTTGGGTTACCTTGCCCTATGGAGTTTTATTGCTGACTTAAATGGTTATAATTCTGATAATACAATACTTCTTACGCCCGCGAATCATACATTAATCAACATTAAACCTAATACTGACTTGCAAGTTGCAAAAAACGTAAGAAAATTTGAATTTCGCGGGCTACCGTGGAGCTTCCACATTAAGTTTGTCTGGCATCGGTAAAGAAAAACATCGTAAGGAAACCTGGACTTATACTAAGTACTATTATAAACGGGAATGTTTGGAGAGATTGATGTTTGTTACTCAATCGAGCCAGAACGGCTGAACGGATCTAAATGGAATTTGGCACAGAGATAGATTTTAGTCTGGTATAGCACAATTAGCACATAGGCTACTTTTATCCAGGAAAACTGTACGGTTCAAGTGGGAAAATATCAACTTTGACTCGGACGAAGTCGCGGGCAGAATCCAGTAATAATTTAAGTTTAAAATAGGGTAGATGACATCAATAACCAATAATACCAAGACATAACTTCTCTAAAGAAACACTTTATTTTAGCCCTGATAACCCAATTCATTTTCAATTAACTGTCTGTTTTGATTTTTTATTGCTTTCTAATTTATAAATAGTTAGTCAACTCAAAAGTGACGTCATAGTTATTTACACCATACAAAATCTATGGGAGAATAGCGTTTTGACAGGTTAGAAAAAGTACGTCAGTTGATTGGTGGTGTCATCTACCCTATTGCCAATCCGCCATAAGCAAGCGTATAGTGATCAAAACTCGTGCCTTCTCTGTATGACAAGAGGACTTTGTCACGCAGTAAGACAATAATAGGCTGATATTATTATTATAAATAAAAATGAATATGTGAATAAATAAACGTTTGTTCCGCAGATCGTAGGCTGCACACACATAAACGCTCAGACCGCGGTGCTGATCGAGACGCTGGCCGCTCTGGGCGCCACCGTGCGCTGGGCCGCCTGCAACATATACAGCACGCAGAACGAAGTCGCAGCCGCCTTAGCACACGCCGGTAAGGTTCCCGAGATACTCCCTTTAGGGCCTGTACTGCTCCGCGACTGTGGAGCAGTTTGTCTGCTCAGCATCAAATCAGAAAACAGTTTACTATTTTAATATTTTTATTTAATCAAATGGCCCCCCTACTTTTCTAAAACCACCCCTGAGGTCGCCCTTCGCACAAAGAGAGAGTTCCGTTTCCTAGTAAAAGATCACACCAGAACCCACCAGAACCCCAGAAATCCCGGGGATGTCAGGGGGTCTTCCCTGACGTCGCGAGACGACATCCGGCCTCCGTAGGCGCGGGCTTGCGGACGGCAAATGATGGGTAGCCACCCCAAAAAAAAAGGGGTCTTCCCCGAGCCTCATTGTGCAAATGTGCACGGTATCACGCGACCACTGTCCCACCCTGTTCCCTGAAGCTACTTCTGATCTGAACAGACCATACCTCATCTTTCCAGGCTACTCAATCTTCGCCTGGCGTGGAGAAAGCGAGGAAGCATTCTGGTGGTGCATTGACCAATGCTGCACTCCAACTGCGACCTGGACACCCAACATGATCCTCGACGATGGAGGAGATGCCACCCATCTCATGCTGAAGAAACATGCAGCTGCCTTCAAGCATATTAAAGGTGGGAACTGATTTACTGGTTTGGTCTTCTAGGTCTAGTGGTCGCAAAGCGTGACTGCTGACCATAAGGTCTTGTGTCCCAGGTCGGGCCAAGTGTTATTGGGTTTTTCCATCAGGAATTTCTCAGTAGCAGCCTCGGAGTCTGGATTTGTGCCCGGTTGATGGCAGTAGGCTCGCCCCCTATTACATGGGACTTAGCATAACTGGTGAAATGTTAGCGTACTAATGGGTACACCTCTGCCTAACTTTTCCAAGAGTATAGGCGTGATGTTATGTTATTGAAAACATCTCTCATCTCTCTCCACTTTCTTATTCCAGGAATTGTAGAAGAAAGCGTGACAGGCGTCCATCGCTTGTACCAACTGTCGAAGGCCGGCAAGCTGTGCGTGCCAGCAATGAATGTGAACGACAGTGTCACCAAGACCAAGTTCGATAACCTGTACTCGTGTCGGTGAGTTATCATATACTCGTGAGTGTGAGTTTACTATGTACTCGTATCGGTGAATGTAGCCGTGAACTTCGAAGAAAGCGTCATCAAAACCAAATTCGACAATCTGTATTCGTGTTGGAGAGTTATGAAATACTCGTAAGTGCGAGTTATGTACTCGTATCGGTGAATAAGAAACTCTCGTAATTGAGTTATTTATCATGCCCGCCATAAACGACAGTCTCACTAAGATCAAGTTCGACAGCCTGTACTCTCGTTCGTATATTGTTTTATATACTTGTGAGTGTGAGTTGTATACTTGCGTCAGTAAATAATTAAGGTACTTTCGGCCGGCCATGAAAATAAACTATAGTGTCAACTATACAATGTTCGACAACCTATACTCGCGTCTTTAATTCGTAATATACCCATGAGTGTGAGTTACGTACTCGCACTACTAGTTAATTACTCGTGCTAGTATTAAACGAGTGTTGCCAAGATATTTATTTTTTTATTACAGAGAAAGCATAATCGACGCTTTAAAGCGCAGTACAGACCTGATGTTCGGCGGTAAGCAGTCCGTGGTCTGCGGCTACGGAGAGGTCGGCAAGGGCTGCTGTCAAGCGCTTAAAGCGCTGGGTTGTGTTGTGAGTATTATTTTATTGAATAAATAAATAAAAAAAAATATCAAGTATAATTTATTAACAAGAATGCCTATGATAACTTGTCGAAAAGTTTTCATAGCTATTTTTAATTGAATTAATTTTAATCAATTTTCTTTCATGTACAGTAGCGGTCATAAGTGGAGTAGCAATCTACAAAGCAAATCGATTGACGCTTTGGTTAAACTTACGACCTTTCGACGTCGTGTGCGAATTTTGAGGTGTACGTAGGTACTGTGTTATTACGTTCAAAAGTGCCTTAAAATGGTCTAATTAAATAAATGATTTGACTTTGACTTTAACTTTGAATACATCACTTATACCACAGATGTAGGTATGGCCTGTACCGCGTGTTCACAGCAATTCAAACCTTAGCATGCTACTGCACTTATGACCCCGACCGTACAAATAAAATATGTTTTAAAAGCTCATTAAATTTTGTCACTTGTAATTTTGTAACTTTGTAATTTTGTTGAGAGCGTAGGGTTCTGGGTTTGAATCTCTAGTCGGGCAAAAGTGTTGTCGAGTTTTTTCATAATGTAATTTGTAATTTCAGGTGTACGTGACAGAGATCGATCCGATATGCGCGCTGCAAGCCGCCATGGACGGATTTAGAGTTGTCAAATTAAATGAGGTGAGAAACGTAGTAGAGATAAACTACGATAACTTGACGCTCCCCTCCATAGTACTATTTCAATAATAATGAGTAATTAATGATACCGCTAGTCGAGCAACAATGACACGCTGATTGGTTTTTGTTTCGAGAGCCGTCTCAGTACGCACACATGCGTTGTGAGTCTTGTTAATATTTTTACAAATACTTTCAAACGTTTTGAATTGTAGAAGGGCGCGCCATGTTATCGTAGTTTATCTCTACTAGCTTATGTTCGCGACTTCGTCCGCGTTCATGTCGGTTATCGGCGATGTGATTTTTTAGAATAGAATAGTTCTTTATTTGCACAGAAAGTAGGTACAGTCAGCAACAAAAGTCGATTAACAATATTACTTTTTTATATCATATAGACAGACACTAAACACATAATGTACTGGCTTTCAGAATTTCAGGCAATAGCTAAGAATTTATTATATCTTAATTTTATATTCATTGCGTTTTACTTTAAATATTTTACTTAATAATTAAGGTTTAAAAATCATAAATGTTAATCGACTTTTGTTGCTGACTGTACAAGTTATAGATGTTTAGTTAAAAGATGATCCATATACTAACTACCTTAATTAAGGCATGCAAACAGTTTAAGTCAAAGTCAAAGTCAAATCATTTATTTCAATTAGGCCATTACAAGGCACTTTTGAACGTCATATACAAAAAGAAAAGAGGAATTGAATCTAGTTGCCCCTCCCAAAAGGTATAATAATACAGACTTATTTACTTGTAATATAACACATTCAATTAAATCAATGTCAACTTATTTAGTTAATAATTTGAAGTAGGAATACAAAAACATAATGTCAAATTTAATAAAATGGGATTATAAATTTTCACACATTTATAATCCAAGGTCAAGGTTAAGGTCTGTTCAAGGTCAATACGGTTAAATTTAAAGTATAAATAATTTGCTTTCGCTAAAATAAAAGTAAGCTTAAGTTACTCCTTATAACATGATTTTCTCAGTGGAAGTTCCTTCAAAATCGGCCCAGCCGTTTCGGAGATTAGCCAGACAGAAAAACAATTAGATTGTTTAAAAATAAATTTCAATATTTTCAGGTGATACGTCAAGTAGACATTGTGATAACAGCGACTGGCAACAAAGGCGTGGTGACGCGCGAGCACATGGAGCGGATGAAGAACGGCTGCGTCGTGTGCAACATGGGGCACAGCAACACCGAGATAGACGTGCACGCGCTGCGCACGCCCGACCTGCTGTGGGAGCGAGTGCGCAGTCAGGTCGTACTGCTGTCTCTCTCTACGTACAGTAGCGGTCATAAGTGGAGTAGCAATCTCACAAAGCAATCAATTGTTTTTTTTTACTTACGACTTTTCGACGCCGTGTGCGAATTCTGAGGTGTTCGCAGGTACTGTGTTAATACATCAGTTATACACACAGATGTAGACCTTTTTTTTTAAGGTGGTAAAAATCATCAAATGAGTCCTTCCGCCCTGGGTGGGCAGAAGGGACTGTCAGACTTTTACTGACTAAAAAACCACCCTGTTCCTTCTGTTGCCCTTTACGTTCCGGGGCCACGGTATCCTGTTAAGACGTCCCGCAACCCCGGCAGTTGGTCGGCCCCGTTGGGGCCCCGTACCTGTACAGATGTAGACCTACGGCCTGTACCGCGTGTTCACAACAATTCAAACCTTAGCATGCTACTGCACTTATGACTGCTTACTGTACATGTAACGGGTGTAAAAATACACTTGTATTTTGGGTTGCCACCTTTTTTGGTACTCATATATACTATTTAAGGTTTAACAACATCTTAAAAAAGATATATATATATATATATATATATATATATATATATATATATATTTGTAGCCATTTATGTAAGATGCTGGTTAAAATCTTGTTTATACCAAAATAATCACTTGGAAGTGTATAAAAAAGCTGTTCAGTGGTGGCTGTTATCGCAATGGCTCGAATCCGCGCCTCCCCCGCGCGCCCGCGCAGCACACACTTCCTCCGTTCGGAAACGGCTTCAATTATTGTGCATACTTTATCGATGAGAGTTCTGTTATACGCAAAAAAATAACTTAACTTTTTTGTTGTTTTGTAAATAAATGCTTCAAAACTCGACATAAAACAAAGTGTATTTTTACACCCGTATCTATCCACTGTTAGTCCAAGACAACGAACTAACGTCCTCCCTTGCTCACGCGCAGGTAGACCACATAATCTGGCCACACGGCAAGCGCATAGTCCTGCTGGCTGAAGGACGCCTCGCCAACCTGTGCTGCTCATCATTACCGTCGTTCGTGGTCTCCGTGACGGCCGCCACGCAAGCTCTAGCGCTCATCGAGCTGTACAACGCGCCGCACCATCGGTATAAGGTGAGGGGAGAGAGAGATGAGTTGAAGAGGAGTTATAATGGAGGGAGTGGCGAGGAATTTAGATGGGGAGACTGTAGAATTTTTTTGAGTGAAAATGTGGTAGTTTTTTGGGTGTGAGAACTTTAGTATGTGTAGTGGTGGTGTTTGAGGTGTGGGGAGTAATGAGGAGAAGGAGGAATGGGGAAAAATGATTGAGGAGGAATTGATTAAAATGTGAGTAAAGTGATATAAACGTGTTGGAAAAAATGTGGATGAATTTTGTGGAGTAATTTTAAGAAAGTAGTTTAGAGATGATGGTTCAGAGAGATTAAATGATTTAAGAATATATGAAATATGAGGAGACAATGAGGAATGATGACGTAATTAATATGCTCCCTGAGTAAATAGAAAAAACCCCCGGCTGTCATAGCCGTGGATCTTTGACAGTCGTTACGGGTCGTCAGAAGCCCGAAAGTCTGACAACCAGACTTACCAAGGGGTATCGTATTACCCAGTCACTGGGTTGTGGCGATCAGATAGGCAGTCGCATCCGGTTACACTGGAAGCCGACCCCAATGTAGTTGGGAAAAGGCTAGGTAGATTGATTGAGTACAGAGGAAATGATTGAAGAGGAAATGGGGAATTTAGAGAACTGTAGTGGAAATAGAGTAGATTGATGACGTAATAGAAGAAAATTAATACTCCCCGTTTAAAGAGAAAAAGAAAAAATATTTTCTGATCTTTATTTATCGTGTGGGCAGTAAGGTCTTACGACACACACCCTAGTGTCACAGTTTCTAAACCGCCTTAAGGGCAGCCTCTCTGACATGGTTTGAGTGGAACAGTAAAGTCCAATAAAAACTAAGGAAACTAAAGCAAAAATGACAGAATCTAGGAAGACTAATAGTAGACTTTAGATATCTGCTTTAGAAGATTTTGTATTACAGGAAGAGGCAGGAAGAATGAAGGAACAACAGGTAAGTCGAGTGGATGACAATCAATGGGTGTCATAAGTGTTGTTTTTTGTATGTTAGTTTGTGAACGTGTCTGTACAGGTCACGATGTCACGACTTAAGACCCATATATACACGAACCAATGTGTTTTTTTTAATACAATGCGTTTTTATATGTCTTATAACTTTAGGGTATTAATGAGACCATGTCAAAGAATCAACTGGCATATTATTATTCCTCATTACTGCGGGTCGTGCAACTCCCGATGGATCAGCTTCTTACGCTGGCCGTACACGGGCCACACGCCACAGCCACAAACGCCGCTACTTGATGCGACAGCCACTTGTGCATGTCGATGCATTTATAAAGAATAAAAAAAAAGTTTTTTTACAAAAAAATAAAACCGCCTTCAAAAACTACAAAATAAAAAAAACTTTAATTTTGGAAGTCGGTGGCAATATCTACATAACAAAAAATAAAACCAAAGCCACCGACTTCCAAAATTAAAGTTTATTTTTATTTTTAGTGCTTGTGTGTTAATGTTTGAAATCCTTACAAAAAGCCCTTTCAAACAATACCTCTCACGATATATTTAATTTTGGAAAGTAGTAGGAGGGGGGTTGATTTACCCCCTCCCTCTCTTCCTTTAGTCATCAACCACACGTATAAATAAAGCAATTAAGCAATTTTACTTGTTACGACAGTTATGCTGTGATCCTATAAGGAGTTCCGTTCCATATCTCCGAAGTTCATCATCAGATCATGACAATATTTTTATGGGACCTATTCGGAAGTATACTCTTTCAAACAAAAAAAGAATCATCCAAATCTATTCATAATTGGCTAAGAAATCAGGTAACATACATACAAAAAAAAAACATACGCGCCGAATTGAGAACCTCCTTCTTTTTGAAGTCGGTTGAAAATTACAAATAGTGTCTTAGTGTAGGTATTCAAACTAATAATATAAAAAAAAATTAAAGGTGTTTCCTCACAGGGAGCATTCACCTGTTATGTAACATTTCAGACTCGATTTTAAGCATTACATAACAAACTACTAACTGCTTCGTTGGTCTAGTGGTCGCAAAGCGCGACTGCTGAACATGAGGTATTGGGTTCGATTTCCAGGCCGAGCAGAGTATTATTGGGTTTTTCCATAACGAATTTCTCAGTAGCAGCCTCAGAGCCTGAATTTGTGCCCAAATTATGGCGATAGGCTCGCCCCCTATTACATGGGACTTAAACATAACTGACGAAATATGTGCTAATGGGTACACCTCTGCCTAACCCTTCAGGGATTACAGGCGTGATGTTTGTTGATTCTTTAATATGGTCTCATTAATACCCTAAACTTATGGGATATCGAAATGAACACGTTGTATAATCATTTATTTATTAAGGTTTCACATTCAGGAGAATTTCCGTTATAGCCCAGTAGTTAAAACGCCCACCTCTCATGCACAGGGTTGTGGGTTCGCAGTCGAGCACGGGCAAGCACTGATGTGGGCATGTGGCTTATTCATTTTTATGTTTGTCAGTGAAGTAAAACATCGTGAGGAAATAAAATTGTTTGTTTAAGAACTTGAATAAAAATATTTGCCCGATAAATGCAATATTTAAAATTGATATGCTATATTTCGACTTTCAATTCTATTCAGTAACTTGACAGATAAAGGGTTACCAAGTATTGACAAAAAAAAGATAGTGAGGTAGTGTAAGAATTAACGAAATTGAATGAACTTAAATGATATACTTTACTTGGTATTAAACCATTCTTATCATTCGTTCCTTACGTAAAATCGTTCACTACCCCAACACTACTCGTTGGTCTAGTGGTTAGTGACCCTGACTGCAAAGCCGGAGGTAGTGGGTTCGATTCCCACCCAGGACAAACTTTGTGTGATGAGCGTAATTGTTGGTTCTGTGTCTGGGTGTAATTTATCTATAATATGTATGTATTTATAAATTATATAAGTATGTATATCAGTTGCCTGGTTACCTTATGGTAACCAGGCAAATAAGCAGGCTATACCAAGCTAACAATAATACCAAGCTAAGCAGAGCTTGTGTTATCACAAGCTCTGCTTAGCTTGGTATCAGATGGCCGTGTGTGAGTTGTCCCAAGAAATTTATTAATTTATTATTACTATTAGTTGTAGTATGGTAACATTATTTTTCTTTGAACTGTCAAGTTACTAAATAGAATTAAAAGTCGAAATATAAAATTTTTATTATTACTTTAAGTTATTGCATTTTACAGGCAATTATAATACTAATGTGACTTTTTCAATTCTTAAGTACTATCTAAGTTTATCTTGGACATCACTGACGGAAAACATCGTGAGGAAACCTGGACTGAAGTCTGAACTCTCCAATCCGCTTTGAGCAAGCGTGGTGATCAATTCTCGTGCCTTCTCAAAGTCAAAGTCAAAGTCAAAACATTTATTTCAATTAGACCATTTACAGGCACTTTTGAATTGTCAAGGAGTCTGTCAGTTAGTCCGCAAGTTGAAGCTAGTTGCTCGTTCCAAAACCGAGGTAGGCCTCTATGGAGAAGAACGAGCAAGAAACTCCACGGAACTCTTTTAAATTAGGTTTTTACAAAATCCTGGTTAAATTATTCTTGTTGATTCTACATGTGATCATAATGAAGATGAATATATAACAGTAGTAAAAAATAATAAAAATACCTTACTAAAACTAAATACTTCTCTGTATGAAAAGAGGCATTTGCCCTGCAGCAAGACAATAGGCTATATGACTTAAGGTTTTTTACAAATGTTGACTGAGCAAAGGATGTTTTTATAAAAAATATTAATTTCTGTTGCAGGCTGACGTTTACCTATTACCTAAGAAAATGGATGAGTACGTCGCAAGTCTCCACCTACCGACATTCGACGCTCATCTAACGGAATTAACGGACGAACAAGCAAAATACTTAGGCTTAAACAAAGTAGGCCCATTCAAACCTAATTACTATAGGTACTAGCATAGAATCGCATATCGCAACAATAACGATCGACGGTGAAAAAGTTGCCACGCTGTCGCCCCGCAGTTGCCACGCAGTTGCCACGCAGTTGTCACGCAGTTGCGACGCAGGTAAACGCGGCGTTTATTAGTGTTAGTGTGTTTGCTTTGTGTAAAGTTTGGTTTGGATGAGAGTTTTGTAATGTGTGATATTAATGCAGTGCTGAAGTGGCGATAACGCAGCGTTTTTTTCTGTCGTATTATGATCATATCTCACGGCAATCTGACGGTCTAAGGTAGCGACAAAAGTCGTTTAGCAATTTTAAATTCTAATTACTGACAATTTTAAAGCATTCATTTCAATTGAACTTGTCAAAACAGGCATTTTTTTTTACTTTGACTTTAAAGCTAGTTGTTTAATTGTACTCAATTAAACAATAGCAGGCAATTAACTACTCAAGGTCATTCAAAAATCGTCTCAAAAACGCTGCGTTTTAACTACTAAATCAATTTTAAAGCAACAAAGTGATTTTTGCCCAACAATTGTTACCAAAAACGCTTGTACTGCTTTCACGATGTTCTGAGAGCACATTAGCGATGAGAGAATGAATTTAGATGTACAGTAAGCGGTCATAAGTGCAGTAGCATGCTAAGGTTTGAATTGTTGTGATCACGCGGTACAGGCCAGGCAGGTGTGTAAAAGTGATGTATTAACATAGTGCCTCTACGTACACCTCAAAATTTGCATACGGCTTCGAAAGGTCGTACGTTTTACCAAAGTTTCAATATATTGCTTTGTAAGATTGCTACTCCACTTATGACCACTAACTGTACCTAGTAGTTCTGTTAATTATATAGACACTGAATAAATTAGTTTGGTACAAAATTATTGTTAAGAAACTATCAATTATGAATTAATTGTTTAAAGCATAAGGTTTTAAATAAATGGAGGTCTAACATTTCAAAAAATTCATCTCATTTCTGTCGAAAAGCTGCGTTGCTGTGTTCCGATTTCAAGGGTGTAGAATATACTGCTTTGTCAGTATGAATAGTTGGTTCACTAACGCACCACCACACAGGCCGACAGTCCGACAACCACTGACCGCCCCACCACCAGGACCGTTGTCTAAAACCGAGCAACGTATGCGCCCGAGGCAACGTCACAATACTGTAATCGGATTCATCATATCAGGCTATGGCCGTCCACTGCTGAACGTAAGCCTCCCCCAAAGAGCGCCAACCATCCCGGTCTTGGGCAGCCCGCATCCATCCGCTGCCCGCCACCTTCTTTAAATCGTCGGTCCACCGTGTAGCACGGTGCAGGAGGATTGTAGCGCGATATATTGATATCTACATACACTGAAAGGGTATGGCTGCTCGTGACTTCATCATCATTTAAGCCTAACGACGTCCACTGCTGAAAATAGGCCTCCCCTAAATACGGCCACAATGACTGGCTGGTGACATAAGTACACAGTAATAGTAACACAAGTTTTTTTTTCGAACGACAACTCCATTTATTTGCAATCTATGCCTTAAGTCATATAGAAACTTGGCAACTAATAGTTGCCCATATGTTGCCCGACAATCGCTCAACAGAACGTTTATAAAATTGCTTATTTGTAACAAGAAATCGCTCAACATATCGCAACATGGCGCGGTGTTGCGGGCTACAAGTGTTGCCTGATTTGTCGCTGGCGTAACAGCTTGTGTTTGCACTGGCAAGGATTTTATCATCATTCTTTTTCTTGCGGTAAATAGAAATGCTCCGGACGGGCCACTCGTCCGGTCACTCGTTGTTCGCTCCCCATATATTGAGGCAGATGTTCAGATATGGTAAGATTCAGACCAACCGGCTCGGATCGGACCGCATCGGAACGGATCCGTACGCATGCGAACGGATCCGTACGCATGCCGCGGCAGCCGTACGCATCCGTACGCATGCCGCGGCAGCCGTACGCATGCCGCGGCAGCCGTACGCATCCGTACGCATGCCGCGGCAGCCGAACGGATCCGTACGCATGCCGCGGCAGCCGATCGCGTCCGTACGCACTGTACATTATAAAGACGTTGCCCCACGTTTCGGCCCGTATGACAAGAGTTGGAAGGGCCATGGGAAGGTGGAGGGAGTGTACATTATAAAGACAATCATATGTCTGAACTAAATTAATAAGTTTTTCTTCCGTATCCATTTTTTAATCTGTAGCTTGAAGAACACAACTTAAAATAATGATTCGCATGCACCGTTATCTCCGTTCGTATTCCACAACGCACGGCCGACCGGCTCCGAACGGACCCGACGGCAGCCGATTGGATGCCGTCAGCGCCGTACGGAGCCGGTCGGAGCCGGACGGAGCCGATCGGAGCCGTACGGAGCCGTACACATGCCGCGGCAGCCGAACGGATCCGTACGCATGCGTACGGATGCGTACGGCTCCGACGGACGCGATCGACGGAGGTAAAGTTGCATGCAAATATGAACTATAATTACTGTTGATACATTTCAATGTTCTTTACCGCATTGTAAAATGCCGTCCGGCCCGGCCCGATGCGAGCCGGTTGGTCTGAATCTTACCTATGACATGAGGTGGCTCTTAGCTCTAGTGCATTCCCTCTTCCCTCTCTTAGTCCTATGGGACTGCAATTCGACGCGCCCAAGGCGCAGGACCAACGGCTTTACGTGATTCTCGAGGCACGGGGGTGTCACACCACCAACATCCAAACTCCGGGCTGCACTGAGAAATTCCTATTGGAAAACCCAATAATTTTCCCCCACTTATTGCCCAAATTGCGACCGCGAGACTAACGGGTAGTAGCTGATCACTGACTTTCAGTTGCTGTCTTAACTTCCAACTACAGATAGGGACACTTTGTGGCTGTAGCATGTAGCCCGTATGCGGAAACGCTTACATTTACCCAAAGAAAAAAGGATGGTGATAAAATACCTATTATATACACATCAAAAGTGTCTAGGGATCAACATCCCTAACATTGATTAGGGATGTTGATCCCTAGACACTTTTGATGTGTGTAGTTCTATGTTTCACTTTATTGTATATTGCAACATGCAACAGTTGCGGCACATTGACAGTTTTGAAAAAAAAAAAGGTTTTAAATATTTAGACAAAATGTGCACTTTGAATCAATTACTGGCAAATGGATGCTAAAATTTAAACGAAGAATACGAGATTTGGCACAATTTATAAAAGTAATTCATGTGAATAAACAGATTTTCGTTGTTTCATAGACAAGAAAACGAAAAAATGTAATGTGGCTCTGTTCAGGAGCCAGGGAGTGTATTATTCTCATATTATAGAAGTCCAATACTTAAAAAAACTGGGCAATAGCGAATCCGTCACGCACTTATAGGGCTTTGTACCGTACAATATTTTACACTACATACAAAAGCCACGATCACCTAATTTTATTTTATTAATGGGGAGGAAGACTAACTTTTTATCACGAAAGAGGGCGTATTGATCGACTGTACCGTGTTTTGACGTAACAACTGTCAAATCGTATGGATATTTGTTTTTAATAAAGTTTGTCGTTCCTATTCTTAATAATTTGTGCAGAAATGCCTCAATGTAGTGCATTAAATTGTAAAAATAGGGGAGTCCATTTATTTCCGAAATAAAGAAAAATAAATAAAATAAAAAAGTCAGCACCAAAGTTCTGGTTCCGATCGAACGATTCCAACCTTCAAAAAGAACAGAAAACAGGAAAAAAGCTCTGAATCAAATCATAACCTTAAATATTTTATGTGTTTACCTTTCAATCAATTGAGCCTTTTTGCCAGCAGTTGACGCGTTTTTTTTCAAAGCTCAACTTTAAGTCGAGGAATCGTCATAAACGAGTACATTATAATCAAAATATCACTTTTAAATCGCGAAAATAGCAACCACACTCCTGTCACGGAAAATAAACAAGGTACAGATGATCGCAGCGCCATCTACGATTATCTTTGAGTGTGGCTCCCCATTGTTGTTATCCCTGAAGGGTTAGGCAGAAGTGTACCGTAGTCCGTGGTGTATGTGGCGTTGTTGTTATAAATGTGAAAATTTCAACTCTACCTATAATATTACGGTTCATGAGATACAGCCCATTGACAGACAGACGGACATCGGAGACTTAGTGACAGGGTCACATTGGCACCCTTCTGGTACGATAACCCCCTTATAAAAAACCCAATATTTGAAATTAAAATGTCGTGATTTAGTTTTTTACCCGATTCAATAACAAAGGTTTCCTAGAAAATGTCAATTCAATATGAACCAAATCTCTTTCTCGTATACTACATCAGCATTGGCCTAAACTTGAATAAAAAAAAAAGTGTGAAGATAATTTGTTTAAAAAAAAAATGGCGGTGTGATAACTGTACAAAATGTAATGTAAAAGATAAGAAATCCTAATGTAAAGATTGCTTTTAATTCAAGCGATATATCGGTACGATATTCTGTCGTGCTATCTTTTCATTTTATCGGGCAACTGTGGCGCCACAGTTGCGCAACTATCGCCCGAAAAATATCGCTTAAATTGAAAGCGTTTTAATACTTTAAGCGAGGTGCCTAGATACAGATTTGCGTATTATTTTAGTGGTCTATGTAGCCTGGGAAATTATTTGTTAGGCACATTAACGATCTTTGAAAATGTCATACAACTGTCAAAAAATGACAGTTGTGTTTTTAATACGCGGGCAACTATATTTCGATTTTTAATTTTATTCAGTAATTTGACAGTTAAAGGGTTACCAAGTTTTGACAGAAAAAAGATAGTGGAGGTGGTGTAAGAATGAACGAAATTGAATGAACTTAAATAATGTACTTAAACAATGCACTTAACTTGGTATTAAATCATTTTTATCATTCGTTCCTTACCTACGCAAAATCGTTCACTACCCCAACACTATTAGTTGTAGTATGGTAACATTATTTTTCTTTGAACTGTCATGTTACTGAATAGAATTAAAAGTCGAAATATAATTTCCTATAGGCTGAGCAAATAATTTCCCCTTCACTATGTCTTCTAATCTGTCGATCTTTTGCAAACTCTTGACCAAAAACAATAAAATGTTGAATTTATAATTCACTTTTTCATGCTAAAGAGTGCCTAGTGTGAGTTTATCTAAATCTACGTTTACTACGATTTATATAAAATAATTGAGCTTAATTCAACAATTTCTATCAATTATTATTATTATTATTATTTCTATTTTTCAAGTTTCTTTTTAAGTTTATCTTGAACATCACTGACATCGGTGAAGGAAAACATAGTGAGGAAACCTGGACTTATCATTAATATAGGTCTGAAATCATCACCAATCCGCTTTGAGCACGCGTGGTAATCAATTCTCGTGGCTGTATGAGCTGATGATAAGATTGACGGTGTCAAGTACCTAATTACTTTGAAAAAATGGGAGTAATTTTGATTTAGTTATGTTTATTTTGGCAGAATTATACTTATTTGTGATTTCCATTATTGTCACTAAATGGCGCTATTTCAACAAAATTTTGACGTTCACACTAGCAAACGCTTCTAAATTATTAGAAAAAATCGCACTAAGCACTCAAAACATTTTCACCTATTCGGTATCTCGTTATTTTAATATTAATTATTATTTAAAATTAAAATATAATTGGCTTAATATTAGCATTATGTATCGCAGTATTTAGTTTAGTATTGTTATGTACAAAATTAGTGTAATAACTGTGTGATTTGTGATTGTAATTAGGTGATAAAAAAATCAGTATTTTGTTCAGTAGATTTTTAGAAGTTGAAAAGTAAAAAGACATCACATAGCCAGAGGCGTAGCTAGGTAACCAAAGGCCCCGGTGCAAAAAACTGGGTCCCTTACTCAATTGTTTAGGTTTTATCAAGTCAAGTCGAAATTGTTTGGGAATTCTCCTATATTTTTCTAATGGGTTGATTCAAATCGTGTTGCAACCTATGTTATTTACATTCCGAAGGTGGAAGAACTTTTAGAGGTTTGCTGGTCAGACTCCTAGGGCCCCCTGAGCTTTCGTGCACCGTATAGCCCCTTGGTAGCTACGCCATTGCACATAGCCGTTAATTACGCATACTGTCAAACAAACTAAGTGACATTTAGCAAAAATTATTGATGGAATTTTATATTTTTAGTGTGATAAATCACTGTTTACGGTAGCAGGCAAAACATTGTGCTTACAGGTGCAAGCAACAGTATAAGGGTCGGGGAGTATTAAAAGTTAAGTTTTAACATTTAAAACTTAATTTCGTATAAAAACGTAAAAAATAGTAAGAGTTTTTGTCAGACAAGTTCCCAACTTCTGACTATCCATAACGACTGTCAAAGATCTTAAAAAGACAGGCCGATCCAGTGGTGTACCTTGCCTTAGACGAGCCTTGTATCAAAATTTTTGGGGCCCGTTCCCCTATAAACTTCGTGTTTAGGGCCCCTGCAGCGGTGGGGCCCGTATAATAGCTACGTCCCTGGACCGAATCAACTTTACATATTCTAAAAAACTACTGTTAGTAATATTTGTATATTTTGATGAAAATTATATTGTATTAAAATTATAATTTAGGTAAGCAAATTGTATTGTGTTCAATGTAATAGAAAGAAACTTATGTTTGTTAGAAACGGAATGGATATACAAGATGTCGTTTTGCATTCTCGTCAAATAAGAGGTTTTCTTAAAAGAATAATCAAATAAAATTACAACTGGTTTTACTGGGCTAATTAATAATAACTTGTTTATGTTTGAAAGCACTTCAGAATACCTCTCTTTTTTAAAGAACAGAATCGCCCCGTATCGTATGCTGAAGGCAGTGTCGCGCGACTATATCATTCATCGGGTTCATCGCCCCGCCTGTCTAAACCCACCAGCAAGATGGCTTGCTCGAATTCTAAAATCACATATTTAAAAAAAAAACCTATTTATTTTACGTGTGAGAATCACTAGCAGACTTACTTCCTTGAATTTGACGAGGCACCTTGTAAAAATTATTAATTAATGCTTAAATGTCATTAAAATACAAAATTCCGAAATGCACAGTACAACGTAATGTAATACAAAAAGTAACGTAGATGGATTAAATTAAACGGCAAATTTAAAAACAATTTCATCTTAATGCCCTTTGCTTAAAGTCATTTTTGTAAAGGTTCTTTATAATCACAAGAAATTGACTAGAAGTTTGAACCAAAGTGAAATAGTGCTTAGATATCATGATACTAGTAGATATTGTGTTATGATTTTATTTAAGAAAGCAATAAAGTTACCGAATGTTAATATCATTGTTAATCTCTTATTCAATGGTGAAGAAAATTCAAGGCCTCGCCGTGAGATGGCGCTGAGTGTCAACTGTCAAAGTCATCTTGAAGGAAAATTAACCAATTAGGGACAAGAAAACTAGTAGCGCCATCTCGCGGTAAAGTTTTCAGCGAGAAATCCATTAAAAGTTGGATGTACATAATTACATCACACGTTAATCATGTTTTTACAGGAACTAATTTGACAGTAAGCTTCCCTATTTGCAGCTATACTATAGTCCCTTTTCGCTCTATCAATATGAAAACGATAAGAAAGAGTAGTATTTAAAAAGCATTCATAAATAAGAAGGTTAAAATTTGATTTGAGTTAGTATTTTACATATGTTGGCGATTTAAAATTTTATTTTTATAATTTTGACTACTTAAATATTGTTATTTTAGGTTTATGTAGGTACCAATACCAATGCAATGGAATACAAATCATGGAAATGGTTTCTGTCAATCCCCTTTTGATATGTAGTGCAATTATACTTAATGATCTCATTATGTGACACAAAGCGAGAATTTCTTTGCCTACACCTAGTTTATAGCAGATTTTTTAATAATCAAATAACTATTATCTGAAGGATAAATTATGACAGCTTGACAGATATTCTTCAAAACAGTAGCGCATCCAGGGAGGAGGGTGTTAAGGGGCTAAAAACCTTCCGGGGTCAAGCCCCCCCCCCCAAACTTCAACAAACGCCGCAACTTCTTCAAAGTTACCACATAAAAATATCTCGTCCAGATATTTGTTTTTAAGTCTACAGATTTTTTATCTCACACCCGCCATTTCAATTTCCTAGTCTGCTATTGCTTGCCACATAAAAAAAATAATAAAGTCATCTGATGGTTGAAAAATGACTACTCAATAAATCGGTAGGTGTAAAATTAAATTTTTACAGCATCCCAATTCCGTAGTACACAATGCAATGTCATGATAGAGGGAATACTGTGAGAAGGTACTGGTTATAAAAGAAATTCTCGCTTTTCATGAATACCAAACGCACACGGCAACCATAGCTAGCATCAAAACGTTAGACCGCAGCTTGCCTAGTGCGTTGTTAACTAAAAAATCAAGATATGAAAAAGGACAGGGCCGTCACCTGCGGCTAAGTTTACTATAGTAATCTATGTGGAGAGTAAAATAATTTAAAAAATGGCTGACTAAAAGTGGCTCAACAGTTGTCGGACTGTAGCGCAACTGGCGCGGCAGCTGCTAGACAATTGTAGCAAAGTGCTTAACAAACTCATATAATTTTCTCTGGATAGATAATAATTTAAATGCGTGCAATGCCTAGAGTTGCACCCTAATTAACTTTCGTGAAGCCACGTTGCTTCCATGCACCCATGCACCCCGGATGCACCCATGCACCCAGGTTGCCCCCCAAGCAACAGCCTCAGACGGCCCTGTAGGTGGTCCACCGCCATTTGTAATTACTGTAGAGTAAATAAGGGTATTGTTGCTATGTTTCTAATAAATAAACGTTTAGAAAAATGTATGGAATTGTGTTTTATTTCAATCATAATGATAACAACCCCACACAAACCCCACACGTATTCTAGATCATTTCTCAACTTATTACATTTGGGTCCATCGTTTAGTAGATAGATACCTACCTAATATAAGCAATTACTACAAAATGATACAACATTTTCAAATGTATTTTTTGAATACTTTCCGTGTTCCAGATGGCTTCTCAATTCAGATGTTTAGATTGAGGAGCCACCTACATTGATATAACTTTGGATAAGTATATTTTACTACAAATTCCAGAATTTGGCCTAATTTGGCAAATCCATATCCAGGACATTACCAAGCTGACATGGTAAAAAAAATGTTTCTAAAAGTGTAATTTTTAACTTGCAGAATAAATATGATTTAGATACTTTTACGAAGTTGTGTGGCTGAAAGCAGATAGTCATTATGATAGTTATTATAGTGGCGGCCACCGCCGCTTATATACAAACGTTTACAATATCAAACGCATTGTAGAGAGGCGCAGAGACAATATAATAATAATAATAATAATTCTTTATTTGCATAAATAATTTTTAACAATAGTAGTGAGGCCCTGCCTCCTGCGCTAGGTATAATACCTGTGTTACAGGAGCCAGTGTCTTCTCCTAATTACATGAGACGAGTTTTATGCAGTAAGAATCTAAGTAATTTGAAATATACACAAAAAATAAAAATGAAAACGAAAGTGAAAATTAAATAGAAAAATAAAAAATAAAAATTATGAAAAACATTCCTTACGTGGAGTAACTTTTATGAATGTTTGGTGTATAGTGTGAATAAGGTGTGTAGTGTTATGTTGTGTGAGTACGTGTAATGTAAGTAAGTGATGTGTGATGTTATAGATAGGTATGCTTGTTTGTACTGTGGATTGTTTTAATTCTATTTTAAAAGAAGTTCGGTTTGGTTATAATCATGTGTAAGTAACCATGATTTCACCTTACTTTTAGCTTCCTTCACTGTGAGAGGATTTATTTTAATCTTGTTGTTTGTCCTATTGTACAAATGATTGGACAAATACTTATGTTGCTGTCTAGCTGATGTAGTTCGACATTTAATAAATGAACACACGTTTCGTGCGGTGCGTTTTTTAGAAACGCTTTTATTGTGTGGTGTGACAAGGTGCTGTTTGATGACAATATATGAAGAAGCCATTCACAAAATTAATGGCGCCAAAACGTTTGCACCTGTGCATTCATTCACGATGCTGACGCTGACGTAATAATCTTATCGCCACACTCATCATTTCATTAAGCTGATATGATTAATCATTACCGACTTCGAGGAAATGTGGCGCCAAAAACTTAGGGATAAAAAATAACGGAAAAAGAGTCAAAAGAACTTATCAAAATCTTATCTTTCATGTCAAAGAAAATCTGCTTCCTAAATAATATATTAGATAACATAATATTACGCCTGTAATCCCCGAAGGGTTAGGCAGAGGTATACCGATTAGTACTGCACCCTCATTTCGCTAGTTATGTTTAAGTCCCATGTATAGGGGGTGAGCCTATTGCCATCAACCGGGCACTAATCCAGACTCCGAGGCTGCTACTGAGTAATTCCTGATGGAAAAACCCTATAACACTTTGTCCGAGCTGGAAACCCAAGACTTATGCGCTTTGCGATCACTGGATCAATGAGGCAGTCTTCTTAAATAAATAAATACATCATCATCTGCCTAGCCTTTTCCCAACTATGTTGGGGTCGGCTTCCAGTCTAACCGGATGCAGCTGAGTACCAGTATTTTACATGGAGCGACTGCCTATCTGACCTCCACAACCCAGTAA
The DNA here is from genome assembly GCA_949316365.1 of Hoplodrina blanda. Classification (NCBI taxonomy): domain Eukaryota; kingdom Metazoa; phylum Arthropoda; class Insecta; order Lepidoptera; family Noctuidae; genus Hoplodrina; species Hoplodrina blanda. Next base: position 1,571,047 of record OX438573.1, on the reverse strand, counting down.
CTAGGTAATACGATACCCCTTGGTAAGACTGGTTGTCAGACTTTCGGGCTTCTGACGACCCGTTACGACTGTCAAAGATCCACGTATGACAGCCGGGAGAAAATAAATAAATAGATAGATAGGTACTTACCTAACAATTATTACTAATTTGAGGTTGTGTGTGTAGAATCTAGTTACCCATTGATATTATCTATTCCAAAAGATAGTTTTTTACGGAGAAGAATGGGCAAGAAACTCCATTAGGTACATATCCTAAACATTATATGAGCCACGTTTATTTACGTTTAATAACAAATCCGCATACGCCTTTAAATACAGGATGTTCACAATTTCACATCCTTTAATTATTACAAGCTTTTATTTAGCTTGCACTGCTCGTATGTATGTATGTAAGTAAGTTGTCATTTCAAAATTTGCAAACCATTTTTCGACCATTGGTTGGTATCCGATTGAGCTGAAATTTTGCATACACCTTTAGTTCTGATGACAATACAATGTCCAATACTCCATATTGTAAAAAAAAAATTAAAGCTTGCTTTAAAAATATTTTTTAATTAGTTTATTTTATCAACCTGTTTTTTTTTTACTGCCTCGTTGGTCTAGTGGTCGCAAAGCGCGACTGCTGTGCATGAGGTTTTTGGTTTGATTCCCAGGTCGGGCAGTGTTGTTGAGTATTATCATCAGGAATTTTGTTGGGAAGGTAATCTGACGCGATCGGAGAGTGATCAGGCGTAGGACCAATGGCGACACGTGCTTTTCAAGGCACGGGGGTGTTGCACCTCCAACTTCCAAACTCTGAACGGCTACTGAGAATATTTTATAGAAAATCCCAATAACACTTAGCTTGACTTGTCAAAGTCAAAGTCAAAACATTTATTTCAATTTTATTAGACCACTAGCGACCCGCCCCGGCTTCGCACGGGTGCATGTATTATACATATAAACCTTCCTCTTGAATCACTCTATCTATTAAAAAAAACCGCATCAAAATCCGTTGCGTAGTTTTAAAGATCTAAGCATATATAGGGACAGACAGACAGGGAAAGCGACTTTATTTTATAATATGTAGTGATTTACAGGCACTTTTGAATTGTCAAAGAGTCGGTCAGTTAGTCAGAAAGTTGAAGCTAGTTGCTCGTTCCAAAACGAAGGTAGGCCACTATGGAGAAGAACGAGCAAGAAACTCTACGGCACTCTTTTAAATTAGGTTTTTACAAAATCATGGTTACATTATTCTTGTTGATTCTACATGTGATCACAATGAAGATGAATATAAAGCTGTAGTAAAAAATAATAAAAATAAAGATGTAAGCCGTAGCAGTTAAGAGATGACCAACTGACAGCACTCGTTCACAAGCATGACCTGAAATCGAACCCAACGCCTGCGACCACATTACCTACGGAGCAGTCAAAGAATGGAAAAATGTATTATCAAAAGATATATTAGTTCTGAATATCGCGAAATAATATGATTAATAAAAAAATGATTTAATAACTAAATCTGTCTGTAACGTAATTATCTACAACTTTATCGATATCAAACTTTTGTTTAATACCTGTTATAATAGTGCAATAAATATGGATTATATTTTATCTAAACTTAAGGGTGCTCCCTCACTTGAAGCCTGTAATGTAACGTTGCAGAGTCCTGTCCAATAAAATAAGAAAGGGGCGGAAATAAATTAGACCTGTAAATTTTAATTAATCTAAAACTTCCATGCAATTTTAGTTGCATGTTATAACACATTGATTAGAAACACGAAAAAGTTCAAGGCAATACTAATTTGACATCTCTAACTTAATTCTAAAATTTCACCATCCTTTTCTTTCGCTGTATGTTAGTAAGAGATTTTAGTGTAGTTTGTGAACAAGGGAATCGTCACCAATAAAGAATCAACTAATAATAAATGCTCAAAATCGATACTAATGTTACATTACAGGCGAATGCTCGTCAAGTCAGGGAGGCAGTTTGTAATTATATTTATTTATTTTAAGTAACATGGAAGACCTACAGCTAGAAGAAAACAGACTAGTGACAGAAAATTAGACTGACAGCCAATTACCCCCGTGATCCCAGTGATCCCCGAAGGGTTAGGCAGAGGTGTACCCATTAGTACACCCACATTTCGTCATGTTTAAGTCCCATGTAATAGGGGGCGCGCCTATTGTCAACCGGGCACAAATCCAGACTCCGAGGCTGCTACTGAGAAATTCCTGATGGAAAAACCCAAGACCTCAATACTGCAGACCTCAGTAATGCTCAAAATCGAGTCCGAACTGTTACATTACAGGTGAATGCTCCCGATGAGGAAGCACCTTAATATTTTTTATAATTATTAGTTTAAATACCTACTCTAAGATACTGTTAGCGCATTTGTCAATTCTTATTCTTTGTAAATGCATCTATATTTATTCAATTGATGTATTTATCTATAGGAAAAATATTGAAATTCACAATAGATCTAAATATCACTTTTGACTAATTTGTAATCAGAAATTTATTGATACTGATTCTATTTAGGTACCTTTCTAAAAAAAGATCTGATTTTTTCATATTTTTTTTTGCTAGCTCTTACTCTAAAATGTTTGATAATAATATGATCTATTTGAGAAAGTGTAACTTTTAGAAAACTGAGTGATACCTGTATTGAGAAAGTGACAAAAAAAATCTGAAAGGTAAGTCTTTTTACTTGAGTTTAGAAACCTGAAAGTATATTAGTCATCAAACTTTTTATACAAGAATAAGGGCCTTCGCCCACGTCTGACTTTTTTATGACTGATTATCGGATTGGACCATTATTTCGTAGTTTCATAGGACCGACTTTTTGTAGGACGTGTGTGTTGCACTATTGCCATCAGTAGGTATAGGTACGCTTTTTTTTTCTTTTTTTTACGTGGTAAAAATCATCCAATGACTCCTTCCGCCCTGGGCGGGGCGGAAGGGACTGTCAGACTTTTACTGACTAAAAACCACCCTGTTCCTTCTGTTGCCCTTTACGTTCCGGGGCCACGGTATCCTGTTAAGACGTCCCGCAACCCCGGAGGTAGGTACGCTGGGTTTATACTCGTATTAACCTGCCCTGCGTGTCGCCACGCGCGTGAAAGCTATCGGTTTCATACATTAAGCAGGTTGCTCCACGCCACGCGGGGCGGGACTAATGTGATCAGTCCTAAAATAAATGTATGAAACCGATAGCTTTCCCACGGCGTTGACAAAACAGGCGTTGATCATACCGTTTCACTCGCACATTTCCTGTCTTGAATGTGTGAGTGAGACAGCATGATTAGCGGCGCCATTTGCAATTTCTACGAATACTTATTAGGAAAAATAAATCTGCTTTTAAATTAAGCTTGTTTTTCCCTTACCTATCCATTGATAATGGCTACTATGTGACAATTATTTATTTATTTATTTAAACTTTATGCAACCAACAAAAGTACAAAGGCGGACTTAATGCCTTAAATATGCTCATGGCTAAGTAATAACAGCCGCACGCGTCGATCCATAAGGTTAAACTACATTTGCCAGGGTTGGTCCGTGGATGGGATGCCATCTTTACACACCGAGACTTCTCTGTGCCTCAGAAAGAATGGCTGTCATACGTGGATCTTTGACAGTCGTAACGGGTCGTCAGAAGCCTGAAAGTCTGACAACCAGTCTTACCAAGGGGTATCGTATTACCCAGGTACTGGGTTGTGGGGGTCAGATAGGCAGTCACTCCATGTAAAACTGGTATTCAGCTGCATCCGGTTAGACTGGAAGCCGACAAAGCACATAGGTATGTGACAAAATGTAGCTCATTATCAATGCTTAAATAAAAATTACGTGACAATATTGATGCTTTGGTTGGTGCCATAATCTACAAAACATAATTTGCACGTTTACTTGCGTAATTAAATCCATCTTTAGCTTTTAATACCTGCAGGAATTAACTATAAGACATTTGTAAAGTTTTATTGCTTTTACATTAATAGGTTGATTTTATTTTTCCAATTACTCATTACAGGTTTTTGTTAACGTATTTTTGACTGCCTCGTTGGTCCAGTGGTTGCAAAGTACGACTGCTGAGCCTCATGCTCACTAGTTAGTTATTCCGGGTCAGGCTTTTTGTTTGTGTACGTAACTTTATATGTTTGTAAACGCACTCACGAAACAGGAAAATAACTTTTCCAACAAGTTCATGGGGGAAAAAAAGAGATTCTGTTGGTTTCACTAACTCAAAATCATGTTGGCGAAACGTTCGTGGGTGAAAAGTCCTTTGAATGAAAAGTTAATGGTTAAAAGATTCTGTTGGCCAGTTCATGACAGTTCATGGACCAATCGACTGTTGGTAAAACGTTTCAGACTCGAAAAAAATCTAGTGTGGGTAAGTGGCAACGTTTTTTGTTTTAAGAAAGAAAGAAATACTACAATGTATCTCTGCCAAATTACATCCAGATCCGAGCAGCCGTTCCAGCGTGATTGAGTAATAAACATACATTCATCCTTTCTCATTTATAATACCTATTTACTTTTGACAAACATTAGTATTAAACAAAAATAATCTTTAACAAAAAACAAACCCGCTGTATAACCGATAATTAAAAAATTTACGTATCTTTGGCAACGAATATTGTAGATTAATTAATAACATTAAGTATGTACCTATTAAGTCATTATCAGATGTCAATGATTAGTGTTCATAGCGCGACAATGAAATACCTACCACTATAAAAAATATGTATAAAATAATTACTCAGTGAAATCTTAGTGACTTTTAAACTCAGTGATTTTTAAAAGCGGTGAGTGATGTTTTTTATTGTGATGTTAATGAATAAGTCGCTGTACTTCTGCATTTGATGGTTTGTCGTAGTGCGTACGTGATATTGACAAAATTGTTGTGTCTTTACAAAAAACGTTTATTTATTAAAGGAAAAACAAACAGTACGTAGCACAATAAGAGATCGTCATAATAGGTATCTTATAAAAATACAATATTAAACAATTATTCTACCCATTACGTTCTCCACAGAATCCTATTAAAATAAATAAAAACTTGCTAGTAACACAGATAGAATATAATAATAATAACATAGTATAACACAGTGCCTATGCAACAGTCATGTCCCACAGAACTAATATCTGGATTTTAAACTTAAAATTTGAAAAAAATACAACAAAAAAATAAATAATGAGAAAAAGTAGTCTGCGTACAATAATATCCTTTAAATTCTTATATTTTGTTAATTATTATACGTTAAGAGATAATGCAGGTGATCTTTTTACCATACAAACGGCTGTTGTCTTTCTAGCAAAGATTTTTTACAGTAAGTAAAGTAAATAATTATATTATATAATATTATTAACTAAGTACTCCTTTTTGCCCGCGACTTCGTCCGCGTAAATGTCAACGGGGACGCAGATAGGGTTGCCACTTTTTTTTTAACCAAATAGAGTATATTTACCTTCCAAGGTTAAAAAAAAACATCTGAAAATGAAGTACCTACGATTAATTACGTATCCTTAATCGAGGCGACCCGACTGCTCGTACACGCAAAAAGTCGCTCATTGTTTATTTTTTTTTTTAAAAACCTTCAAAAGTCGAAAAAGGTAAAATAAAGTATTTTCACGTACTTTATTGCCCTCTTATAGAAAGTACATTTGCCCGAAATAACGTACACAAGCAGGATACATGGGTCTAAAAGGAAGCTTCATTAAAATCGATTATCGCTTGTTCTTCTTCTTCTTCTTCTTATTCTCGTGTCGATTGACTCAAATATTGTCCGACCAATATCGAGCAACCTGTACAGCTCTGTCATTGGCCTCATTAAGGTCTTGGATGGTGCAGGGGGTAGTGCACGACGGGCAACTGAGGAGGTGACGCATGACCTGTGATGGTGCTCAACACTGTCGCTTGTTAACCCACATTTTCGCGGACGAAGTCTTGGGAAGAAGCTATAATAGTGAAATTATAAAAATCTTTCCTTAACAGACATCTACGTCAAAAGCCAAGTAGGATTATCTGCAAAAAAGATAGTCTTTAAACCGTTAGAGATTTCATAGGATTACGGCTTTATACAAACCATAGATTACGAAGATAAGTAAATGACAATAACAATATTTAGTTTTGCTTTTAAAATCCGCGTCCACTGATAATGGACCTTGTACGATTGTAGCTATTGTTTTAAACCTTGAACTTCTTGTTAACACTTGGTAAGATAGTGATTGGCTAACATCATCATATGCCTAGCTATGTTGGTTCCGTGGCTCGGAAAGCACATTAAGCTGTTGATCCCGGCTGTCATACGTGGATCTTTGACAGTCGTTACGGGTCGTCAGAAGCATGAAAGTCTGACAACCAGTCTTACCAAGGGGTATCGTATTACCCACTAACTGGGTTGTGGAAGTCAGATAAGGCAGTCGCTCTATGTAAAATACTGGTATTCAGCTGCGTCCGGTTAGACTGGGAGCCGACCCCAACATAGTTGGGAAAAGGCTAGGTAGATGATGATGATGTTGGGGTCGGCTTCCAGTCTAACTGGATGCAGCCTCGGAGTCTGGATTTGTGCCCGGTTGATGGCAGTAGGCTCGCCCTCTATTACATGGGACAAATGTTAACATAACTGGCGAAATGTGGGTGTACTAATGGCGACACCTCTGCCTAACCTTTCGGGGATTACAGGCCTGATGTAGAGTATTATTATTGTTTATCAAATATTAAATATGACAAGAATGTTCGCGCAATGTCCTAATACCACAAATCAATCATTGATTGTTTCAGCTGTAAATGTCATTTTAGTAGGTCTGTACTACTTACGATGCATTTTTTAATATTTCATTATCTGTCGTGTCAACATACAGGATGATTTTAAACATAACATCACGCCTGTAATCCCCGAAGGGTTAGGCAGACGTGTACCCTTAAAGTCACCCACATTTCGCCAGTTAGGTATGTTTAAGTCCCACGTAATAGGGGGCGAGCGTATTGCCATCAACCGGACAAAAATCCAGACTCCGAGGCTGCTACTGAGATATCCTAGATGAGAAATCGTCAATCCGTTTTGACCAAGCGTGGTGATCAATGCTCGTGATATCCTTTGTCCGTGGATGGATGACAATCTTTATACACCGAGACTCCTCCGTGCTTCGAAAATCACGTTAATTCGTTGGTCCCGGCTGTCATACGTGGATCTTTGACAGTCGTTACGGGTCGTCAGAAGGCCGAAAATCTGACAACCAGTCTTACCAAAGGGTATCGTATTACCCAGTTACTGAGTTGTGGAGGTTAGTTAGCAGTCGCTCCATGTAAAATACTTGTATTCAGCTGCATCCGGTTAGACTGGAAGCCGACCCCAATATATTTGGGAAAAGGGTAGGCAGATTTATTAATTACTAGCACTCTCCCCGCGACTTCGTTCGCGTGATTTTTCTTACGGATCCCATTTTTTTGAAAATAAAATATAGCCTATAGCACTCAGTGATAACGTAGCTTCCAATTTGTGAAAGAATTTTCAAAATCGGTTCAGTAGATCCAGAGATTACCCCCTACATACAAACTTACAAACATACAAACTTACAAACAAATGTTACCTCTTTATAATATTAGTATAGATTATTTTAGTCACATTTCAAGACCCTCACCCTGTGAACGTATTTCAGTATCAAAAAATCGATTGAGGCTATTGTTATCTTAATTAAATGTTATAAACAAGAAACAAAGCATTGTTTGTTTATTTTTTTGGATACGATATGTTGATAATTAAAATTACGTTTTTGTAGTAGGACTTTCTATTAGCTTCTGCCCGCGACATCGACTGCGTCAAAGTCAAAAACTTTGGACCTTCGTTTCATCCGGTGTCATCCACATTTCGCCAGTTATGGTTTTAAGTCCCATGTAAAAGGGGGCGAGACTATTGCCATCAAACGGGCACAAATCCAGACTCAGAGGCTGTTATTGAGAAATTTCTGATAGAAAAACCCAATAACACTTTGCCCGACCTGGAAATCGAACCCAAAAGCTCAGCCTCAGCAGTCGCGCTTTGCGACTATTAAACCAACAAGGCAATCAAAGGGGTATATATCTCTACGATTTAAAATAATGCACTCACATGCACGCAAACACAATTTCCGTTCCGTGTGATTTTATCATAGAAATATCATCTTCCTGCCCTTGTCCCACGTTACTTGTGGTCGGCGCAACACGTTTTCTTCTTCCACTCTGTCCTGACAGCCGTCATGCTATCACTGACTCCCTTTTCTTTCATTTCATTCTTCACACAATCCATCCATATTTTCTTTGGCCTTCCTCTTGCTCTCCATCCATCCACAATTATATTCATAACTCTCCTGGTCACATGCGTTTCATCCCTCCTCTTCACATGCCCATACCAAGACAAACGATTCCCTTTCAACTTTTCTGTCACTGGCGCCACTTTCAAACTTCCTCTTATGTACTCATTTTTATCACAGAAATAATACAGTCTAAGGCCGCTATCACACGGACTGCACCACAACAACCGCACGCAGTCTCTATATTCAACTGCATGCAGTTGTACGTTCGACTTCGTGCAGTCATGATACCAACTGCACGCGGTCGACTGCAGTTGTGCCTTCAACTTCACGCTGTCGGCTACAACTTCACGCGGTCGGCTACAACTTCACGCGGTCAGCTACAACTGCAGCCAACCGCGTGAAGTTGAAGGCACGACTGCATGCAGTTGATATTGACTTAACTCGACTGCAAGCCGACCGCGTGAAGTTGAAGGCTCGACTGCATACAGTTGATATTGACTTCTCTCGACTGCAGCCGACCGCGTGCAGTTGGTATCATGACTGCACGAAGTCGAACGTACAAATGCATGCAGTTGAATATAGAGACTGCGTGCGGTTGTTGTGGTGCAGTCCGTGTGATAGCGGCCTTAATTGTAACAGATGTGCACACGCACGTTGTCGTGCACTCGTACAATGTTGTATGCGCAGTAACCGACAAATGGACTGTCTATTGGCTTTTATATCTATACTTTTTAATATAATAACACTGAAGAGTATTTTTTTGTTTGTTTGTTTTAAAGCGTCAGTCTCTAAAACTACCAGTTGGATTTGAAAAAGTCTTTTTGTATATGATAGTCAGATTGACTGCCTCGTTGGCCTAGTGGTCGCAAAGCGCGACCGCTGAGCATGAGGTCTTGGGTTCGATTCCCAAGTCGGGCAAAGTGCTATTGAGTTTTACATCAAGAATTTCTCAGTGGCAGTCTAGGAGTCTGGTAAGTGCCCGGTTGATGGCAATAGACTCGCCTCCTATTACATGGGACTTAAACATAACTGGTGAAATGTGGGTGTACTAACGGGTACATCTCTGCCTAACCCTTCGGGGATTACAGGCGTGATGTTATGTAGCCAGATTCATGAAAAATAGTATAGGCAATATAACATCACGCTATGTCCTACAGAAGCGGAGCAGTAACCAAAAACGTGACATAACGTGGGTGAAAAATACTAAGCAGATGAAGTCTTAGGTAAAAGCTAGTATTATAGATAAGGACGAAAAAAATGCAGGAAGAAAATGTTGATGTTATCAAATTTTATGTCAAAAAAATTATTTCGAGATCAAATCGGTTTTGATTTTAATTGATTGTTCCGATTACAATCAGTTGTACAACAATGTAAAATTAATTAAATTATCATAATTAGACGGCTTGTTTTAAGTCTAAAATGATTTAAAAAAAATGTTTAGATTTTCATTATTTTTATCAGTTTTTCATCAAATTTTATCATTGCGTGTTATTAGGTAATTTTTAAATTCAAAACATAACATGACCCCTGTAATACCCGAAGGGTTAGGCAGAGCTGTATCGATTAGTGCACCCACATTTCGCCAGTTATGTTAAAGCCCCATGTAATAGGGGGCGAGCCTATTGCCATCAACCGGGCACAGACTCCAAGGCTACTACTGAGAAATTCCTGATGGAAAAACCCAATAACACTTTGCCCGACCTGGGAATCGAACTCAAGACCTCATGCTCAGCAGTCACGCTTTGCGACCTTTAGGGCGCTTTCAATTTATGCGTTTCTTGGCGGCCTGCTGCGGTGCCGAAGCGGTGCGTTAGACGTACGGCGCACGGACGATCCTCTTTTTTCATACAAAACGCACCGGTATGTAAGCTTTCACGCTGTCTGCCATCATCTGCCAAGCCCTTTCCCAACTATGTTAGGGTTGGCTGCCAGTCTAACCGGTTGCAGCTGAGTACCAAGTATTTTACATGGAGCGACTGCCTATCTGACCTCCACAACCCAGTAATTGGGTAATACGATAACGCTTCGTAAGACTGGTTGTCAGACTTTCGGGCTTCTGACGACCCGTAACGACTGTCAAAGATCCACGTATGACTGCCGCGACCAACAGCTGAACGTGCTTTTCGAGGCACGGAGGAGTCTCGGTATGTAAAGATGATCACCCATCCACTGACTAACCGCGGCAAGCGTAGCTTAACCTGATGCATCGACCCGTGCGGCTGTTATTACTTAGCTACGAGCTCCTCTTACATTCAAAAGTGCCTTTACTAATTGTAATAAATATTTTGACTTTGACTTTGACTTTGACTGTCAATTTAGCCCGTCACGTAATCATTACGTCATCACCTGAGTATGCCATGTAGTTTTCCCCATGTAGTACGCAAACTATGAGTAATTACTGAGAACAATGATAAGTTGATAACAAATTGATATCAATTTTACAATCAGTTATTAAAAAATAATGTTTTCTGTTGTAAAGATTCGAATCTCAACCTATCGAAATATTTTATCTAAGTATAGTAAATTTACGCGTTTTTTTCTTAGGAAATAGAATTTTATCTGTAAATTTTAACCTATGTTAGCCTCGCCATGATGTCATAGCAAGGCTGATTGATTCAAAGTCAAAGTCAAAGCTTTTATATCGATTACATCGTTTACAAGGACTTTTGAATTATTTAAGTCTCATGTAATAGGGGGCGAGCCTATTGCGATGAACCGGGCACAGCCAGACTCCGAGGCTGCTACTTACTGAGAAATTCCTGATGAAAAAACTTAATAACACTTTGCCCGACCTGGGAGTCGAACCCAAAACGTCATGCTCAGAAGTCACCCTTTTATTTATTTATTTATTTATTTGGAAAACAAACAACTATACATTTCATCTTAACCTAATTATATAAACTTAACCAATATATTAATGTATAGTCAACTGCGTTTTCACGTATTACAGAATGATGTACAGTGACACGTAATTGTTGTATTCTAAAGTTCGTTAGATATTATGTAAACATATATTAACTTATCAACAAAATAATACACAAATTCATAACAGCTACACTTAACAATTGTTAGTTGAAGTTGGCTCATTAATTTGCAAAATGGATCTCGACTCCCTCGAAAAACCAGAACGAGTTGAGGCAAATATATCAACTTTTGTAAAGTACTTGTTATAAGTTTTGACAATTCTGTGCAGAGGCGCCCGCTGACCTGCATTCGTACGACAGATATTAGTGGCAAAAAGAGGATAGGCACGTGACTCCCGCCTTATTACAGTTCTTGGCACTATGTAAAATATCTCAGATACCAGTTCTGGGCAGTTAATAGTATGGTGAATGAGTCCATAAAGGAACATGACCTGTAGGAGGTGACGTCTTGATTGCAAGGAAAGCAACTTAAACTTTTTGAGTGATTCAACATAAGAGGAACGTTGCAAGCGGCATTTGAATTGCATTCCTTTTAGATATTTACGTTGAACTTTTTCGACGGCCTTAATGTATTTATCATAGTGTGGATCCCATATCACGCTGGCATATTCAACCTGAGGACGGACTAAAAAGTTGAAAAGATGAAGAAATGTAGCAGGGCGTTTAAAATCAGATGAGGCTCTCATGACAAGACTGTGCATTTGCTGCGCTTTGGTCGTTATTTTATCTATGTGTAGATTCAGATGTAATTTGTTATCTAAAAGAACGCCGAGGTCACAAATACATGTTTCCCTTATTAATAACTCATTGCAAAGAGAATAATTAAACTGGATTATGTTTTTGTTTTTAGTAAAGTTCATGAATTTACATTTTGGAATGCTTAATTTAAGTTTGTTTTTTACACAATATGTGGATACTCTGTTTAAGTCTTCTTGAAGTAGAGAGCAGTCGTTAGTAGTAGTTATAGTTTTAAATACCTTTAGGTCATCAGCGTATAACAGAAATTCACTGTGAAGGAAACAGTTGGCTATGTCGTTAATATGTATTATAAACAAAAGGGGACCTAAAATTGACCCCTGCGGGACTCCTGAAGTAGCAAGAAATGTATCTGAGCTATATCCGTTACACACCACAGTTTGGTTTCGATTAGAAATATACGACCAAAACCAGCGTAGCAAATTTCCTCGTATTCCGTTAAATGCAATTTTATTTAACAGAATTTCGTGATCGACTCTGTCAAAGGCTTTCTGGAAGTCCGTATACACAGCGTCTGTTTGCTTTTGTTTATCCATATTTTCAAAGACATAGTTGGTAAAAATAAATAAATTGGTAACAGTAGATTTCGCTCTAACGAAACCATGCTGCTGAGATATTATATTGTTTTGGACAAAAGGATAGAGAGCTTGGTGTACCATTTTTTCAAAGAGTTTAGCAAGGGTATTTAAAATAGAAATTGGCCGATAATTTTCGATATTTTGTTTAGAACCGTTCTTAAATACAGGTATTATATTTGCGTTTTTCCAAACTGTAGGGAATATGCCACTATCTAGACATCTGTTAAATAAAATATGTAATGGTTTACAAATGCTCTTAGCCGCACATTTTAGAAAGTATGGAGGAATACCATCAGGTCCAGGTCCTTTGGTTATATCAAGTGCCATCAGTTGTTTAAATATAGAATCCTGGTTGAAGTGCAAGCTGCTTAGAAGATTGTTGTTGGTATTACTATCACCAAGACTTGGGCTCCAATTGTCCGAAAGACTAGAGGGTTCGTACACAGATTTGAAAAATGATGAAAATAAATTACAGATAGTGCGGGGGTCACTGGTGGTACTGTTTTTATAATGCATACGAGATGGGATGCCGGACTTTCCTTTGCGATTAGCAATGTATGACCAGAAGTATTTTACATTTTTTGGAATACTATCTTCGACTCTCTGTATGTACTTGCGATAGCACGCAAGACATTCGGTAGCAAAACGGGCTCTGTAAAGGGAGAATAATTCATAATCAGATTTGTTAGAATATTTTTTCCATTTAATCCAAGCTTTCTTTTTATATTTGAAAATATGTATTAAAGATTTTGAAAACCAGACAGGGAAGTTAGGGTTTTTAGCCTTTGACAGAGGTACATGCTTCTTTATTATACCATATATCATATCATAGAAGATATCAACTGATATTTCAGCTAAACAATTATCTAGAACAACGTCCCAATTTATTTTGTCGATATCCTCATTCACGTGAGTATAGTCCGCCTTAAAGTAGTTATATTTTGGTGTTACTTGAGGCTGCATGTGGGCAAAATTAATGTTTAAGGGGACTAAAGCCAAAAACGGAGGATGATGATTATCCGCCTGTAGCAGGAGTTGACTGGGGTCGAGTACACGGCAATTGGCACTGGAAATAAGCAGATCGAGTATTCGACCATTTATGTTGATCAAGTTGTTATATTGTTTAATGTCATGTACGGTCATGAAATCTCGTAAGCGGTTGCAAATAGGAGTAGTACCAGTATGAGTTAAGGAATTTTGTGTAACGTCTAGTAATGACCATTGAGCCGTAGGTATGTTATAATCTCCTAAAATTAGTATATTATCATAGTTTGTCGAGTTGATGATATTGCTTAAGGTTTCAAAATGTAGGTCATATACAGAGTATGGTGTATTATTGGGTATATATACCGCACTAATTACGGTCTGAGTCGAATTATTATTACAAGGGATAGAGATAACAATGTGTTCAATGCGACTTTCCAAGTTACCTTGTCGCGGCAACTGGATAAAAGAAGGATTATATTCACGGAGAACAGCAATCAATACGCCACCCCCATCAGATTTGTTTGTGGCTTCTCTGTTACGATCGCAACGAAAAACTACGTAGCGATTGTCGATAAATTCGTTATTATGTATAGTAGGGATGAGCCATGTTTCAGTAAGTACAATTACATCATAACAATTACAAAGAATGTTCATAAAAAGAGTGTTAAGTTTTGTTCGTTTTGCGAACCCTTTGCGAACACTAGACCGACGAGGCCCTGTACCCCAGAATTGTACGGGATTGTACAGGATATGAAATGGGTGTCATTCAATAGTGCAGGTCTTATCTATACTAATATTATAAAGCTGCAATGTTTGTTTGTTTGAACGCGCTAATCTCTGGAACTACTACTACTCCGATTTGAAAAATTATTTCAGTGTTAGATAGATTAGTTATCGAGGAAGGCTATAGGCTATATACCATCACGCTACGACCTACGGGAGCGGAGCAGTAACCAAAGACGCGGGTGTAACCGCGGCGGACAGCTAGTATTAAATAAATCAAAAAGGTTCATACTTCCCAGCAGACGTGGACAAAAGTTTTGAAGGTTTAAAAAGTTGATTCGGTCACTACTAAAGAAATTATATTAATAATACTAGCCTTACTGTCCCACTGCAGGGCAAAATCCTCTTCTCATACAGAGAAGGCATGAACATTAATCACCACGCTCTTCCTCAAGGCGAATTGGCGATTCCAGACTTATATTAATTACAAGTCCAGGTTTCCTCACGATGTTTTCTTTCACCGATGTCAGAAGATAAACTTTAGAAAATAATGTAACTTTGGTACTTGCCCGGATTCGAACCCACAACCTCATGCATGAGAGGCGGGCGCCATAACTACTGGGCCATCCAGAAAAACTAGATCAAAATCTACGTGTGCTAAGGAAGGTGGACAAAACATGCCCCAGTTTTGTACCGGAATAAAAGTATTAGTTTTATTATATTCGTATAGATTTTTGCTTCCCCATTAATATGACACCGTGGAAACTATCTGATAATTGTTTGTCATACGGCTAATTTGATTAGCTACTACAATATAATTTCGATCGTTATCAAAATACGGAGTAATCGTAACATCAGGGAACTGTGTACATACAGGATGTATCGTAAGTTTGTATTTATAGAATAGAAAAGAATAAATAACTTAAAAATAATAATAATTATTTATACAACATGATTTTTAATTGGCTGTAGGTACATCTTTTAAGCCATGGGTTCTGAAACTCTGGGTAATTTACCCCCGCGGGGGTAAAATAGCTTTTCTGCGGGGGTAATAAAGATAATACTTAATATGATAAACGTCAATAATATCATAATTTTGTAGCTAATATTTTGCTTATTAATTGGATATTATTTATTTTCATAATATGGTATTAATTATTTTGTTTTTACTAGCTTTTGTCCGCGACTTCGTCCGCGTAATTGTCGGTTTTCAAAATTCACCCCATAAGGGGATGAAAGCGGTTTTCATCCCCTTAGAGGGTGAATTTTTAGAAAATCCTTTCTTAGCGGACGTCTAGTAACTATAAACTATCTCCCTGCCAAATTCCATCTCTATACATCATGCGGTTTTCGATATTTCTTGATGAGTGAGTGACCTTTTGCTTTTATTTACATTAAGATTAGTCCAGGTTTCCTCACTAAGTCCAAGTTTGTGGCCCCTGTAGCTAAAGGGGGCTGGGGGGGGGGAGGGTTGATAAACGGTAGCTACGCCCCAATAAGCAATAATACCTATACCTAATTAAAAGACGCAATACTATTTAAATCACTACCTATAATTATTAATATCATATTTTAAACGGATTATTGAGCATAAAATCCTTTAAAATCACAGTCCAATTACTTTTAAAATACCTAGATACTAATACAAAAGTCTAATTGAACTTGACACGCGGCAAAAAATGGAACTAAATCAAAAATGTATTGAATCTGACGTTTGAGTGACGTTTTCTATACAAGCAGCGCCATTTTGACAGGTCAAGATATATTTGTCACATATAATCGGTTGTTTGAAAAACCGCCAAACTAATAACAAAGTTTATAGCAGTTTCTGAGAAAATAAGATTATAGAGATAGACGATAAGATTTGTTCTTTTTTATTGAATATTATTTTTTTAATTCTGTATAGTCGGCGCCAACGAGAATGGTAGTTTCGTCTTTTATTTAAAAGATTTGAATAAAAAATACTTGAATATTTTTTTTCAAAAATTATAAAATTCCAATTTATTTTTTAAAAATATGAAACGCAAACTTTTCTCCCCACTAGTAATTTCTTCTAAATCATGGGTGTATGTCAAACAAAGTGAAAAGCGCAAAGCGCGACTGCTGAGCTTGAGGTCTTGGGTTCGATTCCTAGGTCAGGCAAAGTGTTATTGGCTTTCTCCATCAGGAATTTTACAGTAGCAGCCTCGGAGTCTGGATTAGTGCCCGGTTGATGACAATAGGCTGGCCCCCTATTACATGGGACTTAAACATAACTGGCGAATTGTGGGTGTACTAATGGGTATACATCTGCGTGATGTTATGTGTATTATGATGTAATTTGCACGCCAAGAGAAATGGCAGACATGTTGTTAGCCACTTTTATTTAAGATCTTGCATGTATTATTTTAATTCTATGCATACACATGTTTGACAAAATAACATTTCTTATTCTTATTCTTTTTCTTATGTATGTAGGTGAAATGTATACGAGACAATGAGACATTTTTGGAAGGTCAGATTATTTTGTCGTTGACTGTACTCTGAATATAATCACAGCATAAGACTCGGTGATTACTGAGTGATAACAAAAAGAAACTAATTCGATAGACGTACAGTCGACTTTTATGTACGGGGTGTTGCACGACGCATCATACGCCTGTCAGCTATTCATAGCTCGGCCCGATCTAGCTATTTAGCCGCTCCGGGCAAAATAATATTCGCCGCCCTTTAGAGCTCTTACACACGAGCGGCATGTTCCCAACGGTAACTGCAGCCGTCGACGCGTTGACGGCTTCCGTTGACGCGTCGACGGCAGCCGTCGACATTTCAACTTCGAAGATCAGCGGCAGCCGTCGTCTGCTCTCTTAATATAGGAGTCAGTTGTTTGTTGTTATTTCGTATGTGACAGGGACAGTATTAAATTTAAAGATACACTTACTATCAATGGTTTGCCCAGCCGCCCCCCCCTTAGATTAGGCCCTGATACTGCCCATCCTAGAACTAGGAACAGAAAAAATTAAATTATAAATTAAAAAATCCCTCGACGGCGACCATCTTGGACCGATTTTTATCAAACATAGCTAAGAGCACTCCCGACTAATTCACCTTTCAAACAAAGAAAACAAATACAAAATCCGTTCATCCATTCGGGACCTACGATGCCACAGACAGACACACTCTCAGACACGTCAAGCTTGTAGCTGTACATGTAGCTGTTAGTAGCCCATGTCTTTCCTAATTATGATACCTGGTAAAAAGAGATATTTATTTTGTAAAACATGAGTAAATAATGGTTCATAATCTAAAAATCTGCTATATTGCTTACCAATGATGTTTCCTTACCAAGGTTGTTATATTTGCGCCGCTTGAGGTTTTCGGCACCAGCAAGGTACTCTGTCTGTTACGCATTTACGACTAAACCACTGAACCGATTTTGATGAAATTTGGTACGGAGTAAGTTTAAATCCCAACAAAGGACATAGGGTACTTTTTATTCCGCAACTTCGTCTGCTTGATAATCGACATTTACGCGGATAACGTCGGGAGCTAAAGCTAGTACTAGATAAGGCTTTATCTATCTATCTATACTAATATTATAAAGATTAGTTATTAGTTTGTTTGTTGCAAATAGATTCAATATATTTTTTTTTTCTTGAAAATAAGTTTCGAAAGTCCCTTTTCAAGGTCTAATTGAAATAAATGATTTGATTTTGACTTTGCTTGAATGTTAATCTCAGGAACTGCTGTTTCGATTTGAAATAAATCTTAAAATTTTGCGTTATTCAGCTCGTTTATCGTTATGACATACGACAGTGGTGCAGTAACCTAAGATTTTATTTAACGCGGTTAAAGCGCGGGATATAAAAATATATTTTCAAATCTGATCAGTAGTTTCTGAGCTTTGCGCGTTCAACAAACAAACTGTTCAACTTTATAATATTTTAATATTTAACTACAATATAGCACAGAAATATCGATATTTTAACATGTCACCACGTCAGAAGATGGCAACCGTGCGGAGCAGGGGCGAATCGCTAGTCTATACACTATGTAACAAAAACCCTGTCAGATCAGTGTTGCCGTTGATCAGTTTTTATGTTTTATTTTAATTTAATTACTTCTTCTTTCTTCTTTTTTTTTTCACTGGGGAAAAATAATAATCTCAAATCCATTAAATGGTTACGTATATGTGTACGCAGTACGATGCCGAATAATACCCTTAAGGATCGGACAGGGTTTTTGTTACATGCTGTATAATATTATAAAGCTAAAAAGATTGTTTGTTTGTATAATCTCAGGAACTGCTGGCCCGATAATTAGCTACGTTATCCTTGATTGCTATACACACAAACTAACGCCTATCTCCCATGGGGGTAAGCAGAAACCACAAAATGCCACCTGCTACGATCCTTACATACTCCTTTCGCCTCGTCCACGTTCCTACATCTCGTCATACAAGCACGCCGGTTACGAGTACTGCGCACCTGACCTTTCTGAAGAACCTCACCAGTAAGGTCAGTGTAGGTCTTCCTAGGGCGACCCGTCCCTGCGTTGCGTTGATTGCTATAAACTATATTTTATTATCAGAAACATTAGAGATATGTAAGAAAATTTGCTCGGACGAAGTCGCGGTCAAGAACTAGTATATTATTATAAGTAGACTTTAAATATCTTATTTATTTCATTAATGTGTAAGTCGGTAGTCAATTAGGTGAAATAAACAGTTGTGTGTGTGATTGAGAAACTAATAAAAATTATATAATAAAAATAAGGTAAGAAACTTCGATATTTATTTGAAAGTTGGACTTCAAAAGAGACTTTCAGCAAGGTGGTAAAAATGATCAAACAAGTCCTTCCGCCCTGGGTGGGGCGGAAGGGACTGTCAGACTTTTACTGACTAAAACTTTTACTTGGCTCAGTGGTTAAGGCGCCCGCCTCTCATGCATGAGGTTGTGGGTTTAAATCCGGGCAAGTACCAATGTGACTTTTTCAATTCATATGTACTTTCTAAAGTTTATCTTGGACATCACTGACATTGGTGAAGGAAAACATCGTGAAGAAACCTGGACTTACTGTTCCATTCAAACCATGTCAGAGGCCCTTGAGGCGGTTTAAAAACTCTGACCCTAGGGTGTGTGGGGTCGTAAGACCTTACTGCCCACACGATAAAGAAGAAGAAGACTGACTAAAAAACCACCCTGTTCCTTCTGTTGCCCTTTACGTTCCGGGGCCACGGTATCTTGTTAAGATGTCCCGCAACCCCGGCAGGCGTTTGGCCCTGTTGGAGGCCGCGTCCCTGTGCTGACAGCTCTTTGAGGCGCGCGTGGAACAAAACGCGCTGTCGACCCGGGCCTGGTCCTTGATCGGACTGCGAGCTACCCATCACTCGCCGATCCGGACTGACTTCACGTCACTATTACGTATCCAATGCCTAACGTACACGGAAAATTATAATTTTACACAATATTTTATAACAAACGATTACTATCACATTTAAAATGATCATTATCAATTTTTTATTAGCACTCAAAATTCATGTATTTGCCGTATTTTAGATACACAATCATTGCGATGAATCTGATAAATAAATTATTTGTTTAGTTTGCAAAAGAACCGCCATTAAACTTATCTTAGTATTTTAATGTATACTAATTGATATTTGTGTTGATTTCAAATGATTTACGGCGCTTTGATTATCAACTATTAATTAATCACCAAAAACCGCCCGCCCGCCCGCCTCTCAAGCATAATGTTGGGTTCAAATCCGGGCAAGTACCAATGTGACTTTTTCAATTCATATGTACTTTCTAAAGTTTATCTTAGACATTACTGACATCATTCCGTGCCTCGGAAAGCACGTGAAGCTGTTGATCCCGGCTGTCATACGTGAATCTTTGACAGTCGTTACGAGTCGTCAGAAGCTTGAAAGTCTGACAACCAGTCTTACCTAGGGGTACCGTATTACCCAGTTACTGGGTTGTGGAGGTCAGATTATTTTACATGGAGCGACTGCCTCGCTCCATGTAAAATACTGGTATTCAGCTGCATCCGGTTAGACTGGAAGCCGACCCCAACATAGTTGGGAAAAGGCTAAGCAGATGATGATGAATTAATTACCAAAAAGCAGTTTGGTCAAGAAGCCCACTGCAGGGCAAAGGTCTCTTCTCATACAGAGAAGGCACGAGCATTGATCACCATGCTTGCTCAAGGCGGATTGGTCGTCGATCGTCGATCGTCAGCCTGAAAGTCAAGTAGATCATAAAACACGCCTAAGACACGCGGTAATAGTGTAGATTTCCATCCGTCAAAGAATTTTTGTAATCATACCAGCAGTTCCAGAGATTACATAAACTCACGCCTTTTTCCCATGGGGGTAGGCAGAAACCACAGAACGCCACCTGCTACGATCCTTACATACTCCTTTCGCCTCATCTACGTTCATACATCTCAGATTATCACTTACAAACAAATAAACTGCCTCGTCGATCCAGTCGTAAAGCGCGACTGCTGTGCATGAGGTTTTGGGTTCGATTGCTAGGTCGGGCAAAGTGTTATTCGGTTTTCAGCCTCGGAGTCTGGACTTGTGCCCGGTTGATGGCAAATAGGCTCGCCCCCTATTATACTTGAAAATATAACTGACGAAATGTGGGTGTACTTATTTGTATTCCTCTACCTTACCCTTCGAGGATTACAGGCGTGATCAGAGACTTTAATAATCAAATAAAATAAGCTTTATTAGTTATTTTCAGTTTTTTTTTATTTTGTAGTTTTTGAAGGCAGTTGTCTTTTTTTTGTAAAAAAGCTTTTTATTTTTCACTTTTTAGTGCTTGTGTGTTGTTCAAGTATATCACGCACTAAAAAGTATTTATTGTAATCCGTAGTAAAGATAATTACATCATCCACATAGCAGTAATAAAAAAAAAATGCTCACAAAATAAAAAGCACTAAACCAAATTGGATGAAATTTTTATGGGACAAAAGGCAAGTATACTGCATCGAACAAAAAAAAGAATCACACTAATCGGAGTAGAAACCTCGGAATAATCGGTGTACATACATAAATAAAAAATACCGGCCGAATTGAGAACCTCCTCCTTTTTTTGAAGTCGGTTAATAAAATCAGCTTTATTATAGTAGTATTATAGGTAAAGTCCAGGTTTCCTCACGATGTTTTCCTTCACCAAAGTCAGTGATGTATTAGAGAAATTTAAAAAGCAGCAGTCATCTTATCTGAATGTCTTCTTAGAATCAATAAGTATAAATAATAATTAAGATTGAAAAGATATGACAAATAAATTTTAGTTTTTTTACATTATCAGTAGTCATCAACTGTTAAATATAATTGGATTATCAGATGGTATCAGAAAAACATACAATGATTTTCAATTAATTTCATTTTTTAGTTTTTTTATATTGATAAGAAGTTTGTGTGTGTGTGTCTGTGGAAATGTCTGGAATTTGGTCCTTATGCACTTTGATATCATTCATTTCACATAACATAAACATCACGCCTGTTGTAATTCCCGAAGGGTTAGGCAGAGGTGTACCCATTAGTACACTCACATTTTTTCAGTTATGTTTAAGTCCCATGTACCTAATAGGGGGCGAGCATATTGCCATCAACACACACAAATCCAAACTCCGAGGCTGCTACTGAGAAATTCCTGATGAAAAAATAACACTTTGCCCGACCTGGAAATCGAACCCAAGATCTCATGCTCAGTAGTCGCGCTTTGCGACCAACTAGGCGACAAGGAATAAATTAAAAGTCTTTAGATATTATAATTTATAAGGTGCAGATAAAATACAGAAATAATCAAATATACATAATGACGACATCGTCAATCTTTACATAGTATAAAACAAAGTCGCTTCTCGCCGTCTGTAGGTACGCTTTAAAACTACGAAACTGATTTTAATGCAGAGACGGACTGTGAATTCGTGGGGCCCTGGGCTACTAACACTATTTGAGGGCCTACCTGGGTATTCAAGCTAATTGCCATTTTTTCAAAAAACTGTTTGTTGTTATAATAATGCAGTATGATACAAGTGAGTTAAGTTTGTCATTACAGTCGAGATTGAATTGCATCCCGAACTGAAGGCGAGGGAGCGTCATGGAGCGGAAAGTAATACGAGTATTTTTAAAATGTTAGTTTTTTCTCCATCGAGGGCTGGGGGCCCTTTATTTATTCACGGGGCCCTGGGCTGCAGCCCAAAAAGCCTATTTGTAGATCCGCCCCTGTTTTAATGCGGTTTTCATCAATAGATAGAGTGATTCAAGAGGAAGGTTTATGTATCTACATTGCAATCGAGCGAAGCCGGGGCGAGTCGCTAAATGAATACTTAAATACTGTTTTTTTTTGTTGTTTATGTTTGATAGTATTTCAGAATACACCTCTTTTAAAGAACAGAATCGCCCCGTTGCGTGTGCGGTAGGCAGTGTCGCGTGACTATATCACTGTGTGCGTGCGGGTTCATCGCCCCGCCTGTCTAAACCCAGTGGCACGATGGCTAGGTTGAATTCGAAAAGCATGGACTAAAATAAAAGACAAAGGTGCCGATTCCCTTGTTCACAAACTAGACTTTTAGAGAATTGACATCTCTTACTAACATACAGCGAAAGAAAAGGGCGGTGACATTTAAGAACTAAGTTAGAGATGTCAAATAAGTTTTGCCTTGAACTTTTCCGTATTTTTAATCGATACGTTTTAAGATGTCAACTAAAATTGTATGGATGTGTCAGATTGACTAAATTTGACAGCTCTTATTTACATGAGTCTCTTTCTTGTTTTATTGGTCAGAAAAAGATAGAAATAGTCTAATTTTAGTTTAGTTTGTGAACAAGGGAATCGGCACCAAAATCTAACTTATTTTATTATTGATTCTGTTAAGAATCACTAGAATAGTTACCTTCTTGAATTTTTTACCTCCATTAATAGTTTACGTTTAAATTGGGTTAGGTTAGTCCGATAGTACAGATAAACTACTATAACATGGCGCGACCCTCCATATTACTATTTCAATGTGTGTAGTCACATCCTTATGAAAGAGTTTCTATGTAGTTGTAAGTATTCGATTTCAGTAGCAGGCCGGGAGATTTGTTGGTCAACTAATGATAACTAATAATAATTAATTTTCATAGAGTTTGTCAGTGCAGCGCCATACTTAAAGGAATGAGTAATTAATGGCGCCGCTAGTCAAGCAACAAATCGCTGATTTGTTTTTGTTTCGAGAGCTGTCTGAGTACGCACACATGCGTTGTGAGTTTTGGAAATACTTTCACAAACACTTTTAAACGTTTTGAATTGTGGAGGGGCGCGCCATGTTATTGTAGTTTATCTATAAGTATGTGGAATTTGATTCGCCCCAATGGGTCGTAAAAAAAGCTTGTAAAAACAAAAGAACAGTGGTACTACCTGGCTGTAGAAAACAGTGTGATAGTTCATACAAAATGTATGAAAGCGTTGTAAATAGTAGGATTTACGATTTTACGAAAGACGAGACTGGACACACCACACAAAATTTATTATTTCGTAATAAATATTGTTAAGGATTTAAATCTAAATGTCGTCGAAAAATCCCTGAATAGATACACAAATTATGGATAACTATTTCGTACATCCATACCTGCACAAGCTCCCATTACTGATGC
Source organism: Hoplodrina blanda (assembly GCA_949316365.1). Taxonomy (NCBI): domain Eukaryota; kingdom Metazoa; phylum Arthropoda; class Insecta; order Lepidoptera; family Noctuidae; genus Hoplodrina; species Hoplodrina blanda. Next base: position 1,547,173 of record OX438573.1, on the reverse strand, counting down.
TTGTCAAGTGTCATCTTTCGTGGCGCGTATTGTACACGAGATGTATGCGGAAAAGGTGCGGGTCGGGTCGGTAGTACGGCGCGCGGGTCTGTTAACCAGTATTTGAGTGACACGAAACGTGAAATCAGGGGGCAATTCTAGTAACTTTAGAAATGATCGCATTCTAATCTCAATGTCATTCTGTCAAAAATACCTTTATATTTAACTAAATTAAAAAGATTTTGACACTGACATGACATGCGTTGCAGCAACGTCATTTGAATTTGCAAATCAGTCTTGATTGTGACTAGATTTTGAACCTTCTTAACCAAGAATTAAACTTCAGGTCAGGCGCGGGTCATGAGCTTAGGCAGTATTCCCAACAAGACCCGCGCCTGACCCGCGCCCGACCCGCACATGACCCGCACCCAATTTTTCGTCAGATTTTCTTAAATAATTATCACGTTTCGATTGCCTGCCGAAAACGTGTAAACATCTAGGTATTTTCTGTTATCCAAATCCTTTCCGCTTCTGTCGTTATCGCCAAGTACAGCTCCCCGGATCTCCGCAAAATGGCAAAACCATGTCTAAGACACGCCATCTATCTGAGAATCACATTAGTCTTTTAAATGATAACATTTACTGAATACAGTTAATTAATGGAGACGCATATTCATTATTTTTAATTAAGTACAATTATTTTTGTGTGATAATGATCTTATATCGTTCATCTAATTGATTTTATTGGCTTTTTTATGATTCATTGTTTTTTTTTTTTGTGATGCAATGTCATAGATAAACTATGGACTGTAAGAGTTACCGCCCACTGGGCTCACAAACAACATGCACTAAAAAGTAAAGTTTATTTAGCACAGAGAAGGGACACGGTTTAACAAGATGAAGATATAAAAAATACCCAAGTTCGAGTGCGAGTCGAGTGCGAGTCGGACTAGCACGCAAAGGGTTTCGTACTACCATACAAAAATTAACACTACAAAAAAAAGTCTTGAATGAGGACACATACATACATACATAAACTCACGCCTTTTTCCCATGGGGGTAGGCAGAAACCACAGAACGCCACCTGCTACGATCCTTACATACTCCTTTCGCCTCATCTACGTTCATACATCTCGTCATACAAGCACGCCGGTTACGAGTACTGCGCACCTGACCTTTTTGAAGAACCTCACCAATAAGGTCAGTGTAGGTCTTCCTAGGGTGACCCCTCCCTGCGTTCCATACCACCATACAATAAAAATAGGGTCTTGACAGAGGGCCAGACAGACGGACAACAAAGTGACCCTATTGGGGTACCGTTTTTGCCAACGGAGGTACAGAACCCTGAAAATGACAAAGGTAAATGATTGAGTAATACAATATCGTTGATACAATAGGACTTAATAACAAAGTCATCGTTTAAATTGTTTAATTCAAATGAGTCAATGTGTTCTTGTGAAATCATTATTATCAAGTTCAAAGTTTTATTATTAGGTGTGTCCATTATCCTTTAAAATAATCATTGCACGTGTCATCATTCTACTTTAAAACTTTGGATAATGATTCCCATGGTCTTGCCGTCCTCGATATAGGGGATTATGAAGTCTCGTTTGGTACAGCTGATGGAAGACATTTTAACACTTCACAATCTGCAGAAATAATAGGCGTAGATGAGATTTGCTCCACTTGAAGTTACACTGATGTAGATGGTTCGAATAGTTTTTGCTTCCCTTTATAAACTCATTTTACAATATCGAATTGGTTATTTTGGCCTAGTTCTGTTCTGTCTCCTGCTTGTTTGGAGGGAAGTGGAAATTATATTTTTTCTTACTCCTCCGCTATTCTTTTCTGATTAATTTCGTTGCGGGACCCAAGACAGTTAATCGTTTCTCTGGGACTCGTCGAGCTTCATTGCTTCGGCGCTTTTCTGGTGGCCTCCACTGTTGATTCTGGCTTTCAGGAGTTGCAGTGGGTGGGAACAGTGTGGCGGGCTTGTCCCAAATATCGAATTGGTACCTACATCATTATTATTTTGTAATTTCCCACGCAAACCGAGTGCGGGCCCTTTGTTATCACGAAATAATGAAGAAAATATCCAGAAAGTTCCATATTGTTCATGTGAATGGTGTAGGTGGTAAACCGCAAAAGATAGCAATTTTCGGGTTCTGACTTTTATCCGTTTTTTTCTCATATCTTCTAAAACCGCAAATATCCGCAGCTGATTTTTTTTGCACTATTTTTATGAATAGTTAGACTAATAGTCAACACAAAAAGTAGCGCTTGCGCAAACGTGGGTAACACTGAAAACCTTCGACGAAAAAAAAATATAAGTAAAAAATAAGGTATGTCACTTTTTAAGTAATTATTGAAATATTTTTCTTTACTTTTAAAATCATTAAGCTGTATCGCAAAAAGCAAAAATTACTTATTAATTAAAAAGCAAAAATTAAACGGAAAAAGCAAACGGATTCCCTTTTAACTTTTCTGTCACTGGCGCCACTTCCAAACTTCTTCTTATGTAGGGGAGGACAGGGTAATGGGAGTCAGCGGGTAATGGGAATCACCCGCATATTTAGGCAACTAAACATGCGAGCATCGCGTAAACTGCTTATTCCCCTCCACCCGTACCCCTCGGCAATGTGTAGAACGGCTCGCGTCAGTAGGCCCTTGCGCATCAAAGAAACGGCTGTGATTTGATTTCGCGCTCCGCCCTTGTAATTTTACATCGTCGTAAAATAAAAGATAAGTATTGATTTTTTTACAGTATATGATTAAAATATTCATATGCATTTAGCCAGGCATTGAAAATAATGACGTATCATTTAGATTGCGTCAGTAATTCATAGTTTTTTTTATATGCAATTTTTTTCTTATTAGTGTAGTTGTGGGAAATAAGAGTCAGGTGACTCCCGTTACCCTCAAGTGATCACCATTACCCCAAGTAAGGTGTAAATGTTTTTATATCTTTTATATATGCCGAAAGTACTAGTTAGAACTACTCAGAAAGCTTCCTGGACTTCCGGTAGCCTGGAAAAAGCCGCACTGGCATTGCTGCATGGCATGCATGGCAGTCAAAAAATTACCCCTTATGATGTAGCATCCTTAGTGAAGAAAGCATTTACCTAATCAAGTTGCGTCTATTAGTAAAGGAGAATCGGGGTTTAGATGAACTGGTATTTTTCCACTGAATCCCGGAATATTAACGGATGAAGATTTTATCGCAGAAAAAATTATTCAATCGGAGACTATTACAGTTCAAGATTCCGATGAATCCCTTCCAGCTTCCACCACTCACCTCACCTGTTCCGAGCACCAAATTGACTCACCGATCCAACCAATCCTATCCAACCAAGAAGTCCCACTAATTCCTGAACCAAATATTGCAACACCTCAAACCAGAAGAACACCAGACATAGCAGCTGCATTGAATGATTTTATCAAGTTGCCTAAAAAAACCCCTGTTATCGATGTAAGAAAGGGTCGAAGTAAGCAGCACGCCACAGTTTTAACGTCGACGCCTATCGAAGAGAATCTAATAGAAAAAGAAAAAAAGAAATTAAAAAAACAGGTGAACAGGAAGAAAAAAATAAAAAGAAATCCAAAGGTAAAGGTCAGGGAAAGAAAACTAAACTAGAAGAAGGACAATGAAAAGGCAAAGCGACGAGTCCTTTAAGAATCAAACGACACCTCAGTATCAGATGTTAGTCTAGTACCAACGACTTATGCCAAGATAATGAGGATGACGACGTAGAAGATGGTAGAAACAGATGCCCAGTATGCTGCGACTTCGGGAGAAACAACGAGATGTGGTACAGGTGCACCTCATGTGGGTTATGGGCTCACGCAGAGTGTACTGGATGGGATTCGGCTGAAGGTTATATTTGCGATACCTATCTGTTAAATTTTCTTTGACTCCGATTGTCCAGAGGGTGATCACCATTGTCCCCATGTCAGTGCAATGAGAGTCAAAACTGTTTTTTTTTTAAATTGTAATAATTACCAAATATGATTACCAAAGTGATTGAAATGGATCTCATATGATAGCTAATTAAGTAAATTTAGTGTATTGGCAGTTGTAATAAAGATATTATGTTTAATTAAGGTTTTATTTGAGTTCTCGCTTAAGTGACTCCCATTACCCCCTTTTACCCTAAGTATTCATTTCTGACGAGGATATAAAACTGCAAATCGTAAACATTGAGCCCAAGATGCTAAAATGTGGATTTTGGTACTCCAGCGTCGTGGGGACCTTTTGGACTGTGAAGATTAGATGCTAAAAAAAATAATGGTTACAGATGGGACCCTTTCATTGGTGGAGGAAGCGTGTAGGTACAGGTTCTCAAAAAAAAAAAAACAAATAAATACTAGAGCGTGTCAGATATTAATAGTGTATGCGCTTCACTTGTTTCTGATAACGGAAGAATATTAATCTGCCGGTTTGCATGGCGGGGGTGGTCGTACGAAGGGGTTGAAAATTGGAGAAATACTTATGACATTGCAATACTCGAGCACGTCAGATCAATATACAGAGTTCTGCTTTCACGTACGTTCAGCGTTTAAACGTAAACATGTCCAATTTGTCACATTCGGGGCCACGGTTATCACGTGCATAACTCTAACTGATTAACATCAATAACAAAATGAATGTTATCGTTCATCTACGACGAATAATGTTAATTTATTCTAATGTAATATTTATCAAGTTAAATATTATCTATCATTAGTCAATAAACTGATAATATTGACCGTGAAATAGAGGATTTTGACTTTGTTTTGAAGCGATGTTTTTTGAAGGTAATATTTTTAACCCCTGACGCAAAAACGATTGGTTATTAAGTATTAGTTTGACGTGTCTGCTGAGCATGGCGTCTTGGGTTCGATTCCTAGGTCGAGCAATGTGTTATTGGGTTTTTCCATCAGGAATTTCACAGTAGCAGCCTCGGAGTCTGGATTTGTGCTCCGTTGATGGCAATAGGTTCATGCCCATTACATGGGACTTAAACATAACTGGCGAAATGTGGGTGCAATAATGGGTACACCTCTGCCTATCCCTTTGGGGTGTACAAGCGTGATGCAAAACTGCACTTTGAATTCCATCTTTGCCTTTAAAATTTAATATTTTAAATACCAAAAAATAATCTCCACTGTCATTGCCAGTCTTATCAATGCTTTCCGGAAAAATCAGTGCTATCTAATGAAAAATATTAATAAAAGTATTATGTATAACAATACTAATTTTATCATCTGCCCTTGCCCGTGGCTACGACCGCGAAATGTCGGATATCGCGGACGCAAACAAAGCCGCGGAACAAAAAGTAATGTCCTTTTTGGGGATCAAACTTACCCCATACCATAACATCACACCTGCAATCCCTGATGGGTTAGGCAGAGGTGTACCCATTATAGTACATCCACATCGCCAGTTATGTTTAAGTCCCATGTCATAGGGGGCGAGCCTATTGCCTTCAACCGGGCACAAATTCGAGGTTTCTACTGAGCAATGATTAACCTGCTGCGTAATAATGAAAAAAATCATGTGTTCTTGACAATGTAACACACAAATTCATTTGAAAAAAGAGAAAGAAGTTACTTTAGCAACTAATAAGGAACAAACAGACAAACAAAAAAATACGTTTGTGGTCGGAGGACCCGCCACAGACAACGTCCCGTATGAATAAAAAAAAAAAAAACTTAAGATCATTTTACATGTGTTTATATTATTGAGGTTATACAGCTGACCGCGTACAATGCTTGCTGCTCAAATCTCGATACTAGCACGTGTGTGAAAAACCCAGAGTTACTATGAGAACATACAAGGAACAAACAGACAAACAAAGAAACATGATTTTTAAATTAAAAATAAGATTAAAAGTTACTTTAGAATACTGAATTGTTTTGTTTATCTGATAATTAATATTCCAAGAAATGTTTTTTGCTAAGGCTCGCGACAAAGGTAGGTTTGTAATTATTATCAGGTTTTGGAAGTTATTATAATATTACTTGGGAGTTATTAATAGATATAGATAATGGTTGTTCTTCTGTCGTGTAGTGCTCCTAAATGGGCAATACTTATACTTATTGCATTACCGTTGCATTGCTAACAATAGCAAGGTACCTACTGCCCCGTTAGTCTTATGGGTCCGGTTCGATACCCAGGTCGATATTGTTGTTAAGGTTTCCATAAGGAATTTCATAGTAGCATATTTAAATATCACACTTAATCATGCATTTGAATGAGCAGTCTACTGTGTTGTACTTACCTATTCAGGCATGCAAAATTTATCAATGTTATACAATTTCATTCCAATGAATACCATATACGTTTGAACGATACAAATACATAATTATATATGAATTTAACTCAAATAATAAACAATAATAATAATAGTTACGAATTGTGTAAAAATCAATACCTATGCGATAGGAAATAATATGCTTAAATTGTTATATGTTTTTATGGTAGAATAGAATAAAGGCTATTTAAATTATTTTTTATTAAATACCTACTTACCATATACAATGGTGTCGATTCCCTTGTTCACAAACTACAATAAAATTAGAGAATTGGTATCTCTTTCTAACATACAGCGAAAGAAAAAGACGGTGATATTTTAGAACTAAGCTAGATACCTATGTCAAATTAGTTTTGCCTTGAACTTTTCCGTGTTTTTAATCAATGCGTTCTGACATGTCAACTAAAATAACATGGAAGCTAACATTGACAAATCTAATTTATTTTTTCCGCCCCTTTCTTGTTTTATTGGACAGAAAAAGATAGAAATAGTCCAAATTTTAGTTTAGTTTGTGAACAAAGAAATCTGCACCAATGTTGTAAATCCAAAATTGATACCGTACACAACAGCCTGTGCCTCAGAAAGAATGTAAAACCTTTGCTCGCAGGGTTAGGCAGAGGTGTACCCATTATTACATCCACATTTCGCCAGTTATGTTTAAGTTCCATGTAATAGGAGGCGAGCCTATTGCCGTCAACCGGACACAAACCCAGACTCCGAGGCTGCTACTGAAAATTTCCTGACGAAAATACCCAAAAACACTTTGCCCCACCTGGGAATCGAACCCAAGACCTCATGCTCAGCAGTCGCGTTTTGTGACCACGAGATCAACGAGGCAGTCAAACTAAATATACTCAAAAAGTACATTTGAAAAAGAAAAAGTCGCATTGGTACTTGCCCGTTCCTGGTTGCGAATCCACAACCATGTGCATGAGAAGCGAGCGCCATCACGACTAGCTATACAGTATGGGGATCACATATATGCAATAAATTATACGACATACTTGTTATCGCCTTTTCTGACGATATACAAAAAATTAACGAAATCGGCCCAGTAATTAGGTCAAAAAGTAGAGTTTTAATTTTGAACAAATTTAAACACTCTGTAGAATTGGATCAATTTTTTTTCGTAAATCTCAAATTTTCAAACGAATCAAAAAGCCGCGCCAACAGAACAGTCAACAGAGAACTGTCAACAGAGTGTTTACTTTAACTGAATTTATTTTGATATTTATTTTGTTTGAAAATTTTACTTTTTTAATTTTCGGTTTTCGATGTAAAATTTAATTAAGCTATACTTCTGTGGACTAGTATTACTTGAGGTTTCATTTATTGCCTAGAAGTGAGTTCCATACCGTATAAAAAATTGTTTTTAATTACTTTTTTATATCTGGTTTCAGGAAGGACGGAATACTTAGTGCAGGGATCGAGGCAACCGCACCGCCCTCTGCGTTCCCTTCAGGGAGCTGGCCAGCAAACTAGGTACTTAACCAACTATAATTTATTGTGTTACTTCTTACTAAGTTATGTTTAAGTCCCATGTAATAGGGGGCGAACCTATTGCCATCAACGGTCAACTGGACACAAATCCAGACTCAGAGGCTGTTACTGAGAAATTCCTGATGGAAAAACCCAATAACACTTTTTGTCCGACCTACATGGGAATACAAGACGACGCAGTCGATTACTTAAACTTAATACCACTAACAGGAGTGGTGTTAATTTGAATTTGTCATCATAATTAGCAATTTAATCACTTAAAAAATTCACGTTGCATCAAGTAGAAAACTTGTTGTAACGTGAATTTTTAAACATTGATAAAAATGTTCTTACGTATGAATAGGGTTGTCATTTGCCGGACAAAAACTTCAAAAACTCCGGACATTTGGGTGTTAGTAAGATTTTTCTTAGACACCTGAGAAAATTAATAATAATAATATTTATTGATCTAAAAATAACACAGGTACAGTAAAGGTATAAAAAGAGTTGTGAATTCACTAATGGCAGATTAGTATACAAAATAAAAAAAAATCAGCTGTTCCCTACAAAAATGCTACACAACACGATCTAATGTATGGAACAGCTGATTTTTTTTTTTCATGATTTCAGGGTTGATCCCATAATAAAAGTTGTTCATAATGATGAGTACAATGACCCCTTTTCAGGTTTCGGGTATTTTTTCAATTACCCTGTATAACAATATTACATTTTAATTTTTCTAACGTATCAATTGCTTATTTTCTACATAATCGGGATTTCATCCGAGTACTTTTTGGGTCGGAAGAAAATCCCTTCTAGGCTATTCTCGGACGCCTTCCAAACTTCTACAAATCCGGGGAATGTCAGAGCGATGGGTATGTCAGATTCTTATCGACTAAAAACCACCCCGGTGTTCCCTTCTCACACTTGCGCCGGAGCTCACGGTAACGTACGTGCCACCGGCGATCCCTGACCGGTGCTGGCACGCCTCTACGGGTCTCCTCAAGCCATGGGAGGGAGGTGTTTGACTCCTCGCGACTTCAAAGAGGGGCGCAAGTGAGATACAACGTGCATGGGCCTGCGGCCTCGCCGTCCGATCAGAACCAGTGCCCTGTCGGCGGCGCGTTGTGCTCTACACGGGCCTCAAAGAGATGTCAGCATAGAAGACGGAGCCCGGTAGGGCCAGTGCCTTCCAGGGTTGCGGATTTGTTCGAAAGAGTTACCGCGGCCTTTGAACACACGGATAGGTTTTAGTCAGTAAGAATCTGACACTCCCTTCCGCTCCGCCCAGAGCGGAAGAAGTCATTTAATTTTGATGATTTCCTAAAGCCTCCTCGGGTCCGTTTGAATGGGGGGCCACAGACATTCAGTCATCTCTGCCTGTATACAAAATGGTTGCCAGTTGCACGATTGCGCATCGACTCGAGTTGATTTTCTAATAATATTGAAATATTTTTTAACAAAAATAATGATAATTATCAGTAATTTGTAATCTTTTTTCTTAAAGGATTACGCTATCATAAAAACGTTGAACAATGCTTCAAAATAGAATTGAGGAAAAATACATTATGTCTTTGTTCAAGCTACTGTTTTTCCCCCGATTTCATTAAAATTGGCTTAGTTGTTTCTTGATGCATAAAGAGTAGGACTAAGCGCCTACTTATCGTATCCTATCCTACTATATAGGTACTACGAGTATTACAGATTTTTTAATAATTTATTTTTCTTTTCATTATAACTTTTTTAAACTAATTTTAATGTAAGTAAATACGTTCGTCACTTTCACGTGAATAAACAGTTTCTCTTTCTTTATTTTGCCCGCGACGGCGTTAGAGTGTATTTTTTTACGGACCCTCCTTTTTTTGAAAATAAAATAAGCCTATATTACTCTCTGATAATATAGCTTTCATAGTAGAAAGTATTTTTTAAATCGGTTTTGTAGTTTTTGAGTTATCCATTACAAACAAAAATACTTAATCTTTTCTCTTTATTACTTGCTTTACTACTTACTACACACAACATCACGCCTGCAATCCCCGAAGGGTTAGGCAGAGGTGTACCCATTAGTACACCCACATTTCGCCAGTTATGTTTAAGTCCCATGTAATAGGGGGCGAGCCTATTGCCATCAACCGGGCATAAATCCAGACTCCGAGGCTGCTACTGAGAAATCCCTGATGGAAAAATTGAAGTGGAAGTGTTTTCTCATTATAATACTTGTTTTACTTTTGATAAACACCAACCTTCGTGAGCATGGATGTATTGATGGATGTTTGTCACTCTTTCACGCTTCAACGGCTGAACGGAATTAGATGAAATTCAGCACATTTATATATGTATATTGACCTAGCGTGATACATAGGAACTTTAACTTAAGCTTATCGGAAGCTTGAAGAACTTTAGCTTATCCCTAAAGTCTAGCTAGACGAAGTCGGTGTCAAAAACTAGTTCCAGTATAATTGTTTTCATGTCGACGGCATGCAGTCGCTAAGACTGTTACAAATTATCAAAATGAGATAAATATTACATGTATATATCTACTCGTATCTACATAATAATTATGTAGATAATGGGTTGTTCCCATAAAACCAGATTTATGATGTCACGAATCTCAATAATTATTTTATTTAAATATACTCAAGTAGTAATATGTATAAAAAAACAAAAGTGACATAGAAAAGAGTCTATGCTTTAGTAGATGGTTCGGTAATGTTGAGAGGATGAGTGAAAGACGATTAACAAAAAGTATTTATCTGGCAAAGGTGAGTGGCAACGCAGGGAGGGGACGCCCTAGGAAGACCTACACTGACCTTATTGGTGAGGTTCTTCAGAAAGGTCAGGTGCGCAGTACTCGTAACCGGCGTGCTTGTATGACGAGATGTATGAACGTGGACGAGACGTAAGGAGTAGGTATGTAAGGATCGTAGAATGTGGCTTCTGTGGTTTCTCCCTACCCCTATGGGAGAAACGTGAGTTTATGTATGTATGTAATAAAAAAAAAATATATTAAAGAATAAAAGTTGTTTTGTAAGACAGCTCATGTAAAAACATTTATTTAAATTAAGCAAAAAAAAACAACGGAAAAGGTATTTTTAAAATCATTTGGAAGGTAGGCACTTTACTAAATGGACATAAACAGACAACCAATCAGATGCTCACGTCATATTGAACAGACCAATCACCACAACGAAGTCGGTGATTGGTAGAACTGATTGATTAATGATTTTGACGTAAGATGTCGTCATTTCAAATCAAATGACGGTGTACGCGTCATTTTTCTGAATTTTATCGGATTAAGAGAAAAATAAAATTAGATAAAACGTACGTGAAAAACTAAAATTATTGCAAAAGTATTTTTGTTTAATTTACTCCTAAATGACTGAGCTAATTTTGATGGCTTTGTGCCCGGTTGATGGCAATAGGCTCGCCCCCTATTACATGGGGCTTAAACATAACTGGCGCAATATAGGTATTCTAATGGGTACACCTCTGCCTAACCCTTTGGGGAAGGGGAAGGGGGGCAAAGTTTATATGAGACAACTTGATTCCTTGACTCCAATCTACCTAATATTTTGCACAAACATTCTTTAACAGAATTGATGGAAGACGTGCTTCGTATTTTATTAAAATTCATCCCCTAAGGGGTTAAATTTTCGACTTCTACGCGGACGAAGTCGCGGGCAAAATAAATAAAAAAAGCACAAATGATGAAAAATTTCATCGTTTGTTTTTATCGGTGTGAAAAAAATATACAAATTGAAAGGTATGCAAACAGGAACAAGAAAAAAGAATATTTGGTCTAATCAGCCTTAAGATATTTCAAGTGAACATGTAAACTTACAGATAGGCTACGTTTCCGATGACGCATATGATTTCATGATAGCATTATAAGTAGCCCTGATATATTCTGCGATACGAGCAGTTATATATTTAATTGATTTACATAAACGGATAAACAAACATCATTTTTTTAGCAGTGCGACAAAAAAACACCGTTTTTAATCAGTGTAGCCTACAGGGCAAAAGTGATGTTTTTATTTGGATTTATCAATTGTAATTGTGATCTGAATTTTTTTTAATTTTAAGGTGAGTGGTGATTTTGTTTTTTGATAAACTAGCGGTTGGTCCTGGCTTTGTATGGGTGCAAAACCTTCGTCTTGAATCACTCTATCTATTGACGAAAACCGCATTAAAATCCGTAAGCGTACAAACGGCGGGAAACGACTTTGTTTTATACTATTTTTTTTTTTATTTTTTTTTATTGCTGAATAATTATTGTTTGCATTTATGCGAATCGGGAATAAAAAAAAATTGTTGTAATTTTTTTTTTGTGTTTTCTAATTCTTATTTTAATTTTTCTAAAATACTGCAAAGTTTTAAACAACATTAAAATAAATAAAAAGTAATAATTACTTTCTAATAATAACAAAAGTATGACAATTGACTCACCTGTACGAAAATATTAAATAAAATAAATAAAGTAATTTTAATTCTAATAATAAACGCCAATAATATCGTTATCAACAATAAAATAATTCAATAACAGTTAATTAAAACAATGTATAATTTAAAAAACAGCACAATTTAGTTACGCTAAATTATAATAATTATTTCTAATTATATTTTACAATTCGATTTTGACGTTTCTTGTGTTTATGGAACTATTTTTTTTTTTAATATGAACAGAGGCAATGGGATAGGTTACATTTAAAATAATACAGTTGTGATTTCTTTTACTTATGCCAAATGCGGCGTCAAGACTTTTGCAAGGATTTTTGGTGGAATTTTATGTATGTATTTAGTTTAATTATGCCCAAATGTATAAGGGTACTGCCTCGTTGGTCTAGTGGTCATAAAGCGCGAATGCTGAGCATGAGGTCTTGGGTCAATTCCCAGGTCGGGCAGTGTTATTAGGTTTTTCCATCAGGAATTTCTCAGTAGCAGCCTCGGAGTCTGGATTTGTGCCCGGTTGATGGCAATAGGCTCGCCCTACATGGGACTTAAACTTAAATGGCGAAATGTGGGTGTACTAATGGGTACGCCTCTGCCTAACCCTTCGGGGATTACAGGCGTGATGTTATGTTATGTTGAGTGTACAACATGCGAACGGATTATTAACAAACATTCAAATTGATAGAAATTAAGCTACTTTATTGCTAAGCAATATAGGTTATGTTTCATGGTACATTTAACAAAACAGATAGGTATGCAGGGTCTGCAAACCAATGGATGTTTTCAAATGTAATTTAATTCAAAAAGTAGATAATAAACAGTTCCTTAATTAAGTCGAGTTTCAATCAAAGACATCCATCTTCTAAGAAAACTTTAATTATATCTGAAGACCCTGATACCTATCTGTTTTTTTGACTGTACCTACACTTGTCTTCTACACGGACGAAGTCGAGGGCAGAAGCTAGTCTATACAACATTATTTTTTGTTTATGCGAAACCCGATACACCTGTCTAGTATTTTTGTGTAAAGAATCTATGTACAAAATTTTAAAACCGTATCATAAAAAATCACAAAGTTATAAACTTGTATATTACCTGGTTGTCCGTTCAAAAACATGCTCATTTCGCGGTACACCCGCGTAAACCGCGTCTCCTGTGTTATTATACACTCGTGATAATAGTTTGGCAATAGGTACCTAACCGTACGGTGATTGTATTGTAATTAACTGGTAATAAAATTTAGTTAAAATATTTTTGAAAAAAAAAATAACATGGAGTAAAAATTTTTGGAATCGAATCAGTTACTGATTTTGAACAAACTATAATTATTCAGGTTTCGCATATACTAAAAAAATGTTGAATACAGAATGATTGTAATTCCCAGAAACATCTAAAAAAAAAATCTGCTGTTCCCAACAAAAAATGTTTTACAACATGGTCATAATGTATGAAGCAGCTGTTTTTAAGGTTGGTCCCTTAATAAAAGTTGTTCATAATGATGAGTACAATGACCCCTTTTTAGGTTTCTGATAAATTAACAATCAACCTGTATATTTATAAAACTTGACTGACACAGCTCAAACCACTGAACGGATTGCGCTGAAAGGCATGCAGATAGTTATTATGACGTAGAAAGGATTTTCCATAATACACCCCCAAAGGGGATGAAACGGGGTTCCGAAGTTAGTCACTAATAATCGACATGCTAATATTTAGTGCATTAATGTTTAGTTTAGTTTTTTTTAGTGACTTCAATAACTATAACTAACGTAATTTAAAATTTAGTATTTAAAAAAAAATATTTAGTTTATTTGTACAATGTTGCTGTGCCCTAACAGGGTCCATAACTGTACTTTTAGCCTTACACAAGGACGGGGCTCCAACAGGGCCAAACGCCTGCCGGGGTCGCGGGACGTCTTAACAGGATACCGTGGCCCCGGAACGTAAAGGGCAACAGAAAGAATAGGGTGGTTTTTAGTCAGTAAAAGTCTGACAGTCCCTTCTTCCCCACCCAGGGCGGAAGGACTCATTTAATGATTTTTACGACCTTAAAAAAAGCCCTATGTAACATAAAACTATAAACACATTATGGTATGCAAATAAATAAATATGAATATGACATTTCCGCGGACGAAAACGTGGGTCGAAGCTAGTATTTAATGAAATTAGAAACACACATTATTTTGCAGATATAATCAGAAATGAATGATAAATGATTGCACAATCAATGCAATTTAACCATGACATTTAGATAATAAATAATGATAACAAGAGTTTCGTTATCAAAAAAATCTAAAAAAAATTATGAATTAATGTGTGAGTAATTGATGAAAAAAGTATTATTTTGTTAGGTAAAGTAACTAACTAGGTACTTATGTGCTAAGAAAGGATTTTCCATAACTATATAACATAACATCACGCCGGTATTCCCTGAAGGGTTAGCCAGAGGCGTAACCATTAGTACACCCACATTTCGCCAGTTAACTTTAAGTACCATGTAATAGGGGGCGAGCCTATTGCCATCAACCGGACACGAATCTAGACTCCGAGGCTGCTACTGACTGATACTGATTTTGCAAATAAATCTTTACTTTCTTATTACCTAAACCAAATAAAGTAAAGAAAGGAATCTCATTATATTTAACATCATGTTTGCCACAAGCAAACTGCCAAAACACTTGTTGTAATGCCGCACCATAATAAATATACTTCATAACACGCCCAGGCACAGACATGACACTCCTAATGGCGAATGCTACACGCTCGATATTTATCGTGATATTTGGATCGTAATCCAGGATCACGATAATTAACGAGTCTGTAATAATAATAATAATAATAAATCGTTTATTTGCATAAAAACATGGTATACAAGGGTGTTAAATATCATTAAAATAGCACAAGCATGTTTAGCTACATTGTGGCAGCATGCAAAAATTTAGGTACTTATACAAGAAAAAATACTTATAAAATATTTGATCAGCATTTGCAGTCCATGAACTCTTTTACGTTATAAAAGCTACATTCATTTAACCATTTGAACAATTTAATTTTTAGTAGCCTTGCATTCAGTGTCTTGAAGTGGGATGGTATCTTATTATAAATACGCACACACATGAATAAGCAGCTTTTGTTGTATTTGGTAAGTCTTGGCATATCATTGAGTACTAATTTATAGGGATCTCGCCTGTGCCGAGAGCATACATCGTTTGCCGTCCTGAATAATTCTTTATTATTAATTACAAATAAACATGTTTCATAAATATATAGAGATGGCAGCGGTAACAAAGCAAGATTTTTAAATATTGGTCGACATGAGTCGTCAGGCTTAAGTCCATACATTGCTCTAATACACTTTTTTTGAGCGACAAATACTCTATTTAGATCGACGCTATTACCCCACATTACAAGACCAAAGCGTAGTAATGATTCTACGTACGCATGGTATGATATTATGGCAGTTTTTATGTTAGTCACATTTTTTAATTGTTTCAGTGCGTAAACGAACTTATTAATTCTAGTGCTGATATTATCTACGTGTTCTTTCCAGTTTAAATCTTTATCTATTATTACGCCTAGAAATCTAGTGTTTGTTACTTCTCTGATTTTATTTATTTTAAGATTGATGTTATTTTTATAATTATTTGATTGATTAAATTGAATGTAAACAGATTTTTCTAAATTAATTTTTAAACGATTTATGTCAAGCCAGTGCATTAGTGTATCTATTGTATTATTAATGTCGAACTCATGATCTGCAACGGTATTTTTCTTTTTATCAGATGTCACTATAATTGATATATCATCGGCATATAAAATGCACTTGTGCGTGGTTATATTTATTATATCATTTATATATATAAGAAATAATATTGGGCCTAACACGCTTCCTTGGGGAACGCCATATTTATTATGCTTATATTCCGATGAGTAGGGTGTCATATCTTTATTTTTATTAACTTTATTGATAATGACATGTTGTTGCCTATTACTTAAATAGGATGAAATCCACTGAAGAGCTGGTCCCCTAATACCGATAGACTCTAACTTATCTATCAATAAGTCGTGTGACACCAAATCGAAGGCTTTCGATAAGTCAAAGAAAAGACCAGTAGTCAGATAGTTGCTGTTGCTGTTGCTGTAGTATTATAGTGACCTATCGTGATATTTTTAATTGGCGGACCCGAAGCACTATTGCGCCGACGAAATCGACGAGGGCGCTTCATCTTCCGACGATTAACATATCGTTTCTTGCGATCACGAAGGCGACTCCGCCTCCACACTCCAATCCAATTTCTCTGAAGAATTTTAATCTAAATGTCATCGAAATATTCCTGAATATTTCGTCCGTCCATACCTGCGCAAGCTCCCCATTACTGACGCTTGTCAAGTCTCATTTTTCGTGGCGTGTCCTATACTAATGGGTACACCTCTGCCTAACCCTTCGTGGATTACAGGTGTAATGTTTTGTGTAAATAAACCTATAATTTCTCTCCACAGATATGTACAAAGCTATCATCTTACTGACATTGATAGCTGCATCCTCAGCCCAGTTTTTACCTAATGGCTGTCCGTCCGATTTCAATGTACATCTCCTGCTGCCGCATGAGACTGACTGCTCGAAGTTCTACAGCTGCAGCAATGGAAACAGAATTGAGATGAACTGCGCGCCTGGCACGCTGTTTGATGCCAATTTACAAGTAAGTATTCATAATGTTGCGCGGGCTTGCGGACGGCGAGTGATGGGTAGCTCGCCGTCCGATCAAGGACCAGGCCCGGGTCGACGGTACGTTCTGTTTCACGCGCGCCTCAAAGAGCTGTCAGCACAGGGATGGGGCCCCAACAGGGCCAAACGCCTGCCGGAGTTGCGGGACGTCTTAACAGGATACCGTGGCCCCGGAACGCAACAGAAGGAACAGTGTAGTTTTTTAGCCGAAGGACTCATTTCATGATTTTTACCACCTTAAAAAAAAGTGTATATATGTTTATAATATTAGGTATGTTTAAGTGTTTAACAAATGCCGTGATGGCTCAGTGGTTGAAGCACCCCCTCTCAAGCATGATGTTACTCAAAAAATTTAAAAAAAAACCCGACATTCATCATTCTGCCATTTTTTGGCGGCAGTCATCTTGGAACGATTTTCATCAAACATAGCTCAGAACACTCCCGACTAATTCAAAGTCAAAGTCAAAACATTTATTTCAATTAGACCATTTACAGGCACTTTTGAATAGTCAAGGAGTCTGTCAGTTAGTCCGAAAGTTGAAGCTAGTTGCTCGTTCCTAAAGCTAGGCCTCTATGGAGAAGAACGAGCAAGAAACTCCACGGCACTCTATTCACCTTTCAAACAAAAGAAACAAAATCAAAATCGCTTCATCCGTTCGGGAGCTACGATGCCACAGACACGTCAAACTTACCCCCCCGCGTCAAAGGTTAAAAATAAAACAAAAGAAAAAACTGTATGTATTAAAATAATTTAAATTCACAGGTATGCAACTGGCCATTTGCAGTACAATGTTCGTCACCACAGCCGCCACCAACAACAACAACATCATCAACAACCGCATCGGTATCAACAACGACAACGACAACAGAAACAACACCAATAGATTTTCTGCCAAACGGTTGTCCAGCGGATTTCAATATCCATTACTTGTTGCCGCATGAAACTGATTGCTCCAAGTTCTACCAATGTAGCAATGGAGTGAAAAAGGAAATGCCATGCGGGGATGGGACGTTATTTGACTTTGAGTCACAGGTAATTAAATAAATATTACATACATACATAAACTCACGCCTTTTTCCCATGGGGGTAGGCAGAAACCACAGAACGCCACCTGCCACGATCCTTACATACTCCTTTCGCCTCATCTACGTTCATACATCTCGTCATACAAGCACGCCGGTTACGAGTACTGCGCACCTGACCTATAAATATTAATTAGAGCTGATATTTCAAATTTTCAACAGTCAGATAACTTTTATCCAAAGAATAAATATGACAGTTTGATATATTTTCTATACAAAAGCTGTCAAACCGCCATATTGATCCGTCCGTTAAGAGTTATCTGACTGACTAATTATAAACTGCCTCGTTGGTCTAGTGGTCGCAAAGCGCGACTGCTGAGCATGAGGTCTTGGGTTCGATTCCCAGGTCAGGCAAACTGTTATTGCGTTTTTCTCTGTAGCATCCTCGGAGTCTGAAATTGTGCCCGGTTGATGGCAATAGGGTCGCCGCCTATTACATGGGACTTAATGTGGGTGTACTAATGGGCACACCTCTGCCTAACTCTTCGGGAATTACAGTCGTGATGTTATGTAAATCTTTTTTTTTATTTCCAGATCTGTGACTGGCCTTATAAGGTTACCTGTTACCCAGGAGCCACAACATCTCAACCAACAACTGAAGGTTCATCAACAACAACAGTTGAACCACCAACAATACCAGTTGACCCGTCAACAACACCTGTTGAACCACCAACAACAACAGTTGACCCATCAACAACAACAGTTGACCCATCAACAACAACAACAGAGTCGTCAACGGAGTTCTTGCCAAACGGTTGTCCGGCTGACTTCACCATCCATTTCTTGTTGCCCCATGAGACAAATTGTGCAAAGTTCTACAGTTGCAGCAATGGAAATAAAGTTATTATGCACTGTCCTCCGGGGACTATGTTCGATTTCGCAGGACAGGTTAGTCTACTTTTTGATACTACCGTTCCCATCACGAGAAGCGACAAATTATGCAAATAAAGAACTTCTACTAAGTTACGTAGCGACATTACAATCGACAAAAAATAATCCCGAATTCAATCAACTCAAAGTAACATACGTGTAATACGAAAGTAACGAGCAATTTCTCACTTGGTCGGGTTATAATATAGCGATATAAAGCGCTGTCGTCTAATGTTTTGTGGGACTGGAACGCGTCTGACACATGGAACGTAAACATTTGGGTCGTTTAATTTTGAAGTAAGTTCACGCTGACGCCACGCAGTATAGCACGCCCCAGCCGCCGCGGGAGACGCCCAGGGCGTCGGATGTCGCGAGGCGACATCCGGCCACCGTAGGCGCGGGCTTGCGGACGGCGAGTAATGGGTAGCTCGCCGTCCGATCAAGGACCAGGCCCGGGTCGATGGCGCGTTCTGTTCGCGCGCGCCTCAAAGAGCTGTCAGCACGGCAACAGTGGTTGTAGGTGGTTTTTTAGTCAGTAAAAGTCTGACAGCCCCTTCCGCCCCACCCAGGGCGGTAGGACTCATTTGATGATTTTACCACCTAAAAAAAAAAAAGATTGCGATGTGTGTTTACAAAGTTTATAGCTTCTCGTGACGGGGACAATGAAAGATTGTAAACGTATAGGTACCTACGCTAGTTATGGATAATTACCTATGGAACTATTAATTACCTCTGAAATAAGCAATCATCCGCCGAGATCAGGGGTCATTAAGTGGTTTTATGAGAATTAATTTTTGAGAATTATGAGACGAGGTCCAGTTGGTGGTAACAAATAAAAAAAAATTAAACCTGAAATATGAATATTTTTATAAAAAATCGCGGGCTGAATTAAATTACCACTATAATTGATATTACACACTATAATTGTTATTAGTTTATTTTGATATTACTTAATATACCAAAATAAAATTTGGTGACCTCTGGCCTAGATATTTCTTAAAAAGTTTTTAAAAATTGGTCTAAGTAATTATTTTTCTTTTGCTTAAAAAATCTGCTATACAGCCTGTAACAAAAACCCTGTCCGATCCTTAAGGGTATTATTCAGCATCGTACTGCGTACTCATATACATAACCATTTAATGGATTTGAGATTATTATTTTTCCCCAGTGAAAAAAAAAGAAGAAAGAAGAAGTAATTAAATTAAAATAAAACATAAAAACATACATACATACATTCATACATACATACATATCGTCAAAATCATAACCCTCCTTTTGGCTTTGCCGTAGTCGGGTAAAAACTGATCAACGGCAACACTAATCGGACAGGGTTTTTGTTACATAGTGTATACTATCCAGATCATCTTCAAAATATTTTTTGTTTTATTTTAGGGTTGCGACTTACCACACATGGTTGATTGCCAACCTGGTACCGTAACAACTCCGTCTACAACAACAAGTGAAGTCCCAACTACAACTACATCAACAACAGCTGTAGAACCTTCCACTACAACGATAACCGTGCCACCCACTTTTACAACTACTGAGGAACCTATCACAACAACAACAACTGAGGAACCTACCACAACAACAACTGAGGAACCTACAACAACAACAACTGGGGAGCCCACTACTACAACAACTGGGGAACCTTCTACTACAACAACAACTGGGGAACCGTCCACTACAACAACTGAATCATCAACAACAACAGAAGTGCCATCAACAACAACAACATCACCGGAATTTCTGCCTAATGGGTGTCCAGCAGACTTCCAGGCCCATCTGCTATTGCCTCACGAAGCAGATTGTGGGAAGTTCTACAGTTGTGTTAACGGCGAAAAAGTTGAGATGAGTTGCGCTCCTGGTACTTGGTTCGATTTTGAATTACAGGTAAGAATCAATTTTTCGAAAATCAAAATTTAAAAGCGTTTACGGCGTAGGTACGGCATTTCATACAAACACAAATCATTTATTTCAAAAAGCCATTATAAGACACTTTTGAATGTCATATACGAGAAAAAAATTGATCAATACGGGAAAAAATTTTTTTTGGAAAAAAAAAACGACTTCAAAAAACCCTAAAAGCACTAAAAAGTTAAAAATAATACTATAACCTACCTATATTAATAAACCTAACCTAACCTACGATTAACCTATACTAAAATTTAACAATTTTTTGGAGTCGGTGCCTCTAAGATCCCATCATCAGATCCTAACTTGGTGACAGTAGGACCAACTCAAAACTATCTACTTTCGAACAAAAAGAGAATTTTGAAAATCCGTCGACAATTGGCGGAGTATTCGATGAACAAACATACAAAAAAAAAACATACAATTATCCGAACATAGTACCTCCTCCTTTTTGTGAAGTCGGTAATAAATATGAAGTTACAATTATCGTCAATATTAGTATAAGAATGAGTAGAATTATTCGGTTTAATTTCGTCTATAAAATAGTCATTAAAAGCTTGTGCAATTAGTCGAGGTATATGTATTTTATTGATATTTATTGTTACAAATTCAGGTACAGCTCGTTTTATGAATGTATGAATGACTGATAAAAGACAGTAGGAAAAAGTATGGATGATTAGTTTCTGTTATAATCACATTTTAAAATACTTTAAACCATAAAAAAAAAACAACAATAGGTACAAAGTCATGCAAAGGTATAAGATTTATGAAAAAGTTTTGTTGTGTATTTTATCTACAAAGATACAATTCTGTTTCAGTACTGCAGTTGGCCATTCATGGTGCAATGTAACGTAACATCTACGACTCAACCTCCAACAACAACAACAGAACTATCAACAACTCCAGAGGTGACGACAACAGAGGACTCCACAACAACAGAGGATCCTACTACTACAATAAAAAATGAACCATTAACGACAACCACTGAAGAACCTACTACTACAACCACTGAGGAACCTACTACCACAACAACAGAGGTACCTACAACAACAACTACTGAGGAACCTACTACCACTACCACAGAGGAACCTACAACAACAACTACTGAGGAACCTACAACCACAACAACAGAGGTACCTACTACCACAACCACAGAGGAACCTACTACCACAACAGAGGTACCTACAACAACAACTACTGAGGAACCTACTACCACTACCACAGAGGAACCTACTACCACAACAGAAGTACCTACAACAACAACTATTGAGGAACCTACTACCACAACAGAGGTGCCTACAACAACAACTACTGAGGAACCTACAACAACAACCACAGAAGAACCTACTACCACAACAGAGGTACCTACAACAACAACTACTGAGGAACCTACAACAACAACCACAGAGGAGCCTACTACCACTACCACAGAAGAACCCACAACAACAACTACAGAGGAACCTACTACCACTACCACAGAGGAACCCACAACAACAACTACAGAGGAACCTACTACCACTACCACAGAGGAACCCACAACAACAACTACAGAGGAACCTACTACCACTACCACAGAGGAACCCACTACCACAACAGAGGTGCCTACAACAACAACCACAGAGGAACCTACTACCACAACAGAGGTGCCTACAACAACAACTACTGAGGAACCTACAACAACAACCACAGACGAACCTACTACCACAACAGAGGTACCTACAACAACAACCACAGAGGAACCTACTACCACTACCACAGAGGAACCTACTACCACTACCACAGAGGAACCTACTACCACAACAGAGGTACCTACAACAACAACTACTGAGGACCCTACAACAACAACCACAGAGGAACCTACTACCACAACAGAGGTGCCTACAACAACAACTACTGAGGAACCTACAACAACAACCACAGAGGAACCTACTACCACAACAGAGGTACCTACAACAACAACCACTGAGGAACCTACAACAACAACCACAGAGGAGCCTACTACCACTACCACAGAGGAACCCACTACCACAACAGAGGTACCTACAACAACAACCACAGAGGAACCTACTACCACTACCACAGAGGTACCTACTACCACTACCACAGAGGAACCCACTACCACTACCACAGAGGAACCTACTACCACAGAGGAACCCAGTACCACAGAGGAACCCACTACCACAGAGGAACCCACTACCACTGAGGAACCTACTACCACAGAGGAACCCACTACCACAGAGGAACCTACTACCACAGAGGAACCTACTACCACTGAGGAACCTACTACCACAGAGGAACCTACTCCCACAGAGGAACCCACTACCACAGAGGAACCCACTACCACAGAGGAACCCACTACCACAGAGGAACCCACTACCACAGAGGAACCTACTACCACAGAGGAACCCACTACCACAGAGGTACCTACTACCACAACATTAGAGGTACCCACTACTACAACCACTGACGCACCCACAACTACTGACACACCCACAACCACTGAGGAACCTACTACCACAGAGGAACCCACTACCACAGAGGAACCCACTACTACAGAGGAACCTACTACCACAGAGGAACCTACTACCACAGAGGAACCCACTACTACAGAGGAACCCACTACTACAGAGGAACCTACTACCACAGAGGAACCCACTACCACAGAGGAACCTACTACCACAGAGGAACCCACTACTACAGAGGAACCCACTACTACAGAGGAACCTACTACCATAGAGGAACCTACTACCACAGAGGAACCTACTACCACTGAGGAACCCACTACCACAGAGGAACCTACTACCACAGAGGAACCCACTACCACAGAGGAACCTACTACCACAGAGGAACCTACTACCACAGAGGAACCCACTACCACAGAGGAACCCACTACCACAGAGGAACCCACTACTACAGAGGAACCTACTACCACAGAGGAACCCACTACCACTGAGGCACCCACTACCACAGAGGAACCCACTACCACAGAGGAACCCACTACCACAGAGGAACCTACTACCACAGAGGAACCCACTACCACAGAGGAACCCACTACCACAGAGGAACCCACTACCACAGAGGAACCCACTACCACAGAGGAACCCACTACCACAGAGGAACCTACTACCACTGCCGCACCCACTACTACTGACACACCCACAACCACTGAGGAACCTACTACCACTACCACAGAGGAACCCACTACCACAGAGGAACCTACTACCACAGAGGAACCTACTACCACTGAGGAACCCACTACCACAGAGGAACCCACTACCACAGAGGAACCCACTACCACTGAGGAACCTACTACCACAGAGGAACCCACTACCACAGAGGAACCTACTACCACAGAGGAACCTACTACCACTGAGGAACCGACTACCACAGAGGAACCCACTACCACAGAGGAACCTACTACCACAGAGGAACCCACTACCACTGAGGAACCTACTACCACTGAGGAACCTACTACCACAGAGGAACCCACTACTACAGAGGAACCCACTACCACAGAGGAACCTACTACCACAGAGGAACCTACTACCACAACATTAGAGGTACCCACTACTACAACCACTGATGCACCCACTACTACTGACACACCCACAACCACTGAGGAACCTACTACCACTGAGGAACCCACTACCACAGAGGAACCTACTACCACAGAGGAACCCACTACCACAGAAGAACCCACTACCACAGAGGAACCCACTACCACTGAGGAACCCACTACCACAGAGGAACCCACTACCACAGAGGAACCTACTACCACAGAGGAACCTACTACCACAGAGGAACCCACTACCACAGAGGAACCAACTACCACTGAGGAACCCACTACCACAGAGGAACCCACTACCACTGAGGAACCCACTACCACTGAGGAACCTACTACCACAGAGGAACCCACTACCACAGAGGAACCCACTACCACAGAGGAACCTACTACCACAGAGGAACCCACTACCACTGAGGAACCCACTACCACAGAAGAACCTACTACCACAGAGGAACCCACTACTACAGAGGAACCCACTACCACAGAGGAACCTACTACCACAGAGGAACCTACTACCACAGAGGAACCCACTACCACTGAGGAACCCACTACCACAGAGGAACCCACTACCACAGAGGAACCTACTACCACAGAGGAACCTACTACCACAGAGGAACCCACTACCACAGAGGAACCTACTACCACAGAGGAACCCACTACTACAGAGGAACCCACTACCACAGAGGAACCTACTACCACAGAGGAACCTACTACCACAACATTAGAGGTACCCACTACTACAACCACTGATGCACCCACTACTACTGACACACCCACAACCACTGAGGAACCTACTACCACAGAGGAACCCACTACTACAGAGGAACCTACTACCACAGAGGAACCCACTACCACAGAGGAACCAACTACCACTGAGGAACCCACTACCACAGAGGAACCCACTACCACAGAGGAACCCACTACCACAGAGGAACCCACTACCACAGAGGAACCCACTACCACAGAGGAACCCACTACCACAGAGGAACCCACTACCACAGAGGAACCCACTACCACAGAGGAACCCACTACCACAGAGGAACCCACTACCACTGAGGAACCTACTACCACAGAGGAACCCACTACCACAGAGGAACCTACTACCACAGAGGAACCTACTACCACTGAGGAACCGACTACCACAGAGGAACCCACTACCACAGAGGAACCTACTACCACAGAGGAACCCACTACCACTGAGGAACCTACTACCACAGAGGAACCCACTACTACAGAGGAACCCACTACCACAGAGGAACCTACTACCACAGAGGAATCTACTACCACAACATTAGAGGTACCCACTACTACAACCACTGATGCACCCACTACCACTGACACACCCACAACCACTGAGGAACCTACTACCACAGAGGAACCCACTACTACAGAGGAACCTACTACCACAGAGGAACCCACTACCACAGAGGAACCAACTACCACTGAGGAACCCACTACCACAGAGGAACCCACTACCACAGAGGAACCCACTACCACTGAGGAACCCACTACCACTGAGGAACCTACTACCACAGAGGAACCCACTACCACAGAGGAACCCACTACCACAGAGGAACCTACTACCACAGAGGAACCTACTACCACAGAGGAACCCACTACCACAGAGGAACCCACTACCACAGAGGAACCCACTACCACAGAGGAACCGACTACCACAGAGGAACCTACTACCACAGAGGAACCTACTACCACAGAGGAACCCACTACCACAGAGGAACCCACTACCACAGAGGAACCGACTACCACAGAGGAACCTACTACCACTGAGGAACCGACTACCACAGAGGAACCCACTACCACAGAGGAACCTACTACCACAGAGGAACCCACTACCACTGAGGAACCTACTACCACAGAGGAACCCACTACTACAGAGGAACCCACTACCACAGAGGAACCTACTACCACAGAGGAATCTACTACCACAACATTAGAGGTACCCACTACTACAACCACTGATGCACCCACTACCACTGACACACCCACAACCACTGAGGAACCTACTACCACAGAGGAACCCACTACTACAGAGGAACCTACTACCACAGAGGAACCCACTACCACAGAGGAACCAACTACCACTGAGGAACCCACTACCACAGAGGAACCCACTACCACAGAGGAACCCACTACCACTGAGGAACCCACTACCACTGAGGAACCTACTACCACAGAGGAACCCACTACCACAGAGGAACCCACTACCACAGAGGAACCTACTACCACAGAGGAACCTACTACCACAGAGGAACCCACTACCACAGAGGAACCCACTACCACAGAGGAACCCACTACGACAGAGGAACCCACTACCACAGAGGAACCTACTACCACAGAGGAACCTACTACCACAACATTAGAGGTACCCACTACTACAACCACTGATGCACCCACTACTACTGACACACCCACAACCACTGAGGAACCTACTACCACAGAGGAACCCACTACTACAGAGGAACCTACTACCACAGAGGAACCCACTACCACAGAGGAACCAACTACCACTGAGGAACCCACTACCACAGAGGAACCCACTACCACAGAGGAACCCACTACCACAGAGGAACCCACTACCACTGAGGAACCTACTACCACAGAGGAACCCACTACCACTGAGGAACCTACTACCACAGAGGAACCCACTACCACAGAGGAACCCACTACCACTGAGGAACCTACTACCACAGAGGAACCCACTACCACAGAGGAACCCACTACCACAGAGGAACCAACTACCACTGAGGAACCCACTACCACAGAGGAACCCACTACCACAGAGGAACCCACTACCACTGACACACCCACAACCACTGAGGAACCTACTACCACAGAGGAACCTACTACCACAGAGGAACCCACTACCACTGAGGAACCCACTACCACAGAAGAACCTACTACCACAGAGGAACCCACTACTACAGAGGAACCCACTACCACAGAGGAACCTACTACCACAGAGGAACCTACTACCACAGAGGAACCCACTACCACTGAGGAACCCACTACCACAGAGGAACCCACTACCACAGAGGAACCTACTACCACAGAGGAACCTACTACCACAGAGGAACCCACTACCACAGAGGAACCTACTACCACAGAGGAACCCACTACTACAGAGGAACCCACTACCACAGAGGAACCTACTACCACAGAGGAACCTACTACCACAACATTAGAGGTACCCACTACTACAACCACTGATGCACCCACTACTACTGACACACCCACAACCACTGAGGAACCTACTACCACAGAGGAACCCACTACTACAGAGGAACCTACTACCACAGAGGAACCCACTACCACAGAGGAACCAACTACCACTGAGGAACCCACTACCACAGAGGAACCCACTACCACAGAGGAACCCACTACCACAGAGGAACCCACTACCACAGAGGAACCCACTACCACAGAGGAACCCACTACCACAGAGGAACCCACTACCACTGAGGAACCTACTACCACAGAGGAACCTACTACCACAGAGGAACCTACTACCACAACATTAGAGGTACCCACTACTACAACCACTGACGCACCCACTACTACTGACACACCCACAACCACTGAGGAACCTACTACCACAGAGGAACCTACTACCACTGAGGAACCCACTACCACAGAAGAACCCACTACCACAACATTAGAGGTACCCACTACTACAACCACTGACGCACCCACTACTACTGACACACCCACAACCACTGAGGAACCTACTACCACAGAGGAACCTACTACCACAGAGGAACCCACTACCACTGAGGAACCTACTACCACAGAGGAACCTACTACCACAGAGGAACACACTACCACTGAGGAACCCACTACCACAGAAGAACCTACTACCACAGAGGAACCCACTACTACAGAGGAACCCACTACCACAGAGGAACCTACTACCACAGAGGAACCTACTACCACAGAGGAACCTACTACCACAGAGGAACCTACTACCACAGAGGAACCCACTACCACGGAGGAACCCACTACCACAGAGGAACCCACTACCACAGAGGAACCCACTACCACAGAGGAACCCACTACCACAGAGGAACCCACTACCACAGAGGAACCCACTACCACAGAGGAACCCACTACCACAGAGGAACCTACTACCACAGAGGAACCCACTACTACAGAGGAACCCACTATCACAGAGGAACCTACTACCACAGAGGAACCTACTACCACAGAGGAACCTACTACCACAGAGGAACCCACTACCACGGAGGAACCCACTACCACAGAGGAACCCACTACCACAGAGGAACCCACTACCACAGAAGAACTCACTACCACAGAGGATCCCACTACTACAGAGGAACCCACTACCACAGAGGAACCCACTACCACAGAGGAACCCACTACCACGGAGGAACCCACTACCACGGAGGAACCCACTACCACAGAGGAACCTACTACCACGGAGGAACCCACTACCACGGAGGAACCCACTACCACAGAGGAACCCACTACCACAGAGGAACCTACTACCACAGAGGAACCTACTACCACAGAGGAACCTACAACCACTGACGTACCCACTACTACTGACACACCCACAACCACAGAGGAACCCACTACCACAGAGGAACCCACTACCACAGAGGTACCTACTACCACAACATTAGAGGTACCCACTACTACAACCACTGACGCACCCACTACTACTGACACACCCACAACCACAGAGGAACCTACTACCACTGAGGAACCCACTACCACAGAGGAACCCACTACCACAGAGGAACCCACTACCACAGAGGAACCTACTACCACTGAGGAACCCACTACCACAGAGGAACCCACTACCACAGATGAACCCACTACCACAGATGAACCCACTACCACAGAGGAACCCACTACCACAGATGAACCCACTACTACTGAGGAACCCACTACCACAGAGGAACCCACTACCACAGAGGAACCTACTACCACAGAGGAACCTACTACCACAGAGGAACCCACTACCACAGAGGAACCTACTACCACAGAGGAACCTACTACCACAGAGGAACCCACTACCACAGAGGAACCTACTACCACAGAGGAACCCACTACTACAGAGGAACCCACTACCACAGAGGAACCTACTACCACAGAGGAACCTACTACCACAACATTAGAGGTACCCACTACTACAACCACTGATGCACCCACTACTACTGACACACCCACAACCACTGAGGAACCTACTACCACAGAGGAACCCACTACTACAGAGGAACCTACTACCACAGAGGAACCCACTACCACAGAGGAACCAACTACCACTGAGGAACCCACTACCACAGAGGAACCCACTACCACAGAGGAACCCACTACCACAGAGGAACCCACTACCACAGAGGAACCCACTACCACAGAGGAACCCACTACCACAGAGGAACCCACTACCACTGAGGAACCTACTACCACAGAGGAACCTACTACCACAGAGGAACCTACTACCACAACATTAGAGGTACCCACTACTACAACCACTGACGCACCCACTACTACTGACACACCCACAACCACTGAGGAACCTACTACCACAGAGGAACCTACTACCACTGAGGAACCCACTACCACAGAAGAACCCACTACCACAACATTAGAGGTACCCACTACTACAACCACTGACGCACCCACTACTACTGACACACCCACAACCACTGAGGAACCTACTACCACAGAGGAACCTACTACCACAGAGGAACCCACTACCACTGAGGAACCTACTACCACAGAGGAACCTACTACCACAGAGGAACACACTACCACTGAGGAACCCACTACCACAGAAGAACCTACTACCACAGAGGAACCCACTAC
This sequence comes from Hoplodrina blanda, assembly GCA_949316365.1. Taxonomy (NCBI): domain Eukaryota; kingdom Metazoa; phylum Arthropoda; class Insecta; order Lepidoptera; family Noctuidae; genus Hoplodrina; species Hoplodrina blanda. The sequence continues at coordinate 1,516,962 of OX438573.1, read as the reverse complement.
TACAGAGGAACCCACTACCACAGAGGAACCTACTACCACAGAGGAACCTACTACCACAGAGGAACCTACTACCACAGAGGAACCTACTACCACAGAGGAACCCACTACCACGGAGGAACCCACTACCACAGAGGAACCCACTACCACAGAGGAACCCACTACCACAGAGGAACCCACTACCACAGAGGAACCCACTACCACAGAGGAACCCACTACCACAGAGGAACCCACTACCACAGAGGAACCTACTACCACAGAGGAACCCACTACTACAGAGGAACCCACTATCACAGAGGAACCTACTACCACAGAGGAACCTACTACCACAGAGGAACCTACTACCACAGAGGAACCCACTACCACGGAGGAACCCACTACCACAGAGGAACCCACTACCACAGAGGAACCCACTACCACAGAAGAACTCACTACCACAGAGGATCCCACTACTACAGAGGAACCCACTACCACAGAGGAACCCACTACCACAGAGGAACCCACTACCACGGAGGAACCCACTACCACGGAGGAACCCACTACCACAGAGGAACCTACTACCACGGAGGAACCCACTACCACGGAGGAACCCACTACCACAGAGGAACCCACTACCACAGAGGAACCCACTACCACAGAGGAACCTACTACCACAGAGGAACCTACTACCACTGCCGCACCCACTACTACTGACACACCCACAACCACTGAGGAACCTACTACCACTGCCGCACCCACTACTACTGACACACCCACAACCACTGAGGAACCCACTACCACGGAGGAACCCACTACCACAGAGGAACCCACTACCACAGAGGAACCTACTACCACAGAGGAACCTACTACCACAGAGGAACCTACTACCACTGCCGCACCCACTACTACTGACACACCCACAACCACTGAGGAACCTACTACCACAGAGGAACCTACTACCACAGAGGAACCCACTACCACAGAGGAACCCACTACCACAGAGGAACCCACTACTACAGATGAACCTACTACCACTGAGGAACCTACTACCACAGACGAACCTACTACCACAGAGGAACCTACTACCACTGAGGAACCTACTACCACAGACGAACCTACTACCACTGAGGAACCCACTACCACAGAGGTACCTACTACCACAACATTAGAGGTACCCACTACTACAACCACTGACGTACCCACTACTACTGACACACCCACAACCACAGAGGAACCCACTACCACAGAGGAACCCACTACCACAGAGGTACCTACTACCACAACATTAGAGGTACCCACTACTACAACCACTGACGCACCCATTACTACTGACACACCCACAACCACAGAGGAACCTACTACCACTGAGGAACCCACTACCACAGAGGAACCCACTACCACAGAGGAAACCACTACCACAGAGGAACCTACTACCACTGAGGAACCCACTACCACAGAGGAACCCACTACCACAGATGAACCCACTACCACAGATGAACCCACTACCACAGAGGAACCCACTACCACAGATGAACCCACTACTACTGACACACCCACAACCACTGAGGAACCTACTACCACTACCACAGAGGAACCTACTACCACTGAAGAACCCACTACCACAGAGGAACCCACTACCACAGAGGAACCCACTACCACAGATGAACCCACTACCACAACATTAGAGGTACCCACTACTACAACCACTGGCGCACTCACTACTACAACCACAGACGCTCCCACTACTACTGACACACCCACAATCACTGAGGAACCTACTACCACTACCACAGAGGAACCCACTACCACAGAGGAACCTACTACCACAACAGAGGTACCCACTACTACAACCACTGACGCACCCACTACTACTGACACACCCACAACCACTGAGGAACCTACTACCACAGAGGAACCTACTACCACAGAGGAACCTACTACCACAACAGAGGTACCCACTACTACAACCACTGACGCACCCACTACTACTGACACACCCACAACCACTGAGGAACCCACTACCACAGAGGAACCTACTACAACAACATTAGAGGTACCCATTACTACAACCACTGACGCACCCACTACTACTGACACACCCACAACTACAGAGCAACCTACTACCACTACCACAGAGGAACCCACTACCACTACCATAGAGGAACCCACTACCACAATAGAGGTACCAACAACAACAACTACTGAGGATCCTACTACCACAACCATTGAGGAACCTACTACTACAACCATTGACGCACCCACTACTACTGATACACCCACAACCACTGAGGAACCTACCACCACTACCACAGAGGAACCCACTACCACAGAGGAACCCACTACCACAGAGGAACCTACTACCACTGCCGCACCCACTACTACTGACACACCCACAACCACAGAGGAACCTACTACCACTACCACAGAGGATCCCACTACCACAACAATAGAGGAACCCACTACCATAACCATTGATGCATCCACTGTTACTGAGGAACCCTCAACCACTGAGGAACTCTCAACCACTAAAGCACCCACTACTACTGAAGGACCCACTACTAATGACGCACCCTCAACCACTGAGCACCTCTCAACCACTGACACACCCTCAACTACTGAGGAATCCTCAACCACTGAGGAAGCCTCAACCACTGAAACTCCCACTACTACTGACGCACCGTCAACCACTGAGGAACTCTCAACCACTGACGCACCCTCAACCACTGAGGAACTCTCAACCACTGACGCACCCTCAACCACTGAGGAACCCTCAACAAAAGAGGAACCTACTACCACAACAATAGAGGAACCTACTACCACAACTACTGACGCACCTACAACCACAACTACTGAGGTACCCACAACCACAGAGGCACCTACTACCACAACATTTGAACCACCAACAACACTTGAACCAACTACACAAGAAACTACACACACTCCGACAACAACTAATGAGCCAATTACATCAACGCAGGTACCAACAACAGAAGATGCTTCAACCATTACGCAGACAACAGAACAGGACCCAGCAACATTGGAGCCAACAACTACTGAGGTATCTTTTTAGTCCTCCTTTTCTAACTCTAGTCTTCTACCTATAGCACCACCTCCCACCTTTTCTTTAATATTTAAGTCAAAGTCAAAGTCAAATTCAAAACATTTATTTCCATTAGACCAATTACAGGCACTTTTGAATTGTCAAGGAGGTTTTTGGTATTCGAGTCTATTCTACTAAAGTACTACTGGGTTGTGGAGGTCAGATAGGCAGTCGCTCCATGTAAAATACTGGTATTAAAATACTGGTATTCAGCTGCATCCGGTTAGACTGGAAGCCGACCCCAATAGAGTTGAGAAAAGGCTAGGCCGATGATGATGATGACTACTTCAGTTTGTACCATAATAGAGTCTACTACTGAAGACTCACTGAATTTCGCTCAAAAAGAGTACAATTTTTCATTGCTATAAGGAAAAACATAATAATGAAGATAAGCGACAGTTTCGCTTGGTAATAAACTATAATTCAGTTATAAAAAACGGTAAATACTTAGGCGATTATCACACGGCACCGCACTCCTCCGCGGAGGGCAGTGGCGGTAAAGCGGATTGCACCGCTCGACCGCGCGGTCGGGCGGATTTCTTAGAGGCCAATGCGACATGAGATCCGCTTCACCGCCAACCGCGGCGGTGCGCGGTGCCGTGTGTTAATCGCCTTATATCAACAATGTAACTTCAAACCCATCTTTTATCACACAGGTAACAACGACAGTTACTGAAGAAGAACCTACAACAACTGTTGCTGCCACCACTGAAGAACCCACGGACTTGCCACCAGTAGCTGACCCTACTACTCCTACGGATGCACTAACAACTGACCCAACAACATCTGAACCTACCACTGAGGAATCCACGTCAACAACAGACTATTCTACTACGGATGATTACTCGACAACGGATTATAGTACAACAGATTATCCATCAACAGAAAATGATTATTCAACAACAGATTCAGATTACGAATCAACAACATTAGATTACGAATCAACAACGTTAGATTACGAATCAACAACATTAGATTACGAATCAACAACATTAGATTATGAATCCACAACATCAGATTACGAATCAACAACATTAGATTATGAATCAACAACATCAGATTACGGATCAACAACAGGTTCAACCGACTACGATTACACGACAGACCCAACATCAAGTGACACGACAACCGATTCATCAACACCAGATTATTCAACAACTGTTGATGATTACACAACTACAGATGAGCCTGGAAGGACGGATCCGGATTATGAAACAACAGTACCAACAGAGACGACCACGGAAAAGTATAATCCATGCCCTCAAGGTACATACGGGAATGTGCCGCATCCAGAACTGTGTAACTCTTTCTACTTGTGTGCTAGCGGAGTAGCCGTGGAGTTGCAATGCGCTGTTGGGTTCGAATTTGATCCGGAATTGAGGGTAAGATTATAAAAAAAGCTTTTTATTTTTCACTTTTTAGTGCATGTGTGTTAATGTTTAATCCTTACAAAAAGCCCTTTCAAACAATACCTACCTCACACGAATATCTAATTTTGGAAAGTGGTAGGTTAACGTACCCCTCTCCCCCTCTTCCAGTCAGTCATCGACTACACGTATAAACAAAGCAATTTTACTTGTTACGACAGTTCTGCTGTGATCCTATAAGGACTTTCCGATACATAATATCTCCGAAGTTCATCATCAGATCATGACAATATTGGATTTATGTTTATATCTATGGGACCAATTCGGATTTGTTCTTTAGAACAAAATAAAAATCATCCAAATCAATTCATAATTGGCGGAGTAATCGCGTAACATACATACAAAAAAAAACATACCACCGAATTGAGAACCTCCTCCTTTTTGAAGTCGGTTGAAAATGTACCTATGTTAATTTAATCATTGTTTTCCAGACCTGCGTCGTCATTGCACCAGGCGGCTGCACCCTGGGACCTGAATCAACAACAGATTACACGACTCCAGACTCAGCTAATACGACTCCAGATGGATCCCAGAGTACCACAGAGTCTGTCACACCCCCTAACCGTTGCCCTGTGGGTGTATGGGGCAATATTCCTCATGAGTATCGCTGTGATTCCTTCTATATGTGTGCAGCAGGCAATGCTATCCAACTATTCTGTAGCGACGGATTTGAGTTTGATCCTGTACTTGCTGTAAGTTTTATTTATTTACTAGTTTCTGCGCACGACGTGAATTTTATTTACAGATACCTAATTTTCGATGTGAAACATCTACTGGCGCTCTTTCATGTCGCCATAACCCTTTTATGCCACCGCTCTCGACTCCCTTATGAGCTGCTTTGTGGTCGAAAAACGTGACTGCAGAGCATGAGGTCTTTGGTTCGATTCCCAGGTCGGGCAAAGTGTTATTGGGTATTACCATCAGGAAGTTCTCAAGCCTTGAAGCCTGGATTTGTGCCCAGTTGATGGCAATAGGCTCGCCCCCTATTACATGGGACTTAAACATAACTGGCGAAATGTGGGTGCAGTAATGGGTACACTTCTGCCTATACTTTCGGGGATTACAGGCGTGATGTTATGTTATGTATACATTCAAATATTCACTGAAATGTTTCACATCTGCCGGACGTTCTATGACGTGAGAAGAATAAGCAAGAAACTCCATACATACTCCTTTAAGGGGTAATTTTTCAATCGTCAGATAACTTTTAAAGGAGGGATAAATATGGCGGTTTGACAGCTTTTGTTTAGAAAATATGTCCAACTGATTTATTCTTCCGATAAAAGTTATCTGATTATATTGAAAAATAAACTCCAAAAAAAAAAATTGTTTCACAAAAAGTTGCATCAGAAATAAAATAACCAAAAATTTTTTTCCAGACTTGCGTCCCCATTGCTGAAGGTGGTTGCACGTACAATTCTACCACCACGAGCGTACCACCCACTACGCAAGACCCCATCAGTGCACTCTGTCCTCCTGGAACTTGGGGCAACGTGCCTCATCCTGAGCTATGCGATTCCTTCTACATGTGCGCTGGAGGGCAACCGATACAGCTGTATTGTAGTGATGGATTTGAATTCGACCCTATTAGAGGGGTAAGTTCATTTTCATATTCATTAATAGATAAACTACTATATCATGGCGCGCCCCTCCATATTACTATTTCAATGTGTGTAGTCATATCCATATGAAAGAGTTTCTATGTAGTTGCAAGTATTCGTCTTTAGTAGCAGGCTGGCAGATTTGTTGGTCAACTAATCATAACTATCAAGACCGCGCAAGACAACGCACGTGTCATTTTCATAGAGTATGTCAGCGTCATACTAATAATAATGAGTAATTAATGTCGCCGCTAGTTGAGCAATAAATCGCTGATTTGTTTTTGTTTCGAGAGCCGCCTTAGTACGCACACATGCGTTGTGAGTCTTGTAAATACTTTCACAAATACTTTCAAACGTTTTGAATTTGTGGGGTGCGTTTATCTCTATTTGCATACCATAATGTGTATAATACTTGGTTATGGACCCTGTTAGGGCAAAGCAACATTGGGTATTAACAAAAATTAAAAACTAGAAAATCAAATTTAAAAAAAAAGTTAAAAATAGAAATAAAATAACGCTTCTCATAAATGTGTGTAAAGTTATATTTTAAAACTAACTTTTGCCTCGACTCCGCTCACGTTAAATTCAAGTCACTTAGTTTATTCCTACGTTTGTCCTAAGTTTTTCCATACAGACTTTGTTATGTTACCACTTTAGTTAATGCTGCTCCCGTAAATCGTAGCGTGATGTTATATAGCTTATATTATTCCTCATAATTCTGGCTGTCATATACAACAATATTTTTTTTCCAATCCTACGTATAGTCCAGAGATGCGTGTATAAAGAAACAAACAAAAATAAAAAATAAAGTCAGTTATATTATTTAGTTACAAATATAGATTGTTTCTAAACTATTTTTTATCGTTTTCAGACGTGCGTTTTAATAGCTGAGGGGGGTTGCACATATAATCAAGGTACGACTCCGAATAATCCCGAAACAACGACTTCTGAAAGCCTCCAGCCGACTACTGTGCCACAGCAGACGACCACGGAGAGCAGTGAGTCCGAAACAACAACTGTACATACATCTGACACTACGACCGTCGAATCTGACACCACACCAGATGTAACAACTCCAGTTGATGACACGACACCAGATGTAACAACTCCAGTCGATGACACGACACCAGATGTAACAACTCCAGTTGATGACACGACACCAGATGTAACAACTCCAGTTGATGACACAACACCAGATGTAACAACTCCAGTTGATGACACGACAGGGTCAGGTGAAACTGACACTACACCAGATGTAACAACTCCAGTTGATGACACGACAGGGTCAGGTGAAACTGACACTACACCAGATGTGACAACTCCAGTTGATGACACAACACCAGATGTAACAACTCCAGTTGATGACACGACACCAGATGTAACAACTCCAGTTGGTGACACTACACCAGATGTAACAACTCCAGTTGATGACACGACAGGGTCAGGTGAAACTGACACTACACCAGATGTAACAACTCCAGTTGATGACACAACACCAGATGTAACAACTCCAGTTGATGACACAACACCAGATGTAACAACTCCAGTTGATGACACAACACCAGATGTAACAACTCCAGTTGATGACACGACAGGGTCAGGTGAAACTGACACTACACCAGATGTGACAACTCCAGTTGATGACACAACACCAGATGTAACAACTCCAGTTGATGACACGACAGGGTCCGGTGAAACTGACACTACACCAGATGTGACAACTCCAGTTGATGACATAACACCAGATGTAACAACTCCAGTTGATGACACGACAGGGTCAGGTGAAACTGACACTACTCCAGATGTAACAACTCCAGTTGATGACACGACACCAGATGTAACAACTCCAGTTGATGACACAACACCAGATGTAACAACTCCAGTTGATGACACAACACCAGATGTAACAACTCCAGTTGATGACACGACAGGGTCCGGTGAAACTGACACTACACCAGATGTGACAACTCCAGTTGATGACACAACACCAGATGTAACAACTCCAGTTGATGACACGACAGGGTCCGGTGAAACTGACACTACACCAGATGTGACAACTCCAGTTGATGACATAACACCAGATGTAACAACTCCAGTTGATGACACGACAGGGTCAGGTGAAACTGACACTACACCAGATGTAACAACTCCAGTTGATGACACGACACCAGATGTAACAACTCCAGTTGATGACACAACACCAGATGTAACAACTCCAGTTGATGACACAACACCAGATGTAACAACTCCAGTTAATGACACAACACCAGATGTAACAACTCCAGTTGGTGACACAACACCAGTTGTAACAACTCCAGGTGAATCTGACACAACTGAAGAAACTACAACAGTTTTGTCCACGACTGCAGAAGGGGGTGAGACCACTACGAAGGAGCCTTTCAACCCCTGTCCTCAAGGGGTGTTCGGGAACGTGCCCCACCCGGAACTGTGCAACGAGTTCTTCGCTTGCATGAGCGGGACAGCGATACAACTGCCCTGCCCGGATGGGTACGAGTTCGACCCTAAATCTACAGTGAGTAACTAGTTTTATCTAACGATTTTGTCACCGTAAGTGTCGGTTATCGAACCGCAAGTCGCAGAATAAAAAGTACCCTATCTCCTTTCAAGAAAGGACATTACAATTGACTGCTTGACAACCAGCCAATTACAGTCTAATTTTACTGTTACTAGTCCGGTTTTTAGATATTGAGTATTGAGTGTAGAGTAATGAGTTTTTTTTAACTGGCTTACCGCAAAATATAACAGGCTTCTACATTAATTAAATAAATACTATAAAACATACGACACTTGGCAATGGTGTAGCTTTTTAACAGTGAATGATTTTATAATCGAACCAGTACTTCCAGAGGTTACTTACATACATACATACATAAACTCACGCCTTTTTCCCATGGGGGTAGGCAGAAACCACAGAACGCCACCTGCTACGATCCTTACATACTCCTTTCGCCTCATCTACGTTCATACATCTCGTCATACAAGCACGCCGGTTACGAGTACTCCGCACCTGACTTTTCTGAAGAACCTCACCAATAAGGTCAGTGTAGGTCTTCCTAGGGCGACCCCTCCCTGCGTTACCACTCACCTCTGCCATATAAATACCTTTTGTTAATCGTCTTTCACTCATCCTCTCAACATGACCGAACCATCTAAGCATACCTTTTTCCATCTTTGTCACTACACCCTCTTATAATCCTCTTTCAATCCCGTATAACCTCATTCCTCACTCTATCGTTTAAAGTACCACACATACTCCGCAAGGAACGCATTTCCACAGCATTAATCGTACTCTCATGTTTGTTTGACTTCTTACAAACATACTTTATAACTTTACTCGTTTGCGTAGTTTTAGAATTAAGCAAGAAGTTGTAAATTATGCCACGTCAACCGTTAATTTTTTCGCCTATGTAGACCATGTGTTATTCTGATGTATAAGCTATATTACTGTAAAGGTGCTGATAGACTTGAGCATTCACTTGTAACAGAACATCGAGCATTCGCCGTTTTAAATTTGTCGAACTGAACAACAAGCCGAGCCAAGCATAGAGCCAAACATTGCTATGAACATTTTTTTGAGCATTCTAGTGAACGCTCTAGTCGATACTCGTCAAAAAATATTCTTCACGAAGATGTCAGACTTGATGGTCGCGTGTGCTGCATTTATACTCATTGGTTATGTAAAAAAAAAATGAAAAATAGAAGATGGTGGCAAACTAATCTCGCAGAGCGGCGGGGCGCGGAACGATGACCGAAGCTTCGCTCGGCAAAAAGCTCGAAGCAATGATCGCTAAAATGCTCGCCAGAACGCTCGATAGAATGCTCGCTAATGTTCTCGTATTTTTATGTGATGTAACATTCGCACAAATGCTCATTACAAGTGAATGCTCAAGTTTATCAGCACCTTAAAGGTTCATCAAAATCCGTTCAGTAGTTTATGCGTGAAAGCGTAACATACATCCAATCATTCTCACAAACTTTCGCATTTCTAATATTAGAAGGATAGGATGCAAGGTGCAGTTTTATATCCAATTTTGGTTTGCCATAAAAAACACCTGCTCAATCATCATCTGCCTAGCCTTTTCCCAATTATGTTGGGGCCGGCTTCCAGTCTAACGGGATGCAGCTGAGTACCAGTATTTTACATGGAGCGACTGCCTATATGACCTGCAAGACCCAGTAACTAGGTAATACGATACCCCTTGGTAAAACTGGTTGTCAGACTTTCGGGCAAAAGACAACTGCTCAATAACTATAATAAATACTTGTTTTTTTTTTGACAGTTTGCCTTTTCGTTTCAGGAATGCGTAATCATAGCTGAAGGTGGTTGCACACTCGGTCCAGCAACCACACAAAATCCTGATGGAGATCCCGTACCAGTTGAAACTACCACCTCTCGCGATGTCACCACTGACGCGACTCTGGCACCCATCTGTACTGCGGGAGTTACCGGGCTTATTCCTCACCCAGAGATCTGCAATGCGTTCTACATGTGTGTGAACAGCGTGCCTATACAACTATTCTGCAGTGATGGCTTCGAGTTTGATCCTGTGGCAAGGGTGAGTTTTAGGCGATAAGCACACGGCACCACGCACAGCCGCGGAGTGCGGTGGCGGTAGAGATAAACTACTATAACATGACGCGCCCCTCCATATTACTATTTCAATGTGTGTAGTCACATCCGTATGAAAGAGTTTGTACTTAGTTGTGAGTAATCGTCTTCAGTAGCAGGCCGGCAGATTTGTATGTCAACTAAACATAAATAGCCGACCGCGCAAGACAACGCATCTGTCATTTTCATAGAGTATGTCAGTGCAGCGCCATACTAGTGATAATGAGTGATTAATGACGTCGCTAGTCTAGCAACAAATCGCTGATTTGTTTTTGTTTCGAGACCCGTCTCAGTACGCACACATGCGTTGTGAATCTTTTCAATACTTTTATAAACACTTTCAAACGTTACGCCAACTTTAATTGAGCGATGTAGGATTTGTCAGTTTTTAGTAGTTTGTGTTCTGTGCAGTTTTTTTACATACATAATAACACGCCTGTCATCCCCAAAGGGATAGGCAGAGGTGTATTAGTACACTCATATTTCGCCAGTTATGTTTAAGTCCCATGTAATAGGGGGCGAGTCTATTGCCATCAACCGGGCACAAATCCAGACTCCAAGGCTGCTACTGAGAAATTCCTAATGGAAAAACTCAATAACACTTAGCCAGACCTGGGAATCGAATCCAAGACCATCCGACTTTGACCGGACAATTCAATTCTAAACACATATTTTAATTTAAAACATTATTTTTATTACAGACTTGTGTAGTAATCGCTGAAGGCGGTTGCACCCTCGGTCCTGCAATTACCACGGAACCACCAGCTCCGACCACACCCGCACCTATCTGCCCTCCAGGGCAATGGGGCAACATACCGCATCCAGATCGGTGCGACGCATTCTACATGTGCGCAGGTGGAACTGCGATACAGTTGTACTGTAGTGAAGGATTTGAGTTTGACCCCAATTTAAGGGTAAGTGATATTTGTTACTAGCCAGGGCCGTCTTTAAACTATTGGAGGCCCTGAACACATCACTGGGCCCCTGAGTTTTGTTATGAATTTTGATAGTTGGAAATTGAGTTCCCTTCAATGTCCAATTAAACCTAAGAACCTTGTATTGAATAGGGTCCTAACAATGCGTAGAATGGGTCAGCTGCAAAGAATAATTAAGGGCAGGCCGGGCCCCCCGGATTTTGTGGGCCCCTGGGCACTTGCTCATAGTGCCGAGTAGAAAAGAGGTGCTAGCTTCTGCCAGCGACTTCGATCGCGTTATAATAACTATCTGCGTTGCAAATTTCACCGCAATCCATTCAGTGGTTTGAGCTGAGTGATGATGGATGATTCAGTCAGTAAACGTTGCCTTATATTTATATGAATAGATATCGGAAATAGTTACTGACATCGCTTTGACTAAATGTAATGTAATTTACAGACTTGCGTAGCCATAGCTGAGGGAGGCTGTACTCTCGGATCACAAACCACTCCAGCTATAGAAACAACTACGGCAAGTTCCGGCGAAGAATCAGAAGAAGTATCCCCAACAACAGAATCTAACGAAGAAACGACAGATGACTACGAATTAACCACAGTAGATGATTTAACAACAGAACAAGCAACAACTGCCGGATCCGCAGAAACCACTGATTCTTATGAAACAACAGATCCGTCAATAACAACAACGGATTACAATGATGTAACAACAGCATCGTCAGAGGAAACAACAGAATCTTACACTACAACTGAATCATCAACAAGCGATGATTATTCTGGTGAAGTAACAACTCCGTCTGTAACAACAGAATCGGATGAAGAAGCGGAATCATCAACAACAGATGCATCTCAAACAACAGCCTCTTATGAAACCACAGAGAGCTCTGAAACTGATGCACCATCTAAAGAAGATTCAGAAGAGGTTACAGTGCCCATTTGCCCTGTAGGTGTGTATGGTAATGTACCAGACCTGGAGAGGTGTGATGGATACTACATTTGCGCCGCTGGTGTCCCCATATCGCTGACGTGTAGTGAGGGATTCGAATTTGATCCGGAAACGAAGGTAAGTGATTATTAGTCTAGAAATAAAGCTAAGAACCGTATTGTTCACGTCAGTTTTCAAATAAAAAAAGTTCCATCAAAATCTGGCCATTCGCTAAGGAGCTAGGATATCACAGACAGACAAATAGACAGAGACGACAAATTTATAACACCTCTCTATTTGGGGTGCGTCGCATATCATTATAATAACATTTGGTATAATTTCATTTTAATAACGTTTACAAGGTAGGTATAACAAACTTGAGATAATACCAACTGTTGATATAATTATATCGTAGTGGTCGTAAAGCTCGATTGCTTAGCATAAGTTCTTGGGTTGGATTCCCAGGTCGGGCAAAGTGTCATTGGGTTTTTCTATTAGAAATTTCTTAGTAACAGCCTCGGAGTCTGGATTTGTGCCCGGTTGATAGCAATAGGCTCGCCCATGACATGAGAATTAAACATAACTGGCGAAATCTGGGTGTACTAATAGGTATACCTCTGCCTCTGTCTAATACAAATAAAATTTCAGGTATGTGTTGAAATTGCCGAGGGTGGATGCACACTTGGAAAAGGTACCACCACTCCCGCAGACACAGACTCCAGCGAGACCACAGCAGCTCCAGTACCAATATGTGCTCCAGGAGTATTCGGCAATATTCCCCATCCTGAAAGATGCGATGCTTTCTACATGTGTGCCGCTGGCCAAGCTATATTGCTGACCTGTGGTGAAGGACATGAGTTTGACCCTGAGATTCGAGTGAGTTAACCTTAATCTTTGTTTTTCAAGTTCCTTTGCTCGGCTTGCTGTACAAATCAACTGGCGGAAATCGTCACTTAAGAAAAAGCGTTATGCCCCCTTCATGTGATCTTCAGTCTCTTTCCCTTTCTATTATATAACTTTTTGATTTCTCCCTCCATCTGGAGTTAGAAGATTATCTACGATAACATGGCGCGCCCCTCCAGATTACTATTGCAATGTGTATATTCACATCCTTACGAAAGAGTTTGTGTGTAGTTGTAAGGATTCGTCATCAGTAGCAGACAGATATATGTTGGTCATCTAATCATAACTAGCCGACCGCGCAAGACAACGCACGTGTCATTTTAATAGAGTACGTCAGTGCAGCTCCATACTAATATTAATGAGTAATTAATGACGCCGCTAATCAGAGCCGTCTCAGTACGCACAATTGCGTTGTAAATCTTGGTGACGCTTTGTAAATACTTTCAAACGTTTTGAATTTTGGAGGGGAGTGCTATGTTATTTGTTTATCTCTTGTATGTATATATGAGAAAAAAATATTGAAATGATCTTCATCATGAATCTCATACACTACTTCAATCATATATGTATTTTTTAGGATTGCGCGCTCATAACTGAAGGTGGATGCACCCTTGGACCCAGTACTGGAACAACACCCGATGCTGCCACAACTGTACCAGAAGCTGAACCAGTCACCACTCCTGCAGCCACGGAAGCCACAACTGTGTCAGAAGCTGAGCCAGTCACCACTCCTGCAGCCACCGAGGCCACAACTGTGTCAGAAGCTGAACCGGACACAACTCCTGAAGCCCCGACTGCAGAACCAGTTGAAACGACTTACGCACCGGTTCCGACAGCCCCGGATGATGAGGATGAGGTTACACCGGCGCCTATTTGTCCACCCGGAGTATTTGGCAATGTACCCCATCCGGATAGGTGCGATGCCTTCTACATGTGTGCTGTAGGCAATCCCATATTCCAAATCTGCAGTGATGGACATGAATTTGACCCCGTTATCCGGGTAAGTTGTATTTCTTCTTCTTTCTTTCTTTTGACTGCCTCGTTGGTCTAGTGGTTCTTGGGTTGGATTTCTAGGTCGGGCAAAGTGTTATTGAGTTTTTCCATCAGGAATTTCTCAGTAGCAGTCTCGGAGTCTGGATTTATGTCCGATTGATGGCAATAGGCTCGCCCCCTATTACATGGGACTTCAACGTAACTGCAAGATGTGTGTGTACTAACGAGTACACCTCTGCCTAACTCTTCGGGGATTACAGGCGTGATGTTATGTTAAATTCTTTTTTGCTTTTAAGCTGTTATTTTAACATTGGTGGCGCATGTGTTGGATCATTTGGCTCCCTCCATAATGGTTGAGCTAGGTGGTGCTGATCCATGCGTCATGCTCGTGAACGGGTGCTGTCAGTTGGGATTGGTCATCTCTTAACTGCTATGGCTTACATCTTTATTTTTATTATTTTTAACTACTGTTTTATATTCATCTTCATTGTGATCACAACATGTAGAATCAACAAGAATAATGTAACCAGGATTTTGTAAAAACCTAATTTAAAAGAGTGCCGTGGAGTTTCTTGCTCGTTCTTCTCCATAGAGGCCTACCTCCGTTTTGGAACGAGCAACTAGCTTCATTTTTCGGATTAACTGACTGACATCTTGACTATTCAAAAGTGCCTGTAAATTGGTCTAATTGAAATAAATGTTTTGACTTTGACTTTGACTTTGATTACAAACAGGTAAAACGAAATTTCGAGAATCTTTCCGTGTGTAATGCACTACTTACCCAAAATATTTTTGTTTAGGACTGCGCGCTTATAGCTGAAGGTGGTTGCACCCTTGGATCTAACCCAGCACCAGATGTTGAAGACGTTACTACACCGAAGCCGGAAAGTGAGGGGCCTACACAATTTGTTTGTCCTCTTGGAGTATTTGGAAATATTCCACACCCAGAAAGATGTGATGCGTTCTACTACTGTACTGGTACTTTTGCGATAGAGAGAACCTGCAGTGCTGGCCAAGAATTCGACCCAGCTGTCGCAGTGAGTGTTTATAATATCACTAGCTTTTGCCTGCGAATTCGTCCGCGTAAATGTCGGACTCCCCTTAGAGAGTGAATTTTGGAAAATCCCTTCGTGACCTCTACTAACTATAATCTACGTCTCTGCCAAATTCAATCTTTATACGTGAAACGGTTTTCGATATTTCGTGATGAGTGAGTGAGTGATCTTTCACTTTTTTATATAAAGATAGATAATACTAGCCTATTGTTATGCAGGGCAAAGGCCTCTTCTCTTACAGAGAAGGCACGAGCATTGATCACCATGCTGGCTCAAGGTGGATTGGCGATTTCAGTCTAACATTAATCATAACTATAAAAGTAAAATTTATAAAAGTCGTTGACTGCCTCATTGGTCTAGTGGACGCAAAGCGCGACTGCTGAGCATGAGGGCTTGGGTTCGATTCTCAGGTCGGGCAAAAGCGTTATTGGGTTTTTCCATCAGGAATTTCTTAGTAGCAGCCTCGAAGTTTGGTTCTGTGCCCGGTTGATGACAATAGGCTCGCTCACAAGCGTGATGTTATGTTATAAAAGTCGTTTACTGTACACTTTAGTTTAGTTAGACAGACAGAGTATACGTAGTTAAAGGTTATGAGATGTGTCTTATAAAAGCCCTTATAATAATTTAAATAACAATAAGACATCAAGTACAATATTTTCAATAAATACTTAACCATATTCACAGGACTGCGTGAACATTCCTGAAGGCGGTTCAACTTGTACGCTCGGTCAAGAAACAAATCCTCCCAACCCAACAACTTCTGGTCCTGCAAATCCACCAGAGCCAACAACAGTGCCTCCACAACCTGAAGAAGCGACCACAGAAAATGAATCCACTGCTGTACCATTACCAACTTTGAAGCCTGAAGATTCAGAAGAACAAGAGGTGGTTACTGAAACAGTACCTGGACCTGAAACTACAGAAGTACCACCACCTGAGACTACTCAACCACCTATTACAACGACAGAAGCAGAAGTAACTACGCCAGTACCGATATGTGCTCTTGGTGTGGTTGGAAACGTGCCCCATCCAGAACGGTGTGATGGTTTCTATTTGTGTACTAGTGGAATAGCAATTGAATCTATATGCAGTAATGGCCATGAATTTGATCCAGTATTAAGGGTAAGTCAATTGAACGGTTATTAAATATTCTAAGGGTTCAGTAGTTAGCTCGCCGTCCGATCAAAGACCAGATCCGGGTCGACGGTGCGTTTTGTTCCACGCGCGCCTCAAAGAGCTGTCAGCACAGGGACGGGGCCCTAATAGGGCCAAACGCCTGCCGGGGTCGCGGGACGTCTTAACAGGATACCGTGGCCCTGGAACGCAAAGGGCAACAGAAGGAACAGGGTGGTTTTTTAGTCAGTAAAGGTCTGACAGTCCCTTCCGCCCCATCCAGGGCGGATGATTAATTTGATGATTTTTATGCAATGATGTGATGCAAACAGGACCATATTATTTTTCAAGTCCGTCTGTCTATAAAAAGCACGTAAAGCCGTTGGTCCTGCCCCTGATCTCTCCCTGGTCGAGTCAGGTTGCCGTTCCATCGGATTATGAGAGTGAGGGAAGAGGGAGTGCACCTATGTTTGCACATTTGTTGGTTTATACTAATAACAAGCTTCTCTTCGTGACTTCATCCGTATGGTTTTTTCACCTACGTTAAGTTACGCCTTCAGCTTTACTATAGATGATTATCAAAGCCTCGTATTCATGGTAAACATTTGTTTAGCAACATGGTTGCAAACATGTTGCCGAGTTGCTGTCAACATATTGCGGGCAACGCTTGTGTTGCGGAGTTGATCACGCCATGTTGCAGAGTTGATGCCCGGCGAGCGAAAACATCAGTTTGTCAACAGTTGACGTGTGTGGACAACCCATATTGATTTAAACAAAGTTTCCAGCAGCGTTCTCGCCGTTCATCAACAACGTTGATCAACTGTTGCTACACAAATGTTTACCATGAATACGAGGCTTAAGCTGAGTTTTAAGCTAAGAATTGATTGACTTTGGGCTCAAAAGTAGCACATCTAATATAATACTATTTTAATTTTAGACTTGTGTCGAAATAGCCGAAGGTGGCTGCACACTTGGATCAAGCACAGGCAAAAATCCAGATGACAACATGTCAGGGGACTCTGGCAAAGTTATAACGTCGACAGCTGCAAATGAAGTGACTGCTCCACAGCCGATCTGTGCCCCTGGTCAGTTCGGCAACATTCCCCATCCGGAGCGTTGTGGATCGTTCTATATGTGCACAGGTGGAATTGATATACTGCTGCATTGTGGCGAAGGATTTGAGTTCGACCCGGTCGCTAGGGTGAGTAATTAAAAAGAAAGAAAGAAAGAAAAACTATTTATTCCCGCAAAAATGACGCACGTAGCATAGCAAATTTTTGTTTACAAAAGCTCAAGCAAAAAACTCAAGCAAGCTAAGTCTAAAAACTTAGACTTAAATCGATTATGAATTATATTTTTTATTGTACTTAGAACAATTTGCCTGTGTCTCTGTCTACTTCCCCTATTTCGTACTTCCCTTCAAAATTAGGCCCATGGGGTAATAAAAAAGTAATAATGCCAATCTTTATGATTTACTTTGGTTCGAATTTGTGCTTTAAGATGATTAACTCAAGAAATAAGATTTGTCATACAATCGAATTCTCCCTTTTTCACCCCCAATCCTCCTCTTTATGTTGATTTGCAGCCGTGACTGAAATTCCATTGACGGAGGGGTCCATATTACTATTTCAATAATATACATAGGTAAAGAAAAGAATTTTTTTCCAGACATGCGTGCAAATTGCGGAAGGTGGTTGCACTTTAGGAGGTGACCCAGCCAAGAAGCTCCAAGCAACCTTCGTGCCGGAAGACCAGAAGACTAGCTTCGAATGCCCAAAAGATGCGGTTGGCAATGTAGCTGACCCAACAAGATGCGATGCGTTCTATAGTTGTACTGAAAGAGTACCGATACATATCTTATGTGCTCAAGGATTCGAATTTGACAGTGCTGCAAGGGTAAGTTTCTCAAAGTCAAGGTCAAGGTCAAAGTCAAGTTCAAGGTCAAGGTCAAGGTCAAAACATTTATTTCAATAAGACCACATCTAAGGCACTTTTTCAATATCATTTAGGAGAGAAAAAAATTAATCTAATTGCCCCTTTCAAAAAGTAGTTTCGTATGGAGAAGTATAGACTGTTTTACAATATTTAGTAAAAAAAAAACAGCTGTGTTTCATACTTTTAGATTGTGTAGGTCTTCCACTTTTATTTTTGTCCCACTGTAGGGCAAAGGCCTCTTCTCATACAGAGAAGGCACGGGCATTAATCACTACGCTTGCTCAAGGCAGATTGACGAATTCTGACTTATATTAATCATAAAGTCCAGGATTCCTCACAATTTTTTTCTTCACCGATGTCGGTAACGTCAAAGATAAACTTAGAAAGCAAATATAAATTGAAAAAGCCACATTTGTAGGTA
This sequence comes from Hoplodrina blanda, assembly GCA_949316365.1. NCBI lineage: Eukaryota > Metazoa > Arthropoda > Insecta > Lepidoptera > Noctuidae > Hoplodrina > Hoplodrina blanda. Next base: position 1,497,951 of record OX438573.1, on the reverse strand, counting down.
CTTGCTCGATATCGAACACGCAACCTCATGAATCAGAAGCGGGTATCTTAACCACTAGGCGAAACGATCATTTCCAACTTTCCCCTGACTCAAAAAATTATAGCTCAACCATCAACGTCTCATTCCAGAAATGCATAGAAATTGCTCCCGGAGGTTGTACCCTAAGCAATAAGGAGACCATCTTGCCAACTCCAGACAAAACCAACGGTGAACCCAAGACTTCGGAAGAAGTGGAGACCACAGCTTCGATCTTGTGCCCCAATGATGTAACAGGAAACATTCGTGACGCTGACAGCTGTATAGCCTTTTACAGATGCACAAATGGTCGTGCATTGAAATTGTACTGCGCTCATGGTTTTGAGTTCAATCCTGAATTACAAGTAAGTTTTGGTGTGTTGAAAGAAAGAAAGAATGAGAGTAAAGCAAAAGTGGATCTAGGATTGATGTTTAGGGGGGAGGGGGGGAGGGTTGACCCCGCTGTGGGTAGACTTTTAGCAAAGTAAACACTAAAAGAGACTCAACATTTTGTAATTGATGTCAATTGTACTTTTGATGGTAATAATAAAATTAATATTTGCAAAACAAGATTATGTAGAATAATACTTATCTATATGTATATAAAATTTGTCACGGAACAACTCAGATGCTTATGGAGTAGGAGGGGGGGGACTTAACACATTAACCGCCGCGTAGGGCATAATTAATATGTGCCCTACGCTTGTGGAGGTTTGACCTTCAACAGTTTTGGCCCGGCGGTGAAAGTATTAAGCCTCTTAGTCCCCTCAATGATAGAAAGTGTGTCGTTTTCGTCGCCTTCTTTTCATTTTTTTATATTGTTAATATAAAACAAAGACGTTTCCTGCCGTCTGTTCACTTAGATCTTTTAAACTACGCAACGGATTTTGATGCAGTTTTCATCAATAGATAGAGTGATTCAAGAGGAAGGTTTATGTATCTACATTGCACCCATGCGAAACCGGGACGGGTCACTAGTCCATTATAAATTCAACAAACCACTTTCTTTACAGACTTGCGTAGAAATCGCAGAAGGAGGTTGTTCACTTGGCACTACTGATCAAAAGGCACCAACACCAGAAGAGACAAACACGCCATCAGAAATAGACGCTTCTTTAGAAGAATTACTGGCACAACAAGAAGCAGCTGAACATGCAATGGAAAAAATGGCTGAGGAAAGCTGCCCCATTGGTGTATACGGGTATATGCCAGACCCTGAGGCCTGTGAGTCTTATTACTTCTGCGCAAGTAGCTACGCGACGAAGTTGTATTGTAGCCAAGGATTCGAGTTTGATCCGGAAACGAAGGTGAGTTGTACTTTTTTTATTTGTCTTTTATAATGTTTTCTTTGTTGTCTTTTATAATGCGCACAGCAAAGGAGTGGAACTCCCTGCGTCTGTATTTCTGAATGCATTCGACCCTAATATCTTGAAAGTTAGAGTGTACAGGGCTTCTTCTGTGTAATTTTACTTCATTGTAGACTTTGTCTCTGTTATCTCTGACCTAGACTAACGTCAAAAGCAAACCTATCTCATATAAAAAAAAATGTGGTACTTTTTAGGGTGTCAAATTGACTCCCCTGTCTGTCTGTCCGTCTAGCTGTATCTTTTAAATCGTAATAGGTAGAGAGTCGAAATTTGTGCGAGGTCTTGGGTTCGATTCCCAGGTCGGGCAAAGTGTTATTGGGTTTTTCCATCAGGAATTTCTCAATAGCAGCCTCGAAGTCTGGATTAGTGCCCGGTTGATGGCAATAGGCTCGTCCCTATTACATGGGACTTAAACATAGTACTGGCGAAATGTGGGTGTACTAATAGGTTTAGGTTTAAAGAATTTATTTATTCTCATAAGAACAATTACAGTTCACTTAGAATGAGATACAAATAGTTAATATCAAGATAAGTATTTTAGATGTTCGCATTCTGGTGCGTTGATGACGTCATCGGTTACAGATATGTTTACTGTCTGCCTACCCCTTCGAGGATTACAGGGGTAATGTTATGTTAACTTAAACCTTTATTTCTCTTCCACAGACCTGTGTCCACATATCACAAAGCGGCTGCTCAGCAAAATTAAAAGAAAAAACGGTTTGATCGCCTGGCACTACGACCACTGAACAAAATGACTTTGGCACTATAACATAAATTGAGTAATCTTATTTACAAATAACATTTTATACTTTTTTATCGTTGTTAGACCACTTACCTAGCGGTACTTTGTCAGTTGTTCATCTGGCACTAAAAGTACCAAGTGGTCAGAAACGAAATATTGTAATAAGATTACTTAATATGTAATCTGTATATAAAATTAATCATTATACAAATGAAACTTTTAGATCTACAGCTAAAAAAATGGTTGTTTGATAAATTGATTATCAGGTAGAGAAGAAGTGAGGAATCTGCTAGAAGACGGAAAGAGATGGAGAAAGTATCTTTCTCTCTTTCTAGTGATAATAATTTAGCATTAAAATTAGTAGATATAACATGGCTAGATATTATTCTTCTTCTAGTAGGGCTGTCCGTACTTGTTTAAATTCAATTATTTTTTTCTTATTTTCCGATTTTTTTTTTTCTACAATTCCAATTAAGTATGGTCTTAAGTCCCAAGATTTCTCGATTCATCTCTGTTGATAATCAATTTCTGAAAAATAAAAGAAACAACAAAAAAGAATCTGAATTTCAAATATTTTTTTTTCCTGAAATTATTTAATTAATGTTAGATATTTATTAATTTAATCTAAATATTTGAAATATTTCGCACCGTTACTATGTTTTGTATTATTTGTAATAAAAGTCTTTGAATTTAATGTAGGATAAGTATTTATTTATTGTATTATATTGCATAAGTATACAACTATAGTCTGATTATAAGTAATAAATTATTATATAAAAGCAAAAACCAGAGAGGTGCGAAAAAAAGTGTTGTAAATAAAAAGTTTCATGTTTTAATTATGTGTTTTAATTTTTACGTGATTAATATTTACGTTCACGTGATTACTCTTACAGATCCTTAAATTTTTTGAAAATATAATATAGCTCATGTCACTCGGGGATTCCCAACAGTGAAAGAATTTTTCAAATCGGTTCAGTAGTTTCGGAGCCTATTCAATGCAAACAAACATACAATCAAATCTTTCCTCTTTAAAATATTAGTATATGTAGATATAACTAATAATTAAATATAGGTCATCGGGTCATGGGATCCGTGTGTCCACGGCCTTTTCAAAGAGTTGACGCGAGAGGGCTGACTATTAGGCCGCTATCACACGGACTGCACCACAACAACCGCACGCAGTCTCTATATTCAACTGCATGCAGTTGTATGTTCGACTTCGTGCAGTCATGATACCAACTGCACGCGGTCGGCTGCAGTCGAGAGAAGTAAATATCAATTGTATGCAGTCGTGCCTTCAACTTCACGTGGTCGACTTGCAGTCGAGAGAAGTCAATATCAACTGTTGTAGCCGACCGCGTGAAGTTGTAGCCGACCGCGTGAAGTTGAAAGCACGACTGCAGCCGACCGCGTGCAGTAGGTATCATGACTGCACGAAGTCGAACGTACAACTGCATGCAGTTGAATATAGAGACTGCGTGCGGTTATTGTGGTGCAGTCCGTGTGATAGCGGCCTTACCTTGGCTAGAAGCATTGTCATCCAACGTTATAATGCGGCCAGTCAGGCATTTGCCGTTGAGGGCGATGCGAAAGAATTTTTCGATGTCATTTAGTTTTAGTGTTTTTTTTTAGTTCTGACTTTTGTACAAATAACAGAGCTCTAGACTACTGGAATTGTTTGGTTCTTTTCAGTTTTTCTTTAATTAATTTTTCACAATATAGCTTCTGGTTGTCGCCGTATGGAATTTTTATTACTGTTACTGTCTTTACTGGCACTCACAAGATAAAGCACTAATTACACTTGGCTGAATTTAGTCGTCTACAATCAGAGAAACTTCTAAATGATTCAGTCAGTCAGAAACCATCCTTGGTTCTGAATTTAGGGTGCTAGCTGGCTGAATGCTTGACTAAATCTAGTAACAACTGAATTTAGACAAAGAAAAAGACAAAGAAATTAGGACAAATCGTTTGACATTGGTGTCGATTCTATTATGCACGAACTAAACTTAATAATTTAGACTGTTTCTTTCTTTTCCTTAATGGCAATTTTAATAATTTCTTCAATATACTTAATTGTATGGATGTGTCAATCTGACACATCCATACAATTAAGTATATTTGACATCTTAGAACGTATTATATTAAAAGTATAGAGAAGTTGAAGGCGAAATTAATTTGACATCTCTAACTTTGTTTGTAAGTGTCACCGTCCTTCTCTTTAGATGTATGTCAGTAAGAGATGCCAATTCTCTCTTAGTCTAGTTTGTGAACAAGGGAATCGGCACCATTGATTGATTGAAAAGCTCCCGATCACTTGATCAACATATTCTACTACGTACTAATCTTAGTTCAATTTAAATCATCAGTGTTTTTCAGGCCGAAAAATTTGGAATACAATATGCACCGCTTAACTTATACCAATGAACATAACGTTGTATCGACCACACTACTTAGTTGTTCCATAAACTCTTTCGTTTTCCCATAAACTATCTGAAATCGCAGCTTCACAGAAATTGGATGATTGATCAGCTCTTTAAATACCAGATCTATAGTATCCCCATCACCATTTACAAAAGAATTTAGAATTTTATTCACAATTCCATCTCCATAATTACTTTTAATGATCTTGTCGAGAACTTGACGAGCATATAATTTTACAATCGTTGCGAGTGGACAAACTAGTTCTACAGAATTGAATAGTTTAAGTTTATTGAAAATATTGTAGCCGCCTAAAAATTTTCTAGTTGGTATTTTTGATTTTGTTTTTTTACAAGAATTTACTGTGTGATTTCCGTTTATGTGTTTTGGGTTACAATTTGTTTTCCAAATTACATTATTTTTAGCTTCGATTCCAGTATTTCTCTTAAACCTTGACATAAAGTCAAAAGCGCCACCAAGAATGTTGGTAATAGGTATTTGATTTAAATCAAATATTGGTAGAGAATCAGGCAATTTATTTAGTACAAAATTATTGTCTTTTTGTTTAATTGTCTCACGAAAAGCGATTTTGGGAACTTGATGACTTTGACTTTGACTCTGACTTTGACTTTGACTCTGAGCTTCTCCACTTGAGACATCTTTATCTTGAACTGGACTTAAGTCAACTTTGCCATCAGAGCTAGTAAGAGTGGCATTATCAAAAACTTTTAGATTAAGGGTAGAATTACTTTGGTTGCTATCTATAGGCTTATCAGAAACAAGTTTATTTTCATCTACTTTACTTTCTTGATTCTGATTTTCACTTCTTCTGAATTTAATGTCAATAATTGGATTTGATTTATCGTCAAAAGATTTTGAAGTTTTCGTGATATTTGTATTTGAATCATTTAAATGTCTTCTTGATCTATCTTTAACAGTAACATTTTTATCATTATTTTGTAAATTAGGAGAATTAACGTGAACGTTTGTTATTGTACCAGAATTTAATATTAAAAATATATTATGTTTTGCGTTTAAATTTGTGTGTTTTTGATTAAATATGTTTGATAGTACATTACTAATCGTTGAATTAATAAATTCGCTTATTAATTTGGACTTGTTTGAGTTGAGATTTTCAATAGTTTTACCGTTGTTTATTTGAAGATTACCATTATTTGCAGGAGAATTGACTGACAAGCCATCCATGTTTCCAGTATTTATAATCACAAAAACGTCTTTTACTTCGTCGTTTTTGTCTTCATTACTTGTCCTCTTGTGTAAGGAATTATCAAAAGGAAAATTGTTATTTAATATCTCATTATTTACACTGTCATTACCATTGTTTGTATTTAAATCATTATTTTTGTTTGAAGTAAGTTGAGAATCTAATTTAGCAATTTTACTTTTATTTCTCCTTCTCAATGGAATGTCAGATCTCCAGGATATTTCAGCTTTATCATTCGAAGTTTCTTCTAAATTGTTTTTTCCATCAATATTTTCTGATAAAGGAGCAGTTACTTCATTTTCTAATACAATGGAGTTGTTCTTCATGTTGGAGGATGATCGTCTACCACTAACTCCATTACCTGCAGGACCTAATTTATCATTACGTACTAAATCACTGGTCAAATTTTCATTACTTGCATTATCATTTAGTACTGTACTGACATCTTTAATTACAGTATTAGTTGCATTGTTTTCCTTGAAATTCTTATCAGTTTTAAATGGATTACTTCGTGTTTCATTTGCATGTTTATTTTGAAGTCCAGGCTCCTGTAAAATAAAATCAGTGTTTATATCAGACTCGCTTCTCCCCGTGACTTCGTCTGCATATTCTACAGATTTAAAAAATAATCTTAAATTATACCACAGGAACGCCAAAACTGGATACAAAATATCCTGTGTTAAGCTAGATCAATATCTATAATTTTGTGTGCTTAATCCCAGCTAATTTTGTTCAGCTGTTTAAGCGTGAATGAGCAACAGACATGCATCCATCCTTACATTTCTTTTTCGCATTTATAATAGTAGTGAGATTTTAAGATACATAAACATCTAAAATGTGTACCTAGCATATTCCGTTCAGCCGTTTAAACGTGAAATAGTAAGAAACATTCACGCATCCATCCATCCATCCTCACAAACTTTCACGTAACAGTAGTAAAAATGAGATGAGATGGCAGTTCATAAAGAGAGTATTTTTCTCCTGACTTACCGTAGCATTATCAACCTTAGACGTATTAGCAGAAGTGTCATTTACTGAATTGGTCGACAGAGGCGATGATTCTGTTTCTGTCGTGTTATTTAAAATTCGTATTGCTGTTGTTGAGTTGTTTACTACCAAATCATCTGTTCCATTATGTAATATTCCTTTATTATGATTCTGTATAATACTCCGGTCCATTTCATTATCATCATCAGCTATAATCACTTGGTTAATGTTACTTATAATTTGGTTTTCATTATCTTTTACGTCGATTTGTTGGATTAATTCTGTGACTTTTTGATTACCTTTGCTCTGGTTGGTTTTTAATACCTGTGAATTTATAGAGATTTATGCAAGTTTCGAACTTTGATTAGTTCAGTTTAAACGAGCTAACCCACAAGATATCGACTGTTAAACTAATTATGTAAAGGTAATGAAATGTTTTTTCATTTTTTCGAATTTCTCAATAGTTTTTTTTTTCTAAAAAACTTAACTTATCGTCTCAACATGACCGAACCATCTAAGCATACCCTTTTCTATCTTTGTCACTACATCCTCTTTTAATCCGCAACGGTCCCGTATATCCTCATTCCTCACTCTATCGTTCAAAGTTACACCACACCTACTTCACAAGGAACGAATTTCCACTAAAATAATATAATAAAAATTAAAAAAAAAATCAGAATTAAAAGATGTAGGTACCACTAAATTGTTGACATTAGAAGCAATGACTCCATCTTGCTTAGCCAGTGGTGACAGCAGTGATGTCGGACAGTGCAATACAAATAATACTGTATCTGAAACAAGAAAATGGCAATTGAAATGTTATTCACACTGAATGTAAGAGAGAGAGAAAAGAGAGAAAAAAAGAACCGTGGAGTTTCTTGCTCGTTCTTCTTTATAGAGGCCTACCTCCGTTTTGGAACGAGCAACTAGCTTCAGTTTTCGGACTAACTGACAGACTCCTTGACAATTCAAAAGTGCCTGTAAATTAAATGGTCTTACTGAAATAAATGTTTTGACTTTAACATCGGTGAAGGAAAACATCGTAAAGAAACTTGGACTTATAATAAACTAGCACTCTCCCCGCGACTCCGTTCGCGTGATTTTTCTTACGGATCCCTAATTTTTTGATGATAAAATATAGCCTATAGCATGCACTCAGTGATAACATAGCTTCCAATTTGTGAAACAATTTTCAAAATCGGTTCATTACTTCCGGAGATTACCCCCTACATACAAACTTACAAACAAATGTTACCTTCTTTAAATATTAGTATAGTATAGACTTTTCCCCACGTGTTTTCGTGGACGCAGACGAAGTAGCTTAATAAAAAGTAGTCTATGTCCTTCTCTAGGGTTGAAACTTACCCTGTACCAAATTTCATCAGAATCGGTTCAGTGGTTTTTTTCCTAGTTGGTGGTGTGACACCCCTGTTCCTCGGAGAGCACTTAAAGCCGTTGGTACTGCGCCTGACGTCGCCCCGATCGTGTCAGATTGCCGTCGCATCGGACTATTACGAGAGTGAGGGCCAAGAGAGTTCACTTGTGTTTGAGCACACACGTGGCACACTATATCCTTCGTATATCCATTATAAAAGCGAAATAGTACCTAGTTTTTATACAATTTGGTATATTGCATTCACGTGTAATTACGTATGACTCTGTTTGCAAATAATAATTAAGTAGGTATTGTAAAACATTGATTTTAAAAGAGTACGTATGGAGTTTCTTGCCCATTCTTCTCTATACAAAACTACCTTTTGGAAGGGGCAACTAGATTCAATTCTACTTTTTTTTTCTTGTAATGACGTTTAAAAGTGCCTTAAAATGACCTAATTGAAATAAATGATTTGACTTTGACTTTGAAAGTAACTCTGTCTGTTACGCTTTCACGAGTAAACCACTGAACCGATTTTGATGAAATTTGGTGCGAGGTAAGTTTCAACCCCAAGAAAGGAAATAGGCTACTTTTTATGACTTTGCCGCATCTGCAATTACCGGACACTACTACTTACATTTACACGGACGAAGTAGCGGAAAAAAGCTATCTTTATCTTATATTTTTATTATTATGTTAGATACTTACAAAATTTAGTTTTTGTTAACATTTTCGACCTGACTGCTATTAACTATTTATCTTAACAAAATGCATGTCACACACTCAAATGAATTGTACTAATTACAACTAAAACGAATTGATTTATTTTTTGTAATTAAGAATTATTTCTTTTGTTTTTAAATAACAGAACTGTATTTTAAACTAGTTTCTGCATGCGATTTCGTTCGCGTAGAAGTCAAATATACATACTATACAGGGTCATTGAAAATTTACCAGAAACCTGAAAAGGGGTCATTGTACTCATCATTATGAACAACTTTTTTTATGGGACATACCCTGAAATCATTAAAAAAAAATCAGCTGATCCATACATTATGATCGTGTTGGCAATAAGCAGATTTGTAGGGAATAGCTGATTTTTTTTCAATGTCCCTGTATACCTACGTATAATAACAAGATAAAACCACTGAAATTTAAACAGGAAAGCGAAATACTCAATTTCTTTTACTTAGGTTTAGCAGTTTAGTTTTTAAAATCAAAATAACTAAAAAGAAATGTCTTCAATAATTGGGTAATATTATGTTATCTATGATTTAGGAAGCAGATTTTTTTTGACATAAAAGAAAAGATTTTGATAAAGGTACTATCATACTGGCTATCTGCTTTCAGCCACACAATAACGACATTTTTTTAAACTAGATGAGGTTGGGGTTGGGTGGGTTTTATCTTACTAATATTATAAATGTAAAAGTTTGTTAAGATGATTGGACGTTTGTTACTCAAGATCACGCGTAAACCGTTGAACAGATTTGGATAAAAATTGGCACATAAATAACCATTTCCTAGATACTTTTTATTCCGGTAAGGTTTACCCTTGTGATAATAGTTAAAACACACTACATAGGTACATAAACTCACGCCTTTTTCCCATGGGGGTAGGCAGAAACCACAGAACGCCACCTGCTACGAATTACGATACTTACATACTCCTTTCGCCTCGTCCACGTTCATACATCTCGCCATACAACATGCCGGTTACGAGTACTGCGCACCTGACCTTTCTGAAGAACCTCACCAATAAGGTCAGTGTAGGTCTTCCTAGGGCGAGTTAAAACTTAAACTTACTCATTCCAAATAATAGGTGTCTATAGAGATACAGCTACTTACATGAGCTTGATGCAGAAGACAGTATATACTTTTGGACTCGCCTCGCATTAGAGACTACTATTTAATATTTGTAGGAAGAATTTCGCGCCAATTCGCAGAGCGACGCATAGGCACGCGTAGGTACCCGCGCTTTCCTTGTGTGGAGCGCGCGGACAGCGCCCCGCCTCCACACACCGCGCGCCTCACTCCGTCTCAGTCCGGCTCGCACCGCTGTCGAACACTGCCACGTTTTGTTTAGTTCGTTCTGTTCTACCCCTTGAATTTTGGGGTTGTTAGAAGTCAATGTGTACTACGATAGTTTTGTTTGTGTATCTATCAAGAATAAACTGTTTACCAATTCTTAGAAGTGTGTTTTCACTACATATTCTATTATTCTTAAATCTTAACCGCTCAAGCCCCGCGCACTTCATTTTGACGTTATGTAATTTTTAAGAAATATTATAAAATTTAATACCTAGAAAAACAAGAAAGAAATGAAATTAAAATAGTACAGCTATAAATTTCATTTCTTTCTTGTTTTTTTATTAAATTTTTATAGCTATGTCCAGTCCTGACTGACGCCGGCTATTCCCAGACATAACGCATGTATGACATGTATCTTGTAAGCAAGTCCTTTTCTGTGTGTGGGGGGGTTATTACTATTATGATTGAAATAAAACACAGTTTCATACATTTTTCTAAACGTTTAATTATTAGAAACATACAACAATATCCTTATTTACTCTACAGTAATTACAAATGGCGGTGGACCACCTACAGGGCCGTCCGAGGCTGTTGCGTGGGTGCAACCTGGGTGCATGGGTGCAACCGGGTGCATGGGTGCAACCTGGGTGCATGGGTGCAACCTGGGTGCATGGAAGCAACCAAGGTGCATGGAAGCATCCCGGTTTCACAAAAAGGGTGCAACTCGAGGCATTGCACGCATTTAAATTATTGCGTTTGCATAAAGCAATGTTATACAGAGAAAATTATATGAGTTTGTTAAGCACTTTACTGCAATTGTCTAGCACTGCCGCGCCAGTTGCGCTACAGTCCGGCAACTGTTGAGTAACTTTTAGTCAATCATTTTTTTAATTAGTTTTCTCTCCACATAGATTTCTATAGGCGAGTTATTTTTATTTGCCGTAAGTGACGGCCCTGTCCTTTTTCATTATCTTGATTTTTACAAGCTTTTATTTAGCTTGCACTGTTCGTATGTATGTAAGTTGTCCTTTCAAAATTTGCAAACCATTTTTCGACCATTTGTTGGTACCCAATTGAGCTGAAATTTTGCATACACCTTTAAGTTGTGATGACAATACAATGTCCAATACTCAATAATCTATACTAATATTATAAAGCTGCAGTGTTTGTTTGTTTGAACGCGCTAATCTCTGGAACTACTGGTCCGATTTGAATGATTCTTTCAGTGTTGGGTAGTCCATTTATCGAGGAAGGCTATAGGCTATATACCATCACGCTACAACCTACGGGAGCGGAGCAGTAACCAAAGACGCGGGTGTAACCGCGGCGGACAGCTAGTGTAATATATTTTTTTAAAAAAGCTTGTTTTAAAAATTAATTTTTAACAGTTAAAATTTTCAGTTAACAACGCACTAGGCAAGCTGCGGCTTATCGTTTTAATGCTAGCTATGGTTGCCGTGTGTGTTTGGTATTCATGAAAAGCGAGAATTTCTTCTATTACCTGTACCTCCTCACAGTATTCCCTCTATCATGACATTGCATTGTGTACTACAGAATTGGGATGCTGTAAAAATTTAATTTTACACCTCCCTATTTACTGAGTAGTAATTTTACCGTCAGATTTTTTTTTATGTGGCAAGCACTGGCAGACTAGGAAATTGAAATGGTGGGTGTGAGAAAAAAAAACTGTAGACTTAAAAACTTTCTGGAAGAGATATTTTTATGTGGTAACTTTGAAGAAGTTCCTTTTGACATTTAAGCATTAATTAATAATTTTTACAAGGTGCCGCGTCAAATTCCAGGAAGTAAATATGCTAGTGATTCTCAACACGAATTAATAATAAAATAAATAGGTTTTTTTTCAAATATCTTGCCGCTGGGTTTAGGCAGGCGGGGTGATGTACCCGCACGCACACAGTGATATAGTCGCGCGACACTGCCTGCCGCACACGCAACGGGGCGATTCTGTTCTTTGAAAGAGGTGTATTCTGAAATATTGACACCTGCATAAGAAGTTAGCAGACTCGTCCCACAATTAATTTGTTGTACTTCACCGCCTATGTATTTTATCACTCTCCACTTTATATATTTTGTTTGTATGTATATATGTATTTATTATTATAATTTATTCTCGGAAATTTTCTGTATCTGTGCACCTACTATGTTTTGTCTCTGCATCACCCTAAGGTAGACTGGTAGAAAATGCCCAAGGCATTAAGTCCGCCTTTGTACAGTATTTTTTACTTGTGCATAAAGTTTTAAATAAATAAATAAACAAGTTATTATTAATTAGCCAGTAAAACCAGTTGTTCTAATTTTATTTGATTATTTATGCATTTTAAGAAAGCCTCTTATATGACGAGAATGCAAAATGACATCTTGTACCTATATCCATTCCGTTTCTAAAAAACATAAGTTTCTTTCTTTTACATTGAACACAATACAATTTGCTTACTTAAATTATAATTTTAATACAATATAATTTTCATCAAACATAACATAACATCACGCCTGTAATCCCCAAAGGGTTAGGCAGAGATGTACCCATTAGTACACCCACATTTCGCCAGTTATGTTTAAGTCCCATGTAATAGGGGGCGAGCCTATTGCCATCAACCGGGTACAAATCCAAACTCCGAGGCTGCTACTGAGAAATTCCTGATGGAAAAACCCAATAACACTTTGCCCGACCTGGGAATCGAACCCAAGACCTCATGCTCAGCAGTCGCGCTTTACGACCCCTAAACCAACGAGGCAGGCAATTTTCATCAAAATATACAAATATTACTAACTGCTATCTGCTGCTGCTGCTGCTGCTGCTTTGCTATTTTTAGAATTTGTAAAGTTGATTCGGTCCAGGGACGTAGCTGTTATACGGGGCCCTAAGTTGCAGGGGCCCTAAACCCGAAGTTTATAGGTAAATGGGCCCCAAAATTTTGATACAGCGCCCGTCTAGCACTAGCTACGCCACTGGATCGGCCTGTCTTTTTAAGTTCGTTATGATCAGCAGTTAGGAAGTCTGACAACAACTCTTACTATTTTTTACGTTTATAACAGTAACTAAACTTTAAATACTTCCACGGCCCCTGAGCACAATGTTTTGTGTGCTACCTACCAAAGGCCGTGATTTACAACACAAAAACACATTGACAAATTGACACCAAAACAAAAATAAAAATCCCAACAATATTTTTTGCTAAACGTTTATTTAGTTTGATGAGCAATATGCGTAGAAATGCTATGTGATGTGTCTTGTCTTGGCTTCACCGTTGGTTTTGTCTGGAGTTGGCAAGATGGTCTCCTTATTGCTTAGGGTACAACCTCCAGGAGCAATTTCTATGCATTTCTGGAATAAGAAACGGATGGTTGTGCTATAATTCTTTGAGTTAGGGGCAAGTTGGAAATGGTCGTGTATATTGACTATAATTCTCTTTGTAACGCCTGTTGGCAACACTGTTTTATGTGGTTTTTTTCGTTATGTTTTTACTTCTTGCCTAAAGAAACTTTTACTGTGCAACATGTGAGATAAGATCCGCGAGCGTCTTTTAGTGTCAAAATTTTTATTTGTTCCGTGCCTCGGAACGATGGGTGAATGATGTTTGCCTGTGGTTCCGAGACAGAGACACGTCGGTCTACACTGAAAATCAGCGCCGTGGTTTCGTGCCATCGTGTGTGCCACATACATAAATTACACACACATGTAAAAAAAAAAATGAATGTATGTGTAATTTATGCATGTGTGTATATGTACATACACGCCACCTGATTCGGAAACCCGATCCTGAAACCAAACGTTTGCGCCCAGCCATTCCGTCAATGGAATTTTAGTCACGGCTACCAATCAAAATAAAGAGGATTCTCAAGGATTTTAAAAATAGGAAATTCAACCCTTAAAGGGATGAAAAAGGTAGAGTTCGATTGAATGAATAATCTTATTTCTTAGGTTAATCATCTTAATTAAAACTGGCCATAAATGCGAATCTAAATAAATCAAAGATTGGCGTTATTACTTTTTTATTACGGTCCCCCAAAGAGGGCCTAATTTTGAAGGGGAAGTACGAGACAATATCTATGCGGACAGAGTCACGTGCAAAATGTTCTATAATCTATATACTATATAATATTATAAAGCTGCAGTGTTTGTTTGTTTGTTTGTTTGTTTGAACGCTCTAATCTCTGGAACTACTGGTCCGATTTGAAAAATTCTTTCAGTGTTAGATAGATTAGTTATCGAGGAAGGCTATAGGCTATATACCATCACGCTACGACCTACGGGAGCGGAGCAGTAACCAAAGACGCGGGTGTAACCGCGGCGGACAGCTAGTAAAAAATATAATTCATACAGGCATAATATGATCTATTTAAGAAAAAAAAAATTTTTTTGTAGCTTTAGTATGTATTTTGCTTGAGCTTTTGTAAACAAAAATTTTGTAATACTACGTGCGTCACTTTCGCGAGAATAAATATTTTTTCTTTCTTTCTTATTACTCACCCTAGCGACCGGGTCGAACTCAAATCCTTCGCCACAATGCAGCAGTATATCAATTCCAGCCGTGCACATATAGAAAGATCCACAACGCTCCGGATGTGGTATGTTGCCGAACTGACCAGGAGCACAGATCGGCTGTGGAGCAGTCACTTCATTTGCAGCTGTCGACGTTATAACTGTGCCAGAGTCCCCTGACATGTTGTCATCTGGATTTTTGCCTGTGCTTGGTCCAAGTGTGCAGCCACCTTCGGCTATTTCGGCACAAGTCTGTAATTAAAATAGCATTTTATTAATTGTGCTACTTTAGATCCGAAGTCAATCAATTCTTAGCTTAAAACTCAGCTTAAGCCTC
Organism: Hoplodrina blanda; assembly: GCA_949316365.1. Lineage (NCBI taxonomy): Eukaryota > Metazoa > Arthropoda > Insecta > Lepidoptera > Noctuidae > Hoplodrina > Hoplodrina blanda. The sequence goes on along the minus strand of OX438573.1, from coordinate 1,482,950 downwards.
GTATTCATGGTAAACATTTGTTTAGCAACAGTTGATCAACGTTGTTGATGAACGGCGAGAATGCTGCTGGAAACTTTGTTTAAAAGCCTGGGATACATTAGGGGGCAAATGAAGAAACATGTTGCGGAACATGTCCCTCAACAACTACGTGAAGTGTCCCGCGACAATTGTCATGGAACATTTTGCTGGCTACACTAGTCAGTGTTTATAGAAATGGGAGCAAGCAACATGCCCCGCGTCACGTACAATGTTGCGGGACAATGTGCAACGTTGCAGCGTCAAGTAGATTGAGTGTTGCGCGTCATGTTGCGGGACAAAATGTTCCCTAGTGTATCCGGGGCTTGAATATGGGTTGTCCACACACGTCAACTGTTGACAAACTGATGTTTTCGCTCGCCGGGCGTCAACTCTGCAACATGGCGTGATCAACGCAACACAAGCGTTGCCCGCAATATGTTGACGGCAACTCGGCAACATGTTTATGCAACCATGTTGCTAAACAAATGTTTACCATGAATACGAGGCTTTAAGAATCATCTATAGTAAAGCTGAAGGCGTAACTTAACGCTGGTGAAAAAACCATACGGATAAAGTCGCGAAAAGAAGCTTGTTATTAGTATAAACCAACAAATGTGCAAACACACGAGCACTCCCTCTTCCCTCACTCTCATAGTCCGATGGAACTAGGGTTACCAGATGAAAAAATCAAAAGTCCGGAGAAAATAGGTCTGATTTCCATTGAAAAATCCTGAGATTTTTTACAGTTTTACAATTTTCTCTCAAACGTAGGTACTTAACAATTTAAAAAAGTCGTAATAATTATTATCGTTTATATACACTGCGGACGTCGCTCACGCGTTGCACATTGCACTCGATATAATTATATAATTAATTAATTAAAAATAAAATTTGAAGAGCTTAACATTTTGGGCATTTTATAAATCCATAATTAAAGAAAAACCTTACTTAAAAATGTATGATAAAACTGAGTAAGTACCTACTTGGATAAATAAGTACAGATTGTAATTGTGCAATTATAACTAAAGGAAGATTATTTTTAGTTTGTTTAACTTTTAATTAAAGAGATCTTTAAAATAAAAGCTGTATTTTATTAAAAATTCAAAAAATCCTGAGATTTCATGAAATTTGCAAAATCCGGCCGCAATCCTGAGAAAAGTCCAGAAATCCTGAGATCTCAGGACAAATCCTGAGATATGGTAACCCTAGATGGAACGGCAACCTAACACGACCGGCGAGAAATCAGGCGCAGGACCAACGGCTTTATTACACGACTGCCCCAAAAAAAGGGAGTGTTATGTATGTAGTATGTGAGTTTCTTTATTCCACCATAATTTTTAAACGCCTGAACCGATTAAGATGTATGGGGTATCGTTACAATCCTTGCATCGTTCCGAGTAACATAGGCTAGATAAAAATAAAAAGAAACCGGTGTGGTCGCTTTAAAACGTGAATTAATACCAGCCTCAATTATTTTTATTTATTTTTTTAATGAATCTGGTCGTGTCTATGTTTATTGTCTAGAATTTGACAAGTAGATTAAAAAAATATATAACACTGTAAATGAAAAACGTTGTAAAAAAACTGACGAGTAAACAAAGTACAAATATGTGCAATTTTTGCAGTCGTGTTTTTTTAATTTTTTTAAATATAGTAGCTTGTTTATAGTTTAGAAACAATCTAGACTAATATAGCAAAACTGACTTTATTTTTTATTTTTGTTTGTTTCTTTATACACGCTAATCTCTGGACTATAAGTAAGATTGGAAAAAATTGCACTCCGGGAGTGCCGGCAGAAGTGAAAACTTGATTATTAACGTTTACGTTTACGTTTACGTTTAACATACACGAACATTCGCGCAAGCGCCCTGCGCTGTCTAAACGAAACAGTAGGCCCAGGCATACATTTTCGCCGCGCCGTAGAGAGGGGATAGCTGTCTACTCTCCATCCGTCTTACGCTTTTTCGATCAGGTCACGTGTCCTGACGCGCACGTGTCCTGACGCGAGTTTAAGATTTTATACCCATTACAGAAAAAGTGCTCAACGCCGCTAAAGAAGTTTTCACTTCAAAAATGTTGTATAAATGTCAGCCAGATTTATGAGAAATAATATAAGCTATATAACATCACGCTACGATTTACGGGAGCAGCATTAACTAAAGTGGTAACATAACAAAGTCTGTATGGAAAAACTTAGGACAAACGTAGGAATAAACTAAGTAACCTGAATTTAACGTGAGCGGTGTCGAGGCAAAAGCTGGTTTTAAAATATAACTTTACACACATTTATGAAAAGCATTATTTTACTTTTATTTTTAAGTTTTGTTTTTTTTTTTTAATTTCAATCAGTCCATAACCGTACCTTAGCTTTAAGCCTTATGTAGCATCTATTATACTCATTATGATATGCAAATAGAGATGAACTACTATAACATGGCGCGCCCCTTCACAAATTCAAAACTTTTGAAAGTATTTGTGAAAGTATTTACACGACTCACAACGCATGTGTCCGTACTAAGACGGCTCCGAAACAAAAACAAATCAGCGATTTGTTGCTCGACTAGCGGCGTCATTAATTACTCTTTATTATTAGTATGACGCTGCACTGACATACTCTATGAAAAAAAATGACACGTGCGTTGTCTTGCGCGGTCTTGATAGTTATGATTAGTTGACCAACAAATCTGCCGGCCTGCTACTGAAGACGAATACTTGCAATTACATAGAAACTCTTTCATATGGATATCTCCTTCTTCTTCTTTATCGTGTGGGCAGTAAGGTCTTACGATCCCACACACCCTAGTGTCAAAGTTTCTAAACCGCCTCAAGTGCCTCTGACATGGTTTGAGTGGAACAGTAAGTCCAAGTTTCCTCACGATGTTTTCCTTCACCGATGCTAGTGATGTCCAAAATAAACTTTAGAAAGTACATTATGAATTGAAAAATTTACATTGGTACTTGCCCGGATTTGAACCCACAGCCTCATGCATGAGAGGCGGGCGCCTTAACCTCCCCCCCCTCCCTTATATGGATATGACTACACACATTGAAATAGTAATATGGAGGGGCGCGCCATGATATAGTAGTTTATCTATTAATGAATATGAACTTACCCCTCTAATAGGGTCGAATTCAAATCCATCACTACAATACAGCTGTATCGGTTGCACTCCAGCGCACATGTAGAAGGAATCGCATATCTCAGGATGAGGCACGTTGCCCCAAGTTCCAGGGGGACAGAGTGCGCTGATGGGATCTTGCGTAGTGGGTGGTGCGCTCGTGGTGGTAGAATTGTATGTGCAACCACCTTCAGCAATGGGGACGCAAGTCTGGAAAAAAAATATTGGTAATTTTTTTTTTGATGCAACTTTTTGTGAAAGTAATTTTTTTTTTAGTTGATTTTTCAATGAAATGAAATGATGTTTATAAATTCAGTAAATTGGTTATAAATAACACTTTTACACGTCACATTTGTTTTTTTTTAACTAGACGAGTCCAGTGTTTCCTAGCCGACTGCTCTGAGAAGAAACACCGAAACAAACTCAGAGGTCACAGACCACAGTCTCTTTTAAAGTCCATACAGTTACTTGTGATGGTCAAATCATATGCGAACCAAGTAGTTTAATGTCCGAGGTGGTCTCTTGAGGAGAGAGGCACACAAATTTGAGTCGGCCTGTCCAGTCAGTGCACGCATTTGTCAGAAATCGTCAAGCTCGACTCAGAACTTAAGGAGCTCAACGACACGACGAACAATACCAAAGAAGGGACTTTTGGGTAGGCCGCATCGAGTACTCAAACTGTCGGGCAACCATGAAATCTACTTAATCAGAAAAACTGTAACAACCCACATAGTCCACATATTTACAATAATAATATAATATACATACATACATACATAAACTCACGCCTTTTTCCCATGGGGGTAGGCAGAAACCACAGAACGCCACCTGCTACGATCCTTACATACTCCTTTCGCCTCATCTACGTTCATACATCTCGTCATACAAGCACGCCGGTTACGAGTACTCCGCACCTGACCTTTCTGAAGAACCTCAGAAACCATAATAACCATATAATATATTAAGAAAAATACTTTTCAAAGTATATCCGGATGAGAAAAAATATCAGAAAAAATACAATAGTCTCTAAATGTCATGTTTACGTAAAATTAAAAGATGTCATGTTTAGTGAAATGTGTCAAAAAGAAAAATGTAATTTGCAAAGGGCATAAGCAGTGTTCAATCCCAAGCTTTTTTATCATCTAAATAATCCGAAATTTTATAGTAGCCCTTTTGTATAATTTGGTTTTAATACAACTTTTAAATTTTTTAATCGGTAAGTTTCGAACATCAATGGGAAGTTTATTGTAAAAACGTATACATTGACCCATGAACGAGTTGCCTACTCTGTGGAGACGAGTGCGATGTACCGCAAGATTGTGCTTATTTCTAGTATTAACTCTTAAGGGACGGATCAATATGGCGGTTTGACAGCTTTTGTATAGAAAATATGTCAAACTGTCATATTTATTCTTTGGATAAAAGTTATCTGACTATACTCGTAGATTTTAAATATCAGCTCTAAGTAATATTTATATGTCAGGTGCGCAGTACTCGTAACCGGCGTGCTTGTATGACGAGATATATGAACATAGATGAGGCGAAAGGATCGTAGCAGGTGGCGTTCTGTGGTGGTGAGTGAGAAAAGGCGTGAGTTTATATAAGTAATATTTATTTCATTACCTGTGACTCAAAGTCAAATAACGTTCCATCCGCGCATGGCATTTCCTTTTTCACTCCATTGCTACATTGGTAAAACTTGGAGCAATCAGTTTCATGCGGTAACAAGTAATGGATACTGAAATCCGCTGGACAACCGTTTGGCAGAAAATCTATTGGTGTTGTTTCTGTTGTTGTTGTCGTTGTTGATACCGATGCGGTTGTTGATGATGTTGTTGTTGTTGGTGGCGGTTGCGGTGACGAGCATTGTACTGCAAATGGCCAGTTGCATACCTGTGAATTAAAATCATTTTAATGCAATTTTTTCTTTTGTTGTATTTTTTTTCTTTGTTGTTTTAAGTTTGACGCGTCTGTGTATCTGTGGCATCGTTGCTCCCGAACGGATGAACCAATTTTGATTTTGTTTCTTTTGTTTGAAAGGTGAATTAGTCGGGAGTTTTGAGATATGTTTAATGAAAATCGTTTCAAGATGACTGCCGCGACGAAATGGCAGAATGATGAACGTCGGGGGTTTTTTTTAATTTTTTGAGTAACATCATGCTTGAGAGGGGGTGCTTCAACCACTGAGCCATCACGGCATTTGTTAAACACTTCAATATACCTAATATTATAAACATATGTATACTTTTTTTTTAAGGTGGTAAAAATCATCAAATGAGCCCTTCCGCCCTGGGTGGGGCGGAAAGGACTGTCGGACTTTTATTGACTAAAAAACTACCCTGTTCCTTCTGTTGCCCTTTACGTTCCGGGGCCACGGTATCCTGTTAAGAGGTCCTGCAACCCCGGCAGGCGTTTGGCCCTGTTGAGGCCCCATCCCTGTGCTGACAGCTCTTTGAGGCGCGCGTGAAACAGAACGTGCCGTCGACCTGAGGGTGGTCCTTGATCGGACGGCGAGCTACCCATCACTCGCCGTCCGCAAGCCCGCGCAACATATGTATACTTACTTGTAAATTGGCATCAAACAGCGTGCCAGGCGCGCAGTTCATCTCAATTCTGTTTCCATTGCTGCAGCTGAAGAACTTCGAGCAGTCAGTCTCGTGCGGCAGCAGGAGATGTACATTGAAATCGGACGGACAGCCATTAGGTAAAAACTGGGCTGAGGATGCAGCTATCAATGTCAGTAAGATGATAGCTTTGTACATATCTGTGGAGAGAAATTGTTTATTTACACACTAGCTGACCCATGCCCACTTCGTTGGGCGGTAAACATACTACTTGACTACTACTTGCGATGAAATTATGAGTGTGGTTCGGTTAGTAGGGTACTGAGTGCTATGATTTATTTCTTGACTGCCAAAAGGAGGGTTTTTTTTTCTGAACGTAAAGGGAAACAGAAAGAACAGGGTGGTTTTTTAGTCAGTAAAAGTCCGACAGTCCCTTCCGCCCCACCCAGGGCGGAAGGAGTCATTTGATGATTTTTACCACCTAAAAAAAAAGAAAGTCCCCCGCGGCTCTGCCTGCGTGGATATCGATTACCGCTACAAAAAGCCTAAGTTTGATCCCATGTGTTCAACTACCCAAAAGTAAATTCAGCATTTTAGCCGACAAACAGGCTAAACAAACAGACTTTCGCATTTATTGCGTAAGGAGCCGACCACGCGTCTGAGCCGCGCGGGTACCTTACTCATAGACCTAAACTCCACTCCCGAATCCGCACCGGGCCTTGAAGACGTCTACTTCGCCTGTCGCCACGGGCCGCGGAGCGCAGAAATAGTATTATATTGATTTCGCCATAACTTTCAAACCACACGTCCAATTTTAAGTTTTTTCTAAGTTTAGACAGGTTTATAGTGTGTCGCGGACTTTTTTGTATAGATATTTTTTAGGGGTTTTAATAATTATAACATTTTATGGTTCTATCTTTTATAGTTTAGGCGGCGTACGCGAAATAAGGAACTTTTTTGGATGATTTTTTACACCTTGGGTCCGAAAAACCCAAATATCTTACGGCCCCCTATTATTTCTAAAATAAAATCTATTTATTTTTTACTAGCGACCCGCCCCGGCTTCGCACGGGTGCATGTATTATACATAACCTTCCTCTTGAATCACTCTATCTATTAAAAAAAACTGCATCAAAATCCGTTGCGTAGTTTTAAAGATCTAAGCATATATAGGGACAGACAGACAGACAGGGAAAGCGACTTTATTTTATAATATGTAGTGAAGTTTGGTATCGTAATTTATTAACACTTTAACATTATAAAACCTTAAAGTAAATGTAAAATATATGTATGTACAATTTTATTTTTTAAAAAAGGCAGAAAGGAGACCTCTTAGGGCATCAAAAAATTGTACATATTTTTACATTTACTTTAAGGTTTTATGTTTAAGTGTAAATAAATTACGATACCAAACTTAAAAAATAAATTACTTTATTTATTTTATTTAATATTTTCGTACAGGTGAGTCAGTTTTCATACTTTTGTTATTATTAGTATTTATTACTTTTTATTTATTTTAATGTTGTTTAAAACTTTGCAGTATTTTAGAAAAATTAAAATAAGAATTAGAAAACACAAAAAAATACAACATTTTTTTTTATTCCCGATTCGCATAAATTCAAACAATAAAATTATTTAGCAATAAAAAAAAATTAGAATCTCTACATAGTATAAAACAAAGTCGCTTACCGCCGTCTTAGATCTTTTAAACAACGTAACGGATTTTAATGCAGTTTTCATCAATAGATAGAGTGATTCAAGACGAAGGTTTTGCACCCATACAAAGCCAGGGCCAATCGCTAGTTTATCAAAAAACAAAATCACCACTCACCTTAAAATTAAAAAAAATTCAGATCTCAATAATTACAATTGATAAATCTAAATAAAACCATCACAGCCCTGTAGGCTACACTTTTACTAAAAGCGGTGTTTTTTCTCGCACTGCTAAAAAAATGATGTTTGTTTATCCGTTTATGTAAATCAATTAAATTATAACTGCTCGTATCGCAGAATATATTAGGGCTAGGTACTTATAATGCTATCATAAAATCATAGCGTCATCGGAAACGTAGCCTATCTGTAAGTTTACATGTTCACTTGAAATATCTTAGGCTGATTAGACCAAATATTCTTTTTTCTTGTTCCTGTTTGCATACCTTTCAATTTGTATATTTTTTTCACACCGATAAAAACAAACGATGAAATTTTTCATCGGTTGTGCTTCTTTTATTTATACTAGCTTTTTCCCGCGACTTTGTCCGCGTAGAAGTCGAAAATTTAACCCCCTTAGGGATGAATTTTAATAAAATACGAAGCACGTCTTCCATCAATAATTCTGTTAAAGAATGTTTATGCAAAATTTTAAGTAAATTGGAATCAAGGAATCACGTTGTCCTATACAAACTTTCTCCCTCTTTTTCAAGGGGTTGAATTTCAGAAAATTCTTTCTTATCGGATGCCTACGTCATACAAAGAACATACATACATAAACTCACGCCTTTTTTCCATGGGGGTAGGCAGAAACCACAGAACGCCACCTGCTACGATCCTTACATACCCCTTTCGCCTCGTCCACTTTCATACATCTCGTTATACAAGCACGCCGGTTACAAGTACTGCGCACCTGACCTTTCTGAAGAACCTCACCAGTAAGGTCAGTGTAGGTCTTCCTAGGGCAAGGGAGGGGTCCTTCCTGCGTTGCCACTCACCTCTGCCATATAAATACAGAGAGAATAAAGAGACACCCTAGTGTCAGAGTTTCTAAACCGCCTCAAGGGCCTCTGACATGGTTTGAATGGAACGTAAGTCCAGGTTTCCTCACGATATTTTCCTTCACCGATGCAAGTGATGTCCAAGATAAACTTTAGAAAGTACATATGAATTGAAAAATTCACATTGGTACTTGCCCGGATTTGATCCCACAACCTCATGCATGAGAGCCGGCGCCTTAACCACTGAGCCATCACGACACGACACATTGGGTGGTAAAAATCATCAAATGAGTCCTTCCGCCCTGACTGGGGCGGAAGGGACTGTCAGACTTTTACTGACTAAAAAACCACCCTGTTCCTTCTGTTGCCCTTTACGTTCCGGGGCCACGGTATCCCGACCCCGGCACGTTCCGCTCATTTTTGTCAGGGGTTAAAAATATTACCTTAAAAAAACTTTGCTTCAAAACAAAGTCAAAATCCTCTATTTCACGGTCAATATTATCAGTTTAATAACTAATGATAGATAACATTTAACTTGATAAATATTACATTACATTAGAATAAATTAACATTATTCGTCATAGATGAACGATAACCTGCTAAAACATTCATTTTGTTATTGATGTTAATCTGTTAGAGTTATGCACGTGACATAACCCTTACCGTGGCCCCAAATGTGACAAATTAGACATGTTTATGTTAAAACGATCCAACCCACAAAATCCTCAAAGGTGTAGGTATGCAATTTGCAGTTTTATATCCTCGTCAGAAATGAGTACTTAAGAAGAAGTTTGAAAGTGGCGCCAGTGACAGAAAAGTTAAAAGGAAATCGTTTGTTTTGGTATGGGCATGTGAAGAGGAGGGATGAAACCCATGTGACGAAGAGAGCTGTGAATATAAATTCACGCCTTTTTCCCATGGGGGTAGGCAGAAACCACAGATCGCCACCTGCAACGATCCTTGCATACTCCATTTGCCTCATCCTCGTTCATACAATCATCTCGTCATACAAGCACGCCGGTTACGAGTACTGCGCACCTGACCTTTCTGAAGAACCTCACCAATAACGCAGAGAGGGGTCGCCTAGGAAGACCTACACTGACCTTATTGGTGAGGTTCTATCTAGACTTTTAATTTATTTCTTGTCGCCTCGTTTGTCTAGTGGTCACAAAACGCGATTGCTGAGTATGAGATCTTGGGTTCTATCCCAGACCGGGCAAAGTGATATTTTTCTATCAGGAATTTCTCAGTAGCAGCCTCGGAATCTGGATTTGTGCCAGGATGATGGCAATAGGCTCGCCCCCTATTATATGGAACTTAAACATAACTGGAAAAATGTGGGTGTGCTAATGGTACACCTCTGCCTAACCCTTCGGGGATTACAGGCGTGATGTTATGTGAAATGAATGGTATATAATAAATGACTGGAATTGGGTTCTTATGCACTTTGCATAAGGACCAAATTTCAGTCATTTCCACAGACACACACACACACCCAAACTTCTTATCTATAAAAACAAAAAAAATGAAATTAATTGAAAATCATTGTATGTTTTTCTGACACCATCTGATAATCCAATTATATTTAACAGCAGATGACTACTGATAATGAATAAAAACCAATATCTTTTCAATCTTAATTATTATTTATACTTATTGATTTTAAGAAGAAATTCAGGTGAGATGACTGCTGTACTGCTTTCAAAATTTCTCAAAACTTCACTGACATCGGTGAAGGAAAACATCGTGAGGAAACCTGGACTTATCAACCTATCCTAATACTAATATAATAAAGCTTATTTTATTTGATTATTTTTGTCTCTGATCACGCCTGTAATCCCCGAAGGGTAAGGTAGAGGGTGTACTCATTAGTACATCAATATTTCGTCAGTTATTTTAAAGTATAATAGGGGGCGAGCCTCTTTGCCGTCAACCGGGCACAAATCCAGACTCCGAGGCTGAAAACCAAATAACACTTTGCCCGTTCTAGCAATAGAACCCATGACCTCATGCACAGCAGTCGCGTTTTACGACCACTGGATCGACGAGTCAGTTTATTTGTTTGTAAGTGATAATCTCTGGAACTGCTGGTACGATTACAAAAATTCTTTGATGCATAGAAAGCTATACTACTTAGTGCTGAGTGTCTTAGGTTGTGTTTTATGATCTACTTGACTTTCAGGCTGACGATCGACGATCGACGACCAATCCGCCTTGAGGAAGCGTGGTGATCAATGCTCGTGCCTTCTCTGTATGAGAAGCCCTGCACTAGGACAATAAAAAGCAGATCTTTTTTTAACTAAACTGCTATTTTGAAATCAACACATATATCAATTATTCTTTTGCAAACTAAACAAATTATTTATTTATCAGATTCATCGCCTTATAGTCTATCTAAAATACGGCAAATACATGAATTTTGAGTGCTAACAAAAAATTGATAATGATCATTTTAAATGTGATAGTAATCGTTTGTTATAAAATATTAGTAAAGTAATCGTTTGTGTAAAATTATAATTTTCCGTGTACGTTAGGCCGTTGAAATTATCTAATGACACTCAGAAATAGTATAGCTTTTTGTCAGTAAAAGATTTTATTTTTTATTTAGAGCACCGCTTTTTGAATAACAAACAATTTTACCTCTTTTCAATATTAGTACAGATATTTGACTGCCAAGTTGTTCTCGTGGTTGCAAGTGTGACTATGGGATGCGTCATGCTCGTGAACGGGTGCTGTCAGTTGGGATTGGTCATCTCTTAACTGCCATGGCTTACATCTTTATTTTTATTATTATTTACTACTGTTTTATATTCATCTTCATTGTGATCATATGTAGAATCAACAAGAATAATGTAACTAGGATTTTGTAATAACCTAATTGAAAAGAGTGCCGTGGAGTTTCTTGCTCGTTCTTCTCCATAGAGGCCTACCTCCGTTTTGGAACGAGCAACTAGCTTCTACTTTCGGACTAACTGACCGACTCCTTGACAATTCAAAAGCGCCTGTAAATGGTCTAATTGAAATAAACTAGACGAATTTTGACTTTGACCTTTGACTATTGAGTGTGGGGTCCTGGGTTCGATTCCCAGGTCGGGCAAAATGGTAATGTGTTTTTCCATAGGGAATTTCTCAGTAGCAAATACGGAGCTTAGACGTTGGTGATGTCAGGTCAAAAAAAATATCAGAGATCATTCTTTTACTTCTTTTTTTATTTGAAAGAGTATACTCCCGAATTGGTCCCATAGAAATTTTAATATTGTTATGATCTGCTGATGAATTTCGGAGATATGGAACGGAACTCCTCATATAAGGATCACAGCAGAACTGTCGTAATAAGTAAAATTGCTTTGTTATACCTACATGTAGTCGATGACTAACTACATGTACTTATAACAAAGTAAATATATATAGATTGCGCGGGCTCACACACTATTTCATGTTGGTTGAGATGTTAAGAGTGGTCGTCTATAATTAAAATATTTGTAAACGTGTGAACACTATATATACACATCAAAAAAGTCTAGGGATCAACATCCCTAACAAATGTTAGGGATGTTGATCCCTAGACTTTTTTGATGTGTGTATTTGAACATTTTTTTTACCTTCAAATTCTTAATTTGTAAATCTTTTTAAGTGTTTTGATTTAGTAGTTTTTATATAAGGTACATTGCATTTATGTATGACTCTGTAACTCCGTATTATACAAATACTGTAAACATAGATTTTAAAAGAGTATGTATGGAGTTTCGTCCCCACTTCTCCATACAAAACTAACTTTCCAAAATGGCCGTCACCATAAAATGGAAAAATAAATAAATAAATAAATAAATATAGTGGATAATATATAATAAAACATTTTTCTGCCAAATCAAATCAAAGTTTATTTATTTTTTCATCACCAAATTGGTAAACAGTTATAGTATATTTATTGGCCAAACGGTTGGTTGACATTTTCCGTGACCCAAGGGCTGGTTATTACCTTGACCAGAAGTTAAGCAGTGCCATCCAACGTGGCAATGCGGCCAGTCTTTTAGGCACATTTCCAGTGGACGGCGATGCGGATGAATTTTTTGATGACATTTAGCTTTAGTTTCTCTTTTTTTTAAATCTGATTTTTTATTTTTTGTAATTAAGCTTATAAATAATGTACATATTTTATTATTACTTCAATATTTTTTTGTTACAGTAAATTATAACATAAATATCTAAATACAGGCTGGTTTCTGAAATATCAGAACTTCTGAGGAAACAATAACAATTACATTTTACTATAATATTATGTATATTTAGAACCTTATTTGAAAAAAACGGCCACTGATTTCAAGCCTTAGTCTTGCATTGTACTTGGTTTGATGGTACGCATATCTGGAAAGAAGAAACGAAAGTTGAGATTTAATCTGTATATATAAAATGCTTTGTCCTGAATGAGTGAATGACGGATCAACGCATAGCCTAAACCGCTGATCGTAGAGACCTGAAACTTGGAAGGTGTGTTCTTTGTATGACGTAGGCATTCCATAATAAAGGATTTTCCGAAATTCTACGCCTTAGAGGTGAAACGGGGGTCGAAAGTTTGTATGGAGATATCATATTTGACGCGGACGAAGTCACGGGCAGAAGCTAGTCTTATAATAAAAATGTGTCGTGATGGCGCAGTAGTTAAGGCGCCCGCCTCTCATGCATGAGGTTGTGGGTTCAAATCCGGACAAGTACCAATGTGACGTTTTTAATTCATATGTAGGTACTTTCTTAAGTTTATCTTGGACATCACTGACATCGGTGAAGGAAAACATCGTAAGGAAACCTGGACTTTTACCAGCCTATTACTGTCCCACTCAAACCATGTCAGAGGCCCTTTTTTTATGTCAGAGGCCCTTGAGGCGGCTTAGATACTCTGACACTAGGGTGTGTGGGGTCGTAAGACCTTACTGCCCACACGATGAAGAAGAAGAAGAAGATAATAAAAATAATATCTCCCCACCCAATTTTAGTCGCGGCGGCAGCAACTGAATAGATTTGGGCACAGAAATAGATTGTAGTTTGGAATATCACAAAGTCTATTTTTTATCGCGCAAAAATGTGCAGTTACATGTGCATTTTACTGTAAATGTGCCCCTTTTTATAAATAAATGATTATTATTATTATTTATTATTATTATTAGTTGCCTTGGCATAATATTTATGATCTCTAGTAGTTAAAAAGGTAACTAACCTGCTGTTCAACTTTGAAAGAGAAATTTTCAGGACATGACTTTAAAGAAGACTTTCCGAAAGAGCAAATGTAGTATCTTGTACAGTCTTCTGGATCTTCTGCGAAGTATATACTTCGCTCAGAAGATGGGAGGCATATGCTGTCAGGTTCTTCGCGATGTGAGTTATGAGACTCAACGTTGCGACGGCCGTCTCGGAGAGAGAGAGGCAATGCAGCGTCAGATAGGACGCTGCAACCAGCCTCCGCTTTTGGTAGGCATTCCTGTAAAAATACAACATAACAACACACCTGTAATCCCTGAAAGGTTAGGCAGAGGTGTACCCATAATTACACCCACATTTCGCCAGTTATTTTTAAGTCCACACTTTCATTACCACTACGATTTTCACGGTGTTTTCTCGGATGCCGCCTACATTTTACGTTGGACTCGCCAGGCGAGTCAAAAATGGACTTCAGTATTATTGTAAGCAGAAAATACACATGAATTTTGGAAAAAAATAGCAAACACATTGAACTCGCCGGGCGAGTCTACGGCGCTGGAATAAAATTTACCTGGACTTTCCGGGCGAGTCGGTGGCACTGAACGTGTTAATAGGGGGCGAGCCTATTGCCATCAACCGGACACAAATCCAGACTCCGAGTCTGCTACTGAGAAATTCCTAAAGGAATAACCCAATAACACTTTGCCTGACCTGGGCATTGAACCCAATTAAGACTTTATGCTCAGCAGACGCGCTTTGCGACCACCATAGTAGTTCAGTGGTTTTGGCGTGAAAGGGTTACAAACAAACTTACTTTCGCATTTATAATATTGAGTTAGGAAGTTGAGATTATGCTGAAATTATTTTTTTTTGTTTGATTAGCACGCGTTCATGATAGGGTCATTTCACGCAGGCTCAATTTTTTGCTAATTTCGGTGGAATTTTTTATTTATAGGTTTCCGGATGAAAAAAATAACTTGTTTTATTTTAGAACACATTAGTATTCTAGATGTTTTAGTAGGAAACAAACAATTGTAGTTGTTTTGAAAATATGACGGCCACCGAAATTGCCAACCCACCGAAATTGAAAATTGTACACCGAAATTTCAAATCTTACACCGAAATTGCAACATCATACCAAAATGGAACTTTTGTATTGTACCATGACAGTTATTAAACAAAGAACAACTTAGCCGTTGACAACATTATGTAGCGGCTGCACAGGCGGGTATAGCAGGTGTAAAATACGTTTATTTGTCTGTATTCGATACTGCATCTTTTGACATGGATCATAGACCACATTTAGCACATTTACTAAATTAACTTTAGTTCTGCTAAATGTGATATGTTGAGGGTAATACTAAATAAAATGAAGTTATGATGAGATCTTCGTTTAATTAATACTTGAGCAAATAATTAGGGTTTTTTTATAAAAAATCTTCAATTCGTAAACAAACATAAAATAATAAAATCTCAAAAAAACTAAAGTAAACAAAACAAAAATCAAAAAATATTCCAATAACTGTCAGAGTAATTTTCAATATAAGTAGGTCTTAATTTGTGTAATCGTAAAAAAACATAAAATATTAAAATCTCAAAAAACTAAAGTGATCAAAAATCAAAAAATATTCAAATCACTGTCAGAGTAATTTTCAATATACTTAGGTCTTAATTTGTGTAATCGTAAACAAACATAAAATAATAAACTCTCAAACAACTAGAGTGAACAAAACAAAAATCAAAAAATATTCCAATCACTGTCAGGGTAATTTTCAATATAGGTCTTAATTTGTGTAATCGTAAACAAACATAAAATAAAAAAATCTCAAAAAACTAAAGTGATCAAAACAAAAATCAAAAAATATTCAAATCACTGTCAGAGTAATTTTCAATATACTTAGGTCTTAATTAGTGTAATCGTAAACAAACATAAAATAAAAATCTCACAGACAACTAAAGTGAACAAAACAAAAATCAAAAAATATTCCAATCACTGTCAGAGTCATTCTCAATATAGTTCTTAATTTGTGCTGTAGACGATTCAGCTAATCTTGATTCCTTTTTCTTTTCAGTTTTGCCATCTTTCTTCCTATCAGTTTCAGGTATTGAATTTTCAAATTCCAAACACATTGCGCTGTCAACGTTTTCAAAAAACGACGTGGAGGGGATGATATCCAAATCAACATTTTCAATACTCAGTGAGTCATCTAATGTCGCCAATGATTTTGATGGAATGGAAAGTTTCTTGATGGATGGCTTGACTAAGTCAAATCTCTCAGAAGCTTTAAAACGTTGCACGCTTAAAATCTGAACTTTAGACTTAGTGCTTCTTGTGGAATATCGTTGAAGGTCAAGTTGTGTCATAAAACAGTCTTTTTGGTCTCGTGTTTGCGAGTTATCATTGCAGGCAAGATTATAGAAGCCTAAATGTCTTCCATGAGGACATATTGTTGCCTTAATCAAACAGTCAGGATGTGTACAAGATAATGATCGCAAAGCTAATCGTCGTGGTTCTTCTTTCATCCATACTATCTGGTGTACCTTTAAAGTACCCGGAAACGTTTTTAATTGGTCAGGAAGAAGCCAGTCTTTTTCGATTATTTTGTAATCTTCTACTACTTCTATTTTCACGCCTTTAACTGAAGTTTTGAGGTTCTGAACTAAAGTGTCGAGGTCGGCGATGTCTTTTCCATACGCAACCAGCTGGTCAGCAGTTCTTTTTAGTACTCCGCCGACACCGTCTGGGGCTCCTTTCCCATGGCCGCATTCTGAATAATGCCATATGATCTCGTTTAATTGTGGACAGTATGAACTCAACTGAGATATAATGTAAAATATTTTTTTGTTCCGATACTGTGCGGAAGGTGAATCTGATACTACGTGGAGTGTGCGTACCATGGGTGCGTTTGTTTCTATTTCTCTTAAAATCGGGACTAAATGAGCCCATACTGCAGCAGCGTCGTGGCGTAAAGAAGCACTGATTGTACAAAAAGCTTGTGTTTTATAAGTTTGACTGCCATGATAATAAATCACGACAGTATGTAGTGTGATCTGGTTCTTACTCCAATGTGCAGACTGTACCTCTTCATTATATTTTGTTCCATAATTTTCGCTAAAATCTATATGTATTAAACACTGACTTTCAGTCATATTGTCCTTTATTTCTTTGACAGCCTGATATTGATTTTTTAAATTAGCACAGTGTTTTAGAAACAAGTATAGAGCATTTTCAAATTTTTTTATCACTGCCAATGGTTTATCTGAATGGCTAATCTTTATAACGGTTTTAGTCGTTTTTTCTACATTATCTTTAGTATACACTCTAGGTTGTTGTTGCCATGCCCAGTAAGTTATATTAGTCTGATTACTAAATTCTTGGTAGTTTACAACTTTGTCTCTGCATGATATACATTTTCTTTCGAGGCAGTTTACATTGTCTTTATCACAGCACATATTTTTTAGAAGATCTGTGGTAGTATTCTCTTTTATTATTTTATTCCTTTTAAGAGATGTTATTAATAGCTCCATATTGGCGTGTATTTGACAAAGACATGTATTGCGGTCATTTATTTTGGGCTTCAAAATCCAGAATGGTCTCAATTTGGAAAATGTTGTATAGCCTATTGGCGGATGGCCTGATTTTAAATATTTTTGATGTAAATTTTTTATCGAGTCTGTTAAATATCTCTTTTGCTTTTTTACTTGACTTTTAGTAATGCAATCTTTTTTTCCGGGGCACATACGTGAATTCTCATCATCTTCATAAAATTTTTGTACAATGTTTCGTACTTGAGCATTAATTATAGTTTTGTTCTTTGGTTCATCAGACTTTTTATTCTTTTTAACTACCTTGTTTTGTAAACGTGGACTTCTGAGAATCTTGTTCAGTCTTTCTGCTCTTTTTCTATATAAGTCTTTTTCTCTCTTTAGTTGTATAACTTTTTTTCTAAGTGACATTATCTCCTTTGCTTTTATCCTTTGGTATTTTTTGAATCTGGCATCCAAATCCTTCAATGAGGAAGACATATCAGATAAAGAAGGTACAGGGCTACTAGGACACAAAGTAGATACAGGGCTGCTTGGACATAAGGTAGATACAGGGCTACTTGGACACAAAGTAGTTATAGGGCTACTTGGACATAATGTAGAATTAGGGGTTTGATTTCTCCTTGAAAAAGAATGAACGGGACTACTAGTGAATAATTTGTTTTTGGAACGTAGACAACGAGAAATGCTTGAATGAGGACTAATGCTGCGAGAACGTTGAAAGTTGGAATTGAAGTTTCCATCATGAGAAGGTCCTGGTTGTGGACTAAGCGAGCGAGAACGATTTAGAATGGAAGGACTTGTGGGAGATGACGCGCCTGTCATATCGTCACCCTGTGTTTCAGGAGGATCATTGGTTTTTTCAGGTGGAACTATTTTGGATGGTAATATTTTTTCAGCTGTTAATTTTGTGTTTCTTTTTCGTCTTTCATAAAATGCCCTAAAGTTAGCTCTGTTTATTTTTTGCTTCAATCTTCGGGCACGTGGAGTCATTTCAGCCATCGATAAAATTTTTCCTTCCGCTTTTTTCTTTCTATATCGTTCTCTATCTTTTCTTCTTAGTTCTTCGCCTAGTACTGGATCATCTTTTATTCTTTTCTTTCTTAGTCTTTCAGCCTGTTTTTTTTTTTCTAAAGTCTCTTCTCTTGATTGTTTTTCCTTTCGCTTTCCCATCCTATAGTAAGAAAAAATTGAGTAGGTATAGTATAAATAGTTTATACATACATTGCACTCTTACTATTTTAAAAAGTTTTTTTTAAATAACAATAAAAACACAACACATAGACCTACAATATACACGGTTACTTTTAGGTCGTTCTTAAACCGAAAGCCATAAACTCGATCATCAAACTCGAAACGATTGGGACCATTTTTACTCAAAAATAACAATAAAAAAAATCAGCTGTTCAGTACATTTATGTTCTTCTAACTCGTCAAAGTGTACTAAACAGCTGTTTTTTTTATTGTTATTTTTGAAAAAAAATGGTCCCAATTACCTACCTACCTACCTATACTTACAATACTACCCTCCAAAGTTTGTCCAATTAATTGTGTTACCTCTCAGACAGCCATTTTAGTATTGATGCAATATCGGTGGCAATAAAATTACCACCGAAACCACCGATATTGCACCACCGAAATTAGAAACATGAAGAAAAAATTAAATAAAAACAAAACTACTTATGCTTTAGTTATTTAAAATATATGGTCGCTAAGGGTACCCATTAACACATAACATACTCGCGTACCGTACCGTAAAAAAAATAACAATCATTCATACAGTAACCCACCGAGATTGCATAATTTCGTATTCCCTCTTAAATTAAAAAAGTACTTACGTTTTGGCGCGAAACCTCGACAGGATCGGACACGTCACTACTGCGAGAACGCAAGAGCACGACTGGGCCTCCGTGTGCGTAAGGAGATAGTTTGTTAGAATAGACTTGTTTACGTTATAGATCGATTTCAACAAAACACACCGATATTGCACTTTTGGCGTGGACATTCCTTATCACAATGGTCCTGATTACTGCATGATAACAGAAGTAAAGGAAGTAATAAATATGGTTGCTTTATGCATAGACCAACATAATAATGTTCAATTTAGGTACTAAATTTCCATCACAACGTATTTATAGAGGTAAATGCGCGTAAAAGTTGATCACGGACATACCACCGTTATTGAGAAACAGACATATTTCATTTTTTTTTTAATTTTTATTTCAGAGATTTTTATTTATATTAGTGCCTTCATATGAGCTAGTTTTCTAATAACACGAAAAAATATAAAATGGTCTTATATTTACATTTTACACAGTGATTTCACGCGAAGAACCTCAAAAAACGCTGTCGGTAAAACTACCCGATAGTTGAGCTAAGTGGTGCTGATCCATGCGTCATGCTCGTGAACGAGTGCTGTCAGTTGCGATTGGTCATCTCTTAACTGCTATGGCTTACATCTTTATTTTTATAATTTTTACTACTGTTTTATATTCATCTTCATTGTTTTTACATGTAGAATCAACAAGAATCATGTAACCAGGATTTTGTAAAAACCTTTACCACCGAACATACATACATAAACTCACGCTTTTTTCCCATGGGGGTAGGCAGAAACAACAGAACGCCACCTGCTACGATCCTTGCATATTCCTTTCGCCTCGTCCACGTTCATACATCTCGTCATACAAGCACGCCGGTTACGAGTACTGCGCACCTGACTTTTCTGAAGAACCTCACCAATAAGGTCAGTGTAGGTCTTCCTAGGGCGACCCCTCCCTGCGTTGCCACTCACCTCTGCCATATACGAACAGTGCAAGCTAAATAGAAGCTTGTAAAAATTGCAGACTTACATATCGTGTAGGACTAAACTCCATTCCTAAGGGGCAATGCCTGAGCATGACGTGCCCGTAGACGCAGAGGTAGAAGTATTCACAGTCATTAGGTATTGGTTTCGACCAGGAGTCATACAAATTACACTTGTAAGGGCCGCTATTTGTACCTAGAGCTGCCACTGTGGTTGTCGCTACTTCGCAGTTAGCCAACTCGGGCGGTAGACATTTCTGAAAAAACAGTTAAAAATTTCAAAAACCCCCTACGACGGCGGCCATTTTGGACAGATTTTCATCAGACATAGCTAAGAATACACCCGACTAATTCACCTTTCGAACAAAAAAACAGAATCAAAATTGGTTCGTCCGTTCGGGAGCTACGATGCCATAGACGGACACACCCTCAGACATTATGTTTAAGTTAAAGGGGGCGAGCCTATTGCCATCAACCGGGCGCAAATCTAGACTCCAATTAGCCCTTCCTTTTTTTTAGGTGGTAAAAATCATCAAATGAGTCCTTCCGCCCTGGGTGGGGCGGAAGGGACTGTCAGATTTTTACTGACTAAAAAACCACCCTGTTCCTTCTGTTGCCCTTTACGTTCCGGGGCCACGGTATCCTGTTAAGACGTCCCGCAACCCCGTAGTTCTAAAATGTCACCGTCCTTTTCTTTCGCTTTATGTTAGTAAGAGATGCCAATTCTCTAATTTAAGTGTAGTTTAGTTTGTGAACAAGGTAATCGGCACCAACAACGGACATTTACTCGGACGAAGTCGCAAGCTCAAGCTAGTATTTAAATAATACTTACAAGTTCTTTCGGGCTGAATTCCTGGCCATTGGCACACTGTTCATAGACAATATCACCATAAACACAAACGTAGAAAAATCTGCAATCATTCGGGTCTGGTTTTCGCCATGAATCGTTAACATTGCAAATAGGGGGGGGTGCACGTGTTGTAGTCGGCTTGGTACTGGTTGTTGTTGGTGTGGGTTTGGTACTGGTTGTTGTTGGTGTGGGCTTAGTACTGGTTGTAGTTGGTGTGGGTTTGGTACTGGTTGTAGTTGGTGTGGGCTTTGTGGTTGATGTGGGCTTTGTGGTTGATGTGGGCTTTGTGCTTGTTGTAGTCGGTGTGGGCTTTGTGGTTGATGTGGGCTTTGTGCTTGTCGTGGTTGGTGTGGGCTTTGTGGTTGATGTGGGCTTTGTGCTTGTTGTAGTCGGTGTGGGCTTCGTGGTTGATGTGGGTTTGGTACTGGTTGTAGTTGGTGTGGGTTTGGTACTGGTTGTAGTTGGAGTGGGCTTCGTGGTTGATGTGGGCTTAGTACTGGTTGTAGTTGGTGTGGGTTTGGTACTGGTTGTAGTTGGTGTGGGCTTTGTGGTTGATGTGGGCTTTGTGCTTGTTGTAGTCGGTGTGGGCTTCGTGGTTGATGTGGGCTTTGTGCTTGTCGTGGTTGATGTGGGCTTCGTGGTTGATGTGGGCTTAGTACTGGTTGTAGTTGGTGTGGGTTTGGTACTGGTTGTAGTTGGTGTGGGCTTTGTGGTTGATGTGGGCTTTGTGCTTGTTGTAGTCGGTGTGGGCTTTGTGGTTGATGTGGGCTTTGTGCTTGTCGTGGTTGGTGTAGGCTTGGTGGTTGATGTGGGCTTTGTGCTTGTCGTGGTTGGTGTGGGCTTGGTGGTTGATGTGGGCTTTGTGCTTGTCGTGGTTGGTGTGGGCTTGGTGGTTGATGTGGGCTTTGTGCTTGTCGTGGTTGGTGTGGGCTTCGTGGTTGATGTGGGCTTAGTACTGGTTGTAGTTGTTGTGGGCTTAGTACTGGTTGTAGTCGGTGTGGGCTTCGTGGTTGATGTTGGCTTTGTGCTTGTTGTAGTCGGTGTGGGCTTTGTGGTTGATGTGGGTTTGGTACTGGTTGTAGTTGGTGTGGGCTTCGTGGTTGATGTGGGCTTTGTACTTGTCGTGGTTGGTGTGGGCTTTGTGCTTGTCGTGGTTGGTGTGGGCTTCGTGGTTGGTGTGGGCTTTGTGCTTGTTGTAGTCGGTGTGGGCTTCGTGGTTGATGTGGGTTTGGTACTGGTTGTAGTTGGTGTGGGCTTCGTGGTTGGTGTGGGCTTGGTGGTTGATGTGGGCTTTGTGCTTGTCGTGGTTGGTGTGGGCTTCGTGGTTGATGTGGGCTTAGTACTGGTTGTAGTTGGTGTGCTTTTGGTACTGGTTGTAGTTGTTGTGGGCTTTGTGCTTGTTGTAGTCGGTGAGGGCTTCGTGGTTGATGTGGGCTTTGTGCTTGTCGTGGTTGGTGTGGGCTTTGTGGTTGATGTGGGCTTTGTGCTTGTTGTAGTCGGTGTGGGCTTTGTGCTTGTTGTAGTTGGTGTGGGCTTCGTGGTTGGTGTGGGCTTGGTGGTTGATGTGGGCTTTGTGCTTGTCGTGGTTGGTGTGGGCTTCGTGGTTGATGTGGGCTTAGTACTGGTTGTAGTTGGTGTGCTTTTGGTACTGGTTGTAGTTGTTGTGGGCTTTGTGCTTGTTGTAGTCGATGTGGGCTTCGTGGTTGATGTGGGCTTTGTGCTTGTCGTGGTTGTTGTGGGCTTTGTGCTTGTTGTGGGCTTAGTACTGGTTGTAGTCGGTGTGGGCTTCGTGGTTGGTGTGGGCTTGGTGGTTGATGTGGGCTTTGTGCTTGTCGTGGTTGGTGTGGGCTTCGTGGTTGATGTGGGCTTAGTGCTGGTTGTAGTTGGTGTGGGTTTGGTACTGGTCGTGGTTGGTGTAGGCTTTGTGGTTGATGTGGGCTTTGTGCTTGTTGTAGTCGGTGTGGGTTTTGTGCTTGTTGTAGTCGGTGTGGGCTTTGTGCTTGTTGTAGTCGGTGTGGGCTTCGTGGTTGATGTGGGTTTGGTACTGGTTGTAGTTGGCGTGGGTTTGGTACTGGTTGTAGTTGGCGTGGGCTTCGTGGTTGATGTGGGCTTAGTACTGGTTGTAGTTGGTGTGGGTTTGGTACTGGTTGTAGTTGGTGTGGGCTTCGTGGTTGGTGTGGGCTTGGTGGTTGTAGTTGTTGTGGGCTTAGTACTGGTTGTAGTCGGTGTGGGCTTCGTGGTTGGTGTGGGCTTGGTGGTTGATGTGGGCTTTGTGCTTGTCGTGGTTGGTGTGGGCTTCGTGGTTGATGTGGGCTTAGTACTGGTTGTAGTTGGTGTGGGTTTGGTACTGGTTGTAGTTGGTGTGGGCTTTGTGGTTGAAGTGGGCTTTGTGCTTGTCGTGGTTGGTGTAGGCTTGGTGGTTGATGTGGGCTTTGTGCTTGTCGTGGTTGGTGTGGGCTTGGTGGTTGATGTGGGCTTTGTGCTTGTCGTGGTTGGTGTGGGCTTGGTGGTTGATGTGGGCTTTGTGCTTGTTGTAGTCGGTGTGGGCTTTGTGGTTGATGTGGGTTTGGTACTGGTTGTAGTTGGTGTGGGTTTGGTACTGGTTGTAGTTGGTGTGTGCTTTGTGGTTGATGTGGGCTTTGTGCTTGTTGTAGTCGGTGTGGGCTTTGTGGTTGATGTCGGCTTTGTGCTTGTCGTGGTTGGTGTGGGCTTCGTGGTTGGTGTGGGCTTCGTGGTTGGTGTGGGCTTTGTGGTTGATGTGGGCTTTGTGCTTGTTGTAGTCGGTGTGGGCTTTGTGGTTGATGTCGGCTTTGTGCTTGTCGTGGTTGGTGTGGGCTTCGTGGTTGGTGTGGGCTTTGTGGTTGATGTGGGCTTTGTGCTTGTTGTAGTCGGTGTGGGCTTCGTGGTTGAAGTGGGTTTGGTACTGATTGTAGTTGGTGTGGGCTTCGTGGTTGATGTGGGCTTTGTGCTTGTCGTGGTTGGTGTGGGCTTCGTGGTTGATGTGGGCTTAGTACTGGTTGTAGTTGGTGTGGTTTTGGTACTGGTTGTAGTTGTTGTGGGCTTAGTACTGGTTGTAGTTGTTGTGGGCTTTGTGCTTAATGTAGTCGGTGTGGGCTTCGTGGTTGATGTGGGCTTTGTGCTTGTCGTGGTTGGTGTGGGCTTCGTGGTTGTTGTGGGCTTAGTACTGGTTGTAGTTGGTGTGGGCTTTGTGGTTGATGTGGGCTTTGTACTGGTTGTAGTCGGTGTGGGCTTTGTGGTTGATGTGGGCTTTGTGCTTGTCGTGGTTGGTGTGGGCTTGGTGGTTGATGTGGGCTTTGTGCTTGTCGTGGTTGGTGTGGGCTTCGTGGTTGATGTGGGCTTAGTACTGGTTGTAGTCGGTGTGGGCTTTGTGGTTGATGTGGGCTTTGTGCTTGTCGTGGTTGGTGTGGGCTTGGTTGTTGATGTGGGCTTTGTGCTTGTCGTGGTTGGTGTGGGCTTCGTGGTTGATGTGGGCTTTGTACTGGTTGTAGTCGGTGTGGGCTTTGTGGTTGATGTGGGCTTTGTGCTTGTCGTGGTTGGTGTGGGCTTGGTTGTTGATGTGGGCTTTGTGCTTGTCGTGGTTGGTGTGGGCTTCGTGGTTGATGTGGGCTTAGTACTGGTTGTAGTTGTTGTGGGCTTTGTGCTTGTTGTAGTCGGTGTGGGCTTCGTGGTTGATGTGGGCTTTGTGCTTGTTGTAGTCGGTGTGGGCTTCGTGGTAGATGTGGGCTTAGTACTGGTTGTAGTTGGTGTGGGTTTGGTACTGGTCGTGGTTGGTGTAGGCTTTGTGGTTGATGTGGGCTTTGTGCTTGTTGTAGTCGGTGTGGGTTTTGTGCTTGTTGTAGTCGGTGTGGGCTTTGTGCTTGTTGTAGTCGGTGTGGGCTTCGTGGTTGATGTGGGTTTGGTACTGGTTGTAGTTGGCGTGGGTTTGGTACTGGTTGTAGTTGGCGTGGGCTTCGTGGTTGATGTGGGCTTAGTACTGGTTGTAGTTGGTGTGGGTTTGGTACTGGTTGTAGTTGGTGTGGGCTTCGTGGTTGGTGTGGGCTTGGTGGTTGTAGTTGTTGTGGGCTTAGTACTGGTTGTAGTCGGTGTGGGCTTCGTGGTTGGTGTGGGCTTGGTGGTTGATGTGGGCTTTGTGCTTGTCGTGGTTGGTGTGGGCTTCGTGGTTGATGTGGGCTTAGTACTGGTTGTAGTTGGTGTGGGTTTGGTACTGGTTGTAGTTGGTGTGGGCTTTGTGGTTGAAGTGGGCTTTGTGCTTGTCGTGGTTGGTGTAGGCTTGGTGGTTGATGTGGGCTTTGTGCTTGTCGTGGTTGGTGTGGGCTTGGTGGTTGATGTGGGCTTTGTGCTTGTCGTGGTTGGTGTGGGCTTGGTGGTTGATGTGGGCTTTGTGCTTGTTGTAGTCGGTGTGGGCTTTGTGGTTGATGTGGGTTTGGTACTGGTTGTAGTTGGTGTGGGTTTGGTACTGGTTGTAGTTGGTGTGTGCTTTGTGGTTGATGTGGGCTTTGTGCTTGTTGTAGTCGGTGTGGGCTTTGTGGTTGATGTCGGCTTTGTGCTTGTCGTGGTTGGTGTGGGCTTCGTGGTTGGTGTGGGCTTCGTGGTTGGTGTGGGCTTTGTGGTTGATGTGGGCTTTGTGCTTGTTGTAGTCGGTGTGGGCTTTGTGGTTGATGTCGGCTTTGTGCTTGTCGTGGTTGGTGTGGGCTTCGTGGTTGGTGTGGGCTTTGTGGTTGATGTGGGCTTTGTGCTTGTTGTAGTCGGTGTGGGCTTCGTGGTTGAAGTGGGTTTGGTACTGATTGTAGTTGGTGTGGGCTTCGTGGTTGATGTGGGCTTTGTGCTTGTCGTGGTTGGTGTGGGCTTCGTGGTTGATGTGGGCTTAGTACTGGTTGTAGTTGGTGTGGGCTTCGTAGTTGATGTGGGCTTTGTGCTTGTTGTCGTCGGTGTGTGTTTGGTACTAGTTGTAGTTGGTGTGGGCTTCGTGGTTGGTGTGGGTTTAGTGGTTGACGTAGTCGGTGTGGGCTTCGTGGTTGATGTGGGCTTTGTGCTTGTTGTAGTCGGTGTGGGCTTTGTGGTTGATGTGGGCTTTGTGCTTTTCGTAGTCGGTGTGGGCTTTGTGGTTGGTGTGGGCTTCGTAGTTGATGTGGGCTTTGTGCTTGTTGTCGTCGGTGTGTGTTTGGTACTCGTTGTAGTTGTTGTGGGCTTAGTACTGGTTGTAGTTGTTGTGGGCTTTGTGCTTGTTGTAGTCGGTGTGGGCTTCGTGGTTGATGTGGGTTTGGTACTGGTTGTAGTTGGTGTGGGCTTCGTGGTTGGTGTGGGCTTAGTACTGGTTGTAGTTGGTGTGGGTTTGGTACTGGCTGTAGTTGTTGTGGGCTTAGTACTGGTTGTAGTTGGTGTGGGTTTGGTACTGGTTGTAGTTGGTGTGGGTATAGTACTGGTTGTTGTTGGTGTGGGCTTAGTACTCGTTGTAGACGGCGTCGTCCTAACGCTTGTCGTTGTTGGAGTGGTCGTTGTACTGGTTGTTGACGGAGTACTGGTTGTAGTGGGCTTGCTCGTTGTTGAGGTGGTTGTTGTAACAGAGCAACCCGCTACAGCTTTTGGTTGACA
The DNA here is from genome assembly GCA_949316365.1 of Hoplodrina blanda. Lineage (NCBI taxonomy): Eukaryota > Metazoa > Arthropoda > Insecta > Lepidoptera > Noctuidae > Hoplodrina > Hoplodrina blanda. Next base: position 1,456,531 of record OX438573.1, on the reverse strand, counting down.
TTGCTGAAAAATAATGAATACTTTCTAAGAATATTTCTTACACAAAATTCCTATCATAAGTGTCTTTTTGAGTGGAGTGTTATAGTAATGCGGAGTTTAGCCAAGTCTTTATAACAATATTGTGGTGTAACTTGAACGAACTCGCAAAAGTAACATATCATTTAATATGTTATTTAGATGTAGGTTAAGATTTGTTCTGTTCGCACGCGCCTCAAAGAGCTGTCAGCACAGGGACAGGGGCCAAACGCCTGCCGGGGTTGCGGGACGTCTTAACAGGATACCGTGGCCCCGGAACGTAAAGGGCAACAGAAGGAACAGGGTGGTTTTTTAGTCAGTAAAAGTCTGACAGTCCCTTCCGCCCCACCCAGGGCGGAAGGAGTCATTTGATGATTTTTAAAACGTTAAAAAAAAAAGGATATTTTATGTATTTTTGAAGTGAAAACTTCTTTAGCGGCGTTGAGCACTTTTTCTGTAATGGGTATAAAATCTTAAACTCGCGTCAGGACACGTGCGCGTCAGGACACGTGACCTGATCGAAAAAGCGTAAGACGGATGGAGAGTAGACAGCTATCCCCTCTCTACGGCGCGGCGAAAATGTATGCCTGGGCCTACTGTTTCGTTTAGACAGCGCAGGGCGCTTGCGCGAATGTTCGTGTATGTTAAACGTAAACGTAAACGTAAACGTTAATAATCAAGTTTTCACTTCTGCCGGCACTCCCGGAGTGCAACCCGTTTTTTTTAGGATGTAGATTAAGGCCACACTATTGCATTGTTTTGCCGATCTTTAATAGTAGTGTAGGTAAAATTGCATAAATAAAAAAAACACGCTATTATAAAAACTGGGAAGGTCCCCACGAGGTGGATTGACTTCCCCGGTAAAGGTCACGGAAAAACGTTTGCTGCGGACAGCGCAGGACAGTTCATTGTGGCTATCTTTAGGGGAGGCCTATGTGCAGCAGTGGACGTCGTTAGGGGAACCAACAGAAAATAGAGTGTGCACGCATCATTATTGCGCTCGTAAATTATCTTAATCTACTATATAAAATTCCCGTGTCGCAGTGTTTGTTACCAAACTCCTCCGAAACGGCTAGACCGATTTTTGAGAAAATTTGTGTGCATATAGGGTAGGTCCGCATTTATTTTTCATAACAAAAAAAAAGTGTGGTGGTACGAAGTTCGCTGGGACAGCTAGTATTCTTATAAAAAATAGACACTAATAAAAGAGTCTTATAGGACCATGGGCATTTTTATATGAACCCTGGGCCCATTTTTCAACATTGCCCAACAGTGATGAAATCCATGTCACATGAAAATAGAGAATGCTATCACGCTTGATATGAAATCACAAAGCAAATATTAAATGGTTTTGTACTGTATTTTGATTTTTAATCTTAATAATTGGCTATTTTTGCGCCCCCCCTTCGAAAGGTGCCCAAGACACGTGCCCTACTTGCCCCACCGATACGCCTCTGCGTTCGGCTGATATGATGATGACATGAAGACGCGACGTGGGACGCCCTGCTGCACGGTGGACTGACGATTTAAAGAAGGTGGCGGGCAGCGGATGGATGCGGGCTGTCCAAGACCGGGATGGTTGGCGCTCTTTGGGGGAGGCCTACGTTCAGCAGTGGACGGCCATAGGCTGATATGATGATGATGATGATGTAGAAAAAAGAAAAAGATTTAATAAACAACACTTACCTTCGCATATGGATTAAATTCATGACCCGGCGGGCATTCCTCACGCATCACTTCTCCATAAATACAAAGTATGAGATATTTGCAATCAGTATAATCTGGTTGTACCCATAAATCATGGAAGCCACAGTCCTTTGTAGGTTGAGTTGTTGTTGAGGTCGGACTAGTAGTTGTTGTTGACGGAGTGGTTTTCATACTGGTAGTTGATGGAGTGGTCTTAGTACTGGTTGTTGAAGGAGTGGTCTTAGTACTGGTTGTTGAAGGAGTGGTCTTTGCACTGGTTGTTGAAGGAGTGGTCTTAGTACTGGTTGTTGACGGAGTGGTCTTAGTACTGGTTGTTGATGGAGTGGTCTTAGTACTGGTTGTTGACGGAGTGGTCTTAGTACTGGTTGTTGACGGAGTGGTCTTAGTACTGGTTGTTGACGGAGTGGTCTTAGTACTGGTTGTTGACGGAGTGGTCTTAGTACTGGTTGTTGACGGAGTGGTCTTAGTACTGGTTGTTGACGGAGTGGTCTTAGTACTGGTTGTTGATGGAGTGGTCTTAGTACTGGTTGTTGATGGAGTGGTCTTAGTACTGGTTGTTGATGGAGTGGTCTTTGTACTGGTTGTTGTTGGAGTGGTCTTAGTACTGGTTGTTGTTGGAGTGGTCTTAGTACTGGTTGTTGATGGAGTACTGGTTGTAGTAGGCTTGCTCGTTGTTGAGGTCGTTGTTGTTACAGAGCAACCAGCTACAGCTTTTGGTTGACATACCTGAAAAATTAATAAAGAATTCTTTATAAGAATAATTCTTACACAAAATTTCTTATTATAAGTGTCTTTTTGAGTGGAGTGTTACAGTAATGCGGAGTTTAGCCAAGTCTTTATAACAATATTGTGGTGTAAAAGAAGTTGTTGTTATTATTGAACAACCAGCTTTTTGTTTTGGTCGACATTGCTAAAAATAATAAATAAGTAATTATTCTTTCACATAATTTTAGCGCAGTAGTGTTGTTTTCAGTGCCTTAAAGTATATTTGTTTGTTTGTTGGCTGTTTCTCCTAAACCGCTCGGTTATGGATGTATGATAATTATTGTAAAGATGTCTGCTGGCTTGGCTGGCACGCTCATTCATAAGTAATGTTTCAGTCTTCGCAAATTAACAGAATACTTTTAGCGCTGCGCAAATGTAGATGGATTTAGTTATCGATTTAGTACGCCTTGAGGTTGCTGTGTCCGTTGACGTGTACCAGACACAGTTACCGGTTGCCATATATAAACTACTATATTATGGCGCGTCCCTTCATATTACTATTTCAATGTGTGTTGTCATATCCTTAAGAAAACATTTCTATGTAGTTGTAAGACTATTCGTCTTTAGTAGCAGGCCGGCAGATTTGCTAGTCAACTAATCATAGGTAACTAGCAAGACCGCGCAAGACAACGCACGTGTCATTTTCATAGAGTATGTCAGTGCAGCACCATACTAATAATAATGAGTAATCAATGACGCCGCTAGTTGAGCTACAAATCGCTGATTTGTTTTTGTTTCGAGAGCCGTCTCAGTACGCACACATGCGTTTTGAGTCTTTTAAATACTTTCAAACGTTTTGAAGTTGTGGAGGGGCGCGCCATGTTACTTTTGATGCTTGTTTTAGGATTATTCTCTCAGTGTTCTGTGTGCAGCACAGGCAACTAATGTATGCATGTGTGCAAAAGGGAGGCATTTCGACGTTTGGTGACGTATTGGCAAAACTACACCCAATTTACACTAACACAAGGTGCTGTTTTGCAGAAACTAGTACTTACTAAAGCTCTTGGATTAAATTCGTAGCCAGATGGGCAGGTCTTGTGTTCAATTTTTCCGAAAACGCAAAGAAAGAATTGTTTACAGTCACTGGGATCTGGCTCCCTCCAGAAGTCCGAGTTTCCACAAACCGGTTTCGGAGCGCATTTCACATCTTTTTCAAGTCCACACTCCTGTAAAACAAGAATCAGAATACGTTATTTGTAAACATAGGTCAAGGTCAAAGTCAAAGTCAGAAAATGTGTTTAAATGAGACCATTAGGGCGGTCGTAACTGCGCTTTTCCCAACTATGTTAGGGTCGGCTTCCAGTCCAACCGTATGCTGCTGAATACCCGTATTTTACATGGAGCGACTGCCTATCTGGCTAATAACAGCCGCACGGGTTGATCCATCAGGTTAAGCTACGCTTTCCGGGGTTGGTCAGTGGATGGGTGACCATCTTTATGAATTGGAGTGTTGGATCATTTGGCTCCCTTCAAAATGGTTGAGTTAAGTGGTGCTGATCCATGCGTCATGCTCGTGAACGAGTGCTGTCAGTTGGGATTGGTCATCTCTTAACTGCCATGGCTTACATCTTTATTCTTTTTTTTTTATAATTGTTTTATATTCATCTTCATTGTTTTCACATGTAGAATCAACATGAATAATGGAACCAGGATTTTGTAAAAACCTAATTTAAAAGAGTGCCGTGGAGTTTCTTGCTCGTTCTTCTTCATAGAGGCCTATCTCCGTTTTGGAACGAGCAACTAGCTTCAACTTTTGGACTAACCGACAGACTCCTTGACTATTCAAATGTACCTGTAAATGGTCTAATTGAAATAAATGTTTTGACTTTGACTTTGACTTTGAATGATTCCCATTTGAGCACCTATTTTTTGAGCACCAAAAGTATTGAAGGGCTCAATGTATAGGTGTTTCAACGGGAATAGTTCATCTTTACACACCGAGATTCCTCCGTGCCTCGGAAAGCACGCTAAACCGTTGGTCCCGGATGTCATGCGTGGTTTTTTGACAGTCGTTACGGATCATCAGAAGCCTGAAAGTCTGACAACCAGTCTTACCAAGGTGTATCGTATTACCCAGTTGCTTGGTTGTGGAGGTCAGATAAGCAGTTGCTCCATGTAAAATACTGGTACACAGCTGCATCCGGCTAGAATGGACGCCGACCACAACATAATTGGGAAAAGGCTAGGCAAATGATGATGATATTGAAGCATACTTACTAATAGTTGCGCGTCGAACGAATAACCGGGTGGGCAAAGTTCTCGAGTAATATTACCATAAACACATAGTATAAAGTGTTTACAAGTGGGATCAGTCAAATCAGGTCGTAACCATATAATTTTTTTCCCACAGTCTGGCCAAGGTTCAGGTGTTGGTGATGGTGTAGTACTTGTAGTTGATGGCGTACTGGTAGTTGTTGACGGTGTAATACTTGTAGTGGATGGCATACTGGTAGTTGTTGACGGTGTAGTACTTGTAGTTGATGGCGTACTGCTAGTTGTTGTCGTTGTAGTACTTGTAGTGATTGGCGTACTGGTAGTTGTTGACGGTGTAGTACTTGTAGTTGATGGCGTACTGGTAGTTGTTGACGGTGTAGTACTTGTAGTGGATGGCGTACTGGTAGTTGTTGACGGTGTAGTACTTGTAGTGGATGGCGTACTGGTAGTTGTTGACGGTGTAGTACTTGTAGTTGATGGCGTACTGGTAGTTGTTGACGGTGTAGTAGGTGTAGTAGTCTCACTACGCCTACAACCTGCTTCTTCTTTAGGCACACACAGCTGTAAACACGACATGAGAAAGATAGAATAAAAAAAAACATGTTTACTTGGTTAACAAAAATTCTAAAAAGGTTATTTAATAAAAAACAAAAAAGTAAACACATTACTGTGGGCCCCACAGCTGCCGGACCGGCCCAGGGGCCTACCACCAACTCTTAAAGCAGTACCATTTTAATATTACTTTGTCTGTAGTTGGATTTTCAACTCACGAAATGGAGCCGAGCGTTGAAAATCCAACAATCCAATTTATACCAACTTGTTTTTTTTTTGTTTTTGGGCTTTTTTATACAATTTTTTTTATGTTGTGTGTCACTTTAGAATCAATAAACAGTTTTTCTTTCTTTCTAACCCATTTTTTTTTGAGGTGGTAAAAATCATCAAGTGAGTCCTTCCGCCCTGGGTGGGGCGGAAGGGACTGTCAGACTTTTACTGACTAAAAAACCACCCTGTTCCTTCTGTTGCCCTTTACGTTCCGGGGCCACGGCATCCTGTTAAGACGTCCCGCAACCCCGGCAGGCATTTGGCCCCGTTAGTGCCCCGTCCCTGTGCTGACAGCTCTCCGAGGCGGGCGCGAACAGAACGCGCCGTCGACCCGGGCATAGTCCTTGACCGGACGGCGAGCTACCCATTACTCACCGTCCGCAAGCCCGTGTCTACGGTGGCCGGATGTCACCTCGCGACGTCTTCTTTCTAACCCTAAGAAGAATAACAAATAAACAAAAATCCGTTCTTACATGCGCTGTAATGCTGAATTCATAATCGTATTCACACGTAATCAACATTATTTTTCCGTAATAACATAGATAATATAGATTACAATCTGTTGGGTGTGGTCGAGACCAGTAGTTGTATTCCCCACACGGAGGCCACGGATCTTCTGTAGTTACCGGCGTACTGGTAATTTCTTCTGTCGTAGTCTCACTACGCCCACAAGCTGCTTGTTCTTTGGGCAGACACACCTGTAAAAAAACGACGTGAGAAAGACAATAAAAATGGTAATCTAACGCAGTCTATGTGGTACACAAAAATTATTAAAAAAATATTTGATAAAAACAAAAAAAATACACATTATTGTAGGCCCCACAGCTGCCAAACCGGGGCCTACTCCTGGGCCGGCTTGGCAGCTGTGGGGCCCCAAAAAAATGTTGGTAATAATGTGTAAATAATATGCACCAACTCTTAAAACAATACCATTTTTATATAACTTGTTATTTGTTTTAAGTATATAACTTTGTTTTGTAAAAACCTAATTTAAAAGAGTTCTGTGGAGTTTCTTGGTCGTTCTTCTTAATAGAGGCCTACCTCCGTTTTGGAATGAGCAACTAGCTTCAACTTTCGGACTAACTGACAGACTCCTTGACTATTCAAAAGTGCCTGTAAATGGTGTAATTGAAATAAATGTTTTGACTTTTGAATTTCTGTACTTGGATTTTCCACTCACGGAGCTGAGCCGAGCGTTGAAAATCCAACAATCCAATTTATACCAACTTGTTTTTTTGTTTATGGGCTTTTTTAAACATTTTTTTAATATTTTGTGTGTCACTTTAGAATCAATTAACAGTTTTTCTTACTTTCTAACCTTAAAAAGAATAACAAATAAACAAAAAAAAAATTGTTAATGTTTTATTGACAATTTAGAATTTTAATACTTATATATTTTTTTATATTTAACCTATTGAATGTAATAATTAAGTCAATGTTTTAATGATAATTTTAATTTTAGTAATTTGATTTAAAGAATGTATGTAATCATTAATATTTAATGTTTTAATGAGAATTTAAATTTTAAAAATTTTGTATAATGAAAATGTTTGCATGCCGATTGGTGAAATAGGGCAGAACTCAGATGTACACCTACTACTTACTATCTACATAAGTATTATCAATATATTTGCAAATAAATGCTATTCTACATATTCTATTCTAAAAAATCGGTACTTACATGCGCTGTAATGCTGTATTCATAATCGTATTCACACGTAATCAACATCATTTCTCCGTAATAACATAGATAATATAGTTTACAATCTGTTGGGTGTGGTCGAGACCAGTCGTCGTTATACCCACACGGAGGCCACGGATCTTCCGTAGTACTGGTAAATTCTTCTGTCGTAGTCTTACTACGCCCACAACCTGCTTGCTCTTTAGGCAGACACACCTGTAAAAAAACAACGTGAGAAAGACAATAAAAATGGTAATCTAACGCAGTCTATGTGGTACACAAAAATTATTAAAAAAATATTTGATAAAAATAAAAAAAAATAAACACATTTTTGTGGGCCCCACAGCTGCCAAACCGGGGCCTACTCCTGGGCCGGCTTGGCAGCTGTGGGGCCCCAAAAAAATGTTGTTAATAATGTGCAAATAATGTGCACCACTTTGTAACTGTAGTTGGATTTTCAACTCTCGGCGCTGAGTCGAGCGTTGAAAATCCAACAGTGCGTAAGGCAAAGTATGTAGCGACATCTATCAAACAGCATGTGAATATCATCGCGCAATCAAAGTTTGCCGCGACACTAGAATATATAATTATAAAATCCCGACAACAACCGTCGGGCAGTAGCCCACCAGACACAACACCCGTCTGGTCGGAGGATCCTCCCTTTTCAACGGAGGATGAGAAACTTTACACGCTGTTTCTCCTCTAAAAGAATCTATATATACATTAGGTATAATGAAATCGTAGCGAAGTCAAAACTGTACATTTAATATTTTTGAAAAAGAGTAATTGCTATGAATTCGGGGAGTGATTCTAATGCCGAAAAATTTTTTTTTAGAATTTGTGTCGGTTTGTCTTTTTGTCAGTATGTTTGTTAGAGCATCATGCGAATACTGCCGGATAGAATCTGTTCAAATTTTGTATGAATATTCCACATTGGCCAAATTAGTCTATAGGCTATAAATTATCACGCTATTTGCTTTGGGGGGTTAGCAATGTTTCATTATGACTGTGCAGAAATAAACTTTGACGCGGACGAAGTTGCGGGCAGAAGCCAGTAACAAATAAAGGTAAAGTACTTACCAGCTCTGTAGGACTGAATTCATAATCGTTTTCACACGTAACCAGTAACATTTCTCCGTGATAACATAGATGATATAGTTTACAATCTGATGGGTATGGTCGAGACCAGTCATCATAATACCCACACTGCGGCCATGGATCTATGGTTGTTACCGGCGCACCGGTTGATGGAAGTGATTGACAACCAGATATAAATTTTGGACGACATACCTGAAAGATTATAACATAACGCCTGTAATCCTCGAAAGGTTGGGCAGAGGTTTACCCAACGTCCGGTTTCCGGATCAGGTTTCCGAATCAGGAGGCGTGTATGTACATACATACACACACATACATAAATTACACACACATGTAAAAAAAAAAAAATGTATGTGTAATTTATGCATGTGTGTATGTACATACACGCCTCCTGATTCGGAAACTTGATCCGGAAACCGGACATTTACGCCCAGCCTTAACCGACTGTGTAACGGAAAAAAGAATAAAAAATAAACAAAAATCGTGTAAGTACTTACAAACAGATATGGGCTAAATTCATAATTATAATCACAGGTCGCCACCATAATTTCTCCATAGTAACATCGGTAGTAATGTCTGCAATCCCATGGGTATGGTTCAGACCAGTCATCGTCATACCCACACTCCGGTAACACACCCTGCAAGGAACCCATGGTTGCTGTTCTTGACAGTTTACTGGTGTCTGTAGCTACATCACAACCAGATTCTTCTTTAGGGACGCATTTCTGAGAATTAAAAGTAAGTGGTAAAAAAAAACTTTTTTAAAACAAGCTTTTTTTTAGTGTGATGTTATGGTTTATGGTTATGGTGGTATGGGTATGGTGGCTTTATGGTTTTCTACTTTTTAAGCCCTTTCATTTAACACCCATATCAAGGGGATTGAAAAAAAAATGTAATCCGCCATCTTGGAGCGGCGGCCATATTGAAATTATAACAATATTGAGTATTGGACATTATATTTTCATCAGAACTAAATGCAAAATTTCGATTTCGAATAACAACAAATGATCGAAAAATGGTTTGCCAATTTTGAAAGGACAACTTACTTACATACGAACAGTGCAAACTTTTTGTAAAAAGTGTTAGACTAAAAGAGAATTGGCATCTCTTACTAACATACTGACATACAGTTATAGAGAAGGACGGTGACACTTACAAAGTAAGTTAGAGATGTCAAATTAGTTTCGCCTTCAACTACTCCATAGTTTTAATCTATATACATTCTAAGATATTTAAAACATTAGACGACAGCGCTAAATCGCTATAATATAACCCGACCAAATTAAATTGCTCGTTAGTTTTGCATTACACGTATGTTACTTTGAGTTGATTGACATAACATCACGCCTGTAATCCCCAAAGAGTTAGGCAGACGTGTACCCATCCCAACCACATTTCGCCAGTTATGTTTAAGTCCCATGCAATAGGGGGCAAGCCTATTGCCATCAACCGGGCACAAATCCAGACTCCGAGGCTGCTACTGAGAAATTCCTAATGGAAAAACTCAATAACTCTTTTTCCGACTCGGGAAACCGGGAATCGTAACCAAGATCCCATCGTTCACTTTGAAACTTGTTCTAAAGGATACTAACCTGTTTTTCCGGATTGAATTGGAAATCTAACTGGCATTTAAGCCTTTTTATTGCCCCTGACGTACAAGTGTAGTAGTATCTGCAATTGGTAAGGTCAGGCTTCAACCAGGCGTCGGAATGCGAGCATGGCGGCAGAGAGTTATGTTTGCCCACTGCTGGTTCTATATCCTTCAAGTAATCAGCGTCACTGACTGCTCCAAACTCAGTTGGTTTACTTTCGATATTTACGATTGTATACAGCAGTAAAATTGTTAGACGGGAATCTGTGAAAGATGTTTAATACGGTGTATTAAAATTAATAAAAAAACTTTTTAAAACAAACTTGTTAGTGTGATGTTACTAACTTTATCGCTTTCTACTCTTCAAGCCCTTTAATTTGATACCCATAACAAGGGGATTAAGATAAAATATGTAATCCGCCATCTTGGAACGGCGGCCATATTGAAATTATTACAATACTGAGTATTGCTCATTGTATTGTCACCAGAACTAAAGGTGTATGCGAAATTTCAGCTCAATCGGATACCAACAAATGGTCGAAAAATGGTTTGCAAATTTTGGAAAGGACAACTTACATACGCTTGTAAAAATTTAAAAAACCTACGATGCAGGGCCGTATCTAGTGTGGGGCAAGTAGGGCCCCGGGTATGTGCCAGCCGAAGGGGAGCGCAAAAATCGCCAATTATTTAAATCAAAAAACCATTTCACACTTGTAATTTTTTAAATGATTATCGTATGGAATTTTACAATTTTAGGACTATTTTATTTATCTGTTTTTTATAATTAAGAAAATTTTAAGGGGCGATACTATGATGTGTGCCCTAGTAGCCTTTTTTTATTGGTACGCCCCTGCCCAAAAGGCGGCCATCTTGGATCGATTTTCATCAAACATAGCTGAGAACACTCCCTACTAATTCACTTATCAAACAAAAAAAAAATAACAAAATCAAAATTGGTTTATCCATTCGTGAGATACGATGCCACAGACACACACACAGACACGTCAAAATTATAACACCCCGTCGTTTTTGGCGTGGGGGGGGGGGGGGGGGTTAAAACGACACATCACAAAGCTGTCAACTACGCAACAATAATCAAACTAAGTAACGTTAAGAAAAACGGTAGCTTTTTTTGCTTTTAAATACTCGTAGAAACAAGTTCTATTTAAAAAACACGTAACATAACATCACGCCTGTAATCCCCGAAGGGTTAGGTAGAGGTGTACTCATTAGTAGGTACCTACACCCTCATTTCGCCAGTCATGTTTAGGTGGGACAGTTTGTCGCTCGACCAGACATAGGCCTGTGATGGCGGCGCGCAGTGTTCCGTGCGCGCCTCTCTAGTGGAATGTGCGGTCGCAGGGTAGGCCGCACATGGTGAAGGGGCTCGCCGAAGGCGGTCCAATACCAGTCGGGCGGGACCGCGGATCATGCGTAATGCGAATACCGGGCTCCCGACTTATGGTAGCAGGAGGAACCGTGGGGTTTTAGTCGGTAAGAGTCCGACATACCCCTCCGTTATCCCCAAACGGAGGGCATCCATGAGGATTTCCCCACAAAAAAAAAAGTGTTTAGGTCCTATGTAATAGCGGGCGAGCCTATTGCCATCAACCGGGCACAAATCCAGACTTTGAGACTGCTACTGAGAAATTCTGGAAAAAACCCAATAACACTTTGCCCGACCTGGGAATCGAACCCAAGACCTCATGCTCAGCAATCACGCTTTGCGACCGAGGCAGTCAAAAAAAGTGAAAACTTGATTATTAACGTTTACGTTTACGTTTACGTTTAACATACACGAACATTCGCGCAAGCGCCCTGCGCTGTCTAAACGAAAAAGTAGGCCCAGGCATACATTTTCGCCGCGCCGTAGAGAGGGGATAGCTGTCTACTCTCCATCCGTCTTACGCTTTTTCGATCAGGTCACGTGTCCTGACGCGCACGTGTCCTGACGCGTGTTTAAGATTTTATACCCATTACAGAAAAAATGCTCAACGCCGCTAAAGAAGTTTTCACTTAAAAAAAAAATGGACTACGAAGAATCCTTACCCATCTTGGATGCCAACCCATCAGCTACCAACTAAACAATGCACAATAAACGCAATAGAGATTATGGTACTAATGACCAATCGCCATTTTATAAATAATTACCATAAAAATCGATTAAAAAGGGAAATTATTAGAAAATGCGAAAAATCGCTATATTTTTATGTATATTGGATCAATTAGGACGTAATAATTGTTGTAATTTTAATTGGGATAAGTAGATAGTTACTGTTTTGTTCTTCTTTCTTTATCGCGTGGGCAGTAAGGTCTTACGACCCCACACACCCTAGTGTCAGAGTTTCTAAACCGCCTCAAGGGCCTCTGACATGGTTTGAGTGGGACAGTAATAGGCTGGTATAAGTCCAGGTTTCCTCACGATGTTTTCCTTCACCGATGTCAGTGATGTCCAAGATAAACTTTAGAAAGTACATATGAATTGAAAAAGTCACATTGGTACTTGCCCGGATTTGAACCCACAACCACATGTATGAGAGGCGGGCGCCTTAACCACTGGACCATCACGACATTAACGAACTAAGTTCCAGATGTCGTGAGACCCGTCATTAAGCATGGCAGAATGTTGAAGCCCAGTGGCAACTCCGCCCGGGTACTCGACAAAGTCAAAGTCAAAATAAAAGTCAAAGTCAAAGTCAAAGTCAAAATTAAAGTCAAAGTCAAAATTAAAGTCAAAGTCAAATAATTAATATCGTAGTATTTGCACTGGTCTTTGTAATACAGTTTAATAGTATTGTGATGACCACTTAACATCAGGTAGGCCGTAGGCTAGTATAACATCCAGTGTTATAAAAAAAAAACCAGCTAAGTGCGAGTCAGACCCGCTCGCGAAGAATTCCGTACCACCATACATTATTTAACACACTTTACAAAAAAAATAAGTTTATGATCTTCGATCAATAATAGTACTATTATTGATCGAAGTTTATGATCCCAAAAAATAATTATTTTGTAAGTTTGAACCCCTTTAAGTTAGTAGTTAGTAGCTTAAGTACATCCTTCTTGGGGTTCAAACTTACCCAATAAAAATTTTTTGGGATCATAAACTATTTTTTTTGTATAGTGTGTTAAATAATGTATGGTGGTACAGAATTCTTCGCTTTACCAACTCTTACTTTACCAAATTTTATCAAAATCGGTTGAGTAGTTTAGGCGTGAAAGCCTAACAGACACACAGACAGACAGACAGATTTATTTTCGCATTTATAATTGTGTATAGTAGCTAGTAGTAAGATTGAATAGTTTCTTAAAAGTAACATGAAAATATACCTACCTACTTATACCTAAGTTTTTATACATAATATGAGCGTAACGAAAAAAAGTAAAACGATATCTAGGACCAATGTCGGATTTGTTACGCCATTGTAATTAACACGAGTTTCTGCTAATCATAGCAAGTAGTTTAGCGGCATTATACATAATTATATGTAATTAACATAATACAAAGCCTGCATTTCTCGAAGAGGTACTAGGTAGGCAGGTGGTTTGTAACTCTATCTGAAAACTAGCCAAAGTCAAAGTCAGAGTGAAAGTCAAAGTCAGAGTGAAAGTCAAAGTCAAAGAATTCAATTGTTAGTGTTGCACTTGTCTCTGTAATACAGTTTATTACATATACACATAGCTCAGTCGTCAAGGATTTCATATAAATAGGTCCCAATGAAAAGCCAATAAAGATTATTCTTTAAAATTTTGTTGTTGTTACATTTTTATGGCTCAGAAAATTTTGTCTGTCTGTCTGTCTTTCTGTCCCATCTAATCACCGTGACGGCTGGACCGATTTTGTCGGGATTTTCACTAGCAGATAGATCATGCTATAAGGAGTAACTTTTAATAAAACTTTTAAACAGAAAAATAATTATAGTTTCGCTCAAAAAAAATACACAATTACTTTGAAAATGTTTATTGATCAATCATCGTCATCATCGTCGTCGTCCTCATCACCACTCTGGCTGCGCGCCAGCTTAGCCTCCAGCTCCTTAGCGGGGTTAAACATGCCGTGCGTCTGCGCATTGCAGATGAAGCACCGCGTTGACTTCTTGTAGTTCTCCAAGGCGCATTTCTCGCAGAAGTAGTGTTTACATCTGTGGATAAGAAGGTCTTGGGTAAAAATGGTGGGATTTTGAAAGCCGTATTTATATCGGGTGTTTTAAGTTTGATGTGTTTGTGTGTGTGTTTGTCTGAGGCATCGTAGCTCCCGAATGGATGAACCGATTTAGATAAAATGTTTTTGTTTTGTTTGGAAGGTGTTATAGACGGGAGTGTTGTTGTTGAAAATTGGTCCAAGATGGCCGCCATCGAGGGATTTTTAAATTTTTAATACTGAGCTTAATTAGGATTTTATTAATTAATTTAATATAACATACATTTAAATGTCGTGATGGCCCAGTGGTTGAGGTGCCCGCCTCTCATGCATGAGGTTTGTGGGTTCGAACCCGGGCAAGTACCAATCGGAGGATCCCCCCCTTTTAAATGGCAGATGAGAAACTTTACATCCTATTTCTCATACCTCTGAAGTTTATAAAACTCACTTGGTAACGACAGGACTGGTGAAGCTGTTCCTGCAGATGAAGCAGCGGAAAGGCAGCTCATCATCGCTGTTCACCTCGTAGTCGGAGTCACCGGCGCCTGCGCCGCCCTCCGTCTCCTCGCGCTCCAGCTGCCAGCCGTGTTTGTAGTCAGAACGGTCGTGGAGGAACTTGCAGGAGTCTGGAATGAAAATGTGAAAAATTAAGCTTAGTACGCTATCAAAGCATTTATTTCAATTAACCTTTTGACCGCCAGTCATGTATAGATGACAAACCAAAAATGTACCCGCACACCACGGTCACGACTACATGACAGACTAAATACGTACTCATCAAACAAAAAGTATTGTTTTTTTTTTATTTCCTTTGCTAATAATGTTCCTAGACTCATCCTAATTTATATTAGATGAACTTCTTTATTTACATTTCATCTATATTAACATTATGATGACAAAAACTAATACAAATTATAAAGTTTCGAATTCGTAGCTTGGCGCTGAGGGCACGTTTTAGATTTTTAAACATGGTGGCAGGCAATTTTGAAATGTCAATGAGTCGGTCAGTTAGTCAAAAAGTTGAAGCTAGTTGCTCGTTCCAAGACTTTATAGGCTTCTATGGAGAAGAACGAGCAAGAAACTCCACGGACACTCTTTTTAATTCTCTTCTCCCTCCCTCGGATCTCATAGTCCGGTGGGACGGCCAGCCGACACGACCAGGGAGAGATCTGGCGTAGGACCAACGGCTTTACGTGCTTTCCGAGGCACGGGAGACACACCACCAACTTCCAAACTCTCGAGGTTGCTACTGAGAAATCTATATATATAAAAATGAAACCCGTTTTCCTTGGTCACGGCATCACGCGTGAATGGCTGGACCGATTTCACTAATTCTTTTTTTGTTGTGTTTGTTATTGTCAGGAGAAGGTTCTTACGGGAAAAAAAAAAAAAACGGATATGTCGGTCTCAAGGGTAGGGGTAGGTTAGGGGTACGGTAGGGTAGGGGTTGGGTAGGGGTAGGGGTAGGGTAGTGGTAGGGTAGGGGTAGGGTAGGGGTAGGGTAGGGGTAGGGTAGGGGTAGGGTAGGGGTAGGGTAGAGGTAGGGGTATCGGTAGGATAGGGGTAGGATACCACGCGAACGAAGTCGTGGCGGGTCAGCTAGTTCCTAATGGAAATATCACACTTTGCCCGACCCTGGAACCCAAGACGTCAGGCTTTGCTACCACTAGGGCAACGAGACAGTCTTTTGAATACTAACCTCCAAACCCACAGAATCCAGTCTCCTTATAATCTTTACAGATATCTGGTTGGTAGTCCCATCTGACAGTGGCCCTTAGATTGGCCGGTGCTCTAATAGGGCCCTTTCTGACAAGACCAGAGCTTGCGTTTCCAGCCGCTGTGTCGCGTTTCTTGTAATATTGTGCGTAGTTGTTCATGCCGCGGTAGACCTGAAATATTGCAAGGATACTATAGGTATATTAATTGTCCCAATTCTGCCAAGAACTGAACTGGAATCAACTGCCTCCTTGGTTTAGTGGTGGCAAAGGGCAACTGCTAAGCATGAGGTCTTGGGTCCGATTGCCAGGTCGGGCAAAGTGTTATTGGGTTTTTCCATCAGGAATTTCTCAGTAGCAGCCTCGGAGTCTGGATTTGTGCCCAGTCGATGGCAATAGGCTCGCCCCTTATAACCTAAACATAACGGGCGAAATGTGGGTATACCTCTGCCTAACCCTTCGGGAATTACAGGCGTAGTCAAAGTGCGGCGCGACGTTAGCATTTATACAAAATCCCGACAACAACCGTCGGACAGTAGCCCATCAGACATAACACCTGTCTGGTCGGAGGATCCTCCCTTTTCAACAGAGGATGAGGATGAAACTCTCATACAATTTAAAAGGTGTTACTTTATAATGGCCTCTTGCATGAAAAATATTGCCAGCTAATAAAATAAAATTTCTACCATGTACCTTATCATCAGCCTGTCCTGATAACTCCTCATTGATCTTCTGTGCCTTCTCAAAGATAGCCTGTGCGTCTCTATCTCTTTCTGTGTCCATCTCATATGTTGCTGTTGCATTTTCTCTCTGTTGTTGCACTGATAATGTTGTACGCTGTTTATTCTGGAAAAAAAATAAAGGTATTAACACTTTTTAAAACAAGCTTTTTTAGTGTGATGTTACTAACTTTATCGTTTTCTACTCTTCAAGAATCAAGCCCTTTCATTTGATACCCATATCAAGGGGATTGAGATAAAATATGTAATACGCCATCTTGGATGGAACGGCGGCCATATTGAAATTATTACAATATAATATACAGTCCTACCAAGTTATCTGTGAACTGAACCATCCTCTTTCAGTTTACAGATAAGTTGGTAGGACTGTACTGAGTATTGCTCATTGTATTGTCACCAGAACTAAAGGTGTATGCAAAATTTCAGGAATAGAATAGAATAGAATAAGTCTTTATTTGCTTAGAATGTAGGTACATAAGAATTAGTTGTTAAATTATATAATAGGATCCATGTACATTCTGCCTTAATATAGCATGCAAATGTAATAAAAGTAGAAGTTAAAATAAAGATATTACAAAAAATTATCATTTAAGAAATCTTGCACAGAATAATAACATTT
Source organism: Hoplodrina blanda (assembly GCA_949316365.1). Classification (NCBI taxonomy): domain Eukaryota; kingdom Metazoa; phylum Arthropoda; class Insecta; order Lepidoptera; family Noctuidae; genus Hoplodrina; species Hoplodrina blanda. Next base: position 1,439,423 of record OX438573.1, on the reverse strand, counting down.
TTCTACAAGTAATTCTGTAAAACGTTTTTTAAATTTTTGCAGCGGTAAGTTTTTAATTTGGTCAGGTATTTTATTAAAGATTACAGGAGCCATACAAATAACATTTCTTTTTAGCAATCGGATACCAACAAATGGTCGTAAAATGGTTTTCACATTTTGAAAGGACAACTTACATACGGACAGTGCAAGCTAAATGAAAGCTTGTAAAAAATTCAAGAATTTGGTTTTCTAGATGTAATAACAATATTCTATCAACCTAAGTTCGGTCACGGTGGCTGAGATGTATATTGCCCAAGTGTAAGCGCAAACACAGGTGCACTGCCTCTTCTCTCACTCTTACAGTCTGATGAGACAGCAATCCGAAACGACCGGAGAGAGTTCAGATTATTTATTTTTATTATTTGTTGGTATAGCGGCAATAGAAATACACATTCTGTGAAAATTTCAACTCTCTAGCTTTACAGTTCATGAGATACAGCTTGCTGACAAATGGACAGACAGCAGAGGCTTAGCAATAGGGTCTTGTTAGCACTCTTCGTGTACGGAATTCTAAAAAGAATGATAAAATGTGTTGCTAAGCGCAAAACTCTAGAACAGCTGGACCGATTTGGCTATTGATCGGCGTTTCCGCGGCCAGCTACGCGACACCTCTCAGCGTAACGCGACGCCGACTCTTCGTGTGCAGTAGTTTTTATAAGTTTACTATAAACTAATACGTATAAAATATGTATTAGTTTATAGTTATTGTACTTATTTATGTATTTGTGTTTTATGGGCCTTAGTTGCCTAAAATTAATTAGTTTATTATTATTTGCTTTTGTAATTTTCTGGACAAGGTTTGTATAAAGGAAAATATTTGGAAAATCCACTATGGAAGAGTCTGAATTTTGCACTTGCGTTCAGCAAAGCGGTCCGCTAGTTTAAAAAGCTAGTAAACAAATGTTTTATTCTTACTTTTTCCTCGTCACTGCTATCGCTTCCACCAACATCTATTTCGGGTTTAGCCTTCTTAGGGCCCGCAGTTCTCTGTACGTTCGGATTCTCTTTCTGAGGTCTCTTTGTTGGCTGCACTACGGTCTGCTCGTCTGACTCGGAGCTGTTTTTCTCTGAAATTTTGAAGAATATAGGTATAATATATTTTTTTATTATGTACGTCTGTTAATAACTAGTATTCCGGGTAAGGTTTGCGGTTACGCCTCCTTGATAGGGGGTGTGGGGGGTGGGGGGGGGGAGTAATAGAGTAGCCCCCACCATTTTTGCCCGCCGGAGATACTCGCCGGAGCCCTACTAGGGATTTCTACCGAGTCACCTTAATAGGGTCGTAAGGGGGTCAGGGAAGGCGGGAAGAGGGGTAGAGTCACCCTCCAGCCTTTCCCCCCGCCAGAGGGGCTCGACGGAGCCCCGCTGAGCGGGGCTCCTACTTCTGGGTGGTTTAAAAAGAAATAACCTGTCCGAGTCGGGGTGCCCACAAGTCCTGAGCTCGCTTCGCTCGCTCTTGTCCACAATAAAACAACAGAATGTTAATTAATTTTACGTAAACTCGAAAGCAACGGAATGGCGCGCAAAATCGTGTTTACCTGTCACTGTCAGTGACAAAAAATGGCGACTTAGCGTTTCGTTTTACGCATTTTAACAGACACAACTCAAAAAACGTAAGAATTTAGTGAAATTTACGTTCCGTTTCAAGTAATAGTTAGAGATTTATCGATATTTTAGAAAATTGTTTTAAATAATTTAACGCTGCTCCGGCAGCTAAAATTGCTAGGGGGTGCTTAAATAACTCCCCTTGACCCCCCCACAGTGTCAGAATCCTCAAATTCAGGAGGCGTAACCTCAAACTCAACCCCATTATCATATTATTTAATCAGTACTAGCTTTTGATAACATAGCTTTCTATTTCAGAAAGAGTTTTCAGTAACGGACCAGTTGTTCTGGATATTTGGATGTTGAAACCAGAAAGCAAACTAACTCATCAGCTTGATTATAAAAATTAATATAGATTTTGATGCTTGTGGATGCTCAGCTGAAGACCATAATAATTTTATTAAGAAAAATCGATTGCTTGTTTTCATCATACATAACCTCAAAAAAATTGGATGGATTTTACAGTTAACTCATCATTAATCTTAATAATTACTAAGGGTAGCTTGTAAATTACCTTCAGAACTGGATGTTTTTCGTTTTCTACCGCCTCTGTTCTTAAGATTACGCTTTTTAAACGTAGAAGGTATTTCTACTTCGACATCCGACATTTTCGATTCTTTTAGCTTATGTTTTACACTGTTGACTTACTTTAAACTATCTTTTAGACTTATTTGATTACTTTTAATAGGTATCTACTATTTATTTTTAGTGTAATGAGGTAGATTATGAAATAACGCGAAAATAATAACAAAATGTTATGCCTTGTTTACAAATTCACGATTTAGTTTTGATGTCACTGTCACTGTCATGGTGATGTGACAATTGACATTGACATTTTAGCGTCATTTTCGAGAATTGTTGACGTTGCTATATCGTTCGGATACTTGTATCAGAATTAATTACTTACATCATATAAGAATAACTGTTTAAACAATGTTTATTGAGCTTTTGTTATTGTATGCAAAAATACAGTAATTTACGTTTACATTATTTTTTCCAGAAAGCCTAGTGTGTAAACAAGATGGCACCCCACACCCTATGGTGAGCGATCGTCACGTATGAACATTATTGCGATGCCATCCTAGATATACAGCTATAGTATCTTATTAATTTAGGCACTATATCTAATCACTGTGACGTGATTACAGTACCGGGGGACTTCAATCTACTTTATTGGGACGCTAATTCCTTATTATTTCGTCTAATTGCCCTCGTGGCATAATTTTGAACTTTATCTCTTTAAAATATAATTAAAAACTAATCAAATAAGGTTGGATATGGCTGAACCAACCAGAGGCTCTACAGTGCCTGTGTCTGTAATCCATCACTGTTTACATAGTACTTTCTCGAACAAACTCGTTCACCGAAAGCTTAAAATCGCATAAAATTTAACGGCAAAGTTAAATCTAAAATAACCTCATGTTATTTAATGTTATTGTTCTATTTTGAGCCTTATCAATCACTGTATTTTAATAACACTCTATTTTAAAGACCCGTCTTTGTTTTAAGTCATTATTATTATACCCCACATGACTGGAAGATAAACAAAGTGATCTAATACTTGAGAGGTGTGTCAGATTACACTCTTTTCACATTATCAAAGAGTTTTAGAGAAAATAACACATAATAAGATTAACAAAGCTATCTTATCTATGATCTGTGCAGAATAAAAAACACAATAAGTAGGTACTTGAAGAATATTGATAGTCGTTTGTTTTGACTGAGTTATCAAATCTGACATTTTTTTCTAGAACATTTGAAAGTAGGTAGATAATAAAGTACGTGCTTCCGGACAAGTACTAATGTGACCTTTTTAAATTCAAAACATCACGCCTGTAATCCCCGAAGGGTTAGGCAAAGGTGTACCCATTAGTTTAACCACATTTCGCCAGTAATGTGTCTCATGTAATAGGGGGTGAGCCTATCAGCCTATTGCCATCAACCGAGCACAAATCCAGGCTCCAAGGCTGCTACTGAGAAATTCCTGACGAAAAAAACCAATAAGATTTTGCCCGCCATTTTGTAGTTCCAGAAATTACCTCTTACAAACAAACAGAGAAAAGTACTGCTTTAAAATATTAGTTTAGATGTAAACTAATGACTCAATGTGCTTAACATTTAACATCCGTCATTGTCACTAAATAGACAGAAAAAAGCTTTTTTACAAAAAAAGACAACCGCCTTCAAAAACTACAAAATAAAAAATATAATTTGGAAGTCGGCGGCTTTGGTTTTGTTTTTTGTTATGTAGGTATTGCCACCGACTTCCAAACTAAAGTTATTTTTTTATTTTGTAGTTTTTGAAGGCGGTTGTCTTTTTTTGTAAAAAAGCTTTTTATTTTTCACTTTTTAGTGCTTGTGTGTTAATGTTTGCAATCCTTTTAATAAAATCCCTTTCGAACTATACCTCACACGATATATTTAATTTAGAAAAATGCTCACAAAATAAAAATCACTAAACCAAATTGGATGAAATTTTTATGGGACCAAATGGTAAGTATATTGCATCGAACAAAAAAAGAATCACACTAATCGGACTAGAAACCTCGGAGTAATCGGTGTACATAGGTACATAAAAAAAAAAAAAAAATACCGGCCGAATTGAGAACCTCCTTCTTTTTTTGAAGTCGGTTAAAAATGTATTAAGGACACTGCCTGATACTTAAACTAACTTATTCTATCTTCTATTTAAATAATATAAAAGCGAAAGTTCACTCACTCCTCACATAACACGAACATCGAAAACCGTTTAACGTAAAAAGATGAAACTTGGCAGGGAGGGATTTAGATATAGTTAGTACTAGTAGACATCCGCTAAGAAAGGATTTTCCGAAATTCACCGCCTGAGGGGATGAAGCGGGGGTACAAAGTTTGTACTTATGTAGAAATCAACTTTGCAATCCGATACGACCAGAACCAAGTGCGGGCCTGTATTCATTCACCTGTTTATGACTTCATGACTCGATCAATCAGCTGATAATTTCTAGAAAGTTTTGTTTCAATGACCCTTGATAACGGAATTTACCCAAAACGGTGATTGGTAGGTAACTAACAAACAAAGATCGTGAATAAATATCTAGATAAATCTAAAAATAGTATTTAAAGGTCCATTGATGTTACCGAATAATCGTAAGTTCTGATCTTTTGATAGATCACTATCAATGGTTGAGACCGATATTTATTATAATGTTTTGACAGCATTGCTACTTAGGTATTGTACCTACTGGCCGCTTGCACCATAGATTTTTGTTGTTGTAGTTTGGAGAAATGGAAATAAAAACCCGAAAATCTGACAACCAGTCTTACCAAGGGGTATCGTATTACCCAGTTTCTGAGTTATGGAGGTCAGATAGGCAGTCGCTCCATGTAAAAATACTGGTATTCAGCTGCATCCGGTTAGACTGGAAGCCGACCCCAACATAATTGGGAAAAGGCTAGGCAGATGATGATGAGTTTGAAGAAATGGGGGGGAACGGGTCTTTTTGTTTTAAGGATGTGAAATCATAAAATGACTTCTTCCGCTCTGGGCGGAGCGGAAGGGAGACTCTTACTGACTAAAACCCATCTGTGGTTCCTTCTAATGCCCTTCAAGGCCACGGTGACACTTTCGAACCAATCATCTACGCAAACCCTGAGGGGAAGGGATCTGCCACACTCTTACTGACTAAACACCACCACGGTGTTCTCTTTCTACACGTACGCCGGGGATTGTGGCAGCTTATGCGCACTCCGCGATCACCAACTGGGCTTGCGCCAGCAAGACGTGATTATTGGTTTTTCTTCACTTACAAAAGAGTTGACGCCGACCTTACATGGGCTAAAGTCAAATGTGGATTTGACGTTCAAAAGTGTCTTATAATGGCCTAATGGAAATAAATGATTTGACTTTGACTTTGACTTTGGATGAGAGAGTATAAGAAATCAGGAACATTCGGGTGATGCGACAGGTGTTATGTACTTATGGATTAAAAACTGTAAGTACTTTTCAGCGCGACTTTCCAGGTCGGGCAAAGTGTTATTGGGTTTTTCCTTCAGGAATTTCTGAGTAGCAGCCTTGGAGTCTGGATTTGTGCCCGGGATAGGCAATAGGCTCGCCCCCTATTACATGGGACTTAAACATAACTGGCGAAATGTGGGTGTACTAATGGGTACACCTCTGCCTAACCCCTTAGGGATTAAAGGCATGATGTTATTGTGTACTTTCCAGATATCATTGAAAAATATCTGATATACTTATACGTGCGAAGGTTGCTGTGTACTTATCACTACCAGAGATTAAGACTGTTTACGTACGGCTTTTCATAAAAACTTTCAAGTCCTTATTTCTCGAAATGAATGAATCGATTTTAATGAAACTTCATACACATAATCAGGATAGCGTTGCGCGCAAACAAAAACAATATCTTAAGCCCGGGCTTGCCAACGGCGAGTGATGGGTAGCTCGCCGTCCGATCAAGGTCCAGACCCGGGTCGACGGCGCGTTCTGTTCGCGCGCGCCTCAAAGAGCTGTCAGCACAGGGACGGAGCCCCAACAGGGCCTAACGCCTGCCGGGGTTGCGGGACGTCTGGATACCGTGGCCCCGGAACGTAAAGGGCTGCAGAAGGAACAGGGTGGCTTTTTAGTCAGTAAAAGTCTGACAGTTCAGTCCGCCCCACCCAGGGCGGAAGGACTCATTTCATGATTTTTACCACCTAAAAAAAAAAACTTAAGCTTATTATTATTATTATTGCCATCTTTTTCTTCTTCTTTATCGTGTGGGCAGTAAGGTTTTACGACCCCACACACCCTAGTATCAGAGTTTCTAAACCGCCTCAAGGGCCTCTGACATGGTTTGAGTGGGACAGTAATAGGCTGGTATAAGTCCAGGTTTCCTCACGATGTTTTTCCTTCACCGATGTCAGTGATGTCCAAGATAAACTTTAGAAAGTACATAAATATGAATTGAAAAAGTCTCATTGGTACTTGCCCGGATTTGAACCCATACATGAGGCGGGCGCCTTTACGACTCAGCCATCACAACATTATTGCCATTACCTCTGCCGATCCAGAAAACGTGATCAGTATTACATTACAAACAAAAAACACCAAAATTCTTTACTTAAAAGTTTAAATAATTCATAGAACGTACACTTACGCTCATTCACCTATATTAGAACGACGGCCCACGAATTTTTATGTCCTTAGCGCCGAGTCTCAAGTCCAAAACGACGTATGTTAGTACATTTTTTGTTAACTTACGTCTTTTCAAACTTTCGTAGTAAAATATAGTATACCACTTTTGCACGATTTTGTTAAAACGCCAAAAGGTATTAAGTGCATAGAGTTTTAGCGAAAGGATAAGACGTTGTTGTACCAAAAAGGTTTTATTCCGGTTTAAGAAATAGTATACTACTTTTGCGCGCGAATTGTCTATGGAAACAAAATGGCGTATGTCCTGAGCAAGTGATACGAAAAAAGGTTGTTTTTCTTCTGTTGAGGTGGTGGTGTTTTGAAAGTGTAACAGATAGAAAAATGCTTTCTTCTACGAGTTTACAATATTTATAATCTGTTTTGTTAGGAGTTAATCCATTGTATGTACCTACTGACTTTCTCTTAGGGTGATTTTTATGTAAGTTGTAGGTTGTAGGTATACCTACCATAAAAATTTTCTTCAACATACATACATACATAAACTCACGCCTTTTTCCCATTGGGGTAGGCAGAAACCACAGAACGCCACCTGCTACGATCCTTACATACTCCTTTCGCCTCATCTACGTTCATACATCTCGTCATAATTATAAGCACGCCAGTTACGAGTACTCCGCACCTGACCTTTCTGAAGAACCTCACCAATAAGGTCAGTGTAGGTCTTCCTAGGGCGACCCCTCCCTGCGTTACCACTCACCTCTGCCATATAAATACCTTTTGTTAATCGTCTTTCACTCATCCTCACAACACTAAAAAGTTAAAAATAATACTAACCTAATCTACGATTAACCTATTAAAATTTAACAAATTTTTAGAGTCGGTGCCAAGACCGAGGATATTATATCCAACCGTATGGCACCGACTCAAAAAAATTTTGAAGTCGGTTTTTTTTTGCAAAAAAAATTTTATTCTATCACGCTACGATACAAGGGACGTGCCTACGACTAATTAGGCCTTTTCCACGTACAATCTAAGCTGTTCTAAGAAGGTGTCTTACCGCTATTCTACCTGTTTTAGGAATCGCTAGACACAACCAGTTATGGTTACGTAATTGTGAAGCCAACCTGTTCTGACCTACCTCAACGAGTTTCATTAAGGCCCTTGCAATCTGTAGGTACTGTGATCGGCGTAATGATTTTGCGTGTCTTTGCAATGCAATGCAATCTATACCTACTAAAGCTGACCCAGTCACGCGTTGTTGTAGCTCAAAGGACCCATTTTCGCGCTGGATTTGAACTTGGCTACTATAAAATGATATGAAGTAAACCTTAAGAGCTTATATATGTTACTAGCTGACCGGCCCACGCGTTGCTGTGCCTCAGATTTGCAATAAAAAAAATTAAGAGCAATAATTGAGATAAAAACTAACCTATCTTTCAAGTTGGATCATCATGTTGAATCACAGTGGTGTGTATTGTAAATTATTGTAATTGTATTGTAACTAAGGCTTATTTTTGTTTAACAATTTATAACAACAAATACAACACCGGATGGGGATTTTTACATTTACTTTTCCAAAAATTCCCACTAGGCTGTGCTTATGCACCTAGTGGGGATTTCTGGAAAAACTAGTAACAATCCCCACTGGTGGGGAGAGGTCGGTGGGGATCTGCCGGGTAGCCGGGTACCCGGCGCCGGGTACCTGGCAAAGAAAACGTCCGTACTTCAAGCGCGCTTGCAGCCTTGCAGCCTTCGCCTAGCAGCTCAGTATGTACAGCGAACGACTTTTCTCAGAGGCTGGCAATATTTACGAAACAAAAAGAAGCCGATTAGATCCACACAGAGCCGAAAAACTGGCGTTTCTACACCGTAATTTACCCCTTATAAACTTTGATTATTAATGATTGGTTGATTTATTTTTGATTATTGTTTCTTTAATAACAAATTCTTGTTCTGTTTCTGTCGATCATTAATACAACATATTCGATTTAAAAAAAGTGTTATATTTTTATTCCCAACAAATTACCCGGCATGACCGGGTACCCGGTGCTATTACCCGGTACCTGGCCGGATCCTAAAAAAGTGCCGGGTCCACCGGGTACCGGGCCCAAACCGGGTACCCGGTACATGTCTAGAATGCACCTGTGTTTGCGTACACACTGTGCACTACAGTTATCTCTGCGAACTTGGTTAGTTGTTATGTACAGTCAGCAACAAAAGTCGATTAACAATGTTACTTTTTTTATATCATTTAAACAGACAATAAACACATAATGTACTGGCTTTCAGAATTTCAGGTTATAGCTAAGGGTTTGTAACTTACATCATAATTTTATGTTCATTGCGTTTTACTTCTGATAATGTACCTAATAATTAGGATTTAAAAATCAAAAATGTTGATCGACTTTTGTTGCTGACTGTACAAAATGATGAAAGCAAAACAAGACGTTTCAAAGAGTTCATGTAAATTATTATCGTGTGATAATAACAAAGTCTGTCTGTCTGTGTGTTATCGTGATAACCTAACGAATATTCGAGAAAATCATAATATTATGCAAATATCATTCAACTAGTACTTTTCCCGCGACCTCGTTCGCGTGATTTTTCATACGGATCCCTATTTTTTCTGAAATAAAATATAGCCTATGTTACTCGCAGATAATGTAGGTTTCTAATGGTGAAAGAATTTTTAAAATCGGTCCAGTATTTTTTGAGTTTATCCATTACAAACAAATAAAAATACAAAGTTTTAAAACAATACATAGTGTAGATAATAGAATTCAATCTATCGCCCACCTCTTATGCATTGAGGTTGTGGGTTCTAATTCGGGCAAGTACCAATGTGACTTTTTCAATTTTTATGTAGGTACCTAGGTACTTTAAATTAGATACACTATGTTTATCTTAGACATCACTGACGCCGTTGTTGGTCCCGGCTTTCATACGTGGATCTTTGATAGTCGTTTCGGGTCGCCAGAAGCCTGAAAGTCAGACAACCAGTTTTACCGTGGGGTATCGTATTACCCAGTTACTGGGTTGTGGAGGTCAGAATAGGCAGTCGCTCCATGTGAAATACTGGTAGTTGCATCCAGTTAGACTGGAAGCCGACCCCAACATAGTTGGAAAAGAGCTATGCAGATTGATTGTATAGAAATGCGTAAATGGTATAGTTATGCACGTGTTTCGTAGCGTTATTCGACACGTGTTTTGCAAATAACACTTACGTATTTTGTGATTAATTATAACGCAGATTTCAATTAATATACCGATAGTATGTTCTTAACTGGTTAAGAACTGGCGGTAACCCGGCGAATAACATGACTCTTTTAAAAATGCCTCTTTTGTTAATATACTACTAGTAGTTTAGGAGAAATGAAAGAACATCCGTACAGCCTGTTAAAATCATAATTACTATCCTGGCATCGTGCGGACGATAGGGCTCGTCTTTCAGGAGGTTGTCTTATCTATATCTATACATATAATAAAATTGTAGAAAAGTGGTGTCTGTACAATGGAAGTATATAAAAAAAAAGTAGCAGGGGTTGTTATTACATCGATGCCGAACCTGAAATTGTAATTAATTTTTTTTTTGTCTGTTTGTCTGTTTGTCTGTTTGTCTGTTTGTCTGTGTGTTTGTGCACGCTAATCTTTGGAACTACTTGACGGATTTGAATGATTTTTTTTTGTTGTATTGGTATTAAGTCCGGGCAACATATAGGCTATAATTTATCTTGGAAACTTGAACACCTGATGCAGAACCGCAACAGACCAGCTAAACTATAAGAGATACAAAAATGGCACCATAGCAAAAATTGTTTCACGTGATGAGCATTTCCTGCTAAGAGAATAAATTTGAAGATCTGGAAAACCTGATGTGGTACTCCAAGAGCCCAGCTACACTATAACATATATAGGAATGACGTCTTAGCAAGAGTTGTTCAGCCTGATGAGCACTCTCTGATGTCGTATAAAATTTGAAGATCTGGAACAGCTGATGTGGAACTCCAAGAGCCCAGTTATACTATAACATATATAGGAATGACGTCTTAGCAAGAGTTGTTCAGCCTGATGAGCACTCTCTGTTGTCGTATAAAATTTGAAGATCTGATCTGGAACAGCTGATGTGGAACTCCAAGAGCCCAACTACACTATAACATATATAGGAATGACGTCTTAGCAAGAGTTGTTCAGCCTGATGAGCACTCTCTGTTGACGTATAAAAATTGAAGATCTGGCACACGCGTTGTGAAATTCCAAGCGCCCAGCTACACTATAACATATATAGGAATGACGTCTTAGCAACAGTTGTTCAGCCTGATGAGCACTCTCTGTTGACGTTAAAAAATTGAAGATCTGGAACACCTGATGTGGCAATCAAAGCTCAATTTCACTGTATAATTATAACATCGTGAGGAAACCTGGACACTTACTGTTCCATTCAAACCATGTCAGAGGCCCTTGAGGCGGTTTAGAAACTCTGACACTAGGGTGTGTGGGGTCGTAAGACCTTACTACCCACACGATAAAGAAGAAAGATTATAAAATAACTTATAACATAAGCTGGGAGTACCTCCACGCGGTGAAGGCGGTAACAATTTAGGACTGATTTTCGATGAAATCTCGCTCATCCCGTTGTTTTCCCGTCCCCAGGCCTTAGAATTCTACATCAGACGTTTCAGATCTTCGATTTTGACGACCCCGTTGTCGCTGGCATAAGCAACAGGATCCGCGTACGAAGTCGCGGGCAGAAGCTAGTCAGGCATAAATCTATACGTATAAAAATTTTTTTTGCAAAAAAAAGCCGAGTTCAAAAAACCCTAAAAGCTACCCTGCCCTGCCCTGCTTGCCCTTTACGTTCCGGGGCCACGGTATCCTGTTAAGACGTCCCGCAACCCCGGATATTAACCTAACCTACGATTACAACAAATGTGACGTGTAAAAGTGTTATTTATAACCAATTTGCTGAATAAACATCATTTCATTTCATTAACCTGCACTAAAATTTATCAATTTTTTTGGAGTCGGTGCCAAGACCGAGGATATTATATCCAACCGTATGGCACCGACTCCAAAAAATCTATTTAAATAAAACTCAAACCACTGGACGGATCGGGCTGAAATTTGGCATGCAGGTAGATGTTATGACGTAGGCATCCGCTAAGAAAGGATTTTTTAATAATTTACCCTCTAAGGGGATGAACGGGGGTCCGACATTTACGCGGACGAAGTCGCGGGCAAAAGCTATTATAAGTATATATAGCGGACGTCTACCAACTATAAACTACCTCCCTGCCAAATTTCGTCTTTAATAGGCAGTTTTCGATATTGTGATTGAGTGACCTTTCGCTTTTGATTAGGAATAAGGTAAAACACCCAGTGTTCGACAGAGCCCCAGTGTTCGACACTTAAAAAGTTAACGAAAAAAAAAAAGAGTTGAGTCTCGCTTCGGAACGTACTTGAACCATAAACATAGTTGAGGATTATCTAGCTATCATTGCGAAAGATATTTCATAGATTCGGCTGTTTTAAAGAAAATGGCGTAGCTGAACATACCAACCGGCAGAGATCTCTAAATAAATTCCCGTTTCATTAGCGAAATCGCTAAGGAGGTGAGCAAGATATAATGCCCATAACTTTAAATTGTTTTGCTTGACCGAGCATGTAAATTATTTATTAAGTTAGAACCCAAATTCTTTAGTTTTTAGTAATGTCTTTGCAATTGTAAGTTTATAATATAATATGAAAACACGCTTGTCGATAACTGGTGTTTTTTTTTTCGCATGTTCCTATATTCGACATAAATGTTTTTTATGGCACCAAAAAAAAATTCCACACTTTTTCAAATAATACAGGCAATAGAAGTTGTCAGAAAGGTGAAAAAAATAGAAATTAAATTCAAGGAAAGAGAAAAAAGAAAACGATTAAAATTGAGGAAGATAGAAAAACAAAAAACAGAAAAAACTAACAGATAAAAACAATAAAAAAACAAGAAATGGCGGATACTAAACCGAAACCAAATGACACATCTTCTACATTTATTGTTTTACATTTAAAAGATGTATTATATTGCAAAAGTGTATTTTTTTTAGAAACCTACGAATTACTAGCCACTATTTGTTTATTATAAGATTGTTTGTTGATTAAAATGATCAAAATACTGATTAAGACTAAGTTTTTATTTCGTCACATATAATACTAGATTATCTCGGCTTTTCTATTGGGATTTATTGTTTAGAAGTGTTAGGAATATGTCGATTATTGGATGTCGATTACTGGAACATGTCGATTACAGGGTGTCGAAAAATAGAATTCTGCTGTCGATCACTAGACCAAAAAACGTTAATTTATTTCGATATATTATTACTTTATTTATTTATATTAAACTTATGTTTGCTTTCAAATATTACGCAGCGAAGTCTGAAGCGTTACCCAATGCTCCAAAATACCTTATAATATCATAAAGTAAGAAAATATTTAAAAAAATGCTTGTTTGCGCACGTTAAAGTGTCGATTATTGGGGGTGTTACCTTACCCTGGTGTAGTCTATAATGCACAATTGAACGCCAGTATTTGTTTTTATATGACGCTTCTCTTCGTGTTTAAATAATCAGATATGATGTTTTGCAAACTTCTAAATACTAAGACACCCTTATCAGCTATTTGACGGAATGACGCATTTTGCTAGAAAAATATCTAAATTTGATTTGAGAAATCTATACTAATATTATAATGCTGCAGTGTTTGTTTGTTTGTTTGAACGCGCTAATCTCTGGAACTACTGGTCCGATTTGAATGATTTTTTCAGTGTTGGGTAGTCCATTTATCGAGGAAGGCTATAGGCTATATACCATCACGCTACAACCTACGGGAGAGGAGCAGTAACCAAAGACGCGGGTGTAACCGCGGCGGACAGCTAGTTGTTAAATAATATTAAGCTATTATAACAAAAACAAAATACGATCTAAAGTAAATGTTCATTGACTGACAAGTAAAGGTTCTTGCAAGATGAATACATAGTGCCTACTATAAGATTTTGGATGTCTGGTAGAGAATGCTTAGGGCATTATGTACTTCTTCTTCTTCTTCCTGCCCTTGTCCCACTTGGGGTCGGCGCAACACGTTTTCCTCTTCCACTCTGTCCTGTCAGCCGTCACGCAATCACTGACCCTTACATTCATATCATTCTTCACACAATCCATCCATCTTTTCTATGGTCTTCCTCTTGCTCTCCATCCATCCACATTCATATCTCTCCTGGTCACATGCGTTTCATCCCTCCTCTTCACATGCCCATACCAAGACAAACGATTCCCTTTCAACTTTTCTGTCACTGGCGCCACTTTCAGACTTCCTCTGATGTACTCATTCCTGATCTTATCCATTCTGGTCACTCCGCGCATCCATCTCAACATTCTCATCTCCGCTACATGCAATCTTTTTTCATCTGTGTTCTTCGCGGCCCAACATTCCGATCCATACTTGTAGGTACTTATTAGTTACATAAAGTTTAAATCAATACTAATATATTATAAATGCGAAAGTAACTCTGTCTATCTGTTTGTCTGTTACGCTCACGACTAAACTACTGAACTGATTTTGATGAAATACGGGGTTAACAACTTTGACGGTTGTTACGGGTCGTCAGAAGCCTGAAAGTCTGACAACGAGTCTTACCGAGAGGTATCGTATACCCAGTTACTGGGTTGTGGAGGTCAGATAGGCAGTCGCTCCATGTAAAATATTGGTATTCAGCTGCATCCGGTTAGACTGGAAGCCGACCCCAACAAAGTTGGGAATAGGCTAGGCAGATCATGATGATGACGGGGTTAGTTTGAACCCTAATAATGGACAGACGGTTGATTATCGCTGAAATGAGACTGCGACTAGATTTTAAACATAACATCACGCCTGTAATCCCCGAAGAGTTAGGTAGAGGTGTACCCATTAGTACAGTAGCGGTCATAAGTGCAGTAGCATGCTTTTTTTTTTGTAGGTGGTAAAAATCATCAAATGACTCCTTCCGCCCTGGATGGGGCGGAAGGGACTGTCAGACTTTTACTGACTAAAAAACCACCCTGTTCCTTCTGTTGCCCTTTACGTTCCGGGGCCACGGTATCCTGTTAAGACGTCCCGCAACCCCGGCAGGCGTTTGGCCCCGTTGGGGGCCCCGTCCCTGTGCTGACAACTCGTTGAGGCGCGCGCGAACAGAACGCGCCGTCGACCCGGGCATGGTCCTTGATCGGACGGCGAGCTACCCATTACTTGCCGTCCGCAAGCCCGCGCCTACGGTGGCCGGATGTCGCCTCGCGACGTCCGACGCCCTGGGCGTCTCCCGCGGCGGCTGGGGCGTGAGGTGGAGGGTGTTGTTCTCTCCCTCACGCGGCCCGCCTCCTCCTTCGCTAGCATTACTGCTTCGCAGAAGGAGGCGACTGCATCCCATTCCCTCTCGCCCCGGAGCATGGCCTGAACCAGGTCCGGACGCGAGAGGTCGCCGCCGCCTATCGCCTCCGTGAGGCCACGGCGGTGCTCTGCCCAAGCAGGGCAGACCTGCACCGTATGCTCCACCGTGTCCTCCGGGCGGTCCACACAGTGGTGACACCCGGACGTTACCTCCCGTGCAATCCGACACAGGAACCTCCCGAAACAACCGTGTCCGGTGAGGACCTGCGTCAGCCGGAAGGTGAGGACGCCGTGGCGCCTCTCTAGCCACTCCTCAAAGAGGGGTCTTACCGCCGCGATTGCAGGCTTAGGTAGAGGTGTACCCATTAGTACAGTAGCGGTCATAAGTGCAGTAGCATGCTGAGGTTTGAATTGCTGTGAACACGGGGTACAGGCCATACCTACATCTGTGTGTATAAATGATGTATTCATAGTTAAAGTCAAATCATTTATTTAATTAGGCCATTATAAGGCGCTTTTGAAAGTAATAACACAGTACCTACGTACTCCTCAAAATTCGCACACGACGTCGAAAGGTCGTAAGTTTTAACCAAAGTGTCAACCGATTTGCTTTGTAGATTGCTACTCCACTTATGACCGCTACTGTACATCCAAATTTCGCCAGTTATGTTAAACGTTTTAAAGTAGAATTTTTCCTTTTAGTTTCGCGTTGGCATACCGTTCAATATGTTAGACCGAACATGCATCGCAGTGTCTATAGACATTATTGAATGTTTCGTAAACATAATTCATTGAATTGGACTGTAAGAAATGTATGCATACCTAGAAAAATTGTGTATTGTGTGCCATCCGCCTAGCCTTTTGTCCAACTACAAGAGCCAAGTTTGCAGCCGTCAAATCTAAGTGATTTTAGCTTGGTTGAGTTTTTAAAGGGAGAGGAATGGCCCTTCTTACCTTAATATGGCAAAGGGTTCTTTTTAAAGTGGTACCAAGGTTTTTAAAGTGTGTACACCCCGCTCACTGGTGAAAGCCATAAGGAAAGTCAAAGTCAAATCATTTATTTCAATTCTTCTTCTTCTTCTTCTTCTTCCAGGTTGACCGCTGTAAAACTAATCTGGCCAAATAGGGCTTTCTTCACCCATCCCAAACGGAGTGCCTGTGTGGAGCACCACCACAGGACATGCGTCACCTTCTCCGTTGCCCGTCGTGCACTACCACCTGCACCATCCAAGACCTTAATGTGGCCAATGACAGAGCTGTACAGGTTGCTCAATATTGGTCGGACAAAATTTGAGTCCATCGACACGAAAAGAAGAAGAAGATTTATTTCAATTAAAATGGAATTAATGAAATTATCCTTATTAATGAACTGTTTTAATTAAATTACATTTGAAACCATCCATCGGTTTTTAGGAAAACTTCAACTATATCTGATGAACCTGCTTACCTATCTCTTTTGTTAACTGTACCTAAGTACTAATTATGGTAAAATATTTTTTTAAAAGATTACATGTATGGAGTTTCTTGCCCGTTCCTCTCTATACGAAACTACCTTTTGGAATGGGCAACTAGATTCAATATTATTAAATTTTTATTTTCACTTGTAAATGACGTTAAAAAGTGACTTTTATTAGTCTAATTGAACTGAAACTTTGACTTTAACTTTGACCAAAGAAAACTAGATAAATATTAATTAAGAATAACAATATAAGTATCTGTAAATTGTTATTAAATTACGTAGTTGTTTGGTGAGCGACGTAAGGGCAAAGAACTATTACATTGTTTATAATTGTACGACTAGTGTTGTGACCAGCTGCTAGCCATTGCAAAAATATTGTCCTTCGTCTTTTGAATTTTTTCGGCCTCTCGTCTTTTATGTATATTATTATTTTTAATATTTCTTAATTTAGTAATGTATTTGCATGTGTACTCATTAATGTGTAAGCTGTGGTTACCTGTAATTGAGTGTGCGTTATAGAACTTACAGAAAAGTAACTTGTATAACCTTATATTTAGTAGACGAATATTTTAATTTATCACTTGTTGATAATCCTCAAATAAAATAAATATAAAATATGAGCAAATAACTTTTAAATTAGGTAAGTACGGTAATGTTAATATGGATATGGAAATATGGATAGACTCAACCACGAAGGAACATATTTACAGGACAGAACTGCACGTATTTAATAGGTAATGAAGATTGGATTGCAATCGCCGTACGCAAGAAATACTACCTCGATATTTATTACTTCTCAGTATTAACGCTTATAAAACAGCCGTAGGTATTAACATTCCATGCTCTACTACTGTAATTAAACATACATAACATCACGCCTGTGATCCTTAAAGGGTAAGGCAGAGGTGTACCCATTAGTACACCTACATTTCGCCAGTTATGTTTAAGTCCCATGTAATAGGGGGCGAGCTTATTGTAAAATCCAGACTCCAAGGCTGCTACTGAGAAATTTCTGATGAAGAAAACCCAATAACACTTTGCCTGACCTGGGAATCGAACCCAAGACCTCATGCTCAGCAGTCGCGATTTGCGACTACTTAACCAACAAAGCATAACAATTATTACTTTTACATTTTATTTCTAAAATTCGGCCACAAAAATCAATTGCAAATTATATTCGGCTTGTAGCGGGCGCATCTCTAATCAAGTATGCCAATAATCGGCGGGAGGCGTTGTCTTGCTCTTGTGTTAGTGCTGCCTCTCACGAGATCGAAACAAGAATTGTTACTTGCAAGAATTTGAAACAAGAATGACATTTTAATTTGTAGATTTTCACGTATGAAATTCTCGTAGCTAAAGTTTTATTTGAAAATAGAAATAGTAATTACTAAGTAACTAGTTTTTTTGTCAGGGGGCGGAAAAATATTAAGTTGTTTTTTTTTTATATTTTTATTTGTGTAAACTAAAATAAATTAAAAACATATCATAGCTAATTCAGTTTTATTTAAAAATAAAGTTTTAAAGTGGTTCTCTTTGTGTCTTTTCTTTTTTAACCGACCTCAAAAAGGATAAGGGCTTCAAAAGAGAAAAAATCTTTATTTTTTTAAGGGTTAATTTATCAAATGACTTCTTCAGCTCTGGGCGGAGCGGGAGTGTCAGACTCTTGCTGACTAAAACCCATCCATGTTCCTCCTAACACCCTTTGCCTTCCAGGGCCGCGGTGACTCTTTCGAACAAATTCCGCAACCCTGGCAGGAGAAGCTTGTGTCTAGGAATTATTAATTAACAGTGTCAACTAGCCAACTCAATCCACAAATAAAAGAAAGACGTAAATATCATATCTTTAATACAACGTGTAACGTTAAATGCGCAAAACCTGAAAATAGTTTGATCAGAATAACGAGCAGAATCAATTGAACCACTTTTTAATAAAGGTCACATTTTTCAAAAAATCTTCATTAAAAACGTTGCCGTGTCTATTTATTAGTAGGTCAAGCCATCCGGCGCGCAGCGGCCGGTGACGACTTCTCCCTCGATAGAGCGTCGTCGCAGACGCAAGAAACGATCAGAATTGCCAGTAAAACTAAATCAGCACATAAAACCGTTACTTTTGTTTTTATGTTTTTTTTGAAGTGAAAACTTCTTTAGCGGCGTTGAGCACTTTTTCTGTAATGGGTATAAAATCTTAAACTCGCGTCAGGACACGGCGCGTCAGGACACGTGACCTGATCGAAAAAGCGTAGGACGGATGGAGAGTAGACAGCTATCCCCTCTCTACGGCGCGGCGAAAATGTATGCCTGGGCCTACTGTTTCGTTTAGACAGCGCAGGGCGCTTGCGCGAATGTTCGTGTATGTTAAACGTAAACGTAAACGTAAACGTTAATAATCAAGTTTTCACTTCTGCCGGCACTCCCGGAGTGCAACCCGTTTTTTTCTCTGAAATAGGTCAATTTAATTAAAAATCAGTTGGGGTGTCTGAGGTTTTGCGCATTTAACGTTACACGTTGTATACTTTCCTTATCAGTTTTACCTTTATTGAATTAAGTAAATTTTTACATAATATAACGTAGATGGTTCGGTCATGTTGAGAGGATGAGTGAAAGCCGATTAACAAAAGGTATTTATATGGCAGAGGTGAATGGCAAAGCAGGAAGAGGTCGCCCTAGGAAGACCTACACTGACCTTATTGGTGAAGTTCTTTAGAAAGGTCAGGTGCGGAGTACTCGTAACCGGCGTGCTTGTATGACTAGATACATGAACGTTGATGAGGCGAAAGGAGTATGTAAGGATCGTAGCAGGTGGCGTTCTGTGGTTTCTGCCTACCCCCATGGGAAAAAGGCGTGAGTTTATGTATGTATACGTCTTTTGTATTGCGCGTTAATAGCTTAGATTAGATGCTAATCAATCTTTGCTACACGTTCGTGGACTTCGTGGGAGGCCAAAATGAGTTGATAAGGGGTTTTGCACATACTTTTTGTTGCTGATAACAATTATTATCGCTGTTTTGTCGCTAGGTAGGCAATCTGCTTGAATTTTGATTCCCGGATTTACTTGTTTATTACTGTAGACTTAAGGCCGCTGCATACGTGACGGGTAAATACTCCGGACGGGACGTGAGCGGGACGGGCACGTGATTGCCTCGTTCAAAACGGGAACGTGGTGCAAACGCATACGCAACGTGACATTGATTCGTATCTAACGTGCTAGTGTTGTGAACAACGAAAGATGGATTTTTCAATTCAAGAATTGGCTTTAATTGCTATTGCTAAACGGGGACGTGCTAAACATCGTCGCCGACGAGATTTTTTCCGTCCACGTTCCCGGCCCGTCCATGTTTCCATGACATATACGTATTTGGATACATTTTGTATGCAACGATGTTTCCAAAACTTCCCGTCACGTCCCGTCCGGATAAAAACCCGTCACGTATGCAGCGGCCTTTAGGGTGTTTTTACACGGGAATCTTAAATTGCGTCATTGCTGGCAATTTCTTTATCTTCAATCAAAGTCAAAGTCAAAAACATTTATTTCAATTAGACCATTTACAGACACTTTTGAATAGTCAAGGAGTCTGTCAGTTAGTCCGAACGTTGAAGCTAGTTGCTCGTTCCAAAACGGAG
The DNA here is from genome assembly GCA_949316365.1 of Hoplodrina blanda. Classification (NCBI taxonomy): domain Eukaryota; kingdom Metazoa; phylum Arthropoda; class Insecta; order Lepidoptera; family Noctuidae; genus Hoplodrina; species Hoplodrina blanda. The sequence goes on along the minus strand of OX438573.1, from coordinate 1,419,168 downwards.
GTAGGCCTCTATGGAGAAGAACGTGCAAGAAACTCCACGGCACTCTTTTAAATTAGGTTTTTACAAAATCCTGGTTGCGTGCTAGCTGCGTGCTGTGCTGGCGCTGCTGCTGAGGCTGCAGAAAACCTCAAACGGGGAAAGTATAGTACCCTTACTGGTAACTGTATTTTAGAACCGTTTGGGGTGGAAACCCCCGGGTTGTAGGGTCCATGCGCCCATGGTCTTTTCAAGGAGTTGTCCAAACGGTTGGTTGACACTTCCCGTGACCCAAGGGCTGGCTATTACCTTGGCCAGAGGCTAAGCTTTGTCATCCAACGTGGCAGTGCGGCCAGACTTTTAGGCACATTTCCAGTTGTTGGCGATGCGGATGAATTTTTTTATGCCACTTAGTTTTACGTGTTTCTTTTTTATTTATTCTTACTGTTTTTAATTGCTTTCCCACAGGACTACGATGGTAAAGAGAGAGGGATTTTACCAGTGTTTGCGCACATAGCTGTTGTGCCCTATAAAATCGATTGCATACTTGGCTAGTCGCGGCCTTTGACCGATATTTGGTCGAGAATAGTAAGATTCTCTAAAATCAAAATGTGTGGTGGCGCGTAATCTAAAGCACACAAAACATTGTACTTACAGTTGCATAAAGTACAAGAGTAGTAGGGGTATTCAAAGCTTAGTTCTACGTTTAAAACTTGTTTTCGTAAAGGGACTTCGACTCCGTCAAAAAAATTATCGCATTGACGGAAAGAAATGTAGCTTTCGGCTTCGTTTAGTTATTTAGTGTGTCTTAATACACCTCTTATGTCCTTACTACTATTATAAACGGGAAAATTTGTGAGGATGGATGAATGTTTGTTACTGTTTCACGCCAGAACGGCTGAACAGATCGGGATGAAATTTGACACAGAGATAGATTAAAGTCTGGAATAGCACATATTTTTTTTTTTTTTTTTAGGTGGTAAAAATCCTCAAATGACTGTCAGACTTTTACTGACTAAAAAACCACCCTGTTCCTTCTGTTGCCCTTTGCGTGCCGGGGCCACGGTATCCTGTTAAGACGTCCCGCAACCCCGGCAGGCGTTTGGCCCCTATTGGGGCCCCGTCCCTGTGCGGGCCCCGTCCCTGTGCGGGCCCCGTCCCTGTGCGGGCCCCGTCCCTGTGCGGAATAGCACATATGCTACTTTATACAATGTGATAGGGGTGGGACTTCTAACCCGTTAAGGCTGAGTACTACATCTAATTTTATCGACAAAAAAAATAATATGGGGGGTTGAGTAATTCGTGAAAATATTGAAAAATAGCGATTTTTTCGGTCAAAATAATTCAGAAATGATTTTTTTTTCTCACCAAAACATTATCAAACATATGAAAAAAGTAATGAATTAGTTAGCCAAGGTTATTAGCTACCGTTTGTCGTTTTTTTTTTGTTTCTACGACGCATACAACCTTTGATATCAAGCGCGCCGTAGTACTTTAAAAAAAATATTAAAATAGCCATAATTTTTAGGGGGAGGGGGTTCAACCCCCCATATTATTTTTTTTGTCGATAAAATTAGATGTAGTACTCAGCCTTAACGGGTTAGAAGTCTCACCCCTATCACATTGTATACAGGAAAATTATACGATTCCCGTGGATTAATATGTCAACTTTGACGAGAATGAGACAAAAGCTAGTCGATAATATGGCGGACGGACAGTGACCTCCTAAGCTTCTATAGGAGCAGAAGTTATACAACTTTCTTAGAATACTTGAAACAGAAAATACTATAAAAAGAATTTCCTTGCGAAATATTCCTCATTTCTTGTTACCGGATCGTGGTAGGTCGCCTTAAAAAAAAACTTTCGCGCGCTTATAACATAGGTGTAAGAAGAACACAGTACATTACAAGTGAGTTCGCGCAAACGTACGGACGCCCGTTCGAAATAAATATATTACTTTAAACTGTTTACTTTTCTTAGTTCAACTTGACTTTCTTAGAGAAACTTCGAGATTTTGTGTGAGTATAGTGCCGTGTTTTTATCTTTTTAGTAATTAATGTACTGTGTATTTGTTAATTAATCGATAAGTAATAAGTAATCGGAGGAAAGTGATCAGTTTTGTTACGTTAAATCAAAATTGTTTAGATATTATAATAGTTGTTGCTAATACCGCGTTATCATTGACAGGAGTTAGTTTGAATTTGGAAGCTTTAGACAAAAAAATAAATTGTTGTTTTTTTTGTGGAGGTTGAAAAAAAAAGGTTTGTTTTTATATTATTTAAAAAAAAGTACACGTTCTATTTTTGAAAAGGAAATCCGAATTATTAGTGTGGGGCAAAGCGTGGGTTAAGAACTAGAGAAGCGTAAGGGCAAAAATTCAAAAAAATTTTTTTTTCACCATTCGCTTTTTTAATCCCCATATTTTTACGTGCCAAAAAACTGGAGCGATGTAGTGTGTAGATTGCTTAGTACAAAAATAACATTTCAAAAAAAATAACATTTGTTTACAGCGAAAATGAAGTATTTCTACTTACAATAATCTTGACATTATTTTGTCAAAAAAGTTACGAGCACAACGATCGAAACTCGATTTACAGAGCGAATAGTCCGAGCGAATAGCCTTCAATGTAATCGTTCAAATAACGTATCTTGTCATACGTTTTTAACGCAGAAAGTTTGATTATGTAGCCTAAGTTTATTTCGTGCCAAATAAGCGTATAGTACCGTTTTTTTAAGGGCATTTGTATTTTTAAGGCCATTTTAACGGAAGATCCGTTGCATTCCATAATTTATTAAATTTATGTAACAGCCAAAATAACGTATGTCAACCATTTTTTGAAAAATTAATTTTAATAATATAAAAACGTTTTTTGATTGACCAAAAAGTTACACTATTCTGTAGCCGATAAATGACGCTTTATTATTAGTAAAAATCAGATATTTAACTACTATGGATTTTGCTATAAAAGAGCTATATGATAACGGTAGGTAAATTTGAGTTGTTTTTCGGCTCTCCTGTAAAGTTGTCATTTTGCCCTTACGCTTCTCTAGTTCTTAACCCACGAAAGGTAAAAAAAATATATATATATACATATTTTGTTGAATGTCTGTCTGTTTGAAAGGTGCTACAGCTGAACCAATTTTGACAACAAACAGACAGCTAAGTTTTTTTATCTAAAAAAGTACATCAGTTAGAAAAAATTACTTTTTAAGAAGCTTATCCAGTTTTTCAGACCATAGAAAAATACTTAAATAAAAAATTATCTGCTTTTATAAACTTAAACACGATTAATGAAATAAAAAGGGATAAAGGGTTCTTAACCAATGCACAATATAAAATTATAAAAAAACACGTTCCTTGCATGTTAAAAAAGGGGGTCCCCCCTTTTATTTTTCCTGATGGAAAAACCCAATACATTTTACCCGACCTGGGAATTGAACTCAAGACCTCACGCTTAGCAGTCGAAAGGCAGTACTGTCCCACTGCAGGGCAAAGCCCTCTTCTCATACAGAGAAGGCACGAGCATTGATCACCACGCTTGCTCAAGGCGGATTGGCGATTCCAGACTTATATTAATTACAAGTCCAGGTTTCCTCACGATGTTTTCCTTCACCGATGTCAGTGATGTCCAAGATAAACTTTAGAAATAGCTTTTTTAGTAGTTTTTTTTTGCATTATGACATATGAATAGTGCCTTGGCTTCAAAATGCGCCCCTATTTGCGCTGACTCTTAATCTGTCAAAGTTTAAGCAGTTTTGAACCTTATTTAGTAGACGAGTAGGTACAATATCTATTGTTTACGGTGACATACCGGTTTTGAACGTAAAATTGTTCTGTTTCTGCGAAATATCATGGAAAAACGAGTCTACCGAATTCCGCGAAAATAATGCAGGAATGCAGTAGTTTCTGATGCACGTTCTTAGTGCGTTAACTGACAGTCATCAATTATGGTCCAGGAGCCAAGAGTCGCCCGACACGCGTCATGTTAGAATGGCTGAAATTTTCAGGAAAGATAGAGGAATGTCTTGATGCTGGGCCCTTTCTTAGGTATCATGTAAATCCTGTGATGGCGGCGCGCAGTGTTCCGTGCGCGCCTCTCTGGTGGAAAGTGCGGTGGCAGGACAAGGCGAACATAGTGAAGGGGCTCGCCAATGGCGGTCCAATACCAGTCGGGGGCGCGGATCATGCGTAATGTGAATACCGGACTCCCGACTTATGGTAGCAGGAGGAACCGTGGGGTTTTACCCCTCCGTTATCCCCAAACGGAGGGCATCCATGAGGATTTCCACACGAAAAAAAAAGGTATCATGTTAATAAAAATACCTTAACCAACCATTTTATCTGCTCAACAGCTATCGCCCTTTAATTAACAACATGCATAACAAAATTTATTTTTTAAATAACCTTCCGTCTACGAGCATCTTTAAATTACTTATGTTTTACTAGCTTTTGCCCGTGGCTACGCCTGCGTAAAAAGTAATTTTCCATAAAGAAAGTGTTGAACTACGGGTATTATCCCATGGGAACATATTACCGGAATAAAAAACATGTGTTAATCCAGGAAATGGTCTATCTATGTGCCAATTTCCATCATAATCTGTTCAACAGTTTACGTATGATTGAGTAACAAACATCTTTTCTTTAGTAGGATTTCCTCTTGCATGATCTTTGCGAAATAAAGAATTTTAAAACTATCTATTTTTTAAATGTCAGTCATTCTAACATGGCGTATAGGTCTTGTGGCTGTGGGCTCTTGGACTATAGATTGGTGATCGCAGTATGTTGTTATTGCCATTCAGTTGACGTAATCTTTTAGTCCAGTTTTCATCATCTACTACTTGTGCGTTTACGCCGTACGGCATTTCATACAAATTTTCAAGTCCACATTCTTAGAAATGAATGAATCGACTTTTATGATACTCTTCTCATACAGAGAAGGTACAAGCATTGATCATCACGCTTGCTCAAGGCGGTTTGGCGATTTCAGACTTAAATTAATTACTAGCAACTGCTCTACAAACTACAAACCTTCCTATTGAATCACTCTATCTATTGATGAAAACCGTATGAAAATCCAAATTTGCGGCTGCCGCGCTGCTGTCGCAATGCTTGCGACGTAATGTGAAGGCGGCCTAATATTATAAAGAGGTAACATTTGTTTGTAAGTTTGTATGTAGGGGGAATCTCCGGAAGTAATGAACCAATTCTGAAAATTGTTTCACAAATAAGAAGCTACGTTATCACTGAGTGCTATAGGCTATATTTTATTATCAAAAAATTAGGGATCCGTAAGAAAATTACGCGAATGAAGTCGCGGGGAGAGTGCTATATAGTATATAATATAACATTATAAAGAGGAAAGATTTGATTGTTTGTTTGCATTGAATAGGCTCCGAAACTACTGAACCGATTTGAAAAATTCTTTCACTGTTGGGAAGCTACACTATCCCCGGGTGACATAGGCTATATTAAAAAAAAAATTAGGGATCCATAAGAAAATGAATTTGAATTTAAGATATGCTAGTACTATGTAAAGATAAGTCCAGGTTTCCTCACGATGTTTTCCTTCACCGATGTCAGTGATGTCCAAGATAAACTTAGAATAGAAAGTACAGTCAGAAAACAATGTAATGTTTATTGTTTGTTTTGCTAACGCTACTAGAGATGACACCAACCATTTGTTACTCCTGTTCCAATGAAGTACGGTCAGCACAACAGAGTAAAGAGTTTTATTTACTTACGTAAACAATTTTGTATTTAATTAATTATAATTTGTGTTGATAAATATAAACCTAAAAGTACTCAACTGTAAATGGTCTAATTCAAATAGATGCTCTGACTTTGACTTTCAAAGTCAAAGCCTTTGACTTTGACTTTCAAAGTCAAAGCCTTTGACTTTGACTTTCAAAGTCAAAGTCTTTGAAAAGATATTCCTCTATTTATCCTCAATTTTTTTGCCATGCTAACATGACGCAGGTCTAGTAACTTTAAGCTCTTAGACTAATAGGAAATGTAGTAAAGACAAACAAACCCCTTTTAGGAAAACTATGATTTCCGTTTTATGTTACCAATCAGGAAGTATTGACTTATAGAGTAACAATAATGACCTTATGCGCTTGCGCTTAATGGGAGGAGAACTAGCGACATGCCTACAGTTGTCTATGGATATTTATAGTCTACTAGCTTATATTCATGACTTCGACCGCATACATTCAGTTATCCGCGGTACTCTAATAGCCTAATGGCGCATTTTCATTAGTCGATAGGGCCCGCATGCGGCGAGTCCCCGCATGCGACATAACAAGCAATGAAAGTTACAAGTCGTTACACCGCATGCGGGGATCCGCCGCGCATGCTTTTTACCGACCGTGATATCGACATGCGGGCCCTGTGGCATGCGTTCCAGAAATCTGTCGCACCCCGCATGCGGGCCCGATCGACTAATGAAAACGGTTCACCGAATGCGGGCCCTGTGGCATGCGTTCCAGAAATCTGTCGCACCCCGCATGCGGGCCCGATCGACTAATGAAAACGGTTCACCGAATGCGGGCCCTGTGGCATGCGTTCCAGAAATCTGTCGCACCCCGCATGCGGGCCCTATCGACTAATGAAAACGGTTCACCGAATGCGGGCCCTGTGGCATGCGTTCCAGAAATCTGTCGCACCCCGCATGCGGGGCTATCGACTAGTGAAAATGAGCCATAATCTCAGTTACTCCATAAAACATCCGCTATCTGCCAGTGCCGTTAAATTCGGTCCAGCCGTTTCCGTGATTAGCCAGAACCAACAGACAGACATTATAAAAATGTTTTTTTTTCGTATTCGTATTTGTAAAAAATATTTTGACATTAAAAACAAACACTTCAATTTTATGTTATTGTATTGATAGGCATGTTTCGCCACCTCCCAATAAGTTCTTTTTTTTTTAAGGTGGTAAAAATCATGAAATGAGTCCTTCCGCCCTGGGTGGGGCGGAAGGGACTGTCAGACTTTTACTGACTAAAAATCACCCTGTTCCTTCTGTTGCACTTTACGTTCCGGGGCCACGGTATCCTGTTAAGACTTCCCGCAACCCCGGCAGGCGTTTGGCCCCGTTGCGTTGGGGCCCCGTCCCTGTGCTGATAGCTCTTTGAGGAGCGCGTGAAACAGAACGCGCCGTCGACCCGGGCATGGTCCTTGATCGGACGGCGAGCGGGGCTTGAGCGTTAATAATAATATTTTAATTGTTATAGGAATCATCATGGACGTTGAGAACGCGAACTGCAAGGTGAGGGTGTCTCAGTGCGCTGACATGGAAGTCCTACCCATTGAGAGACCTTTGAAAATTGACGTGTAAGTACTACATATCTTTTACATACAGGGTAATTGAAAAATCCGAAACCTGAAAAGAGGTCATTGTACTCATCATTATGAACAACTTTTACTATTGGACCAACCCTGAAATCATGAAAAATAAACAGCTGATCCATACATTATACGATCTTGATTAGCATTTTTGTAGGGAACAGCTGATTTTATTTTTCATGATTTCAGGGTTGGTCCCATAGTAAAAGTTGTTCATAATGATGAGTACAATGACCCCTTTTAAGGTTTCGGGTAAATTTTCAATGACCCTGTATATCATTATTAACCGACTTAAAAAACTAGGAGGTTCTTAATTCGTTTGTCGTTCATTCGTTTTTATGTTTGTTATCTCAGAACTCCTTCCAAAAAATCATCACGCCTGTAATCTCTGATGGGTTAGGCAGAGGTGTATACCCATTAGTACACCCACATTTCTCCAGTTATGTTTAAAAAAAACAACCGTCTTCACCGATGTCAGTGATGTCCAAGATAAACTTTAGAAAGTACATATGAATTGAAAAAGTCACATTGGTTCTTGCCCAGATTCGAACCTACAACCTCATGCATGAGAGGTGGGTAGGTACATACCTTAACCACTGGGCCATTACGAAGCGTATAAATATTAATACTTAAATAAATTAAAAAACAATACCCGAAACAACTTATATTTGTTCTGTGCGGGGATCGAACATGGAACATCACTACATATTATAAAATAAAGTCGCTTTCCCTGTCTGTCTGTCTGTCCCTATATATGCTTAGATCTTTAAAACTACGCAACTGATTTTGATGCGGTTTTTTTTAATAGATAGAGTGATTCAAGAGGAAGGTTTATATGTATAATACATGCACCCGTGCGAAGCCGGGGCGGGTCGCTAGTTATTTATAATTGAAAAGGTCACATTATGTTATTATCATAAAAAAAATAATTTACATTTAATTAATCACTATATCATTTAATAATCTTTGATTATTCAACGATGATATCGATAGATAATCTCTCCAAAATCATCGATGTCTTTCACCTGCTAATCGATTAAATTTTGTTCACAGCGAAATTACTGGCTTAGAGAATATGATTGGGGAATTACACAAGGTGTTCTCCCGCGACCACGTCAATGTACAGGATGTTCAGAAGTTGATGGCTGGATATAAGTCTGATCCTAAAGATTGGAGCAAGTTTGCAAAGTTTGATCGTTTTAGGTGAGTAATGCAGGCCATCCACGATCCTTCCTATCCTCCAATCGGCAGGACGCTGCAGGCATGATCCAATCTGCAGTTCGTCTATATACACCACCCATGATCAGTTTAATTGTCCAATCGGCAGCGACGTTTAGTTGAAAAGTTCCAGTAGAGTGGTGCAAACAGTGGCTAATGAAAAAAAAACAGTTTTCTCATACTAATTTATTAAAAGAATTGAGGGCTGCGCCTCAAGATTATCTACGATCGCGCAGACCGCCATCCACGGTCCAATCGGCATGATCCAATCGGTAGCGTCCTGCCGATTGGACGATAGGAAGGATCGTGGATGGCCGGCATTACATGAGTTTTAAAATTACAATACGTGCCACGAAAGATGAGATTTGACACACACAAACTTTATTATTTCGTAATAAATATAATTTTGAAAATAATTTTAATCTAAATGTCATCGAAATATCCCTGAATATATACACAAATTATGGATAACTATTTCGTACATCCATACCTGCGCAAGCTCCCCATTACTGACGCTTGACAAGTTTCATCTTTCTACAGAAAGAAAGAAAAAGAAAGAAAAAATGTTTATTGAAACAGACCATGTGCATACAAAAATAACAACAAAAAAAGGCAATGAAAAAAAAAAACAAAAAAATAAGAAAAACATTATTGTGTGCCGCACTGTGCCAAACAGGCCCAGTTCAGCATAAAATGCCAGACCACTTGTGCCTGGTTTTCAACTGGACCTTTGTGTGTGACGTATTATGGATGTGTCCCCGTATTATAGCTGAAGAATTTGTTTGTTTATTAGAACGCGCGTATCTCTAAAACTACAAGTCCGATTCTGAAAATTCTTACGCTAAGTAAAGAGGCTTCCTCTAAGCTTTCCTCTTACCACGATCGAACGTGCTCGAATCGGTAGAAAATCTAAACACTCTGCGCAAGAGTTGAGTGAAAAATAAGGTGACTCAATGTTTTGATATTCATGTATTATCGTATGATAGTCCATTATCTGGACAGAAACCTAATTTTCCACTGTTTGTGTTATCGAAGCAGGTCGTGGGGGGCGTGTGTGTGTTTCAAAGATAACATTTTCTTTGAAGATACTTGAGCAAAAAAAAATGTGAATAGTTTTGTACACACAGCGATATTATTAGGTGATAAGGCTTTTCTATTATTCTAACTGATTGGTATAGTTTACGCTACTTGGTTGGACTCGGGAAGATTGATGTTAAAATGGAGTAATCATGAAGTTTCTTGCTTGTTCGTATTCATAGAAGGTGTCTATGGAGAAGAACACTGCTGGCCATAGGCCTCCTCTAAAGATGACGATTATGATCGGTCTTGCATTGCCCGCATCCAGCAATTTCTCGCGACCTTTACCAGTTCAGCTACGCTTGCCGGGGTTGGCCCGTAGATGGGTGGCCATTTTTACACTCCTCCGTGTTTTGTAAAGCACGTTAAGCCGTTGGTCCCGGCTGTCATACATGGATCTTTGACAGTCGTTATGGGTCGCCAAAAGCCCGAAAGTCTGACAACCAGTCTTACTAAGGGGTATCGTATTATCCAGTTACTGGGTTGTAGAGGTCAGATAGGCAGTCGTTCCATGTAAAATACTGGTATTCAGCTGCATCTGGTTAGACTGGAAGCCGACCTCAACATAGTTGGAAAAAGGCTAGGCAGATTGAATGATTGCCCTCCCTCATCGTAATAATTAATTATTAGACTGTGCTAGAGGAGAGGATGTAGTGACAAAGATAGAAAAGGGCTTATGCTTAGATAGTTCGGTCATGTTGAGAGGATGAGTGAAAGACGATTAACAAAAGGTATTTATATGGCAGAGGTGAGTGGCAACGCAGGGAGGGGTCGCCCTAGGAAGACCTACACTGACCTTATTGGTGAGGTTCTTCAGAAAGGTCCGGCGTGCTTGCATGACGAGATGTATGAACGTAGATGAGGCGAAAGGAGTATGTAAGGATCGTAGCAGGTGGCGTTCTGTGGTTTCTGCCTACTCCCATGGGAAAAGGCGTGAGTTTATGTATGTATGTGTAGACTGTGCTATTTGATCTTGTCATCCAAATGTTTGGAAAGATACCTGGCCATTGATAAGAAGCATAGCAACTGTTTTTGCTGCCAATTGAGAATGTTATCTATGACCTTTTCAAGGGTCATGGATGAACAATAATAGCGTTGAATGATCTGTGTACTTGTTACTAACTTGTTTCTGCCCGTGGCTTCGTTCACGTGATAGTCAAGTATAACAGACTTTGGCACTTGGCAACTGTGTAACTTTTTATCAATGTAACTTTTTAGTACTTAATCAAAACAGAATTTTCAGTGATTACCTGTTACAAACAACAATAAAGTCCTTATGGATGCCCTCCGTTCGGGATTTTTCTTTTATCGTGTGGGCAGTAAGGTCTTACGACCCCACACACCCTAGTGTCAGAGTTTCTAAACCGCCTCTAAGGACCTCTGACATGGTTTGAGTGGAACAGTAAGTCTAGGATTCCTCACGATGTTTTCCTTCACCGATGTCAGTGATGTCCAAGAAAAATTTTAGAAAGTACATATGAATTGATAAAGCTACATTGGTACTTGCCCGGATTTGAACCCACAACCTCTTGCATTAGAGGCGGGCGCCTTAACCACTGGGCCAACATGACTTAACGTTTGGGGATAATGGAGGGTTATGTCGGACTCTTACCGACTAAAACCCCACGATTCCTCCTGCTACCATAAGTCCCGGTTTTCCCATGACGCATGATCCGCGCCCCCGACTAGCCTGAGGCTGTCCTATCAGATTTTTTTTTTCAGCCAACAAAAAGACTATAAAGAAACTCATCTCTATCTGTTCCAGGTACACTAGAAACCTGGTAGACGCTGGTAATGGAGCCTTCAACATCATGATCCTCTGCTGGGGCCCTGGACACGCGTCCGCCATCCACGACCATGCTGACTCCCACTGTTTCATGAAACTCCTGAGCGGAAATCTGGATGAAGTCAGGTAAAGAAATTAACACTTTAATTTAATAAGTATACAAGGTGCATTTTGCATCCACGTCAAATTCTAGGAGGTACAATACCCTAAATATTAAACCTTAATAAAGCCAGCTTTAGTAAACAAATGAAAACTTGAACAAATAGGTAATTAGCAAAGTCTTCATCCGGTGTTATGGATGTAAACATAATATTATCCTACGTCATTTAGGATACCAGATAAGACTGGATCGTTCGCAAAAACACGCATCGAGACCTCGTCACAGTAATAATATAAACATAATGACGAAAATTATGTTTAGAATTATTATTGCAATAATATTTAAACGCCGTTATCTGTCACAATTAACAGCTTAAGGCACTGTGCGCTCCGGGGTCGCGGGACGTCTTAACAGGATACCGTGGCCCCGGAACGCAAAGGGCAACAGAAGAAACAGGGTGGTTTTTTTAGTCAGTAAAAGTCTGACAGTCCCTTCCGCCCCACCCAGGGCGTAAGGACTCATTTGATGATTTTTACCACCCCCAAAAAAAGGCGCTGTGCAGACGTTGACACTAGGTATATAGTGTCTAACACAAGCAACCGGCAACATTCATCATAATATTATATCAAAGTCAAAAGCCAAAAGTCAAAGTCAAAAGCCACAATTAAAGTTAAAGTCAAAAGTCAAAGTCAAAGTCAAAAGTCCAAAGTCAACAGTCAAATAATTGATTTCAATAAGACCATTTACAGGCACTTTTGAATTGTCAAGGAGTCGGTCGGTTAGTAAGAAGGTTGAAGCTAGTTCCGCGTTCCAAAACTTAGGGAAAACGCCCGGGTGTCACCACTGTGTGGACCGCCCGGAGGACACGGTGGAGCTTACGGTGCAGGTCTGCCCCGCTTGGGCAGAGCGAAAAAAAAGGGAGGCTTCCCTCCGAAAATGTTGCCAATCGAAAAAAGTAAAGGAAATTTGAATTCGCCTTAAACGCGCCTTTAAACAAGGTCTGAATGGAAACACACAATAACTGATGCAACTTCATCAAAGTTTAGTATAAGATAACAAGTTCAAAATAATATGTTAATGTAATATGTACACTTGACAAAATAGATAAGTATGCAGGTTAGTTATGCTATTAAGGCAGTGACTTTTGCTGAAGGATCGATAGTCGGGGTCGACTTCTGGACATAAAGATTTAATTAGAAAACTAGCTTTTTTACTTCCGCGTATTATTTTCTAACAAATCTCTAACTTTTTTATAATAAAATAGATCCTACTTAATTCTGGAATTCAATTAGCGAAAGAATTTTCCGAACCAGACCAGTAATACAGGAGATTAGCGTGTTCAAAAAAAAAAAATCTTTAGCTTTATAATAATATAGTTAAAAAAATATAAAATATAAAAATCTTTATTGTCGAGATAAAAGTATACAATAACACTAGTCTCCACACTAGGATCCCCTGTGTCGTGGAGGCTAGTCTCCTTCATCTTACAGTTTTTGAGGCGTCAAACAATAAAGCACGTTTAGTTATTGGGTTTTTTCTGTATTTTTTTACTCAGTAGCAGCCTGCAGTTAAAAATTTTGTGATGTGATACCCCCGTACCTCGGAAAGCACGTAACACCGTCCCATCGGACTACGAGTGACAGAAGAGGGAGTGCACCTATGTTTGCGCACACAAATGTGCACTATAATATCTCCTGTGTACTTGCCTATTCTCCATTGTGGTTGGCTGCCATCATCATCTTCCTGCCCTTGTCCCATGTTACTCGTGGTCGGCGCAACACGTTTTCTTCTTCCACTCCGTCCTGTCAGCCGTCATGCTATCACTGACTCCCTTTTCTTTCATATCATTCTTCACACAATCCATCCATCTTTTCTTTGGCCTACCTCTCTTGCTCTCCATACATCCACATTCATATTCATAACTCTCCTGGTCACATGCGTTTCATCCCTCCTCTTCACATGCCCATACCAAGCAAACGATTCCCTTTCAACTTTTCTGTCACTGGCGCCACTTTCAGACTTCCTCTTATGTACTCATTTCTGATCTTATCCATTCTGGTCACTCCGCACATCCATCTCAACATTCTCATCTCCGCTACATGGAATCTCTTACTATGCTATTCCACCGGATTTCCCCGAGATGTTTTCACTTCCAAGTCATTTGATGACGCAGTCATGTAGATTTATGATTCCAATAATATATTATTGATAATATCAACTGTTATGACGTCACAATCTTTGTTTTCTTTACGTATTATATGGGACAGTCCCCTGACCTCTTATTTTCGTCTTCTTATCGATAAAACACGCACGTTTTTATCATTTTGTTGTTTTTATCAATTTTCTGCTCGTGTGATATTTTGGTTATATCCTACTTTTTTCTTTATCGTGTGGGCAGTAAGGTCTTACGACCCCACACACCCTGGTGTCAGAGTTTCTAAACCACCTCAAGGGCTTCTGACATGGTTTGAGTGGGACAGTAATAGGCTGGTATAAGTCCTGGTTTCCTCACGATGTTTTTACTTCACCGATGTCAGTGATTTTGGTTGTCAAAGGTTTTATTCCAAGTATCTACTTATCTTGAACGAGGTCATTAAGTATATTGTTTAGAGTTGACGCGTCATGCTCGGGAACGAGAGCTTTCAGATGGAATTAATCATCGCCTTACTAATCTATGTACGAGTGTACTTCTCAATCAATCAATCTGCCTAGCCTTTTCCCAACTATGTTGGGGTCGGCTTCTAGTCTTACCGGATTCAGCTGAATACCTGTATTTTACATGGAGCGACTGCCATCTGATATCTACAACCCAGTAAGACTGGTTGCCAGACTTTCGAGCTTCTGACGACCCGTAACGACTGTCAAAGATCCACGTATGACAATCGAGACCAACGGCTTTCCGAGGCACGGAGGAGTATCGATGTGTAAAACTGGTCACCCATCCACGGACCAACCCCGGCAAGCGTAGCTTTACCTGCTGGATCGACTTACTTAGCCACAAGCTCCGCCTCATACATACTTCTATAAGTACTATTAATACAATAAAACTGAATAGATGTTTTGTTTGTTACGCTCATCAATAGATAGAGTGATTCAAGAGGAAGGCTATTATACATCTATTAATACATCTATTAGTACATCTACATTGCACCCGTGCGAAGCCGGGGCGGGTTGCTAGAGCTGTTAACTAAAACCAGTTATAACTGCATTTCGACATTATCAGTATGAAGTTAAAAGCGTCCTTTATGTAAACATAAGTGTGATAACACTGACCTGGTATGAAACTGACCTTTTACGAACAGATATTTTACTATTTACTCATTTGAATTTCTAGCTTTTCCTCGCAGTTTCAACCGCGTTATTTATTAAACTTTTGAATGCAAACAAAAGATAGTAACACATAACATAACATCACGCCTGCAATCCCCGAAGAGTTAGGCAGAGGTGTACCTACAAGTATACCCACATTTCGCCAGTTATGTTTAAGTCCCATGCAATAGGGGGCGAGCCTATTGCCATCAACCGGGCACAAATCCAGACTCCGAGGCTGCTACTGAGAAATTCCTGATGGAAAAACACAATAACACTTTGCTCGACCTGGGAATCGAACCCAAGACCTCATGCTCAGCAGTCGGGACACATAACACTACGCCTGTAATCCCCGAAGGGTTAGGCAGAGGTGTAGCCAGTACACACACATTGCCATCAACTGGAAACAAATTCAGACACCAAGATGAAAAAGAAGTAAAATAAAAGTTATATGATAGTATTTATTTATTTAAACTTTATGCAACAAAAAAGTACAGGGCGGACTTAATAGCGGTACGTACAGTTCGAACCGCGGGAAACAGCACGCGCCGTTCCATCCCTCGCTCCGAACTGTATCAAAATGTTAGACCCGCACATCTACACGTACAGTTCGGAGCGAGGGATGGAACGGCGCGTGCTGTTTCCCGCGGTCCAAACTGTACGTGTGCGGGGCGCTAAATGCCTTAGGCATTCTCTACCAGTCAACCAAAGGTGGTGAAGAGATGACATGGTAGGTGCAAAAAATTGCACATAAGTGAAGAAACCATCGTTTAAAAATCATCGAAAACAATTATCTAAAAAATAGTAATATTGAATCTTTTTAACTCGTCGCGTTGACGCAGTGGTTAAGGCGCCCGCCTCTCATGCATGAGTTTGCGGGTTCGAATCCGGTCAAGTACCAATATGACTTTCAATTCACATAATTATGTATACTTTCAAAAGTTTATCTCGGACATCACTGACATCGGTGAAGGAAAACATCGTGAGGAAACCTGCACTTATTACTAAGTCTGAAATCGGCAATCCGCCTTGAGCACGCGTGGTAATCAATGCTCATGCCTTCTCTGTATGAGAAGAGGCCTTTGCCCTCCAGTGGGACAATAATTTGCTAGTAACATAACATCACGCCTGTAATCCCCGAAGGGTTAGGCAGAGGTGTACCCTATAGTACACCCACATTTCGCCAGTTATGATTAAGTCCAAGTAATAGGAGGCGAGCCTATTGCTGGTATTATTATTTACCTATCTATTTTGTTGATTACGTATACTTTAATAGTTCATTGTACAGTCTATTATAGCTGTTACCTAACCCACCTAACTGGCTCAATAAAGTTAGGCGAATTTGAACCTTCTGCAATTAGCGGTAGATAATTATGAATTCGATGCGTACGAGCTTAACGAGCTAGAACGACTTGTTCAAGGACGCAAATATTATAGAATACTGTTGCCAATTTGATCTTTAATACGTTATGTTAGGGTAGATAATCTTTTGAATACTGTTTTGTCACATAATGGAGTTGTTAATTTCAACTTCATTTGTAAAGACGATTTGACCAAGTGGTAGCAACATGTGGTAGTGAGATCAAACCTAAGTATGAATTTTTGTCACTTTTTGTTTACAATATTCATTTATATTTTTTGCGTTCTAAATTTTATTTATATTAAATTAAAATAGTTAACAAAAATTGACTATTTAAATACAAAAATAACAACAGAAATGAAAAACAGTAATAATTTTTATTACGATTTTATTCAATATGGTTAAATGTAAAATAATTACTGACAAAAATAATTACTTGTCATATTATAAAGCTAAACCATATAAAACAAGTTAGAATATATATAAAATAAACTACTTGAGCTAGAACTTGATAAAAAAAGCAGTGTCTTCGTTTCAATGCTGTCTATAAAATACCTATATTTTTATTTTTAAAGTAGGTAAAAAATTATGTAGTGAATCAACATGTTACATGTTTAGAAATATAATATTTCTATTTCATAACAATAACATCACCACATTAACTGTCATACCTACTTATAAAATAAAAGTGAAAATAGCATTACATACTTTGGTGTTTTACCTACTACATAGATTTTTATAAGTATTTTTGATTTTTTTAATATGGTTATGATCGTAAAAAGGACCTGCTTATTCAATGTATGAAACACTTCCTTAGAATTTATGATAACAACAGTTTATTTAAAACACACACTGACACTTAAGTATTGTGGGCTGCTGACGGTGGTGCTGCCTGCACCATCTCTTGAGCAACATGTTCTTTCCAATTAAAATCTATATATTCTTGGGCAAAGCGGATTCTTGCTTGGCGATGAACAGCGGTTCATTGAATTTTACGTGCCGGCTTGTATTGTTTCAGTCCAGCAGCATGCATGAATATGTCTACTAACAATCCGTTCTAATACGGGAGTAAACATTACAGGTTTTGGTCACGATTTCACGAACGACCCTTTTCAACATTTCCTGTTTCTTTAAAACGTCTTAACCACAATCTGACTGTATTTCTCTGAAACAAATAAATAAAAACGGATGTCACTTTACGTTTAAGTATATAAAAAATAATTACATATCATTCATAAGGAATACTTAGGTATAAAATTAGACAAACACACTTACTGCTAAATCTCCAAGCAATCTCTCTGATGCCAACATTCTCCTTCAGCAAATAGATTATTTTTTTGTATTTCAAATAATCACTCAATTGAGACATTGAGACATGATAATGAAACAATAGAATATATAAAAACATTGGAAAAAGAAGATTTTTGCAATTTACCAAGTCAAGGTAAGAAATTTTTGCGCGTAGTCACTGCAATTGCGCGTAGACTGGCTTGAGGTTTACTGTCACGGTTCATTTTTATTTTCCTACCCACATCCTTACTAACATTTGAATACCAGTTTTATAATGAATACGCAAATTGTCTTTCAACTACCCACTTATTACAAGTTAGGCGAAAATATTAACAATTTAGATATTTTTGAAGTATGTGGCCGGTTCTTTGCAATAATGCAAGAAATATTTACTTAATCATTTCTAAATTGAAAGCAAAACAATATTCCTCAATGAAGGATTTGAACTCGCATCTCGTTCGTCTCAGCCTTATACACAGACCACGAGACCAAACCTACTTGAACTTTTTATTTAAAATAAGCAATTAGTAGTAATGACATTAAATTATATCACAATACTCTAATAAACTTTAAATCATATGGCATAAAAATCAAAATTGCATAACAAGTTATAAGTATCTTATTGCTAACGATTTAAAGATCAAATTGGCGTATCTATAATATTATTGTATTCGTTCATTAAGCAGCGCTAGTGTGATGAACTTATATAAATTGAATAAACCTTAACGTTATTGACAGAGGGTTCAAATTCGTTTGTTTTTAATTGCAGAAGGTTCAAATTCGCCTAATTTTATTGAACCAGTTAGGTGGGTTAGATAACAGCTATAACAGACTGTACTTTAACGTTTAGTTCATTCAGACATACCAGTTATTTGATAATGAATTATGACTCAACAATTATAGAGTTGAAAATTGCGTGTAAGAAAATAAATGCCACACGAGTAAATATTCTCGCTCTTTATAGTTGTTTATATTGGCAGTATTTCAGAATACACCTCTTTCAAAGAACAGAATTGCCCTGCTGCCCTACCATGAACTCTTATTGCGATCCAAAAAACTGAATTGTTCTTCGAATAAGTCAATATAACGCATCAATTTATGCGTTATATTGACGTATTTGAAGAACAGTTCAGTTTTTGGATCGCGATAAGAGAAAATACGTCAATAAATGACATAAATTGATGCGTTATATTGACTTATTTGAAAAACAATTCAGTTTTTTGGATCGCAATAAGAGTTCATGGTAGGGCAGCTGTTGCGTATGCGGCAGGCAGTGTCGCGCGACTATATCATTGTGTGCGTGCGGGTTCATCGCCCCGCCTGTCTAAACCCAGAGGCAAGATGGCGAGTTCGAATTTGAAAATCACGTACTAAAAAAAAATAAAAAGAAAAAAAAATATTTTACCAAATTTTCTTTTTACTGCCTCAACTGCTGAGCATATTAATAAGGTCTTGGGTTCGATTTCCAGGTCAGGCAAAGTGGTTTTGGGATTTTCCATTTCTAAGTAGCAGCCTCGGAGTTAGCATTTGTGCCCGGTTGATGGCAATAGGCTCGCCCCCTATTACATGGGACTTAAACATAACTGGCGAAATGTGGGTGTACCAACTAATGGGCACACCACTGCCTACCTCTTCGGGGATTATAGGCGAGATGTTATGTTATATATCTTATTTATTTTACGATTGATTCAAGTTGAAAATCACTAGCATAATTACCTCCTTGAATTTGACGTAAACGCATTGTGAATTCATTACGTGAATAAAAATGAACGCACAATAACCTGAATAACATAACTAATTAAAAAATAATTAACGATTTCCAGATACGAATGGCCTGAAAACGTTCAGCCGGAAGTAATGAAGGTCTTAAATAATAACAACAACAAATCTAGAAGAAAATGCTGCTCAGAGAGCCAAGACTTGCCGGACTGCGTATCCGAACTGAAAATCACTGACAATGACAGCTGTCAAAGTGACAGTTGCGAATGTGACACCTGTCAAAAGAGGCGGCAAAGTGACAGGTGTCAGAAAAGGCGGGAGAATGGTTCGGAAGTTGATAGTGAAGACGAGGGATATGATGCAGTGGATATGAAGGTCAGGGGGAGGTCAAGAATGGAAATAAACGATGTCTGTTATATTAATGGTTAGTATCTATATTGATATAATAAAAGAGTTTTTGTGTGTTTGTTAAAACGTACTAATCTCTACAGCTACTAATCAGATTTAGAAAAATCCTTTTTGCATATTCCTGCCAGATTCATGAGAAATTGCATAGATGGTATAGCGTGAATAAAAAGTTTTTCTTTCTTTCATCACGCCCCCAGCCAGGGTTTAAAAATTACAAACTAATCGACTACACGCTAAGGGTACGTAACAACAACACATGACGTGGGTCTCACGACATGGGATCTTGGACTATTATTATTGTCTGATGAAATAGTTCTTATGTAAATAGGAAATAACCTTAAAAATGCAATAATAATAAGTTAATCATTGGCAGTAAATAATAATATTTATTTATTAATTAATTATTTATCGGATTTATGTTATTACGCGATTTAATAACACAATTAACTACGCATACTGTCCATCAAAATAAGTAACATTGATCAAACATTACCTATTACTGGGAAACGAGTTTAATTTTCATGCAATAAGTAGTATATGTGTCGTGGGGAAAAGTAAAGATAAGTGATAACAATTTATAAAAATATGTACATGGAAATAGTTGCAATATTGAGCTTTAATTAAAACTAATCCCAGCTATGGTCCACAATGAAAAAAATTTATAACCATTTACAAAAATACGTGAAAATAGTTGAAATTTTGACCTTCAATTAAAAAGTTCCCAGGGATGGTCCGGAATGAAAAAATATTTTAAAATGGTGGGAAGAATAAACTTAACATCGGCTTCGTTAGTGTCATTTTACATCCTACAAACATGAGGATCTTTAGGGGAGGGCTATGTCCAGCACTGGACGTTGTTCGGCTAATATGATGATGATGGTGTGGTTGCTATTAAATAATGCATATATTGTATAATTCAGAAAAAAGGTTTGCTCATTAAGAAAATGAGTTACACTAGCGTTTTTATTTTTACAAAGCGCCTGTCTATTTTTCTTGTTTCGCATTATGGGAACTTGCTTTTCTATTATTGACAGGAGATCTATTTGCGCCTACAATAAAAAATACGGCAAAAACAAAAATATTACAACATTGCTATACAGGGTAAACGATTACATAGGTGCTTGCATAGGGGCTTTTGTCGGCGGCTACGTTAGCGTAAATGTCGGGTACCGTTCGTTGGAGAAGTTGTTTATTATCATGGGAAATGGGAATTTGAAAAAAAAGAAAAAATGTTTTTTTTTTTGTATTTAAAAACTTTATTATTAATAATATTGATATTCAATGCAAAAAATGAAAAAAAAAATTCAATTAATTATAAACAATTAAAAATTGTTAAAATTTTAAAAAATATCACGTGACGCGCTATGGTGCGCAATGATGACGGCGCACCATAGTTGTGACGTCATAATGTTTAGTTACTTCATCGGGCATTATTATTATTATGACGTCACACGTTACGTGCTCGTGTTTATTCGGGTGTTTTCGGTACTGGATTCAAAAGTATTGAAATAACTTTTGAACTTTTGCGAAAATAAAAAATTAAAAAATAGGTTTGTTATAAAACTTAGGTATATAAAATGATCTTTCCATTCATCACAAAAAAAAATAGTTTAAAAAACTCAATTATGTGTATAAGTATTAGGCGATTAACACACGCGCACCGCCGCGGTAGGCGGTGAAGCGGATCTCATGTCGCATTGGCCTCTATGAAATCCGTCGATGCCTTACACACGTACACCGCCCGGTGCAATCCGCTTTGCCGCCACCGCCATCCGTGCCGTGTGTTAATTGCCTTAGTCACTAATTTAATCATAAAATTAGTAATCGTAAATTAAAATGTATATTTTTTTTGGTTTCTAGATGCCCTAGGCCTCCACCGAGTTGAGAACCCCTCGCACGTAGACGGAGCTGTCTCCTTGCACCTCTACTGCCCCCCATTCGACAGCTGTCGTGTGTTTGATGCGAGGACAGGCAAACCAACAGAAGTTAAAGTCACCTTTTGGTCGATGTACGGAAAGAAGATTAAGAGGGTACGTGTAAGATAAAAATATGAATACCAGCCTATTATTGTCTACAGAGCACAGGCCTCTTCTCACTCTCAGAAGGGTGATTTCAGACTTATATTAACTATAAAACCAGGTTTCTTCACTATGTTTTCCTTCACCGTTGTCAGCGACGTCCAAGATAAACATATGAATTGAAAAAGTTAGGCAGATTTGCCCAGTTTCGAACCACAAGATCATGTAACGGAGGCCTTAACCACTGCATGGCCATCACGATTGACTTATTCATTTTAATATTCTGTGGTAGTTACTACCTATTTTTGTTTCTGGGGTAATTATAACCTTATTTAGGTTTATTAAATTTAAATAAAACTAAATATTAAAAAGTAATTCAAAAGCTGTCAGCTACCACAATTATTGTAGTGGCAGGAAAGTTTTATTAAAGATAGAAGTAATTCAAGTTAAAAAACAGTTTATTTTAATTTTCAAAATGCAAAATGGTAGAATAGTTACTATTTTTGTTTGGTAGGTAGGTATTTATTTTTAATTCAATTCTCTCAAGCGACTAAGCAAGCTTGTTTTATCGTCTGCGTTAAAACTGTATAATTGTTAGATTTTTTTATTATTTGCAGGTACTGGAGGCGAACCACGCAGCAGACAGTCAGTAATAAAGTTTAAATAACAAAACTGAAGAACATATTAACATTCCAGTGTAGTATTTTTAAATAAAAATTGTTGATTATTTTGTTAAGAATCATGTTATACGGTTATTGTATTGATAATTTTAGTAAGAGCAACAGTCCAAAGCAATAATAAATTGTGTAATTCTTTTTTAGATATTTAGGGTAATTTTGACCCTAATTTTTATGGTGTGTTTGTAGGCACTGTAGTAAATATCGTTAAGGTAGAGTCGTTTCATTCTGGTTGTAATGAAATAATATAATAATTTACTTGTAGATAAAGCATTTTTTCTTAGTTGCCTAAACTATT
The DNA here is from genome assembly GCA_949316365.1 of Hoplodrina blanda. NCBI lineage: Eukaryota > Metazoa > Arthropoda > Insecta > Lepidoptera > Noctuidae > Hoplodrina > Hoplodrina blanda. The sequence continues at coordinate 1,396,587 of OX438573.1, read as the reverse complement.
CTTGAGAGGCTATTTAATAAAAATATTGTAAAGACACTAATTAGGTTAACTTGGCTACCTGTATCATCAGTTTCATTAGATGTATGGGTCAACAATTCTATATGAAATATTGCCCATATCAAACAATCTAAGGTAAAAAAAAACTTGCTTTAAAAAAGGTGGTAGAGAAATAAATAATATCAGTGCAATGGAGTGCACAAACAAATTAGCATGTAAATGAATTATGTGTCTGTTCGTATATTTTGACCCTATGAATGGTGGGAGGGACATAAAAGCGCAATTTTTACCGAGGTTTCAGTATCTGATTTTAGGCCCCTGAGAGATGAATTTGTTTTGTGGGTAATTTTAAAAATATTACTATGCCTGCCGGGTCAAAATGTATGGAACAGTGGTTTTTTTTTTAATTAATTACTTCATAAAGGGATGTTGTGTTAATTACTAATTGGGTGGACCATTTAGGCAGTCATTCCATGTAGAATACTGGTATTCAAGTGCATCTTAATTAGTCGTGCGTCTTAGTAGTCGTAGTCTGTCCTAACATAGTTGGGAAGTGCAAGGTAGAGTCATTTCAAATTTACCAAGTTTATTCCAGAACAAAGTTAAAAGGGATTCTTATGAAAAAGAAAACTTTAAAGATTATATATCACACGTATTGTTTAATGTGCCTTATGTAATTTTAAGCTAGGATTAACTTATCATAAAACATAAAACTAAGATACGATTGAAATTGTGAATGTTATATTTATTTACAATATTTTTACAAAATAAAATAATATTTTTTGAAAATCATGCTCGTATATTTTTTATTTAATTCCTGAAACATTTTATACATTTTCCAGTTATTAAGTCTCTTATTCGTAAAATAATTAAGATTTCTAAAGGATCAAAAACTAATTTTATAATTAGTTTAGTAGCTCCTCTTATAATAATTATTGATTAGACAATATTAAAGAGAGATATTTAAAGATCGTTTAGAAATATTAAGATTTTCTGAATAAGGGCCAAAATTAATGCAAAAGTTCGAAACAATCATCAAAGCAAACTATTTTGGAAACAATTTTTTCTTTTCACAAAAATATCAATCGATCTTTATCAAAATAAATAAAATTTGATAACAAAACAAAAAATAATAATTTTATATTTAATAATGCATTTATTTATACAATGCCTAATAATTTATTTTATTTATCAATCTATTCACAGTACATTTTCACAGATAATTTAATTTCAGAACTTTTGGGTCAGAACGTCTCCAATCGATCAGGCGAGTTTCAAGAGTTTTGCTACGTCATTATCAACTTTGTCCCATGGCAGGAAGACGCTAACGCCATCAGCGTGTTCAGTAGCTTGCACGGTACCTCTGACACATCCAGCATTGCAGATGAAGTCACAAGTATTTGTGCTGGGGTTGAAATGAAGACCTTCAGAGCATGTGATTAAGACTGATTGTCCACCGTTGCAAATCCAGTATTTGTCACAGTCGGTGTCATGAGCCCAGGGAGCGACATTGCATTCGTTAACACATCTATCTGTCGGTACAGGAGCCGTTGTAGTTGTTGAGGGTTCAGGAACCGGCTCGCAACCACCTGGTCCAGCGGTTGTAGTGTCGCAGGGGCTGGGGTTAGCTGTCGTTGTTGTCGTGGTTGCAGATGGAGTTGTCGGTTCAGGATCCGGGTTGCAACCACCGGGTCCGGCGGTTGTAGCATCGCAGGGCCTAGTAGTTGATGGGGGTACATAAAATTCGCAGCCAGCGTCTTGGGGCCAATCGCAGACCTGGAATTGAAATATATGTTATTAATTTTCGTTTTGAATTCATGTGACTTTAGGAAAAGCAATGGGAATAGTTTTTTTTGTTTGCTTTTGTTTTGAAAATGTTGTGTTTGCTTTACAACCTGTGAGATATATATATTTTTTTTTAATGGTGTTTTGTAGCTAGCTGTTTCGGATCATAATAATTGTCTAAAAACTTGTAAATATTCCACAAATAGATATTTACCTGGAGGGTAGGGTTGAAATGAGTACCGTCGGGGCAGTCCCTCTCAACTAATTCACCCCAAACGCAGTAGTAGAATTTGCTGCAGTCACTTTCATGAGGCAACAGCCAGTGGACATTGGGGTCAGATGGGCAATTGTTGGGTAGAGTGCCGCAACCACCAGGTCCAGCGGTCGTAGAATCGCAGGGCGCGGGCGGGTTAGGGCTAGCTGTCGTTGTGGTTGTGGTTGCAGATGGAGTCGTGGGTTCAGGTGCCGGGTTGCAACCACCTGGTCCAGCGGTTGTGGCATCGCAAGGGCCAGTAGTTGCTGGGGGCACATAAAATTCGCAGCCAGCATCTTGGGGCCAATCGCAGACCTGGAATAGAAACATAGTTTTATATATGTTGGTGGTTTGCATGTGCTAAGTCAAATAAACAAAAGGTGTAATAAGACACTTAACGAAGCCAAAAGTAATACGTGGTTCCCATTATTGTGTTAGTTTTTCATTAAGGACCATACCTGGGAACTGGGGGAAGGTCAATGTTCAAAGTATTTGTGACTTTTTTATGAACACCAGTTTAAATGTTAAACTAAACTTTAAATACGCTCACAAGCTTTGTACTGTTCCATGCACACGAAGTACAATGTTTAGCGTGCGTTATTTTATGCACTACCAACTGTGATTTTTCGCAACATAAATAAAAATCGTTTCCTATCAATAATTTTTGTGCTCAAAGTCACTTAATTTGATGACCAGTATGCGCAGTTGATGGCTATGTTATGTGTTTTACATCCCGTATATTTTCTTTATTTTTTTTTTATTTTTACGGCTAGCTATTTCGGATCATGGAATATTGCTTAATAACTTATAACTACAATATAAATAGATATTTACCTGGAGGGTCGGGTTGAAATGAGTTCCTGCAGGGCAGTCCCTCTCAACTAATTCACCCCAAACGCAGTAATAGAATTTGCTGCAGTCACTTTCATGAGGCAACAGCCAGTGGACGTTGGGGTCAGATGGGCAATTGTTGGGTAGGGTGCCGCAACCACCGGGTCCAGCGGTCGTAGAGTCGCAGGGCGCGGGCGGGTTGGGGCTAGCTGTTGTGGTTGTGGTTGCAGCTGGAGTCGTGGGTTCAGGTGCCGGGTTGCAACCACCGGGTCCAGCGGTTGTGGCATCGCAAGGGCCAGTAGTTGGTGGGGGTACATAAAATTCGCAGCCAGCGTCTTGGGGCCAATCGCAGACCTGGAATAATACATGAAGTTTAATGTTTGTTTTTCATGTCGAGTGGTGGCTAGAGTGGCTCTTAGAAGAGTAATGAGGCAAATTACTTGTTTTGCAAGCGTTGTGTTGCTTGATAGCCTGTGCCAAGTAAACAACAGGTGTAAAAATACACTGAACAAAGCCGAAAGTTACTTAATTACGTTTCCAATTATTGTGATCATTTTTCATCCAGGGCCATACCTGGGAAAGTGTTGGTTACGTAGATTTCAAAGGTCAATGTTCGAAGTATTTGTGATTTTTTATTAATACTAGTTTTAGATGTTTTAACTAAACTTTATACATCCCCATAAGTCCCGTTTTATTACATGTACCCGAAAGTACGTTTAGGTTTTCACGGCTAGCTTTTTCAGATCATATGAAATATTGTTTAATAACTTATTACGATATAACCTATAATTAGACATTTACCTGGAGGGTCGGGTTGAAATGAGTTCCAGCGGGGCAGTCCCTCTCAACTAATTCACCCCAAACGCAGTAGTAGAATTTGCTGCAGTCACTTTCATGAGGCAACAGCCAGTGGACGTTGGGGTCAGATGGGCAATTGTTGGGTAGGGTGCCGCAACCACCGGGTCCAGCGGTCGTAGAGTCGCAGGGCGCGGGCGGGTTGGGGCTAGCTGTTGTGGTTGTGGTTGCAGCTGGAGTCGTGGGTTCAGGTGCCGGGTTGCAACCACCGGGTCCAGCGGTTGTGGCATCGCAAGGGCCAGTAGTTGGTGGGGGTACATAAAATTCGCAGCCAGCGTCTTGGGGCCAATCGCAGACCTGGAATAGAATCATAGTTTTATTTTTGTTTTCAAGTTATTGTCGAGAAGTGTCTAGATTGTCAAGTGTGGTTCTAAAAAGAGCTTTGTTTGGTTTGTTACGTGCTAAGTCAAATGAATAATAACAGATATAAAAAGACACTTAAAGAAGCCAAAAGTAATATACGAATATGTTTCCAATCAATGTGTTAATTAATTTTTTCATTAAGGACCATATCTGGGAACATTCGGGCTATATAGATTTTGAAGGTCAATGTTCGAAATATTTGTGATATTTTATGAACACCAGTTTTTAAGTGTTATAACTAAAATATACCCCCACAAAACCCGTTCTATTATAGGTATGCACCCGAAAGTAAAACGTTTAAGTTTTCACGGCTAGCTTTTTCAGATCATAAAAAATGTTGTTGTATGACTTTTTAAGATATACTTAACTTATCATTAGACATTTACCTGGAGGGTCGGGTTGAAATGAGTTCCAGCGGGGCAGTCCCTCTCAACTAATTCACCCCAAACGCAGTAATAGAATTTGCTGCAGTCACTTTCATGAGGCAACAGCCAGTGGACGTTGGGGTCAGATGGGCAATTGTTGGGTAGGGTTCCGCAACCACCGGGTCCAGCGGTCGTAGAATCGCAGGGCGCGGGCGGGTTGGGGCTAGCTGTCGTTGTGGTTGTGGTTGCAGATGGAGTCGTGGGTTCAGGTGCCGGGTTGCAACCACCGGGTCCAGCGGTTGTAGCATCGCAAGGACCAGTAGTTGGTGGGGGTACATAAAATTCGCAGCCAGCGTCTTGGGGCCAATCGCAGACCTGGAATTGAAATATTTTTTAGTTTTGGTTCCAAGTTCATGTGGCTAGTGGCTTTAAGAAGTGCAATGGGTAAGATTTTTTTTGTTTTGCAAGTTTTATATTAAATGACAGGTGTAAAAACACAGTAAACGAAGCCGAAAGTTGCAATTATTCTTATTATCGTTGCAATCTTATTTTTCATTCGGGACCATACCTGGGAATCTGAATACGGAGATATCGAAGGTCAATGTTTCAAATATTTTTTACTTATTTTAAGAGTAACCATTTTTAAATGTTATAATATTCAACTTTAAATACCAAGTGCAATGTTGCATGCGTTATATACACTATCTGTCGGTCTGTGTGTTTTTTTGCAACTCATATATTTACTTTCTTAAAATTACAAGAATGGAACTCTCTGCCTGCGTCTGTATTTCTGAACGTATTCGACCCTGATCTCTTTAAAATAAGAGTGAATAGGCTTTTTCTGATTAAGCTCACTCCACCGTAGACTTTGTCTATGTCACTTCTGTCCTAGACTAGAGCAAACCCAAATTATATATTTTTTTTAAATTGTGGTTTTCACGGCTAGCCTGTTTCAGATGAATATACTAGCTATCTAATAAATTGTTAAGAATAGATATTTACCTGGAGGACGGGGTTGAAATGAGTTCCCGCGGGGCAGTCCCTCTCAACTAATTCACCCCAAACGCAGTAGTAGAATTTGCTGCAGTCACTTTCATGAGGCAACAGCCAATGGATTTCGGGGTCAGCTGGGCAATTGTTGGGTAGAGTGCCGCAACCACCGGGTCCAGCGGTCGTAGAATCGCAGGGCGCGGGCGGGTTGGGGCTAGCTGTTGTTGTGGTTGTGGTTGCAGATGGAGTCGTAGGTTGAGGAACCGGGTCGCAACCACCGGGTCCAGCGGTTGTAGCATCGCAGGGCCTAGTAGTTGGTGGGGGTACATAAAATTCGCAGCCAGCGTCTTGGGGCCAATCGCAAACCTGGAATTGAAATAATTATTTTTAGTATTGGTTTTAAGTTTACGTTGGATTTGTTTGTCAGCTCACTGTACCTATACCATGAAACATAGCCTATGGCACTGGGCCTGAGTAAAGCTTTCTATCAGTAAAAGAATATTTGTAATCGTACCAGAAATTTTAAAAATTATCTCTTACAAAATAAAGTCTACCTATTTATCAATCGACCGATTGGCTGATTACCAATAATCTTGATTAATTATATGAAAATAATGCAATATCTCTTCAGTTATTAAGGAAGGATACAAGGTCTTTTTATATTATCTCATCACAGATCTTATATCTAAAGTAAAATTTAGGGTTTACCTCAGGTCTACCGAAATTGTTCGAATATTATAATTTTCTCAAATCACTATAAAGGCTAACCTTCCATCAAAGGGAAAAAACCAACAGATATAGATCAGAAATCGTTACCAAGATACACATCTCAATTAATTAGTAATGTCGTTTTTAATTAAAAACATGATTTTTTTTATCAGACATGCCTAATTGAATGATAAAATAATTTCAACGTTGTGCTAGATTTTCATAGTTTAGTTTTAGTTCTACTTTAAAGGAGTAAACAGGCTTCTTAGTATACTGTCAAGAAGAGATAGTTTTAGTTTTTCATTAGCTGACTGACTAAAAACTCATCTAAGTATACCAAGAAAGAAATCCACGGAGATACTCTTAAAAGGTGAGTATTTTCTCTGTTTTTAGTAACAACAGATACTTTTTCGGTTTTCTTGTATCCAAAGAAGTGTTTTAGTATGTAATTGTCTACCTTTTTAAAATAATAAAGTGTCTTTGATGTAAATTAACTAAAAACTTATTTTTGATGATATCCTCTGAGTTAATCCACCACTTATTTCCATTTTACTTTGAGCAACTAACTTCAACTTTCTGACTAACTGACCGACTTCTTGACAGTTCAAAAGTCCCTGTGCATGGTTTAGTTGAAATAAATACTTTGACTTTGACTTTTGTAAATATTGCCTTATTTATAGACTGTGCCAAAAAATGTCTTTCAATAGTTTTTGCCTTTTCAAATAATAGTAAAATTCAATCAATATTTACCTGGAGGACGGGGTTGAAATGAGTTCCCTCAGCGCAGTCCCTCTCAACTAATTCACCATTAACGCAGTAATAGAATTTGTCGCATTCACTTTCATGGGGCAACAGCCAGTGGATACCGAAGTCAGCTGGGCAATTGTTCTCGAGGAAACCGCAGCCATCGGGTCCAGCGGTCGTAGCATCACAGGGGCTGGGAACAGCTGTCGTTGTGGTCGCAGCTGGGGTTGTGGGCTCAGGTGCCGGGTTGCAACCACCAGGTCCAGCGGTTGTCGCGTCGCAGGGTCTGACAGTCGTTGTGGGCTCAGGTGCCGGATTGCAACCACCAGGTCCAGCGGTTGTCGCGTCGCAGGGTCTGACAGTCGAGGGCTCAGGTGCCGGGTTGCAACCACCGGGTCCGGCAGTTGTCGCATCGCAGGGGTTAGTAGGAGGAGGTACATAGAATTCGCAGCCAGCATTTTGTGGCCAATCGCAAACCTGGAAAGATTAAACGAAATGTTAATACTTACAATTTTTGTATAGACATTTTATAGAGGAAAATTGTCTCTTCTCTTGGTGGCATGCCGGAAGTAAAGCATACGCTTATTTTATGTGTGTATGTAGATGATTTTGTTATCTTTAAGACTTTATGTTAATTTATAATAAGTTACTTCCTAGCTATATTTATTGAGGTAAAATAAAAGTTACAAAAAAGAAAAAAACATTTTTTCATGAATAAATTATTTAAAAATGCTGCATTTTCATTACCCCTTATCCTACCTTTTTTATTTTTACTTCTTTTATAATCTTTATTTACCAGATCACTTACGTCTATAATGACGAACATTTTAAATATTTTTACTGACTCCATAATTACTCAGTTTTAAAGTCGGCAAAACCTAATCATTTTAAAATAATTATCAATCAAATTGATATAAATCTGGGCTTGGACATAACACATTACGTTTGGTATCTTATAGTACAATCTTAATATATTTGGTCACATTATTTTTTCCACTGTAGGTATAGTAATGAAACATATATGACAACATACATAACATCACGCCTGTAATCCTCGAAGGGTTAGGCAGAGGTGTACGCATTAGTACACCCACATTTCGCCAGTTATGTTTTAGTCCCATGTAATAGGGGACGAGCCTATTGCCATAAACCGGGCACGAATCCAGACGCCGAGGCTGCTACTGAGAAATTCTTAATGGAAAAACCCAATAACACTTCGCTCGACCTGGGAATCGAACTCAAGACAATCACTTTATGCTACAATATTGGTATTTAACTGCACCTGGTAAGACTTAGCCGACCCTACCATAGACACTTGAGTACTAATACTCAAGTGTCTATGGTAGGGTCGGCTAGGCAAAGGCCTAAGCCTTTGCCTTGCAGTGGACAGTTACAGGCTGGTATAATATGATATACATCTTTTCCTTTTTAAATAAATGGGAACGAGAAGTATATAGAAAAAGAATACCTTCCCTTTTGAACTCCACCGCAGTCAGGTAGAAAACTATTTCCTATTTAGTTTTATCAGTCTTTATCAAGTATGACATATCACCGTTATTTCCAACAAGCTTTACCCCGCGTTCTTTGGTAACTGCTTCGCTCCCGTAAGTCATAGCGTGATGTTATATAGCTTAAAGTGTTTCTTATGAGTCTGGCTATCGTATACACAAAGATTTTTTCTAATCCTGACTGGCAGTTTCTTAGATCAGAGCGTTTAAATACACAAAAACTTTTTAGCTTTAAAATGTTTGTATAGATAGTAGCGAACTATTCGTCTTTATCATTAAATCCTTTAAAACCTACGCCATATTTGATTTATCTAATCCCTTTATCATTTTGTCTATTAATTGCCTTTGTTTCATAGTTAATAGTTATTTCTTTATCAACAGCGAATTCTTGTTTTATTGATAGTACTTATTTTGATTTATTTGTTTTTCCTACATTGATTGTGTTTCCTGGTACACGACACCTAGTCAATAAGTAATAAATACTTGTTTTTTAGTTGTTTGACAGTTTTTCAGAATACACCTCTTTCAAAGAAGAGAATCGCCCTGTTGTGTATGCGATAGGCATATTCGCATAATATATCACTGTGTGCTTGCGGGTTCATCTCCCCGCCTACCTAAACCCAACGGCAAGATGGCGAGTTGCTGTGCCCGACAGGGTACATAATGATTCTGTACCTTCATATTTATAAGACCATTAATGTACATTATGGAACGCAATAAACGATTGATTGATTGATTGAGTTCGAATTCGAAAATCACATCTTACTAAAATAAATATTTAATTTCTTACCTTATTTTTTTGCAAATCCTTTAATAAATCTTCAACGTAATTAGGATCAAAAGATTCTATGAAAATTTAATCTTAGATAGGAAAAACATTATCAAGAACTGTTTAGGGAAAATGTTTAACTATTCATGAAATCATAAGATTATTTTTTGTTATCTTAATCTCTAATAATAATTTGAATCTACAACAGCCATATTTTAAATTCTTTTAGTGTTATTCATTTATTTTATTTTGTTATGAAATAATGTTCGTTCAGACGTGATGTCTGTGGCGGTTTGCTGTCACTTTGACAACGAAATTGTACAGACGCCAGCACATCAACCTACCTCAATCTGTCAAATTTCTTTAATAGATTTTCAACCTTATCACAATACTGGAAGGTTAATATTCGATTGGTAAAATTTGACAGATTCGGATAGGTTGATCTGCTGGCGTCTGTACATTGTATTTTGACATAATATTATGTCAGATTATGTCATGTAGGTATCAGTATTACGTAATCCATACTAATATTATAAATGCGAAAGTAAGTCTGTCTGTCTGTAACGCTTTCACGATTAAATCACTGAACCGATTTTGATGAAATTTGATACAGGGTTAGTTTTAACCCTAAGATAGGTCATAAGCTACTATTTATTCTGCGGCTTTGTCTGCGTCCTCGATAACCGATATTTACGCAGAAAGTTTACGACTTTGTTGATATGTACGTAAATTGAAATCAATACAGTTTTGATATCTGACTTTATCTATGATTACCAAGACTTTGAATATTATTTTCAATTAAATAATAAATGTTTTTACTAGAAATACTGTTTCGTAGCCATTTTTATCAGCTGCATGTGTTTGGGTTATCATTTTTAGGATTCCGTATTCAAAAGGGCAAAACGTTAGTTTTAAATATTGTACGAGACCCTTCGCGTGCAAGTTCGACCAAAATATCTGAGATTTAAAAAATAAAAAAGTCGTTTTTAACTAAGCCTGTATTTTTCTAAGAAATGATCCAAAGATCTTAACATTTTGATTTATAAAACACAATTTAGTATTGTTGATGAGGAAGTGGACGTTTGCGCAAGCGCTGTTTTTAAACTTAAACAAAAATGTAAAAGAACCATAATTATGAAAAATTCAAAGAAATCTGATCTAAGCAATTGAAAGAAAAATCATAAACAATTACTCATCAACAATAATAGCAAATTTCATATTTACCAGATAATTAGTATCTTCCAGATATATGAAATATTATCTGCCAGATAAGTTATCCTAACTCCTCGTTTACAACAAAAACTTTTGACTATTAAGTAGTAAAACATGTGTTATTATATGGAGTTTCTTGCCCATTCTTCTCCATACGAAACTGCCTTTTGGAATGGGCAACTAAATTCATTTTAATAATCTTTCTTGTGAATGACGTTCAAGTGTCTTATTGGTCTATTGAAATAAAATATTTGACTTTGACTTTGACTTTCACTTTGACTTTGACTTTGTCTTTGACTTTGACTTTGACTTTGCCTTTGAATATTTTGGTATAAACGAGGTGTTGGATGGTCAAGCTATTCTCAACAGACAACACAAGTATATACCGTCATTTTCACCTTCTTATGCTTCTTAGGCACCTTATATTTCAACGACATACTAACCTGAATTTCGAAATTGAAATGGGTTCCTTCTGCGCATGTGCGTTCAACTTTTTCACCGAAAACGCAGTAGTAGAACTTGTCGCATTCCGATTCGTGGGGGAGGAGGTGGTGGATGCTGAAATCTGAAGGGCAACCGTTGTCCAGTACATCACCGATGTCTGGAGGGTTTTCTTCGGGTCCAGGTGTTGAAGGGTACTCGTAGGAACCATCGTTCACGCAGTCCACATTGTAGGGCCAGTCGCAGACCTTTAAAGATTAAAAGAATTGGTTTTAAAAATCTTGAATGCTGTCATACCAGCCCTTGTTCCATTAAGGCTTCTTCTTATACAGAGAAGGCACAAGCATTGACAAAGGCCTCTTCTCATACAGAGAAGGCACGAGCATTGATCACCAAGTTTGCTCAAGGCGGATTAGCGATTTCAGATTACAAATTATCGTCAAAATGTTTTCCTTCACAGATGTCAGTGATGTCCAAGATTAAAGTAGAAAGTACATGTGATTGAAAAAGTCGCATTGGTATTTGCCCGTGCCTGGATTCGAACCCATAACCTCAGAGACAGACAGCTAAACCATTAGACCATCATGACATTATATGTGTATAATTGCATCCCATGTGATAATAATATTAATTTTGCAGTCACAGGCATGACGATGATTTTCAAATTGTTAGGTCTGGGAAAGTTGATGACTCATTGTTGGCGTTTATAAGATACTAGCTTCCCGCCCCGGCTTCTCACGGATGCAATGTTGATATCATAAACCTTCCCCTTGAATCACTCTATCTATTGATGAAAACCGCATTAAAACCCGTTGCGGAGTTTAAAACATCTAAGCGTACAGTGACTTTGTGATTGCCATTTTTAATTATGTTTTTCCTCATTCTTCCCTTATCATTGAAAGTGGTACAAGGTTGTATTATTCTCAGGCCGTCCCCTTGCATATCTGACCTTTCATTTTATCTATCCTAATCGGTTTTAAAGTTCTAAAATTGATAACAATTTGCAATTGATGAGGGCTTTGCTTCACGGCCGGAATTGCGTATTAACGGAAATATTCTTATCGTCAGTATCAATCATTTTAGTACTCTTCTGAATTCCGCTAAATCGCGAAATATGAGGAAAATGATTAAACGAAACATTTTTACTAAGATTCCGCTTTCTGACCGTCTGTTTGTCAACGGGCTGTATCTCATGAACCGTTATAGGTAAACACTTGAAATTTTCACAGAATACGTATTAGTAAAGCTGCTACAATAATATAAATGGGAAAATTTGGATGGATGGATGGATGTACAAAATTCGTCAAGGGGATGAAGGGGGTGTTTGACATTTACGCGGACAAAGTCGCGGGTAACAGCTTGTAGAGGTATACAAGAAACGTGTTTTTTGTACCTATTAGTACACCCACATTTCGCCAGTTATTATTTAAGTCCCATTTCTCATACCATTTGTCCCATTTTCGTCCCAGGCGAGCCTATTGCCATCAACCGGGCACAAATCCAGACCCAGAAGCTAATACTGAGAAATTCCTGACGTAAGAATCCAATAACACCTTACCCGACCTGGGAATCGATCTCAAGACAATCACTTCATGCTACAATATTGGTATTTATCTGCATCTGGTAAGATTGGAAGGGGCAACTAGATTCAATTCCATTTTTCTTTTTGTATATATGACGTTCAAAAGTGCCTTGTAATGGCCTAATTGAAATAAATGATTTGACTTTGACTTTGACTTAGCCGACCCTAACATAGACACTGGAGAATAAGCCTTTGCCTAGCAATCGAACCCAAGACCGCATATTTAGCAGATTCGCTTTGCAACTATCAGACTAACGAGGTACCTAGTCTAACTATTTTAACACGCTTTTATTAGCTTCACTTGTAACTATGTATGTAAGAAAATCTTGGAATCTTTATTTGACCCACTTCCCGGTCTTCGATTAGGATGAAATTTTGCACACGCTCTGAGTTCTGATGATAATACATGACTAGCTAAGAAACGTCATTACAAATCCAATATGGCGGCCTCCCCAAGATGGCGGACTAGCTGTTTGAAATCCACCCCCATGATATGGGTATCAAATGAAAGGGTCTGCTGTCAGGAATACGAAAAAATAGTCACGTGACTTAAATCCAACATGGCGGATTGGCTATTTGAAATGCACCCCCATGATATGGGTATTAAATGAAAGGGTTTGCCGAGTGGGATACGAAAAAAATTTGTGCGTGCTAAAAGCGTGTTTTTTAGTTTTTTACTATTAAAACAAAATATTTTAAATTATTTTTGTTTTACTAACCTGAATGTCATAGTTGAAGTAAGTACCAGGCGCGCAGTACCTCTCAACCAGCTCACCCTTGTCGCAATAGTAGAATTTATGGCAATATTCCTCATGGGGAAGCAGTCTGTGAATATGCCAGTCAACCGGACATCCGTTCTCGAGCGTTTCACAGGGTTCTTGATTTAAAGGAGGCGCTGAAAAATAAAAACAAAATTTTAAACCTGTCTGTATGTTTGTTCGATCATCACGGCGAAACTGCTGTGATGAAACCGTTTGTGATGAAAGACAAAGAGACTGGTTTGGATTTGGATAATTAGGTATAGGCTACTTTTTACTTAGGTAAATTAAGCAGAAAAAATTCTATCATAAAATGTTTTATCGTATTTTTTTAAACAAACTTTTATATTGCATTGTCTTGCAATGTATAATATGTATTCAAAATTCCAGCTTAATCGAATACCGGGAAGTGAGTCGAAAACTTGAAAGATTTGATGAAGTTCCTATGGCCACTTTCCGGCTCCATCATCAGACCAGGTCTGTGACATCATTATATTGCATTGCCATGCAAATTGCACATTTACGGACACACACACATTTGGACCTATGTATCCTGCTTATGTGTAGGAAGTTTCATTAAAATCGGTACAGTCATTTCGATAAATAAGGACTTGAAACTTTGCATTGAAATGCCGTAAGGCTTAAACTTTATTCTTATTTTATCAATGTGACTGGTTGTAATTATTAATAATGTGTCTACGAGTCTTGGTAACTTGAAATAAATGATTATTATTATTATTATCATTTATTTATTTTATATACATATATAATACCATTTTTAAATATTAATATAAAACAATAAAAACATTTAAAAATATAAAAAAATATTATTATTATTATTAAACGCTCATAAAATACGATAAACGCATTTTTCAAATGTTTAATTTTAAAGGGGGGGGGGGGGGTCAAATGGGGGGTAAAAAACAGGGGGGTTATTAGTACGATGGTACTTACGTAAGGTCGTCGGCACAACAGGGTTACATCCCCTTTCTGTTGACGCACAGTTTCTGTCTTCGATTTGTACTTGTTCTTCACCTGGGCGAGCCTGGACGAGCGCAAGCGCCGTCAGGAATAAAAGGGCTTCTGTAAAAAAGAAGAAGAAGGTTAATTGCAGATTTACTCGTAAACTATAGTTTAATGGCTTAATCTTTTTTTCCCAGAAGGGTCAGGTGCGCAGTACTTATGAGTACTGCCGGCGTGCTTGTATGACGAGATGTATGATCGTGGATGAGGCGTGAGTTTATGTACCTATGTATGTATGTAGTTTGATGGGGAGTATGCGTAGTTAAGGACTATGTGTATGTGTGTTTTACACCACATAACATCACGCCTGTAATTCCCGAAGGGTTAGGCAGAGGTGTACCCATAAGTACATCCACATTTCGCCAGTTATGATTAAGTCCCATGTAATAGGCGAGCCTATTGCTACAACCAAAAACCAATTAATTTACACCACGTCTGCGATATTAAGGTTTTTACTAATAATATTGCACCATAATCTATATTTTAATATATTAAATCTGAAGAGACTTTTTGTTTGTTTGTTAGTTTGTTCAAACGCGATAATCTCTGAAACTGCCAGTCAGATTGCAAAAAGCTTTTGGTATATGATGGTCAGATTCATGAGCAGTAGTATAAGCTATATAACATCACGCTATGGCCTTCGCGAGCGGAGCAGAAACCAAAGACGTTACTTAAGGCGGGTAAAAAAAAACACCCGTACGAAGTTGCTGCAAGCAGAGATTAGAATCATTACAGGCTTCGCACAGATGCAATGTAGATACATAAACCTTCCTCTTGAATCACTCTATCTATTGATGAAAACTATACGCATTAAAATCCGTTGCGGAACGACGGAAAGCGACTTTGTTTTATATTATGTAAAGATATAATCTAGATGGTATGGTGATGCAGTCAAAGAACTTCGATATTAACGGGATTATAGCATTTTCAATACTTTTATTATTCCAACAATATTGTCTGTTATCAATTTCTAATCTAGCAAATCCATTAATCCAACAAATCTAGAACAAAACAACTAAATGGAATTAAAAACTTTGAAAGATTTAAATTTGTTTGATAGCAAAATGCACGTCACTGATTGGTGGAATACGTAAATAATGCGCACGCATGAAATTCTCGTATCTTAAAAAAGACTGGAACTAAAAGATTATAAAATTTAATAAACGTGTATAATAACAGTTAATCTCTATAATTTACAACATGAGACGATGTCAAACGATAAAAAGTGCAAAGGTAATAAATTACTTTTAATTATTGAAAGTAATTTATTGCCGTTTAATTAATTAATCTTAGACTAAATACATTAATAATAATACCAGCGTATTACTGTTCCACTGCAAGGCAAACGCCTCTTCTCATACAGAGAAGGCACGAGCATAGATCACTTGCTTGCTCAAGGCGGATTAGCGATTTCAGACTTATACTAATATTATAAAGAGAAAATATTTGATTGTTTGCATTGAATAGGCTCCGAAACTAAAGAACCGATTTGAAAAATTCTTTCACTGTTCGGAAGTTACACTATTCCCGGGTAACATAGGCTATATTATATTTAAAATAATTAGGGATCCGTAAGAAAAATCACGCGAATAAAATCGCGGGAAGTGTCCTAGTTCATTTTAAGTCAAGGTTTTCTTACGATGTTTTCCTTCACCGATGTCAGAATCTTTGACTAGTTGAATATTAAAGAATAGTTTATATAATCTTTTACGTGCGTTAATTAAAATCTAAATCCGATTATTAATTTATAGATTAAACAGTGAATCATTTTATACAAGCACTAACATGTTTTATCTTTACATAGTATAAAACAAAGTCGCTTTCCGCTCTGTACGCTCTGATCTTATAAACTACGCAACGAATTTTAATGCGGTTTTCATCAATAGATAGAGTGATTCAAGAGGAAGGTTTATGTATCTACAATTCTACATTGCACCTATGCGACGCCAGGGCGAGTCGCTAGTTATATGTATGTTAATAGAATTATCTAAGATATCTGTAATTTTGATGACGTCATATAATTATGATGCAATATGATGATAATTGGTTGATGTGCTGTGTGTGGCTGGTTCGATTCCCACACGATACCAATATTTGTATGGTCTAGTATAGTTGTTTGGGGTTTGTCTGTTTGTGTATGAGAGTTTATATGTTTATTAATGCAACCACGATTCAAGAGAATTTCCTTGTATGGGGCAACGTTTTTTTTAGAAAGAAAGCCACTATTGCTCAAGGCAGATTGGTGTCAATATAAATTAATAGATTTTATATTTTGATCTAATAAAAAATGATCAAAAATCTGACCATTATCAAAAGGTCTGATCAAGCAAAGTATTAACACATTGGGAAACAAATTAGCTAAATATCTACCGAACTGGACTTTGACTATCAAAGTCAAAGTCAAAGCAATTATTTAAATTAAACTATTCACACTTTTGAATTGTCAAGGACTCGGTCAGTTAGTCAGAAAGTTAGAGCTAGTTGCTTGTTCTAAAACGTAGGTAGGTCTCTATGGAGAAGAACGAGCAAGAAATTCCACTCATTCTTTTTAACTAAATTAAAGCATATTTGAATACTGTAGATTAGTGTAGATAATGGAATGGTAATCTATTTATCTATACTAATATTATAAAGAGGAAAGATTTGATTGTTTGTTTGCATTGAATAGGCTCCGAAACTACTGAACCGATTTGAAAAATTCTTTCACTGTTGGGAATCTACACTATCCCCGGGTGACATAGGATATATTATATTTATATTTAGTGTATTTAGTATCAGCATTGCACTCATGCGAAGCCGGGACGGGTTGCTAGTCTTAAATAAACAATCATCAAATAAAAACCTCCATAGTGATAGATTGAAAAAAATCACTTCGAAATTCGAACGCGGTCTTTAAAATCCGCCATGATTGTTTTTAAAAACATTTCGTTTTACGTAACCTTTATATAACAGCACTACTTATTTACAAATAAAAAATTAAATATTTTTATTTTCGAAAAGTCATACAAATTAGAAAATAATCTATCGACTTCACATCATACACACTGATTCCGCCACTCCCCTAATTAACCGCCACATTTTAATCACCGAAAAAAACCGTTAGAAATTTTAAATTTTTGGATGTTTTGAAAGTAGAAAATTTTTGACTTACTTAACATTCCGCGATTTGGATGTTTATGGTGTTATTTTGTGCACACACAGTCAAAAGACCACTTTTGTAATGCGTTGATTGTGAATATTCAAGTATATTTTATACTCCATATCTTTTGGTAATCCAAGATAATTAGTGATTATGGAACAATCGATTTATTGTAAACATGTTTGATAAAGATTTTGGGTACCGTTTGAAGTAATAGGAAACGCTGATCTGTGATTCGATTAGATTATCTTGATTTTGATAACTTAAGTATAGTCAATTGAAAAATTGTTTGATGAAATTGTAAACAACGCAGCTGGAATTTTGTTTACAAGCTATATTTAAAAATATTTTTGTTAAAACAAGCTTTTATATTGCATTGAATTGTATTCAAAAATCCAGCTCAATCGAACACTAGGAACTGGGTCAATTTTTTAAAGATTTGATAAAGTTCCTATGGCCACTTTCCGGCTCCATCATCAGACCAGGTCTGTGACATCATAATATTGCATTGTCATGCAAATTGTATGTTAAAGCTAAATTTCAGCTCAATCGAACATCGGGAAGTGCGTCAAATTTAACTTGTAAGATTTGAGCCACAGACACCGGGACAGGTGAAAGTAAATAAAAGCTTATAAACAAATCAACATTTACTAAAGAATAGAAGAGAAAGAGAGATCCGAAGTATTTTGAAGGTTTCTTTACGACAAGTTTTTTCAGCCTATTTGCTATTCCAGACTTCCAGACAAATCACTCATATCCGTTCAATCGTTCTGGCATGAGTGAGTCACAAACATCCATCCAATCAAACTGTCGTATGATAAATACGACAGTTTGATTGGATGGATACTAGCTGTCCCGCCGAACTTCGTACCGCCTCAGAATCATTGGCCAAAAGCTTAGCATTACCCTCCAAAAAATACATTTTCTAATAGGTATTGTAAAAGTCAAAAATCCAAAATTCAAATCATTTTTATTTCAATTAGACTGTAAAAAGGCACTTTTGAACGTCATTTACATACAAGAGAGAGACAAAATAATAATATTGAATCTAGTTGCTCATTCCAACAGGGTCCAAGCTACCGGTGGTCAGGGCTCCTGAGAAAAGAATCTCCTAACAATACGCGCCGTGTCCAGGTGTACCGCTTTCTGAATCAAGCCCTTGATCCAACCGCCCAACGAGAGCCTCCTCAGGTGTGACACCCCCCTTAGGTGTTGATCACGGCTCTTAGGTATTTAGTTTTATTAACGTAGGTACATAACATCACCAAATCACCATCATCGTATTACCCAGTTACTGGGTTGTGAAGGTCAGATAGGCAGTCGCTCCATGTAAAACATTGGTATTCAGCTGCATCCGGTTAGACTGGAAGCCGACCCCAACATAGTTGGGAAAAGGCTAAGCAGATGAATGATGAACGTACATAACATCACGCCTGTAATCCCCTAAGGGTTAGGCAGAGGTGTACCCATTAGTACAACCACATTTCGTCAGTTATGTTTAAGTCCCATGTAATAGGGGGCGAGCCTATTGCCATCAACCGGGCATTTAGTATATTGATAATAAATTAATAAAAAAAAAGAAATATTTTTAAAAACAAGCTTTAATTAAAAATATTACAATAATGAGTATTGGGCATTGTATTGTCTTCAGAACTAAAGGTGTATGCAAAATTTTAGCTCAATCGGATATCAACAAATGGTCGTAAAATGGTTTGCAAATTTTGAAAGGACAACTTATTTACTTACATATACTTACATACGAACAGTGCAAGCTAAATAAAAAAGCTTGTAAAAATAACACAAAAAGAATATTAAATTAAAAACAATGTGGCACTACAAATATTACACTTTCTACCCCATGTGTACATTTTCAACATACTTTTGGAACGGAGTGTACTAAGGAATTAATACTGTCCTACCGTTTTCCTGCTTTTACTGCAATCGCATTTCAATAAAACCGGAGGTAATCAATGTTTCTTTTCAAGGACTATCGATATCGATTGCCCCATAGTTTATCTGCTATACAAGTATTTCAAGAATTTCGATCAAGGTGATTTTTAATAGAGACTAACCAAGTACGCAAGAGAAATACATACATAAACTCACGCCTTTTTCCCATGGGGGTAGGCAGAAACCACAGAACGCCACCTGCTACGATCCTTACATACTCCTTTCGCCTCGTCTACGTTCATACATCTCGTCATACAAGCACGCCGGTTATGAGTACTACGCACCTGACCTGTCTGAAGAACCTCACTAATAAGGTCAGTGTAGGTCTTCCTAGGGCGTCCCCTCCCTGCGTTGCCACTCACCTCTGCCATATAAATACCTTTTGATAATCGTCTTTCACTCATCCTCTCAACATGACCGAACCATCTAAGCATACCCTTTTCTATCTTTGTCACTACATCCAAACAACAATACAATGAAAAGTAAAAATGATATACGGAACCTTATTCTCCTTTTGTAATTAAAACACTCAAATACAAAAGATAGCAAATTATGTTCTAATATTTATTTAATATTTCCTTGTACCGGCGGAAACGGCGTTGAATAGCAGGAAATTCTGAGAATCGATAACCTCTTTTCACATAAAACATCACGCCTGTAATCTCCAGAAGGATTAGGCAGATGTGTAGGTACCCATTAAAAGTACGCCCACATTTTGCCAGTTATGTTTAAGTCCCATGTAATAGGGGGCGAGCCTATTGCCAAACTGGGCACAAATCCAGACTCCGAGGCTGCTACTGAGAAATTCCTGATGGAAAAACTCAATAACACTTTGCCTGACCTGGGAACCGAACCTCAGCGGTCGCACTTTGCGACTACTGTCGATCCAGTCGAGGAAGTTGGGGGTGGTAGCCAATTATCACTAGCTCTATATTCCCTGCGGTTTCACTCTCGTACAGTTATACCTTTGATTACTGCTCCGCTCCTATGGGATCTAGCGTTAGTTTGTCGTAAATCATTTAATTATTGAAAGGCTGTGGGTTGGCCTGTTTTGACAGAATGTGCTGTAACAATCGGTAAGTAGTTTAGGAGTCCATACCGTACAAACAACGTGACGCGTAATTTATATATAGACTAGCTTTTGCCCGCGACTTCGTCCGCGTATATGTCGGTTATCGCGGACGCAGACGAAGTCGATGTCGAAGTCGAATAAAAAGTAGCCTATGTCCTTTGTTGGGGTTCACACTTACCCTGTACCAAATTTCACACAAATCTGTTCAGCTTTAGAAAGTACAGTACTTACCTATATGAATTGAAAAAGTCACATTGATACTTGCCCGGATTTGAACCTCAAGATCATTGATAATGTTAACTGGTAATGTCAATTGGTAGTTTTAGAGATTAACACGATTCAACAACAAAATCTATTCGGCTTTAGAATATTAGCACAGACTACAAAAGGATTTTAATAGGATTAATATAAAAGTGATTTTTCAAGGAAAAGTGCTTTTCATTTCGACTGATAACAGTGCATTTTTTGATAAGTGTCTGGGTTTTAATTAAAAGACTTCACAGTGCTTGCGTTTGTTATGACATTTTTTCTCAGAAATAATAATCCTTTTAGATCCTACTTTTGACCGAATTTAGGTTTTTACGGCAAATCTCGGCAGAGTCCAGCCATCGATCTATCAATCTGCCTAGCCTTTTCCCAACTATGTTGAGGTCGGCTTCCAGTCTAACCAGATGCAGCTGAATACTAGTGTTTTACATGAAGCGACTGCCTACATGACCTCCAAATCCAGTAACTGGATAATACGATACCCCTTGGTAAGACTGGTTGTCAGACTTTCAGGCTTCTGATGACCCGTAACGACTGTTAAAGATCTACGTATGACTGCCGGGACCAACGGCTTAATGTGCTTTCCGAGGCACGGAGGAGTCTCGATGTGTAAAAATGGAGACTAGCCTTCGATGCATGACATATAATTATAGTGCGCAAACACAGATGCTCACCCTCTTACGTCACTCTTATAATCCTAGTTTCTCAAAGCAACATAATAATAATTCCAGCGTATTATTGTCCCACTGCTGGGAAAAAGCCCCTTCTCATACAGAAAATAGATATCAATATTCTAGAAATAGAAATGAAGTCAAATTCAAAACATTTATTTCAATTAGACCATTTACAGGCACTTTTGAATTGTCAAGGAGTCGGTCAGTTAGTCAGAAAGTTGAAGCTAGTTGCTACTTCCAAAACGGAGGTAGGCCTCTATGGAGAAGAACGAGCAAGAAACTCCACGGCACTCTTTGTGACCTTCCTTGTAAAAAATAAGAAATCTTCGACATTATTGAATTATTTCTACATACATACATACATAAACTCACGCCTTTTTCCCATGGGGGTAGGCAGAAACCACAGAACGCCACCTGCTACGATCCTTACATACTCCTTTCGCCTCATCTACGTTCATACATCTCGCCATACAAGCACGCCGGCATTTCTTTTTGCTCAATAAGGTCCCGTTGGTTGTATAAAACAGGATATTAAATACTATGATGAGATCACCATTTTCAATATTCGCCTACAAAACGTGATAATTACATCAATATCCTCCAAGATAGAGAAACAGATAGTACTATGGTGATAACAATGTGCGCCTTATCATTGAAGCCACACCTACATGGACCTACGTTTACAGAAGCAGCCAATGGGAAGGCTATGTGATAGGTAAATAAATCATACTATCCTGTTCTTCTATTCTGTGCTAGTATCCTGTCCGACTATCCTATCCTAGTATCCTATCCACTAGGATAGGATACTAGAATACGACACACACCACACATATATCTATATCACATACACATATAGAACATTACATTTTTTATAACCATTTCATTGAATTACAAACATCCAAAATGACAATCTCTTACATTTTATTATTAGATTAGTGGGATACTATTCCTATCCT
Organism: Hoplodrina blanda; assembly: GCA_949316365.1. NCBI lineage: Eukaryota > Metazoa > Arthropoda > Insecta > Lepidoptera > Noctuidae > Hoplodrina > Hoplodrina blanda. The sequence goes on along the minus strand of OX438573.1, from coordinate 1,374,345 downwards.
AGTATCCTATCCTACTTTCTACTAATTAAAATGTGATACCTACCTAAATAGTCATTCGGATGTTTGCAATTCAAATTGTTACAAAACTTTTGATGTTCAATAAGTAGTCTAATTAATTAGAATAATAATATAAAGTTTAGACTTTAAATGAACCCGTCATCTCAATTAAGCTACGTTTATACTTAACCTGCCCCGCGTGTCGCCACACGTGGGAAAGCTATCGGTTTCATACATTTAATATAGGACTGATCACATTGGTCCCGCCCCGCGTGGCGTGGAGCCACCTGCTAAATGTATGAAACCGGTAGCTTTCCCACGCGTGGCAGGTTAAGTATAAATGCAGCTTAAAGTTTATTTTGCCAAAACAAGGCAACACAAAAAATCTCAATAATTAAATCATCAAAACTTCAAAATTTACGCTTAGAATAAAAAAATGAATCAGCGTAACAAAACACTGAGGTCAATTGGTTCCTTTTAGCAAAACCTGATGGATCTAAGTCAATTTATGTAGATGAACGAACACAAAAATAAAAACAATAATGATTGTGTTATCTATGTATGTTTATTCGTCAATTAATCATTAAATATTCGACGTAAGAGCTTAGTTCTAATCATTGTGACATTGTTATTCTTAGAAGGTAAATGACATTAAAAAAATACACGTCAAGAATAAATGGAGTCTTAACCCAGACGCTGTGACCCTAATCTAGTCATATTATTTGTAATACCAGTCTATTATTGTGTCACTGAAGGGCAAAGGCCTCTTCTCATACAGAGAAGGCACGAGCATTGCTAAAGCGTTGCTAGTTTTTCAATCAATCAATCAATCAATCATTTATTTGCAATGAATGTAGGTTCAAATATAATACAGGTGGAGTAGATAGAAGTGAGCCATGTACATTCTGCCTGGAAATAGGCACGCAAACATTTTTGAGCAGTCTAAAAAATAAAATTATACTTAGTCACAGTTAGAAATATTACAAATTAAGGTCACAGTTTTTGCCTTACGGATCCCTAGTTTTTTTATATACATATAAAAAAATACTGAAGCCCCATTACTCGTGGAAAACCGTTTTCGCCTGACCTGGGAATCGAATCCAGGACCCCAAGCTCAGTAGTCAAGCTTGCAACCACTATATTTGCCATCAATACGCTAAAAAGAAGTACATTCCTTCTCTTCCACTCTTTATATCTAAAACACATCCAAAACAGTACAGAAGTTCAATTTTCCTCATTCCATCTATTTTTAAGTAATTAAATCCGGACACAGGTAATTGCGTATACCACCTTATCACCTTAATGATAACGTGATCTTATCACGGAAAGATCGCAAAGATATCTTATATCTGATTTAACTGCAGTTACGCGCGTATTGCACAATGACGATTTAAATTACATTAATCGTGTGGCAAATCTGTTTTTTTCAATCACGTTTTGCACAGGTTATAACAGGCCGACAATCAAGCTGATTTATGTGATTATTGTAGCTTTAATGCTTATGGTAACATCAAGGGACTCGCCGCTGTGTTGTCAACATTGAATATTTATCTATTGTCGAGTTCGTTTGTGGAAAATATTTTGTACTTAGTTGTTTTTCATGTGGTGAAATTGATTTAATTTGAAGTATATATTTTATTAGGTAATCTGCTTGCTTGCGTGCTTGAGGTCTTGGGTTCAATTCGGAGTCGGGCAAAGTGTTATTGGGTTTTTCTATCTAGAATTTCTCAGTAGCAGCCTCGGAGTCTGGATTTGTGCCCGGTTTATGGCAATAGGCTCGCCCCCTATTACATGGGTCTTGAACATAACTGGCGAAATGTGGGTGTACTAATGGGTACATCTCTGCCTAACACTTCGGGGATAACAGGCGTAATGTTATGCTATGATGTTATGTATATTTATTATAGGTAATCGTAACTGTATATTACTTTATAATAATTAACATAAACACGCTTATAAATAATAATAAAATTACAAAGTATGTACAATTTAATTTATAAAAAGAACTACAAATTAAAAAATAACTTTAGTTTGGAAGTCGGCGGCTTTGGTTTTGTTTTTGTTATGTATTGCCTCCGATTTCCAAACTAAAGTTATTTTTTATTTTGTAGTTTTTGAAGGCGGTTGTCTTTTTTTTGAAAAAAAGCTTTTTATTTTTCACTTTTTATTGCTTGTGTGTTAATGTTTGAAATCCTTACAAAAAGCCCTTTCAAACAATACCTCACACGATATATTTAATTTAGAAAAATGCTCACAAAATAAAAAGCACTAAACCAAATTGGATGAAATTTTTATTGGACCAAATGGCAAGGATACTGCATCGAACAAAAAAAGAATCACACTAATCGGACTAGAAACCTCGGAGTAATCGGTGTACATACATAAATAAATAAAAAATACCGGCCGAATTGAGAACCTCCTCCTTTTTTTTGAAGTCGGTTAAAAAGAAAACTCGTTCGCATCGCTGTCAATGGCCCAAGTGCGAAGGCAGGCAGCATTGCTACGTTGTATGGCAATTAATGCTGATTGTTTGGCCCAAGAAAAGGCCAACCCTTAGGTCATGTGAAGAGTCGACCACTCGCTTGGCGATGTCCCGAAAACATGTTATGAAAAAAAGAAAACAAAATGGGTTTACCGTTTAATTGAAATCATAGGTATAAACCATTGTTGTTAAGTTGAAGCTAGTAATTGCTCTTTCCAAAACATGGGTAAGGTCTTTATGGAGAAGAACGAGCAAAAAATGTCAGGGAAACACGTTTTAATGAAATTTTGTTTTATTTAGACAAAAAAAAAATTACAGGCACTTTTGAATTGTTATGTAGTCGGTCAGTCCGGGGTTGCGGGACGTCTTAACAGGATACCGTGGCCCTGGAACGCAAAGGGCAACAGAAGGAATAGGGTGGTTTTTTAGTCAGTAAAAGTCTGACAGTCCCCCCACCCAGGGCGGAAGGGCGCATTTGATGATTTTCACCATCTAAACAAAAAAAAGAAGTCAGTCAGTTAGTCGACTGCCTCGTTGGTCTAGTGGTTAGTGACCCTGACTGCAAAGCCGGAGGTAGTGGGTTCGATTCCCACTCAGGACAAACTTTGTGTGATGAGCATAATTGTTGGTTCTGTGTCTGGGTGTAATTTATCTATAATATGTATATATTTATAAATAAGTATGTATATCAGTTGTCTGGTTACCATAACACAAGCTCTGCTTAGCTTGGGATCAGATGGCCGTGTGTGAGTTGTCCCAAGATATTAAGATATTAGTCAAAAAGTTGACACTAGTTGCTCGTTCCAAAATATAGGTAGGTGTCTCTATAGAGAAGAACGAGCAAGAAACTCATTTATTTTCGCGTAACTAACTCCATACTCATTAAATTCATCATCTATGACTAAAGTACTTTACATAGAAGTGTAATGCTTTGTCCATAGGTAAATAGGTAATATTCATAAACATTATTTTTATAAGTGACGGAATAGAAATAAGTATTTCGATTCAACTACATAGGCGGCAAAATACAAATAGATTAGATGAAACAATTTAGATTAATTTATCGTTAGATATATATCGACGATTGTAATCTTTACTTGATGTATACCTACTGTTGAATGTAGATATAATCTTGATATATTACTAAACACTTCTACATACATGTACGATAAAGCTGAAAAGTATTTTTTGATTGTTAGACAGTTTAAACGTACTTATCTCTGGAACTAGCAGCCGGATTAGTAAAATTCTTTTTGTATATAATAGTCCAATTTATAAGGAATAGTATAGGCTATATAACATCACGCTACGACAAATGGGAGTGGAGCAGTAACCAAAAACGTAACTTAATGGGGAGAAACCTACACTGACCATATTGGTGAGGTTATTCAGAAAGGTCAGGTGCGCAGTACTCGTAACCGGCGTGCTTGTATGACGAGATATATGAAAGGAGAGGATGAGTATGTAAGGATCGTAGCAGGTGGCGTTCTGAGGTTTCTGCCTACCCCTATGGGAAAAAGGCGTAAGGTTATGTATGCAAGCGTTTCTTAACCTTGAAAAATCTAATTTTTAACCTATTTACCGAATAAATATCATTTATCAATTACCTGCTTAGGCTTTTTTATTTCACAGTAGATTTAATAATCAGAGATATTGGTGACGATTCCCTCGATCACAAACTACACTAAAATAAAGAGAATTGACATCTCTTACTGACACACAGCGAAAGACAAGGACGGTGACATCTTAGAACTAAGTTAGAGATGTCAAATTAGTTTTGCCTTAAACTTTTCTGTGTTTTTAATCAATGCGTTCTGACATGTTAACTAAAATTGCATGGAAGTTTACAGGTCTACCTTTCTTGTTTTATTGGACAGAAAAAGATACAATTAGTCTAATTTTAGTTTAGTTTGTAAACAAGCGAATCGGCACTACTCCCAAGTTATCAGAGATCGATGTAATAGGTACGCGCCACGAAAGATGAAACTCGACAAGCGTCAGTAATGGGGAGCTTGCACAGGTATGGATGTACGAAATAGTTATCCATAATTTGTGTATATATTCAGGGATATTTCGATGACATTAAGATTAAAATGATGACGTTAAGACAATATTATAATATTTATTACGAAATAATATAGTTTGTGCGGTGTTTTAAGTCTTTTCTTTCGTGGCGCGTATTGTCCTACAAAATGTGAAAAGTCATTTTGAGGAGACTATTTTATCTATACCCTCGGGGAGCCCCCTTTTTAAACTTATAGTAGGTATTATCACAATCATTACTATTGAAATATTACTTTGATTAGCGTAGTGAAGAGCGATTAAGATTATGAATTACGTACTGACGACATAGCTATATATTTTGTAAGTATAGCCACCACCAATTTACGCTAGGTCACCATTCACCTAAGCATTTTGCATTTTTCTTTTGACACTTTTATTATATTATATTTTATTTTCTATTTGGTTTTTACTATGGGATTGCGCAGGCTCACACACTGCTGCATTGTTGGTTGAGAGAGTGGTCGTCTACAGTTCCAATATTTGTTAACATGGTGAACACTATATAACTTTAAATATATTTTTACCGTCAATTTCGAATTTGTAATATAAATTCCTTTTGCGTGTTATTATACATATAGTAGTTTTTATATAAGGTACATTGCATTCACATGTAATTACGTATGACTCTGTAAACAAATAATAATATTGTAAAACATTGATTTTAAAAGAGTACGTATGGAGTTTCTTGCCCATTCTTCTCCATACAAAACTACCTTTTGGAAGGGGCAACTAGACGTAATTCATGGACGTTCAAAAGTGCCTTATAATGGCCTAATTGAAATAAATGATTTGACTTTGACTTTGACATTGCAATAAATCAAAGTAAAAGTCAAAGACAAATTAATCTTTTATTTACCAACTATGTGAGGAAACCTGGACTTATACCAGCCTAATACTGTCCCACTCAAACCATGTCAGAGGCCCATAAGGCGGTTTAGAAACTCTGACACTAGGGTGTGTGGGGTCGTAAGACCTTACTGCCCACACGATAAAGAAGAAGACCAACTATGTTGTCGTCGGTTTCTAGCCTAACTGGATGGAGCTGAATACATGAAGTATTTTACATGGATCGGCTGCCTAACTGACCTCCACAACCTAGTAACTGGGAATACGATACCTCTTAGTAAGACCGTTTGTCAGACTTTCGGGCTTCTGACGATCCAAAACGAACTTCAAAGATCCACGTATGACAGCCGGGACCAACAGCTTAACGTGCTTTCCAAAGCACTGAGGAGTCTCGGTGTGTAAAGATGGTCACCCATCCACGGACCAACCCCGGCAATTTTTTTTTTTATTACTTAACCACGAGCTCCTCCCGGCGGATGTTATTTATCAATGTTTCGTTTGTCTAGTGGTCGCAAAGGGCGACTGCTGAGCATGAGGTCTTGGGTTCGATTCCCAGGTCGGGCAAAGTGTTATTGAGTTTTTCCATCAGGAATTTTTCAGTAGCAGCTCTTAGTCTGGATTTGTGCCCGGTTGTTGGCAATAGGCTCGCTCCCTTTTACATGGGACTTAAACATAACTGGCGAAATGTAGGTGCACTAATGGGTCCACCTCTGCCTAAGCCTTTGCGGATTACAGGCGTGATGTTATGTTATTATCAATGTTTATTTTTATATTAGTCATGCGTAACTTCAATTATAGTTTTATCTACAAACAACGTTCCTTCTTATCGATATAGATCTCGATTTATTGATCGTTATAGATTCACATCTCAGTGATTAAATTGATTTCATATTAGTCATTAAACGGAAAGTGTACTATGGTAATTTGAAGTTAAATATTCATCATCTTCTTCTTTCCTCATCGTGTGGGCAGTAAGGTCTTACGAACCACACACACCCTAGTGTCAGAGTTTCTAAACCGCCTCAAGAGCCTCTGACATGGTTTGAGTGGAACAGTAAGTCCAGGTTTCCTCACGATGCCAGTGATGTCCAAGATAAACTTTAGAAAGTACATATGAATTGAAAAAGTCACATTGGTACTTGCCCGGATTTGAACCCACCACCTCAAGCTGGGCCATCACGACAGCTAAATTCATCATCATCAACAGATTGATTGAATGACTTGTTTGTAAAAGGGTATTTTTATTTACTATTACCTACTGTTCTGGCCCACTCTTAAGTAAAATTCTCCCTCCACTCTTTCTGTCTTTCGCGATTCTGTGCTTCATCCCTTCAGTTTTAGAGGAATCTACTTATTCGCCTTCATTTTGTAGACCAGTCCTGAGAAAATTCTGATTACGGAGATTTTATAATGCTACTAGCTAACTCCGCCACGCGTTGCTGTGGCTTGAAGTAAGTAAAGATATTGAGCTCAAAAACTCTCCTATCTTTTAAGTTTGACCAAATTACACAGAATAAGTTATATTTCATAACAAAATGGTTGAGTAGTTTAGGAGTTCATCCCGGACAAACAACGTGACGCGTAATTTACCAAGCCAGCCATGTCTGCCGCATGTCGAACAAACGGAACATGGGTTAAAAACAACAACAAGAATATTGTAACCAGGGTTTTGTATAAACCTAATCAGAAATAGTGTCCGTGGAGTTTCTTGCTCGTTCTTCTCCATAGAGGTCTACCTTTTTTTTTGGTTTGGTAAGTCATCAAATGAGTCCTTCCGCCCTAAGTGGAGCGGAAGGAACTGTCAGACTTTTACTGACTAAAAAACCACCCTGTTCCTTCTGTAGCCCTTTGCGTTCCGGGGCCACGGTATCCTGATAAGACGCCCCGCGACCCCGGCGAGGCCTAGGTACCTCCGTTTTGAAACGAGCAACAAGCATCAATTTTCTGACTAATTGACCGACTCCTTGACAATTCAAAAGTACCTTTAATTCAAATAAATGTTTTGACTTTGACTCTGACACGATCAGCCGACACAAAATATGATCTGACGATCATCATCTGCCTAGCCTTTTCCCAACTATGTTGGGGTCGGCTTCCAGTCTAACCGGATGCAGCTGAGTACCAGGATTTTACATGGAGCGACTGCCTATCTGACCTCCACAACCCAGCAACTGGGTAATACGATACGCCTAGGTAAGACTGGTTGTCAGACTTTCAAGCATCTGACGACTCGTAACAACTGTCAAAGATTCACGTATGACAGCCGGGACCAACAGCATAACGTGCTTTCCGAGGCACGGAATGATGTCAATAAAATATGATCTGACAATCGCGGACTGCAAAAGATTTCTATAATCAGAATAAAGTATTAAATCTCTTTCGATAAAATCTTTATCGTTTCATTTTCAAGAACCCGTGTGATAAAAATTCTCGTAAACTTATCGATTAATATCAATAATCTTGTCGTTAGTAAGATTAAAATAGGTATCTACCGTCTTCAAAGATTTTGTCGAAATGATTGAGATATTAATACTTTTTACGTAGGTAGGTACTGTCGTTTTAAATTAGTTACCTATAACATCACGCCTGTAATCCCCGAAGGGTTAGGCAGAGATGTACCAATTAGAACATCCACATTTCGCCAGTTATGTTTAAGTCCCATGTAATAGGGGGCGAGCCTATTGCCATCAACCGGGCACAAATCCAGACACCGAGGCTGCTACTGAGAAATTCCTGATAGAAATAACCAATAACACTTTGCCCGACCCCAAATTGAACCCAAGACCTCAAGCACGCAAGCAAGCAGATATACCTAATAAATATAAGTATACTTCAAATTAAATCAGTTTCACCACATGAAAAACAATTACGTACTAAATGTTTTCTACAAACGAACTCGACAATAGATAAATATTCAATGTTGATAACACAGCGGCAAGTCCCTTTTGCGTTCAACCGGGCACAAATCCAGACTTCGAGGCTGCTACTGAGAAATTCCTGAAAGAAAAACAACACTGCCCGACCTGGAAATCGAACCCAAGACCTCAGCAGTCGCGCTTTGCGACCACTAGACGACCGAGGCAGTCCCAGTCGAGGTAGTTACCTATAATTATAATACTAACCTATTATTGCCCCACTCCTGCAGTGGGACAAACGCCTCTTCACATACAGACGCACGAGCATTGATTACCACGCTTGCTCAAGGCGGATTGGCGATTTCAGACTTATATCTCTACATAGTATAACTGCCTCGTTGGTCTAGTGGTCGCAAAGCGCGACTGCTGAGCATGAGGTCTTGGGTTCGATTCCGAGGTCGGGCAAAGTGTTATTGAGTTTTCCCATCAGGAATTTCTCAGTAGCAGGTTTGAAGTCTGGATTTGTGCCCGGTTGATGGCAATAGGCTCGCCCCCTATTACATGGGAGTTAAACATAACTGGCGAAATGTGGGTGTACTAATGGGTACACCTCTGCCCAACCCTTCGGGGATAACAGGCGTGATGTTATGTTACTTATCTCTACATAGTATAAAACAAAGTCGCTTCCCGCCGTCTCTGTACGCCTAGATCTTTTATACTACACAACGGATTTTAATGCAGTTTTTATCAATAGATAGAGTGATTCAAGAGGAAGGTTTATACGTATAGTTAGTATCTATATCGCACCCGTGCGAAGCCGGAGCGGGCCGCTACTAAATTATAATTCCAAGTTTCCTTACGATGTTTTCCTTGACCGATGTCAGTGATATCCAAGATAAGCTTAGATTTCGGTCACGGCGTATAACTACATAGTGCATTAGTGTGTGCGCCAACCAGTGCACTCCCTCTTCTCCCACTCTTTTAGTCCGATGGGACAGCAATCCGACACGACCGTTCACGCCGCAATCGCGGCGGTAAGACCTTTCTTTGAGGAGTGGCTGGAGAGGCGCTACGGCGTCCTCACCTTCCGCCTGACGCAGGTCCTCACCGGACAAGGTTGTTTTGGGAGGTTCCTGTGTCGGATTTAGCGGGAGGAGACCGAAATCCGCCTCTGCGACCGTGGAGTAATCAGGCGAAGGACCAACGGCTTGACGTGCTCTTCTAGGCACGGGGGTAATACCGTACGTGGTATGACACCACCAGCTTCGGGCTGCTATTGAGAAATTCCTTGTGAAAAATTTCAATATCGTTTTGCCTGATTTAAAAGTTGCGCTTGCGACCGCGAGAAGAAAGGGTTTTTAAAGAAAGTACATAATTAAGAATAGAAAAAGTCACACTGATACTTGTTTGTTATCGAACCGACAATTTCATGCATGACAGGCAATCGTAAGGCAATTAAATAAGTGTGTAATTCGTGTGTAAAGTCAAAGTCAAAACATTTATTTCAATAAGACCATTTACAGGCACTTTTGAATTGTCAAGGAGTCGGTCGGTTAGTCTGAAAGTTGAAGCTAGTTGCTCGTTGCAAAACGTAGGTAGGTCTCTATGGAGAAGAACGAGAGGCAGGGGGCATTTTTCCAAACCTAATAAGGAATCAAATATCTCAGAAATTACTGCTAATTATTTGTAATCTGTGAAGAAAAATCATTTAAAAGCGGTTTGAAGGAGGGAGCAAAATTAGGTCATGGACATACAAGAATCAAATAAGCCCCAAATTAGAATTATCATCATCATCTGCCTAGCCTAAATTAGAATAGAAAAAAAATAAAAACCAAATTCATTGGATGACTGAATTGATCATATACTTCCCTGCGCAGTGACGAACTCAATGTCATAATTAGTTTAGCATAAGGTGAAAATTGTTCTAAAGACTGTCTTTTTTATTTGAGAATTAAATCTTTAAATGTCTTTTTAGTCAATAGAGACGGCGAAGAAGACACGGTACCGACTGTCTCGATCAGCGCGGATTATTTCCAATAAGCGCTGACAGATCGGCTCCGATAAGCGCCGACAGATCGGCTGCGATAAGCGCCTACAGATCGCCGCCGGCTACCCGAATACGGCCATACACATGTGACAGTATATATTGTCAAAATATTCCTCACGCCAATATCGTTGCTCACGTATTTTTTTGTTCCAGTTCATTCTAGTTTCTCGCGCCGATAAATCACGTATCGTTAATCCGACATTCCTTATCCCTTATTCCGGCGTTCAATGCTAAAACAATAAAAAAAATCACAATGAGGAAAAATAAACAATTCTATTGTACCTACTAAGAATTTGGTGAAATACCTTTGTATCTTGAAATTCCTTCTTATTATCACACACACACACACACATAACAAGCGCGTAATACAAATAGTGTTCTTTGTAGAGTCCGGCCGAACTTGGTTTCGGCAAAAAAACGGGTTTCGGCTTAATTTTGAATCTGGCCGAAACTACGGCTAAAACCGTAACTACATTAGGGATATTTCGCGCTCAGATCAGATATATTCGGTGCAAAGCTGTGAGCGACGAACTGTCATATTGCTGCGCCCGCGCCATGAGTTGTCTCATGAGTTGCTTTGCTTGTATAGTTTGCGTTACTTTAAGACCGATTGTGATCGGAAACCGTCTGAAAATCCTTTAATATTAATTGAGGTGACATTGAGGGCGAACTTGAAAAGCCGGTTGTAGGTGTCCGTAGAGTGGTTAATTTTTTAAATTTGTCATGGTTCTGAGGAAAGCCGTGTGGATTTATCGCCGTGGTAAAAGGATTGGTCAGCAAGACTCTACGTAACCGAGTGCTAGCTGTTCAGGATGTGCCAAACGTTTTGAATCACAGTACGATTTAAGATTAACGCCGCTTAGGGAGGCTCCTTTCATGCACCCCCGCTGATAATGAAAATGTTTTGTCTATTTTTTCCACGAAAACATGACCTTATACACTATGTAACAAAAACCCTGTCCGATCAGTGTTGCCGTTGATCAGTTTTTATGTTTTATTGTAATTTAATTACTGCTTTTTTTTTTCACTAGGGAAAAATAATAATCTCAAATCCATTAAATGGTTACTTAAATGTGTACGCAGTACGATGCCGAATAATACCCTTAAGGATCGGACAGGGTTTTTGTTACAGGCGGTATAGAAGTACCGGTTTCGGTATCGGCCGAAACCAAAAACTAGTTAGTCAAACACTAGTTATTTATGCGTCTCGTGGTTTCATGACAATAAATCTTTTATCATTCGACTTTTGTCGCTTCCAATGAGTCGTGACGATATCACTGTCATTATCCCAGCCCATATCTTAATCTGTTTCTTGGGGGACTTTGAATCTGTTGCTATCAGAGAAGAAAGTACCTACAAGTACGTGCAGTTGAACAAAATATTTTGAAGGTAATATTTTCAGACCGATTTCGGTCATGCCGGCCAATCTCAAAGCAGAAGATCCAAAAAGAAGAAGAAAGAAAGAAAAGCTTTTTATTCACGTGAAAGTGACGCAGGAAACCCAGAAAACAACCACAAAACAAACCCAGAAAACCCAACCAAGAAAAACCAACCCAGGAAATATTATAAATCGTCTAGCTCCTAAACCACATAAAATCAGAGAACATCCATGTGGGTGGTGTGGATAGCTCAAAAAAGGCTTCAATTTTTTTTCTTTTGACTGGCGTTACCTGGGCCCAACGACCATACAGCCTATAGACGCCTAATACACGATCTAACGCACGAACACTATTCTGCCAACTTGCTGAGGTACGAGGGGGACGGGGTACTGCGTTCTGATTGGCTATCTCAAGGTCAGTGCATGTTTACGGCTCACAGGAGTGGTCGAAACTAATACGAACTTGGTGACTATTGGTGAGTGACGACGGTTATAAGACTTTTATGCCTAATGTGTTGACAGGCATCGGTCGTCTGTTATTAGGAGTCTAGGTATAATAGTTGGGGAGGCCAGGAAGGGATTTCTGGATTTACTCGAGCGCGGCAGATTAATATAAGGGGGGATACCTAGCACCCTGTTAAGTACCTCCACCATATATGAGCCCTGTATATAGGGCCGCGCGTTTCAAACCATCAGATTGAAGAAGTCCCTGCACATAATTGTCAGATTAAGGGTCAGCACGACAAGGACATCAAGCTGAACTGTCTGTATATTAATTTGACGCGCTCTAGTATTTCAATGTCATATTTTTTTCTTCCATTTTTAACCATTTTCAGCCCCTTCGTACGGCCACCCCCACCATGCAAACCGGCAGATTAATATTCCTCGGTTATTAAAAACACGTGGGGCGCATACACTATTAATATCGGACACGCTCGAGTAGTAGTTCGTGATTTTTTTTTTCATTTTTTTAAATAATTACTTATGCGCTTCCTCCACCAGTGAAAGGGTCCTATCTGTAACTATTTTTACTTTTTAGCATCTAATATTCACAATCCAAAAGGTTCCCACGACGCTGGAGTAAATCCACATTTAGCATCTTGGGCTCCCCTACTATAATGGTCGTTGCCTGGGCCAATCTATATAATATTCTTTCGAACAAACGGCGGCCAATCTTATTGCATATTAGATTAGTATGCAGGAGATATTATAGTGCACAAGCGTATGCATAAACACAGGTGCACTTCCCTCTCGTAGTCCGATAGGTCAGCAATCCGACACGACCGGGGAGGGATCAGGCGCAGGGTTGTACGTGCTTTCCGAGGCACGGGGGTGTCAGCAACTGCCAAACACCGGGCTGCTACTAAGAAAGAAATTCCTAATGGAAAAAGCCAATCACACTTTTTGCCTGACCTGGGAAGCGAACTCAGGACTCCACGCTCAACAGCCGCGCTAGCGACAAATCAATGTGATCAATCGAACAGTTACAGCGAGGTTTAGTAGGTATACAGCGTGTAAAATAAAGGGTATAAAATAATATATTGGTATATTGGTATAAAAGGCTTTAAAATGGTAAATTGACAATTTTTTGTCATAGACTTTTAAGTCATATCCGCTTTGACTATAAATGTCGTCGTGTTTCAAATATTAAAAAATTCCCTCGCCAATACCGCACTTTGAAATATTAAAATCTTGCTTAAAAATAAATTTTAATATAAAATATTGATGAAGGCACAATTCTGAAATAATAAAGTTTCTAAAAAAATAAATTTGACTCTTATTTGAATCACCTTTTTTGTCGTCATACAAAATGTATGGGGGATTTACATTTTGTCAGCTCATAAAAAGTATGTCAAAAACGTTTAAAATTTATTCGCAATCTTATCTCAGCCAGTCAATATCAAAAACTTGTTAAAAGTGTAGGTAAAACAGAAACAGCTGTTTCATACACTTTTGTGATTGCTGATAATTTTTTCGTGTTTTAGATTTGGTCACATAAATTATAGGCCCTGATAAATCTAGCTGTCATGTACAAAAATATTAATTCAATTCATCCCAAAGATTAGCCCCAACAGGGCCAAACGCCTGCCGGGGTTGCAGGACGTCTTAACAGGATACCGTGGCCCCGGAACGTAAAGGGCAACAGAAGGAACAGGGTGGTTTTTTAGTCAGTAAAAGTCTGACAGTCCCTTCCGTCCCACCCTGGGCGGAAGGACTCATTTGGTGATTTTTACCACCTTAAAAAAACGCAATTAAATAATTCTCTTGAAAAAAAATATCCCTTCAGCTTACATTAGTATGGATCCAAAAATCAACCTGTATATTGTAAACAGCGCCATCTCTGGAGGGGTGTGAGAACCACATAAGAATCTGGAAGGCGTACACTACGAAGTCACTTCTTCGAAGTCACATTATTACATTTAGCTTTATTTGACATAACTTTTTATTATTTTTTAAAAGATGGCGCTAGTTGTATGGTCGTTGATGAAGTGTTTCTTTGGAGGAAAAGAGGAACAGTAAAAAGTTCCTCCAGAACTCTTTAAAAAAAAAATACTTTTCAGTGCCTACCTACTTACCTCGAGTTACCCCCACCCTCTCTACCTTCAGTCAGCCATAGACAACACGTATAAACAAAGCAATATTGCTTTTTGCGCCTTACCATGTTCGAGCTTCAATAATTGCACCGAATAATGTCCTGTAAAATAAGTACTTCTTTTTTTATTGTTTTGAAGATCTGAGGGACTGTGGAAGTTTCTGAAAGTACTTTAAGGTCATTTGTGATTTTTCTTTAGGAGACTGAAAATCTGCAACGAGGAACAACATTTTCCCTTTGAACTAAGTTTTGGTAATTTCGGGTGACGATAAGACAGACAGTTGTATTTATCGATCGAAGACCATACTTTCAAGATTAATTATCAATAATCAGCAAAATCGGTTGAATATTTTATGTGCTTCAAAATTGAGTTGAAAGATGCCACCCGAACAAACATAGTTACATACATACATACATACATAATAGTGCAAGATGAATAAAAGCTTGTAAAAAATGCGAGACGAAAAAATAAAATTAACAAAATCTAGCAAAAAGCTAGAAGGAAGAATATCCCAAAAAGATATTAAAAATCGTCTAGCTCGTAACCACAAAAAATCGTAGAACTTACATGGGGGTGGTTTGGATAGCCCAAAAAGAGAGCCTTCCAAAATTTTCTTTTGGACGTCCTAATCTGGGACACCCTGCATAAAAATATTAGCTTTCTTCACTCGTCTATACATATACCTATAAATAAAATTAAATCGCTAAATGTGTTGCTAAGCGCAAAACTCGAGAACGGCTGTACCGATTTGTCTGATTATTTTTTTGTTGTATTCGTTTCCGGACAAGGTTTTAATGGTACTGATACACATGCTTTAAACTAGCATGCTAAAGCACGAGAGCATTCTACTTTTAAGCAAATGCTACTTAGTAGCATGTGTATCGAAACCATTTGCTAATAATGAGCATGCTAATTTTGAGCATGCTCATAAATCAAGGTCGTTCGATTTTTTTTTTGTCCAAGACTTTGTTAGAACTGAGAGTGAGAGAGCATGCTTATTTAGTAGCATGCTTATTGCTAGCAAACGCTAGCAAATGTAAACTATTCATAAGCATGCTCGAATGAAGCATGCTCATAAGCATGCTCTTTTAGCATGCTAGTTTAAAGCATGTGTAAACGAACCTTTATGTAAGATTTTTTTTTTGAAAATCCACCGGTTATGTCGGAAATTTGGACCCGTGCGAAGCCGGGGCAATTCGCTAGTTCTAAATAATTATAAACTTTAACTCTGCAAAATTGCATACTCCTCCATCTGTGTATTTTTTTGTAAAATGGGGTACAACATTTTTGCTACACATTATTGTTAATTGTTCCCATGTTTGTCAAACTGATTCGCGATTGTTGATTGGTGGTCTTATCAACATGATTGTTATCACACACTATCAGTATTGTCGTTTCTATAAAATCTTATGGCTGATATGAATCTAAATTATCAATAATGTGATGATATGAATAATGATAATGATATCAGTAATAGAGTATAATAATAGTTGTAGGTAGTTGGCTCCCTGTAAAACGTTTTATTCGGGGAAGTACTGCGATAACTATGGAAGTCTGTAATCCCCGAAGGGTTAGGCAGAGGTTTATCAAAGTCAAAGTCAAAACATTTATTTCAATTAGACCATTTACAGGCACTTTAGAATTGTTAAGGAGTCGGTCAGTTAGTCCGAAAGTTGAAGCTAGTTACTCGTTCCAAAACGGAGGTGGCCTCTATGGAGAAGAACGAGCAAGAAACTCCACGGCACTCTTTTAAATTAGGTTTTTACAAAATCCTGGTTACATTATTCTTGTTGATTCTTATCACAATGAAGATGAATATAAAACAATAGTAAAAAATAATAAAAATAAAGATGTAAGCCATAGCAGTTAAGAGATGACCAATTCCAACTGACAGCACTCGTTCACGAGCATGACGCATGGATCAGCACCATCTAGCTCAACCATTATGGAGGGAGCCAAATGATCCAACACACGCGCCACCATCAGCGAGACATTTGAGTGAGCATGACAAGCTCTCAACTGCCATGCTCATTAAGTCAAAACATAATTATTGTAGTCACTCAATAAATAAAATCCATTTATAAGTACACCCACATTTCGCCAGTTATGTTTAGGTAAGTCCCATGTAATAGGAGGCGAGTCTATTGCCATCAAACGGGCACAAATCCAGACTCCGAGGCTGTAACTGTGAAATTCCTGATGGACAATCTCAATAATATCTACTTTGCCCGACCTGGGAATTGAACCCAAGACCTCATGCTCCAGCAGCATGTATTAATTCATACTAATTCTTATTAAGTAAATATTCAATGTCATTAATTGAATTATTGAGAAATTGTGGGTTAGCTCGTTTTAGAAGAACTAATTATAATTGATATCATATACAGTTCAACCCTTAACGAGAACAGGGTTGAAGTTTGAGATAGAGAATTTTGAAACAGATGTCACTAGCTTCGCGAAACTTGACACAAAGACTCAATATAAGTCTAGGTTTATGGGTAAAAAAACTATTTAGTCATTGATATTTATTTTTTAAGGATATATTAAAAGAATTAGATGTTATTTCCAAAACTAACAATAAGAGTGTAACACAAAATTTTATTATTTGTGTGAAAACTATTAGTACTGCTATTCGCCACTAGATGAAGCTACTTCTTCTTTAGCAAACAGGGATAATTCCTGTATTTAGAATGGTTTTATTCTAATCTTATTCTCTATCTGTCAAAAATGCATCTAAACTCGTTCGTTATCATGTGGGCAGTAAGGTCTTACGACACCACACACCTTATTGTCGGAGTTTCTAAACCGCCTCAAGGGTCTCCGACATGGTTTGAGTGGGACAGTAATAGGCAGTAATAAGTCAAGGTTTCCTCACCAGTTTGTCCAAGATAAACTTTAGAAAGTACATATGAATTGAAAAATATTGCATCTAAACTATAAGTACAATATAATAAAGCTGAAAGAGTTTTTTGTTTGTTTGTTTGATAAAACGTGCTAATCATCTTCAAACAGTGAAAGAACTCATGAATACAAACAACTTTAACTATATAACCAACTCTGAACTATGAAAAATAAACAGCGATTTATACACATGGCATGAAACAGCTTAAAAAAACCACGCGTTCTTATAAATCTTAACTTAATTTGGTTTCTTCTAATTATATTTACGCATAATCTTTTTAAGCATAGGTAATGATTATTAGCATACCTAATAGTTTCATAAAGCGATAATATCCTAGTAACATTATGCGAATTCAATTTATTCCAAAACAAATTTATGCCAACATAAAATTGTATGCCAACAAAAATAATACGAAGTATTAAAACAAATTATACCAAAATAGTTATGCCAAATATATTAGGAAAAAAGAACATTATACGAAATGAAGAGATCCCGCTAGTTTATCTATAGTTTGACAAGTTTTTGTCATTGTTGCAGAGATGAGATTGAGACTAGATTTTGAATGTTTTAACAAGCTTTTATTTACTTTCACCTGTCCCGGTGTCTATGGCTAATCAAATACAAGTTAAAGAGCCACTTCCCGCTGTTTGATTGAGCTAGCATTATTCATATACACTATGTTACAAAAACCCTGTCAGATCAGTGTTGCCGTTGATCAGTTTTTATGTTATATTTTAATTTAATTGCTTCTTCTTTCTTCTTTTTTTTTTTCACTGGGTAAAAATAATAATCTCAAATCCATTAAATGGTTACGTATATGTGTACGCAGTACGATGCCGAATAATACCCTTAAGGATCGGACAGGGTTTTTGTTACAGGCTGTATAATGTGCTATTTGCATGACAATATAATATAACGATGTCACACAGCTGATCTGATGATGGAGCCGGAAAGTGGCCATAGGAACTTGTCTTTCAAGTTTTTGGCTCACTTCCAAAACGCTGTTTAAAAAAAATAATTTAATTGTAAGTATACACATCAAAAGTGTCTAGGGATCAACATCCCTAACATTGATTAGGGATGTTGATCCCTAGACACTTTTGATGTGTGTAGATTGATCTTGTTTATTTACTCAATACTTAATACCTTTATTGCTTTTCCGTATGTATTCTTAGGTGGTAACTTAAATAATAATTGAGATCATTAGAGACTCTGTAGGGCACAGCAAAAGGGTAGGCGAGAGAAAGCCCCGTTTAAAGAGATCATTATGTTTTTGTTAGAAAATTAAATAAGTTCTAACTTAAGAATAATTATAATTTGGAAATCATCAATATGTACCAACGGCTTAATCAATAATTAAACTATAACTTTGCTTATTATGTATCTAACATCTATTTATAAAGAGTTAAAGACGGTGGACTTCAAACTTTTGCAAAATTTTGGTCAGGGTTATCACAAAGCCTTCAAAAAATCTTATCAATGACCTTTAAAGCGACGATAAAATAAATGTGCATTATTCTACAATTGTGTCAAACACGTTTGAATTGATAAAACAGACCCACGCTGTTTGCAGTAATAATAATATCAGCCGACTGTCCCACTGCTGGGCAAGGTATTGATTTATTTTTTACTAGCTGCTGCCCGCGACTTCGTCTGCGTGAACCCTGGTGACTGTCCAGGTGTTCCAGATCTTCAAATTTATTCTCTCAGCAGAAAATGCTCATCACGTGGAACAATTTTTGCTATGGTACCATTTTTGTATCTCTTATAGTTTAGCTGGTCTGTTGTGGTTCTGCATCAGGTGTTCAAGTTTCCAAGATAAATTATAGCCTATAAGTTATTTATGCAGTTTAGTGTATCTAGAAAACTGGACTGAAATTGCAAAATATTTTAGTTTTTCCTTGATTGAGATACACTAAACACTAATTGCATTCAAAATTTGAAGCTTCTATGTCTACTAGAAGTGCCTTAGCCTTTTGATGATCACACCAACTGCATAAATAACTTTGTAATCATGTTGCCCAGACTTAATACCTATACAACAAAATTTTTTTTTTTATAGTATCCAAGTACACAGAACACTGACTCCTAAGTCACAGGTATTCCTAGTTTAGGAGGCAGGGTTTCATTTTCTTGTACGCCTTTAAGTACTAAAAATATTAAGCATAGCTAGATATTAAGCATATTGTAAGGACTTGTAACAATAAAGAATTAATATTATTATAAAGGCCTCTTCTTATACAGAGAAGGCACGAGCATTGACCACCACGCTTGCTCAGAGGATTGGATTGGAAAATGTTCTCAACTTTTAGTAGAAAGTTCCATTAAAATATAAACTTACTGTATGAGTACAACTTTACAATAGCCACTAAAACTTTAGTTTTTTTTGTTTTGTAAATATTTACAAAAAAAAAACAAAGTTCCATAATGTATAGTCAGTATTTCTAATGAGATGCTAATGAAAAGATCGTGAAGTGAAATAAAATTATTGACTTAGTAAAGCTATATTTTTTAAAAGGATTTTTTTGTGATTCTCATTTTAAGTGACCTGTGTTCTTATCTATACTAATATTATAAAGAGGTAACATTTGTTTGTAAGTTTGTATGTAGGAGGTAATCTCAGGAAGTAATGAACCGATTTTGAAAATTGTTTCACAAATTGGAAGCTACGTTATCACTGAGTGCTATAGGCTATATTTTATTATCAAAAAATTAGGGATCCGTAAGAAAAATCACGCGAACGAAGTCGCGGGGAGAGTGCTAGTGACAAAATAAAGTTCTTTAAACCTAAAATCGTTTCATTCATTACGGAAAAAAAGGACTCGAAAGTTTGTATAAAATTCTGTAAGTATGCGAGCACACGGTGCGTTGACGCCAGAGCGGTGTCGCTGCGTCGTTTTACATAGAAATATCTGTGGCATGTCACACGATGCGTTCCGGCGCCGCACCGGACTTGCAACCACCAAGACGAGGCGGGGAGGGGTGAATGCGTTGCGACGTCGGAGCGGCACCGCTTAGTTGTTTTGCGTCACAAGGAATTACACACGCTCGCTCGCTGCTACGGCGCCGCTGCGTTATAACAACGTTGCGGCGCCGCACCGCTCGTGTGCCCGCTCACACGGTGAAATCTTTGCGGTGCGGCGCCGCAACGCACCGTGTGCCCGCGCCCTAAGGCGTAAACGATCTTTTTACACCGATTTGTGTGCTTGTTATTGCTAATGTAAACCGACATCACTGACACCGTTCCGTGCCTCGGAAAGCATGTTGTTAGTCCCGTCTGTCATACGTGGATCTTTGACAGTCGTTACAGGTCGTCAGAAGTCTGAAAGTCTGACAACCAGTCTCACCAAGGGTCATCGTATTACACAGTGACTAGGTTGTGGAGGTCAGATAGGCAGTCGCTCCATGTAAAATACTGGTATTCAGCTGCATCTGGTTAGACTGGAAGTCGACCCCAACATAGTTGGGAAAAGGCTAGGTAGATGATCATGTTTAAAACTTTATCGAGTACTGTAAGAGATGTCTGTACTTGCATCCTTGCTCCCCCCCTTTCGTATAAGCGGCTACAAAGACTTCGAAATCAAACAAAAGACAAATTAGTAATTCTCGAGAGGCAGGCTGGACCAAGCGGAATAATATTTTAATCCTATCTTAACCAGATGTTTACAAGAGAATCTCATTATTGTAGGGTAGGAGTCACAATTGGCGTCCTGATATAATAAAAATAAAAATGTTATTTTAAAATTGATTTTGATGAGATTTTTTTTTAATATTTTTCAGTAATTTGCCTTTTTTGTAACAAGGCAAAAGAATTTTAATGTTCCACTAGTTTATGCCCGCGATTTCGTTCGAAAAAAAAGGTATTTAAGGAGAAACAAAATAAGATCACCATTCACGCGGAGTGATGGCACTCGTGTCGTGATGGCCCAGTGGTTAACGCGCCCACCTCTCATGCATGAGGTTGTGGGTTCGAATCCGGGCAAGTACCAATGTGACTTTTCCAATTCATATGTACTTTCTTAAGTTTATCTTGGACATCACTGACATCGGTGAAGGAAAACATCGTGAGGAAACCTGGACTTGTAATTAATATAAGTCTGAAATCGCCAATCCGCCTTGAGCAAGCGCGGTGATCATGCTCATGCCTTCTCTGTATGAGAAGAGGCCTTTGCCCTCCAGTGGGACAGTAATAGGCTGGTATTATTATTCACGCGGACGAAATCGCGAGAAAAAGCTAGTTTTTACATAGTATATTTAAATGATATAACATAGAAATGATTATTTCTGAACCAACCACAATGCTTCCGACGCTTAACGTTTCTCTTGGTAAACGTCGGCGTTGTTGCCGCCATGCCGCCCGTCGCCGTCGGCACGTTATGTATACTATTCTCCATTCATTATTGTATACTCAGACAAATATGGTTCTGGGCTATTTAGCTAATAGTTTGGCTAAAAGTCTCTGTATTCGCGGGGAACATTGGCTTCTAAGACCCAGGCTCTTAGTTTTAGAAGTCAGAGGTTCGACATTAAACCTTGTCACTGCTGTACAATTTTATCATAAGACGCCATTAAGTATGTACTTTCGTCTTTTTTGTACAAATAAATTATTTTTTTTATTATTTAAGTATAATTTCTATAAGTTATAATATGTTCATTTAAGTTGACTTTTAAAATGCATGTATTTTTGTGACAATTTACATTGTTTTGCTATTCATTTTGTAGTTTATTTATTTATTAAAAACTTTATGCACATGTGAAAAATACAATACTGTATGTAGACAAAAGAATATTAATGAAACAATAAAAAAAAACATTTATAGCAAAAAAAACTACGGAATAAAATTAACAATCGGACATCAAAAGTGTGCTCTACCCTATCCGCGTTACAATAAGAATAAGATTTGTATCACTACCTTACTCGCTGGCTACCCCTCATCGTGACAGATTTAACATAATATTATAAATATTTATATTCTTGTTTATCTTTTTGATGGTCGGTTGAAAGTGTAACCAAACATATTTTATTTTACGCTTAAAATCGTTTTTATATGGTTTAGTTTTGCCAAAACGTACTATAAAGTACATACTTACATAAACTCACGCCTTTTTCACCGTGTGGGTAGGCAGAAACCACAAAACGCCACCCTGCGATCCTTACATACTCCTTTCGCCTCGTCCACGTTCATACATCTTGTCATACAAGTACGCCGGTTACGAGTACTGCGCACCTGACCTTTCTGAAGACCCTCACCAATAAGGTCAGTGTAGGTCTTCCTAGGGGGTCCCATCCCTGCGTTGCCACTCACATCTACCTTTTGTTAATCGCCTTTCACTCATCCTCTCAACATGGCCGATCTCAGTTGATGGTTATCAACCATACTGTAAAAAAACTTGACAAAAAAAATAAAAAAAAAGTTTTTATTTAACAAAAAAAAATTAAAATGTACTAAAAAGAAAACAATTAAGATTTTGCTGAGATTGTAGGCTGAAAATCATACTTTTATAAAATACTTAGTACCTCCGTTTTAATAAAAGCTTTGTCGCTCATTTACTGCTGCTATTTTATTATAATTTTAATATTTAATAGTGCTATTATACTATACCAGTGCTAGTTCTTAATAAAAGTTAGTTCTTAGAGAATTAGACCATAAAACAATTAAAGCAGACACAAAGGCATTACATAAACTTGTTATTCAGTGGAAGTAGGTAGACTTCAGGTGTCAGTTAGATGTTCAATCAGAGTCGGCTGCACCCTTAATCGTATTATGTTACCTAGATATCTGGCTAACTTGACCTAATCTCTGTGAGGTTAATCTTGGAAGTACTCGTTATTTATTACAAGCTTTTATTTAGCTTGCACTGTTCGTTTGTTAGTAAGTTGTCCTTTTAAAGCAAACCATTTTCCGACCATTTGTTGATATCTGATTGAGCTGTTTTGAATACACCTTTAGTTCTGATGACAATACAATGTCCAATACTCAATATTGTAATAAAATTAAACTAAAGCTTGTTTTTAAAAATATGTTTCTAATTAGTTTATTTATTTTTAACTTTAAATATTCCCATGACTACTGCACCACCCGTAAGCATAATAATTTGCTTGTGTTACAATGCATGGTATCATATCCAGTGAATTTTTTAAGTCAATACAAAAATAGTTGCTTCCCAGTAATAATTTTCGGTCAAAGTTGAAACGAATGAAGCGCATATGACCGAGAGAGCTATAAATATGAATGTAGATGGATGGCGAGGAAGAGGAAGTCCAAAGAAAAGATGGATGGATTGTGTGAAGAATGGTATGAAAGAAAAGGGAGTCAGTGATAGCATGACGGCCGACAGGACGGAGTGGAAGAGGAAAACGTGTTGCGCCGACCACAAGTAACATGGGTCAAGGGCAGGAAAATGATGACAATGATGATGATGTAACTTAGTTTGATGAGCATGTATGCATAGTTAACAGGAATGTGATGTGTCTTTTTTAACCGACTTCAAAAAAAGGAGGAGGTTCTCAATTCGGCCGGTTTTTTTTATGTTTGTAGGTACACCGATTACTCCGAGGTTTCTAGTCCGATTAGTGTGATTCTTTTTTGTTCGATGCAGAATACTTGCCATTCGGTCCCATAAAAATTTCATCCAATTTGGTTTAGTGCTTTTTATTTTGTGAGCATTTTTCTAAATTAAATATATCGTGTGAGGTATTGTTTGAAAGGGCATTTATTAAGAATTTCAAACATTAACACACAAGCACTAAAAAGTGAAAAATAAAAAGCTTTTTTACAAAAAAGACAACCGCCTTCAAAAACTACAAAATAAAAAATAACTTTAGTTTGGAAGTCGGTGGCAATACCTACATAACAAAAAACAAAACCAAAGCCTTCCAAACTAAAGTTATTTTTTTATTTTGTAGTTTTTGAAAGCGGTTGTCTTTTTTGTAAAAAAGCTTTTTAACACCCCGTATATGACTGTGTGGATTTTAATCCAGTGTTGAAAAAATCACTCGCAAATTTTCCACTAACGAGCGACTTTGAAAATAGTTCGCTTGATGCATAAGTAAATAAAGTCTGACCCAATTACACCATGCTTTGTTACAAAATTATACCCGTCTGACTGAAAACAGCGTGATGGGAAAATCTTTTAGGCGTCATATTATTTGATCCTAACATAACATCAAGCCTGTATTCCCCGAAGGGGAATATTGTCCTTACTCTTTTTCTCTTGTCATGATTTCTCTAAATATATTCAACAACGGTGACTGTGTTTCTTTATCAATCTTTCCATGGCTGCAACAAAAATACATCTTATTTAAAAAGTCAAAAAAAAGTCAAAAACATTTATTTCAATTAGACCATTTACAGGCATTTTTGAGTCTGTCAGTTAGTCCGAAAGTTGAAGCTAGTTGCTCGTTCCAAAACGGAGGTAGGCCTCTATGGAGAAGAACGAGCAAGAAACTCCACGGCACTCTTTTAAATTAAGTTTTTTACAAAATCCTGGTTACATTATTCTTGTTGATTCTACATGTGATATTAATATTATATACATAACATCACGCCTGTTATCCCTGAAGGGTTAGGCAGAGGTGTACCCATTAGTACACTCACATTTCGCCAGCTATGTTTAAGTCCCATGTAGTAAGGCGAGTCTATTGCCATCAACCGGGCACAAATCTAGACTCCGAGGCTGCTACTGAGAAGTTCCTGATAAAAAAACCCAATAACACTTTGTCCGACCTGGGAATCGAACACAAGCCCTCATGCTCAGCAGTCGCGCTTCACGACCACTAGACCAGCTGGCATCGGCCAGTTATACGATTTCTCTCTTTCTCTCTCTGGGACTCGTCGAGCTTCATTGCCTCGGCGCTTTTCTGGTGGCCTCCACTGTTGATTCTGGCTTTCAGGAGTTGCAGTGGGTGGGAACAGTGTGGCGGGCTTGTCCCAAATAAAAAAAACTTCCACCCCCTTCGAATGTCTGACCAACTCTATGGGGAAATTTGTGAGGATTATAATGATTTTTATCGCTTTTTTTTAGTTTTATGAATTGCAGACAGACCCAGGTGCAGTGACGAGGTGTTTACAAAATATTTACAGTGTAACGTTTCGTCTGTAATGCGTTAAATGGAATTTAAAAGCTCTGAAATTCTCACCGCCATTGTTTGGATGGGTTTATGCAGTAAGGCATTTTATTGCAAGAAGATTTTTTATGATTTTTTGACTGCCTTGTTTGTCTGATAGTCGCAAAGAGCGACTGCTGAGCATAAGGTGTTGGATTCCAGTCACAGGTCGGACAAAGTGTTTAGTGGCTTTTCCATCAGGAATTTCTCAGTAGCAACATTGGAGTTGAATTTGTGACCAACTAACTATAGGCTCGCCCCCTATTACATGGGACTTCACATAACTGGCGAAATGTGGGTGTACTAATGGGTACACCTCTGCAAAGTCAAAGTCAAAACATTTATTTCAATTAGACCAATTACTTTTGAATTGTCAAGGAGTCGCTCAGTTAGTCAGAAGGTTGAAGCTGTTCGTTCCAAAACGGAGCTAGAAACTCCACGGCACTCCTTTCAATTAACTTTTTACAAAATCCTGGTTACATTATTCTTGTTGCTAGATTATTCTTGTTGCTTCTACATGTGAAATGAACATGAATATAAAACAATAATAAAAAATAATAAGAATAAAGATTGGCTTGGCAGTTAAGAGATGACCAATCCCAATTGACAGCACTCATTCACGAGCATGACGCATGGATCACCCACATTCCCACACCCACATTCCCACACCCACATTCTTACATCCACACCCACATACCCACACATCCATTCTCCATCCATTCTCATACCCACATTCTTTGCAAAATAAATGATTTCTTTCTTTCTTTTTTGCTTTCTTTCTTTATCTCAACCATCTTGAAGTGAGCCAAGCGATCCAACACACTCGCCACCATCAGCGAGATATTTAAGTGAGCATGACAAGCCCTCAACCGCCATGAAGGCGCCAGGAAGGTCTCAAAGTAATGTGTCGAAACTCGGACCACGAACGACTTGAAATTCGTAAGAGCATTTATCATTTTTGTCTTAGCTTTTTATTTTTGCGTACGATTAACTAACCAAGATTAATTCAAAAATCATGATTGATTGCTTGGGTATTTCTAAAAATCAAAATTCCGGTGAAGTAATTAGAAATGATAGCGAATCATGCATTATAATGGATATAACATGTTAATAGATAATAATTAAACTAATCTCACTTCCTGTTGTTTACGTATTACAGTGGTACTGTATCTGGCGGATAGACGTGTAGATATTATCTTATATTGATTGTTTATCTAGCTACTTATTAAGCGGTTAAAAGGGTTTGTAATTTAGGGTTCCTTATCGTAAAAGAAAAAAATTAAACGCGTATAGGATCACTTTGATGTTCGTCTGTCTATCCGTCTGTCATGGCGCATTTTCATTAGTCGATAGGGCCCGCATGCGGGGAGTCCCCGCATGCGACATAACAACCAATGAAAGTTACAAGTCGTTACACCGCATGCGGGGATCCGCCGCATGCTTGTTACCGAGCGTGATATCGACATGCGGGCCCTGTAGCATGCGTTCCAGAAATCTGTCGCACCCCGCATGCGGGCCCTATCGACTAATGAAAACGGTTCACCGAATGCGGGCCCTGTGGCATGCGTTCCAGAAATCTGTCGCACCCCGCATGCGGGCCCTATCGACTAATGAAAACGGTTCACCGAATGCGGGCCCTGTGGCATGCGTTCCAGAAATCTGTCGCACCCCGCATGCGGGCCCTATCGACTAATGAAAACGGTTCACCGAATGCGGGCCCTGTGGCATGCGTTCCAGAAATCTGTCGCACCCCGCATGCGGGCCCTATCGACTAATGAAAACGGTTCACCGAATGCGGGCCCTGTGGCATGCGTTCCAGAAATCTGTCGCACCCCGCATGCGGGCCCTATCGACTAATGAAAACGGTTCACCGAATGCGGGCCCTGTGGCATGCGTTCCAGAAATCTGTCGCACCCCGCATGCGGGCCCTATCGACTAATGAAAACGGTTCACCGAATGCGGGCCCTGTGGCATGCGTTCCAGAAATCTGTCGCACCCCGCATGCGGGCCCTATCGACTAATGAAAACGGTTCACCGAATGCGGGCCCTGTGGCACGCGTTCCAGAAATCTGTCGCACCCCGCATGCGGGCCCTATCGACTAATGAAAACGGTTCACCGAATGCGGGCCCTGTGGCATGCGTTCCAGAAATCTTTCTGGCCCTATCGACTAATGAAAATGAACCATCAAGACCTTTTTCCGACCTTTGCCCGCGAATTTGACTGCATAAATGTCGACTATCGCGGACACTTGATTTTAATTGAAATAAATTATGTGACTTTATTTATTTATTTAAACTTTATGCAAAAAAAGCACAAAGGCGGACTTAATGCCTTAGGCATTCTCTAACAGTCCACCAAAGGTGGTGAAGAGATAATATGGCAGGTGCAAGTTGTTGTACGAGAGTAAAACAACAAAATTAGAGATTAAAAATAAATAAAAAAAGTACTCAAAAATTTTACATATCACTACATAGTATAAAACAAAGTCGCTTTTTCTGTCTGTCTGTCCCTATATATGCTTAGATCTTTAAAACTACGCAACGGATTTTGATGCGGTTTTTTTTAATAGATAGAGTGATTCAAGAGGAAGGTTTATATGTATAATACATGTACCCGTGCGAAGCCGGGGCGGGTCGCTAGTATAAAATAAAGTGTACACAAGAACAAAATAATTAAATACTACAGACTTACTATAAAAATGCCATATAATATACATAATACATAAACATATATAAAAATATAATATATACCTAAATACATATATATAAATACATATATCTTATAAAGAATAGAAAGGAGGATTATAATACAACTCTTTCTATTTGCTCCAAAAATAATTCCGCAACATCCGCTTGAATGCATACAAACTGGTGGCTGTCCTGACCAAGAGGGAGCGCATTCCAAAGAAGAATAGCCTGAATATGAAAGGAAGAACGAACAAAGTCAGAAGCATGAGAAGGGCAGCTGAGTAAAAGATTATTAGAAGATCGAAGACTCTTAGTGTGAGTAAAACAAAGATATTGAAAATGGAAAATAAGATAAGAAGGAGGAGTAAGTGAAGTGAGAAGAGAGAAAAGCGTGGTTAACGCACGCAAACTGACTCGACTGCCTCGTTGGTCTAGTGGTTAGTGACCCTGACTGCAAAGCTGGAGGTAGTGGGTTCGATTCCCACCCAGGACAAACTTTATGTGATGAGCATTTGTTGGTTCTGTGTCTGGGTGTAATTTATCTATAATATGTATATATTTATAAACTATATAAGTATGCATATCAGTTGTCTGGTTACCATAACACAAGCTCTGCTTAGCTTGGGATCAGATGGCCGTGTGTGAGTTGTCCCAAGATATTTATTATTATTTATTAAACTTCTTCTCTGACGAATGGGTAACCACTTAAGCTCCGCTCTGTAGCTAGACACGTGGTCATATTTCCGCAAATTGTAGATATACCGAATGCAATTGTTTATCTTGCTTGTTTGATAAGGTTTTGATACGGAACCATAAAACAAGTCCGTCAATGCTCTTTTTTTCTAAGAATAGATTTACTTATTATTATTTATCTTTTAATGCGTATGGAAATCCGTAATTATTGATTGACGTCTGTGCTAAGTGTAAAGGCGTGTTATACAATCATGCGATGGCTTCTGAATAGATAAGAAGGTACCTACATACTACGTCTTTAAAAGTTGATATATTTTTGTGTTTTTCTATGGCAAAGCCGGCGGCGGTTCATCTGAATTCCAATTCTAGGCCTATATATACGTAGATACATCATCATCACCGGCCTAGCCTTTTCCCAACTATGTTGGGGTCCGCTTCCAGTCTAACCAGATGCAGCTGAATACCAGCATTTTACATGGAGCGACTGCCTATCTGAACTCCACAACCCAGTAACTGGGTAATTCGATATATCTCTTGGCAAGACTGGTTGTCAGACTTTCAGGCTTCTGACAACTAATTCTTATGTACCTACATTCTAAGCAAATAAAGACTTATTCTATTCTATTCTATTCTATTCTATTCTGACGACCCGTAACGACTGTAAAAGATCCTCATAATGGCTTAATTGAATTTAATAATATAACATCACGCCTGAAATCCCCGAAAGGTTAGGCAGAGGTGTACCCATTAGTACACCCACATTTTGCCAGTTATGTTTAAGTCTCATGTAATATGGGGCGAGTCTATTGAAATTGACCTTGATTTTAACTTTGACTTTAACTTTGACTTTAACTTTGACTTTACACGGACAAATCCCTTAACATATAGCATTTTTTTTTAATTCTTTTTTCTTGCCTCACTTTCGCGCACACTCATCCGCCCGCCCCAACACAATCAGACCGTGACTGCTTGGATGATGGGGATGAAACAGCGAAGCGATAATATCCTCACGAGCCATCCCCCGGGATGAAGTTTAAAGTAACGTTAGTAATGAATTCAAACAGAATCTCAAGTGGTTTAGTTGTTTGTGAGATGAATTGTTGTAAACGGACGTGATTGATTGACGTTTATTTTTTGTAACTGGAGTTGTAAGAATCTTATTTAGATTAAGGGTTCAAATCCATGTTAAATGATGATAACTAGTTACACGACTGCCCCAAAAAAAGGAGTGTTATGTGTTCAGGGTTAATGTATGTATGTATGTGAGTTTCTTTATTCCACCATAACTTTTAAACGCCTGAACCGATTTAGATGTATGGGGTATCGTTACAATCCTTGCATCGTTCGAGTAACATAGGCTAATTAAAAATAAAAAGAAACCGGTGTGGTCACTTTAAAACGTAAATTAATACCAGCCTCAATTTATTTTTAAATGAATCTGGTCGTGTCTATGTTTATCGTCTAGAATTTGACAAGTAGATTAAAAAAATATATATCACTATAAATAAAAAACGTCGTAAAAAAAAAGTACAAATTTGTGCAATTTTCGCAGTCGTGTTTTTAATTTTTTAATTAAATATAGTAGCTTGTTTCAACTTTCTGACTAACTGACCGACTCTTTGACAATTCAAAAGTGCCTGTAAATGGTCTAATTGAAATAAAATGTTTTGACTTTGACTTTGAATGCAAAATTACAAAAATAACATTTTTTAACGAAATATCTGCTGACTGCTTCGTTGGTCTAGTGGTTGCAAAGCGCGACTGCTGAGCATTAGGTCTTGGGTTCGATTCCCAGGTCGCGCAAAGTGTTATTGGGTTTTTCCATCAGGAATTTCTCAGTAGCAGCCTTGGAGTCTGGATTTGTGCCCGGTTGATGACAATAGACTCGCCCCCTATTACATGAGACTTAAACATAACTGGCGAAACGCAGGTGTACTAATGGGTACACCTCTGCCTTACCCTTCGGGGGTTGCAGGCGTGATGTTATGTTACTTACATAATACTAGTCAAGCTTCCCGACATTGAGTGCCTACATTGAACGAAATAACCTCGTGAACTCTCGCCTCAAGTAATAACATAAGATATAACAAATCCTGTGTAATAACAGGCAAAGCAGAGTTGTAAACAATACTGACTTACATGTTGTCATGTCAAATAGTATTAGAACATGTTATACTATAGTCTGTTTTGAAGATTATGGCCATTGTTTTATAATAATTTTCCCGTAACAATTTTCATTGGAGACTTCAGTGTCTACATGGCCCAGTGGTCAAAGCTCCCACCTCTCATGCATGAGAGGAGGGCGCCTTACCCCCCTACTAATGTTCCTAATGTTAGTTTTTCAATTCAATGTGCATAATTCTAAAGTTTATCTTGAACATCACTGACATCGGTGAAGGAAAAACATCGTGAGGAAACCTGGACTTATACCAGCCTGTTACTGTCCCACTCAAACCATGTTAGAGGCCCTTGAGGCGGTTTAGAAACTCTGACACTAGGGTGTGTGGTCGTAAGACCTTACTGCCCACACGATAAAGAATTATTTTTATATTATGTTTGCCTTTTTATTACTGACATCATTCCGTGCCTCGGAAAGCACGTTAAGCTGTTGGTTCCGGCTGTCATACGTGGATCTTTGACAGTCGTTACGAGTCGTCAGAAGCTTGAAAGTCTGACAACCAGTCTGACCCAGGGGTACCGTATTACCCAGTTACTGGGTTGTGAAGGTCAGATAGGCAGTCGCTCCATGTAAAATACTGGTAATCAGCTGCATCCGGTTAGACTAAATAATTAAAATGTAGGTAAAATACAGGAATTTTTGACAGATTGACACTGAGATTAGAAGTGAACGTTCTTAAAAGTTAGTAGAATTGCCTCCTAATTTTGAGAGCGGCTGTTGCTCAGCAGAAACAGTGGACATGATCATATACGGGGTCATTGAAAATTTAAACACGACCATAATGTATGAAACAGCAGAATTTTTTTCATGATTTCAGTGTTGGTCACACAGTATAAGTTGTTGATAATGATGAGTACAATGACCCCTTTTCAGGTTTTTGGTAAATTTTTAATGACCCTGTATAGCATATACATATAGTAACACATCAGTAGACATGATAAAAATAAAGAATAAAATAAAAAATCTTTCAGTGGCCAATACACTGCAATGCGACTATGGATGACACTATAAAAACCTAACCACCGTAAAAATACCACGACGCCTCTCGCGGTCTCCATCGATACCTCGATAGGGTGCGGCGGTATCGACGATAAGCTAAAGCGATATCGGTATTACATCTAGAATCTGATAGTCTCTAACAAAAAAGAAATGCTTTAAAATACCTATGCATACGATTTTTTAAAGTTGGCTAATTTTATTTTAGGAAAATAATTAGGGGAAGTTATCGCATCAGCTATCTGTCAGTGAAAGACCAGTCAAAATTAGTCCAGTAGTTTCAGATATTAGATGGAACAAACAGACAGAAAAAAAAATGTGTTTGCATTTACTTACAAGCTGTTATTTTGGCTAATGCCATCAATCACACATCATACACATCAATTTTATTTATTGTACAGGTAAATAAAATTGGAGTGTGAGATTTGGAAAAAATTACAATATAATTAAAAAATATATAATTAATAAAAACAATCTAGTAAAATTTCTCCAAGTCTTTTAATGACTGAATTAAAAAAATAATTAGCTAAGTAGGTATGTATTGCAAAACTAAATCTCACGCTCACCTCACCTCATTTTTTCTTTTCTTTCTAAATTCACCAAGTTATTTTTTCAAATATTGACGTAGCAATCTTACAATTATTTTTTGACATGTTTTATAATTTTTTTTCTTTGTTTACATTTTTATTTTATTTTAATTTTTTTCAAATCAATTAATACTGCGTTCTATGATTGTAATTATGTTATCATTTTTACAAGCTTTTATTTAGCTTGCACTGTTCGTATGTAAGTAAGTACCTATGTATGTAAATAAGTTGTCCTTTCAAAATTTGTAAACCATTTTTCGACCATTTGTTGGTATCCGATTGAGCTGAAATTTTGCATACACCCTTAGTTCTGATGACAATACAATGTCCAATACTCAAAACTGGAATAATTCCAATATGGCCGCCGTTCCAAGATGGCGGATAACATATTTTTCTCAACCCTTGATATGGGTATCAAATGAAAGGGCT
The DNA here is from genome assembly GCA_949316365.1 of Hoplodrina blanda. Classification (NCBI taxonomy): domain Eukaryota; kingdom Metazoa; phylum Arthropoda; class Insecta; order Lepidoptera; family Noctuidae; genus Hoplodrina; species Hoplodrina blanda. The sequence continues at coordinate 1,341,501 of OX438573.1, read as the reverse complement.
TGAAGAGTAGAACGAAAGTAAGTAACATCACAAAAAAAAGCTTGTTTATAAAAAGTTTTTTTTTAATATATTATTAATGTCAATGACCTATAAATATTTTTATGCCTTCGGGTATAACATAGCGCACTTGATTTTTTTGTATAACAACTTTTTATTGTGTACCTTTGTTAACAAATGAATAAATGACTTATGACTTATGAAGAGTTTTACAGAACATGTTCAGCCTTCCGCCTTTGCCTTAGACCACAGACCAGCTAATAGCATGTATTCCCGTTGTGGGCAAGTTTACGAGTAACCCGTAACAGTAGGATTGGCGAGCTGAACCCTGGCGGATCCTGGCAGATCCAGGCTTATTTGTATCACACATGTTGTTGGTAATTGAATGGCGCTGAAGATTTCTGTGTCATGCTGTTTCGTTAAGGCTATTTGGGCAGTTGTTCCTAATATAGACTAACATCTACTTATACTTCTTTTAATTTATTATACAGAGTGTTAGTGTAAACACCGTTATCCTTGAAACCAGTGGTTTGGTTTCACATATAGAACGTAAATTCAATGAAAAAAATATCATTTTTTTTTAAGTAAAGTCTCCATTTTTCCTCAAAATTATTTCAATTATTTTTGTGTTTTTATTACAATGATGTAATCAGTTAAAAAATTATGTAGGTAGTTATAACGGACGGCCAGTGCAGCAGGTCAACGCCCTTTGTAGTGATTACGTATCTCGGGCGTGAATTTACGGACGGTGTCGGACAGAAACTTTTTTGAATTTTTGAAAGAAAAATTCGTTTATTTATTTTTAAATTCAGATAAACATTTTTGTAATTAAATCAACTACCTATGGTTTTAGTGACAACGGTGTTTACCCTTACAGCCTGTATACATAGATGTTAATAGATAATAATAAAGTAATAGTAACAGATAACACAGCATAATACAGGACCGTCTTTAAACTATTGGAGGCCCCTGGTCACATCACCGGGCCCGTGAGTTTTTTATGAATTTTTCCCCGAATCCCTACATACATAGACATAACGCAACATCACGCCCGTAATCCACGAAGGGTTAAGCAGAGGTTCCATTAGGTTAAGCTTCGCTTGCGGGGTTGGTCCGTGGATAGGTGACCATCTTTACACACCGAGACTCCTCCGTGCCTCGGAAAGCACGTTGAGTTGTTGGTCCCGGCTGTCATACGTAGATCTTCAGTAGGCAGTCGTTACCTGTCATCAGAAGCCAGAACGTCTGACAATCAGTGTCACTAAGGGGCAATATTACCCAGCAGTTACTGAGTTGTGGAGGTCAGATAGGCAGTCGCTCCATGTAGGACACTGCACTGTATTCAGCTGCATCCAGTTAGACTGTAAGCCGACCCCAACATAGTTAGGCTAGGCAGACTGAATGAAATCTTTCTCTTTATTATAATATAAAAAGTGACTTTAGTGAAGTGAGTGGCAACGCAGGGAGGGGTCGCCCTAGGCAGACCTACACTGACCTTATTGGTGAGGTTCTTCAGAAAGGTCAGGTGCGCAGTACTCGTAACCGGCGTGCTTGTATGACGAGATGTATGAACGTAGATAAGGCGAAAGGAGTATGTAAGGATCGAAGCAGGTGGCGTTCTGTGGTTTCTGCCTACCCCCATGTGAAAAAGGCGTGTTTTTATGTATGTATGTAAGTTGAAATGAAGCAATAGGTTATACATCTTAGGGTGAGTGCACCTAAAACTCGCTAAGCCAAGAATCAGTAATACAAATTACACATGTATCGAACATCGAACATCATTAACGTAGGGGGAGCGCACCAGTTATGGGCACGGGGCACGACGCCCTTAAATGTGGCCCGCGGGACGAGACCTTCATAAACCTGTTTACCTTACTTCGTGTCGCGTCGAGATGCTGGGTTCCGTCGCTGAAAATGGGATTTGAAAACCTTTCTAACATTTAGAGAGAAAAATACAACTTAACACTCTTAAACATACTATCACGCCTCTAATCCCCGAAAGGTTAGGCAGAGGCGTACACACTAGTACACCTACATTTCGCCAGTTATGTTTAAGTCCCATGTAATAGGGGGCGAGCCTATTGCCATCAACCATGCACAAATCCAGACTCCGAGGCTGCTACTGAGAAATTGCTGATGGAAAAACTCAATAACACTTTGCCCGTCCTGGGAATCGAACCCAAGACCTCATGCTCAGCAGTCGCGGACAAAACAGAGTTAGAAATAAATAATAAACATACGGAACCCATGCACCTACAGTTGTAACATTTGATCCCGTCGCCCGGGACACATCTAGTGACGTGTGTAATTTATGACCATCTGTCACTCACATATTAGCTGCCAGGGTTGCCACACATAGGAAAATATTTTAAGTACTTATTTAAGAAATAATTTGAATTATTTAGATATGACAGTGACGATGATAGACAGAACTCTTCTTTGACGATCTTTGGGATGTAGTTTCTGCGCCAACCGTACATCATCTCTTGCTATTCCTACAACAAATTAAATTAATAACAGTTTTCATAAGTCACGTTAGGATCGTGATGGCCTAATAAAGGCGGATTAGCGATCACAGACTTATATTATAAATAAGTCCAGGTTTTCTCACGATATTTTCTTTCACCGATGTCAGTAATGTCTAATATTTATTTATTTATGTTAATACGGCTTCCAAAAGCTTATTACATTATCAACAATTTAAAAAAAAAACAATTATACAAATAATAGAACCAAACAAAACATAAACGAAGAAATAAAACAAAATAAACGATATAATTTAATTTTGCTTTCACAAAACGCTTGGCAAGCGCGCATTAAAATTTTAAATTCATCTGCGAATAAATCGTAGTTCGAGTTAGCTTTCATGAGGCTATTCAGCGCGGAAAGATCGCGAGGAATTGGGGATGATGCACGAGCCACCGTGCGACATGCAGGCACAGCTAGCAGGCGATGTTTCACCATAGTTACCAGGAACGTGAAGATGAATCAGCTATGAACTTAGAAAGTACATATCTACATACGAAATTGAAAAAAAATACATATGCATGTCCGGTTGCAAACCCAGAGCCTCGTGCATGAGAAGCGGGCGCCTCATCCACAGGGCCATCACGCTATTACTAGTAAATTTAATAAAATAATACTTTCTAATTCATTTTCTCTTACGCGCCAACCCTGAACAAGACGATGTTTACGTAGCCCACCTCTAACAGTTTAACCTCTTTCTTTATTTATCAACGGGTCACATTTACATTCAGCGGGGGCCACCCCTAGCCGCACACCCTACTCGATGCGGATCTCTGAAATTCTAGAGAAAAAAAATTGAAGTAGACAGGTATTACGAGACTGGAGATGAGAGGTTGTGTTGCTACTCACAATTTTCTGGGTTGATCTTGGTTTTAGCGTAACCAGTTGGTTGATTTAGTAAATTATTATAATTGAAGTAATAATCCATACTAATATTATAAAATGCGAAAGTCTGTCTGTCTGTCTGTCTGTCTGTCTGTTACCTCTTCACGCTTAAACCGCTGAACCGATTTAGGTGAAATTTTGTATAGAGATAGTTTAAGACCCGGGGAAGAACATAGAATAGTTCTTATCCCGGAAATCACTCCCTCAGGCGGTGAAAATGGGGGTGGAAGTTTGTATGTAAGTACGATATACCTAAACAAGTTCCACGCGGACGTATTGGCGGGCAAAAGCTATACAAAGTACGGGGTGGAAACAACTTTCTTTTTGGCGTGAAAATAATATATTTTTTACACTTTTATTTTATTTTTTACTTTCAAGTGTGTTATAGATAGAGCGGCTCACATAATATTTCATCGTTGGTTGAGATGTTGACAGTAGGTACCTAGTCGTCTACAGTCCCAATATTTGTTAACATGTGAACACTATGTAGCTTTGAACAAAATTTTTACAAGCTTTTTTTTATTTTCTCCTTTTGCGTGTTATGATATATATACATAAATACATAAACTCACGCCTTTTTCCCATGGGGGTAGGCAGAAACCACAGAACGCCACCTGCTACGATACTTACATACTCCTTTCGCCTCATCTACGTTCATACTACTAGTAGAGTACTCCGCACCTGACCTTTCTGAAGAACCTCACCAATAAGGTCAGTGTAGGTCTTCCTAGGGCGACCCCTCCCTGCGTTGCCACTAACCTCTGCCATATAAATACCTTTTGTTAATCGTCTTTCACTCATCTTCTCTCTCTCTCCTCTGTTATGATATAGTAGTTTTTATATAAGGTACTTTGCATTCACGTGTAAATTATGTATGATTCTGCATGCAAATATTGTAAAAGATTGCTTTAAAGAGCACGCATGGAGTTTCTTGCCCATTCTTCTTCAGACAAAACTACGAGTACAATATACGCCACGAAAGATGAGACTTGACACACAAACTTATTTATTTCGTAATAAACATTATAATATTGTTAAGAATTTTAATCTAAATTTCATCGAAATATCCCTTAATAGATACACAAATCATGGATAACTATTTCGTACATTCATACCTGCTACTGACGCTTGTCAAGTCTCATCTTTCGTGGCACGTACTATACCTTTTGGAAGTGACGTCCAAAAGTGCCTTATAATGTCATAATTGAAATAAATGATTTGACTTTGACTTTGAACAGTCATTGTGCCGATAGCCTCGACCAACAGCTGAAGAGCCCCTCGTTTTTGCAGTTGGATCAAGCTATCTGGTCACGTGAAGAGTCGACCAATCGCTTGGCGTCCGCGATAACCGCGCAGAGTCGCGGGCAAAAATACTAGCTTATTAATTTACTAATCAATGAAGCATTTGCACTCACATTTACACTACTGATAGTCGTAGCAAAACACGGCTATACGAGACAGTACATCTCCAAAACAGCTCCTTCTCAAAGACTTTTCCTACTACTCAAATTCAGGATCGTTTCACCAATAAATTGCTCCACAAAACTCTTCAAATTGACATTACATCCCCCCAGTGCCCACTAATACATCCATGGAGCAATTATTTTGTCGGGTAAACGCAACATATCAAATATACTTTTATTGCACAACCCTCATAAAGCGTATGTACCAGGCAATATTCTTGAGTGATCTTAAAAAACACGTTTTTATAACATCTGTACTTAGTTTTTGATGTATAAGCGGTAAACATGTACAAATTGAAGGGGATGGCGTGTTTAGGATGTGGGCTTAGATGTGGAAAGAAAGAGAGAAAGAAAGAAATACTATTTATTCACGCGAAAATTACGTACTTAATGTAAGAAGAAAAATATTGTTTACTAGCTTTTCCCCGCGACTTCGTCCGCGTATATATCGGTTATCGCGGACGCAGACGAAGTCGAAGTCGAATAAAAAGTAGCCTATGTCCTTTGTTGGGGTTCACACTTACCCTGTAACAAATTTCACACAAATCGGTTCAGTAGTTTAGGCGTGAAGAAAAGACAGACAGACAGACAGAAAGACAGACAGACAGAGTTACTTTCGCATTTATAATATTAGTTAGGATAAAAGCAAAATAAAAACCAGTTGGTATCAAAGTCAAAGTCAAAAACATTTATTTCAATTAGACCATCAGGCACTTTTGAATAGTCAAGGAGTCTGTCAGTTAGTCCGAAAGTTGAAGCTAGTTGCTCGTTCCAAAACGGAGGTAGGTCTTTAAGGAGAAGAACGAGCAAGAAACTCCACGGCACTCTTTTAAAGTCTTAAATAACTAAAAACAACTAAGAAATATGCACCACTACCGCGCGAAACGGCTGACGCTTAGCATAATGCCGTGGTCCGTGCACGAAGGCGCGAAAACCACAGCGCTAGTTTTTTGAGGCGGTAGCGGGAAAAAAAATTAATTAAAAACTTACTTTAATTAATTTAATTATTTGAGCCCATTATGCTTTATACGCTAAAAAATATTAAGTACTAGCTGATAGCAAACTTCGTACCGCCATTTTTTTCTTTCCTAAGAACCTTCTCCTTTCAATAACAAATACCTGCAACAAAAAAAGAATTAGTGTAATTAGTGATGCTGTGAACAAGGAAATAGGGAATTATTTTTATATATTTTGTTTTTTTTTTACTAAGATGTACTAGCTGTAAGTTTTCTTAAAATTAATAAAATAAAATATAGATAGATAGATTCACTACATCCCAGTTTGTAATTCCGCTACCGCTCAATCACAGGTCACAGCCTTATTAGCACTGAAGTTGTACTATAAAGTGAGACATAATTTTAAGACTCCTCGTTCTTAAAATTCCGTTATTTCAATTGCAGAGGACTTGCGAACTTCAATAAAATACAATTACAGAACATGCTGATTCTGACACCAAAACAGCGAAAATAAATACCAGCCTGCTGTCTTTCCACTGCAGGGCAAAGGCATCTTCTCATACAGAGAAGGCACGAGCATTGATCACCACGCTTGCTCAAGGCGGATTGGCGATTTCAGACTTATTATAAGTCCAGGTTTCCTCACGATGTTTTCCTTCACCGATGTCAGTGATGACTAAGATAAACATACAAAATACCAATATATGAAGAGGCCATAACCAGCACCACCTTGTCGTTTAGTATCCACACGTTATCGACAGGTGGTCCACTGTTAGATGCTGCGTCAACCAGTGAACATTACGTGATCAGCGAGTGGACATTGCGTTGTCCGCGAATAGATGAGTGGTTTGTCAGGAATCTTTTCTTTGCATCAATCGGAACCTGCACGTGGGCAAAGCGAGCGAGCGAGCAATGGGTGGTCACCGAGTGGTTCACTCGCCGCTCACGCGTGGTCAGCCTGAGAGCGAGGCGCCCCGAGGTTCATGTAGTGAGCGTATACCCATAGAAACTCCATACAAAGAATACAAACTATTCGAGGCGAGGCGGTACTGGTCGGGTGTCGGGTTGGTGTAATAAGCTATGACCTTGAACCATGGCCATCTGCTAGACGGCCATTCGATGATTCTTCTCTCATATTAAAAACTTCTTACACCAAACACCAATCCTCTTTACCGTCGAAACGCCATAAAACATTTTAGAAAAAGTAACGTTCCGATGTCATAACGAATATGCGAATAAGCGAAAATAGGTAAGGATTTTTTCTTTAAACTAAATCAAGGAACTAAAAGGTAGATAATATTGTTTTTTTCATAAATTTAGCAGCATTGGATGACTTATGTGGCAATGCAATCTTTGATGTAGTGAAAGTGAATGAAAATGTTATGAAAGAGTTTCATGGTGAAGATTTTGGCACCGGATTTTTAGACCCATACTTTTAGTTTACTCGTTTATCGATCAGGATTAAGCAGGCACCTTTGCTGATGACAAGACTTGCACAATAAAAACATGATGGTTCATGATAAATCACTGACAGTTCTGACAGTTGACGTAAGTCCTCTTTCCGAGTGCCTCATGTTGCGAATTGGTTGATCCCGGAACACGTGTCTCCAGAAATCGGGTAACGTCGAACGATGTAAGATAGGCAGCTTAAGGCAGATTTAGACAGATCCAGTGACTGGCGCCGAAATCGAGACAAGCCAGGGCTGACCCGACGGCGCCGACTGGCTTCTAAAAATTCGTGTGCGAATTTACAAGCCAGCGCTGACTTCCCGCCACTGGATTGACTTGAAATCAATTTACACGGGGTTTTTTTCGGATCAGCGCTGGCTTGTCTCGATTTCGGCGCCAGTCACTGGATCAGTCTAAATCTGCCTTTAGATAAAGCAGTTATTATGCTCAGAAATGGAAATTATATGTTTTTTCTTACTCCTCTGCCAAATTTTCTGATTAATTTCGTTACGGGATTTAAGATTTTTGAATCGTTTCTCCGGGACTCGTCGAGCTTCATAGCCTCGGCACTTTTTTGGCGGTCGCCACTGCTGATTCTGGCTGCCAGAAGTTGCAATGGTTGGGAATAGTGTGGCGGGCTTGTTAGTAAAAAAAAAAAGAATACCATAGGAGGGCGGGGTCTTCCAGACCTTCTAACCTAACCTAACCTATCCGAGTCGGGGTGCTTCAAGTCCTGAGCTCGCTGCGCTCACTCGCTCTTGCATCCTCAGTTCAAGAATAAAAAATAATTTGGCGTATTGATAGTCAGCCCTTTGAAGATGACTGACCAAGAATCGGTCAAGTGATTTAAGCCAAGTTATTTTTCGAGACTTGGAGCACCTAAGTAGACTAAGACAGGTTAGGTTAATAAAGGAAGGGGGGATCCCTTCGTGGTTTTTTTTAAACCACCCAGAAATATGTAGGTTACGAATAAGGAAAAAACAACTTTTTCTGCTTTGTTGTTCTAGTAGTCGCAAAGCGCGACTGCTAAGCATGAGGTCTTGCGCTCGATTCCCAGGTCGAGCTAAGTGTTATTGGGTTTTTCCATCAATAATTTCTCAGTAGCTGCCTTTGTGCCCGGTTGAAATGTGGGTGTACTAATGGGTACACCTCTGCCTAACCTTTTGGGGATTATAGGTGTGATGTTATGTATATAAGTATAATATTAATAAGATGTAGGTTTGTTGCAGCCATGGAAAGATTGATAAAGAAACACAGTCACCGTTGTTGAATATATTTAGAGAAATCATGACAAGAGAGAAAGAGTAAGGACTATGTTTTTTCTTTCTTTTCTATCTATAATTGTATACAGGGTCATTGAAAATTTACCCGAAACCTGAAAAGGGATCATTGTACTCATCATTATGAACAACTTTTACTATGGGACCAACCCTGAAATCATGAAAAAAAAGCAGCCGTTCCATACATTACGATCGTGTTGTGTAGCATTTTTGTAGGGAACAGCTGATTTTTTTTCATGATTTCGGGGTTGGTCCCATAGTAAAAGTTGTTCATAATGATGAGTATAATGACCCCTTTTCAGGTTTCGGGTAAATTTTCAATTACCCTGTATTTATGTTAACGTCGCGCCGAATATTGATTACGCGATGTAGGAATTGTCACTTGTTGTTCGTATTCTGTGCGATAGGTGTCGCTACAAGTTATATTGATGATACAGTAGTAGTTTTTAGTAGTAGTAGTAGTAGTACAAAGTAGTACAAAGTAGTACAAAGAAAATTGTGATTAAATCTTTCATGAATAAGGTACATTTTTCAGTGATCCTGAAAAAAGGAATCTCCTAAATGTGCACAGAGAAGATAATAAGAAAAGAAGACAATATTCGGGATCTAGAAACAAAATGGAGCGTGTGAGTTTCAATATAATGGGTATAGATAAACTACTATAACATGGCGCGCCCCTCCACAAATTCAAAACGTTTGAAAGTATTTACAAGACTCACAACGCAAGTGTGCGTACTCGAAATAAAAACAAATCAGTGATTTGTTGCTCGACTAGCGGCGTCATTGTTTACTTATTATTAGTATGACGCACTGACATACTCTATGAAAATGACACGTGCGTTGTCTTGCGCTGTCTTGCTAGTTGTGATTAGTTGACTGAGAGCGCGAGCACACGGTGCGTTGCGTCTCCGTTGCGTCGACGCAGCGCTGCCGTTGCGTCGTTTTACATACTAATAATCATAGTGTACACACGGTGCGGCGCCGCACCGCAAAGATTTCACCGTGAAATCTTTGCGGTGCGGCGCCGCAACGCATCGTGTGCCCGCACCCTGACTAACAAATTTTTCTATCTGCTACTGAAGAAGAATACTTACAACTACATAGAAGCTCTTTCATATGGATATGACTGCTCACATTGAAATAGTAATATGGAGGGGCGCGCCATGTTATTGTAGTTTATCCCTAGTAGACACCACCAATTAACCAATTTCATCCCGAAGGGTCTAGAATCATGGCAACATGGTTCCAAGTCATCATAATTGGGTAGTAGTTAATTACAATTAATTGACATAACTTCATATAAGTTGTGAAAACGCAATTCCTCCATAGATTTTGTATAGCGATAGCTACATGTTAAAAAACTAGAACTGGTAGTGGTATGGAACGCGCGCGTGCGCACGCTTTTGGGGTGAGGTCATGCGTTTTGCTAATTTAATAAAATCGTTTCTTTGTGAAAGTTGTTTGTTATCATGAGTATGCAATCATGTGTGTAAGTATCGGCCACCTACATAATTATGTTGACCTTCCAATCTGCTCCTATGGCCTTTTTTTCAGAGGTCCTGTGAATCGAGTAGTTCAGAACACCGCAAGAGAAGTGCTTCTTACAAGATATCCTCGACGGAGCAGAGGCCTGATATACATAATAAATCCAGGAGTCAGACTATGGTTAGTATTAGAGTGTCTTCATTTGGTTCCTTACTTGAAGGGTGCTATAAGGAATATGTTACTTAGGTGCTTTGCACATGGAGCAACTTAAGTTGAGGCAACTATCAACACTTTAAGGCGCTTTGCATATAAAGCAACTATTGCAGCAACTGGCAACTAGCTGGCAACTAGCTGTTTACATATATTTTAATTGGATTGCGCACACATAGCAACTCGAGTTTCAAGTTGCGGTGATCGTTAACAGTTTTCAGTTGCTGCAATCGATGACTAACTTATTTCCTAATTACCGCAACTAGCAACTGTTAAATATTATACCGGTTTTTAAAGTTGCCGGTTTCCATAACCGTCAATCGCAACGCGTCGGGTGATTTCACACCCTCCCTCCCTCTCCCTGTGCCCGGCAATGCCAGTGTCGCTACGGCAACGGCATACGGCAACTCGGTTATGAAAGTTGCTCACAGATTGCCATAAAGTTGCGGCAACTGTAAACGTTTAAGCAACTATCAACTTTTACAGGAAACTTTTAAAGAGTTGATAGTTGCCTCAACTTAAGTTGCTCCGTGTGCAAAGCGCCTAAAAGTTTCCTGTAAAAAATTGATAGTTGCTATAACGTGTACGGTTGCCGCAACTTTATGGCAATCTGTGAGCAACTTTCATAGCAGAGTTGCTCAATCGACGCAGCGATTAGCGTTAACGGTATAATATTTAACAGTTGCTAGTTGCGGCAATTAGGAACTAACTTGGTCATCGATTACATCAACTGAAAACTGTTGACGATCACCGGAACTCGAAACTTGAGTTGCTATGAGTGTGCAGTCCAATTTAAATATATCGATACCTTTAGGCTCAAAGGGCGTATCCACCAAAACACAAAAAAGGAGAGCCAAAAAACACGACCCAAATTTTAAAAAAATCTATGTTTAGCGAACCAAAAATTATGGCTGTATCCACCATTTTTTTGCGAATATCGATGTTTTAAGTATACCAATCGATAGAGGACGAAAAACTGAGTAAGACTGCATTAAAATCTCATTTTGGCCAAAATGGCGTTTACGCCCTTTGAGCCTAAACAGTGGCGGCGTTAGGCGTCGGCGACGTCGGCGACCGCCGACGGCCTCGCGCTTGAGGGGGCCTCGCAATTTTTTTTAATTATTTAAAAAGTTATTCATTTTTATTTATTTTCATATCATACAGTTGCGCGAGTTAAGTGCGCGAGTTTCTCGAAAACTAGAAGGCCGATTGGGATGATTATTTTATTGTTCGTTTCTGTATTATTGAACTTAGGGAAGAGAGGAAGTTTCATCAAAATCGGTTCAGAAGATTTTTAGAAGTTTATGATATCAGATATTTAAACTCTATATCAAAAGAAGACCTTCTCAAGTGCTGTAATGATTTAGGTACAATACTTCGGGAAGGCGAAAACAGCGACATACAGCCTTTCGAATTGTATGAAGAACTCCAACTTTTAAAAACAAATTCACTAGACTCTATCAACGACGCGAAACAACTCATTCAATACATTTTAGAAAATAATTTGGAAGAAATATATCCAAATGTTTATATAGCAATTAGAATCATGCTCACAGTTCCCGTCAGTACAGCTTCCGCTGAGAGAAGCTTCTCAAAGTTAAAATTGATTAAGACCTATTTGAGAAGCAGGATGAGTCAAGAGAGATTATCTCCGTTATCAGTTCTATCAATTGAAGCTGAAATAGCGTCTGGTATTAGCTATGACGTAATCCTGAAAAAGTTCAGTGAGGCCAAAAGCCGAAAAGTTCGTTTATTTTAACTTCTATTTATGTAAGTTTTGTCATAATTTGATAATCAACAAAACTTGTTTAATAGCAATAAAATGTTTGATAAAACTTGTTGTTAATATTATTTTAACTATAATTCGGCTTACGTAATTTAATATTTTCTTGATTGGGAAAAAAGGAGGCCTCGCGTACCTAATTTCGCCGACGTCCACGCGAGGTCTAGCGCCGCCACTGCCTAAAGGTATCGATATGTAAACAGCTACTTGCCAGTTGCCAGTTGCTGCAATAGTTGCTCTATGTGCAAAGCGCCTAAGCCTTCGTCAGTCTGTCTATCAGAGGGTTGTATCTCATGAACTGTAATAGATAAGAGTTGAAATTTTCACAGAGTGTAGTTTTCTATTGCTGGTATTAGAACCTTTAATATTTAGAGATATGAGAAACAGGGTGTAAAGTTTCTCATCATCCGTTGAAAAGGGAGTATCCTCCGACCAGACGAGTATTGTGTCTGGTGGGCTACTGCCCGACGGTTGTTGTCAGGATTTTGTATACAGGTTATTTTTAAAACACCAAAAACCTGAAAAGGGGTCATTGTGTCAATCATGAAAAAAAAAAAAAATGAGCTGTTTCGTACACTATGATTGTGTTGCATAGCATTTTTGTAGGGAACAGCAAATTTTTTTTTCATGATTTCAGGGTTGGTCCTATAGAAAAAGTTGTTCATAATGATGAGTTAGCGTCAGCTCACACCGAGACGCGACGCGACGCTGCGTGCACACTTTAAAAGAGTGACTCAAAATATAACTTTATTTTCTACACGAAAAGATACACATTTCATTGTGAGAATTTAGAATACGTTACACCACGCAGCACTACGTCGCGATGCGTCGCTCTACGCCGCGAGGCATCACGAGGCGTAGAGCGACGCATCGCGACGCAGCGGTGAATCGCCGGTACGCGCGACGTGCAAGAGCGGCGTCGCCGGCGACGTTGCGATGCGCGGCGCAGCGCGAAGTCACTGGCCTCTTCGAGTATCATCACGTTGCGTCGCGTCGCGTCGCGTCTCGGTGTGAACTGACCCTAAAACAACCCCTTTTCAGGTTTCTGGTGTTTTAAAAATAACCCTGTATATGCTTATGTCATGGCAGAATTGCGTGATTCAGGAATTATCAGTTATAGTTCGTATTCTGTGCGACAGATGTCGCTACACATTCTTATTGAATAATTAGTATAATTTACTGTCCTAAAAGTAAAATATGATTTCAAATGTATTTTTATTATTGTTTCAGCCTTACACAAGTGAAAAGAAAGATAGCTGGTGGTTTTGGGTGAGTGTTACTCTCAGTTCTGTATACAGGTTGATTACTGCGCAACTTTCAGGGGTTGAATCCCTACGATTCACCCCCTGAAAGGTGTGCACAATCGATTAGTAAAGAAAAAAAATGTTTATTGTAACAAACCTTATGCACACAAAAATAATAACAAAATAGGCAAAAAACTAAGAAAAAACATCTATAAAAACTTCTATTTAAAAATTCGCCCCTCACTTAACCCCCTCAGGGGTTGAATTTTCTAAAATGCTTCCTTAGACTTCGTTTTTTTCGCAGCAAAACGTCGCACAGAAGAAGGAAGAAGATTCATGTTCGTGTGTTTCTTGCGCGTGAGTTGTACAAGCTTTTATTTACTTTCACCTGTCCTGGTGTCTGTGGCTCAAATCTTACAAGTTAAATTTGACCCACTTTCCGATGTTCGATTGAGCTGAAATTTCGCGTGAATGTGCAATTAAAAAACATTGACTGGGAAATTATGAAAACAACTAAAAAAGAAGAATCTGGTAAATCGGTTCAGCCGAGTTTTGCGCTTAGCAACACATTTAGCTATTCATTTTTCGGATGCCGTACCTGAGGGATGCTTACGTCCTATTACTAAGCCTCCGTTGTCTGTCTGTCAGGAGGCTGTATCTCATGAACTGTAATAGCTAGAGAGTTGAAATTTTCAAACAGAATTTGTATTTCTTTTGCCGCTAAACCAACAAGTAATAAAAATGAAAGGCCCCCCCTTCACCATACAAGTGACCTGTTTTTTTTGCGGTTTTGGCTTGATACATTAATGTTATATCTTTTAAGATAGTACTATAACAGAGACTTTTATAAATAGATAAAAAGTTCTGTATTATCTATATAGGCAAAGTATTATTGAGTTTTTCTATCAGGAATTTCTCAGTAGCAGCCTCGGAGCCTAGGTAGATATGTGCCCGGTTGATGACAATAGGCTCGCCCCCTATTACATGGGACTAAAACATCAACTGGCTAAATGTGGGTGTACTAATGAGTACCTTTGCCTAACACTTTAGGGATTACAGGATTTATGTAGATAAATAAAGTTATTAATATATTACAGCTTAAAGAAAATCGTCAGCTCCGAATACGCTTGCGTCGGCTGCCTCCTCCTACTCTTCACAATCTCCATCATCGTTGCCTTCCTAGTCGTCTTCAAGAACGTTCCCAACATCGGTGGAGATTGCAAGCAATTGGATTGTAAAAAATGCAACGATGATAAAACAACCCTTGGTTATGCGTCAACCTGCAGACAGTGCAAGGATTGTGGAGTCGTTGACAGTGAGAGATTAAAGAGAAAGATTGATATGTTGAGTAGTAAGCGATTGAAGGATGGAATAATGGGGCTCGATGAGTTTCAGAAGAATAAGTAAGTATCTATAGGTTTTTTTTTTTTTTGGATGTGGTAAAAATCATCAAATGAGTCTAGTATAGTATAGTTCCCTTCTGTCCGTAGAGATAAACTACTAAAACATGGCGCGCCCCTCCATATTACTATTTCAATGTGTGTAGTCACGACATCCTTATGAAAGAGTTTGGTCAACTAATCATAACTAGCCGACCGCGCAAGACGCACGTGTCCTTTTCATAGGGTATGTCAGTGCAGCGCCATACTAATTTAATGACGGCGCTAGTCCAGCAACAAATCGCTGATTTGTTTTCGTTTCGAGAGCCATCTCAGTACGCACACATGCGTTGTGAGTCTTGTAAATACTTTCAAACGTTTTGAATTGTGAAGGGGCGCGCCATGTTATCGTAGTTTATCACTAACTTAATCCATATCAGGGTCATAC